>JAYESD010000010.1:101739696-103151612 GCA_036927565.1 Tuctoria greenei
TCGAATAACCCAACATCATATACATTATGTGAACCCATTTCGGATGGCAAAGCAAAGCATCAGGGCCAAGCTCACTTTCAGGAGCTTTTTTGTCATGATCAATTCTGGGTTTCTCTACTTCATGAGGTTTACTAGGCCTGAATTTTGGAGTGGCTAGTTGGTCCTTTAGTATATTGTTTATGTATTTCCTTTGTAAAATGACATAGTTATTAGGATAGCTAAGTGGTAACAGGTTCCACATACAAACTTTCTCATAACCACTGACCAGTCGTGGCAGTTTAATCTTATCCATTACAGGAATTTACAACTGTTAAATTAAACTGTGACTTGCCACATGACAGGCCGTTGTACATAAATTTATTTACGACGGTCAAGATTTAGCCGTCGTAAATAAGGATTTATTTATGACGGTTAACCTAAGCCGTCGTAAAGAAATCCTTGATTACGATGGTTAACTCGATCAGCCGTCGTAGGTTAGTCCATATACCTCAGCCCACCATCCTGCGTGTTGCTTTCTTCCTTCTCAATCTGTCACGCGCACCTTCGAAGACGGAAGAGTCGGTCGCGCTCCCTCCGCCGTCGTATCGCGCTCCACCTCACCCCTGTCGTTGAGCTCTACCTTGATAGTTAGGTAATGTGCCATGTCCCACTCCTCGAGGATGTCGCGTCGCCTCCCTCCCCAATGGTGTCCAGTTGTTGACGCCCAGCATGCGCCGACGTTGCCTAGCCGCTACCACCCACCCCACCCTGAGCTTCCCGTACCCCCCGCCCCACCCCCACCCCCACCCCCCCCCCCCTCCCCACCCTAGCGTCCCCCACCCCAGCCCTAATTTGTGGTTATTTTTTGCTTATTTAGTTGGTTCATTCATCAATTCGTTGATTAATTTGTTAATTAGTTGAATTCGTTGATTAATTTGTTGATTATGTTCTTAAGTAGTTGATTCATTCATAAACTTCTTCATTAATTCAATAATTAGTTGAATAATTGTTGAATTCCTTGATTAAATTGTTTATTAATTGCTTAAATGTTTAATTAGTGGGCAAAATTTTGTATTAGTTGAATAATAGTTTTATTAGTAGTTTAAGTACGTGATTAATTGGTTTAGTATATTAAATGTTGAAATAAAATTTGTATTAGTTGTTTAAATGTTGTTTAATTGTTTAATTAGTGGATTAAAGTTTGTATTAGTTGATTAATTTTTTATTAGTTGTTGAATGTGATTACATGTTTAATTGATTATTTGTTTAGCTGATTGATTGCATAATTGTTTACTTCGCAGCGGTTAGCTATATATTCCGTCGTATGAGCTATATATAATATAAAACGTTATTTACAACGGTCCTGGACTGGGTTGTCGTAGGTAGGACGACCGTCGTAAGTAGGAGCATTCATTGCCCGTTGAAAACCAATGTCCCCCGAGCGGGATGAGTCGGCGTCGAAATCGATCTCAAGAGGAAGCTCGAGGAGGTCGAGACGGACAGAGAGTCGAACGACGCTGGTGATGATGTAAAGCGCCCGCGCGTGGACGCTGGATACTGTCACCATGTTCATATAATTATGCTTCAATATTATGCATATTGTCCCCTTTGTTGCTTTGTTACATCTTTCTGTTCGCATATAGTTGGAGTTGTGCTATCCTGTTGTAGGCCGACAGCCTGTAATACATGTGATGTATATGGGTATTCTTGGTAGTTTTTGCATTTGAGAAACTTGTGCTTGCTGAATGGCCTACTCGCTTGAAAAATCATGGCCAATGGAAGGTTTGGAGTGTGCTGCCCGCTTAGTCTGGTCCTGCACCCTAAGTATGCATATTCTACCATTTCGGCGTTGCGACAAAGTAAGGCGGGTCTGGACAACACACGTTCCTGGATGAGGCAGCAACCAGTACTCGAATACTATCACACTGAATTACTCAGGCATTGTAGCCCGACTAAGGACCATAAGCCACAATAAAACTGAAGGCGGAAGATTATAATCAATGAGCAATATTATTCTTTTTGTTGTCACTCTTGTGCAGGTCCTAGTTCACCCTTCTTCAGGCTTCGTTGTCGGACCTCAAGCCTCGACAACGACACCTCCCAAGAGGCCCGCCATCAACGTTTTTTGCGTTGATGATGGTGGCTCCACCTACGGGATCGTCACCACTCCTGACGTGGGCTTGAGGGCCACTTTCGGTACCCTACACCGGGTACCCCCGCATACAAGAAAGACAAGACGTTGAGTTCCACCTCCCAAGAGGGGAGGTACCAAGACGCTACCACGTGTCCTGTAGCTCCGGACCTGCCTCCCTCCTAAGGGTGGCTCCGGTGCTGCCACGTGTCCCGTAGCTCCGGACCTGCCTCCCTGCCAAGGGTGGTTCCGGTGCTGCCACGTGCTTTGCAGCTCCGGGCCTTCGAGGGTCGCGTGTCCCGCAGCTTCAGACCTGCCTCTCTGCTAAGGATGGCTCTGGTGGTGCCATGTGTCCAATAGCTCTGGACCTGCCTCCCTACCAAGGGTGGCTCCGATGCTGTCGCGTGCTCCGCAGCTCCGGACCCGACCTCTCCGTTGGAGGGCTCCAGTGTTGCCACGTGCCCTGCGGTTCATGAAGGCGACGTGTGCACTCAAGACCACATTAACACGCCGTCAAGACATCATTAATGCGTCATCAAGACCACACCATCAAGACACATTACCGCGCTATCACGATCCATTAACGTGTCATCAAGACCACATTATTACGTTATCAAGACCCATTAACGTGCCTTCAAGACCACGTTAATGCATTTTAAATACTAGCTAACCCGAGGTCACCTATTGGGTCTCGTCATAATGTAAGCTGCTGGCCCTTAGCATATAAAAGGACCGGGCAGCCACAGATATAGGAGGACTCAATCCACTCACGCCCAATGCTCACAAAGAGACGCAATCGCAAGTAATACAACACACATACTTCTGTGGACTTAGGGTATTACGCTCCGGCGACCCGAACCATGTAAATCTCCTGGCGTTCACAAGTGTTCATATAGCTCGTAGATCCAGAGAATTCGCCCCTCCTAAAAAAGGACCTTCGTGGACTACTTCTTAGTAGTACCAAGGGAAGTGTCGATTGCACACTTCGACATTTGGCGCGCCAGATAGGGGGCACTTTTTTGGATCTACAAGTCTCGCCACGATGGTGAATCCTAAGTCCATCGTTGGCTCCTCTCAACCCTCCCACCATGAAGGGAGCAGGGAGGATGCCCCACTCCCCGCTCCATAGCGGGCTGACCCGACAGACACACGGTCATAGTTCCAATGGCTACTACTGCCACCACGCGATGACTTTCTACCACCACTTCAACAATGACGCTGCTCGTGGGAGGTTCAAAGTGTGCAACCTGCTTAGTCTGGTCTTGCACCCTGAGCATGTGCCCTGTGATTCTAAGCATGTAGACTTTGCCTCACCACACGACGACTGCTTGCGACCATGGAAACAATGACGCCACCAGATACCTGTGACGTATCCGGTGTCCTTGGCTACTTTCTTGCTCGGGGTCTCATGGCGCTGAACAGTCACTCCCATAAAAAGCTAATGCCAATAGAGGGTCTGTAGTGTGATGTTTGCTTAGCCTAGTCCTGCACCCTAAGTATGCGCACTCTACTTTTCTTACAGTTGAGTACTGGGGGTCCAGAGTGTGCCGCTTGCTTGGCCTGGTCCCACACCCTAAGTATGCACACTCTACCTTTCTAATGTTGCGGCTGAGTACTGGGGGTCGAACGTCCCTCGAAAGACTAATGTTCGTGGGAGGTCAAGAGTGTGCAATCTGCTTAGCCTGGTCTTACACTCTAAGCCTATGTCTTGTAACCCTAAGCCAGCGCACTCTTCCTCCACAACACTGCAGTTCAGTACCGAGGACTAAAAGGCACATGCTTCTGGACGAAGCAAGAACCATAATCCAGATATTGTCACCATGTTCATATAATTATGCTTCAATATTATGCATATTGTCCCCTTTTCGCTCTGTTACATCTTTCTATTCGCATATAGTTAGAGTTGTGTTATTCTGCTGCAGACAGGGAGCCTGTAGTACCTGTGATGTGTCTAGGTATTCTTGGTAGTTTTCGCATTTGGGATCTCGTCTCACTAAATGGCCTACTCCGCTTGAAAATCAATGGCGATGAAAGGTATGGAGTGTGCTTCCTTGTTAGCCTGGTCATGCACCCTAAGTATGCACACTCTACCGTTCCGGCATTGCGACAAAGTAAGTCGATCCGACAAAGTAAGCTGGTCCGGACAACACACGTTCCTGGATGAGGCAACAACCAGTACCCGGATACGATCATACCGAATTACTAAGGCCCTGTAGCCCGGCTAAGGATCGTAAGCCACAACAAAACTGAGGGCGAGACGATTGTAACTGAAAGTAGCCTAGAGGGAGGTGAATAGGCAATAATTGAAAATGTAGACTTAATTAAAAAAATTGTCCTATCAATACAAATTAGACTTGTCTGACTGGAAATTGGACTTGTCTGACTGAAGTCGGACAAGTCTGACTCAACTCGGATAAGTCTGACTGAACCTACAGGAAAGTACTAAAAACGAAGTTTTTCTGCAATCTAGTGAATGGAAATATGTCCTAGCACTTCTAGTAGTTGATGGAAACAAGATTAAGTGCTAGAAACGAAGTAAACCTAGATGATCACTAGAAAGTGAATGTGGCCTAGAGGGGGGCGGGGGTGAATAGGCCTTTTTGAAATTTGTCAGAACCTGCAACACTTAACAACCAGTTCAAAACCAGAGATATTGGACTAGTCCAGTAAAGTGCAGACTAGTCCGGTGTGTACCAACTAGGTTGATTAAGTTTGATTGATTAATTTGATTCTTCGATGTATGCAGTGGAAATATACAGTCAAATGAAGTGTTGCAAGATTATGGACTAGGGTATATCACAATTCAATCTTATATTTAATGATTCAACGTAAAGTATGCAATAATGATTGAAACCCTAGATTGTTGTGATGAATAAGAACAATGAACACAAAGCAAGACACAAGAAATTATCCCGTGGTTCGGCTCTGACAGAGGCAACCTACGTCCACGTTGAGGAGTCCACAAAAGGACCGGGTCTTCTCCAACCCTACCCTCGTCGGATCGCCACAAAGGCCAATCCTCTTCCACTTATCACAAAGGGGTGAATAACCGAATTCAAAGGGGCCTTCTCACACGTTGAGGGCTCCCCTAGATTACAACACGAAATACCACCAAGAACAGACTCAAAGATTACAATGAAATCACAGGAGTGTGTTAGAGAATCAAACCAAGAGCTCAATGAGTGTTGAACGTGTATCTCCAATGATCTAGAGTGTATCCTCAAAGGATTGATCTTTGTTGCACTTAATTTTGTGGAGAGATGTGTTTTTTAGGCTCTTGGGACGTGTGACGGCGCTAGGGTTCGAGAGATTTTAAAGTTGGGTCGTGCACCTCTATTTATATGGGGTTTCTAAAAGTGACCATTAGGGTTTAGAAAGATCGGACTAGTCCGTGGTGGACACCGGACTAGTCCCGTGTGCTGTGTGTAGCAAACCCTAAGTGTCTCGAAATATCGGACTAGTCCGGCTAGGAGCGGACTTGTCCGATTTCGCTTCTGGAAATCTTCGGACTAGTCCGATAGACATCGAACTTGTCCGGACAGTGAAACCCTAAGTGGTTATGGGGACAAGTTCGCACTTGGAGGACTTGTCCGATTTAGGTCAGAGAGTTTTTCGGACTAGTCCATGCTAATATCGGACGTGTTCGATTTAGATCACAATGAATATTGGACTAGTCCGATGGTGATCGAACTTGTCCGATTTTGTGTGACATGTGAAGTGTTGTGAGGACTTGTCCGCACTGGGGAGGACTAGTCCGATTCTAGTAAGAGAGATATCGGACTAGTCCGATGGATATCGGACTTGTTCGATTTTGTGCAGAGAGGATATCAGACTAGTCCGGTGTCAGTCGGACTAGTTCGGTCCTGTATAACTTTGTGCAATGTGTGTGTTTAATTGTGATTGAGCTCTTGGGGTGTGTTTCCTTAACACACTCCATACACAATGATCTACTATTCTTGTTTCTTGAGCTCATTTCCACTTTGCTCCTCATTCTCCCTTCTTTTTGGCACTTTGCTTATTTTGCTATTAAAATCTGTGCTCATCTCAACAAATAGGTTAGGATCTCATTTGCTTGTCATAAATCATCCAAAACCCACAAGGGATTCCTAGATGCACTTTCAATCTCCCCCTTTTTGGTGATTGATGACAACCAATTGAGATTTCACAAAATATGATAAAAATTGAGATTTTCATAAAGTATGCACATATGAGTCTAAAATATATCAAGCAATGAAAACATAATCCATATGTGGATTTTTTATGGTGGGATGCATAACTAAGTACATTGAAACAATGAGAATGACATAATTGACATTAACCAATCAAAAGCAAGAATATATGTCATTCTAGGAGCAAAATCACATAACTCAACAATTGCTTCTCAAAATATCATAACATTGCGTCACAGAACCATAATTAACTTAAGAATATAGTTAAAGCTTTACAACCCGCAAAATAGTCAAAGAGCATAAAAGAGAGCTCTCTCCTCGCATCCTATAGCTAAGACTAGACTCCCCCTCAATCTCTCCCCCTTTGGCATCAAGACACCAAAAAGAAGGAGAGGAGGGCCCTAAAGTCTTCACTCCTTGCTGCCGGTCCTCTCATCGTCTTCATCGTCGTCTTCGGGCTGAAGAGGAGGAGGAGGAGGTGCAGAGCCACTCGAGCCTCCAATTCCAAAGTAGGCAAGCTCGAAGGGGGTCAAGGGCCCGAGCTCGGTGAAGTCTGAATCGGAATCATCAGAAATCACTGGAGATCCATTGGGGTCGATCTCCACTGGCAAATTTGCTTCACATTTGCCTTGACATACTTTATGTCTTCCTTTCTCTTCTTGTTCAGCTTGTGGGCCCTCACTTCGGCCTTTTTGCAGGAAGCAAATATAGCAGCCAAGTACTTGAAGATCCCACTAGCAGATCCCCTTTGAGGGGCTGCTCTACTGGCAGGAGCAGCTCTTGCATCTTCACTTCTTGTCGGAGCCTCAGGACTGGAGGTCGGCGAGGGAGCAGCCTGGACACTTGGCTTCTGAGGCATCTGAGGCCTCAAAGGTAGGTGCTCCACATCCTTGACAAACTCGATCCCTGTGACTTTCTCCATCATGAACATGAGATAAGGGGCATAGCCACAGGATCGGTTGGGAGTACTAGAGATGTTGATCATATCGTTCCAGATGTAGTCAGCCACATCAAACTGACGATCCTTGCTTATCACTGTCATCAGGGTCCGAAGATAACCCTGCACACTCCCGGCATATCCATCCTTGGGAGCAATCGTCTTCCTCAAGACTCTATTCAGGACCACAAAGAAGGTCTTCATGTTCTTTGTGGAGGGAGGGATGAACTTTGAGTTTGGCTCATAAAGGAATTTCATCCTATCCTTCTCAATGACACCAACATTGTGGATGATCACATTGTCATTGCTCGAGGTGTAAAGATGCAACATCATTGCAAAATCCTCATATGTGATTGTGTACTTGGATCTATGAGTCATCCAAGTAATTCATCCAAGTAACACTCTCTTTATCTTCACTCGAGAAGTGGCATGTTGCAAAGAATTGTGCTATGACCTCATCATTCTAGTTGTTCCTGAAGGCAAAGAGATCCTTCAGGCCATGCCTCTCAATAGCTTTCACCAATTCAGTGAACGGGGAGCAACCCTTCTTCTCAAAGTGTGCCCAATCAATCCGTTGACCGCGCACAACCGGTGTCTTCATTGGGAGATACACAGATTTGTAGAAATCTGCATGGAAGTTGCACCAAACTCTTCCATCGGCAGCTTGCTTCGGACGGCCATACCAATCAATGCTCCTGAACTTCACCGCCGAGTCACTGCCCTTCCCATTGAATTTCTCTTCAGTGGGGTCCCGGACCCCTTCCCTCGGAGCATGCAGCTTCAACGGGCCAACTGGACCCGTTGCTATTCCTTTGCCCTTGCCCTTGGCTAGGCGGACACTTGTCGAGCTAGGGCCACCACCGGTGGTAGCCCTAGAAGCTGGCACCTTGGAGGCCGGCTTCTTCGCTAGCACTTTCCTCCAAGCCTGTGGAGGTGATGTAGCTGGCTCGGAAGGTCTCTCTTGGCGTTTCTTGCCAAGACTCGTCGAGGTCCGAGGTGCCACCTCGTGGTCCATCTCGGCCTCAAAGTCAGAAACTTCGTTGTTTGAGCTCGACATACCCTGAAAATGAGTTGAGTGAGGCATGAATGAGAATGAATGATACAAGGCATAGGTGTGAAATGTATAGCAAGGAATTTCATTGAAGAATTGAAAAGTTAGGTTTTGAGTTCAGAAAAATTGGACTTGTCCGGTGTACAAGCACAGACTAGTTCGGGGGACCGGACTTGTTCATGCATGGACCGGACTAGTCCGGTATTCATCCTCAAAAACCTAAGCATCTAGACAAATGGTGATTCCTAATGCACAACAAGCGTAGCATAAACGTAATACATCAAGGAGGCATGTATATAGTGAAATATGCTAGGCTATTCGATCAACAATGAAGAAATTTGGAATTTCTAGGGTTTGAGTGAAAATTACCGAAGAAATAGATTGGAACTTGGAGATGAGGGTGTTGAAGGCCGGACTTGTCCGAGAACTTCAATTCCGATGCGATGACGATCAAATTTCACCCAAACTTGCGAAGTTCTGATGGAGAAATTAAGGAATCTCCTTGGGAGCTCAAGTGTGAGAGAGAGAACGCGTGAGGCAAGAGTGGAGGTGAAGAAATTAGGGTTTGGCGGAGGCTAGGGTTATGGACACGAAAAATCGGACAAGTCCGAAGATGACCGAACTAGTCCGAACTTTTCCAGAGGACTATATCGGACTAGTCCGTTGTCTACCGGACTAGTCCGGCCTAACCGACACTCCGCGGACTAGTCTGCATGGGCAGACTAGTCCGGGTAACCACGGACTAGTCCGTGGTCACCAGGTAAGAATTTCTTAGCCCATTCATATATATTTGAAGGTACATATTTAGAAAATAGGGAGACAAATCAAATCAAATAATCTTGATGAATATGATCAGTAAGCATACAACAATCAAGCAATGATCATAATTCACCAAGATCTAATAGTTAACATAGTTTTCGGAAGAAAATTGAGAGAGTTGATTTTCACAATCCAATCAACATATTTTGAAGAATTCATACAGGTATGCAACATTTCAAGCCACACTCCGAGCATCAAGGATGTTTAGCTCATTTCGGAGTTCACAAAAGAGCTTTTCATCAAGTGGCTTGGTGAATATGTCGGCCAATTGCTTTTGGGTGTTGACATGGCAAATGGCTATATCTCCTTTCATGGAGTGGTCTCTCAAGAAGTGATGCCTTATGTCTATGTGTTTGGTTGTAGAGTGCTCAACAGGATTATGGGCAATTTTAATGGCACTCTCATTATCACAAAGGAGTGGAATACGGTTCATATTGTAACTGTAATCCCTTAGAGTTTGTCGCATCCAAAGGAGTTGTGCACAACAACTCCCGGCTGCAACATACTCCGGTTCGGTTGTGGATAAGGCAACGGTATTTTGTTTCTTAGAGGACCAAGAAACTAAGGATCTCCCTAGGAATTGGCATGTATCGGAGGTACTTTTTCTATCTACTTTGCATCCGGCATAATCTGCATCGGAGTAACCAATGAGATTGAATTTTGAGCCTTTTGGGTACCAAAGACCAAGGTTGGGTGTATGAATTAAATATCTCAAGATCCTTTTTACGGCTGTCAAGTGACACTCCTTAGGATTGACTTGAAATCTTGCACACAAACATACACTCAACATAATATCTGGCCTAGATGCACATAAATAGAGTAGAGATCCAATCATGAAGCGATATACCTTTTGGTCGATGCTAGATCCATCTTCATTGAGATTCAAGTGGCCATTTGTTGCCATGGGAGTCTTTATAGACTTCGCCTTGTCCATACCAAACTTCTTGAGTATGTCTTGCGTGTACTTGGTTTGGCTTATGAAAGTCCTTTCCTTTTATTGCCGCACTTGGAATCCCAAGAAGTACTTTAGTTCTCCCATCATTGACATTTCAAACCTATCTGTCATGATTTTACTAAATTCCTCACAAAAAGATTGATTAGTTGACCCAAAGATTATGTCATCAACGTAAATTTGACAAATAAAAAGATCATTGTCAAAAAATTTTGTAAATAGTGTATAATCTACTTTGCCAATCTTAAAGCCATTTTCAATTTAGAAATCTCTAAGACACTCATACCAAGCTCTAGGAGCTTGTTTGAGGCCGTAGAGAGCCTTACGCAATTTAAATACGTGGTCAGGAAACTCTTCATCTTCAAACCCAGGGGGTTGCTCCACGTACACCTCCTCCTTGGTTGGTCCGTTGAGGAAGGCGCTTTTCACATCCATTTGATACAGCTTGAAATCATGGTGAGTAGCATATGCAAGTAATATTCTAATGGATTCAAGTCTAGCTACGGGAGCAAAGGTCTCATCGAAATCCAAACCTTCGACTTGTGAATACCCTTTGGCCACAAGTTGTGCCTTGTTCCTTGTCACCACCCCGTGTTTATCTTGTTTGTTGCGGAAGACCCACTTGGTGTCGATGATGTTCGCATTGGGTCTTGCCACAAGTTCCCACACCTCGTTCCGCTTGAAGTTGTTCAATTCTTCTTGCATTGCCACCACCCAGTTCGGATCATTCAATGCATCATCAACCCTGCGTGGTTCCAAAAAGGATAAAAACGAATTGTGCTCACAAAAGTTAGTTATGCGAGATCTAGTGGTTACTCCCTTTTAGATTTCACCGATGATATTGTCGATTGGGTGATCCCTTTGAACGCATTGGTGTACTTTTGGGTGTGGCACTTGTGGCGTTGTATCTTCATGATAATCTTCTTCTCCACCTAAATGGTTGCCTTCATTGACTTGTTGATTATCTTCGTATTCTTGTGGTTGATCTTGTGTGGAAGCTCCCCCTTGATCATTGACCTCGTATTGTGGCTCATCTTCCTCATACACGTGTAGAGGTGACTCTTGTGGTCGAACTTCACCTAAGGCCATTCTTTTCAACGCTTGACAAGGAGCTTCTTCTCTACCTAGTACACATGGATCAACTTGCTCCTTTTGGGAGCCATTAGTTTCATCGAACACTACGTCACGTGCTACTTCAACAAGTCCGGAGGTCTTGTTGAAAACACGATAGGTGTAAGTGTTCGAATCATAACCAAGCAAGAAACCTTCATCAAACTTCGAGGCCAACTTTGAAGTCCTGGGCTTCTTGTTTAAAATATAACATGGAGAACCGAAAACTCAAAAATATGAAATGTTTGGCTTGTTACCGGTAAGTAGCTCATAGGATGTCTTCTTGAGTAGTCGATGAAGATAAAGTCGATTTACGGTGTGGCAAGCGGTGTTAATCGCTTCCGCCCAAAATCGATCCGAGGTCTTGTACTCATCGAGCATTGTTCTTGCCATCTCTATGAGTCTTCAGTTCTTTCTTTCGGCAACTCCGTTTTGTTGTGGGAAGTATGGAGCTGAAAACTCGTGCTTTATGCCTTCTTGATCAAGGTACTCCTCCACTTGTGTGTTCTTGAACTCCGTGCCGTTGTCGCTTCGAATGTTCTTGATTGTCAATGAGAATTTATTTTGAGCTCGCTTGAAGAACTTCTTGAGTATTCTTTGTGTTTCTGACTTATCATGCAAAAAGAAAACCCAAGTGAAGCGAGAAAAATCATCAACAACTACTAAACCATATTTATTACTGTCGATGCTTATGTAGGCAATTGGACCAAACAAGTCCATGTGAAGTAGCTCGAGCAGTCTTGTTGTAGTCATGACGTTCTTGGCGGGGTGAGGTGCTCCAACTTGCTTCCCGGCATTGCACGCGCTACAGGGCCTGTCTTTCTCAAACACAACATCCTTTAAACCTCGGATGTGATCGCCCTTGAGGAGTTTTTGAAGGTTCCTCATACCAACATGCGCTAGCCGTCTATGCCACAGCCAACCCATGTTGGTTTTTGCAATCAAGCATGTGTCAAGTTCAGCTTTATCCTTGTTGAAGTCAACAAGATCTTTCCCTTTAACATACCTTTGAATGCAATGGAACCATCACTCTTCCTCGAAACGGTCACACCCTCGTTAGTGAACAAGCAATTATAACCTTTATCACATAATTGAGATATGGACATCAGGTTATAATCTAAGGATTCAACATGTAATACATGAGAAAGTGTGTGTTTAGATGATATGGCAATTTTACCGGTACTGAGCACCTTTCCTTGGCTATTATCTCCAAAATAGATGCCCTCGTTTGGATCCTCATTTTCTTCATATTCCACGAACATTCTTCTTTCTCCGGTCATATGGTTGGTGCAGCCATTGTCTAGCACCCATTTAGATCCAGCGGAGGAATAAGCCTGCAAAAACAAATTATGCTTTGGTTTTAGGTACCCAAGCTTGCTTGGGTCCTTGGAGGTTAGTTACAAGACATTTGGGCACCCACACATGAGACTTGGTGTTCTCATGGCGTGGCCCAACATAATGAGCATAAACTTTGCCAAAATTATTTCTCATTAAGACATACGAGGCATCGAAAGTCCTAAACAATAACTGTTGTTGTTTATGTACAGGACTAGTCTGGAAGGCCGGACTTGTCCGGAGGACCGGACTTGTCCGGACACCGACCGGACTAGTCCGGTGTTCATGTGTGATTAATGTTTTAATCTTTGATTTTCCAGTTTGAGAGGGTCTTCCCTTTACAAAGGTAATCCTCTCCTTGTTATTCTTATGGCTTCTAGCATGTTGCTTTTCACCATAAGAGTAACCAATGCCATATTTGACATTTGGAGGTATTTTGACCAAGTATGCACTACGTGCATATTTGATCTTCTCCTTATCAAATATGCCACTTTGGGCAGGATGTTTATCCTTTGTAGAGGTTGGTTTGTCCTTCAAACTGGTGTGAACTTTATTACATGTACAAGCATAAGCAACCCCAATTTTAGTGGGTTGAGAAGGTGAACTTGAAGAAGATGAAGGTTCACCTTGCTTGAGTGACTCAACTTGCACTTCAAGGATCTTGTTAACCTTGATCAGGTCAGCAAGTTGATTCTTGATTGTAGCATTTGAGTCGGTTAACTCCAAGCAAGTTTCCTTGCTTGAAGCTAACTCAAGCTCTAGTGATTTGCTTTGTTCCTTTTCAAGTTCTAGAAGCTTGTCAAGTTCGACATATTCCTCCTTTTGGGAGATGATCATGTCCTCTTGACGATGTATCAACCTCTCCTTCTCAACAAGTTGATCAAGTAAAAATTTCATTTTTGTGACAATTTTCCTATCTAGTCCAACAAGCATATCCTCATTATCACTATTGATTTCATCATCACTAGAATAGGAATGCACGAAAGGGGGTTTAATGATTACCTTGCGTTTACCTTCCTTTGCCATGAGACAAGTGCCATTTCCCTTCCATGCGCCGAGTGTAGGGAAGAGAGTAGACTTCTTGGATGTCTTCTCGATGGCTATACTAGCCATCTCTTCTTCTTCGTATGATGAGGACTCATCATTTGAGTCCCACTCTTTCCCTATGTGAGCTTGTTCGGCTTGTTTCTTCTTCTTGAAGAATTTCTTGGGTTGAGGCTTGGCTTCTTTAGTCTTTTTCTTGTTCTCTTCATATGGGCAATCAACTATAAAGTGGCTATACTCACCACAATTATAGCATGCCCGCTTCAACTTTGACTTTGTTCTTTCCTTGTACTTCCCTTTGCTTGATTTAGTGCCTTGTCTTTTCTTCATTATCCTCTTGAATTTCTTCATGAACAATATCATGTCTTCTTCATCTAATTCACTGCTCTCATCATCACTGTCTTCTTCTAGCTGAGCTTCTCGAGCTTCTTTAGATAGGGGCTTGAGAGTGGACTTCAAAGCAACCCCTTTCTTCTTTGCCGAGGTGAGGTCGGCAGTTTCCTTGACATGCTTTGCTTGTTTTTCCATGATCTCGAAATTAATGATTTTTCCAAGTAATTCATCCGGAGTCATTTTCTTGTATTCGGGGCTTTCTCTAATCATTGAGAATAAGGTGACGTTGTGACGCATGAAAGCTCTAAGGATGAGCTTCACCACCTCGTGGTCATTCCACTTCTTGCTTCCATAAGATCGAACCTTGTTGACGAGCATCTTTAACCGATTGTACATATCTTGAGGTGACTCGTCTTCTTCAATTGCGAATCTTCCTAATTCGCCTTTGATCATTTCGATCTTTGCTTCACGCACATGTCGGTCACCTTCATGTGCAGTTTGCAGTGTGTCCCATATCTCCTTAGCAATCTCGAGTCCATCCACCTTGGTGAACTCGTCCCGACTGAGCGAAGAGGTAATTATGGCCGCGGATTGAGCATTTCGGTGAATTGCCTGCTCTTGGCTTGGTGTGAGCTCTTCGTCGTCGTTCGGGATATCTATCCCTGTGCACACAATATGCCATAAACTTGGATTGAGGGAAATTAGATGCATTTTCATATTTTGCCTCCACATTGAGTAATCACTTCCATCGAAGTGTGGGGCTTTTCCAAGTGGGATAGACAAGTAATGATTATTGTTGGAATTTAGACAATCATAGTTAAAAGGATATCGGGAGTAGTCGGTGTGACTACTCCCCTTCTTCTTTTCTTCAATCTTCACTTTCCTTTTGGAAAGTGTTTTTTTTATTAGGAGCACCTTTAGTTCTAGCGTCTCCTCATTGTCGTCCTCGAAGTCTTGAATGGCTTCGAGGAGATTCTCCACCTTTAGGTTCTTGTCATCATCAACCTTTTCTTGGTTGTTGCTCTTGTGGATGTCCTTCATGTCCGACATGATCTTCTTCGAGCGGTTAGTCTCTTTCTTGAAGAACCTGCTTTGATACCAATTGAATGTGGCCTAGAGGGGGGGTGAATAGGCCTTTTTGAAATTTGTCGGAACCTGCAATACTTAACAACCAGTTCAAAACCAGATATATCGGACTATTCCGGTAAAGTGCGGACTAGTCCGGTGTGTACCGACTAGGTCGATTAAGTTTGATCGATTAATTTGATTCTTCGATGTATGCAGCGGAAATATATAGTCAAATCAAGTGTTGCAAGATTATGGACTAGGGTATATCACAATTCAATCTTATATTTAATGATTCAACATAAAGTATGCAATAATGATTGAAACCCTAGATTGTTGTGATGAATAAGAACGATGAACACAAAGCAAGACATAAGAAATTATCCCGTGGTTCGGCTCCGACAGAGGCAACCTACGTTCACATTGAGGAGTCCACAAAAGGATCAGGTCTTCTCCAACCCTACCCTCGTCGGATCGCCACGAAGGCCAATCCTCTTCCACTTACCACAAAGGGGTGAATAACCGAATTCAAAGGGGTCTTCGCACACGTTGAGGGCTCCCTAGATTACAACATGATATACCACCAAGAACACACTCAAAAGATTACAATGAAATCATAGGAGTGTGTTAGAGAATCAAACCAAGAGCTCAATGAGTGTTGAACGTGTCTCTCCAATGATCTAGAGTGTATCCTCAAAGGATTGATCTTTGTTGCACTTAATTTCGTGGAGAGATGTGTTTTTGAGGCTCTTGGGAGGTGTGACAGCGCTAGGGTTCGAGAGAGTTTAAAGTTGGGCCGTGCACCTCTATTTATATGGGGTTTCTAAAAGTGACCGTTAGGGTTTAGAAAGGTCAGACTAGTCCGTGGTGGACACCGGACTAGTCCGATGTGCTGTGTGTAGCAAACCCTAAGTGTCCCGAAATATCGGACTAGTCTGGCTAGGAGCGCACTTGTCCGATTTCGCTTCTGGAAATCAAAACCCTAAGTGGTTATGGGGACAAGTCCGCACTTGGAGGACTTGTCCGATTTAGGTCAGAGAGTTTTTCGGACTAGTCCGTGCCAATATCGGATTTGTCCGATTTAGATCAGAATGAATGTCGGACTAGTCCGGTGGTGATCGGACTTGTCCGATTTTGTGTGACTTGTGAAGTGTTGTGAGGACTAGTCCGCACTGGGGAGGACTAGTCCGATTCTAGTCAGAGAGATATCGGACTAGTCTGATGGATATCAGACTTGTCCGATTTTATGCAGAGAGGATATCAGACTAGTCCGGTCCTGTATAACTTTGTGCAATGTGTGAGTTTAATTGTGATTGAGCTCTTGGGGTGTGTTTCCTTAACACACTCCATACACAATGATCTACTATTCTTCCTTGAGCTCATTTCAACTTTGCTCCTCATTCTCCCTTCTTTTTGGCACTTTGCTTATTTTGCTATTAAAACCTATGCTCATCTTAACAAATAGGTTAGGATCTCATTTGCTTGTCATAAATCATCCAAAACCCACAAGGGATTCCTAGATGCACTTTCATAAAGTAAGAACTTTGTCCAAATGTAAAGGAGACAATGGACAAGAGATTTTTCTCCCGAGGTTCGGCTTCACAAAGAAACTTACATCCTCGTTGAGGAGTCCACAAAGGACCGGGCCTTACAGCCCTAACCTCGCCAAGATGCCTCAAAAGGTCAAGTCTTGGATGCTCCACTATCACAAGAGATTATAAACTTCCCAGAATCAAAAAAAACATATGAGAAATCACGGGGCGATGCCTAACCGTCTAGGGGAGAACCCCAAGAGTAACAAACACGCTATCACGAAGAAACTCAGTGAATCAAACATTGCTCAACCCTCCATGGACTTCTCTTGCCAAGTATCACAATCACTCCTTCACTCTTCCCCAAAAACTTTGGATTTGAGCTCAAGAGGGTGAAAAACAAGGAAGGAGACTTTCTTGAGGGCTTAAGGTGGCTTTGAGAGTTTCTGTAGGGTTAGGCTTCATTTGGGGACGAAATCCCCAACTATTTATATTCCAAAAGTGTTTTTAGCCATTAGGTGACAACCCACGTTGGAAAAGTCTGACATAACCTTAGACATGTCTGACCTGCTGACATCAGAGACAGTACAACTAACCACTTTGATTTGCATATGCATGCAAAAGTCGCGTCGGAAAAGTTCGACTATTCTTGGACATGTCTGACATGCAAGGAGAGACTTTTCAACTCAGAGTAATCTAAGGCACTAAGTCAGATAAGTCTTGAAATAGAACAGAGACAATTCAAACTTGTCTGAATACCCATCTTGGACAATTTCGAGTTTCAGACACTTAGAAAATTTTCTAAGTCAAGTACCTCGAACATATCCGACCTGCTTTGGATATGTCTGAATTAGAAAAGAGAGGTTTTAGACATATCCGACATACAGATTCGGACATGTCTGAATTCCACCAGAGAGGTTTCGAACTTATCTGTCCCAAGGCGTCGAACAAGTTCGCCCCTAACACTCAGGGTTTTCCTAAAACCTATCCAAGAGGTTGAGCTCCCATTTGACTCACTAAGTTTCCACGTGTCATGTCCCTCTTAATAGTATGTATTTACCTATGACTCAAGGAGAAACATAAAAAACTATTTCTACTCCACTTTTCACGCCTTTTCTCCTTTTTCGTGAATTTTGTTCTGTACTAAATTTTCTGCATGAACTCAACCAAACTCATTAGCTCTTTTATTGTTTGTAATTAATCAACCAAAACCCACAAGGGACCTAGATGCACCTTCAATCTCCCCCTTTTTCGTGATTGATGACAACCAATTAAAGCTTCCAACATTTAAATAAAAAATTTGATTTTGAGTATCAAGAGTCTATGAGCTTTCGATTAACATAGGTTTAAATAAGCTCATATACTCTTAAAACTCGTGGGGTGCCTACATGCATTTTGTGTGAATGACATTGTGATGCATTAAATGAAAGCAAGTGAATAAGCATTGATGACGTGAATCAAACTAAAGCATGTGAACCAAACTAAAGCATTCATAACATGAATCTAGCACAAGCATCACAAGCCTCATAAGTAGAATCACAAGCTAAAAATGTGCACTAAAAATGTTCACACACACCACGAAATAAATAAGTACATGTGCATGTCCATAGCTAAGATACTTCTCCCCCTTTGGCATCAAGGTACCAAAAAGGAGAAAAGCTGAGATAGCCCTAGTATCTACTCGTCGTCGCTCTCTTCAGAATTGCCACTCTCTTGTTACTCTTCATACTCGCTTTCTTCATCATCTTCATCATCACCAGAACGAGCAGCTGCGGGTGCACTAGAAGTAGCACCTGTCCCTGAGAAGAAGGCAAGCTCTGACGCGGATAACTCGAGAAATTTTGCGGGTTCTTCATCCTCGCTGTCATCTGCCACTGGGGGTAGCTAGAGATGCTCTCTAATAGATGCGAGGTCTTTCTTAGTCCGCTTTGCTAACTTCTGAACTGGTATCTGAGTGGAGCGGCATACGAAGAACATAGCCTTAAGAATCTTTATTAGTCCCGAAGAACAAGAAGGTTGTTGTGGCCCAGGAGGAGTAGGTTGAGCTGAACGCCTCCTAAGAGAGCAAGGCTAAGACGGTGCCTGTCGGTACCCTCAGTATCGGGTACCCTCGCGCACGGGATGAAACGGTTAAGGACCATGTCTCCCTCGCAGAGGCGAGCTCCGATGCTGCCATGTGTCCTGCGGGGCCGGACCCCGTCCCTCCTCAGAGGTGGTCTTCGGACATGCCACGTGTCTCGCAAAGCCAGACCCTGTCTCTCCTAAGAGGAGGGATCTGGAGCTAGAGTGTGCCCCACAACCAGCAATGGGCTGTGGACCCAAAAGAGTAAAGGGTGGCATGTCCTGTCCAGTCCCGCATTGAAGGCACGCGCCTTCCCTAGACACACCGGTACAACGCACGCCTCTTGTTAGGTACCGATGCGTCCAAATGCATCGCAGTCAAGGCGCCGCAGGCCTACCCCACTCCGCCAAGTGGGTAGCTTACATTGACAGGATAGACGGACATGACATCCCCTGCCACCATTAGTTACTACGGCTTGCCATTGCGACCGACGAGGCAAGACAGCAAGTCTCCAAGCCAAGGTCAGAGACAGCGTAGTGGAGAAGCCTTAGATCTTTAGGATAAGATCGCCCCAGGGCCACCAGTCGGGCCTCAAACCCCACTTGTAAGGCGCTTGGCCTTGTCTATAAAAAGAACGCACTGCCACCGTTAGAAAGGATCCCTAATCTAACACATACACACACTCCACACGCGTTCACACTAGCAATACAACGCATACCGTGGAGTAGGGTATTTTGCTCTGGCGGCCTGAACCACGTAAAACCACCGTCTCACCATCTCTCATACGCGCAATCTCCATTGAGGACTAAGCCCTGTCGATCAAGAACCTCCGCGGGCTGCTCTCATAGCAGGTCCGGGGGAAGTGTCGCAAGAACACTTCACCATTTGGCGCGCTAGGTAGGGGCTTTTTCTCTCAGGAAGCTGCGCCTCCATCGCCGCCGAAGGACCCAGCTCCGGCACCTCCAGGAGTGCTGTCGTCGACGTTTCTTAGAGTTGATGGTGGACGCCGTCAGAGCATCCAGCTCCGGCACCACACAGGAGGCCCATCGTCGATGTTTCTTAGCGTTGATGGTGGGCGTGACGGAGCATCCAGCTCTAGCACCACCCAGGAGGCCCGCCGTCGACGTTTCTTTAGCGTTGGTGGTGGGCGCTGCCGGAGCATCCAGCTCCGGCACAACCCAAGAGGTATTTCATCGATGTTTCTTAGCGTTAGTGGTTGGCGCCCCCGGAGCATCCAGCTCCGGCACCACCCAGGAGGCCCGTCGTCGATGTTCTTTGCGTTGATGGTCGGCACTGCCAGAGCATCCAGCCTCAGCACCTCCAAGGGGGGCCGCTGTCGACGCTCTTAGTGTTGATGGTGGGCGCCGCCGGAGTATCCAGCTCTGACACCTCCCAGGGGCCCCGACGTCGACGTTCTTCGCGTTGACGGTCGGTGCTGCCGGAGCATCTAGCTTCGGCACCTCCCAGGGGGGCCGCAGTTGACGTTCCACACGTTGAGGGTGGGCGCCGCCTCGGTTCGGCGGCTACCTCATCGCCATTAGTGTCGGAGGCTCCTCCTCCGACGACCACACATCTCAATTCAAGTTTGGCGCTCCCCAGGGGGCCCACCGGTGTCAACTACCCAAGCTCCCGTGCTCTGCCAGGGGCTCGCCGACGACATCCTACGACTAAGTGGTAGGCGTGCCCAACAAGTTGGCCACACTTTCCAGGGGGCCTCTAAGGGGTCCCATGAGCAGGACGTAAAGCGGTTTCCCGCCACCACAGCGACAACAATGTCACCAAGGCGTTATGGTAATGTCTAACCATGACTTCGTGGAAGGTCCAGAGTGTACAACATGCTTATCCTTGTCCTGCACCCTAAGCGTGTACACTTTGCTTTCCCGGCGTTACCACTTAATGTTTTACTCTTGGCACGGTGGGAGGTCCAGAGTGTGCAGCCTGCTTAGTATGGTTCTGCACCCTAAGCGTCTACATTTTTCCTCCTTGGCACAACTTCGGTATGCTTCACTCTTGGCGCAGTGGTAGGAATTTTTTTTTCTAAAAAGGGTGTCATAGTGTCTAGGAGCAGCACTCGAAGCAACTAAGCTCCGGTGGGTCCGGTCCGGAGTGTTCAACCTGCTTAGCCTGGTTCCATACCCTAAGATTGTACACTTTGTCTCCCTTGTCATCCGGAGCGGGTCGTTGCCTTCTTGTAAATCACGCCCCCTTCTATGATTACCAAGTTAGAAGAACCACTGTCTTACCCTATGCTCTGTTTATATTCATTTAATTATGCAATAATTAAATGATCATGAAATTATGCTCGTTCTCGTATATTCTGTCATATGCGCGGTCACTCTATCCCTGTCTCACGCCTAGTGGAGTTACGCAATCCTACTGCAGGCGGACCTGCTTGAGGTACCTACAACATCTCTCGAGTCTCCCGACCGCCCCCTTGTTTGGGGTCCTATGTCGCCAGATGGTATCCCCCACGAAAGGACTACGCCAAGCCGGAGGTCCAGGGTGTGTAGCCCGCTTAGCCTGGTTCCGTACCCTAAGCGTGCACACCCTGCCTCCAAGCGCTACGGCTAAGTACTAGGGGCCAGACGGCTCACACTCCGAGTAAGGTGAGAACCGAGCCCCGGATGCTAACGCACTGAATTACCCAAGCCCCGCTCCTCAGCTTAGGATCATAAGGCGTAGCAAAACTAAAGTGCAGGAAGGGAGTGACAGACGAGCAAAATTATTTACATTATTCTTTAATTTTTGCTTACTTTCGCATATCTTCCGCCATATGCCCGGTTGCATTTCTCCTGTCTTGTCCGTAGTTGGAGTTATGCTCTCCTGCTAAATGCGGACCTGCATGAGGTACCTGCAATTTTCTTGGGGTCCAATGGTCATTTTCTTCCTCGAGGCCCATGGCGCCGAATGGTTCTCACCCCTGAAAGGCTAACACCGAGTTGAAGGTCCAGGGTGTGTAGCCGGCTTAGCTTGGCTCCGTACCCTAAGCCTGCGCACCTTGACTCCCAGTGCTAACAAATGAGTATAGGACGCCGGACGGCTCATACCCTGAGCAAGGCAGCGACCATATCGTAAATTGTTGTCGCACCGAATTACCCATGCCTCATATCTTAGCTAAGGACCGCAAGCCATAACGAAACTAAAGAGCAGGGAAGTGGTGATCGGCGAGCGAAATTACTTTTTGTCTATCGTGTGTGCATAACGTACAGGGAGCCTACCGTCGACGTTCTACACGTCCAGGGTAGGAGCCATTGACGTTTCTCCGAGCACCCGCGCCCTCCAATGGGGCCGCCAATGTCACTTCTCCGAGTTTCGACGCCCTCCAAGGGGTCCGCCGACGTCACTTCTCTGAGTTCCAGCGCCACCCCCCCCCCCCAAGGGGGTCGCCAGCGTCACTTCTCTGAGCTCCGGCGCCCCCCAAGGGTGCTGCCGATGTCGCTTTTTCAAGCTTCGGCGCCTCCTAGGGGACACCATCGGTGTTGCTTCTTTGAGCTCTAGCACCTCCCAAGGGGCCTCCGGTGTCGCTTCTTTGAGTTTCGGTGCCTCCCAGAGGGCTGTCGGCGTTGCTTCTCTGAGCACTCATGCCTCCCAAGGGGCCACCGACATTGCTTCTTCGAGCTCCAGCGCCCCCAAAGGGGCCACCAGTGTTGCTTCTTCGAGCTCCGGCGCCTCCCGGGGGGCCGCTGACATCACTTCTCCGAGCTCCCGTGCCTCCAGAGGATCGTCGGCGTCGCTTCTCTGAGCTCCGGTGCCTCCGAGGGGGTCACCGGCGTTGCTTTTCTGAGCTCCGGCGCCTCCCCGGGGGCCGCCGGCATCGCTTCTCCGAGCTCCGGAGCCCCCAGGGGGCCCGCTGGTGTCACTTCTATAAGACAAAATGAAGGCCCCACCTGCGGGATCGTCACCTCTCCTGAGGTGGGCCTGGGGACCACTATTGATACCCTCAGTACCGGATACCCCCGCACATGGGATGGAACGGTTAAGGACCTTGCCTCCCCCGCAGAGGAAAGCTCCGATGCTGCCATGTGTCCTGCGGAGCCGGACCCCATCTCTCCTCAGAGCTGGGCTCCGGACCTGCCACGTGTCTTGCGGAGCCAGACTCCATCTCTCCTTAGAGGAGGGCTCCGGAGCTGGAGTGTGCCTCACGGCCAGCAATGGGTCATCGGCCCCAAAGAGTAAAGGGCGGCGCGTCCTTCCTAGTGGCGCATTGAAGGCACGTGCCTTCCCTAGGCGCACAGGTATGGCGCGCACCTCCTGTTAGGTACCGCTGTATCCAATCGCTTTGCAGTGAAGACACCACAGGCCTACCTTACCCCGCCAAGTGGGTAGCTTACGGCGACAGGATAGACGGATAGGACATCCCCTGCCACCATGAGTGACTACACCTTGCCACTGGCGACCAGCGACCGATGCGGCAAGACATCAAGTCTCCAAGCCGAGGTCAGAGACAACATAGGGGATAAGCCTTAGATCTTTTGGACAAGATCGCCCCGAAGCCACCTGTTGGGCCCCAGACTCCACTTGTAAGGCATCCGACCTTGTCTATAAAAGGACCGAATCGCCACCGTTAGAAAGGATCCCCAATCTAATGCATACACACACTCCACACGCATTCACACTAGCAATACAACTCACACTGTGGAGTAGGGTTTTTTGGTTCGGCGGCCCAAACCACGTAAAACCACCGTATCACCATATGTCATACGTGCAATCTCCATTGAGGACTAAGCCCTGCCGATCAAGAACCTCCGCGGGCTGCTCTCATAGCAGATCCAGAGGAAGTGTCGCAAGAACACTTCGACAGTGCCAAAGGAGCTCTCACATGACGATAAAGCTTTGAAGGCTTCTGAGGTACCATCCTTCACAAATTTCCGGCCAAAAACTGTCTCGATAAGCTTCATGATGTATGGGGCATAGCAACAAGACCTGGCGGGAGTCTCATAAGCGATGTAAATCTCCTCATATATGTAGTCAAATGCATTGAACTTCTCTTGGCTGGCAAGGAGTTTGATGACATTGCGGTTGTTGTGATTAATATGGTTGGCATCTCCTTCTTTAGGGGCTATCCTCTTTCGAATGAGATGATTAAGCACTGCATGGAAAGGTCATAGCCCGTGGATGTGAGGAGGCTGAGAAGGATACCCCACTGAGTGTCGAGCATCTCCTCAGTAGTCACAAGAGGCTCCTCATGGATCTTTAATGGATGCCTCAAACAGTGCCCCATACCCAAGATGGTAGCAAAATCTTCATAGCTGACGTAGTATTTTTCACTATTGGTCATCCAGGTGAAACCATGCTTGTCTGTCCAATAGAATGTGGTGGCATAAAACTGAAGAATGACTTTGACATTCCATGGGTATGCAGCCCCATTATGTACTTTACTCCATGATACCCACAAGTGTCCTTGACCTTAAAAAATAGCACATCTCTCTTCTGTTGTACTGCCTGCCAATCAATCCATAGCATACCAGTCAATGGATTTGTCTTTGTCGTGAGCACGGACCAATAGTAATCCATGTGAAAGTAGCTCCAGAAGCGAGGGTCCCTACCAACCCTCGGCATATCATAGCAGTTCACATCTCTCTGATGCTGAGTATCCGGAAGGTTCCTTCTGTAGTTGATCCTGTCTGCCAGGCGACGAGGGTCACCTACCGGTGAGTGTACTACCAAGAGTCCAATCTCAACATCCTCTTGAGCAGCATGAGCACTGCCACTAGAGCCTCCTGAGACAACAATGCCCCCCTGAGCGGAATTGGTACGACGAACAGTCTGCTTGACTCTCTTCGGGGCATGAGTTGATGCTTCGCTGTTGGCAGCTTGCTTGCCTCTCTTTGCACCTTGATTTTCACGAGCCATAGCTAGAGATAGATATAAAGGATAGGTAAGAGACAAAGCAAGAGGGATAGAATCATTGACTGATAGTTTGTACAAAAGTTAAGAAGCTAATGCTATAAAGGATCGGACTTGTGTGTCTCGAAAGTCAGACTTATCTGACACACTGAGTCGGACTTGTCCGAAGCAGATGTCGGACACATCTGACCTATACATTTTTAACTCTAACTTCTATCTAAAATACACAAAATAACTTTTCTACCAAAAATATTTTACCACAAGTTAGTGAGCAATTTTATTAACAGGAATACACCAACTTGTCGCAAGATCCGAAAGAATCAAGGAAGGAATGGAGGAAATACCTTAAGAAGAGGGAAGAACGGAGAAGATTGAATGAGTTATTGATCCTCAAGTCTTGGAAGAGATTGACCTCACACACTCATCGCAAGAGACTCAAATCAATGAAGATTTTTAGAGGGAGGAAGATGAACACGATTGAGAGAGTTGACGAGAGGGGAGAGAGAGAAAAGGAGCCGCCGACCACTTTTGGGGGCCTCAGATATCCCACGTCGGACTTGTCCAACACAAAAGTCGGAAAAGTCCGATAGTCTCCCGAAACCTTAACTCACCCACGTCGGACTTGTCTGACTCAGAGGTCAGGCATGTCTGACTTACGAGTTAGACTTCTTCGACTCCCCAAATTATTTGCAGTGTGCAACTAGAATTTTGAGGAGGGGTCAAATAATTTGGACATTATGGACAATTTTTCACAAAAAATCTTTGCAAATATGGTGAGTAAGCAATCAACAACTAAACTATGACCATAGTTCACAAATATCAATAATTTCAAATAGTTTTTAGAAAATCGAGGGGGAAGAGTTTTTCGCAAGCATGCATGAACCTTGAAGCAAATACAAGTAACAATCAGATGTGCAGGACTCAAGCCACATTTTGAGAATCTAAGATATTTAGCTCACTCCTAAGTTCACAAAATCTCTTCTCATCTAAGGCCTTGGTGAAGATATTGGTCAATTGTTTTTTGGTACTCACATGGGAAATCACTATGTCTCCTTTGATGGAATGATCTCTCAAGAAGTGGTGGTAGATATGAACGTGCTTGGTCCTTGAATGCTCAACTGGTTTGTGGGCTGTTTTGATGGCACTCTCATTGTCACATAGGAGAGGGATATGGCGCAAGTTTATGTCATAGTCCCTAAGAGTTTGTCGCATCCAAAGAAGTTGTGCACAACAACTTTCGGCTGTGACATACTCTGCTTCGACTATGGAGAGGGCAATGGAATTTTGTTTCTTTGAGGATCAAGACACTAGGGACCTACCAAAGAATTGACAAGTCCCGGAGGTACTTTTCCTATCGACTTTGCACCCTGCAAAATCTGCATCGGAATATCCAGTGAGATTGAACTTGGATCCCTTTAGGGTACCGAAGTCCTAGGCTTGGTGTGTGAACCAAATATCTACGAATTCTCTTTACGGCGGCCAAATGACACACCTTGGGAGAAGCTTGGAATTGAGCACACATACAAACACTTACCATTATATCAGGCCTAGATGCACATAGGTAAAGCAATGAACCTATCATGGATCGATATACCTTTTGGTCCACACTTGGATCATCTTCATTAAGGTCGAGGTGCCCATTGGTTCCCATTGGAGTCTTGATGGGTTTGGCTTTGTCCATGTCAAACTTTTTGAGTATATCTTGTGTGTACTTCGTTTGACTAATGAACGTGCCTTCGTTGAGTTGCTTCACTTGAAATCCTAGGAAGAACTTCAACTCCCCCATCATCGACATCTCAAACCTTTCGATCATAATCTTAGAAAACTCATCACAAAATGTTTTGTTAGTAGAACCAAGTATAATGTCATCGACATATATTTTGCATACAAACAAATCATCATTGAAATTCTTAGTGAATAGAGTATAGTCGGCCTTCCCAATTTTGAAACCATTTTGAGTTAGAAAGTCTCTAAAGCACTCATACCAAGCTCTAGGAGCTTTTTTGGGGCCATAAAGAGCCTTACGCAATTTGTAGACATGGTTGGGAAAGTCTTGATCTTCAAAGCCTGGGGGTTACTCCACATACACCTCTCTTTTGATTGGATAATTGAGAAATGCACTCTTGGCGTCCATTTGGTATAGCTTAAAATCATGGTGAGTAGCAAATGCAATTAATATACAAATTGATTCAAGCCTAGCTACAGGAGCAAAGGTTTCATCGAAATCCAAACCTTCGACTTGTGAGTACCCCTTGGTCACAAGTCGTGCTTTGTTACTTGTCACCACCCCATGCTCATCTTGTTTGTTGTGGAACACCCACTTGGTGCCCACAACATTTGCATTTGGCCTCTTCATGAGCTCCCACACTTGATTTCTTTCGAGTTGAGCTCTTCTTGCATCGCCATCAACCAATATGGATCTCATAGTGCTTCTTCAACCTTGTGAGTTTCCAAGGAAGAAACAAAAGAGTAATGTTCACAAAAAATTGCAACACGAGATCGAGTAGTCACCCCCTTGGAGATATCTCCAAGGATGTTGTCGACGGGATGGCCCCGCTGAACGCTTCGATGTACTCTTGGGTGTGGTGATATAGGTCTTGGAGCTTCATCATCTACTTCCTCACTTTCTTCATCTCCCCCTTGATCGATGCCTTCATTTTCATCTTGTTGAAGCGTATCTTGAGGGTCTTGAGCTTGATCTTTTGAGGAAGAGTTTGCTTGATGTGTGGGATGTTTACTTGAGTCTTGAGGTTGTTCCTGTGGTCGTATGTCTCCAAGTGCCATCCTTCCTATCACCACTTGTGGAGCTTCTTCTTTATCTTTCACATGACGATCAACTTGCTCCACTTGGGAGCCATTAGTCTCATCAAACACTATGGCACGTGCCACTTCAACAATTCTGGGGGATTTTTTAAAGACATGATAGGTGTAAGTGTTTGAGTCATAACCAATCAAGAAACCCTCATCGGACTTTGAAGCGAACTTTGAAGTCATAGGCTTCTTGTTGAGAATATATCATTTGCTCTCAAACACACGAAAATAGGAAATATTGGGTTTGTTACCGTTTAGGAGTTCATAAGACGTCTTCTTCAATATACGATGGAGATACAATCGGTTTATGGCATGGCAAGCGGTGTTAACCGCTTCTGCCCAAAACCTATCTGACGTCTTGTACTCATAAAGCATGGTTCTTGACATCTCAATGAGAGTCCTATTCTTCCTCTCGGCCACCCCATTTTGTTGAGGGGAGTAGGGGTTCGAGAACTCAAGCTTGATGCCTTCTTCATCCATAAACTCTTCAACTTGAGTGTTCTTGAACTCGGTGCCGTTGTCACTCCTTATATTCTTGATTCTCAAGGAGAACTCATTTTGAGCTCTCCTTAAGTATTTCTTGAGGACACCTTGAGTCTCGCTTTTGTCATGCAAAAAAAACATCCAAGTGAAACGTGAAAAATCTACAAGACCATATTTGTTACCGCTAGTGCTTATGTAGGCGATAGGACCGAAGAGGTCCATGTGTAGAAGCTCTAATGGTCTTGTTGTCGTCATGATGTTCTTGGATGGATGTGAGCTCCAACTTGCTTTCTGGTTTGACATGCTCTGCATGGCCTGTCCTTCTCAAACTCAACATTCTTCAAACCACAGATGTGCTCGCCCTTAAGACGTTTTTGCAAGTTCCTCATCCCAACATGGGCTAGTCTTCTATGCCAAATCCATCCCATGTTGGTTTTTGCCATTAAGCATGTCTCAAGTTGGGCTTTATCTGCGGAGAAGTCCACAAGATAGAGCTTTCCCTTGAGCACATCCTTAAAAGTAATTGAGTCATTATGCCTTCTTGTGACGATCACACCCTCATTAGTGAAAAGACAATTATAACCTTTGTCACATAGTTGTGATATGGACAAAAGATTATAATCGAGTGAATCAACATGTAGAACATCTTGAAAGAGTATGATTAGGGGATATAGTAATTTTATTGGTGCCAAGGATTTTCCCTTGGCTATTGTACCCAAAGTAAATTCCCTCACTTGGATCTTCATTTTCCTCATACTCCACAAACATCTTCCTCTCTCCGGTCATATGATTTATGCATCCACTATCAAGAACCAACTTGGTTCCACCGAAGGAGTATGCCTACAAAATGGAGTTAGGCCTTGGCTTTAGGTACCCAAGTGGTGTTGGGTCTTTTGATGTTAGTCAAGAGGCACTTGGGCACCCACACACAAGGTTTTGGACTCTTGCGGAGTGGTCCAACATACCTAGCATAAGGCTTTCCACACTTGTTCCTTAATAAAACATATGAAGCATCAAAATCATGGAACAATGGATGAGGTTCCTTTTTAGGCATGTCATGTGAAGTAGCAATATTCTTTCCTTTGTCACTGTTATATGAACCTCCTTTGACAAAAAAAATCAAGTATTTGCTATTCTTGGGAGTTTTGGTATTTTACCTCTTCTTCCTAGAAAAGCCAAGACCATTCTTGGCAAGAGGATGTCTTCTGTTGGTATATGCACTATGTGCATATGCCATCTTCTCCTTGTGAAAGATGCCACCTTTTGGTGCTTGCTTGTTTTGTGCCACTTTAAGCTCATCTTTTAGTTTTAGAATTAAGTTAGAGCATTTGCAAGGTTGTGGTGTTTCGGATTTAACATTTGTAGAAGGTGAGCTTTTAGAGGAAGAAGGTGCATTGACTTTTAGAGACCCCACTTGTGTTTTAAGGATATTGTTAACTTTTGTCAAGCTAACAAGTTCATCCTTTAGCACAATTGTAGTATTCTCAAGGTTTGAGCAAGTTTCCTTGCTCAAAGCGAGTTCACGCTCAAGTGCATTGCTTCTTTCTCTTTCAAGCTCCAAAAGCTCCTCAAACTCTTGACATTTCTCCTTTTGTTGTATGAGCATGTCCTCTTGACGGTTGATGAGCTCTCCCTTCTCAAATATCTCATCCGACAACATCTTCAATCTTTTCAATGTACTCTTACTCATATCTTTAAGCATATATTCATTTTCACTGCCACTATCAAAGTTGTCATGCGAAGAAATTGAAGAAGATGGTTTAGATTTAACCTTCTTTCTTCCCTCCTTGGCCATGAGGCAAGTTTGCCTTGAGCTCTCCAAGTTGGGGAAGAGTTTGTTCTCCATGGTTGATCTCTTCATAGCAATTGTTGCTATCTTCTCTTCTTCGTTGGAGGAGGAGTCTTCATTTGAATCCCACTGCTTTCTAAGGTGGGCTTGTCCCAATCGCTTCTTCTTCAAGAACTTCTTCTCTTGAGACTTGTCATCCTTCTTCTTATTATTGTCTTCATGTGGGCAATCCACAATGAAGTGACCATATTCCTCACAATTGTAACAAGTCCTCTTTGATCTTGTCTTGGGCTTTTCCTGGTTCTTACTTTCACGATGGTAGCTTCCCCTCCTCCTTCTGATCATTCTCTTGAAAGTTTTGATGAAGAGCGCCTCTTCCTCATCGGTGGTGGGGCTCTCTTCATCGCTCTCTTTTTTTCTTGGGATCTTGTTGATGCTGCCTTGAATGCAACATCTTTCTTCTTGGAGGAGGTGAGCTTTTGGAGGTTGTTGTAGAACATGGCCTCTCTCTCTCTCCATCATCTCATGGTTGATAATTCTCCCTAGCACCTCTTCGGGAGTCATCTTGTGAAATCTGTGACTCTCCCGAGTCATGGAGCAAAGAGCGACGTTTTGAGACATGAATGCCCAAATCAATGTCTTGACAACTTTGTGGTCCGTCCATCGGGTACATCCATAAGAGCGACTCTTGTTGATTAAGGACCTTGAGACGGTTGTACATGTCTTGGGGGGTTTCACCATCCATGATGGTGAACCTTCCAAGTTCTCCTTCGATCATCTCGATCTTGGCCTCTCTTATCACACGATTGCCCTCATGCGCCGTCTCTAGGGTGTCTCAAATGTCCTTGGCCACCTCCAACCCATCAATTCGGTTGAACTCCTCACGAGTCAAAGAGGAGGTGATCACTCCAACTGCTTGAGCATTGCGGTGGAGTAGGATGGCTTGTTGCGGGGTCATGTCTTCCTCATTCTTGGGAAGATGAACACCTTTCAAAACAATTTCTCACAAGCTAGGGTTTAAGGAAATGAGGTGCATCTTCATGTTATGCTTCCACATAGTATAATCATGGGGCTATTGTGTTTATACCCCTATTTGTAAGTCTAATTGTAATTTTACCCTTCAAATTCAGGGTTTGTGATATCACCCCTGTTTTTGTAAATGAAACAAAATTCTACCCTACTCGGTTAAGGATAGTTAACGGTGCTAAATATGAGAAGAAGATAGAAATACCCTTATCATGTTAACACATTGAAGATGTATTTAGTAGTATTACGGAATAAGATATATGTCATTGAAATTTTGTTTGGATGTGAAATTTATAATTTGATAATTTTTTTTTGAATTCATCCAAATTTTAAAAATTTTATATTTGAAATTCTAAAAATTCGAATTTTGAAATTCCGAAAATTTTAATCTAAAATAAAAAATTTGGAAACTGGAATATAAATTTTTTGAAATTTAAATTAGAATTTGAAATTTCGAAAATTCTTAATATCATTTAATTTTTTTGAATTTCACTTAAATTTGTTTGTTTTTAAATTTCTAAAAAATGTTTGAATTTGAATTCAAAATTTCCAAAAATCAGTAATTCTGATATTTATCTTCTAAATAGCTTCTTTGCATAAATTAGCACAAAGTTGGATAGTTTTGACTTTTTTATTTGTTAATTGTTTATTAATTTTATTAAATCATTTAATCTAATCAGATTTAACAGTGTTAGAAATGGAGGGTAAACGGTGACTTCATTTTGAAAAAGTAGGGGTAAAATAAAACCCTAGTTTTCAAGGGTAAAATCACAATGAGAGTTGAAACTAGGGGTAGAAACACAATAAACCCTATAATCATTTCCATCAAATTGAGGAGGTTTCCCAATAGGAATAGATAAATAATGATTATTATGAGTTAGGTGCTCATAAAATTGTAAGGCATTGTTGGTCTCCTTCTAGGGAAGATTCAGCTTCTCACGAAGTTGCGCCTTGAGTAGGCGCACTTCCTCATCGTCATTCAGATCATCTTGGAGTACAGCGATGTTCTTCGTCTTGTCATCGTCGACGATTGCCGGAGATTGGTTTTCACCCTTGTTGGCCATCTCCTCTCTGAGTTGTTAGACTCTTGCTGGTGAGACATGCTCTGATACCAATTGAAAGTAGTCTAAAGGGGGTGAATATGCAATAATTGAAAATGTAGACTTAATTAATAAAATTTTCCTATCAATACAGGTCAGACTTGTTTGACTGGAAATCGGACTTGTCTGACTGAAGTCGGACAAGTCTGACTCAGCTCGCATAAGTCCGACTGAACCTACAGGAAAGTACTAAAAATGAAGTTTTTCTGCAATCTAGTGAATGGAAATACGTCCTAGCAGTTCTAGTAGTTGATGGAAACAAGATGAAATGCTAGAAACAAAGTAAACCTAGATGATCACTAGAAAGTAAGAACTTTGCAGAAATGTAAAGGAGATAATGGACAAGAGATTTTTCTCCTAAGATTCGGCTTCACAAAGAAACTTACATGCACTTTTAGTAACCCATGAGCAATATTACTCTTTCTGTTGTCACTATTGTGCAGGTCCTAGTTCACCCTTCTTCGGGCTCCGCCGTCGGACCTCAAGCTCCGACATCGACATCGCCCAAGGGCCCACTGTCGACATTCTTTACATTGATGATGGTGGCCCCACCTACAGGATTGTTGCCTCTCCCGAGGTGGGCCCAGGCCCAGTGTCGATACCCTGCAAACCGAGTACCCTCGCATACAAGGAAGACAAGACGTTGAGTCCCACCTCCCAAGAGGGGAGGTATCCAGAGGCTACCACGTGTCCTGCAGCTCTGAACCTGCCTCCCTCCTAAGGGTGGCTCCAGTGCTGCCGTGTGTCCTGCAGCTCCGGACTTGCATCCCTGCCAAGGTTGGCTCCAGTGCTGCTACGTGCTCCGTACCTTCGAGGGTCACGTGTCCCGTAGCTCCGGACCTGCCTCCTGGCTAAGGATGGCTCCGGTGCTACCACATGTCCCGTAGCTCCGGACCTGCCTCCCTGCCTAGGGTGGCTACGGTGCTGCCACGTGCTCCGCACCACTATACCCGACCTCCTCGCTGGAGGGCTCCAGTGTTGCCACGTGCCCCGCGGTTCATGAAGGTGGTGTATGCACTTAAGACCACATTAACACGCTTTAAAGATAGCATTAATGTGTCATCAATACGACGCCATCAAGACACATTACCGAGCTATCAAGATCTATTAACGTGTCAACAAGACCATGTTAATATGTTATCAAGACCCATTAACATGCCTTCAAGACAACGTTAATGCAAATTCAAAACCAGCTAACCAGGGCCACCTGTCGGGCCTCGGTCATAATGTAAGATGCCAGCCCTTGGCATATAAAAGGACCGAGCAGCCACCAACAGAGGAGGACTCAATCCACTCACGCCCAATGCTCACTCAGAGACACAATTACAAGTATTACAACACACATACTCCCATGAACGTAGGGTATTACGCTCCGACGGCCTGAACCACATAAATCTCTTGCATTCACCGTTGTTCATATAGCTCCTAGATCCAGAGAATTTGCCCCTCCTAAAAAAGAACCTCCGTGTACCACTTCTTAGTAGTACCGGGGGAAGTCTTGATTGCACACTTCGACATTTGGAGCGCCAGGTAGGAGGCACTTTTTTGGATCTACAAGTCTCACCACGATGGTGAATCCTCAGTCCATCGTTGGCTCCTCTCGACCCTCCCGCCATGAACCGCCATGAAGGGATCAGGGAGGTTGGTGCCACTTCCCACTCCATAGCGGGCTGACCCGACAAACACATAGTCATGGTTCGATGGCTACTGCAGTCACCACGCGACAACTTTCTACTGCCACTGCAACAATGGCACCGCCAGTGGAAGGTCCAAAGTGTGCAGCCTGCTTAGCCTTGTCTTGCACCGTGAGCCTGTGCCCTATGATCCTAAGCATGTACACTTTGCCTCATGGCTACTTCTACCACCACACGAACGACTACCCGCGACCACATCAACAATGACGCCACTAGATACATGTGATATATCCGGTGTCCTTGTTTATTTTCTTGCTCGGAGTCCCATGGTGCTGAATGGTCACTCCCATTAAAAGCTAATGCCAACAGAGGTTCCGGAGTGTGCTGTCTGCATAGCCTGGTTCTGCACCCTAAGTATGTGCACTCTCTGGATCGTTCGAAGTGTGCCAACGACACTTCCTCCGGTACCGCTATGAAGCCGCCCGCGTAGGTTCTTTTTTAGGAGGGGTGAATTCTGTGGATCTACGAGGTAGATGAACACTGGTGAACGCTGCAGATTTATGTGGTTCGGGCCGCCAGAGCGTAATACCCTACGTCCACGGGAGTATGTGTGTTGTATTACTTGTGATTGTGTCTCTAAGTGAGCATTGGGCGTGAGTGGATTGAGTCCTCCTCTGTCGGTGGCTGCTCAGTCTTTTTATATGCCAAGGGACGACACCTTACATTATGATCGGGGCCCGACAGGTGGCCCCGGTGTGAGACCTATGTGTGCTGAATACATTGGCAATTATGTTAAACATGCATAGTTTTGAATATACTTGAGAATCACACTATGCACTGTCCGAACTTTTATTGTACAATACATAGTTGCTGTTTTGGACTGTCTGAACTTTCTATGTGCTGAAATAATCGTGTGGCTGCTATGTTTTTCATTTACAATGTTTCAAACTTGCTTTACACTTATGAGAAGATTTGCTTAGTACTTTTGGACTAAGTTTTTGATGTGTTTTGTCTGATTATGGTGGACATTATCTTGCTATGTTTGCAACATGCTTATGTGAGGTGCTCACATAAGGTGTTGTGGTTATCGGACTAATGTGAGTCAAGTCGAGGACTTGTACTCGGAAGAATTGGTTGTTTGTTCATGTGCAGGTGTTGCTTGAGGTCAAGACATGGCTGGTGATGGTATCCATTGAACTAGTCTTAGGGATAAGATGAGGTTCAACAACCAAGTTCGAGAGGAATTTTGGTTGAGTTGATCGGGAGGTCACGCGACATGTTTGGGTCAAGAACAATGCATATGAAGGTATTGTGGGCGTTCTTGGAAGGTGTTTACACGTATGCAAGGAGTGCATGGATGTGGTAACATAGTTTCAATGCGTGATGAAGAGAAGTGGACGTAAAGAATTGGTCGAAAAGGTCCAACCGACTGGATTATGCCCCGGGCTGCGGCTGGGGTGGTTATGGTTTGTTTATGGAAAGTTTCGAGTTTGTTTTGGTTAGATTTTGTGTGGGTCACGAAGTTGAGTTATTTTAGGAATGTTTAGTACGTTCATAAGGTTTTTGGAAGTCTTAAGATTGCTTCTATTTACGTATGGAAGAGTCTTGAGCAGTTGTGGAAAGTTTCGTTTGAATCTGAGTAGGATTAGAGTCCTAGTTAGGATTGTGTTGGCCTTAGGGCTGGTTATAAAATAAAGGGAGGCCAGACCTCGTGGTGAGACGACTTTGGGATGTTCCTCTTGTGTTTTGATCAATAAAATTTGTAGTATAAAGGAACTTTTGTGTCATGTTCGTCTGACTTGTTTCAAACAAGTTTTTCTCGTCGAGTTTCTACACAACACTACATTACTTTGGTGTTTTTATAATAACTTGAGTTTTACAAATCCAATTGACGTGATTATTTTTGGGTTGTCTTCACAAATTTATTATATATCATCTGTGAAAATTTCATGATTATTGGATTTGCGGGTTCTGATAAATACGAGTTTCTTTGCAGTGTTGCAGATCTGGCTTTTACTCGGTAGAACAGATTGACCTTTGTTCGACCTTTCCATCATAACTTGAGTTTTTCGCGATGGTTTTTAATGATTCTTGTTGGCGTGTCTTCGTGACTTGATTCTCTATAATATTTACTACTTTTGTCACAGTTGAACACGTTTAGATCATTTACACACATGGTTTCTTAATAGATTGATTTTCTACCGAGATGTTTTCATTGCTTCCGCTGAAAAGTTTTAAATCTACCATTCACCTCCCTCTGGTACTTTTCATGTGTTTTTCGATCCTACACCCAGGTTAGATGGTTTCGAAAATGCATTAACGTGTTCTTGAAGGAACGTTAATGGGTCTTGATAACATATTAACATGGTCTTGATGCCACGTTAATAGATCTTTATAACGCGGTAATGTGTCTTGATGGCGTGGTCTTGATGACACATTAATTCTATCTTGAAGGCCGTTAATGTTGTCTTGAGTGCACACGTCGCTTTCATGAACCGCGTGGCAGCAACGAAGCCCTCCAGCGGGGAGATCGAGTACGGAGCTGCGGAGCACATGGCAGCACCGGAGCCACCCTTGGCAGGGAGGCAGGTCCGAAGCTACGGGACACGTGGCACCACCAGATCCATCCTTTGCAGGGAAGCAGGCCCGGAGCTGCAGAGCACGTGGCAGCACCGGAGCCACCCTTGGTAGTGAGGTAGGTCTGGAGCTACGGGACACATTCCAGCACTGGACCCATCCTTAGCAAGGAGGCAGGTCCATAGCTGCGGGACACGCGACCCTCGAAGGTTCAGAGCAGCGGAGCACGTGGCACCACCAGGAGCCACCCTTGGCAGGAAGGCAGGTCCGGAGCTATGGGACACGTGGCAAAGGGGCAGTCAGCAGGAGAGGTATGAACCAGCCTCTGCTGGTGGCAAAGGGAAATCTGTTGCGGAACCTAGCCAGCGGTAAAGGTCTGACTCAAGCCAGAGCAAGGGAAAAGAGCCCGTCGATTCTTCCAGCAGGAATAGGAGGTTGGAGCGAGTTGATACGAGCTCCGCAAGTCTAGCTCTGACGGAAGCAATGTCATCATCAGGGCCTCGCCCAACCTTGAAGTTCGTGGTGGTCGTACCTCCCACGTCTTCATCCTCCGTCTTGGCGGCACCGGCGGGCACCGAGTACAGAAAGGATCTTGTGGCAGAAACTCCTGTGGGAGGAGATGTGGTGCCAGACCCGGATGTCCCAGCGGCTCCAAAGCTAGTATCTACTTCTAGGACTCCCAAAGATAAGTCTGGACCATTTGGGGATCAGATGACTCTAGCTGTCTAAGGAAGAAGTTCCGCGTGGACTGGAGCTGTCGAGACCGTAGGTATGAAGTGACATTAGGAATTTGCTTTCGTTTTCATTTCTTGCCTCTTGCTGATTCTTTATTTCTTCTGCTTTTAGAGCTTTGAGGCCACTTGTTGCTCCGGTGCCACCAGTAGGCCAGGTCAACGTCGCGGCCAAAGATACCAGGCCGGCTAGTCCGCCGGTTAATGTTGTGGCTTCTTCTAAGGTTGGTGGATACTGCGGCAGAACCAGAGTCAGCAGCTGACACTGGGATGACTTCGGTGTCGGCTGATGATGCCGCAGTTGTGCCAGACCAGCTAGTTGATGTCACGTCAGCACTAGAGGTGACAACGGGTTCGGAACAACCTCTGGAACCAGTGATGGGTGCTGAGGTAGCACCGGAGCTACCAGTTGGGACCTTGACAGTGTCAGAGCCAACAATCGATGCCGCGCCAAAGCAGCGTGCTGTCGCCACTGAACACGCATGGACGAGCTGCTCAACGACAAGCAAGTTGTCATCAAAGCGTTTGAAAGCATCTAGGCCCCCATGAGGTACGGTTTCGGTGATTAATGACAACCATTGGATTTTACTAATGAATTTGTGAATGCAAGGTCCCCATAATCACTCAATCAAATGAAATCTATATGTCATTGGAGACCCATATACAATCACTTTATGAGACCAAATCAATGATATGAAGACAAGAAGTGAAAGCTCTTATGTCATAGTCATTCAACCACAATTGATGACATTTAATACTTGACAACCATCAGAAGTACATTTTCAACAAGTATCTAAAGAGGTCAATCGAGAAAATTCCAAAAGAATCACTTGGATCACTCGAAGCAAACAAAATCAACTCACCGGATCAACCGATGATTCTAGAGAACAACACATCGGTCGAGTTGGTTCAGCAGAAGAAGAAGACCTCATAACAAAGCACTCACCGGATCATCCGATGCTAAGGGCTCAGCTACATCGGTCCATCAGTACAGTTTGCAATATCCTTGGACCAAGTGTAGCAGCAGATCATCCGATGTACAGAAGTACACACATCGGTCAATCACTCCAGTAAGCATCAAGTTTAAGCCAATTCTGGAGGAAGAGCCACCGGATCATCCGATGAGAAGACAAGTGCAACATCGGTCTAACAACGGTCATATCTGACACAATGACGTCATCTAAAGCAAACTTGACCGATGATAACTAAAGGGGAGACATAGGATCATCCGATGTTCGCAGAAAAGTTCTGTCAGCCTACTTTTCCAACGGCTATTTCGTGGAGGCTGGCTTTAAATACCCCTTAAACCGGTCATTTCGACAAGTCTTGATCACAAAACATTCTCAACACATCCATAAGCGTTCAAGACCAAGAGCCATCACTTCTACATCATTTCGACCACCTACACACCAAGAGATAGGCTAGAGCTAGCTAGAGAGAGAGCTTGTGTGCCTCCATTCTGGGTGAGTGGAATCTCTAGGTTAGTGAGAGCCTCAAGGGAGTGCCCCTTGGTGTTTGTAACTGTGAAAGACTTCCGGAGCTTGCCAAGGCGTTTGTGGAAGCCCGAAGGGTCAAAGTTGTACAAGGCTTGAGCTCCGCCTTGCCAAGGTTGGCAAATAGAGAAGAATAGTGGAGATCCCTCGTCTCGGTGACTTGGGTGTGGCTAAACCCTTTTGTGGGTGCCACAATGTGGATGTAGGAAGATCTTGACGATCTTGCCGAACCACGGGATAAATCCTCGTGTCTCCTCGGGAGTTTGCATCCTCTTCCTCTCCCTTATATTTATGCATTTTATATTCCGCAAAGTCGCTATTTACTTCAATGCATAAATAGTTTGCGTAGGAATTGGGCTCTTAGGAATTAAGTTTTATTGTTTAGATTCTTGAAAAGAAGCCCAATTCACCCCCCCTCTTGGGCATATCAGAGCAAGGTTGCTCATAGGATCATTCTCGCTTCACCGCTAGAGAGCTAAAATGGCCAAGGTTGGGGGTTTGGTTCCTATCTTCGAGGGCAATAACTTTGCCTATTGGAAAGCACGCATGCACGCTTATCTAGAGGCGATTGCTCCCGAAGTATGGGAAGCGACCCACACGGGGTTTGGAGAACACAACTATGTTGGTGATCAAATTAAATGGGATGCTAAAGCTAGGAATGCAATCTATGAGTGCATTAGTCAAGATGTTTTTTCTAGGATTGCTAGCAAAGAAAAGGCATGTGAAATTTGGGCTTGCTTGATAGAAATTCATGAGGGTTCTTCTCGTGTGAAAGAACTAAAATATCACATGCTAAAAGCAAAATATGATGAATTTAAGATGCTACCTCATGAAAATGTCAATGAGATGTTCTCTCGCTTGAATGTACTTATTGAAGAAATTAATGCTCTTGACATTGCTTCTCTTGGCAAGGGACTCATCAACCGCAAGATCCTCATGAAGTTTCGGAGCTCATTGGAGAAATTCACGCTCATGAGATGAGTGTACTTGGGATGATGGAGCAATCATCTTCAAAAACAATTGCTCTAAAGGCCTCCACCAAGAAAACAAGCCTCAAGAAGAAGAAGGTGGTTGATCCTAGCTCAAGTGAAGAGGAGCAAGCATCAAGTGAATATGAAGATGATGAGCTTGCATTGATGATGAGGAAGTTCTCACGCTTGAACTCCAAGATTACCAAGAAGGGATACACCTTTGATCCCAAGAAGAAAGCGTTTCTACCAAGGAGAGATGATCACAAGACTTGCTACAATTGTGGTGATCAAGGCCACATCTCCTATGATTGTCCAAAACTGGACAAAAGAAGAGAGAACCACAAAAGCAAGCATCGCAAGCTTGAAGAAAGTGATGATGATGGAGAAGAGGCCAAACCCAAACCAAGATCCTTTGGGAAGAGGAAACATGACAAGGGCAAGAAGGCAAGACTCTTCCCAAAGAAGAGAAATGGACCACAAAAGGTGTTCATGTGTGAGGCAAATGAATGGGTCACCGACGAAGAAACAAGTGATGAAGAGAGTGAAGTGGAAGAAGAAAGTTTGGCCGGCCTCGCCATTGCCAACAATGATGACTCACCTCTTCATCCACCGCCCATGTGCCTCATGGCAAAAGGTAACACCAATGTATGTGACGACTCTAGTGATGATGAGCTTTCCCCCGATGATTTGACTTCTTTGATAAATGAATATCATGCTATCATTAAGAGGGAAAAGAGTAAGGTTAAAACTCTTGAAGAAACTCGTGCTAGACTTGAGAGTGCTAACCTCGATTTGCTTGACAAGTATGAAAGCATACTCAAAGAGCATGACACGCTCAAATCTCATGTCAAGCAAATTGAGGAAGAAAAGGCTAAAATCAAGTTAGATAATCATGAGCTTAACTTAGCACACCAAACACTCTTGGAAGAGCACAACAAGTTAGTACAAGAACATCAAACACTTAACCTTGCTCATGACGTGCTTGATCAAGAATTGAAAAATACAAAGAAGCAAACTCTTAATGATAGGATATCCATTACTTCTCATGTCACTAATGCCTTGAACAAGTCTTTGCCTTTGAAAGCAAATGCTAGGGAGAAGGACTTGTTGGAAGAAATTGAGAGTCTCCGCACTAGTGTGGCTAGACTTTCAAAAGGGGAAGTCAAACACAAGGAAATACTCTTCCAAAAAGCAAAGGCCTTCAACAAGAGAGGACTTGGATCCTTCCCGGTGCCTAACAAAGGAAAGGTGCCCTCACCAGAGCTTAGAACAAGCTTCATCAAGGAAGTTGGTTCTTATTGCCAACATTGTGAGGTCACTGGTCACCACACAAGGGAGTGTCCTCTTCCTAACCGACCCTCTCCCAAGTTGCCCATTAATTACAAATCTACTTTCAATGATCGTTATTATCTCTTGAGTAAAGTAGATGGCAAGGTGAAGGCTAGGTTCATTGGCAAGGACATGAAGGGCATGAAGGTGAAGCTCCCCAAGCAACTTTGGGTCCCAAAGACACTTGTATCACACATACAAGGACCTAAGTTGGCTTGGGTGCCTAAAGTTAAAAATTGAATTCATGTGTGTAGGTGAACTACAAAGCCGGGGGAAAGCATTGGGTACTCGATAGCGGGTGCACCCAACATATGACCGGCAATGATGGTATGTTCACCACCATAGAAAACCCCGGCAATCATGAACAAGTCACCTTTGGTGATAACTCTAAGGGAAAGGTAATTGGGTTAGGTAAAATTGCTATTTCAAATGATTTATCCATTTCCAATGTTTTGTATGTCAAGTCACTTAGTTTTAATTTACTTTCTATTGCACAACTATGTGATCTTGTACTAACATGCACATTTAGCAAAAATGATGTTGTTGTGAGTAGTGAAACAAGCCAAGACATAGTCTTCAAAGGATTTCAGCATGGACATCTCTACCCAGTAGACTTCTCCAACAAGAATGCTAGCTTGCCCACTTGTCTTTTCACTAAGACAAGCTTGGGTTGGCTATGGCACCGACGCATAGCACATATAGGGATGAGCAAGCTCAAGAAGTCATTCAAGCTTGGGATGGTGATCGGCGTGAAGGATGTCACATTTGAGAAGAACAAGCTTTGTAGCACTTATCAAGCCGGGAAGCAAGTTGCTTCACACCACCCAATGAAGACAATGGTGTCAACCTCCAAGCCACTTGAGCTACTCCACATGGACCTCTTCGTACTGTCCACATATCAAAGCCTTGGCGGTAACCTCTATTGTCTTGTTATAGTTGATGACTACTCTCGCTATGCTTGGACTCTATTTCTAGGTGACAAGAGTGAAACTCCGAAAGTGTTCAAGACCTTCGCCAACCGCGCTCAAAGGGAATTTCAACTTCCCATCATCAAGGTCCGGAGTGACAATGGCACCGAATACAAAAACTACAACATTGGGGAGTGGTGTGATCGTGAAGGCGTGAAGCATGAGTTTTCAGCCACATACACCCCTCAACAAAACGGTGTCGTTGAGAGGAAGAACAAGACTCTCATCACTCTTGCACGAGCAATGCTTGATGACTACGGCACGTCGGAGAAGTTTTGGGCCGAAGCAATTAACACGGCATGCCATGCCGCAAATAGGGTCTATCTCCATCGACTACTTCAAAAGACCCCGTACGAGCTTCTCATTGGGAGAAAGCCCAACATCTCCTACTTTCGAGTCTTTGGATGCAAGTGCTACATCTACCGCAAGAAAAGGCTCGGTAAGTTTGAAATAAGATGTGATGTTGGTATATTTCTTGGTTATGCATCAAACTCAAAAGCATATCGAGTATTCAACCAAACCTCCAGTTTAGTTGAGGAATGTTGTGATGTTGAGTTTGATGAATCTAATGGCTCCCAAGAGGAGAGTTTTGGTCATGATGAAATAGATGATGAGCCTCTACGAGAAGCCATGAAGAACATGACCATTGGAGACATCAAGCCTGAAGTTGAGGAGAGCCATGATCAAGGGGGAGCTTCAAGTTCCAACAACAACACCTCCATGGCGCCTCAAGTTGACGAAGAAGAGAAAGATGATCCATTGCCGACTCAAGACTCACAAGCACAACAACATCAAGAAGAAGAATAAGTCCATGATCAAGTCCAACCACAAGAGGAGCAACACGCATCACCTTCGCCAAGTGCTTCACAACCACTTATGAGGCATGGACGCATCTCCAAGGCGCATCCGATGGACCAAATCATTGGAAGTCCGTCAAGGGGTGTAAGTACACGTTCTCGCCATTTCGCTTCATTTTGTTAGCACTACTCGTTTGTTTCATGTGTAGAACCCACTCATATTGAGGAAGCACTCCAAGACCTAAATTGGGTGATGGCCATGCAAGAACTCAACAACTTCATCCGCAATGAAGTTTGGGTGTTAGAGGAGCGACCCAAGGACAAGAACGTCATTGGAACCAAGTGGGTGTACCACAACAAACAAGACGAGAATGGCGTTGTGGTTCGCAACAAGGCAAGACTTGTGGCCAAGGGGTTCTCGCAAGTTGAAGGACTAGACTTTGGGGAGACATTTGCCCCGGTCGCCCGGCTAGAAGCCATCCGTATACTCCTTGCTTTTGCTTCACATCATAATATTAGACTTTATCTAATGGATGTGAAAAGTGCCTTTCTTAATGGTTACATTAACGAGCTTGTTTATGTTGAACAACCTCCCGGGTTTGAAGATCCGAGGAATCCTAATCATGTGTATAGGTTGCACAAGGCGCTTTACGGGCTCAAGCAAGCACCTAGGGCGTGGTATGAACGACTACGGGATTTCCTTATCATGCAAGGATTCAAGATCGGGAGGGTAGACACTACGCTCTTCACCAAAGACATCAACAAAGATTTTTTCATTTGTCAAATTTATGTTGATGATATTATTTTTGGTTCAACTAACGAAGCTCTTAGCCATGAGTTTGGCAAAATGATGTCTAGGGAATTTGAGATGTAAATGATTGGAGAGCTCAACTTCTTTCTTGGATTTCAAATCAAGCAACTTCAAGAGGGGACCTTCGTCTATCAAGAGAAGTACACCAAGGACCTCTTGAAGAAATTTGAGATGGAAGATTGTAGCTCAAGAAGCACTCCAATGGCAACAAATTGTCATCTCGACGCGGATAAGGACGATAAACCTATTGACCAATCTAACTACCGTTCTATGATTGGCTCATTGCTTTATCTTACCGCATCTAGGACCGATATCATGTTTAGTGTATGCTTGTGTGCTCGCTTTCAAGCGGCACCTAAAGAATCGCATAGGAAAGCGGTCTTTAGGATACTTAGGTATCTTAAGCATACCCCTAGTATGGGCTTGTGGTACCCTAAAGGTGCAAAATTCCACCTCTTGGGATACTCGGATTCGGACTTTGCCGGATGCCGCGTGGTTCGCAAGAGTACCTCCGGTGGGTGCCACTTGCTTGGGCGTTCCCTAGTATCTTGGTCTAGCAAGAAGCAAAATTCTGTTGCCTTGTCCAAGGCAGAAGTGGAATATATTGCGGCCGGTGCATGTTGTGCCCAAATTCTTTATATGAAACAAACCATTTTGGACTTTGGTATTAAACTTGGTTGTGTGCCTCTCCTTTGTGACAATGAAAGTGCGGTTAAGATAGCTAAAAACCCTGTTCAACACTCCCGCACTAAGCACATTGATATTCGCCATCATTTCTTGAGGGACCATGAAGCTAAGGGATACATCTCATTGCGAGGTGTTAGGTCCGAAGAACAATTGGCGGATATCTTCACTAAACCACTAGATGAGAAAACTTTTTCTAGGCTAAGAAGTGAGTTAAATGTGCTAGATGCAACGAACGTCATGTAAGAATGCACTTCATATAGGTCTTGTCTAACTCTCAAAGGATAGGGGTGAGCAAGGGTTAGCTTGGGATGGAGGTTCTTTTGGGTTTTCCCAAGGTTTGGAGAGTGGCTCTCCTTGAAGAAGCCTTTGAAAGGTTCCAATTTGGCAAGATAGATTTATTTTATGCCTTGCATGATGCCTGCCATATAGACTTGTAATTTCTTGCACTATAAAATTGCTTGGCATTGCATACGGTAGATTGTCACAAAGGAGAACCCACCTCATGAGAAAGAGACTTGTTTGAAATGCAATATCTCAACTCATATAAGGTGGAAAGAACAAAATGTTAGGTGCGTTAATGCCTAGAGGAACTTGCTCTAAAGAGATAGAAGTCTTCATACTCTACCTCACAAAGCATGGGCCTTACATTTTATTTAGATGATTTCCTCCTATTTTTTCTCGGTGTTCCATTTGCTTTAAGGCCTAGCCAAGTTATTGGCATATTAGTATCTTTGAGGGGTAAGGGGTTGCCCAAAAAGTCATAAGACATGTGTTTCTCATTGATTGTTTGTTTGGTCAAATGACATATATGGGATGTTGCTGTTTAGTAGTCATCGGATTATCCGATGCTTAGGTCAGACAATCATCGGATTAGTTGGTGTTCAAAATCCAAGAGTCAGATCAGCCAGTAACACAAATCAACCGATGCGTTCATTTGGAGAAACATCGGTCCATCCGATGTTCACAATTCTGGAACTGTAATGTATTCCCCAATGATATTCCCTTTCACGTCGGTCCATCCAATGTCAACGGTATCTTTTTGAATACCCATACTGTGACATTCGACTGATGCTATATCTTTGCACGTCGGTCCATCTGATGTCAACGACACCTTTTTGAATACCCTTACTATGCCATTCGACCGATGATTCTATCGTCTCTACATCGGTCCATCCGGTGTTAAATTTACGGCTAGAGTTTGGAACCCACTATTTAAACGGTTGTTCGTCTCCGTCGTTTCTCTCTCCCCGACCCCGACTCACCCGCGCTCACCTCCGCCGCCGCTGCTCTTCTCGCCTGTGCCACCACCGTCTCCGGTCGCCGCCGCTGCCCTCCGGTCGCCGCCGTCCTCCGGTCACCGCCGCCCACCTCCGGCCGCCGCCGCCATTCTCCAGCGCCGCCGCCACTCGCCTCCACCGCAGCCGCCGCCGCTCCACCCAGCCGCCGCCGCCGCTCCATCGAAGCGCCGCCGCCGCATCTCTCCACCACCGTGGTGCCTCCCTCTACGGACACCACCACGTCGCTAGGGTTTCCCGGCCCGTTGATCTCTGTGTCACCGTTCCGTGCATTCGACGTCGTCGACTTCGTTCACGCGCCCAATCGCAGTGGCTCATGACAAGAAGAACAAGGGCAAGGCCATTGCGGAGCCAGCCGCAAAGAAGCAAAAGCTATCCAAGGAGGAGAAGAAGGCGTTGATGGCCGCTCGCGCCGCCGAGGAGCGAGAGCAAGGCCGAGGAGGATCACTGAGGATCCGCGAGGCTCGTCTGAGGCAGCCACCCGTGATCGATGAGTCCGAGGCCGAAGAAGAGCCGGAAGAGCCACTCGTCCGCCGGCGCTCAGCCCGGACACGTGGGGGGCATCCCCCGGCAGCACCACGTCCGAGACCGACGGCTGCCGATCGTCGTGAGTATAGGGAGGCCCAGAGAGCCATCTACGAGATGGACACCACCGTCCGTGTCGGTGAAGGTGTCCGTTTGGCTGATTACCGGAAGATGAAGGCCAAGTAGCTCCGAAGACTCAGATGGAGTATCTTGCTTGAGGAGTGGTACCCGCAGCCCAGAGAGGCTCTGGTGGACAGTCGTTTCTGGACCGTGACACAGGCATCACTCTACGAGACCTACAGATGCCGCGGCCACAAGTTATTTCAGCACAACTTTCTGGACTAGGATCAGCTCGCCCTGGCTGCAGAGACAGAGATACGCCCTTACTTTGAGAGGTACAAGGGGTTGGTTCAGTTGATGTCCTATGAGAGGAGTGCTTATGTGGAGGATTGGGTACGAGTGATCTACGCTACCCTCTACATCTCTGAGGGCCGCAGGTCGATTGACTTCATGTTCATGGGTCAACACTATCACTTGATGAGGCAGACACTAGCACAGCTGCTGGGAGTGGACCTGCACGACACTTGCATGCATGAGAGGGTGTATGGTCAGGCAGACCCACCGAGGAGTCCTCTCACTGGAGGAGTGGCACCACCACTGGAGGAGATTCGCTCTTTGTTTGGACCGACCTTCTCTGCAAACCAGCCGAGAGTACCGGCTCTGTTGACTCCAGTTGCGCGCACAGTGCACCTTGCTTTGCGCCGCACACTCCTGCCGAGGTCCAGTTACTTAGAGGGGTTCACCAGCCTACAGTAGACCCTCCTGTTCTACATCATGAATGGGATGGAGTTTCATATTGTGGACGTCCTCATATGCGAGATGGAGGATGTGATCACCGATGGAGTGGGCATGATGAGGCAACTCGTGTATGGACACTGGGTCAGCTACCTGCTCACCATGATGGTCCCTGAGGAGTCCGCCGTGCATGACCGTCTCACTGAGGAGAGTGTCACACGGTTCGGTCACTACCGTGCCCCAGCTCCTGGAGACCGCCGCCTTGGCCGTCCAGTCGAGCGACAGGTCAGGGCTCGTCTATCTGAGGAGGACTGGTCGGATTTGGAGAAGGAGGATGGGAGGTTGGCTGAGGCAGAGGCTCAGGGTGAGGACTTGCAGCACATATGGTCCGAGAGCGACATGGATGACAGTGTCAAGGAGTACTTCCCTCCTCCTCCCTCACCCAGGCAGCACGACGCGGAGGCTGGAGGCTCTACTGTGCCACCCCCTACTCCACCTTCCGTTACAGAGGCACAGGTATCTCAGCCGTCAGAGCTCACCTCACTCCTGTAGCAGATGGTTGAATAGCAACGCCTGGACCGGCTTGCAGCTGAGCAGGCCCGAGCAGAGCATGCAGCACGACTTCTGGAGCTCCAGCAGCAGCAGGAGATGCAGCGCCAGATCGCCCGTGAGAGGCGTGAGGACACTGACCGGCTGACTGGGCTCATAGACCAGATGCACCAGCGCTCCCTCGACCAGCAGCAGCAGACGCAGCAGGCGATGATGGGCATCCTGGGGTTGATCACCAACCTCTACACCCAGACCGGGATTGCCCTACCGTTGCAGCTGCCAGGAGTTGCTCCACCTCCACCTGTTCTCGCTCCAGCTGCCGCTCCGGTGCCGACTACGCCGATCCCTTCGATCAGCATGTCTCCACTGCTGGCTCCCGGCGCACCGATTCACTCTCCACTGTCGGCCACGACACTGTTCCAGCAGATGCCGGCATCCGTCGTCAGTGCCCCTGTTCCAGCAGCTCCTACCCAGCAGGCATCGACGATGGCTCCTACGGCTCCGACAGCTCCTTCTACCTCTACTCCAGGCAGCAGCTCCGACGACAGCGAAGGTGACCAGTTTGTCATCGCGCCTAGTACTCAGGGTCCTTAGGCACTCGGATCCCTTTTTGGTGTCTTGATGCCAAAGGGGGAGAAGAGTTAGAGGAGTCAGGGGGAGGATAGCTCAGTCTCAGGGGGAGTGTCCTAGCCTCAGGGGGAGTTTACCTATATCATCTTTTGTAATTCGATACTTTTGCTACTCATTTGGTGTTTATTGAGTACTCTTAAGCTATTAATCGATTGAGCTTATTTGGTGCCTATCTTATGATCACTTATTCACTTGATTTATTCTTTGATTGAGCTTTCAAATTTTAAGTGTAATAACCTTGTATTCATTGCATATCCTCTTAAGCTTCGTACTATCAAATTCATTACTATTGTGCTTTAATTGTTGTGTTGTCATCAATCACCAAAAAAGGGGGAGATTGAAAGCATCTAGGCCCCCATGAGGTACGGTTTCGGTGATTAATGACAACCATTGGATTTTACTAATGAATTTGTGAATGCAAGGTCCCCATAATCACTCAATCAAATGAAATCTATATGTCATTGGAGACCCATATACAATCACTTTATTAGATCAAATCAATGATATGAAGACAAGAAGTGAAAGCTCTTATGTCAAAGTCATTCAACCACAATTGATGACATTTAATGCTTGACAACCATCAGAATTACATTTTCAACAAGTATCTAAAGAGGTCAATCGAGAAAATTCCAAAAGAATCACTTAGATCAACTCGAAGCAAACAAAATCAACTCACCGGATCAACCGATGATTCCAGAGAACAACACATCGGTCGAGTTGGTTCAGCAGAAGAAGAAGACCTCAGAACAAAGCACTCACCACATCATCCGATGTTAAGGGCTCAGCTACATCGGTCCATTAGTACAGTTTGCAATATCCTTGGACCAAGTGTAGCACCGGATCATCCTATGTACAGAAGTACACACATCGGTCAATCACTCCAGTAAGCATCAAGTTTAAGCCAATTCTGGAGGAAGAGCCACCGGATCATCCGATGAGAAGACAAGTGCAACATCGGTCTAACAATGGTCATATCTGACACAATGACATCAGCTAAAGCAAACTTGACCGATGATAACTAAAGGGGAGACATCGGATCATTCGATGTTCGCAGAAAAGTTCTGTCAGACTACTTTTCCAACGGCTATTTCGTGGAGGCTGGCTTTAAATACCCCCTAAACCGGTCATTTCGACAAGTCTTGATCACAAAACATTCTCAACACATCCATAAGCGTTCAAGACCAAGAGCCATCACTTCTACATCATTTCGACCACCTACACACCAAGAGATAGGCTAGAGCTAGCTAGAGAGAGAGCTTGTGTGCCTCCATTCTGGGTGAGTGGAATCTCTAGGTTAGTGAGAGCCTCAAGGGAGTGCCCCTTGGTGTTTGTAACTGTGAAAGACTTCCGGAGCTTGCCAAGGCATTTGTGGAAGCCCGGAGGGTCGAAGTTGTACAAGCCTTGAGCTCCACCTTGCCAAGGTTGGCAAACGGAGAAGAATAGTGGAGATCCCTCATCTCGGTGACTTGGGTGTGGCTAAACCCTTTGGTGGGTGCCACAACGTGGATGTAGGAAGATCTTGACGATCTTGCCGAACCACGGGATAAATCCTCGAGTCTCCTCGGGAGTTTGCATCCTCTTCCTCTCCCTTATATTTATGCATTTTATATTCCGCGAAGTCGCTATTACTTCAATGCATAGATAGTTTGCGTAGGAATTGGGCTCTTAGGAATTAAGTTTTATTGTTTAGATTTTTGAAAAGAAGCCCAATTCACCCCCCCTCTTGGGCATTCGATCCTTACAGCGTTGGATGCTCAGACTCGCCAGGCACTCGACGACACGAGAGCTGCCAATGAGTTGGCTGATGCTCGCTTGGACTCCTTGAATAAGTTGAGGGAAGAGCTCCTCCAATGCTAAGAGGCGGTCGCTAATAAGGAGCAGGAGCTTCAAAGAAGATATGTAGAGATCTCCCGAAAGCTAGAACACAGGGCAAAAGATCTGGCTCTCCGCGCTGATCTATTCAAAGCTTGCTCTAAAGAAGAGCAGAAGTGTGTATGGCAGGCAGGGCAAGAACTCAGCAAGTGAGAGATTGTTGTGTCCGCCAAGGAGGATGAGGTTAAGGCAGAAACGAAGAACCTGGCGGCGACTAAGGATCGCTTGACCCTTCGAGAAAAATAGGATGTGGTCCAAGAAAGTCAGCTAGCTGAGCGGATGCAGTAGCATGCCAAAGAGGTTGAATTGTTCTCGAAGGAGGGCTTCACAGAGTTGAAGACTGCCAGGAAATCTTTGGAGGAGCTGGAGGTCGCGCGGAGGATACAAGCCCAACAAATCTAGGACTTATTGGGGCGTGCCGAAAGTGTATTGGAATAACAAACCAGGAAAGGCCACGTATCGGTGGCACAGGAACGTGCCATCATTTCAACCGCCCAAGTGAAAAGTTAAAGCATCAACGCGGGTAATGATGGTGGCCACACTTGAGGGATCGAAACCTCCCCCAAGGTGTGCCCGGGGGCCACTGTCGGTACCCTGCGGACCAGGTACCCTCGCTTACCAGAGGAGGAAGCACTGAGTCCAATCTTCCAGAAGAGATGACATTCGAAGGCCACCACGTGTGCTGCAACGCCAAACCTGCCTCCCTGCTAAGGGTGGCTCCGGTGCTGCCATGTACCCCACGAGCCAGACCTACCTCCCTGCTAAGGGTAGTTTCGGTGCTTTCACATGTCTCGTGGCGCCGGACCTGCCTTCTCGCTAAGGGTGGCTCAAGTGCTTCCACGTGTCTTCCAGACTTGCCTCCCTGCTAAGGGTGGCTCCGGTGCTGCCATGTGTCCCGCGGCAATAGACTTGCGTCCCTGCTAAGGGTGGCTCCGGTGCTGCCATGTGTCCCACAGTGCCGGACCTGCCTCCCTGCTAAGGATGGCTCCAGTGCTGCCACGTGTCCTGCAGCTCGGGACCTGCCTCCCTGCTAAGGGTGGCTCCGGTGCTACCACGTGTTGGACCCTACCACAACGGGAAGGACTTTGGGATCTCCAACAGCGCGGACATTCAAGGCTATAAATCAGTCGTTTCAAGACCTGGTTAATGCGTCACTAATTACATATTAATGACGCATGAACATGAGCATGGTAACGTCGCCATCTGGGCACATTAATACACGACAAATCACTATTAAGTGCCTTAGATCATGTACAGGGTGATTAATAGCCCGAGGCCACATGTCGGGCCTCGACCTCGCTGTAAAAGCCATATCTTGGCATATAAAAGGTGTACACTGCACGGTAGAAGACAAGTCTCATATGATATGCTCACATACTAACTTAGGCTTAATAATACTCAATACCACACACAAACCTCCGTGGAGTAGGTATTATGCTCAAGCGGCCCGAACCACGTAAAAATCCCCGTGTCACCTTGTTCTTTAGTTCTTCGAGTTCTGCCCCTCCTAAAAAAGAACCTCCATGGACTACTTCTTAGTAGTACCGGGGGAAGTGCGATTGCACACTTTGACATTTGCACGCCAGGAAGGGGGCACTTTTTTGGATCTACGAGTCTCACCACGATGGTGAATCATCAGTCCATCGTTGGCTCCTCTCGACCCTCCCTCCATGAAGGGAGCAGGGAGGATGCTTCCACTTCCCGCTCCATAGCGGGCTCACCCGACGGACACACGGTCATGGTTCCGATGCCTACTGCTATCACCACGTGACAGCTTTCTACCGCCACTGCAACAATGATGTGCCAGTGGGAGGTCCAAAGTGTGCACCCTGCTTAGCCTGATCTTGCACCCTGAGCATGTACCATGTGACCCTAAGCCTGTACAATTTGCCTCATGGCTACTTTCGCCACCACATGATGACTAACTGCGACCACGAAAAAAATGGCGCCACCAGTTACCTGTGACGTATCTGGTGTCCTTGGTTATTTTCTTCCTCGGAGTCCCATGGAGCTGAATGGTCACTCCCATGAAAAGCTAATACCAATAGAGGGTATGGATTGTGCTGTCTGCTTAGCTTGTTCCTGCACCCTAAGTATGCACACTCTAACTTTCTTGCGCTGAGTATTGGAGGTACGGAGTGTGCCGCCTGCTTAGCTTGGTTCCGCACCCTAACTATGCACACTCTACATTTCCAATGCTACAGCTGAGTACTGTGGGATGAACGTCCCCCAAAAGACTAATGTTCATGGGAGGTCAAGAGTGTTCATCTTGCTTAGCCTGGTCTTGCACTCTAAATCTATGCATTGTGACCCTAAACCAGCGCACTCTTCTTCCACAACACCGCAGTTCAGTACCAAGGATTGAAAGGCACATGCTTCTGGACGAAGCAAGAACCATAATCCGGATGCTGTCACCATGTTCATATAATTATGCTTCAATATTATGCATATTGTCCCCTTTTTCGCTCTGTTACATATTTCTGTTTGCATATAGTTGGAGTTGTGTTATCCTGCTGCTGACGAGCAGCCTGTAGTACATGTGATGTGTCTGAGTATTCTTGGTAGTTTTCTCATTTGGGATCCCGTGCTCGCTGAATGGATTACTCGCTTGAAAAATCAATGTCGATGGAAGGTCTGGAGTGTCCTGCCTGCTTAGCCTAGTCTTGCACCCTAAGTATGCACACTACCGTTCCGGCATTGTGACAAAGTAAGGCGGGTCAGAATGGCACACGTCTCTGGGTGGGTAGCGACCAGTACCCAGATACTATCACATCGAATTACTTAGACCCCGTAGTCCATCTAAGGACCATAAGCCACAACAAAACTGAGGGCAAGAAGATTGTAACTAGTGAACAATATTACTTTTTCTGTTGTCACTCTTGTGTAGGTCCTAGTTCACCCTTCTTTAGGCTCCGCCGTGGGACCTCAAGCTCCGGCATCAACACCTCCTATGGGGCCTGCCATCGACGTTCTTAGCGTTTATGATTGTGGCCTCACCTACGGGATCGTCGCCTCTCCTGAGGTGGGCCCGGGGGCCACTGTTGGTACTCTACAGACTGGGTACCCCCGCATACAAGGAACACAGGACGCTGGTGTCCCACCTCCCAAGAGGGGAGGTACCCAGAGGCTACCACGTGTCCCGCATCTCAGGACTTGCCTCCCTCCTAAGAGTGGCTCCTATGCTGCCACATGTCCCGTAGCTCTGGACCTGCCTCCCTGCTAAAGGTGGCTCTAGTGCTGCCACGTGTCCCGTAGCTCCGGACCTGCCTCCCTGCCAAGGGTAGCTCCAGTGCTACCATGTGCTCCGCAGCTCTGGACCTTCGGAGGTCACGGGTTCCGCAGCTCCGGACCTGCCTCTCTGCTATGGGTGGCTCAGATTCTGCCACGTGTCCCACAGTTTTGGACCCGGCCTCCTCGCCGAGTAGGGCTGGGTCCGGAGCTGCAGGACACGAAGTAGCCTCTGGGTACCTCCCCTCTTGGGATGTGGGACCCATCGCCTTGTCATCCTTGTATGCGGGGGTACTCGGCCTGCAGGGTACCGACAGACACCCTCTATTCTTTCCTCTTTCTCTCGTTCTTTCCTCCCTCTCTCTCTTTCTCCTGTAAATAACTAAAAAACGATTAACGTAACCTATACACTATGGGTAACCCATTTCAAACTGGTCCGTGTCACATGTGTTACGCATGTGAGACATGTAGGTTCGGAACTATCCCTTTTTGGAAAGCATGATAGTGACCGAGGGGGCATGCTTATGATGAGACACAGGGTCGGAATCTAGACGAGATGTTGACAGTGTAACCCTAATGTTCTTTTTCGCACCATTTTCAAGCGTACAGTTGGAAAACAATGGGGTTCTGCTGTTGAAATTCCGTCTGGATTCGGAACCTGCGTCTCATCATAAGCTCGTTCCTCTCTGTCACTCCTGGATGAGTTTAGAATCTAGCCTTTCCAATAGATGTAGGGTCGTGATATAAAATAAAGTATAAAGTAATGATAATATGTCCGGTTTTAAACTGTAGACTAAAACATGGGTGAAGACCGTAGTTAGATGTATACTAGTTGTACTAAGAAAGGTGATCACTTAGAGGAGTGGTTCGCCAAGACAGATGATTTAATAGATCGTGTTATTTTGTTGTTCAGTACAAACATCACGATATACTCATGTTGGTTTGTCTTTGTTATTCCGTACAGACTACCACATTCTTTTTGTATGAAGTATGAGTTCATGTTCACAGGAGTCGAAGCGTACAACTGTTACAGGAAGCAGAAATGACACATGTGAGGTTCTTACTTGTGGTCCATCCATGATTTCCCGATATATGGTATGTTTTCTAGATGGAGAAATCACGATTGTTTTATGTGTTTGATATGTGCTTCGAACACAAATTCTTTTCTACTTAGTCATGTAGGCCATACATGCTACTTCGATTATCACAGACGTACCTCAAAATCACATGTTTAGTCAATAGAAGAATGTCTTCAAAACCGACACCATTGTCACAAAATGACCACTGAAACGTCTAAACGGGTCAGAAATTTTTGATACGCTGGGCAAAATGGTGCTAGACGAAGTTCGTCCTTAATATTTTGTAGGTTACAAAGAGGAATACAATTGAACTCATATCTTATGAGAGCTATAGTATGTGAAGTCGTTGATTCTAATGCACAACAGTGATGTCATGCATCAGGAGCGTAACAGAGACGAATGTATCATAAGCACTTGCATGGATATGACGGGCAAAAACAAAGACAATATAAAGACTCAAAAAGATCTGGCAGGGTTTTGTAACCGTCCAACTCTCAAGCTCTCTTAAAGTGGTGGTAAGTCACGTGCTTCTTTAAGTCGTCAACCTAAAGAAAAGAAAGAATTCCTAAAATGGTTGAAAAGTTTGAAATTCCCAAATGGTCTGAAACGAGCCATGAATGTGAAGACGTGAAAGCTCACTGGGTTGAAGATCCATGATTGCCACATAATAATGAAAGACTCCTACCTGTTATGTTTCGGAGCTATTTTGATGATGCGGTGTGGAAGGTGTTAGCCGAGTTTAGCTACTTCTATAGATTGCTCTTTGCTAAAGAAATCATGATAGAGATGATGAATGAGTTGGAGAATGAGATACTGGTACTATTATGTGAGATGAAAAAAACCTCCTGTGTTCTTCAGTCCAATGCAACATGTCCTTATTCATGCGGTCATGTGCAATATAGGTGGATGTATCAAGTTGAAAGATCATTAATATATCTAAAACCAATAATTGGCAACAGAGCAAGGGTGAAAGCATGCATCGCCGAAGCCTTTACTCTTAAGTAAGTATGATACTTTTCAAGTGTTTACTTTGCAGGGGAAAACAACATCAATACTTCGGCGATGCGGTACAATATGGATGAACAACTGTCTTGTAGCGATTCCTATATTTTGCAATGAGAGACACTATTGTTGGTAGTAGCACAACCTACAATTCGACCACAAAAGAAAGGAAGGTTGCTTTCCTTTCCTCTACATGTACGCTAATGTAGATTGGATGAACAAATATTTTGAGAAAGTGTTTGTCCTAGATTTATGCTAATCAGGAAACTTTGCAACAATCTATTTTAAAAAGTATTTTGTTTTTTACAGTAAGTTCCACAAGCAAAATCAGACACATCACAGAGCAAACAAGTAGAAACGATGTGACAGAATGGAATAAATGGAGGGTATAATTTCCTATCCTGGTTTTGAGATCATGTAATTATTCTCTCGTTAACTTACGAGTATTTACAAAGATTCTTATAACTTATGAGTTTTTACAATGTATTCTTATAACTTCATATTTTGGACAATGCGTTAAAGATGCCGACGTCCGTCAAGACTTGCGACAACTATGCTATCAATTGGTGAAAGTTAGAAGCTATGATGATATGACGTCAATATGTTCTGATTCCGTATAACTCAATTTGAAGCTCTTCATCCTATCGCGACAACATCTAATATCGGAGTTGTAACGAGGGTGTAACACTCTTATTTTAATCCATCGTGCATTGCATACATTCTTATACATGTTTAACATTAAGCATCACAAAAAGGAACAAGTTTAAAATTAATTAGAACCAAAACAACATTTAAAATTCTGCAATAGTGCGGACTTGTCCGGTTTGGACCCCACACTAGTCCGGTTTTGCTCTCTATTGTTCCCCGAACTTATCCACTTTTGTTGCGGACTAGTCCAAAATCGTTTCTGTTGTTGTCCGGACTTGTCTGTTCCATAGTATGTACTAGTCCGTTCTTCGCCACTGGACTCTTCAGAGTTGTCCGGTGATCCCCTGTTTGGTCCGATTTTGGAGATTTTGACAAATCTTTGGACTTGTCTATTTAACTCTCTAGAACTTCGATTTGCCTATGAACGGACTTGTCTGGCTTGATATTGGACTTATCCGTTCAACTTTCTGACTTCCAACGGACTAGTCTGGCCCCTAGCGGACTTGTCCAGTGTACCCAACTGGGATTCAGTTTTTCCTCCACGATATGTTATTGGGTATTTTCCTTAATTGGTCCCAAAAACGTCGTGCCCAACCCATGTGGAGCCCATGTGAGACCTCTACAGTGGCCCCTACCACCTTATACACGAATTCCACCCAAACCCTACCTCTCTACCCTTATATAAACACCCCAACACCCACCCTCTCACCCCTTTTTCACAATTGAAGAAACCCCAAACCCTAGTTCGTGGGAGCCGCCATCAAGAGGAGTTCGCCGCAGCTAGGAGAAGAGAAGGAGGAAGGAGAAGGATCAAGCAAGATCGATCTTCGTCAACTCATCGACATCATTATCAATTCTCCACCAATTCTTCATCTTCTTTGGATCTAGACGCCAAGATCTTGAGTTTCGTCGAATTCTCGACCCTTGAGTTGTTGAATTCATGGTAATCACCTTAGATCATCTTTCTACGTCAATCTTGGTCCCATAATTCAACTCAAACTATGCTCTAGTTGGAAATTTTCCAAAACCCTAGCCATAGCGGACTTGTTCGGTCCAGTGCGAACTTGTCCGATCGACTTTCTGGTCCAAGACGGACTTGTCCGGTCCCAATGCGGAATAGTCCAGCCTCCCAAATCTGGAAATTCTTGGAACTTCTTTAATATTGTCCAAAATTACTTGGGACTTGTTCTCACATGTAAAACTTAATTGTAACTAGTTAGTAAGCAATGATGTCAACCTAATAACATGCATTACCACATAATTGCATTATTCATGCATGTCATGGCATATTGAGTACTATATAAGCATTTATTGATTGTAATGTGTGTTTTGTATGTCTATTGCGCGGAATAGAAGGTGTTGCTCTAGAGGGTGCTGTCGAGGACCTCTAGCACCATAATTTCAAAGCTTTTGACTCTAATCAATCTCAAGAGCAAGGCAAGTGTTCTTGATCATTTTGATCTGTTTTTAAATGTTTTGTTTGAAAAACTACATGCTTGTGTCAATTTGATGGGAAACTCATGATAGGTGTTTACTGGTCTTGTTTGACCATCTTTGTCGCTTGGAATATGATGTAGAGAGTCAGGAAGGGTATTTTAACTTTTTGTTTTGCTCCAATTAATTGGGATGGGAAAACAACTAAATGTCTCAATTATGAGTTAATGCACTTATGGATAGTGAGAATTGATGAATATAGTTAATTGGCAAACATGGGACTTGGGAGATCTAAGCAAGCATGGTTTGTGGATTGGGTTGGAGGATATGGTGGTTTTGCTTGCTTTATATCTAAGGACCAGTTCATGTGAGAATAAGTCAGGACAACAGTGCCACCACAAGACCAAGTATGGGTGCAGCGTAGCTGAATAATTAGGTGTACTGCTGGTATTATATGGACCATTGGATGGTGCGAGGAATGGGAGTCGAGGAGGGCTACCCTGAGAACCGTATGGCACATGAGGAGGTCCGTGGGTGGGAGAATGGAGATTCAAGCCTGCTAGTGGGTTCGTACATACTAGTAGTCTCTTTGTAAAAGCTATTTTGTGATATCTTGACCACACACCAATGAAAGTGTGAAAAGGCATGATAGAGGTTCTTAGTCACCGAAAGGTGATGAAATCACGAACATAAGGGTAAAGTGTTACAACCTCTGTAGAGTGTTAAAAAACTATCATGATAGTTGTGCTCCCAGTTATGAGCACTGGGACAACTTCCATGATTAGAGTGGATCTTGGGAATTAGGATGGTTTGGTTATGGATATGGTTTGAGTTATGATAAATGGACATGGTTGGTGATGATGATAATAATCTGGTATATGGATGGATAATTGATAATGGATTCATATTATTTTAATTGTTGGGTTATGATGGGATTAATTCACATAGACATCTTAGTATGCTTTTACATGTTCTAAATGTACTTTTTAGCAAATAGCCATTATTTATTATCATTACTTGCTTAAGCTACATGTCATTATTTCCCACACTTGCTGAGTACGACATGTGCTCACGCTTGCAATTCCCCCACCAACAGTTTCAGATAATGTTTGGGAGTATCCTGAGGATAATGCGGAGTACTAGGTTGTGTGCTACTGTCGACTTGCCTGTGGTGTTGCTTGGCACCGCGATATATCGCATATGCTTAGTTTTGCTCAGTTTAGATTATTTCCGCTGCATTAGTTTCAGATTTATCAATAATGACCACTAGAGTTTTGTAATTTGAGGACTATTTGCATAATGTAATAAAAGTATTTAATTATTAATTTGTGTTGTGGTAATTTTCTGTATACCGTTTGTAATGCACTCGTGTATGGGTGATCAATATCCTGGGCACACATATGAGTCGCACTTGGTTCATTTTTGGAACTGGGTGTCACAGAGGGCAATTGCTTTCAAGGACGTGAAACTAATTACTATGGGATCATTAACAAAATCCTTGAATTTACTTTTGTTGGGAATAAGGAACTTCATGTAGAATTCTTTTACTGTGATTGGTCTGATAACAATTATGGAACTCGACAAAACCAATTTGGGATGGTGGAAATCAAACACAACGAACTGCTATGAGGCTACAATACATTTGTTCTTGCACACCAAGTGGAGCAAGTGTAGTATCTACCTTATCCATGCCAAAAGCTTAGTGCTTGGTTGGTGGTACATAAGGTGAATCCTCATGAGCAGTTATATACTCTATGAGATGATGGTTATCATGATAGTGATGAGGTTGATAAGGTTTACGAAGAAGAAGAGTTGCCAGACTCGTTTATCGTCGAGTGTCGTGTAAGACTCGATGACTTAGTTGGAGATGTTGAAGATGTAGAGACTTCTGATATGCGAAAACGGAAATGAAAACCAGTCACAAAAGAAGATCGATGGTATGGTTTAAGGAGTATGGTACATGATCATGATGTTGATGAATTTTGAAACTGATTACAATTAACGTTTTCTTCACTAAATTAACATGAATTTCGCATATTTTCTTAGCATCTTAATCAATTATTCTTTAAAACAATATGTCGTTAGAGAAGGGGGGGGGGAAGGGGGCGATAGGGTTCCTCAGCCAGACACAAGACACCCTTTTTAAGGGTACTTCGTCAGGGGTCGAGTTGTGGCCTTACAATGCATGAAGATAAATTTCAGTTGACAATCATATTATCTTAAATTTCACTTCTAAGTCAGAGTCAGAGTCTAGGGTTCTGCCACAGGCTAGCCAACCTTAGAAGTCAGCTAGCCACCCTTCGGTGCCGCCTAGTGTTGAGCCTTCGGGCTCGAGTGTTGAGCAGCCTCACGAGTCACCAAATGTAGTGCTTGACTAGAGACGACGAACGAGGAGGACCCACTTTGTGGCTCCTCCTCCCGTTCCTAGAGAGCGAGTTACTATTCATCTGGTTGGAAACAGATAAAAAAATCATATAGTATTCAATTTTTTGGTTGTTTTTGGAGTTGTCTTTCAATACTTAATGAGTTGACAAATTTCTTGTAACTCTTGGTACGAATGTTTGTTCAAGGGTGCGGGACACCACAAACAGGTGTCTGGTGCCATCGGGGCTTTAGTGTGTATGCACTATCCCGGTGTCATCCAGCGAGTCCCTGCTACGTAGTGGGTCGACTACGGCATATCTCTCACAAGACGCACGACACCGTTCAAGAGGTTGTGTGGACGGATTTTGAGGTAAGTATGTTTAATAAAATTTTATAAATTTGTATTCTTCAACTTGCATAAGTTATTAATGCATATCCTTTGAATATTTATTTTCTTATAGCTGATGTACTTTTTGGAGGAGACGAGCCAAAGCCTATTGAACCACACGAGAGCCATGTTCAACAAGAACGCTCGAAATCTTGTCACGCAAACGTTGGGGTACGCTCGTATTCAAGCTGTGAACGAGTATCTCAAGCGGAATCAATAGCAGGAGTCGGTGCCATTTAGAAAGGCCTCCGACTCGTACTTGATAGAGGAGCAGCATGCGGAAGTAAGTTGTTTATGTTAAATATTTTCATTAGTTAGTTATATTAACAGTATTTTGATGAAATACTAAATATGTGCATGTCAGTGTTTCCTGATTGGAGGATCGACCCAAAGCATATCGAGCTCTCTGTCGGATGTGGGCTAGCGATGATTTTATTGCTAAGTCCAAGAGAGCTCGAGGCTGCAGAGGGTCCGACAGGAAGCACAACTATGTTGTCGATGGCCATTTGCGTTTGGCTAAATGTATGGTAAGTGTATTATAACATCGCTCTATGTATTCATAGTATATTTATCCTACTAACATGTATTTACAAGAGCGTGAGACTGATCAGGAACTAAGCGCTACTCAAGTGAGGAAGAGCGGTTGCGGGGAAGTGACCCTTCCCAGCCTGGGCAGTGCCATCAGGTCGCGTCCGATCGAATGGTAAGTTCTCAAAATTCATCAATTTAATTGTAGTTAATACAATTGTTGACACGCTTACATGATTTTCTTGTTTTTTAAGAAAAGTATGGCCAGGAGGTCGTGGGGATACACAATGAAGGGTACAATTGAGAAAATGTGTCAATCGATCTTCAAGCCATGTACGCAAGCGAAGGCAAGAAAGCCCATAGACGATGAGTTGGTTATTTATTTTATTTTTTCAATCTTCCTTATTATTATTATTATTCCTGATTTTATTGATTTGCCATATTCGATGGAGTTATCAACTTGAGAGAGGCACGACCTTCGACACACACTTCATGGACGCAGGCTTCGTTCGTTGGACGTTGAGCCGTCGTGTCTTGTGGAGATACTGAGAGTTACAAAGTGTGCAAGAGGCGCTTGTGTGGACCCAGGCAGAGCTAGAGAAGGAGAAAGCACTGCACAAGACTGCATAGGAGTATTAGGCAAACTACATGGCATAGATACAGGCAGCGATAGATGTAAGTAATTTAAATTATTTTACTTTAAAATTCATAGCACTTCTTTTATATGTATGTTCTAATATTTTGCAATAACAGGTTTTAGTTGATAGCATGAGCAACAGATCGTGATTCCTTCGCAGCAATCGCCACAGGTGCCCACGCCACAGATGCATTCTTCGGAAGCCCAGATAATAAAATTTTGCTAAATCTAGTCGTATTTGATCCAACATAGTCAAATCTAAGACAAACTCAGAAGGTGGTAGAGAGAGAGAAGGTGGAAGAGAGGGAGAGGGAGAAATAGAGAGAGGGGATGGTAGGGGAGTGAGAGAGAGTGAGAGAGAGAGGGAGTAAGAGAGAGAGACAGAGAGAGGGAGTGGTAGAGAAGAGGAAGAGAGGAACTGCAAGAGAAGGAGAGAGTGAGAGAGAGAAAGAGGGTAAACATAATCAAATATAGTCAAATCTAACTCAACTTAGCTAAATTAAGATAAACATAATTAACTCTAGCTTATCTAAGTAATTGTAGTCAAAAACACATTTTGAAAGTTATAAATATGTCTAACTACTCATGTGCATTGTAGAGATCGGCGACGAAGGCTCAGACTCCATCACCACAGGTACCGACATCGGGAGGGATGTGCACAGACGAGCTTTTGGCTCCGGAGGTAGTCGAGGAGCTAGTGTATAACCATTTCATACAGTTATGTCTATTTTGTGATGTGATGGATGTTCGTGCATGTATATGTGATGTTTTCTGCTGTTTCTGACTCTATAATATATGTATATGTGTTGCGCGAGCTAGCCATCGCGCCAAGTTAGTCATTTTCAGTTTTTTTAAAACAAATTAAAAACCTTATTTACGGGGGCATGGGCATGGGCATGTGCATGCAATGTTTTCTGTTGTTTGTGACTGTATAATATATGTATATGTGTTGTGCGAGCTGGCTATCATGTCAGATTAGTCATTTTCAGTTATTTTAAAAAATTTAAAACCTTATTTACGACGGCATGGACAATGACCATCGTAAATAAGACCTATGTTATTTATGACGGTCACACCAGCCGTCATAAATAAGTCTCCCTCATTTACGACGGTCAGGAGAGTCGTTGTAAATAAGTTGGCTCAGCCCTTCATGTGGCATGTGCCCTTGTTTAAGACGGCTACGGGCGACCATCGTAACTAAGCTAATTTACGATGATCACCGTCGTAATTAGCTTATTTACAATGCTTCAACTCCAACAGTAAAAAATCACCGTAAATAAGCTGAAACGGGTGTAAATAGCTTATTTACGACGTCTTTAGACTTATTTACTATGGCCTTTGATGGTTGTAAATTAATTGTATTCTTGTAGTGATCAGCTTCATGTTCTCACTCGTTTGAGATATTTGGGTACTGACGGGTTCTGTGCCCGCGATATCGAAGACACGGGACTCGATGATGGTACATGACCACTACGCGTAGACGAGTCGTGCCTACCCTCTAGCACGAGAAGGAGCCCGCTGAAAATGCCCCGTCCTGCCAAGGTCAGGGTACCTAGTCTTCGAGTCCCGATCTCAGAGGTCGGGCGGACGATTCCTCTCGAGCTCGAGCTCGAGACAGGCGGACTGTTGGTAGCATTTAAAGTGGATGGTGGGCGTCGTAACTTCTGCAAAAAGAGATAACACGAGTTGTGACCTTTTGCAGGATAAACATATCATCTATCCCATCCATCGCAGAGGAATGAGTATTCCGTACGTGCGATACAGCCTTGGTGATAAGAAAGAAGTTAAGACGATGAAGCTTCCACACTCCTGGCAGCCGGGGTGACCAGAACGAAACACTGTACAACCAGACCCCATTATGAGAAATGTCGATTAGATAGGACTACCTCGATCTTCTATAAAAAGAGCCCCAACGCCTCCTCCAAGAGGGACGAATTCATGTTGTACTCGATTAACTTACGTGTTTCGCTTACGCATTATCTGTCCTAGAGTTCACTCGAGCAAGGCTCGCTTGTAATATGTTTTTTACGTCTTTTGAGCTAACAAAGATTACGGATTGACTCCCACTGGACGTAGATTTTTTTTGTCCGAACCAGGATAAATCATTTGTCTTTTGCAGCTAGCATAGGGAGACGAACATGCTTCAATACGATTTAGTAGTCGATACGAAATGCCGACAGGTACTCTTATCAGTTCAATGGCTTATCCGCAAGTCGGATGAAAGCTATGTAATTAGGGTATTGATAGAAGAGTTGAAATAATGGTAAAATTTTTCCAATACCTAAAAAATGGTAACATACAAAGAGGAAAATAGAGGTTACTAATGGTATTTCTCATAAATTATTCAACATATTTATTAATGATTTCCTTTTCTTTTACCTGTGTACAAAAAAAAAGAATTCACATCTCAATCCAGACAGCCAGCCCAGTATACTTTGTTTTAGGTATTGGAATTTTAATCAATCCCATGAGCATTGACAGTGGTAATATAATGGAGTAAGTTAGCAGCAAATTAACGCATGTGCCGAAGAAATTATTTGCTATCATCCTCCCGTTGTGCTGGCATAAAGTGCAGATTGGCAATACGTCTCAATCAGACACAGCATCAAACAAAATACAACAATCATTACAGGGTATATTACATAAAACAATGCAGAAGAATCTAATGCCATATGGTGACATCCCTAGTGACAAGAACAGTAGGAGGTTACTTCACACAAGCGGTGAAGTCGGTATGTATATATCAATTTCATCGATCCATTGTTGGCCGATCGCGTAGCGTTACACCATGTTCTTTCGCCAGATGCAAGGCAAATGAAATATAGGCGTGGTGAAATTTCCGTCCCTGTATCAACTGGGTTGCTGCTTGGAAGATCATGCAACACCTTGAGAAAGGTGCAGCGATGATCTGATTCCACTTCCTCTCATTCCTGCTGGACAAACTGCAAGTCAATTAGTATTGTATTGCTGCGGTCTTATGAAAAGCAAGACAGGACAAATGTTTTTTTTCGAAAAAAAGGCAGGAGCTCTGCCATCCATTAAGATAGAAGTAGCAACAAACAACTACAAAGTTACAGAAAAATTAAAGATACAAACTAAAAGGGATACATCAGGTATGGATTCAAGAACTAAGTAAACTGGAGAGAGGATAAATGAAGCAGTCTAATGTCTTGCACAACAACTTCTGCAACTTGAATGGGAGACAGTTCCTCTTGTCGGAAGATCCGGCGATTTTTCTCTTTCCACAGCTGCCACCAGAAAGAAAAAGGACCCCAACATAATATCTCCTTGATGCCCTTGCGCTAGTGGTAGCTATGTGGTCAAGCCAATTGAGGGCAGCATGAAAGTTGGCTCGATGGATGTTTGATGGTAGGTCAAGCACATTCGCCACACGGTGCCAAACAGCTTCAGCATAATTACATTTTGCAAGGAGATGCTTTGCCGTTTCAGGCATACAAATACATAGCGAGCACAATGGACTGCAGGGCCAGTTCTTTTTTGGTCATATTGTCAGCAGTTAGAGTCTTCTTATGCATCACAAGCCAAGCAAAAAAAATACACTTGAGCTATGTTTTGGCAGACCAGAGAGTAGAGGTCCATTTTAAACAAACGGCGCCCATGAACTGAATTTCATAGGCTGAGGAAACAGAGAACTTGCCTGTTCGAGTCCAGCGCTAGATAATGTTGTCTCTGTTCTCTGTTAGTGACACCTCCTGCAGGGCTGAAAATAACAGCAAAAATTCATCCATGAGATCTTGTGAATCAATGGTTTTTAGATTTCTAATCCAATTAAGATTATATAGCTCTTTGTCTACAGTTCGACGCTTAAATAGAGCATGTGTGTAAAGTGTTGGTGTCAGAATTTTCGGAGCTTGACCATGCAGCCAGCGGCCTTCCCAAATGGGGGTATCTCTCCCATTGACCACATGGATTGTTGTTGAAGAAAAAAATAATTGTCGATCCACTCTATATTTATGTTTTATTGGGGACTTCTAGGGTCTGTCTCAATGATCCCAGCCATACCATAACCACTTCAACCTTAGGGCTCTTCCAAATTTCTCCAGGTCTTTAATACCTAGGCCACCCCATTTTTTTGGCCGGATATAGGTCTTCCAACAAACAAGGCAGTGTTCACCTTTCACTTGGTCAGGATCTTCTCCTTTCCACAGAAAACTTCGTCGTGGCCTGTCTATTTGCTTAACTGCCCAAGCTGGGAGCTTAAAAACTAATAGAAAATACGTGGGTATGGCCGAAAGGACTGACTTGACAAGAATTTCTCTACCTGAATAGGATAGGAATTTCCTCTTCTAGGTAGGGAGTCTATTGGCAACTTTGTTCACTATTGGTTGAATTGCTACCTTGGGCAGTTTCTTGAAATGCAGGGGAAGTCCTAGATAGTTGCAGTGGAACTGAGATAGGATTTGATGTGATCCCATAATTCCTTGTAAATCGAAGTGTTGACATTGGATGGGAAATATTCCAGTTTTCTCCAGGTTAGTTATAAGCTCCGAGGCTTGGCCAAATAGGTGGAGAATGTGTTTCATGGTCAACAGATCATTAGTAGTCGGATTGATGAATATAGCGGCATCATCAACATAAATAGACATACGAATGTGGTTAACTTTACTTGGTAAGGGGCTCAGTAACCCATGGTTCTGGGCTAGTGTGAACAATCTGCTGAGGGGTTCCATGGCCAAGATGAAAAGCATTGGCCATAAGACAGGACGAATGTGATATTTGGAACGGGTAGATAGACTAAAAATTGGAACTTCTGTTTTTCATGAAATAACCTAATAGAATTTCATGTGGGTTTTGGTCAATTTATTACAAACAATTAAAGAGCTACATTTAAATTGAGTAGAATGTGTAGGTGAAGTTTATGCAAAACATTGTATACCCCTCAAATCGAAAAAAAAAAGAATTGGCGATCTATGCTTCAAGTTTTAGTTTTATTCTTTTGAGTATAGGTATATCGTATTATTAAGAGGGATACAATTTAAAAAACAATAAAAATGTTGCAATGATCAATCCACTAAATTGCATTTGCATATCAGCGAGTTCTAAAACCAAACTTGATCAAAAAGCGCAGACTAGTCCGGACATTATCCGGATATGACCGACGGTTACATATTTAAAGTTGTTGGTTCCTCTGACCAACGGTTATAAGATTATCTAAAGGCATGGTAGAGCACAGCCGAGTTAAAACCGTCAGTGCGGGTTAACCGACGGTTATAACCCATAAAGACGTCGGTACCGATGGTCATAGGAGTTAAATACGTCGACTTTAAGTCGTCGGCTATAACCGTCGCTGTACCAACGTACATACGTTATTACTATCGGCTACTGTAGGTAATCGATGGTTAAAAGGCCGGACGCGATTTCTGTAGTGGAACTCAAACTTGTCTGGGGACATGGTTGAACTAAGCTCTCTGGAAAAGTCTGGAACGTACCTCACGGGAAAATTCCGGACTACGACCAACTAGTCCGGACAATAGTCAAAAATTGATCTCTCAAGTAGAGTTCAGACTCTTCAGGACTCAGTCCGTACTACGGACTTGTTCGAAGAGTAGGACAAAACTGACCTGTTGAGAAAATTTCGGACTTTGGACTTGTCTGGGTCTTGGGGGAAACTACCCTCTCATGTAAAATCTGGATGTCCGAACACCGGACATGTCCATTCAGTAGGTCGGAAATGACCGCCCAGGAAAATTCCAACCTTCGGACTCGCCTCTTGGGTAAAGTAACGGGCATATCTGACTTAGATCCAGACATATTCAGACCTCGCGGATTTAGTCATAAGCCCAAGCTAAGCAATTCTAGACAGTCCGATCAAGTCATACTGGTTCCTGTCGATGAGATCAATGATCACTGCTTAAGTCTGTTGGACAAGATTTTTGTGATAATCTTTACCACTGAGTTCATGAGTTGTCAGAAGTCATTAACCGTCCCCAGACTACTGATCCTAAATATCAGTGTGATGAGGGATGCATTTATTGATTATAGATTGGTTGTGCCGCAATAAAAATCTTGAAATAGTTAAGAAACATCCCCTCTATGATGTGCCAGTACCTCTGTTAGCAATCCGGAGTTAGGGAGAAGAACTCTCGGAGGAACAAAGGCAACCGAAGAGAAAGAAAATGACCACTACTACAAAAAGCATTTTTACAGGCGCCTCAATTTTTCAAACACGGGCAGTCCTTAAAAATATGCGACTGTGATGACGAATGATATAATAATCGCCTGTGATGAAAGAACAACACAAGCGGATTTTAAAAAACAACCACCTGGGTAAATACTTGATCTTCTCAGGCGGTTATTACTTAAGAACCGCCTGCAATAAAATAACATCACAGGCGGATTTTAAGAAACAATCGCCTAAGTAAATACATGATCTTCTCAGGAGGTTATAAATTAAGAACCGCCTGTAATGTAATGAACTTCACAGGCGGTTCTTAATTAACAACGGCCTGAGAAGATCATGTATTTTCACCGGCGGTCATTGTGTAAGAACCGTATGTAGTTGTTCAGTTATCACAAGCGGTTTTCATTGAAGAACTGCCTAGGGAAAGTCATTGTTTCCACTTATTTTGTGTCCCCGGAAACGCCAGAGTGCCCTAGATCGTGAGCGTCCGTTGCAGGGATAAACAAACGCAATGACATTGCAATTAAGTGATTTAATTGGAATACAAGGATAAACAAATGCAAATGACATTGCAATTCAGAGGTAATTCACAACTCGATGAATTCCATAGATCATACATTGCGTGCCCTCTAAACTAAATTCGAATTTAAATTGTATGAAGCTCGACAATTCAAAGGTAATTCACAACTCGATGAAGCTCTCATCGATCAATCTAAATTATACCATCCTGCTTGCTCCCGAACACGTCTCTTATATTCCGCTAGATCCCGAAAATATTGACATTATTTAAATTAACAAATGTCAAAGGAGAAATGAATAACCTACATTGGTCACTAAGTCAAAGTGTCATCTAACCTTGATAAGTAGATTATAGCAATCATTTTCAACATCGGGCACATTTGACTGATGCAGCAAACGCTGAACTTCAAGTAGTATAGTTTTGATTGTAAAACCACTGCACCACCCCTACGAAATATAATTTAAGCAATATAAGAAACCAGTTCAAATAAGTTCGACAAAAATTAAGTATTAATTACATGAGCGAAATAGATCTATCTTACAGTCTCTTGATCAAGAATTCCGATGTAGAGTGCTCCCAATTGATGGACATTTGGGTGGAAGGACCCACTTGGAAAGGCGCATCTTGGAGGCACCAAGGGATAGTCCTCAGAGAAGGAGATTATCAGGGGTAGTAACCATCTTCCCATTCAGTCTGCAAAAGAAATTTTTTAATAGGAGGACGATGGTTAAACTCATATTGTGCTTGTTCTTCATGACTTACTCCTTCTTTACCGGGGACGATGCACTGCCACTTCAATAAATCTCCCGATTCAGGCTTCGCAGAGAAACCCTACGCAGAGAAATTGAAAATACCCAAAACAAACAAGACGGAAAAACAAACTACAGTTAAGTTCATCAGTCCATTACAGATACATATGTATATACAACCATACGACCGGTGTGCCATATGTACATACTTGGGGATAGTTCTTGCGCCACGCCAAGCGCTCCTCCTTCAATCGGCTACACGCCCGAGACATCAATATCTAAAAGACCAAACTTCTAAATTATTGAGTCCAAATGCATATGTACACAAATGCAAAAGGACACAATCCATATACCAACACACAAAACTGGCAGCTTATGAAAATATACAAAGAAAAAGGTAGCATGCAATGCATAGTAAGGAAACTATAAGAATTTACTTAGGTACCTCGTGGCGCAATGTGGGACTGGGCAGAGGCGTGCCTCCGCGTGTCTTTATATAGGCGTCAGTTTTTCATAAGCGGTTTTTAAAATTTTCACAGACGGTTGGTACTTAATAACCGCCTGAGAAGATGTTTATCTGAGGTGGGTTTTACTTACCAACCGCCTCTGATGCTGCTATGCTCATGTCAAGCTAACTCCTGCACAGCAAGCTATTGTAGATGCAAGTAACACCCGTGGCTCATCATTTGAATTGTTGAAAGCATCAATTTGAAGCCTGACAATCCTTAGAAGGATTTTCCCATCCATTTGAACGATTTCTTTCCCTCTTGTCCATTTGAAAACTTAGGAAGATCCTCCTTTCTCAGTTTTAATGCCTAAATATATTGACTAAAAATCAGTACCCACTTTCTTAGTGCTTCACACAAACGAGTAAGCGAACAACTTCAATCACAAATCTTGTTTTTACACTTTCATAGGGATTTAACATTAATCTTTCAAGTATAGATTTATCAAATAAGTGAAGCTTCCTTATCACACATGTTAATGGTAGTTATAAGTGAAGGATGTGTCGAAGCTAACGAAATCTGAATCGGACTGAAGATAAAGAGATCCTGCATATGAGTGGCAATGTCCTGGTTAAACAGCGTGAAGGCTGTCATCATAGCTTCATGCTGTCTAACCTGGACATTGTCACTCATATGCAGCATCTCTTTGTCTTCAGTCCCATTGAGATTTCGTTAGCTTCGACACACCCTTCACTTGTAACTGCCATTAACATGTATGATGAAGAAGCTTCAATTATTGATAAATCTATGCTTGAAAGATTAAGGTCAAATTCCTATGAAAATGGTAAAAACAAGATTTGTGATTTAAGTTGTACATTTCATCGCTTGTGTAAAGCACTAAGAGAGATGGTACTAATTTGTAGTCAATATATTCAGCCATTAGAACTGATAAAGTAGCATCTTCGTAAGTTATCAAAATGGAGAGAAGAGAAAGAAATCTTGCAGGGCTTGTTTGGGTGTACTCCTATCCAAACAAGCCCTCAAATGGACGGGAAGTATCGTCAGACTTCAATTGAAGCTTTTAACAATCCAAATGATGAGTCTCGGGTGTTACTTGCATCTACAAGAGCTTGCTGTGAAGGGATTAGCTTGACAGGAGCTCGAAACAGAAGCTGAATTTAATAATGTTTGAAACATGCTATCTAAAGCTGAAATAGAACATTGTTCTAAGTTGATTTCAGAAGATACAAATATATACAATATATATCATCTCGCATTGCTATATACATTTTTTCCAGCATTGACATCTTCTCGCATATAGGGTTTCAAATTCTTTTTAATGCTTCTCTCTACGCGCTTGATGTTTTCTGGTTTGGTGAAAAGGTACATCTCTTCATACTGATTATATTCCTCTTCATTATCTCCCATATTCTCAACCCCAACAATATTTTGCTTTCCAGAAACAACTACGTGCATCTTCTCAGTTTCTGGATCTTGAACATAAAAAACTTGTGCAACATTATCGGCGAGAACCCACAGGTCATCTTTATAACCCACTTTATTCAAGTCTACCAGTGTCAGCCCGTAATTGTCCACTTTCACACCATCAGGATGTTTGACCCATTGGCACTTAAATACGGGCATTACCATTCTTTCGCCATAATCGAGTTCTCATATTTCCTCTATGAACCCGAAGTATGTGGTCTTCTGCCCTTGTGAATCATAAGCCTCAATACGAACACCACTATTTTGTGCAACACTCTTACTGTCTTTTTCTTTAGTGTAAAATGTGTAACCATTTATGTCATATGCTTGCCATGATGTCACCAAAGCAGATGGCCCAAAAGCTAACTTCTTCATTGTTGCCTCTTCTATAGTGTTTCCGTATGGTATATTTTTGTCCATTAACAATTTAGTGAAACATCTTCTGTGCTCTTTCATGATCCAGTCTTCTGTGCGGTCTTGGTTTTTATCACGAAGCTCAATTTGGTGTTTCTCGATGTACGACTCAGCTATTGTGAGCTGTTGTAGTACACCAAAATTTTCACGGTGTACATTCTTGTAATCTTGAACGATAAAAGTTTTTTTACCCACTTTGCCTCTCCCACGTAGTCTACCCTCATGTACCGGTATAGGCACACCTATCGATTTTCCATCTTTGATGTAATCAGCGCAACCCTCAATCACTTCTTCAGTGGTGTATCCTTCCATAATTGAACCCTTTGGGTGAGCACGGTTCCGCACATATCCTTTTAATACTCCTAAATATCTCTCCAACAAAAACATATGATGTAAATATAGTGGCCCCAATGCTTTTATTTGATCAACAAGATGTATGATTAGGTGTACTTGCATATCAAAAAAGGATGGTGGGAAACACATCTCAAGCTTGCACATTGTCTCGACGATGTATGTTTTCAGATAGTCTAAATCTTCACGTGTTATCACCTTTTGCGATACTACATTGAAGAAGTAACACAAACGTGTGATGACAACTTTTATATGCTCAGGTTTAATGACTCTTATTGCAATGGCAAGGAAAATTGTCATCATCATGTGAGAGTCGTGAGAATTATAACCGAATAAAGACAAGTCTTTCATCGAGACTAGTTTGCGAATATTGGATGAGAAACTCGTGGGCACTTTGATCCCACGCAAGCATTCGCAAATTGCTTTTTTCTCTTCTAGCGTCAAGTTGTAGCTGGCTGGGGGGAAGGTAATGCTTCCCGTTCGCCTTTTCTACTAGATGAAGATCTGGTCTCAATTCAAGATTTACTAGGTCCATACGTGAATTTAATTCGTCCTTTGTTTTCCTCGGCATGTCCAGCAAGGTCCCAATGATGTTGTCAAATACATTCTTTGTAACGTGCATCAAATCAATACTATGGCAAAATTCCAGATTCTTCTAATACGGAAGATACTTGAAAAAATTGATTGTTTCTTGAAATCCATGTCAGTTGTATCATCTGAAGATGTACTTTTCTTTCTCTTAATTCCTTTACTATTTTTGCCCTTACCGAAAGCAATATGAATGTTCTTGACCATTTCAAACACAAGTTTTCCACTGTAAGGTTTTGGTGCAGTATCTTTTTCGATTTTGTTATCGAATTGTTTTTTCATCTTCCTATACTTGTGTGTATCTGCCAAGAATCGTCGGTGTCTCATGTACACCGTCTTTTTGGATGAAGTGATGTATAGAAATCCAGTTCTATCCACGTACCTAACACAACCTTTCTTCTCTTTCATTTGTCCCGATAATGTAAACAGTCCGGGATAATCATGCACGGTAACGAATATCATTGCTCTTAGCGTGAAATACTCCCGCTTGTACTCATCCCATGCACGTACCCCTTCATTCCACAATTTTGCCATACCTTCCATTAAAGGTTCCAAGAACACATCAATTTCGATGCCGGGTTGTTTCGGACCTTGGATAAGAATAGATAACAAGATATATTTCCTTTTGTGACACAACCACGTCGGTAGGTTGTACATTGTTAAGACCACGGGTCATGTGCTGTGTATGCTCCTTTTTTCACCAAACGAATTCATTCTGTCTGTACCCAAGGCAAACCTCACATTTCTGATTTCCTTTGCAAATTTTGGATACTGAATATCAAAATTTTTCCACTGTGTTGCATCACCAGGGTGTCGTATATGTTTTTCATTCTTCTTGCGTTGCTCGGAATGCCAACGCATAAGTTCAGCCTCCCTAGGGTTTGAGAACACACGCTTCAAGCGATCAATTACCGGAAGGTACCACATCACCAAGGCAGGAATTTTTCTCTTATTCTTCCCATCTGCATCGCCAGAAGTATCGTCATCGTCACCTTCAGGACCAATAATAAACTTATTATTCTTCTGAGTCTTTTTCATGTTAGTAACATACTAGTGATTGTAGTCCTTCTTATATCTACTGACACCATAAATGGGGCATCTAGTTGCGAGCTCATGCTCTTTGCGATACAGAATACAATGGTTCACACAAGCGTGTATTTTTGTCACACCTAGTGCCATTAGGCATAGAAGTTTCTTCGCTTTATAAGTGCTTCTGGGCAGTTTATTTGGATTTGGAAGAATTTCTGCCAAAAGATTCAAAAGATCAAAGAAACTACAATCGGACCATCCGTGCATAGCTTTCAACTTTAGTAGTTCTAAGACTGCACGCAATGTAGTAAACTCTTTATCACAACCGTTTGATTCATCATATAAAAGCTCTGTCGCCGCATTCTGCAATGTCTCCATTTTACTTAAACCTTTGCTTGCTCCCATAGAAGTCAATACATATGGTTCAATGTGACGCAACATCTCCTCACAATCGAACTCATCATCATCATCACCAGCTTGATTGTCACTACCATCATCGATATGAACATTATCATCATCTGAACCTCTCTCATCATCTTTATACACATCATGTGTATCTAACTCACCATGCTCTGTCCATATTGTGTAGTTTTTTTTTTTGAAATCTCTTTTCACCAAATGAGATTGGATTACTATAGTATCCGTCCAAGCAATCTTATTTTCGCAGTCGATACATGGACATAATATGTCATCTATCTTTTGCAACTTTGCATGTCTCTTGGATGCTTCAATAAAATTTGCAACATTATGAATGTACATAGGATCGGGTCTTGGCATGTTATACATCCACGCTCGACGGTCCATGCTTCAATAATAGAATTTTTGTCAGATTTACAAAATTTGGCCACAAATATTCTCTAAAGGTCTTCTATAAAATGAACTTACAGAGACATAACAAGTAGGATTATGGCGACTAATGTAGGAGACGGGCGACGTCTTGAGGCGGACGGAGTTGAAGGCGTCGGGAGCAGCAAGCGGGGGTGATGGATTGAAGTCGTGGGGCAAACAGGCCCAGTGGCATGGGCTAGGTCAGGGTGGGATCTAGGGATGGCAATTATACCCGCGGGTATAGGTACCCAACGGGTATTGCACCTGACGGGTGCGGGTACGGGTGGATTTTTTTACCCGTGGGTACAACCCGTACCCGATCCGATGTGTTGTGGGTATGGGTGCGGGTATTATTTCCTACCCGCGGGTACCCGTCGGGTACCCGAAATACTGTTATGATTTAGATGTGGCCCATAAAAAAACTCAGCCCAGAATAGTTAAAAATTCACGACCCACAAGGCCAGGTAACTAGCTATTCACGGTATTCAGACATCCACCATCCATTGCAATCAGACCAATCCCGATCCCTGGAGGCTGGAGTCTGGACCGAGCAGCGAGCAGAGGCATAGACAAAAAAAAACTAGACATCGATGGCCGCTCGCTGCCAGATTGCCTGACTTTTGCCGCCGCCCCCGACCTGACGCGATGGAGAGGCGCGCTGCTGGAGCGTGGCACGGCTCCACTTCGCCACTTCGGTGACTGCCGCTGACTTTCCACCGACCATCGCGCGCCGTCGCCCGTGGCTCCGGGCATCACCTCCGTCTTTCGGTCTCGCCGCCGCCGACAGCTGGCCCCGGTGCCTCCTACACTGTCTCCGTCCTTGTCGCCTCCTGCAGCTGGCCCGGGTGCCGCCTTCCACTTCCGGTGCCATTTTCCGATGGGTACCCGAAACCCGTTAGAAACCCGTCGTATACGGGTACGGGTGCTATATTTTACCCGCAGGTTCAGATTCGGGTACAATCCATATATACCAACATGCAAAAGTACACAATCCATATACCAACACACTATGACACAATCCATATACCAATGCACTATGAGAATATACCAACATGCAAAAGGACACAATCTATATACCAACACACTATGACACAATCCATATACCAACACACTATGAGAATATATCACCATGCAAAAGGACACAATCCATATACCAACACAACATGCAAAAGGAAACTATGAGAATTTATACCTTATGGCGCGATGTGGGACTGGGCAGATCAGGCGTGCCTCTGCGGGTCTGGGCGTCGGCACGGCAGTGCGGGCTCTGGGTGGCGGTGCGGCTGTGCGGGCTGAGCAGCGGCGCGGCAGTGCAGGCTGGGCGGCGGCGCGGCAGAGCAGGCGCGGCGGTGGGAAATTTCGGCAGCCTTGTGGCGGTGGAAAATTCTCCAGGGTTACATTTCGACTGTGGCGAGGGGTCTTTATATCGGCGTCAGTTTTTCACAGGCGGTTTTTTAATTTTTCACAGGCGGTTGGTAATAAATAACGGCCTGAGAAAAACATTATCTCAGGCGGTTATTCCTTACAAACCGCATGTGATAATGCCCGAGGCGGTTATTTAGATTCTAATCAAGAATACTAATTTACAACAAAGTAAATATCTTTGCAGGCGGTTTGTACTTAATAACCGCCTGAGAAGATGTTTATCTCAGGCGAATATTACTTACCAACCGTCTGAGATAATGCCCGATACTGTTCTTCAGTTTTCTTATCCCTTGCTTCATTTTTATTTAGATTCCAATATAAATACTCAAACATTTTTAGATTTTGCAAATTGTGTCCAAATTCGATGATTCTTTCTTCTACATTTGTATAAAATTAACATCTACCAACTGAACAAAATATTTTAAAACTTGTATAGTTGACATTGTAATGTTTTGGTAAATATCAAATTAATTTCTACTCACGTATTATTCACATTTCTGTATCTCATAAAAAAAGATCCTTCACTTAATTTTGTTTGTATGAACATAATTGTATCATTTATACATGTATGAATTTTGTTAAATTTTTTTAAAAGCATTCCAACATGTCAAACTTCAAATTATCCATCATTCTAACTAAATGTGCATATACATATGAGGGATTCATCAAATTATGAACACACATTGATTAAAAAAATTTAAAAAAATCTGAAAAAATTCATAGAGGTTGGTATGATGAGTAAAAATGTCCACTAAAAAATAAATGAAAAAAGCATTATATTCATCAAGATAGAAAAATGAAAAATAGCATTTGTTGTATGTTTTTTATGTTCTGGCCAATTTCAAAGGATTTATAAAGTGAAATTTAATGGTAACCTTTACTTATCAATAATATTACAAGAAAGTGAAAATTTGCGTTTTTAAAGGACCCACATTTAATCAAGAATATTAATTAAGAAGAAGGAAATATCTTCACAGGCGGTTGGTACTTAATAACCGTCTGAGAAGATGTTTATCTCACGCGGGTATTACTTACCAACCACCTGAGATAATGTCCAATACTGTTCTTCAATTTCCTTATCCCTTGCTTCTTTTTATTTAGATTCCAATATAAATACTCAAACATGTTTAGATTCTGCAAATTGTGTTCAAATTCAATGATTCTTTCTTCTACATTTGTATAAAATTAACATCTACCACCTGAACAAAATATTTTAAAACTTGCATAGGTGACATTATAATGTTTTGGTAAATATCATATTAATTTCTACTCACATATTATTCATATTTGTGTATCTCATAAAAAAAGATCCTTCACTTAATTTTGTTTGTATGAACATAATTGTATCATTTATACATGTATGAATTTTGTTAATTTTTTTCAAAGCATTCCAACATGTCAAACTTCAAATTATGCATCATTCTAACTAAATGCTCATATACATATGAGGCATTCATCAAATTATGAACACACATTGATTCAAAAAAATTTAAAAAAAAACTAAAAAATTCATAGAGGTTGGTATGATGAGTAAAAATGTCCACTGAAAAAATAAATAAAAAAACATTATATTCATCAAGATAGAAAATTGAAAAATAGCATTTGTTGTATGTTTTTATGTTCTGGCCAATTTCAAAGGATTTATGAAGTGAAATTTAATGGTAACCTTTACTTATCAATAATATTACAAGAAAGTGAAATTTTGCCTTTTTAAAGGACCCACATTTAATCAAGAATATTAATTAAGAAGAAGTAAATATCTTCACAGACGGTTGGTACTTAATAACTGTCTGAGAAGATGTTTATCTCAGGCGGGTATTACTTACCAACCGCCTGAGATAATGTCTGATACTGTTCTTCAGTTTCCTTATCCATTGCTTCTTTTTTATTTAGATTCCAATATAAATACTCAAACATGTCTATATTCTGCAAATTGTGTCCAAATTTGGTGATTCTTTCTTCTACATTTGTATAAAAATAACATCTACCACCTGAACAAAATATTTTAAAACTTGTATAGCTAACATTGTAATGTTTTGGTAAATATCAAATTAATTTCTACTCACATATTATTCACATTTGTGTATCTCATAAAAAAAAGATCCTTCACTTAATTTTGTTTGTATGAACATAATTGTATCATTTTACATGTATGAATTTTGTTAATTTTTTTAAAAGCATTCCAACATGTCAAACTTCAAATTATCCATCATTCTAACTAAATGCTCATATACATATGAGGAATTCATCAAATTATGAACACACATTGCTTCAAAAAGTTTAAAAAAATCTGAAAAATTCATAGAGGTTGGTATGATGAGTAAAAATGTCCACTAAAAAATAAATGAAAAAAGCATTATATTCATCAAGATAGAAAAATGAAAAAGAGCATTTGTTGTATGTTTTTTATGTTCTGACCAATTTCAAAGGATTTATGAAGTGAAATTTAATGGTAACCTTTACTTATCAATAATATTACAAGAAAGTGAAATTTTGCCTTTTTAAAGGACCCACATTTAATCACGAATATTAATTAAGAAGAAGTAAATATCTTCACAGGCGGTTGGTACTTAATAACCACCTGAGAAGATGTTTATCTCAGGCGGGTATTACTTACCAACTGCCTGAGATAATTGTATCTTCTCAGGCGGTTGGTAAGTAAAACCCGCCTGAGATAACCATCTTCTCAGGCGGTCGATACTTAAAATCCGCTTGAGAAAATGGGAGTCTATATATACCCCTCGGCAGCGTTGGAAAAACCTAACCCGGGCGAAACACTTAGACGTCGTTAGGCTGCCAAAATTTCGTTTGCCACCATGTGTTCGCCGTCGCCGCCGCCGAGCTTTGCCGTCGCCGCCGATCTTTGCCCTCGTCACTTCCAGGTATGCCGATCGAAGCCATTGCTTTCGCCGCCGAGCTTCAAGGTAAACCCTAAACCCTTCAACCTTCCATCCTCCTTCGCTGTGCTGCCTCCCTTTCCGCCCTCGCTGTCGCCTTGCATATCCTTGGTTAGGGTCTGAGAACTGGAAAATGGTAGGCATCCTTGGTTAGGGTTCGATGGAATTCGAAAAACTGTCAAGTTCAGTGGCATATTTGGTTAAGGTTCGGTGGGTAGGCAATTTGCTGGCCAACTCATTTGTGATGCCAGGAGTATATGCTGCCGATCTCTATGATACAAGAATTTAGTTAGACCTATATAACTTCAAAAATGTGTTTTGACTAAATTTACTTAATTGAGTCAAAATTGAGAAATTTTGTTTTAAATATGACCAAATTTAGCTAACTGAAGAATAATCAAGCAAGTTTGACTATCCAGGGCAAGATTTAGCTATATTTGGTTAAGTTGAGCAAATTTGGCTAATTTTGGTTAAGTTACATTAGATATAGCTATACTTGACTAATTTTGACTAAGTTATGCCTTGGGTTGTCGGTGCCATCATATGTGGGGTATGTAATGCCTTTCATGATGGTTGAACCTGCTGCCATGATGAGCCCATTTGATGCGGCCGGGCACATCGGGATTAGATTTTGGCGAATCTTTCCGGATTCCTGATTCGTTTGAGAATGTAGGTCTTTTATCTCTTTTTATCGTGCAAATCCCACGGTTGTAGAGATGATCGCTGAAAAAGAGTGTCTCTTCTCGCCTGCAGCTACCTCGCCTCGCCTCACCTCACCATCCAAATCCAAGTGCCACACTTTGCAATTCTTGATACTAGAAAAAGGCTGGAGGATTTGCTTTTTGTCCCTTGCTTGATCAGTTATAGGTTCGGAGCTAGGCGCCGCCTAGTAAACCTCAAGAACGTGGTCGCCACTCTGAATGAAGCTAGCCTATTTAGAATAAGAAGATAAAATTGCCATTGCTGGTGAGCAACTTTAACATCCTTGTCACCCTCGCAATGTATAGGAACCTTTTGGTCAGTCGCCTTAAACCCTAGAATGCCTTATCAAATCCTAGAATGCTTCCATCTTTTTCTTCATGCAACACTTCATGTAGAGTTAATATGCCATATTAGATTTTTTGTCTTATTAGTTCTAGCATGGAAAGCCCTAAGAAGACTGGTCCTGATAGTAATAATAAAGAAGACAATATGGAGTTTACTGACTCCAGCCGTTCAGGCTCCTATCACAGTCCATCGGATCCTTTTCCGAATATAAAAATTAAAAAGACTTCAGAAGATCTAGACCCGGAATATGATCCTGCCGACGAGGTATAGATCACGAATCTTAACTTCAGCAGTTCAAGTTTGTCGACTGTTGGAGTCGGCAGATCCCCTGACACTACGAAAGTGTTGAAGGAGTTTGTGGTTCGGTTTGGGCGCGCGGAGACTCAAGAAGGTGAAACGCGATTGGACACGAATGACGCGGTGGTTTACGTGGTTCGGGCCGCCTGAGCGTAATACCCTACTCCACGGGTGTGTGTGTGTTGTATTAACTTGTGAGCTTCCGAGTGTTCGAGAGTTCTCCCCCCGTGTATCGTCGGTTTGTCCTTTTATAGCACAAGGACAAACCGTTACAAGTCAGCCTGGCCCGACATGTGGCCCTGGCGGTTACTAGTATTGATACACGAGATTAATTGTTGTTAATAACCCTGTAACGGCTCCGACAGTGCCGTTACAGGTGTTAAGATCGTCCGATTAAGTGTCATTAATGTGGAATTAATGATAATTAATCGGGTCTTGGAGTCTGCAGCTGTCCTTTGGAGATCCGGATCCGTTACAACGTCTCCCGGGGGTTTGAAGCGGCTAGCTCCGACGTATGGACACGTGGCAGCTCCGGAGCTTGCTTGGGGGAAGTGGGAAGCTCCGGGGTGGCCTGGCACGTGTCAGGTCCGGAGCTTCTCTCGGTCAGGGGTTACCTCCGGAGGTGCCGTTTCAGTACCTAGCCCGGAGCTTCACCCTTGCGGGTAATAGCTCTGGTCTGACAGTACACGTGGCAACCTAGGGGCTAACCATGTTGGAGAAGCGGGTCCAGTTACGTCTGGCAAGTGGGCCCCCGAGGGTCTTCAATTCGAGTAGATGTCCTTCCCTTGAGATCTTTGTAACCTCAGGGGGTGTATGGTTTTTAGGGTACCGACAGTGGCCCCCTGGACCTACCTCCGGGGAAGGCCAACGGGATGAAGTCATTCCGCCGGAGGTGGGTCCATACTTACGACTCTTGAACTGGGTCTTCAAGGGTCTTCGGAGGTGCCTTTGGCGGGGCTTTATGGTTAAGTCCCGACGCATGGCGCACCTCAGGCGGCAGATAAGATCTTTGACGTGCGGATCTCTCGCAATTGAAGGTCGCCGGTTCCCGATACAAAAACCGTATCGGTTCCGCGCGCCTTGTCAGTCCGCCGCCTTTGGGTTTCCCGCCTCGTGATGACAACTGTTCGCCTGGGTAAGAACCTCGACTTGATCGTCAGGGTGGTCCCGGGCCCTCTTGTCATCGGCAGGGTCGAATTCTTGAGTAGTATCCTTGACTCCACTGCAGTTTCCATCCAAGCGTTGCAAGGGCTTACTTAAGAAGGAAAGCGCACCGTCGGGAGTTCTTTACGCTTTCCATCTGTTCTTGCGCTCAAACTCCCAACTCGTGCTTTGCTCCTCTTCTCTTGCCTAGCTGTGCTGCGATGGAGTTGGGTCTGCGTGAGAGTCGTTTGAGGACGGAGAGCGATCTGAAGAAGGTCCGAGCCCTCATGGGGTGGTCGTCGGACTTCTTCAACCGTTCGGTCCGTGCCGGCGGAGAGCTTCCCTTTAAAAAGGAGCGCTCCGGCGAGATGGTGTACTTTTCATCGTACGCCATGGTGGGGCTGATCCCACCGTTTTCTTCCTTCTTCTTGATGCTGCTGGACTTCTATGGTCTGCAGCTATACCACCTTGGCCCTCACTCCATCCTCCTTGTGTCCATCTTTGTACACTTCTGCGAGATGTGGGTGGGCATCCCTCTCTGCATCGAGCTCTTCCGAACCTTCTTCACCGTCCAAACCACCGGCCGAAGCGACGAGTACCTTGGCTTCTACTACTTTGTGAAGCGCAAGAAGTGCCCGTTCAAGTACCTCCGGTCATTCCCTTCCGGGAAGTGGGATGACTGGAAGAAAGATTGGGTAGTCGTCCGGGTGGAGGAGCATGAGCGGTTGGAGCTGCCAGACGGTCTGCCCGGCATTGACACGTCGGTGTGGAGCGAAGTTCCGGTGCTGGCGGCAGCTTTCGACCCCGTCCTGTTCAGGATCCGCCAATGTGTGGAGGGAGGATTGACTCCCCAGGCGGTGTTCTGCAACTTCTTGTCCAACAGGTGGGCGCCGCTGAAGAGGAGGGAGAAGCTCGCCTGGGCCCTCAACAGCGTGATGGACGAGGACCAGGTTGAGACCGGGTTGAAGTCCAGCATGGTGGGGAAGTCCTTGGAGTTTCACCTCAAGAAATTCCAGCACGGCATCGATGTCGACGGAGAGTACTTAACTCCGCCGCCGGCTTTCCTCCCCCTGAACGTGGAAGTTGAGTTCAGCAGGGAGCTCCGGCAGAAGATGCCCGCGCTTGACGACCTTGGCGTCGTCGAGAGAAGATCAACTGCCCGGTTGGCGATCCCCGGGTTGTCCGAAGGCGGCTCCGCCCCTGTCCCTCAGCCAAGAGCTGAGGTCATTGGCAAGGGCAAGGAACTGGCGGAGGAGCCGGAGAGCCGGAAGAGGAAGCTGCGACATGCTGACGGAAGGTCCGTCGGGCTTGCTACCTCTCCCCCGGTTCCCCGTCCTCAGGAAGGAAGATCCTCCGTCGCCGTGGCAGCTGTCCCCGTGGTGGGGTCTTTTCGGAGTGCTACTGTTCCGGCAGTGGGATCCTCCCGGAGTGCGACTGTCCCCGTGATGGATCCCTCCGGAGGTGCCAGTTCCGGGCAGGCGACTCCGGCACGTGAAGCGGTGAGGGCCTCCAGGTCCAGGAGTTCCTCCCGATCAAGGAGAGCTCCGACCCGGGAAACGCCCGCGGCCACGGCAAGTCTTGAGAGTCCTCCAGGAGCTCCTACACCGACCGTGGCCAGCCCAGAACGTCCGGGAAAGAGGTTCCGCGCAAGCTGGTGCGTGAGCCTCCCAAGGTAATTTTTCTTTCTTACCTCGATTAACTTTTAATTGTAGCATCTATTTGCTCAATTTCTTCGTTCTTTATCTGCAGCGTTCCCAAGAAGGGGAGTGAAGCTCTGCCCTCAGCCACAGTGTCTGAGGCCGCGGGGGCTTCTGCTCCAGCTCCGGTGCCGCCCCAAGCGGAGGCTGCGACAGCTCCGGCGCCGGCTGTCGTGGTCATGGACCTCGACTCGTCTCCAGAGGTTCCCGTGGTAGCGCCGGACCACGGGATTGAAGATGCGCCAGCGGCACCCGTTCCGGAGGTTGAAGCTCCGGGTCCTGGTGCTGCAGAAGTAGAAGCTCCGGCTGTTGAGTCGGAGGAAGTAGCGGTCCCGGCTTCAGAGCCGAAAAGTGCTGAAGCCCCGGCGGTTGAGCCGGAGGTAGCTGAAGCCCCGGCATGCGAGCCGGAAGTTGAAGTGGTTTCGGCAGTTGAGCCGGTTACTTCCGAAGCTCCGGCCGTAGAGCCGGTAATTATTGGAGCGCCGGCTGCAGAGCCGGTGATTGTGGAGGTGCCGGCCGCAGAGCCGGTGATTGCTGGAGCGCCGGCCGCAGAGCCGGTGGTCGAAGAGGCGAGGGAGCTTGAGCCTCCCTCAGAAGAAGTGTCCCGGCCGGAGTCAGTGGAGGCGACGACGTCGATGGTACCCGTGGCGGAGCCAGAGTGCCTGAACGAAGTCGCCGGCCCCCAGCCTGAGGGGGCAAATGAAGACTTGGTGGCGGGACCTTCTTCGGTGGCGACTGAGGCCATCCCGGAGGAGTGCCCTAGTGCTTTGGAAGCTCGTGGTTCCACTCTCGTAGAGTGGGACCCAATTTTTGTAAGTGAAGACCCGCTGGAACCAGCGGAGGAGACCCCAGAAGGTCCGGAGCCTATCTCGCTGTCGATGTCCATCGACAACGCTTGCTCCAGTCTACGTCAAGTCCAACTAGCCTTCTTCCACGACAGCAAGGCTCTTGAAGAGGAGCGCCAAACCCTTAGGAGGTGGCGTAATCGACTCCAATTTGAGACCAAGCTGGCGCAGTCGAGGATTGCGGATGACAAGGAATGGATCAGGCGGGAGAAAGTCCGCCTGGAGCTCTGGGGTGAGCTGCTGGACGAGAGGGAGAGCATGACTCACGCCCTCGATGCTCAATCCCGGGAGTTCCATGACCAAGCTAAGGCTGCTAATGACGCGGCCAACGCTCGGTTCGATCAACTCGAGGCCATCAGCACCGCACTCATCAAGCGCCGAGAGGCACTTGAGGGAAGGGAAAAGTGGCTCGAGGATGAGGAGCAAAAACTCCTGGAGCTGCGGGATGACGTCTTGCGACGGGAGGAGGAGCTCGCCGAGAAAACAGCTCTGGCGGACAAGGGCCTCGAGGAGCACACTAAAAAATTGGAAGAGCGCTGCCTCGAGGAGGAGGAGAAGACCTGGGTGCGGGGGCAGGAACTCTACGAGTACGAGTGTGCCCTCGTCGCCCGGGAGAAGAAAATAGAGGCTAGGGAGAAAGACCTGGTCGACCGCCGGAACAAGATCCACCTCCGGGAGGAGGAGCTCGGAAGACTTGAGAAGCGGGTTGCTGCGAAGATTCAGCAAAACACCAAAGAAGTTGAGCGTCTCTCCCGCGAGAATTCGGAGCTGGCGGCGGCCCGGAGATCCCTGGAAGAGATGAAGGGCCTGAGGAAGACGGACTCCCTGCAAATTTGGGAGTTCCTGAGCAAGGCCGACGATGCGCTGGCGCCGATGGGTTTCAGCCCCGTGCTCCCGGATGATCCGGAGCCGGAGCCGGACCTTGCGCTGCAAGCGTTGAGCGCTGCGGGCAGCAAGCTCTCCAAAGTGGGCGACGTCATCGCGGACCAGCTGGAAGTCGAGGGGCAATCCCTGGCTAGGAACGTCACAGAGTATGTGTTGACGTGCTACACTAGCCAGAGCCCTCGATTCCCTCTGGACCCGGTGCTTGAAGGCCCCGTCGAAGGAGAAGGCGAAGCTACCCGAGCCAACGTGTCGGAGGTCGCTCAGAAGGTCGCCGAGTTCTTCCATAGGGTCTAGGACTGTCTCTCTTAGCCTTTACTTGTACCTTCTCTTCTTCCTCAATTTTGTAATCTCTTGTCTCCAGATGTAATCTCCGGTCTTCAAATGAAATGAAATCCTCACTTTTTTGCGAATTTCATTTTTTCGTCTTCAACATCTTTATCTTCACTTGGCCCCCTGGTAGATGTGCACAATTTGATTGTGGACATGTACCAAAAGGATGTTGAGTTTTGTTGAAGACAAATTTGCTTCGAACTCGCATAATTTAGGTCCGAAGTTTTCGATAGTGAAGGTCCCTTGAAGTCGTTGGAGCTTAGAAGCTCCGGCACAGTCCATCGCCGGAGCTTAGTAGCTCCGGCAATAGCCTCTACCAACACGTTGAGCGTCGATAGTTAATACTCCAAGGTGTCGGAGCTTAGTAGCTCCGGCGATGACCCTTGCCACACTTGGTTTGCTGGCAACAGACTCCAGTGACGGGGTCTTCTCACCATCTTTTAGTTAACGCCGACGGTTGACGCTCTGGTGGGAGTCGGAGCTTGGTTAGCTCCGGTTTTTCTCCCTCAACTTTGGTTCATTTTTCCTGCACACTTAAGCCAAGAAAAACAGTAAAATTCGTTCCTTATCTATAACTTCGTCGCGGCTTACGGTTCTCAAGAGAATTTTAAGTTGAACACGATTTTTAGTACGATTAGATGAATTGTCTTTTCTTTTAGATCCAATTGTCCATGGACCCACCTTACTTTGGCCTGCCGGGATGTAGGTAGAGTGGCGTACTTAGGGTGCTTGACCAGGCTAAGTCGATAGCGCACTCCAGCCCTAGAATGGCTTGGCGGCTTTCAGGCGAGTTGGCCACAGACGACATTTAAATCTAAAAAATCCGACAATTCAACTCAAATCGTACATAAACCGGTTAAACTAGAACTTCTTAAGAATTGCACGTTTCTGTTATAGACAAGAAAAATAAAAATATCGAGCCTATGCAAAAATGAATGCACGTGGAGTCTATTTCACATGAAGATGTCTTTCATTATAGGTCCGGGGTACAGGGGAAACAAGTACACTCTTAGGGTACGGAACCAGGCTAAGTGTGTTTGGCTTCTCGTTTGACCCAGGGTAGTTAGCCACACTTCTAGTCCGGAGACTGTATCAAGTGTTGCATGAGCTTTTCAAACCTTTCGGGAAAGGTCCGGCTGCTCTCCCGGAGGAACTACCCGACTCTGTACAATAACTCTATAACATACATTTCAAGTTACTTAAGACTCACCTCCGTGGAATTAAGTGTAGAACTTACGGAGGTGCTCGATGTTCCAAGGATTTGGGAGAGGTGTCCCATCCTCAGTAGCCAAGCGAACGCTTCCGGGACGGGATACTTTGATCACTCGGAAGGGCCCTTCCCAGCCGGGGGAGAGTTTGTTTTGCCCTTCTCTGGATTGTATTCTCCGTAGCACCAGATCGCCTTCCTCGAGCTGTCGGTTGTGTACATGCCGCTGGTGATAACGCCGTAGAGCTTGGCGGTATCGGGCATTCCGAACAGCTGCTTGGCACCTTCCCTCCTCAAGGAGGTCTAGGTCTTCGCGCCGGAGCTGGTCCTGCGCGGCTTCGTCGAAGGTCCGGACTCGGAGGGAACCCAAGGTGATTTCCGGAGGAAGGATCGCTTCTGCTCCGTACACCAGGAAGAAGGGTGTTTCTCCGGTTGCCCGACTTGGAGAAGTCCTGTTGGCCCATAGAGTGGGCGGAAGCTCTTCGATCCAATTGGCTCCGTGCTTTTTCAAACGCTCATAAGTGCGCGTTTTGAGTCCTTTAAGGATCTCTGCGTTTGCTCTCTCGGCTTGTCCATTGCTGGCAGGATGAGCTACAGAAGCGTAGCAAACTTGTATGCCGAGGTCTTCGCAATATCCTTGAAATGCGGAGCTCGTGAACTGAGTCCCATTGTCAGTGATGATCTTATTTGGGACTCCGAATCTGCTCACGATAGATTGTAGAAAATTGATTGCAGATTGTTTGTTGATCGTCACAACAGGAGTAGCTTCCGGCCACTTGGTGAACTTGTCGATGGCGACGTACAGGAACTTGTAACCTCCGACGGCTCTTGGGAAGGGTCCCAAGATGTCCATCCCCCACACAGCGAAAGGCCATGTAGGAGGTATCATTTGTAAGGACTGAGCAGGTGTATGAATTTGCTTTGCATGAAATTGGCATGCTTTGCATTTCTTCACTAGCTCAGTAGCATCCTGGAGCGCTGTAGGCCAGTAGAAGCCGTGCCGAAAGGCTTTTCCGACCAGCGTGCGGGAAGATGCGTGGTTCCCACACTCACCTCCATGGATTTCTGCGAGGAGCTCGCAGCCTTCTTCCCTTGTGATGCACCGCATTAGGATGCCATTGGCACCGCGCCGGTAGAGATCCCCTTCTACCAACGTGTATCTTTTAGCCAATCTGACTACCCGGTCAGCGGATACATCATCGTCAGGAAGGATGTTGTCTTTCAAGTAGTTCCGGATCTCCGAGATCCATGCATCGGAACTGACTTGAGCATTTGAGTCTTGCGTGCTGGGTTGCTCGGAGCTTCCGGCAGCACCTACGACCCTTGATGGCTGCCATGGTAACAGGGCCATCGGGACCGTCAGCTTCGGGATGCTGATCTCGCCCCCTTCGTTCAGTTCGGCAGGCTGAACTGTGGGTTTTGACAACCTCCGGACAAAGGTTCCGTCAGGAGCCGGAGCTCCGGTTGACGCCTTGGTCGAGAGTTCGTCAGCTTCAGCGTTGTGAGCGCGCTGAACATGGTGAAGGTCTAGGACTTCGAAGTCCTTCTGAAGCCTCTGGACTTCAAGGAGGTAAGCAGCCAGCTGGAGATTATTGCAGGAGCATTCACCCTTCACCTGTTTGATGACAAGTTGTGAATCTCCTTTGACCAGCAACTGCTTGACACCATATGATAGTGCCACCTTTAATCCATAGATGAGTGCTTCGTACTCCGCCATGTTGTTGGTTGCCTTGAAGTCAAGGTGCACCATGTATTTCACCTTCTCCCCGGTTGGTGCGAGGAGAAGGATTCCAGCTCCAGCTCCCTGCTTCTGCATGGAGCCGTCGAAGTAAAGGGTCCAGTGAGGCTTAGTGAAGGCTGGAACTTGTGGTTCCGTCTTCTGCTCACTGGGACCCCCAGGGTTTAATGGAGAGGGAGTCCATTCTGCCACGAAATCTGCCAACGCTTGACTCTTGATTGCTTGTCTTGGAATGAATTCAAGGTCAAATTCAGCCAGTTCCGCTGCCCACTTTGCAATATTCCCAGTTGAATTGGGATTATGCAGGATCGCTCGAAGTGGATATGAGGTTACCACCGAGACTTTGTGAGCTTGGAAATAGTGTCGAAGCTTCCTTGAGGCAATAAGAACCGCATAAAGCAGCTTATGCACCTCTAGGTATCGAGTCTTGGCATCATGTAACACTTCACTGATGAAGTATACCGGGCGTTGAATGGTCCGGACCCTCCCGGAGGGGTCCGGAGCTTCCTCTTCATTGATCCGGACCCTCTCGGAGGGGTCCAGACTATCTTCGGGGACCTCCGGGTTCTGGGTGGAGGAACCCGGAGCTTCTTCAGGAATGACCTGGATCCTCTCGGAGGAATCAGGGTCCTCTGAAGTGGCTTCTTGTGGGTTCAAGTCTGGGAGCTGGGACCCAGACCCGCTTTCAGGAACCTCCGGACCCTCCCGAAGGGGTCTGGATTCCTGAGTATTGGGTAGTTCCGGTCTCTCCGCAACCAGACCATACTGACGACTTCGTCAGCAGCTGAAATGTAAAGCAATAAAGGCTCACCGGGGTTCGGAGCTACCAAGACTGGTAGGGTGGTGAGGAACTGTTTCAGCTCCTGGAATGCCTTCTCTGCTTCTTCAGACCATTGGAATGGTCCGGACTTCCTCAGTAACTTGAAGAAGGGAAGTGCCCTTTCCGCCAGCCTTGAAATGAACCGGCTGAGGGCTGCTAGACATCCAGTTAATTTTTGGACGTCTTTGATGCGGGTTGGTGGCCGCATGTCTTCAATGGCTTTTATCTTCGCCGGATTAGCCTCTATGCCCCGGTGACTTACCAGGAAACCAAGAAGCTTTCCGGAACTAACCCCGAAGACGCACTTGTCTGGGTTTAGCTTCGTGTGGGTGGCCCGCAGCTTATCGAAGACAGCCTGCAAGGTGTCCAAGAGGGATTCCTTGTTTTTGACTTTGACCACGATGTCATCGACGTACACTTCCACTATGTCTCTGATGAGTTCTTCAAAAGTTTTGTACATAGCTCGTACAAAAGTTGAAGCTGCATTCTTGAGACCAAAAGGCATGGTTGTGTAACAATACAATCCATCCACTGTGATGAATGAAGTATGTTCTTCATCTTCCCTAGACATCCTGATTTGATGATATCCAGAATATGCGTCTAGAAAACACAGTAACTCACACCCGGAGGTGGAATCCACTATCTGATCTATTCTAGGTAGTGGGAATGGATCTTTTGGACATGCCTTATTCAGTGTGGTGTAGTCGATGCACATCCGAAGTTTCCCGCCGGCCTTAGGCACAACGACTGGGTTTGCCAGCCATTTTGGATGGTAGACTTCTCGGATGAATCCGGCTTCGAGCAACTTCTTCACTTCTTGTCGGATGAAGTTCTGTCGCTCTACAGATTGCTTCCGAGGTTTCTGATGCACGGGCCGAGCGTCGGGGTAAATCTTCAGATTGTGCTCAATCACTTCCCTGGGGATCCCAGGCATTTGTGACGGTTGCCAAGCAAACACGTCAACGTTAGCCCGGAGGAAAGTGATGAGCGTGAGTTCCTATTTGTCGTTCAAGCCACCCGATATGCGGGTAGTTTGAGTGACATCGGAACCAATTTGGACGACTTTGACGGGAATGTCGGTGTCGCCGCTTGGCTGCACACGAGGTGCAGAGGTCGAGCCTCGTTGACGAATGCTCGGAGGTTGTGGAGCTTGCTTCTGTCTGGAGTCCTCCTCTTGTGCTGTGGTGAGTGCGTGGAGTTCCTCCAGAGCAGTTACTCCGGCAGTGCGATCTCCGCGGATCCGGAGAACGCCTACTGGTGTTGGCATCTTCAACACCAGGTATCCATAATGAGCAGCTGCCATGAATTTGTACAAGGCAGGTCTACCCAAGATGGCGTTGAATGGTAAGTTGATCTGAGCAACATCGAAGACCAACTTCTCGGTGCGATACTTCTCCCGGGTCCCGAAGGTAACGGGGAGAGTAATAGCTCCGAGTGGAGTGATGGCCCCCGGACCTACTCCGGAGAAAGGTCGAGAGGGCTGGAGGTCCGAAGGTCGGAGCTGAAGCTTAGTGAAAGCTTCAAAGCTGATGAGGTTAAGCCCCGAACCTCCGTCTACCAGGACATGATGGAGCTGGATGTTGTTGATGGTGGGAGATACCATCAGGGGTAATTGGCCAGCTCCGACCATGCTTTGAGGACAGTCCGAAGCATCAAAAGTGATGGGTGTGTCCATCCACTTTCGATGTGGCTCCGGTCTAGCTGTAGGAGCTACAGCAGCCATATCCCGTCGCATAGTCTTGATGACACGACGAGAAGTGATGTCCCATGACCCACCAAAGATGGTGTTCATGGTTTTTCGACGCTCGTTGTCAGAGACGTCGGAGTCATCGTCGACGGAGGTGTAGACGGCTTTCAGGACCTTTTTGGGGTCCTGAAACCCTAACTCCTCTTCAGCCGGAGCTTCATCGACCTTTTGTTTTCCCTCCCTTTGTCGGAAGGGAGACCCTTCCCGGCGCTTGTGGTAGCGTTCGGCAAGGTTTTGGACCTCCCGGCAGTCCTCCAGTCTGTGGCTGCTGGTTTTGTGAATGGGGCACCACATCTTGGATTTGCCACCGTCTTCAGAAGACGGTCGAGGTCGCTTCTCGGGGCGTGGCCCCCGGCCACCAGGAGTTGCAGTGGCTGCAACGTTGGATGTGTCGGCCGACGGCTTCTTCTTGCCGTTGGTCTTCTTTTTCTTCTTGCCACTCCCGGAGGTAGCGGCTTCTTCTTTGGAGGATTTTTTATGATCCTCCAAGGCTGGTTTGGAGTGCATTTCACGTCCCTCCGCAGCTCTGGCACATTTGTCAGCCAGGCTGAAGAGCTCCGTGACGCTGGTGATCTCTTTGATCGCCAGCTTCTCCAACATCTTCTTGTCTCGTACACCCTGTCTGAATGCCACAATGACAGAAGCGCTTGAGATAGAAGGGATTGTGTTACGTACCTGAGAGAATCTCTGGATGAATGACCGCAAAGATTCTCCTCCTTTTTGCACGACCGCAAAAAGGTCCAGTTTAGTGCCCGGACGGGTGTATGAACTCCCGAAATTGGCGGTGAACTGACGGCACAGCTCCTCCCAACTGTCGATAGAGTTGGGTGGAAGGCTCATAAACCAGGACCTGGCGGTCCCAGTTAAGGCCACTGGAAAGTAATTGGCCATTACGGCCTCGTTTCCTCCAGCTGCTAAGATCGCAGTGGAGTATATCTGTAGAAATTCTACGGGATTGACAGTCCCGTCGAATTTTTCCGGCAAGTGTGGCCGGAACTTCTGTGGCCATCTAACCATGCGCAGGTGCATGGCTAGGGCGGAACAGCCTCCTCCTACTCCTTCCAGAGTAGAAAGGTCTTGAGCATCTCGTCTTTCTCGAGCTCGCTCGATGTGGACACGGCCATCCTGTTGGCGGTATCGGCGATCAAGCTCCGCCCGGAGGTCATGTGTCGAAAGCCAAGATGCGGTATGGGCGCGTCGTGCCCCAGAGGGCAACGACGTCACTTGCTGTGACGCAGCTCGTCTCCGGTTGTTGGAGACATGTGGACCAAGTCTTCCCGACAACGTCCGTCGCTGCGACGGGGCCCGCCTTGAAGGAGGTGGACCCTGATTGTTGAGGCGTTCGGCCGCTGCTGCGACCAAATGCTCAACATCAGCCCTCCATTGCTCCATGGCACCTTGAGATGCATCCGGAGGTGGTGGTCGCTGGAGAAGAGCACGCGCTGCATGGAGCGCGTGTTCTGGGTTGTCACGACTTGCCGGCGCAGAATGTGACGCCGGTGCACCACCATGTTGTCCGGCATGTCTTGACGGAGAAGATGGTGGTGGTGGGAGTGTGACTCCTACTGGCGCTGAGGCTCCTGCCGGTGGCTGCATGTTGGAGGGATTGCCTCCGACAGCCTGAGCAGCAGGTTGCCCGTTGGATGATCCAGCCGCAGAATTCACCATTCTTGAAGATCTCAGGCGCCCCTTCCTGGCGCGCCAACTGTCGACTGTTGGAGTCGGCAGATCCCCTGACACTACGAAAGTGTTGAAGGAGTTTGTGGTTCGGTTTGGGCGCGCGGAGACTCAAGAAGGTGAAACGCGATTGGACACGAATGACGCGGTGGTTTACGTGGTTCGGGCCGCCTGAGCGTAATACCCTACTCCACGGGTGTGTGTGTGTTGTATTAACTTGTGAGCTTCCGAGTGTTCGAGAGTTCTCCCCCCGTGTATCGTCGGTTTGTCCTTTTATAGCACAAGGACAAACCGTTACAAGTCAGCCTGGCCCGACATGTGGCCCTGGCGGTTACTAGTATTGATACACGAGATTAATTGTTGTTAATAACCCTGTAACGGCTCCGACAGTGCCGTTACAGGTGTTAAGATCGTCCGATTAAGTGTCATTAATGTGGAATTAATGATAATTAATCGGGTCTTGGAGTCTGCAGCTGTCCTTTGGAGATCCGGAGCCGTTACAACGTCTCCCGGGGGTTTGAAGCGGCTAGCTCCGACGTATGGACACGTGGCAGCTCCGGAGCTTGCTTGGGGGAAGTGGGAAGCTCCGGGGTGGCCTGGCACGTGTCAGGTCCGGAGCTTCTCTCGGTCAGGGGTTACCTCCGGAGGTGCCGTTTCAGTACCTAGCCCGGAGCTTCACCCTTGCGGGTAATAGCTCTGGTCTGACAGTACACGTGGCAACCTAGGGGCTAACCATGTTGGAGAAGCGGGTCCAGTTACGTCTGGCAAGTGGGCCCCCGAGGGTCTTCAATTCGAGTAGATGTCCTTCCCTTGAGATCTTTGTAACCTCAGGGGGTGTATGGTTTTTAGGGTACCGACAAAGTTAATGTTGGTTGTCAAGTATACAAAGTCTTATAATTCTTTTCTACTTAGATTAATCGCGAAGACAATGAGGTGACATCGGCTCCTAAAACCGTAGAAGGTTCTCCAATGGATGAATCATCAGCTTCACTCAAGTGGAAACGAGGGCAACGAGGTCCCAATAAGGGTCCATTGGACCGCATCATGTACATAACAAGGGTTGGTCCAGGTGGGCTTCCCCAAGAATCACTGGATTCAGTTACCAAGTACTGTAATGCATGCGGTTTTCTTGTTAGGGAGGTTGTGCTGTTCACAACCGAGAATTGGAGGAAATTACCCGAGCAGACCAAGAATGAGTTGTAGGAAAGGATAAAGAAACAATTCAAGTTCCCGAAAGGCACAGAAGAAGCTGTAAAGAAAGCAACATTGGTCTCTTGCGGCAAGAACTTTCGTGGCTGGAAGAGTGAAATGAATGCTTATGTTAAGGCCGATAAGGTCCCTAGCCCGAGAAAGATGGGAAAAATCACACAAGCTCAGTGGCAAGAGTTTGTTCGTCAAAAGAGCACACCTGATGCTAAAACTCTAAGTGCAACTAGGTCAGAGCTTGCAAAAAAGAACAAATACCATCATCACTTGGGGTCTGCCGGATATGCCCCCAAAGTCCAGAAATGGAATAAGATATTAGACGAAATTACCAGTAAGGGCAATCCTCACCCATTAGAAGGGTGCGATGAGCGAACTCAACGGTGGGTCTTTGCTCGGTCAGGTTTGACCAACGAGGGCAAACTTGAAAAGCCCGACTCTCTGAATGAAGTAGAGGATAAAATGAAAGAAGTAATTGAAAAGCAACAGGAGGGTCTCTTCAAGCCGAAGAGGGAGAATGACCAACTTACCGCTATCTTAGGAAACCCTGAACACAGCGGACAGGTTCGAGCGGTCTCTTCTCAAATGTCTTGGCTAGATGGTTTCCCTAAATATAAAGACACATATAGAAGACGTGAGAAGTTTAAGAAAACACTTTATGAAACGATTGCTCAAAAGGTCAAAGAAAATATGCAAGAAATAAGGGAACAACTTAGACAATCGGGACAATTAGTGGCACCGAGTACAGTGATGGTTCCGGTGCAAAAGGAGCAATTAGTATCTCCAAATGCCTACCCTAGCAGCGTTGGTTACGTGCCAGGCTTAGGGTCAACCCATAAGTTCCATGTCGATGATATTTCTAACGACAAATCTTGTCGTCTTCTTGTCCCGATAGGCAGAGCAGGGAACAAAACCAAACAGGTTGCCACTGCTATGGCAAAGCCTGATCGTGACTTCAACGGGAATCCACTTCTGTTGTATTATGTTGTGGTGCAAGTTCTTTAGATCATTGATAATGATTATGAAAATTATGAAATAGAACACGTCACACATGAGGGGATCGCGACTCTGGGGCAGGCTGTCAACCAATTAATCCTTTGGCACCGATGCGATATCGTGTTGGATGATGAGCCAATTTCTAGCCCTGTCGCATCTCCAAATACTGCAACCCCATCTTCTAAGGTGAAAGTTCATGAAGATCCACTCCCAGTCCAGGAAGATCCACAGCTTCAAGCAGTACCAGAGCAAGCTGTTGCTAGTAAAGAGCAACCAATTGAGCTACAGCTTGGAGTAGTACTAGAGCCAGCTGCTGGGAGTAAAGAGCAATCAGTTGAAGAACAGGTTCAACAAGCCAGTGTCCAACTTCCGACGACTACTCCTCGATCATTAGTGCCTATCAAAGTTAGCTCATACGGAAATAAGAAACCTTCATCAGAAGTGTCAAAGTATTTGGAAACTATGAAGGAAAATATTATAAAATCGAGTGCATCTCGTTCTTCTCATGAGCCAGAATTAGGAGGTATCGAGGAGTGGGAAGAAGACGGTGGCATGTATAATCGGCGGACGGCTTTAGTTAAACCAGGAGTTCCAATATACAAGCTTGAGTATGTTCCTCCTGAATTTGACAATGGGAAGCCGTTCATGACATCCGTACAACTTAGCAAACAACCCGTCCCACTCAGAAGAATGCATGAGTGGTACATCCTTGCCAGCACAAGATATGGTCTTAATTGCGTCACATTTCGTATTCCAAAAGAAGCATTCTGGAGCACTGGGAAAGATAGACGAGTCATTTTATTTGAAGAGTTGTGTCCCCTTTTGCATCGGGGCATGCTCGAAATCAACCTGCTACTCATCTGGTGCTTGTAAGTGCTCTAATATTTTGTATTTGCTTTTCTTACTACACGCATACGCATTTCATGATATTATAACAATTCTGGACTTTTTCAATAGGATGCAATACATGGATAATAAAAAGTTGGCGCGCAAGACAGGTATCCTTGACCCTACTAGGATTGCAAAGGTGCTATTTGACGTCCAGGCGGATCGAGACTCAACACAGTTCAAGCACATGAAAAAAAAAAGATTTTGAAAAAGCAATCGCAAAACTTAAGAAGGATAAAAGGACAGAAGTTGCAGCTTACATAGGACATGCAATGTTTAACTTTGTCAGAGACGGCAAGGACCTCGTAAAGGCTCCATACAACTTCGAGTAAGTTTGACACATGACATTGAAATAGCAGTTATTGGTAATTGTTAACACGTGTGTTTGTGTGTCTGCAGTGATCACTACATAATGATCTTCATCAAGCCAACGCAGGGAAAGGCAACAGTCTTGGACTCGGTTGATTTCCCACCAGATCGTTACAAAGATTTCCTTTCCATTTTGAAACTGTACGTTTATTCAATAATTTTAATTTACACACATTTAGAATGTGTTGACAAGTTTTATATGACATTTCTTGTATTACAGCGCTTGTCGGTTTTACGCGGAACAGCTTGGCGGTGAGAGACCTTCCAATACGAAAGCATTGAACATTAAAACGTATTATGCTTGTCTGAAGCAGCCTGCTGGGAGTGTCTTATGCGGGTATTATGTATGCGAGCATCTTCGAACCGCCGGCGTATATAGAGTGAATCGAGAGGATGTAAGTTATCCTTAATGTCAATACCTTATTTTCTTACTTTTGAGTTTCATTTTCATTGTAACTAGCATAGTTTAATACTTATATTCTCTGCTGTTCAATATTACTAGAAACATTATTTTCATATTTTGATTCCAACTTCAAAATTCAATTGCTCATAGTACAACTGCTCCAAAAATACGAACTAAATTCCTGTATACTCTCACTTTGACCTATACTTTGAGATTGTTCAAACCAGCACATTCTAAACCTTGTTATGTGTTATTGCAGCACACAAAGAATCTGAACGAATTATGGTCGGTTTGTAGAAGTATTACTGATGGAGGAGCCGACAGGATTGCTTCTGAACTCTGTCAATTCATTCGTCGCGAAATTTTGCACAAAAAAGGAAAGTTCTTTGATGAGAATGGTGCAGCAGCTGATGTGCAAGAACTTTGCGACTATGCCAATACAAACAGTTTTTAGTGAAAACTTGTAAACTATGAGATGAATTGTATGTGTAACTTGTACATATGTATATTGTTTTAGTGAAATTGACTTCTGTGATGATGATATTGTCGAATTTTGTTTTGTGATGATATTGTTGATTTTTGTTCTGTGATTATATTGAATTGACCTGGAAATTAGAAATAACAACAGTAGTACTGCATAGGTTATACCTTATCACAGGCGGTTATTAACCAACGACTAGGCATGCCTGTGAAAAACAATTATCTCAGGCGGCTAGATACAGGTAAAGAACCATCTGTGATAACCTAATTATTACAAGCGGTTACTGTTATAGTAGAAACTGGCTGCGATAAAAGTTCTTCACAGGCGGCTTGATGTAGTTCAACATCCGCCTGTGATAACAACATTATCACAGTCGGTTAGTTATGCTGCAAGATCCGCCTGTGATAAGACAATTATCACAGGCGGATATATATGTTGCACCACCCTCCTGTGATAACTTATCTTCACAGACGGCTAGCATAAGTAAAAACTGTCTGTGATAACGTTTCTTCACAGGCGGTATCACTTCTCTGCCTGTGAAAGTGCGGATTATCACAGACTCTTCGTTTCAGGCGGTTTTAAAAACCGCGTGTGATAATAGGTTTGGAGCCGCCTGCGATAAGGCTTATTGTAGTAGTGGACCGAACAGTATAAGAAACAATAATGTTTTGTTCGATAGAGCATTCTCATGCCCTCTCCTACCTTTAATATTCGAGCCCACGAAGGACTCACGCACACTCACCCTCACGACGCGGCCCACTAACCATAGGCTACTGACAATAGCAGTTGCTGACATTCCCTCCCTCTTGAGAGCCTGCTTGCCTCCAACAGGGTGCCCAAGGCCGACCACGCTGACATTGCGCCACCGGACCACACGAGCGCCATGCTAAGGTAGTGGAGCAACCTAGCCTGCAGCAGGATCAGCCACAACACATAGAGGAAGCAGCTGACAATCACCAACAGCGGCCACGTAACCAGGTTACTTCTGCTGCTGGAGCTTCATGTCAGAGATGTTGAGGTTCTGCGCCAGGAAGTTGCTGACGCCAATCACGCACGTGGCCAACACATCCTTGGACAGCGGCTGCACCCTCCGGGGCTTGTCGTACAGGAGGAACTCCATGCACTGCACCAGGTTGCCCTCGCAGATCTCCATCTCGCTACTGGGAACCACCAACTCCTGCAGTCTGTTGATCATGTGGATGACGCAGCGCCTTGAGCAGGAGGTGTCGACGGAGGGCGTTGAGCAGCTCGAAGATGAGCAGGAACAACGCACATCGGAACGCCTTGTAATCCTTGGTGGACGAGCAGGCGTAGTTGACTTGGTACATGAACCGTCGGCGCATCATGAAGGAGAGCGTGACCACAGCCACAAAAACGAACACGTCGAGGAAGACGTGCACGCCGTGGAGCACCAGCAGCCGAGTGAGCCCTCTGACTTGGCCCACACTGCGTCGACACGGGCCGAAACGGCCAACGGTGGTGGTGGCCATGGTGGTACAGGTGGTTGTGGGTGCTTAGGCAGCACCAGGAGAAGCAGGCTGATGATGCTGATGCGGGACCACCTGCGGCTATGTTGGTACTCCTTGGATGCGGACGGCACCCGCTGCCGCAGTGCCTCATCCACAAGGCCATCCACGGAGTAGTCAGGCATTTTGTCGAACACCCTGCTCGCGTGGGGCATGGTGTAGCGCATGTCGAACAGCTTGGAGTTGGCAGCGGGGGAGGTGTTGAGCACGTCAACGAAGGGGTCTAGCTCGACGATGACGTTGTGACAGAAGCCGACGAAAGCCGATGGAAGCTTCAGGGTGGGCATTGGGCTTATGTGTTGCTTAGCGATGATGGAGCAGGCCAGGAACTTGACGATGAACGCACGCTCGAACTCCCGGACGTGGCACTGGACGTAGCGGTTCACGCTGTTGTCGGGCACGCATGGAGGAGCTCCACGGCGACCTCCTGGAGATTGAATAGAGTCAGGAGCAGGAGTCATTCCCAGACGCGAACCCAGTGGAGTCGAAGACGGTGTTGCAGGAGAGGGGGGGACACCGTGAGGCCCGATTTGATCCATGCGGTGCACATTTCCTCGTACATATTGCACGCGAGCCTAGACTTGCCGGTTATGCCCAACACGGTGAGGATGGTGGACTCCACTGCATCCTTCTCCAACTCGCGCCTAACGAGGAAGGCACCCTTTGAGTTCTCAAAGTCAATGAAGGGCCTCCGGAACACCTTGAATTGCGCCTGGTCATTGAGCACCGCACTCCCGCACGAGGCCAAGTGCAACCTGCCGTGTAGCTTGATCCGTGACGCCATCACCATCGGGCCACCCTCGGTCCCGCACACCCACGGCGCGGACGATTGCACGGTGTGGAGCGCCCAACCCGCGAGCGAGCCCAGCAGCACCACGGCCGGCGTCGGCGAGACCTCAGCGGGCTTGGCGGGGACGAGCACGGCGATGTTGGAGATGCGCGATTGCTGGGCGAGGTGTTCAGAGAGGTGGCTCGCGTGTGTGGGCTTTGGTGCTGTGGGACGCTGCTGTGGCTCATGCAAAGCGGACAGGGAACCGAAGCACGCGTGGGCAAAGAAGGAGGCCGCCACCTTGGCATTGAGGTCCTCAACGACGGGCTCCATGGGCTCGAATTCGCTGCTGGTAGGGGCCAACATCTCGTGGATCTGCTCAGGATCTGCAATCGCGGCGGAGGCGTTGACATCCTGGAGGCACTTGATCTCGTTCGCAGCTGGAGCGGGGATTGGGACGGGCGGCAACGCGGGCCCATTGGAGAAGCGCGGTGGCAGCACAAGGTCGACGGAGAGGTGCACGGGCTCCGACACCGCAGGATGCTATTGCTCCTCCTCATTGGACTCTGGCTATTGCTCCATATCATCGGTGACACCCGACGTGAAGAGCTCCCACAATGTAAGAAACACAAATAGGAGATAAAGATGGACGATGCGCTCAAAGGAGAGTGTCTATGATATGGTTAAGCGAGATGTGCCCGCTTCAGCGAGGATCTGGCATGGATCAGTTGAACATACAAGGAGACGAGTTACAATACATCACGTCTCAGTTAAGTAGGTATCCGTGACGCGCCCTCCTCTCTGACAAGCGGGAGACACGCTTCGGACAAAGCGTGTCCTCTTTTTGTGAAAGAAATGAGACGTACTTTACAGAAAGCACGTCTCCTTTGCCTTCGGTTACAGACAGACATGAACACGTCGTTCAACAAGGAAACTCATTCATTCACAGTTGCAGACACAAGATACTCATCACACAGATGAACACAGATAACACATGCATTCATTAACAATATATTACAGAACACAAGAAAAAAGTACAAGACACAAGAAAAGAAAAAACAACATCAACTAAAAACAACAAAAGATAACCTAAATCATACTCCTCCTCTCCCTCCTCCTTCGGCGGCCATCCGGCGCCGGTGCAACAGAAGTCCTGGTTGGTTGCTCCGGCTGCTCCACCGGTTGCTTCAGCTGGTCTAGATCCGGCAGTGCAACCTCACGACCGAGGTTCCTCGCCATCACCACCACCAGGATATTGTGGCCCTCGACTCCGAGCACCTAGACCATCGTCTCGAGTGGCCTCTGGAACCGGTCGAACAGCCGAACAGCATCTCAAGCAGCTTGTTGTTGAGCCTCTCGGGGGAGCGGCAGCATTGTTTCTTGCAGGGTGGCTCTCTCGGTGGACTTGGTGGTGGAACATTGGCCATATGGTGGGTTGTCTGCGCGGAGAAGACGGACGAAGAGAATAGAAGAGGCTGATGGCGCTTTATATAAGGTCTGTGTAGAGATGCAAAATGGAGATGCGCTTAACACTGAAGTGTGTCGCCTATGCTCGACGTCTTCCTCTCCTCTGCTAAAAGGGAGATGCGCTCTTACAAAAAGCACATCTCCTATTACACACATCTCCTTTAGCTTTGTAATTTTCTTCATTTTGCTTCGGTTCACTGTTGATATCACAAATCACTGAACTTAGAGCACATTCACTTGATAACTAAATCATTCACTTGTCGAAAAAATAATCAAAATCCTTCATGCTTGCAATTGCTTTCACACAATTCATTGTCGACACAATGAACACACCACACATTCATTCATTCACACAGTTGAACATAGACAAATTTCATTAATTAACACAATATATTACAAAACACAAGAAAAAAGTACAGGACACAATAAAAGAAAAACATTAACTAAAAACAACAAAGAAAAACTAAATCCTACTCCTGCTCCTCCTCCTCAGGTGGTGACTCCGATGCCAGTGCAACAGGAGTCTGGGCCGGCTGCGCCGATTGCTCCAGCTGCACCGTCGGTGCAATCCCGAGACCAAGGTTGCTCTCTGTCGCCGCCACCAGGTTTTGATGGCCCTCGGCGCCAAGCACCTGGGCCATCGTCTCGAACAGAATGTCGAGACGATCGGCCACCCCCATGAGGGCGTGGAGGTAGTGGTCGAGGGTACCCATTCCAGTAAACTGTCGAAGGGTATCCGGACCCAAGGAACTCATGGCGCGAGACGTATTGTTGTACACCTCCTGAACCATAAGGAGGCGATGCTCAGTGTTGAACCTCTCGGGGGAGGTGCAACACAGTTTCTTGCACGGTGGCTCCCTCGACGGGCTTGGAGGTGGAACGTTGGCCATGGTGGTGGTGGGTCGTCGACGTGGAGAAGACGAAGAAGAAGAAATGGATGAGCAACGCGCTTGTGGAGAACTGATGGATGATGGTGCATCTTATATAAGGTTTGTGCGGAGTCACTGATGGAGCGGTTGGTTTCCCGTGCATTGATGGAACGATGGAACGCATCGATACCACCTCGAGGAAATGAAAGGTCGCGCACGCTGGTCGCACCTGTCTCTGCACCACCACCGCCGAAATTAAGTTGTTCGCAATCCTCGCGTCGCGCGTCTCTCTTTCAACAATGGAAGATGTGCTTTCATATAGCGTGTGTCTCGCTTTAGTCTCTCACACATCTCGCTTTAGTCTAGTCGTCTCGCATTTATCTTGCTCGGCTCTTGGCCTCCGGTGCTCCTTTACTAAGACCAATGCTCCTTTACTAATTGACCAACTCCAGTGCAACCGCTGCCTCTATTCGCCATCGCCGTCATTGTCTCCGTTCATGGCTGGTTTAGATATCGGCTTTGCGTGTAGCCGACTGAAGGAGGAGCGCTTGGCATGGCACAAGAACCATCCCTATGTATGTACTTAACTGTTCACACCGGTTGCATGGTTGTATAAATGTAGCTCTGCAGTAGACTGATGACTATAGTTTTGTTTTTTCATCTTGTTTGTTTTTCATATTTTCAATTTCTCTGCGTAGGTTTTCTTTGCGAAGCTTGAATCGAGAGATTTATGGAAGTGGCAGTGCATCGTCCACATGAATCGAGAGATTTATTGAAGTGGCAGTGCATCATCTCTGGTAAAGAAGGGGTAAGTCATGAACGAGCACAATCATATGAGTATAACCATTGTCCTCTTATTAATGAATTTCCTTTGGACTGACTAGGAAGGTGGTTACTACCCCCTTACAATCTCCTTCTCGGAGGACTATCCGTTAGTGCCTCCAAGATGCGCCTTTCCATGAGGTTTCTTCCGCCCAAATGTCCATCGCTCAGGAGCACTCTGCATTGGAATTCTTCATCAAGAGACTGTAAAATAGACTTATTTTGCTCATGTAATTAGTAATTGTTGCCAAACTTCTTTGAACTTGTTTCTTACGTTGCTTAAATTGATATTTCGGGGTGGTGGACTGGTTTTACAATCAAAACTATACTACTTTAAGTTTAGTGTTTGCTTCGTCAGCCAAATGCGCCCAATGTTGAAAATGATTACTATAATCTACTTATCAAGGTTAGACACTTTATGTTAGTGACCAATGTAGGTTATTCATTCCTCATTGGACATTTGTTAATTTAAAGAATGTCAATATTTTTAGGATCTAGGCGAATATAAGATATGTGTACGAGAGCAAGCTAGACAGTACAGTTTAGATTGATCGATGGGAGCTTTAGGAATAAGTTTAGATTCGAAATTAGTTTAGAGGGCACGCAATGTGTATGAACTATGAAATTCATTGAGTTGCAAATTATCTCTGAATTGTCATGTCATTGCGTTTTTTTATCCCTGAAGCTTAATTGCAATGTCATTGCGTTTGTTTATCCCTGCAACGGACGCTCACGATAACGTGTGAGTGGCAACATATGCTCAAGTGAAAAAAAGGAGACGCGCCTTACTCGGGCACATTTTTGATTCGTTCTGAAGATCTTTTGTCCCACTTCGGAAATATGAGGGCGTTGCAACAATCATATAAGTTATCGCGCACAGTTTCCAGTTGGACAAGTCCGCATGTGATAGCTGTTGTTCACGGGAACAACAGTTGTTGCATGCGGCTTGCCCGTACGGCCAAAACATAATGCGAAGATGCGCCTTATGTTGCGCGCATCTCCAATTCATGCCGAAGATTTTTGTCCCACCTTGGAAAGTTGTGCGCGTTGTAACGATCATATAAGGCATTTTGCACAGTTGTTAGTTGGACATGCCAGTATGTGAAAGATGGCATCGCACCCCGCGAACAACATCTTTCGCATGTTGCGTGCCCATTCGGCACAAAATAATGTGAGACGCGCCTTACCTAGGCACATCTTTGCTTCATGCCGAAGATATTTTGTCCCACCACAGAAAGCTGAGTGTGTGGAAACGATCATATAAGGCATCGCGCACAGTTTGCAGTTGAACATGCCCGGGTGCCAAAGATGTTGTTCCTGGCTCAAGCACACTAGGGTGCATCTTTAACATACGACATGCCCGTTCGGCAACAAAATAATGCGAGACGCGTGTTATATATGTCCGCCTCCGATTTTTGATCTAATTTTAGCTCTCGCACGCTCTCTAGCAAAAATTTTCGCGCAAAACTTACTTACGCTCTCTCGACCAAAGGGAGACGCTGAAATAAGAGACGGGTGTTATAGGGGCTTGTCTCCAATTTTTGATATTTTTATCTCTCGCGCACTCTGTCGCAACACCTGGCAAAAAATTTTAGCTCTCGCACACTCTCTCGACCTAGAAATCGCAGCTCCTGAGCATGCAGCCGCCGTCCCTCTTCCTCAACTCGCTCTTATTCATTGTCGTGCTGCCGCTGTCGACCCCGACCTTCATCATTAAAGAGTTGAGCATCCTGGAGCACGCTGCCTCGTTCCCTGTCTATGGAGAACGCCTCCGCCTCGATCCCGACCTCAGTAATCTGTATGAGCACGTCGCCACATTGACATAAGTGGAAATGTTCTCCCTGTACCCGAAGCACGTCAGCCTGCTGTCATCAGAGAGTTGAGGAACTACTGCTCCGGCGCCTCCGCTAGCTTGTCTCAGAGCACGCCACCGCCTTGTCCCCTGTCCTCGGAGAACGTCGTCACCTCGACCTTGCCCTTAGAGCATGCATTTTAGTGATTTTATTGAATTTGAGGATGTCCAATGAAGGCTCATCGTTAATGAAGTCATTGATCAAAAGAGAGATTTTCATTACAGTATACATTCATCTTCCTTGTTTATGTCCAATGCAGAAATAATATTGTATATAATAAATTTTGATTTGCAAACCGTTGAAACTGTAGAAACTGTGGTTGACACTAGCATTTGTCATCCCAATGAGTTTGATTTCTATCTCGGCAGCCATGCTGGAATTAAGGTACCTATGCGATAATTGGTGTTTTTCTCACGAGTTTTTGATATTAGTCTATTAATGCATCAATGGAATGTAAATTGTTTGTTTTTTAGGAGACAAGCACACCAGCTCACTGATGAGGACATCACTCCTATGGATATACACCACTTCATTCAACATACAATATGCAATCAATAGAATTGACACACACCAATTAATTTCAGAGGTGAGCTCGTTCTTATATGTTTCCTTATATATTTTTGAGAATAGATTGCTACCTAATGACTTAATTGTGATTAGGATCTATGGAGAAGTTCAAGTAGTACTTGGAGAAAGACTTAGAGGCGTGGAGGACCAGATATTACGTTCAAAGAAGATTGAAACCGACCCCAACTCAAATTCATGTCCAACTCGGAGTCCAGGAGCAGTTCGCTCTAAAACAGACGCCCAGGACGCATACGAACTCCGTTTTGGACGTTCTACATATGCACGGAAAGGGGAGAGGATAATATTTTCAATGTCGCTGGGCCCATGTCAAAATTCTTCCGGAGCCGACGGGAACCATAAAAAAATCGACTTCAGAATTTGTCAGGGTGTTACGCCACCATATTGAGCCATTGGGCCTTGTATCAAATCTACATCTCTTATTTCTGTGTCTTAGGGTTATGTCACGACCCCAACACCCCCTTGGATGACCTCCCACCTATATATACTCCATAGTGGCCACCATAAACAATTGGGTTTTGCTTAGATCAATAATATCGTCATTCTACGGTTTGTGAAACCCCAACTTCACGATTTCAGATCGTGTCTTCTACGTTCTTGCTTGTGTTCTCGGTTGCACTTGTAGGGATTAGCCTTCCTTGCGAGGTCAATCGTGTGAAGCACGGTTGATAACCAACAGAGCGGTGGTGTAGTGATTGCAGGGATATTCGAGCTGCTCGAGTGTCGCAGATCATCAACGTCGAGATCTCCATCAATCGACTTACACAGTACCTATCAGAAGATCGGGACTAAACCTCCTCATCAATTGGTATTAGAGCCAGGTTGCCCGTTAGGTAATTCATCTATCCATTACATTAATTTTGTTTTTCATACCTAGAGTCCATAAAAAAGCCACAAAAAACTTGCAGTTTAGTAGATCTGTTCATTACTTTGTCCAAACCACATTGAGCCTTTGCAACTTTGTTATTCAGTTTGTTTTTGTTGAGTTTGTGTCCATGGTTGATTCATATTGCTGGTTTAGAAGTGTTTTTGCTCTTAGTTTGAGTTTTCCATTGTGTTGATTCATCCTTTGAATCACGCCATCATGTCCAGATTAGATTCATCTCTGTCCAGTTCAGTTTTTTCATCATATCTCTCTCATACGAACTTGTAATTTGGAGTTCTTGTACTTTCTGGAAAGTTTAAGAAGTTATCTACAACTTTCGTATTCATAGGGTTTCCAGAAAACATATTTATCATGGTCAAAAATGCATTAGATCTGAATTTGTTCTCGACCTAGAATTTCTGAACAGTCTATGTTTCGGGGGCAATATCTCTTATTGTTATTGTCCAAAATATTTCTTCTATATATTGAAATTAAAGAGAGAGATATATCTACAACCTTGCTGTTGTAAGTTTTTCTATTTGGGGCCTCTAAGTATGCCTATTTGTCCTTGGACGATTGAGCAGAAAATCTGTGACAGACTCACGAGATATCTCTGATTGCTTTTCATTGTGTTCTTCTTTTGCAGCACATTATGAAAAAAAGGAAGAAAAAAATGCAAGTGCAAAACAAGACACAAAAGCCGCACAAAAAAAAGGAGAAAAAACAACAACAAAAAAGTGCTTGCATTCTTTGTGTCATCTAGTTTTGTCTCATGTCTTGCTAGCTTGAACTACTATTTAGGCCAGCAACTTTGACAAGTACTTTGGACACTTATTCAACTTTACTATCTGATTGCATTGTTGCTAATCCTTGCTACATATAAAGTGTCATCTAAGCTACACTTTACTTCTGAGCAGAATCGATACACCTTTGCTATCATCCTACGCTTTATTGGCTTCTTCATACCGGCCACCGTTTGCCACCTACAGTGTCGGTAAGAACACTTGTAAGAGCGTGGTAAGATGCTTGAGAGTGTGTGATCCCATTTATATATTGCCATTATCCTTTGTAGTTGATAGGGATAACATGTTTTTTTGTTGTCTTCTGTTTCCTACTAACAATATCAGGTAAAAGCAAGAATCATGCATTATATGCTAAGATGATTGACATGATGAAGACGGTGATGGAGTTGCTCGCTAAGAAATAAACATCAACTAAGGTTTCACATGACATTCAGACCATCTTTAAAACTCCTTCCACAAAAAGTAATTACATTCTCCCATCTCTTCCTCCTTATGATGATTTTGGTTACGATGAATATATTGCTTGGAAAATAGAGTTGGATAATTTTTTTGGACAATGTCATATGTGTGAGAGGAGAAAGATTATTAATGTTGCAAGTGCATTAGTAGGTTGTGCATTGACTTGGTGGAACAATTTAAATGATATAGAAAAACCTCGAACATGGAAGGATATTAAAATACTGTATGAGAGAAACCTTTATGAATGTATCTAATTGCAAAGATGAAGTGCATTAATTTGAGGAGAAATTTCTTGTTGTACCTCCTTTTGTGTCTAACGTTTTGCAAGACAATATAGAAAATAATATAGATGATGCAAAAGAGAACGAGGCTTTCGACAACACTTGTGAAATTTTAGATGGATCAACTCATAATGCACTCGAAATCACTTCTGAAAATGGTAAGGCAAAACATTTTAAAAATACAGAAGGTGAGAAGTTTTTGGATGTTCTGAATTTTTTCACCAATCATGCTATTTTTGAGGAGCAACTATTAGAATCGTTTATTTATACACCATTGTCACATGTTGATTTTCCTGTTGTTCGTTGCGCTAAGAAAGAAGTGTGTTCATGACTCTATTATACCTATGCGAAAACAAGTTAATGTACTAGATGATTGTGTTTTGGATTCACCTACTTGTGCTGAAATTCATAATTTGATCACCGCTACTGTTGAAAATAATGAGCTGAAATTTTTGTCTTCTCTAAATACTTTGAGTTATATTGAATTTGACACTCTTTGTGATCTAAATTTTTTAGAGAGGAGAATATTTTTTCAATCTGAATTCCCTTTGTTAAGTAGAAATATTTTTCATGCTATAGGCAACTATGAAGATAGTGGTGAATTTATGGTGCATAAAGTGTACATATGCTCAAATGAGAAATCCCATTTTGTGCTGCAACAATATGGTGAAAGGAATGGATGCAGCACAACAACATGGTGAAACGAATGGATGCACTAACACTAATAATTCTTTGTCAAGTTTTTCTAGTATTTTTTATTGCAGCACGAACAACATTTAATAGAGGAGCATTGTTCGTTGCGGTTGTGTAATATGTACAATGCTCATTCTACCCCTAAAGAAAGCCTCTTTACTGGACATACGAGCAAGCTGAGGACGGCTTGTCATAAGAAAGGGGAGAATGATAAAATCATGCACATTATCATTGCACAAATAAACATGGCACAATGTTTATTTGTTTGGGATCCTGGTTCAAGTGAATGGTCATGCTTATTTGATGGAGAACATGGAGATGGTGCACTATATCATCCACCACCTTGGCCTCCTCCTTTGATGCACACAAGAGGATTTGATGGCGTTGCACATATGGACCCACACATGAGAGAAGATGAACTTGAGTCGAGGACAACTCCAATTCAAGAAGGGGAGGATGATGAGGACATCACTCTTATGGATATACACAACACTCCATTCAACATACAAGATGCAATCAATAGAATTCAAGCACACCAATTAATTTCATAGGTGAGCTCGTTCTTATACGTTTCCTTATATATTTTTGAGAATAGATTACTACCTAATGACTTAATTGTGATTAGGATCCATGGAGAAGTTCAAGGAGTAATTGGAGGAAGATTTAGGGGCTTAGGGGACCAGATATTACGTTCAAAGAAGATGGAAACCGACCCCAACTCAAATTCGTGTCCAACTAGGAGTCTAGGAGCAGTTCGCACTAAAACGGACGCCCAAGACGCATATGAACTCCATTTTGGACGTTCTACATATGCAACTAAAGAGGAGAGGATAAAATTTCCAATGTGGCTGGTCCCATGTCAAAATTCTTCTGGAGCCGGCGGGAACCATCGAAACAAAATCGACTTCAGAATTTGTCAGGGTGTTGCGCCACCATATTGGGCCATTGGGCCTTGTATCAAGTCTACATTTCTTATTTTCGTGTCTTAGGGTTATGTCACGACCCCAACACCCCCTTGGACGTCCTCCCACCTATATATACTCCATAGTGGCCGCCATAAACAATTGGGTTTTGCTTAGATAAATAATATCGTCGTTCTATGGTTTGTGAAACCCCAACTTCACGATTTCAGATCGTGTCTTCTACGTTCTTGCTTGTGTTCTCGGTTGCACTTGCAGGGATTAGCCTTCTTGGCGAGGTCATTCATGTGAAGCACGGTTGATAACCAACGGAGCGGTGGTGTAGTGATTGCAGGGGTATTCGAGTTGCTTGAGTGTCGCGGATCATCAACATCAAGATCTCCATCAATCGACTTACACAGTACCTATCGTAAGATCGGGACTAAACCTCCTCATCACTCACTACCATGTTCTTTATGATAAGAACAATTTCTCTGCTGATGCTTTGCAGATATTCACCAACTACCTGTGCTACAAGTAAGATCGGTTCTTCATTCACTAACATTTCCTGTGTCTGTTACAATTGTATATCAATTTGTTTATAAGCCTTCGAATATTTGCTCCCTTATGTAACTGTTTAAGCGAATGTGACTGCAATTTGATAATGTTTCATATGATTTCAGTGATTTTATGGAATTTGAGGATGTCTCAGTCGGAGCATTAGAGGCTATGAAGGTTCATCGTTAATGAAGTCATTGATTGGGAGAATTTTCATTACGGTATACAAGATTAGATGATGACACTTATGATGTGTGTAATTAGTTACTTTGTAATCAGGATGAACAGTGTATTTGATTGATCAATATAATTTAAGGTGTGACCTTTTTGGCTATACATATGTTTCTATATGTGTATGTTGCTGACATTGGCAATGCGACTGCCAAATCCTCGCTAGCTCCAGGATGCAGTTGGCAACTAGGATAATCAGGGGTGAGGGCACCTAATAGGAGACCCTGCCTATAAACATTCCGTGACGAGCTGTAATAGAGAACGTCTCAGATTACCTAAATAAAGGAGACAAGCTTCCTTAAAGCCATCTCATATCAGTAAACAAATTTGCGACGCGCTTCAATAAAGAGTGTCTCGGATCAATCAATAAACCTGCAATGCGCTATGTTAGTGCATGTCTCGCATGTATGATGATGGGCGACATGCCAAAAACCCATCTCCAATGACATCGTAAAGATCATCTGTTATGACTCAAAGAAAGAAGTCGCACTACCTTTGAGCATGTCTTGCACTTTGGCTGACCGGCGACGCGCTTGCCGCTTGTCTCTGATGACAACGTAATGCGAGACATGACGACGGAGACGCACAATTTGTTTGTCTCCCTTCTTCATTCGGGCGCATCTTGGATGAGCCTTTCTTGCGTAGTGTCCATCTCTGCCCACTGCAGCAGCGAGGAGGCTGGATCTGGCGACCGCGCGATCGGAGCTACCTGCTTGTGCACATCAAACCGCCTGTTGAGCTTCTCCCTTTCCTCGGCGAAGAACTGAGACATCTCCTCACAGAACCGCTTCAGCTCCTCGAGCAGCATCTGCATGTTGGAGTCCATTCGAGAATCATAGCGCTGATATCAATTGTTAGCAACTCGGAGTTGGGGAGAAGAACTCTCGGAGAAACGAAGGGAACCGAAGAGGAAGAAGACGACTGAACAGTATGAGAAACAATAATGTTCTATTCGATAGAGCATTCGCATGCCCTCTCCTACCTTTAATACCCGGGCCCAAGAAGGACTCACACACGCCCACCCTCACGCAGGCGGCCCACTAGCCATAGGCTGCTGACAATAGCAGTTGCTGACAACCTCTCCTTAAGATTTTTGTGTTAAAACCATCTTAACCCAATGTTTTTTGGCTCGACATGCTCTTAACAAATTGATGAATCTCTCCCTTGTGAAGGATCACATAGATTCTCAAGATTTATTGTCGCCGGAACCGATTCTTTCAGGTTGAAAGGCATGCAAGGGTTCTCAGATGTACTCATTCTGTTTCCGAAGGTGTTCCACAATATCGCAGCCTTCTCATGATACTCTGTTATATTTCTTCCTTCTTTATCCCGCATGGCCGTAATGGTGTTCATGCAGTACCTCTTTGTTGTGGCTGCTCATCACCAAACTTACCCATCTGACTGTGTGCTTTTGCCGTCAATAATCATTTTTCCTTCAGAGTATGTTTGTGATGTGTGTCTTTAGGACAAATAGTTTGTCTAATGTCAACAAAACTTTCTAGCAGGTCGGAATTAGATTTGTGAGCTTATTTATGTTTTTGCCCCACCTCTTTAGTACTCTCCTTAGAACTTTGAATCCAGCCAAAATTATGCTGGCTGCTTGTACCAGCTCATGAAGTCCGGTTTATGGAATCAGTGATTCTCAGATCTAAAAGTTTAAGTCCTTAGTATTTTTTGTCTCAATTTGAATTGTGCATAGTATATGGTCTGATAGCAATTTGGCCATTGGCAGCAGTAGCGTGCTAGAGAAGGATGATATCTAAGGCCACTGAGGTGAAGCATTAATTTAAGACCTCCTTTGTCATAGCTCTCAGCTTTTGATTCTCTTGATTCACTTCTGATTCACTGAGAAAGCTAATTTTTTGGGTTCTCAAGGTGAATCAAAATCAGTTGTAAAAAATGGTTTGGCAAGAAAACTGATTATTGATTCTTACAAGATAAGTGTTTATAGGAAATGACTATATTGCTCATGGTCTGGTTTTCTATGTAAAACACATATAGATAGATGTTAAAAAGTTTTTGTACATATTGGGATATATTTTCGCATGTTCTATTGTATCAATTTTTGTAACAGTGTATCAATACTATTTTTGTAACAGTGTATCAATACCATTTTTTAATAATGAACCAAATAGGAAAAGATTAGTAGAGCGTAACATGACACGAAAACTAGTTCATTGATACAGGACATTTCATAACATAACGTGTCTGTATTTTAGTAAGGAAAACACAATGCCTAATACAATCAACTTTAACGTGAAATTGCTCTCGCAAGATCATCACAAAATTTGTCCATATTTCGAGTACTAGTTGTTGTGTCTGATGCATTCTGAGGGACATATCGCCTATATCTTGTCAGGATAATAAGCACATAATTTTTCCAATAGAGATACCGTCTGCATGTCACTATGATTTGCGTCATCTCTGTTTTTATTTTCAACTAACCTGTAGAAGTTCAAATCTCCCAATATCATCCAATTACGTGTCAGGTTGATATCTATGTTTTAAAGTCACTTGCCAAATCTTTTTTCTTGAATGCAGGGACTATCATTCTTTTTTGTTTCCTTGATGTAGGAGATGACACAGTTGTTTTACACAATCTTTGCTCTGACTGCTTGCTGTTTTGTTATGTCATTTAACCCTCTAACGTACCAAATAAGGATATTCTAGTTTTTGTTTGTTTTGCATTCATTTTGAACACTGGTGTTGATGATTAAAGAATCGACCAGGGGAGCATCCAACAACCCATGTACGCATGCATACGTTTTCTTGGTTTGACACAACCCTTCTGCACACTGGTACATACATCGTAACGCAACCCCCAGACATTGAAGCTCCAGAGTAGCAACCAAAATACATTGTTCTTACAGCCAAAGTTCTTAATAAGTGCTCACTCCTTATCTTTTTATTTGTCATTTCAGACAAAGATATAACTAAAAATGAATTTGGTTGTGTTGTCCCAATGACAAATAAAAAGATCAGAAGGGAGTATTTCCAAGTTAAAATCATGCCCTCTATCTCCCTCCACTCCTTTCAAACTGTGTCATCTAATCATTGAGTGGATGAAGGGTCTCGCCTATTGCTGCTTGTCTGTGATTTTGATTTTCTCGTCCCGAGCAGAATTTGTTGCACCACTTCACGGGGCACTTGAAATCTCTGGACCATCACTTTCTGAATGACATCCATGGAATTGAAATCATTTGCAGTACTGTGGGTACAGTAGCTGCCGCTGACATGTAGATCTGATGTCTCATGGATCCACATGTCAGTGGCAACTACTGCACCTGCATTACTGTGAAGCATGAGTTCCATCCATGGGTGCCTTAGGGTAAGGATCCGGTCTTTTGTCCATGTCATCCAGTGAAGAAAACATAACAGGGGCAGGGAGAATGAGATGTGGGGAATACCTGTTGCATTCAGTAGTGAAGGTGCATGGTCTCCAAAGTCAATACTACCGAATGGGGACCCATATTCTTGGTGCTACTAATTGGCACTTCCTTCGGGACCATTTGACTGGTGTGAGCAGCTCTTTAACGGATTGTTGATCTTGGTACATCTGCTCAGTGTGTCATGAGAAGTAGGTACCACAGTTTCGGCCACCTAGGCAATACCCTTGGTAGGTGTAAGAGCGGTAGGGGTACTCTTCATTGGGTTCTTCCATTTTCAGAATTATGAGTCCTCCCACTGCAACTCTTGCTCCAACTTCAGTTGATGTTGATGGTGTTGCACCAAAATGGTGTCCCACTGTGGATCTTTACGGGCCTCTGGCGACTGCCCATCCTGCTGCAGTTGTTGGTTGATGCCATCCTCCATCTGACCTCCCCTCCTTTCACTCCTTTCATTGTACTTATAATGGGTGGGAGTTTTCATCGGGCAACAAGTCACCGTGAGATAGGAAGAACATGTGGAGATGTTCACAGTTCTTCAGTTAAGTAATCTTTCTCAGTTGTAATTTTTTCCTTTTCTTCAGCACATCTTGTGCAGTGGCATGTACTACAAACCTTATTTTCCCTTAATGATTATATACCGGGTGCTCCCGGTGCTCTATAAAAAAAAAGATGTTCACAGTTTGATATGTAAATTGTGCGTGACCAAGACCAACCTTGCCCTTTTTTTAACCTCGAAGACCAAACTCCTAGAAACATACTCTAGTTAGTTGTAAAGACATTCAGGGAAAACATAGCTTTAGCAGTCTGGGACTGTTGTGCCAATAAATGAACCTTATCCAGACTCTAATGCATATCAAACTTCCACTCAATCATCTCCATAGGAGTAAGTTAATAGCTATTGTTAGCCTCACTTTTAGAAAACTCACTGGATTGCTAGCTTTTTTGTCTGCTGACTAAAGATTTTACCCCACCCAATAGTAAACTTGAGCAAATAAAGCACTTTTGTTTTGTGGATGGGTTCAAATAAGAAATTAGGAGAGTAGTGCTTATTCGCCCTGCCGAGTTGGATTGGATACTACTAGCTTATGAAGACAAAATATCAATAAATAGACCAACAAGCTGAGTGAACAAAGCCAGCCACAGCTTCTCTCTTCCTTCTAGCTCACGGAGAAGGAGGAAAAGACTTTTCTTATTCCAAGACAGCTACGGGGCAATTGAAAAGGGTAGTGAGTCAAAGCTTCAGAAAACCTCATGACGGCCGACCGACGTGGAGTGGGAACTTCGTAATTTCATCTTCATATAGAAGTAAAATTGGCCTTCCTATCAAGCTCTGTCTGATCTCCCAGAAGCGGAAGTTGAATTAGTCGCGGGCTATAATAAGAATATATGCGAGATGCAATCCATAATAGTTCATTTCTTAAGTGTATGAGCAAATGGTCAATGCCAGTCAGCAAGTATATGACTCTTATTCAATGAGACAGGAAAATCTATGAAAAAGATAGAGCAGGAGCCTTTTTCTTTTTTCGCTATGTAAATAAAGGTCTGGAGAGATATTATTAATGAATTGAAATTCTATTTCAGTTTTACTCACTTTTTCCTTTTACAAGTTGGAGTTTAATATCCCTTTATTTAGACACAATTTGCTTTTTTTAGTCCTATTTTTGGCTGCATTTATGTTGTGCCGTCCAACAAAAGTCTTTATTTAATTTCCTTATTTGTATCGAATAGGGTTTCCTACCATTGTACTTATATTGACAGAGATCTATTGAACGAGTAGAATTTGTAGCTAGATAGATCTCTTTATGGTCGCTTCATATGAGGTATTTACTGGCGAGTGGTATCGTATCACTGCCTTCGTCCTGGAAACATCTGCAGAGCTAAGCCAGTGCAGGCTTTAATTTGACACTACTTATATTCGACAAGTATTACACTCACTTCACTACACTCTTCTCTTATGCTTCGTGCTTCACATAGGCTAAATAAGTCGCTTATCCCTTTATTTTCTTTCTTTTATTTGATCAGAATTCCTTAGAAGAATTTGAAAGAAAATCATAACGAAATGGTTGAACCTTAGCGATGTATTTTTGGTTCATTACAACCTGATCCTACTCAGATGTCGGAAGATGTCTGGCGGGTACAGGTACGACAGGAAAAATGACTACTCACCTCTTTCTAGTTGTAGTAGTAACCAGAAAGCTGCTCATAAGCAATTTCATATGTAAGCAAGTGGGTGGGTACCACAGCTATAGAAGAAGAGCCTTATAAATCAAAAAGCTAATCTCACTGGTTGTAATGAATCGTTTTCTCCCAGCCGGCGATGAGAAGGAAGAAGCCTAGCCCATCCCGCATTAGAGGGGAAGATTAGTAAAGCAGAAAAAATACAGAGGGAGGAGGATCTGCATCTTATTCTCTTTGCGAGTACTTAAGGAGCGAAGAAGCACCAGAAGGGATGAGGCCTCGTTGGCAGAAGCAAAAGCGATCCAATCCATTCGGGCCTTTGGGCGATGGTTTCTCTATCCTCTCTCTCACTTGAAGGAAGATATCCACTATATTTATTTTATCATCGTTTTCTGTGATTTTTATGTGGCTACTCTAAACCCCTTTTTCTTCTACTTGGTTGCTTAGGCATTTATTATTTGCTATAATGAGTGTTTTATTCCAATATTAAGTTATTACTGAATAAGAAAAATTGTCATTTTATTATATAAAGGATAAGATCAATTTGGAAGTCTCTTTTTATTATTTTAGCAGCACCACTCTACCTTTTTGGAGGGGGGGGGGGGGATTTCCCAGTGTGTGACATGCGGTGTGTGTAGGGTCCGGGTACATATTCACCACGGATGTGAAGTCTTGTTTCAGTTTATAGAAGTGTTGAGGAGGAATGCTCACTGAATTATTGAGGCACGGTACAAGTGTTTATATAATACACTGAGAACTCAACACTCTAGACTATGGTTACTACGGGTGAGCCATCAGGGCGATCCAGGAGGCGTGCATGCAGGACTCCACGTCCAGGATGCAGTCCACCCATGCAGCGCATATGCAGCGGGACGTGCGAGACACGCCATTGGAGTGAGTAGCCATCAAGATATGTGAAATCGCCTGTGTAGCGAAGGACAAGGGTGATAGTCGTTAACATTCCCCCCCTCCCCAGGCAGTCGAAGCACAGTCGCAGGCGTCGACTCAGAGACTGGATCGGAAAGAGTTGAAGACAGATGATGGTAGTCCCTTGGTCATAACATCAGCAAACTGATGAGCGCTAGGAACATGATGAACACGAAGACCCCCCCCCCCTCCCCCCCAAAGCAACCACTACAGGAATACGACTGACTTACGACGGCTGTAGTTATCGTAATTAAGGCCTAAACCGTCATAATTAGATTATTTACAATAATTTTTGCTTAATCACAGCAGTAATTGGCCAATGTAATGGTTTAGTCATAAATAAGTGAACTTACGACGGCTACCGTCGTAAGTTACCTAACTTACAACGGCAGCCCGCAACCATCGTAAGTAAGTATCCAGGCTGAGCTGTGGGCTGAGCCAGATGACTTACGACGGCTTGCTTTAGCCGTTGTAAGTAAGAGACTTAACTTACAATGGCGTCGGTTGCGTCTGGAGTAAGTAGTCTGGCCTAACTTACGACGGTCAGGTCAGGCGGCATAAGTAGCCTGGCTAGCTTATGACGGCAAGTGCCCTGACCATCGTAAATTAAGTTTGTAATTTAAAAAAATAGAAACTCACTAATTTGGCACGATGGCGAGGTCACAGCAATAAACATACACAGATTATCATTCACAGCAGCAACAAACAGTTATAAACGACTCCAAACGCATCAACCACAATACAAACTCCAAACGAGCTACACACTAGCCTCTCGACTACCTCTGAAGCCGGAGATCTCATCTCCGCGTGTCCCTCCCGGTACCGGTAGTTGTGGCGATGAAGTTTGCACCTCCGTCGTCGAACCCTGCAAAGCACATAAGAGTCAGACATGTTTCAAATTTGGATCTCTTTTTCTTTTTCTTTCCCTCACTCTCTTCCTCTCTCTACCTTCCATCCTCACTCTCACCCTCTTCATCTCCCTCTATTTCTCTCACTCTCTTTCTCTCCCTCTCTTTTTGTCATTCTCTTTTTCTCTTCCTATCCGTCTCTTTCTCTCACTCTCTTCATCTTCCTCTCCCTCTCTCTCTCTGTCACTCTATTTCTCTCTTCCTCTCCCTCTACCTCTTTCTCTCTTTCCCTCACTCTCATCCTATTCCTCCCTTTCTGTCACACTTTTTCTCTCTTCCTCTCCCTCTATTTCTCTCTTTCTCTTGCTCTCTTCCTCTCACTCTCTTACTCTCTCTCTCACTCTCTTCCTCTCACTCTCTCTCCATCCATCCTATCTTTCTCTCACTCTCTTCCTCTCCCTCTCTAGCATCCTCTCTCTCTTACTTTACCCTCTCTCTCGCACTCCCTCTGTCCCTCTCTCTGGCACTGCCTCTCTCCCTCTGTACCACTCTATTTCTCTCACTCTATCTCTCCCTCAATTTGTCTCTCTTACTCCACCTCTTTTTCACTCTCTCTCTCTCTCCCTCATCCTATGTTCCACCTCCTTATCTCCCTATGTTAAATTAATACAACAATATTAAAGAGTTTATTACCTGTGTCGGAGGCACTTGTGCCGGGGGCGCCTGTGTCAGGGTCGTCTGTGGCAACTAAAACGCAGGAATCTTGATCTGCTGATCGTTCTGTCGAGCTAATACCTATCTTTGGAAAATATTAGAGCATTACATATTATTGAAATTCTATGAAATTAAACTACAGTAACTTAAATTACTTACCTCCATCGTTGCCTGCATCTTGGCCATGTACCTGATCTGGTATGCCTGGATGGCCCTCGTCCTGTTGAGCTCCTCTTGGGTCCGCATCAGCGTCTTCTTCATGGCATGGAACTTCAGGTCCCTCTACAAGAAACGGCCACTTGACGGCCCAACGGACGAAGGCTATGTCGATGACGTGTCTCTTGAAGATCGCGCTGCCCTCGAGTCGACAATTCCATCAAAAATGTCAAACCTATAAAAGAAAGAAAAATATAAGTAAAAGAAGGAAGATTGAAAAAAATGAAACAAATGACCAACTCACCATCCATGAGCCTTCCCACCTCCGCTTGCATACACGGTTTGAGGGTCGATTGGCGCGCGCGTTTTTTTTCAATTGTACCCTTCGCCGTGTATCGTCACGACCTCCTCCGCGTATTTTTTCTAAAAAAATCGTGTAAGCGTGTCAATAATAGTATTAGTTATAATTAAATTGATGATTTTTAAAAACTTATCAGTCGATCGGTCGCGGCCTGACTACACTGCCGAGGCTGGGAAGGGTCACTTCCCCTGTGACCTCTCTTCCAAACCTGGATCGGGTCGGCTCCTGACTGGTCTCTCGCTCCTATAGATACGTGTTAGTAGGACAAATATATTATGAACACATAAATGAACTTAAAATATACTTAAAATGTGTTTAGCCAAATGCAAATAGCCATCGCCACCATAGTTTTGCTTGTCGTCTGACCCTCTGCAACCTCGAGCCTTCCTGGACTTAGCAATGAAATCATCGCTAGCTCAGTACTGACAGAGAGCTCGATATGCAGCGGGTTGACCTGGTAACAAAGAAATACTAACCTGCACATATTTAATATTTCATCAATATTGTTAACATACGTAACTATCATAAATATTTAACAATAAGAGCTTACCTCCATGTACCTATCCTTTGTCAAGTACGTGTCGAAGTCCTTCCTAAACGGACCCGTTCCTGCTGCTGTTGATCCCGCTTCTGGTAGTCGTTAACGGCCTAAATGCGGGCGTACAACATTGCCTGCGTCCCGAGCTTCCGAGTGTTCATGTGGAACACGGCTCTCGCGTGCTCCTCCATGCTCTCGCTCGTCTTCTCTAACTGGTACCTCAGCTTTAAAAAACAAACATTTAAGTGATATGCATTCACAATTTAAATGAGTTGAAAATATTTAAACATTTAAACTTACCATAAAATTGTTCCACATGGGGCGCTAAAGAGTGTCGTGCACCTCGTGAGAGACACGAGCGTAGTCATCCCACGACAAAGCAGGGACACCATCGATGGCACTTGGATAGTGCAAAAGCACTAAAGCCCTGATGACATTGTTAACCTGTCTGTGGTGTTCCTAGCCCGTAAACGAACAGTCGTACCAAGACCTGCGAAATTTGTTAACTCATTAAGTATCGGGAGACAACATCTAATATTTAATACTATATGATTTTTCAATTATTTTATCTGTCTCCGACTGGACGAGTAGTGATCCGCTCACAAGAAAAGGTCCTCCTCATTCGTTGCCTCTGCGCCGGCACCACGTCCAGTGACTGGGAAGGCTGGTCACCACTGTAGCCCAAAGGCTCGATGCTCAGCAGCTCCGAAGGGAGGCTAGCTGGCTCCAAGGGCTGGCTATCCTGTGGTGGCGCCCTAACCTCTGACTCTGACTCAGATGACTCTGAGTGAGACTGTAAAAATAAAGAATTGATAAGAACTAATTATTGGTAAGTGCAAATTAAAATGATATGATTGTCAACTGAAATTTACCTCTGTGCGTTGTAAGGCCATAGCTCTGCCCGTAAGGTCTAGAACGTGTCTCATCAGCTGAGAGCGTCTGCTAGCACCTAACGAGCTACCTGAGAAAAAGTCTCGTGGCTGGCTGAGGAACCCTCTCACCCCCTTCTCCTTCCCCTTTGATGATGGCATCCTATTGTAAGGAGTACTTCATAAATATGCTAATATAATAAACAAAATTCATGTTAAGTTAGTGAATAAAATGTTACTTCATGAATTTCAAAATTCATCAACGTCACGATCATGTAGCCTACTCCTTAAACTAGACTATCGATCTTATTTTGTGGGCGTCTGGACTGCATTTTGTTTCATTTTCCACATATCAGTAGTCTCAAAATCTTGAGTGTCTCCAACTAAGTCATCGAGTCCTACACAGGGCCCGACTGTCAACGAGTCTAGCAACTCTTCCTATTGGTAAACCTCATCAACCTCATCAGTATCATGGTAACAATCATCGTCTGGAGTGTATAATTGCTCACGAGGATTTACATTATGTACCACCCACCAAGCTTTGAGTTTTTTGCATGGATAAGGTAGATAATACACTTGCTCCACTTGGTATGGAAGAACAAATGAATTGAATCCTCGTAGCCATTCCTTGTGTTTTACTTCCACCATGCCAAATTGTTTTGTCAAATTCCATGATTGTTATCAATTCAATCACAACCAAAGAATACTGCTCAAAGATCCTTATTTTCGGCAAAAGCAAATTCAAAGATTTTTTTTAATGATCCCATAGTAATTAGTTCACGTCCTTGAGAGTCGGTTGGCCTCGTCACAACTCCGATATTAGATGTTGCCACTAGAGGATGAAGAGATTCAAATTGAATCGGAAGTCGTTGACATCATATTGATCGCAACTTCTAAATTTAACCAATCCATAAGATAGTTGTCGCAAGTCTTCATGGACGATGGCATCTTTCATGCACTGTCCAAAATATGAAGTTATAAGAAAACTTTGTAAATACTCATAAGTTAAAAGAATAGTTTGTAAATACTGATAAGTTAACAAGAAAACGTTACATGATCTCAAAACCAAGATAGAAAATTAGATCCTCCATTCATTTCATCCCGTCGCATCGCATCTACTTGTTTGCTCGTAGGTTGATGTCTATGTTTCTAATTTTTCTTTTAGAACTCACAGTACAAAAAGAAAACTTTTTAGAATAGATGTGTTGCAAAATATGTTGATTAGCATAAATATAGGACAAACACTTACTCAAATTATGTGTCCATATCGTCTATATTAGCATACATGTAGAGGAAAGCAGCACACATTTCTTCTGCAGTAGAGTCGTAGGAAGTGCAACTACCAACAATAGTGCCTCTTGTTGCAAAAATGGAGAGATTGCTACAAGGAGGTTGTTCATCCATATTGTACCACATTGACAAAGTATTGACATTGTGTTCCTCTACAAAGCAAATACTTGAAAGGTATCCAACTTCCTTAAGAGTAAATGCTTTAGCGATGCACTCTTCTATCCTTGCTCTGTTACGAACCATTGGTTTCAGATATCTTAGTGCTCTTTCAATATGATACATGCACCTATATTGCATGGGACCGCCCACTTTCACTTCAAATGGAAGATGGATAAGGAGATGTTGCATTGGATTGAAGAACCCCAGAGGAAAAAATTCATCTTACATAAAGTATCAATATCTCCTTCTCCAACTTACTCATCATCTCTATCCTGATTTCTTTAGCACAGAGCTGTCTATAGAAGTGGCTAAGCTCGACTAACACCTTCCACACCACATCATCAAAATAGCCCCGAAATATAACAGGTAGAAGTTTTTTCATAATTATCTGATAATCATGACTCTTCAACCCAATGAGTTTTCCCATTTTCACATTCACGGCTCATTTCAGACTGCTTGTGTAACCATTTGGGAATTTCAAATTTTGCAACCATTTGAGAACTTATTTCTTTTCTTTAGGTCAGAGATAGAAAGAAGCACGTGGTTTACCACCAGTTTTGGAGAGCTCAAGAGTTGAACGGTTACAAAGCTTAGCTAGATCCTTTCGAGCCTTTATATTATCTTTTGTTTTGCCCGTCATGTCCATGCATGTGCTTATGAAAAATTCACCCATGTTACGCTCTTGATGCATGACATCAATGTTGTGCATTAGTATCAACGACTTCACATATGAGAGCTCCCATAGTCCACATATATGAGTCCAATTGACCTCTCCGTAACCGAGAAAATATCCAGGACAACCTTCATCTAGCACTAGTTTGTCCAACATATTAGATATTTCTGACCCGTTAAGACATTTCAGTGGTCCTTTACTGAAAACGGTGTCCTTCCTGAAGACATTCATCTGTTGCCTAAACATGTGAGGTCAAGGAACATGAGGCCCAAATATAATGAGGCTAAGAAATATGAACTTACACTTCATAGAAAAAGACGGTGGTAGATTGTACATAATGATAAAGACAGACCAACACGAGTATAGTGTGGTGCTTGTGCTGAACTGGGAGAATCCATCTGTCGCCAATTTGATGCGAACATTTCTTGCTTCACGGCCGAAATCAAGATTGAACTAGTCCAGCGCCTTCCATGCCTCGCCGTCGAACAAATGTGTCATGACTCCATTGTTCTGATGTACACTTTATTTGTGCCATCTCATGTGTCTGGCAATTCTTCTTGAAAGAAACAACCGCTTCAACCGAGGTGTCACGGGTAAGTACCAAGCTGCTTACATGCGACTTCTGTCATCACATTATCACCATCGTCATTAACAACTTCGACAAACCTCGATTCACCACATTTTAAACATTTGTTCTCTTTGGCATGCTCTTTCTAGGAAAGTATGCAGTTGTCTAGACACACATCAATGTTCTCATATTTCATACCGAGATAGGAAAGCAAATTCTTCGCCTGATACATATCTTTAAGCAATTTATAGGGCTGTGAAGATATCGCTGATAATTTGATGAGGTTGTTGTAGCAGTTATTACAAAAGAAGTAATGAGACTTTATTGTCATAAGTCTAGTGACAAAAGTGTGGAGGGTCACTTTAGTGTGTCCATGCAGCGGCTCTGCTCAAGCTTTGAGAAGCTTGAAGAACGCTTCAACTCTGTCATAGGAGGATCCTCCGTAAGCTCTGGTTGTATAGCTTCTAACATCTCATCCACCTTTATCAACCATCGTGTTATCATCATTGTCCTCTTCCACTTGTTGTATAGCTTGAGAAGCCGTCTTCCGTGGAAGGTCCACACCTCATAATATGGCATGTAACCGTTTTGACACAAGTGCATTGAAAGTTCCATTTTGTCCAAAAACTTTGTGTTCCGGCATTTTGTACATGGGCACTGCACCTTATCAATATTTGACAACAAAAAAGCTTGATCTACAAAAGCATCTGTCTTCATGAACCACTCATCTGAGTAACCACCAGATTTGCTCTTCCACACAGTATACATCCAATTGCGGTCTTCACTCATGATTAACTCTGCAGTTTAAAGCTAGAGAAATTATCATTACTTTTACATTGTTTAATGTCACAGCCCTGCATCCATTGGAAAGGATAGGTCCTAAACCCACCCAAGAGTGACCGAGAAGAACGTGCTTATGACGGGACGCGGGGTCTGGATCCAGACGGAATTTTGGTAGTATAACCCTGTTGTTCTCCAACTGCACGCCCAAAAATGGTGCAGCGGAGAACATTAGGGTTACACCGTCGAAATCTCGTCTGGATCTCTACCCCACATCTCGTCATAAGCATGCTTCCTTGGTCACTCTCAGGCTGTCCAAAAAGGGACAATTCCGAACCTACACGCCTCACATGCGTAACGCATTTGAGACGGGCCAGCTCGAAACGGGTGACGCGTATTGTATATTGTTGGTACCCTGCAGACCGGGTACCTCCGCATACAAGGAAGACAAGATGTTGGGTCCCACCTCCCAACAGGGGAGGTACCCAGAGGCTACCAAGTTCTTTGCAAGGTCGGACCTACCCTCCCCGTCAAGGAGAGCTCTAGCACAAACACGTGTCCCGCAGCTCCCGACCCAGCCTCCCTGCTGAGAAGAGCTCTGGTGCTGCCACATGTCCTGTAGCTCTAGACCTGCCTGCCTACCAAGGGTGGCTTCAGTGCTGCCACATTCTTTGAAGCTCCGGACCTTTGGTGCTTCTAGGCGTCCTGCGGCTCCGGACCCAACACCCCGCTGAGGAGAGGTTCGGTGTTGCCACGCCTCCCACGGCTCAGGACCCAACCTCCACACTGAGGAGAGGTCCGGTGCTGCCACGTGTCTCGCGGCACTGGACCCAACCTCCCCGCAGGAGGGCTTCGGTGCTGCAACGTGCCCAAAGGTTCAGGAAGACGACGCGTGCACTCAAGACCACATTAATGCGCCTTCAAGACATCATTAATGCATCATCAAGATTGCACCTTCAAGACGGCTTTAATATGCTATCAAGACCCATTAACGTGTCATCAAGACCACGTTAATGTGTTATCAAGACCAATTAACGTGTCATCAAGACCATGTTAATGCGCTATCAAGACCAGCTAACCCGGGGCCACCTGTCGGGCCCCGGTCATAATGTAAGATGTCGGCGCTTGACCTATAGAAGGATCGAGTAGCCACCAACTAGGGGGCATCTTAGGCCAACCCACACTCACTCATGAGAGACCAGACTCTCGAATACTCATACATGCACAATACAACACACAAACTTCCGTGGATGTAGGGTATTACGCTCCGGTAGCCCAAACCCCGTAAAAATACTTGTATTCACCTGTGTTAATCTAGCTCGTAGATCCAGATATTTCGCCCCTCCTAAAAATGAAACTCCACGGACTACTTCATAGTAGTATCGGGGGAAGTGTCGACCACACACTTCGACATTTGGCGCGCCAGGTAGGGGGGCTCTCAAGAATTTCAAGATCAACGATGGTGAACACCGCTGCTGCTTCCTCTGGTCCGGATGCATGGGATGGAAGAGGCAATGACGTTGGCGACACCTCTCGTCGTTCTGGTGGTAATCCAGCCACAGATCCACAAGCTGGTGTAGGGCATCAGCTCAGAAATGAAAGTGCATCTAGGCTAATCTCCGTGGGTTTTGATGATTAATGACAACACTTAAGGGACTAATGAGCATTACTAGTGTAAGTACATGAGATTGAAAGTTGGATGGCATTGAATGCACTCAAAAAGAAAAAAAGAGAAGAAAATGGCAAAGAACTTGAAGGATAGAATTTAGGCTTTTAAATTCTTTGTGTCGAGTTCAGCTACTTAGCTTGAGTGTGTTCAATGAGTCAATTAGTGAGAATCTCCTAAGAGCTCATAGTCCAAGCTAGACTAGATTGAGAGATGAGTTGAAGCAGCTCTAAGGACAGGGCTGGACTTGTACAGCCAGGAAGGCCGGACTTTAGGAGGACCAAGAGTCTATGTCTGAGTTCGAACTTGTTAGTTTGGGGATGGACTAGTCCGTGGTGAGTGTGTTTTAGTCCTTAGAGCAAGGCAATGATGATGATAGTGAAGAAGAAGAAGAAAGCACCGACATGGATGAAGAGGAAATGGCCTTTTTCATCAAAAGATTCAAGAGTATAATGAGGAAAAGAAGAGGGCCCAACTATGAGAGCAAGGGCAAGGACAAGAGAAAGTCAAGACCAAGGAGAGCTTGCTACAACTGTGGTGAGTATGAGCACTTCATTGTGCATTGCCCATACAAAAAGGAAGATGACAAGAAGAAAAAGATCAAGGATGAGAAGCCTTAAGAGAAGAAGATGTTCAAGAAGAAGAAAGCACATGGGCACGCTCAGGTTGGCAACAAGTGAGACTCCAACAATGAGTCCTCCTCCGATGATGAAGCGGGAGTGGCAACCGTCACCATCAAGAAGCCAACAATGAAGAAGACTCTCCTACCAAACAAGGGAGAGTGGAAAAGCTCAAGCCACACATGCCTTATGGATAAGGAAGGAAAACAAAAGGTTAAATCTAAACTCTCCTTGTTTTCCACTAAATATCAAGATTTTGATAGTGATAGCGAAAATGAATACATGTTTGAAGGTTTAAGTAAAAGTGCTATCATTAAAATTAAAAAGCTTTCCGATGAGATTTTAGACAAGGAACAACTTCTCGAGGAACAAGATGAATTGCTTGTCAATGAGAGGCAAAAGAATCTTAACCTTGAGAAGCTTCTTGAGCTTGAGAAGGAAAAGAACAAGGCACTTGAACTTGAACTTGCGAAATGCAAGGAGGCTTCCTCAAGCCTCAAGAGTTCGAATGTTAGATAGTGGTTGCACCAATCACATGACTGGAGCGAGAAGAATGTTTGTGGAGTATGAAGAAAACAAAGATCCAAGTCAAGGTATCTACTTTGGAGACAATAGTCAAGGTAGGGTACTTGGTATGGGTAAAATCTCCATCTTTCCACAACATTCCATCTCACAAGTAATGCATGTTGAGTCCTTAGATTATAATCTCTTATCCATTTCTCAATTGTGCAAAAAGGGGTATAATTTCTTGTTTTCTAATGAGGGCATGACTGTCACTAGAAGAGCGGATAACTCGATTGCCTTCAAGGGTGTGCTCAAGGGAAAGCTTTATCTCGTGGACTTCACCGCGGATAAAACTCAACTTGACACATACTTGATTGCAAAGACCAACATGGGGTGGTTGTGGCATCGAAGGCTATCCCATGTTGGTATGAGGAATCTTCACAAACTTCAAAAAGGCAATCACGTCTGAGATCTTAAGAATGTTGTCTTTGAGAAAGATAAGCCTTGTAGCGCATGCCAAGCCGAGAAACAAGTTGGAGCATCTCATCCCGCCAAGAATGTGATGACGACAACCAGACCGTTGGAGATGTTGCACATGGACCTTTTCGGTCCCATTGCTTACATAAGCATTGGCGGTAACAAATATGGTTTAGTTATTATTGATGACTTTTCCCGCTTCACTTGGGTGTTTCTCTTTCATGACAAAGGTGAAATACAAGGTGTCCTTAAGAGTTTCTTGAGGAGAGCTCAAAATGAGTTCTCCTTGAGAATCAAGAAGATAAGAAGTGACAATAGCATTGAATTCAAGAACACTCAAGTTTAAGAGTACTTGGACGAGGAGGGCATCAAGCATGAGGTTTCGGCTCCCTACTCACCTGAACAAAACGGGGTGGTCGAAAGGAAGAACCGAACACTAATAGAGATGTCAAGGACCGTGCTTGATGAGTACAAGACTTCCGATAGGTTTTGGGCGGAAGCGGTCAACACCGCTTGCCATGCCACAAACCGCCTCTACCTCCATCGCCTATTGAAGAAGACTCCATATGAACTTCTAACGGGTAACAAACCAAACATCTCTTACTTTAGAGTCTTTGGTAGAAAATGTTACATTCTCAACAAGAAGCCTAGAATTTTGAAGTTTGCTTCGAAATCCGATGAAGGTTTCTTGCTTGGTTATGACTCAAACACCTACGCCTATAGTGTTTTCAACAAAACCTTCGGTTGTGTTGAAATCGCACGTGATATGGTGTTTGATGAGACTAATGGCTCCCAAGTGGAGCAAGTTGATCAATGTGTGCTAGATGAAGAAGAGGCACCATATGTTGCATTGAGAAGGATGTCACTTGGTGATGTAAGACCTCAAGAGCAACAAGGCCCAAGTGACCCAACTCCATCACAAGAGGTTCCCCAAGCACAATATAAAGTCCAAGATCCCCAAGATCAACAACATGATCAAGATCACCATGATCAAGAAATGGAAGATCAAGATGGTGGCAATGGTCAAGGGGGAGACTATGAAGATGAGGAAGATGAAGAAGTTGACTCAAGACCAAGTGTACCACACCCAAGAGTTCATCAATGTGTTCAACGGGATCATCCCATTGACAACATACTTGGAGACATCTCCAAGGGGGTAATGACTCGCTCTCATATGGCTTATTTTTGTGCTCACTATTCTTTTGTGTCTTCTTTGGAGCCATTTAAAGTTGAAGATGCCCTACGAGATCCAGATTGGGTGATAGCCATGCAAGAGGAGCTCAACAACTTTAAGAGGAACAAAGTATGGGAGCTCGTGAGAAGACCTAATGCCAATGTGGTAGGAACCAAGTGGGTCTTCTGCAACAAGCAAGATGAGTATGGCGTGGTAACAAGAAACAAAGCTAGACTCGTAGCCAAAGGATACTCTCAAGTCGAAGGTTTGAATTTCGATGAAACTTTTTGATCCCGTAGCTAGGCTTGAATCTATTCGCATATTATTGGCCTATGCTACTCATAATGATTTCAAGGTGTATCAAATGGATGTGAAAACCATCTTCCTCAATGGATCGATCAAGGAGGAGGTGTATGTGGAGCAACCGCCCGACTTCGAGGATGATAAGTATCCTAACCATGTATTTAAGCTTCATAAAGCTCTCTACAGCCGCAAACAAGCTTCTAGAGCTTGGTATGAGTGCCTTAGGACTTTCTCATTGATAATGGTTTTAAGATAGGAAAGGCTGATTATACACTCTTTACTAAGAACATGGATGATGATTTATTTGTATGCCAAATTTATGTTAACGACATAATATTTGGTTACTAATCAATCTTTTTATGAAGAGTTTAGCAAAATCATGACAGAGAGATTTTAGATGTCGATGATGGGAGAGTGGAAGTTCTTTTAGGTTTCCAAGTAAAACAACTCAAGGAAGACACCTTCATATGTCAAACCAAGTATACTCTAGACATCCTCAAGAAGTTTGACATGGAGAAGGCCAAGCCCATCAAGACGCCAATGGCGATGAATGGACATCTCGATCTCAACCAAGACAACCCTAGCGTCGACCAAAAGGTATATTGTTCCATGATTGGATCACTTCTTTATCTTTGTGCATCTAGGCCCGATATTATGTTAAGTGTATGCATGTGTGCAAGGTTTCAAGCCGTTCCTAAAGAGTGTCACTTGACAGACGTAAAGAGAATCTTGCACTATTTAGTTCATGCGCCTAACCTAGGGTTGTGGTATCCCAAAGGGTCCAAGTTTAATCTCATCGGATACTCTAATGCGAATTATGCCGGATGCAAAGTGGATAGGAAAAGCACCTTCGGGACTTGCCATTTCTTGGGTAGGTCTCTAGTGTCATGGTCATCCAAGAAACAAAATTTCATTGCCCTATCCACAGCCGAAGCGGAGTATGTCACAGCCAGAAGTTGTTGTGCACAACTTCCTTGGATGTGACATACTCTAAGGGATTATGGTCTCAATATGAACCATATTCCACTCCTATGCGACAACGAGAGTGCTATCAAGATCGCCCATAACCTCGTTGAACACTCTAGAATGAAACACATTGACATTCGACACCATTTCTTGAGAGACCATTCAATGAAGGGAGATATTGTCATTTCACATGTGAGAACCAAAAAGCAACTAGCCGACATCTTCACCAAGCCACTAGATGAAAAACGCTTTTTCAAACCTAGGAATGAACTAAATATCCTTGATTCTTGAAATGTGGCTTGAGATATTGCACATCTAATTGTTAGTTTTGCATTCTCTTCAAAATTATGCATGCTTTCGAAAACTTGCCTCTCTCAATTTTCTATCAAATTATTTTCAATTATTGTCTCCTTGAATCATGGTCATTGTATGAATGTTTGTGTTCTTTACTGGCCATATTCATTGAGAATATTTGTGAAAACATAGTCCATACGGATCGTTCCTTGCAAATTCTTCAATATATATGAGAATTTGCTATCTAGGACCGGACTAGTCCGCCCATGGGTCCGGAAAAGTTCGACATCCTGGACATGTCTAAACAGGCATAGACTAGTCCACACCAGACTAGTCCGGCTTGTCACGGGACTTGTTCGGACTTCCAACTTAGTCCGGATCAGGTTTGGCGCCCGGACTTGTCCGGTATACCCAATGGACTAGTCCAGACTTCTGGGGACTTAACCTCCCATCGTCGGGCCTGACCCTTCCCATTCACTCTCTCTCCATCTTCAACGTGCGCCTCTCTCCAAAATCGCCCCCATTGGCGATTTTTGGTTCCATCCCTCAAAATCTTCGAGGAATCCGTGTGGAAGCTTCTTCGGAGTGTTAGGAAGGCAAATCCCGGACTACTGCGCCCTTCCAACCGTGGATTTATCCGATCTTTGCATCTCAAGGTGAGGTATTGACCTAACTCCAACTTTTTCAATTCTGTTAATTCTAGGTCGTTTCTTTTGTGACTTATAGTCTCCTTTGCTTATCTATCACCTTATGATCCTTTCCATGTGATATTGCGCTTTGGTATCGAAATTTGTAGAAAAATAGCAAAGTTTGGGTTTAACACTGGGTGGTCCAGACTAGTATGGATTGAGGACTGACAAGTCTGTTCCTGACCAGACTAGTCCGGCCAGGGACCGGACTAGTCCGGCCAGGGACCGGACAAGTCCGGCCTAACCTTAGGTTAACTCCTAACTTAGTGAATTTCCTACACTTCTACTGCAATATCTAGCTTTATCTCACCTTATATCCTTTAGTTATCCTTATTTCAGCATGTCTAGGTGGAACACCTCTCCTCTTTCCGATCCAGAAAAGGAGGCAGCTCGTCAAGAGTTCTATCACCGAAGGGATGAGGAGGAAGAAGATCGAGATGTATCTCAAGCTCAAGCGACTAAAGAGCAAGCTAGCCGAAGGAAAAGGATTGTCACCATGGGTAAGAAGCAAAAGGCCCAACCGGCCGATAAGGGCAAAGCACCCATGGGAGAGAGCAGACAAGCTAAGGGCAAGGGAAAGGATCCCACAAAGAAGATGCCCCTCAGAAAGGCTCCTCCTAGGAAGAAAGCTCTTGCACGGAGAGGCTTGGTCATTCGTGACCAACCCGCGGAGCCTCGTGGTCCTCCATAAGGCCCCATTGGTCCATTGGTCATGACTCCTCCCATGCACGATTCAAACCGGCAACCTCAACTGGGAAGCAATATTTTTCATGGAAAATGAGCTGAGAAAGCAAAGAGGCTCAGATTGCAAGATCCATACAAATATGAGGAGGTTACAGCGGATCCTTCCTTTTGGTGTGATTTTCACTGTGATTACTATCGCCTAGTCTACCGATCCAAAAAGACTCTAGTGACAGATGCTCAATGGGTAGATTGGGCCTATATGGAAAAGAAGGATCATCAAGCTTGTAGTGCAGTAATCCAAGCTGTTGAGCACCATGGACTTAGAGAGTTGCTTGAATTAAGGTACAACTGGAACACGGAGGTGGTGGCTCAATTCTACACCACATGCTACTTCTCCACCTTTGGAGATAGAAAAATCACTTGGTTGACCAATGGAGCTCAATACTCAGTTCTCTATGATGAGTTTGCTAGGATTCTTGGGGTTGAGGAGTTCCTAAGCCATGACTTGATCATTCACAATCTCAAGCCTCTAGATTTGGGGGAGATGGAGTTCATGTATGAAGTTGGTTTCTACAATCCCCCCACAACCAAGATTCTTCACCCCTTCTTTAGTGTGCTTAATCGGATATTGAGAAAAACCCTAGCACCTAAGAATGGGGACGCATGCATGATCCAAAGAAATTTGAGGCACTTGATGAAGTTGAAGATGAGAAGTTCAATATCTTTCACTACATATACAATGACATCTTCAACATATCCCACAATCCAAACCACTCCTGCTGCTAAGGAAGTTGATGGTGGTGGTGGTGGTGATGATGATGATGATGATGATGATGATGATGATGATGATGATGATGATGATGATGATGATGATGATGATGATGGATGATGATGATGGTGATGATGATGATGATGATGATGATGATGATGATGATGATGCTGATGATGATGATGATGATGATGATGATGATGATGATGATGAAGACGACGATGACAGAGAAGACAATGCTCAAGATGATGACGATGAAAGACGAAAAGCGACCAAAACCGTGGATAGGCGAGCGAGAGCGACGATGAGTAGATTTAGGCTCTCTCTTCTCCCTTATTCTTTTTCCTTTTTGGTGTCTTGATGCCAAAGGAGAGAGATTGAGAGGGAGTATTAGATACATGGACTATGCTATGTTTTTAAATTTTGGGTTGTAATGTTAATTTTTGCTACTCGTTCTTACTTGGTTTGTAATGACATTATCTATGCTATCACTCTATGTTATGTGAATCTTGTTGTCTATTTTGTCATGTTGATTCTATTGAATATCATTCTAGTCAAATATGTGTGATGATGCCAAATAAAAATTTGAGATGCATGATTCACTCCACTTTTCACATCTCAACACTTGCATCACACGTAGGCACCCCACCATAACACACAAATGTATAAGTCTCCCATAGACTTCATTCTAGTGCATTAAATTTATTTCAAATCTTCCATGCACACATTTAGGGGGAGATCCTTATACACGTGTGTGTTATGAAAATAAACTCAATTATATCTTTTATCGGAAACCACAATGTGTTGTCATCAAATCACCAAAAAGGGGGAGATTGAAAGTGCATCTAGGATAATCCTCGTGGATTTTGATGATTAATGACAACACTTAAGGGACTAATGAGCATTACAAGTGTAAGTGCAGGTGATTGAAAGTTGGACGGCGTTGAAAGCACTCAAAAAGAAAAAAGATAAGAAAAAGGCGAAGAACTCGAGGGATAGAATTTAGGCTTTTAAATTCTTTGTGTCGAGTTCAGCTACTTAGCTTGAGTGTGTTCAGTGAGTCAAGTGTTGAGAATCTCCTAAGAGATCATAGTCCAAGCTAGACTAGATTGAGAGATGAGTTGAAGCAGCCCTGAGGACAGGGCTGGACTTGTCCAGGTAGGAAGGTCGGACTAGTCCGGCCACATCGGACTAATCCGATGTTAGGCAGACCAAGAGTCTCTGTCTGATTTTGGACTTTTCCGTTTGGGGATGGACTAGTCTGTGGTGAGTGTGTTTGTGTCCTTCTGGGACTAAGTCCTGAAGGACCGGACTAGTCTGCTTGGACAGACTAGTCCGTTTAAGTTCGGAAAAGTAGTTCCTGACTGAGATCAGACTAGTCCGTTTTGTGACAGACTAGTCCGTAGTGGACTTGGTGGAGGCTTCTGGGACTAAGTATTGGACGTTGAACTTGTCTTCCCTTAGGGGCTGGACTAGTTCGGTGCGCCAGACCGGTCCGTTCTCAATCGGAACAAATAGTTCTGTGTGAGATCAAACTAGTCCGTTGTTTGACAGACTAGTCCAAGGTGTAGTGACCGTTTGAATTCAAAAGGTGGTGGGGGACTTTGTGGTTGGTCAAGAGTGACATCACTGGTCCCCACAGGCCGGACTAGTCCGCACTTGTTCTGGTGGCAACAACTACTTGTCGAGATCCCTATAAAAAGGGATCCACCAGTCTCCAAAGGCCCTATATCAAACCCTAGCACCGCCACAACCTTCCTAGAGCCATCCTAGCCCTCTCGCAACCATTTTTGGAGTCCTAAGAGCGATTCTTGAGGATTTGTGAGTTGTGGAGGAGAGAAGAGAAGGGTTTGCTTGATCTTGAGCTCTTGGTTGATTCTCTCGGTTTGACTTATTGATTTGAGTTCGTGTGAGTGTTGATCTTCAATCTTTTCGAGTTGTAAACTTGTGGGAGCCTTAGGTTGTGAGTTGCCCCACGAATTTGGTGATTACCCCCGTGATTTAGTGGAAGAGTAGTCGACCTTCATGGTGGCTAAGCGAGGAAAGGGTTGAGTGAAACCCTGCCTTTCGTGGGCATCCTCAACATGGATGTAGGCTCCTTTTGTGGGGTTGAACCACTGGGTAAATCTTGTGTCTTGTGTCTTTGATTTGACTTCCTCGTTTTTCTCTAGATCAAGTTAGGACTCCACACATTCTTCATATTAATCTTGTGATCCGCCTCGATCTAGTTGTTTTTACTTCGTGCATAACCACTACTAGATTGCTAGGTTCATTTACTTTACCTTTCATCAAGTTGAGTTCATCAAATCGCCTAAAAAGCTCACCTTTCCTTATGTTCAACTCCCTGACCGTACTAGACCGCCCCTAGGCCGGACTAGTCCGCACTCTGTAATTTGATTAGCTTTTATTGAGTTTTCAACCCCCCTCTAGGCAACTTTCAGGAAACAATGGGCTACCATCTGCTATAGCAGCAGCCGCTGCTCAGGTACAGGATGGTGCCCTTGTGTCGATCACTGAATCGACCACAAGTCCTGAGAATGCGCTGATTGCAGCGCATGCCCTCCTTCTAGCGCCACTTCAACATTTGGCGCGCCAGGTAGGGGACACTTTTTTGGATCTAAGAGCCTCACCACAATAGTGAGTCCTATCGCCGGCTCCCCTCGACCCTCCGTCATGATGGGAGAAGGCAGGGTGGCACCACTTCCTGCTTCATAGTGGGCTGACCCGGTGGACACACGGTCACGGTTCCGGTAGCTACTGCTGTCACTACACGGTAGCTTTCTACTACCACCACAACAGTGATGCTGCTAGTGGGAGATCCAAAGTGTGCAGCCTGCTTAGTGTGACACCCGGTTGAAAGCATCTAGGCCCCATGAGGTACGGTTTCGGTGATTAATGACAACCATTCGATATTACTAATGAATTTGTGAATGCAAGGTCTCAATAACACTCAATCAAATGAAATCAAAATTACATTGGAGACCCATATAAAATCAACGAATGAGATCAAACCAAATCATATGAAGACAAGAAGTGAAAGCTCTAACTTGATATCACTCAATGCTTGAAGACAATCAAAACAACATTTCAAACAAGTGTCAAAGAGGTCACAAGTTCAAATTCCAAAAGAACAACTCAAAACAACTCGAAGTCAACAAGTTGAACACACCGGATCATCCGATGGTCTTTGAGTTGACACACATCGGTCGAGTTGGTTCAACTGAAGAAGAAGACCTCAGACAAATGCACTCACCGGATCATCCGATGTGAGTGGCTCAGTGACATCGGTCCATCATCACAGATTGCAATACCATTGGACCAAGTGAAGCACCGGATCATCCTATGTGCAGACTTACACACATCGGTCGATCACTCCAGTGAGCCTCAAGATCAAGCAAAATTCTGGAGGAAGAGCCACCGGATCATCCGATGAGAAGACAGATCAACATCGGTCTAACAACGGTCATATCTGACACAGTGACATCAGCTAATTTGGCTTTGACCGATGTTAACTGAAGGGGAGACATCGGATCATCCGCTGTTCGCAGAGAAGTGATGTCAGCCTACTTTTCCAACGGCTATCTCGTGGAGGCTGGCTATTTATACCCCTTCAACCTGTCAAATCGACAAGACTTGAAGCCCAGACATACTCTACACATCCTAGAGCATTCAAGCAATAGAGCTACCACTTTCACATCATTTGTTCATCATTTGTACACCAAGAGATAGGCTAGAACTAGCTAGAGATAGTGCTTGGGTGCCTCCATTCTTGGTGATTGGAGTCTCTAGTGTAGTGAGAGTCATAAGGGAGTGTCCCTTGGTGTGTGCAACTTCCGGAGCTTGCCAAGAAGATTGTGGAAGCCCGGAGGATCCCAAAGTGTACAAGGCTTGAGCTCCACCTTGCCGAGGTTGGCGAACGGAGAAGAATAGTGAAGAAGCCCCTTGTCTCGGTGACTTGGGAGTGGCAAAACCCTTCGGTGGGTGCCACAACGTGGATGTAGGAAGATCCTTGTGATCTTACCGAACCACGGGATAGACTCCGTGTCCCTTGAGCGTTTGCATCCCTCTCCCTTTTTACTCTTATGCAATCTTCATTCCGCAACTTTAATTTACATTGATTGCATAGTTTAATTGCATAGGGAATTGGGCTTGAGGTTGTTAGTTCTTAATCGTTTTAAAATTTGAAAGAAAGCCCAATTCACCCCCCCTCTTGGGCATTTCGATCCTTACAATTGGTATCAGAGCAAGGTTGCTCATTGGATCATTCTAGCTTCACCGCTAGAGAGCTTAGCCAAGAATGGGGGTTCGGTTCCTATCTTCGAGGGCAAGAACTTTGCCTATTGGAAAGCACGCATGCGTGCCTACCCAGAGGCCATTGCTCCCGAAGTTTGGGAAGCGACCCATGCGGGATTTGGAGATCTCAATTATGTTGGTGATCAACTAAAATGGGATGCTAAGGCTAGAAATGCCATCTATGAATGCATAAGTCAAGATGTTTTTGCTAGAATTGCTAGTAAGGAGAAAGCTTGTGAAATTTTGGCATGTCTAATTGAAATTCATGAGGGCTCATCTCGTGTTAAAGAACTCAAATATCACTTGCTAAAATCCAAGTATGATGAATTCAAAATGCTTCCTCATGAGAATGTTAACCAAATGTTTCCTCGCTTAAATGTGCTCATTGAGGAGATTAACGCACTTGACATTGCTTCTCTTGGTAAGGGACTTATCAACCGCAAGATCCTCATGCTTCTACCTAAGCCCAAGTACAACATTATCAACTCAATGCTCCAAAAGGAATCACTTGACAACATTGAAGTCTCGGAGCTCATTGGAGAAATTCATGCTCATGAGATGAGCGTACTTGGAATGATGGAGGAGTCATTGTCAAAAACTATTGCTCTCAAGGCTTCAACCAAGAAGACAACTCCCAAGAAAAAGAAAGTGGTTGAGCCTAGCTCAAGCGAAGAAGAGCAAGCAACAAGCGAAGATGACGATGATGAGCTTGCGTTGATGATGAGAAAATTCTCACGTCTAAACTCCAAAATCGCAAAGAAGGGATACTCCTTTGATCCAAAGAAGAAAGCCTTCCTCCCAAGAAAAGATGAAAACAAAACATGCTACAATTGTGGTGATCAAGGCCACATATCATATGATTGTCCAAGACCCGACAAGAGGAAGGACAACCACAAAGGAAAGTATAGAAAGCTAGAAAAAAGTGATGAAGATGAAGAAGAGGTCAAACCCAAGCGCGCCTTTGGAAAGAAGAAATTTGACAAGGGCAAGAAAACCAAGCTCTTTCCAAAGAAGAGAAGAGGGCCTCAAAAAGTCTTCATGTGCGAGGCAAATGAGTGGATCACAGATGAAGAGTCAAGCGATGAAGAGAGTGAAGATGAAGAAAACTTGGCGGGCCTTGCCGTCGTCGACAAAGACAACTCACCTCTTCGTCCACCTCCTATGTGCCTCATGGCTAAAGGTAACTCTAAGGTATGTGACGATTCTAGCGATGATGATGAGCTCTCCCCCGATGAACTAGCATCTATGATTAATGAATACCATGTCATCATAAAAAGGGAAAAGAGCAAGGTTAAAGCACTTGAACAAGCTTGTGCTAAACTTGAGAGTGCGAAGCTCGATTTGCATGACAAGTATGTAACCATACTTAAAGAGCATGACACGCTCAAAACACATGTCAAGCAAATCGAGAAGGAAAATGCTCAAATCAAGCTTGATCATCATGAGCTTGACTTAGCAAACCAAGCACTCTTGGGAAAGCACAATGACTTGGTTCAAAAACATGAAATGCTTAACCTTGCTTATGAGGCAATTGAACTAAAAATGAAAAACATGAAAAAGGAAACCCTTGATGGCAAAGTATCAACTATTTCACATGCCACTAATACTTTGGATAAGTCTTTGCCTTTGAAAGCAAGCCTTAGGGAGAAGGAATTGATGGACGAAATTGAAAGTCTCCGCACTAGTGTGGTGAGACTTTCCAAGGGGGAGGACAAGCACAAGGAAATCCTCTACCAACAAGCCAAAGGCTTCAACAAGAGAGGACTTGGATCCTTCCCGGTGCTCAACAAAGGAAAGGTGCCCTCACCGGAGCTTAGGGCGAGCTTCATCAAAGAAGTTGGATCCTATTGCCAACATTGTGAGGTCACCGGACACCACACGAGGGAGTGTCCTCTTCCCAACCGTCCTTCTCCCAAATTGCCTCCTAACTACAAATCTACTTTCCATGATTATCACTATCTCTTAAGCAAAGTAGGTGGCAAGGTGAAGGCAAGGTTCATCGGCAAAGATATTAAGGGCATGAAGGGGAAGCTCCCCAAGCAACTTTGGGTCCCAAAATCACTTGTATCACACATACAAGGACCTAAGTTAGCTTGGGTGCCTAAACTCAAAAACTAACTTCATGTGTGTAGGTGAACTACAAAGCCGGAGGAAAACATTGGGTACTCGATAGCGGGTGCACTCAACATATGACCGGTAATGATGGTATGTTCACCACCATAGAGAACCCCGATAATCATGAACAAGTCACCTTTGGTGACAACTCAAAGGGGAAGGTAATTGGTTTAGGTAAAATTGCTATTTCGCATGATTTGTCCATTTCTAATGTACTATATGTTAAGTCACTTAGTTTCAATCTACTTTCCATTGCACAACTGTGTGATCTTGGACTAACGTGCACCTTTGACAAGAATGGTGTTGTAGTAACTAGTGAATCAAGCAAGGAACTAATATTCAAAGGATTTCGGCATGGACATCTTTACTTGGTGGACTTCTCCAACAAGGATGCTAGCTTGACCACTTGTCTTTTCACTAAGACAAGCTTGGGTTGGCTATGGCATCGACGCATTTCTCACATTGGGATGAGCAAGCTTAAGAAGTCGTTCAAGCTTGGGATGGTGACCGGCGTGAAGGATGTCACGTTTGAGAAGAACAAGCTTTGTAGTGCTTGTCAAGCCGGGAAGCAAGTTGCTTCACACCACCCAATGAAGACAATGGTGTCAACCTCCAAGCCGCTTGAACTACTCCACATGGACCTCTTCGGACCATCCACATATCAAAGTCTTGGTGGTAACTTCTATTGTCTTGTTATCGTTGACGATTATTCTCGATATGCTTGGACTTTGTTTTTAGGTGACAAGGGTGAAACTCCGGAAGTTTTCAAGACCTTTGCCAAACGTGCTCAAAGGGAATTTCAACTTCCCATCATCAAAGTCCGGAGTGACAACGGCACCGAGTTCAAGAACTACAACATTGGGGAGTGGTGTGATCGTGAAGGCGTGAAGCATGAGTTTTCGGCCACATACACCCCCCAACAAAACGGTGTCGTTGAAAGGAAGAACAAGACCCTTATCACCCTTGCAAGAGCAATGCTTGATGACTATGGCACGTCGGAGAAGTTCTGGGCCGAAGCAATCAACACGGCGTGCCATGCCGCAAATAGGGTCTATCTTCACCGACTACTCCAAAAGACCCCATATGAGCTCCTCATTGGGAGAAAGCCCAACATCTCCTACTTTAGAGTCTTTGGGTGCAAATGCTACATCTACCGCAAGAAAAGGCTCGGTAAGTTTGAAAGAAGATGTGATGTTGGTATTTTTCTTGGTTATGCATCAAACTCAAAAGCATATCGAGTATTCAACCAAACCTCCGGTCTAGTTGAAGAAAGTTGTGATGTTGAGTTTGATGAGACTAATGGCTCCCAAGAGGAGAGTTTTGGTCATGATGAAATAGATGATGAGCCTCTACGAGAAGCCATGAAAAACATGACCATTGGAGACATCAAGCCGGAAGTTGAAGAGGGGCATGATCAAGGGGGAGCATCAAGTTCCAACATCAACACCTCCATGATGCCTCAAGTTGATGAAGAAGAAGAAGAGAAAGATGATCCATTGCCAATGCAAGATTCACAAGCCACACAACACCAACAACAAGAAGAAGTCCATGATCAAGTCCAACCACAAGAGGAACAACAAGCTTCACCACCGCCAAGTGCCTCACAACCACTTATGAGGCATGGACGCATCTCCAAGGCGCATCCAATGGACCAAATCATTGGAAGTCCTTCAAGGGGCGTAAGTACTCGTTCCCGCCATGTCACCTCATTTTGTGAGCACTACTCTTTTGTTTCGTGTGTAGAACCCACTCATATAGAGGAAGCACTCCAAGATCCAAATTGGGTGATGGCCATGCAAGAAGAACTCAACAACTTCACCCGCAATGAAGTTTGGGTGTTGGAGGAGCGACCCAAGGACAAGAACGTCATCGGTACGAAGTGGGTATACCGGAACAAGCAAGACGAGAATGGCGTCGTGGTCCGCAACAAGGCAAGACTTGTGGCCAAGGGGTTTTCACAAGTTGAAGGACTAGACTTTGGAGAAACATTCGCTCCGGTCGCTCGGTTAGAAGCTATTCGCATACTCCTTGCCTTTGCTTCACATCACAATATAATGCTTTATCAAATGGATGTTAAAAGTGCCTTTCTCAATGGCTATATTAACGAACTTGTTTATGTTGAGCAACCTCCCGGGTTTGAAGATCCGAGGAATCCTAACCATGTGTATAGGTTACACAAGGCGCTCTACGGGCTCAAGCAAGCACCTAGGGCGTGGTATGAACGACTAAGGGATTTCCTAGTCATGCAAGGATTCAAGATCGGGAGGGTGGATACTACACTCTTCACCAAGGACATCAACGGAGATTTATTTCTTTGTCAAATTTACGTTGATGACATTATTTTTGGCTCAACTAACAAAGCTCTTAGCCATGAGTTTGGCAAAATGATGTCTAGGGAATTCGAGATGTCAATGATTGGAGAGCTCAACTTCTTCCTTGGATTCCAAATCAAGCAACTTCAAGAGGGGACCTTCATCTATCAAGAGAAGTACACAAAGGACCTCTTGAAGAAATTTGAGATGGGAGATTGTAGCTCAAGAAGCACTCCAATGGCGACAAATTGCCATCTCGACGCGGACATGGACGGTAAACCTATTGATCAATCTCATTATCATTCTATGATTGGCTCATTGTTATATCTTACCGCATCTAGGCCCGATATTATGTTTAGTGTGTGCCTGTGTGCTCACTTTCAAGCGGCACCTAAAGAATCGCACAAGAAGGCGGTCTTTAGGATACTTCGGTATCTCAAGCATACCTCAAGTGTAGGTTTGTGGTACCCCAAGAACGCTAGTTTCCATCTCTTGGGATACTCGGATTCGGACTTTGCCGGATGTCGTGTGGATCGCAAGAGTACCTCCGGTGGGTGCCACTTACTTGGGCGTTCCCTAGTATCTTGGTCGAGCAAAAAGCAAAATTCCGTGGCTTTGTCCACCGCGGAGGCGGAGTATATAGCGGCCGGTGCATGTTGTGCCCAAATTCTATATATGAAGCAAACCCTTTTGGACTTTGGAATTAAAATTGGTTGTGTGCCTCTCCTTTGTGACAATGAAAGTGCGGTTAAGATAGCTAGAAACCCCGTTCAACACTCCCGCACTAAGCACATTGATATTCGCCATCACTTCTTGCGTGATCATGAGGCTAAAGGAGACATCTCTTTGCAAGGTGTTAGATCCGAAGAACAATTGGCGGATATCTTCACAAAACCACTTGATGAGAAAACCTTTTCTAGACTTAGAAGTGAATTAAATGTGCTAGATGCATCTAACGTCATGTAAGTTGCCATGTTCATGTAAGGATGCATATCATATAGGTCTTGTCTAACTCCCAAAGGATAGGGGCAAGCTAGAAGTAGTTTTCCCTGAGGAAGCCTTTGGAAGGTTCAAATTCGGCAAGATAGATTTATTTTATGCCTTGCATGATCCCTGCCATATAAACTTGCACTCATTTAATCTCTTGCATTATAATTTGTTTGGCATTGCATAACGGTAGATTGTCACAAAGGGGAACCCACCTCATGAGAAGGAGACTTGTTTGAAATGCAATATCTCAACTCATATAAGGTGGAAAGAACAAAATGTTAGGTACGTTAATGCTTAGAGGATCATGCTTCAAAGAGATAGAAGTCTTCATACTCTACCTCACAAAGCATGGGCCTTACATTTTATTTGGATATTTTCCTCCATTTTTCTTGGTGTTCCATTTGAGTTAAGGTCTAGCCAAGCTATTGGCATATTAGCTTCTTGAGGGGTAAGGGGTTGCCCAAAAAGTCCTAAGACATGTGTTTCTCTTCGATTGTTTGTTTGGTCAAAGGACATATATGGGATGTTTTCGTTCTGTTGTCATCAGATTATCCGATGCCTATGTCAATCCCTCGTCGGTCCAATAGGTGTTCAAATCTTCAAAGCTCAATTTTGTCTGAATTTCAAATGATCCGACGCGTTCATTCCGAAAAACATCAGTCCATCCGATGTTCACTCTTCTGGAGCTGTGGTCAATTCAACCGATGTTCGCTTCCTCCAACGTCGGACCATCCTGTGTCAACTTCACTCTTTTGAACACCCTTACTGTGCCATTCGACCGATGACCCAAACCCTAAACGTCGGTCCATCCGATGTCAACAGCAATTTTTGAACACCCTTACTGTGGCATTCGACCGATGTGCACTTCACTTATCATCGGACCATCCGGTGTTAAATTTTCGGCTAGGGTTTGGGGTCCACTATTTAAACCCGCACGCCGGCCCGACTTTCTCTCTCCCAGACACCCCTATCTCCCGCCGCCGCCGACCACCGTCTCCTTCGCGCCGCCGCCTCTCCCTCGCGCCGCCGTCTCTCCCTCGCCCGCAGCGCCGCCGTTGGCCGCTGCCGCCGTCCCCTGCTCGCAGCGCTGCCGCCGCCGCCCCCCCAGGCGCCGCCGCCGCCGTCCCCGGCTGCCACCACCCGCACCACCGCGCCCAAGCACCGTCGCCGCCACTCACCACCGCGCCCAAGCATCGCTGCCGCCTCTCTCCACCGCCAAAGCTGCTCCACGCTCACACCACCAACGTGCGCCATCTCCGATCATCTCCACCTCGCTAAGGTTTTCCGGCCCGTCAATCTTCTTGCTTCTAGAGCTCGAGATCGCTCATTGCTAAGATGGGTCGCGACCGCAAAGGAAAGGGAAAGGCGATCGCGGAGCCTGCCGCGAAAAAGCGCAAACTTTCGAAGGATGAGAAGCAGGCCCTAATAGCCGCTCGCGCCGCCGAGGAGCGTGAGCAAGGCCGAGGGGGATCACTGAGGATCCGCGAGGCTCGCCCGAGGCAGCCTCCCGTGATCGACGACTCCGACGCCGAAGAGGAGTCGGTTGAGCCTCTCGTCCGCCGGCGCTCAGCCCGGACTCGAGGAGGTCACACCGAGGCTGCTCCTCGTCCGAGACCGACGGCTGTCGACCGTCGTGAGGACAGGGAGGCTGAGAGGGCCATCAATGAGATGGACACGGCCGTCCGGGTCGGTGAAGGAGTCCGTCTTGTGGACTACCGGAAGATGAAGGCTAAGCAACTCCGGAAGCTCAGATGGAGTGTAATGCTTGAGGAGTGGTTCCCACAGCCCCGAGAGCTTCTTGTGGACAGTCGCTTCTGGACTGTCACCCAGGCGTCTCTCTATGAGACCTACAAGCGCCGAGGGCACAAGCTTTTTCAGCACAACCACTTGGACTGGAGGCAGCTTGCAGTGGCAGCGGAGACTGAGGTCCGTCCTTTCTTTGAGAGATACAGAGGCTTGGTGGAGCTACTGGATTATGAGAGAAGTGCGTATGTGGAAGAGTGGGTCCGTGTCTTCTACGCGACCCTGTACATCTCAGAGGGCAGGAGGTCGATTGCCTTCATGTTCAATGGTCAGCACTACCACCTCTCGAGGCAGACTTTGGGGCATATTCTTGGTTTGGACCTGCACGACACCAGCGTACACGAGAAGGTATATGGGCAGGCAGATCCACCAAGGAGGCCACTTACTGGAGGGGTAGCACCACAGCTTGACGAGATCCGCTCTTTGTTTGGCCCCTCGTTCTCTCCAGACCAGCCGAGAGTTCCAGCTCTCCTGACCCCAGCTGCGCGCATTGTGCACCTCGCCTTGCGCCGCACGCTCCTGCTGAGGTCAGGTTACTTGGAGGGGTTCACGAGTCTGCAGCAGACCCTCCTGTTCTACATAATGAACGGGATGGATTTTGATATCGTGGACATACTCCTCTGTGAGATGGAAGACGTAATCACGGATGGAATCGGCATGATGAGGCAGATGGTCTACGGGCACTGGATCAGTTACATTTGCTCTATGGTGGTGCCTGAGGGACATACAGCACAAGCCCGGCTAGCTGACGAGAGTGTGACTCGCTTTAGTCACTATCGTGCCTCTGCTCCTGGAGACCGTCGCCTTGGTCGTCCAGTTGAGCGCCAGGTTCGGGCCCGTCTGTCAGAGGAAGACTGGTCCAACCTAGAGCGGGAGGACGAGAGGCTTGCTGAGGCTGAGGCTCAGGGGGAGGACCTGCAGCACATCTGGTCTGAGAGCGACACCGACGACAGTGTCGAGGAGTACTTCCCTCCCCCTCCACCTTCACCGAGGCAGCACGACGCCGAGGCAGGAGGATCAGCTGCTCCGCCACCGACACCACCTCCTGTGTCCGAGGCGCAGGTGACGCAGCCGTCTGAGCTGACGTCGCTCCTCCAGCAGATGATCGAGCAGCAGCGCCAGGACAGGCTCGCTGCTGAGCAGGCCAGGGCAGAGCAGGCTGCTCACCTGGCACAGCTGCAGCGGCAGCAGCAGGAGCTCCAGCTGGAGATCGCCCGTCAGAGGCGAGAGGATACGGACCAGTTCACCAACTGGTAGATCAGATGCACCGCCGTACCCTCGACCAGTAGCAGCAGACCCAGCAGGCCATGATGGGGATCCTAGGGTTGATCACCAACCTTTACACTCAGACCGGGATCGCCCTTCCTCCACAGCAGCCTGGACTGGGACTGGCTCCAGGTGTTGCTCAGGTGCCTACTTCTCCTATACCTTCAATCAGTATGTCACCACTTCTGGCATCCAGCGCACCGATTCACTCACCACTGCCGGCGACGATATTGTTCCAGCAGACACCGGCGTCCGTGGTGAGCGCTCCACTTCCTCCAGCTCCACCGGCACCTCCAGTCCCGGCTTCCTCTCCTCCAGCACCGGCAGCGGACCCTCCAGCTCCCGCCGCCCCGGCAGCTCCTACGACCGGCGACTCCAGCTCCGACGACTGTGACGGTTCTCAGTTCGTCTTCGCGCCCAGCTCTCAGGGTCTATAGGCGTTCTGATCCCTTTTTGGTGTCTTGATGCCAAAGGGGGAGAAGATGTAGAAGAGTCAGGGGGAGTGGTAGTCTCAGGGGGAGTGTAGGGAGTGTGTGTGTGTGTGCTTATCCTTTGTATTCATGCTTGTGTACTCTTTTGTAATTTTAATTAAGCACTCTTTCACTTGTCTCATTTGCTTATGATTTTAATCAATTGAGCTTTTCGCACCACAAATTTCTTTTGCGTTTTACAAGCTTAATGTGTCCTATGCTGTATTCATTGCATATATATACTTGAGTATTATCATCAAATTCATTATTATTGCGCTTTAAATTATTGTGTTGTCATCAATCACCAAAAAGGGGGAGATTGAAAGCATCTAGGCCCCATGAGGTACGGTTTCGGTGATTAATGACAACCATTCGATATTACTAATGAGTTTGTGAATGCAAGGTCTCAATAACCCTCAATCAAATGAAATCAAAATTACATTGGAGACCCATATAAAATCAACGAATGAGATCAAACCAAATCATATGAAGACAAGAAGTGAAAGCTCTAACTTGATATCACTCAATGCTTGAAGACAATCAAAACAACATTTCAAACAAGTGTCAAAGAGGTCACAAGTTCAAATTCCAAAAGAACAACTCAAAACAACTCGAAGTCAACAAGTTGAACACACCGGATCATCCGATGGTCTTTGAGTTGACACACATCGGTCGAGTTGGTTCAACTGAAGAAGAAGACCTCAGACAAATGCACTCACCGGATCATCCGATGTGAGTGGCTCAGTGACATCGATCCATCATCACAGATTGCAATACCATTGGACCAAGTGAAGCACCGGATCATCCTATGTGCAGACTTACACACATCGGTCGATCACTCCAGTGAGCCTCAAGATCAAGCAAAATTCTGGAGGAAGAGCCACCGGATCATCCGATGAGAAGACAGATCAACATCGGTCTAACAACGGTCATATCTGACACAGTGACATCAGCTAATTTGGCTTTGACCAATGTTAACTGAAGGGGAGACATCGGATCATCCGGTGTTCGCAGAGAAGTGATGTCAGCCTACTTTTCCAACGGCTATCTCGTGGAGGCTGGCTATTTATACCCCTTCAACCTGTCAAATCGACAAGACTTGAAGCCCAGACATACTCTACACATCCTAGAGCATTCAAGCAATAGAGCTACCACTTTCACATCATTTGTTCATCATTTGTACACCAAGAGATAGGCTAGAACTAGCTAGAGATAGTGCTTGGGTGCCTCCATTCTTGGTGATTGGAGTCTCTAGTGTAGTGAGAGCCATAAGGGAGTGTCCCTTGGTGTGTGCAACTTCCGGAGCTTGCCAAGAAGATTGTGGAAGCCCGGAGGATCCCAAAGTGTACAAGGCTTGAGCTCCACCTTGCCGAGGTTGGCGAACGGAGAAGAATAGTGAAGAAGCCCCTTGTCTCGGTGACTTGGGAGTGGCAAAACCCTTCGGTGGGTGCCACAACGTGGATGTAGGAAGATCCTTGTGATCTTACCGAACCACGGGATAAACTCCGTGTCCCTTGAGCGTTTGCATCCCTCTCCCTTTTTACTCTTATGCAATCTTCATTCCGCAACTTTAATTTACATTGATTGCATAGTTTAATTGCATAGGGAATTGGGCTTGAGGTTGTTAGTTCTTAATCGTTTTAAAATTTGAAAGAAAGCCCAATTCACCCCCCCTCTTGGGCATTTCGATCCTTACACCGGTTCCGAAAATGAACCAAGTGCAGTATATGTGTGCCCAGGATGTTTAACACACATATACAAGTGATTCACAAATGATAAACAGATAATTACCACAACTCAAATTATTAAATAAGTACTTTTATTACAGAATTCATAATATCCTCGAATACAAGCTCTAATGAATATTTATGACAAGTTCAACTAATGCAGCGGAAATTACTAATTAAGCAAACTAAAGAGCTAACCAGCATAAGCAATAGGGTACCGCTCCAAGCAAAACCACAGGCAAAGTTGACGGCAGACACGGCCTAGAACTCTGCATTATCATCGTTAAACTCCCAATCCTGACCTGCAACTGTTGGTGGGGGGATTGCAAGGTGAGTACATGTCGTACTCAGCAAGTGTGGAAAGTATGATATGTAGCTGATACAAGTGATGAATATAATAATGGCTAAGTGCTGAAAAGTACATTAAAACATTTGAAAAATAATATATTACATGTATGTGAAGTAAACCCATCATAAACCATAATGATTACCATAGTACGAGTCCATATCCATATCCGTCACCATTATACCAGATTTCACCATTACAATTAACCATATGGATTGCCATAAACCAATCCATAACCATAAACCATTCATAACCAGTACCAAACCATAACCATCCCAAATACCAAGTTTTCCCCTAATCATGTGAGGGTCCAGGTTGCTATCGATCGGTAGCACGGCTATCATGATAGTTTTAAGACACTCTGTAGAGGTTGTACCATTTTACCCACGTGTTTGTGATTTCATCACTTTTCAGTGACTAGAACCTCTATTATGCCATCTCACACTTCCGTCGGTGTGTGGCCAAGAGATCACAAAATAGCTTTTACAAAGGGGTTACTAGCCTATTCAGACCCCACTGAGGTTTCACCAGTGGTGATGTCTCCAACTGAGCACATCTTCAACCAAGGGCCCCTCTTGAGCCATTCGGATCCTAGGGTAGTCCCACCCATCATCAACAAACCTAATCGGACTACCCCTTCCTCGAGCATCCTTAATGGTCCAAACAGCACTGGCAAAGCCCTAATTAATTAGCCACGCCGCACCCATATTTGGCCTCGTGGTGGCACTGTAAATCCTGGATGATTGCTCCACGAACCGGTCCTTAGATCTAAAGCAAGCAAACCACCATAACATCCAACCCATCCACTCACCATGCTTGCTTAGATCACCCATTACCATTAACCAGTTCATGTTGATCAAAATCTCATAACTGCATAATTAAGTTAAGTGGTATAGTTGTTTTCCCATCCCAATTAATTAAGCGAAGCAAAAAGGTAAAAAGTCCTTCCCGACTCTCTAACATAAATTCCAGGTGACAAGGGTGGTTAACAAAGCTAGTAAACTTCCTACCATAGGATTCCCACCAAATTGACACACGCATGCAATTTTGCAAACAAAACATTTATTTGTCAAAACAGGATCAATATGTTCAAGGACACTTGCCTTGCTCTTGAGCTTGATTAGGATCAAAGGCTTCAAACTCCTTGTGCTGGAGATCCTCTGCAGCACTCTCTAGCGCAAAATCCGTCTAATCCACACAATGATCATACAAGACAAGAATCACAATCAATAAATGCACATATATTACTCAATATGTCATGACATGCATGATTAATGAAAATGCAAGGTAAAACTAGTTAATAAGTTGTTAATAATATTTACCAACTAGTTCTAATAGTTTTTAACAAGTTTGGATAGGTTTGGAATTGATTCAAATCAATTTTAGAATTAATTCAACAAAGATTAACCAGGAAAATCAGACTAGTCCGCTAGGGACCGGACTAATCCGCACTTCGCAGAACTAGCGAACTAGGGTTTTCTAGATCGACGTGAATTTAGAGGTTTGGGGTTGAATTCACGTACGAAAGAGGAAGTAGAAGGTATACCAGGTGTCTAAGACTCCAAAGAATCAAGGGTTTTGGAGGCAACACTCGATTCTTGACGATCTAGGGTTGATGAAGAACTTGATGGTGAATCGTCGATGAAGAACGCAAAGTTGATGGAGATCTTGATCCTCTTTCATCTCCTCCTCTTCTTCTCCTTTCTCTAGATCTCCTTGTCCCTCCTTGGTGGTGGCTATCCACGAGCTAGGGTTTGGGTGTGGTTCAAAAGTGGCAAATAGATGTCAAGCCAAGGGGTGGGGTTGTTTATATAGAGGTGGAGGGTTAGGGTTTCAATGAATTCGAGTTTGAGATGGGTAGGGGTCAGTTTGGAGTCCCACATGGGCACCAAAAGAGTTGGGCACGACGTCCCTAGGCCCACTTAATATAAAACCCAAGAAACAAGTCGTGAAACAAAGATCAATTCAGAGTCACGATTTATCGAACAAGTCCGAAAAGGGCCAGACTAGTCCAGAGTTAGACAGAGAGAAATCGGATGTGTCCGGACTAGACATCGGACAAGTCTGAACTTATCCAGAGGGGAAAAACAGACAAGTCTGGCCAAAAATCAGACAAGTACGATTTTATTCAGAGGAAAAACAGACAAGTCTACTGGAATATCGGACAAGTCCAGGGACTTAGCAAAAAATCCAAGAAATTGGAACACCGAACTAGTCCGCACTGGACTGGGCAAGTCCGAAAGTGTTCAGAGAGAAATACAGAGTAGTCTGCAGCTAAACGGACAAGTCCGATGGAAGTTAGAGAGAAATCGGACTAGTCCGCACTAAAATTGGACTAGTCCGCACTTCCCAGAATTCTTAATTGTGGTTTTGCTATTAATTCATTTTAAACTTGTTCCTTTTTATGTGGATTAGTGTTAGACATAGTTAATGATGGATGCAGGGCATGAAAATGAAAATGAGGGTGTTACACTTATCCTGGTCTTGCACTCTAAGCCTGTGCCTACACTTTGCCTCATGGTTGCTGCTGTTACCACGCGACGGCTTTCTACCACCACAGCAACAATGACGCCACCAGGTACCTGTGACGTATCCGATGTCCTTGGTTATTTTCTTGCTTGGAGTCCCTTGGCGCTGAACGGTCACTACCATGAAAAGATAATGCCAATAGAGGGTCCGGAGTGTGCTGTCTGCTTAGCATGGTCCTGCACTCTAAGTATGCACACTCTACCTTTCCTGCGGCTGAGTTCTGGGGGTTTGAAGTGTGATACCTGCTTAGCCTGGTCCTGCAAACTAAGTATCCACACTCTACCTTTCCAATGATGTGGCTTAGTACTGGGGGCCGAATGTCCCCCGAAAGACTAATGTTCGTGGGAGGTCAAGAGTGCGCAGCCCGTTTTGCCTAGTCTTGCACCATAAGCCTGTGCCCTATATTCCTAAGCTAGCGCACTCTTCTCTCCATCACTGCGGTTCAGTACCGGAGACTGAAAGGCATATGCTCCTGGAAAAAGCAATAACCATAATCCAGATATTGTCACCATGTTCATATAATTATGCTTCAATATTATGCATATTGTCCCATTTTTGCTCTGTTACATCTTCCTAATTTCCCATAGTAGGATTGTGCTATCCTGCCGCAGACGGGCGGCCTGAAGTACCTTTGATGTGTTTGGGTATTTCTGGTAGTTTTATCATTTGGGATCTCATGCCTACTGAATGGCCTACTCGCCTGAAAACCAATGCCCATGATAGGTTCGGAGTGTGCCAAAGAATTAGCCTGATCCAACATCCTAAGTACGCCACTCTACCTTTTCTCGTGTTGCGTCAAAGTAAGGTGGGTCCAGACAGTACACGTTCTTGGGTGAGGCAGCAACCAGTACGCGGATACTATCACACTGAGTTACTCAGGTCTTCACAACTTGATTATCTATCATCTGTGAAAATTTCATAGTCATTGGATTTGTGGTTTTGATCTACACGAGTTTCTTTGCAGTGTTGCAGATCTGCTTTTTTACTCGGATAGTACAGATCGACCCTTGTTCGATCTTTCGATCAAAACTTGAGTTTTTCTCAATGGTTTTTCGTGATTCTTGTTGTGAAATCTTCGTGACTTGATTCTTAACAATCTATACTGGTTTTGTCACGATTGATCACATTTGGATTAGTCATACACATTGTTTCTTTATGAGATTGATTTTCTGCTGAGGGGTTTTCATTATTTCTGCTAAGAAAGTTTAAATATACCATTCACTCACCCCTCTGGTAGCTTTTCATGTGCTCTTAAATCCTACAGCCTCCCCGCTAAGGAGAGGTCCGGTGCTGCCACCGTCCCACGGCACCGGATACGACCTCCCTGTTGGAGGGCTCCGGTACTGCCACGTGCTTCGTGGTTCATGAAGATGACGCGTGCAGTCAAGACCACATTAACGCGCCTTCAAGACAGCATTAATGTGTCATCAAGACTGCGCCTTCAAGACAGCACTAATGCGCTATCAAGACCCATTAACGTGGCATCAAGACCACGTTAATGTGTTATCAAGACCCATTAATGTGTCATCGAGACCATGTTAATGTGTTATCAAGACCAGCTAACTCGAGGCCACCTGTTGGGCCCCAGTCATTAATGTAAGCTCTCGGCTCTTGACCTATAATAGGACCGAGCATGTACCAACTAGGGGGCAGCTTAGGCCAACCCACACTCACTTATGAGAGACCAGACTCTCGTATACTCATACATACGCAATACAACACACATACTTTCGTGGATGTAGGATATTACGCTCTGGCGGCCCGAACCACGTAAAAATTCTTGTGTTCACCCGCGTTCATCTAGCTCGTAGATCGAGAGAATTTGCCCCTCCTAAAAAGGAACCTCCACATACTACTTCATAGTAGTACCAGGGGAAGTGTCGAGCACACACTTCGACATTTAAGTTACGTTAATATTTCATTTTTGAGTAATTTATGAGAGAGAGGTGAGAATGAGAGAGGAGGAAAGAATGAGAGAGAGATAGGGAATTGGGTCAGCCATCCAAAGTTATGCCCAATCTGGACCCACTGTAAACGGTCGAACGGCTTTATGGGATAGCCGTCGTACTTTATGCTCTGTTGGGTCCCACCATCCACGCGCGGGAGCTTGCCATCCTCACCGTTGTTGTTCACCTACGTGCCCTTCTATACACATAAGTGACTACTAAATGAACTGTGTCGGGCCATAAATGGGTTGTGTTGGGTCGAGAAGCCCGAAGCCCGTTAACATACAAATCGTAAATAAACACTCAAGCAATCAAAATAATTAAAAAGGAATTAAACAATTAAACAACCCTAAACATTAAACTACTAATTACTAATTGCTAAACAATTGCTAATTGAAACAAAAGTACTTACTAAACAATTACTAATTGCTAAACAATTGCTAATTTAACTGCTAAACAATTGCTAAACATTTGCTAATTGAAAAAAAACTACAAATTACTAACACTACAGGAATCCTGGTCATTTACGCCGGCCGGAATAACTTACGTGGGTTGGCCGACGTAAGTCAATGAACTTACATCAGCTCGCTTCAGCCGACGTAACTCCGCTAACTTACGTCGGCCACGGGCCCGCAACCATCGTAAGTAACTTGGCCGATGGAATTAAGCCCAAAACTTACATCAGCCCTGGCCCAGGCCGGCGTAAGTAATTGGGTCGATGGCATTTAAAGCACAACTTACGTCGGCCCAACCCTAGGCCGACGTAAGTTCTGCGGTCGACGTACATTAGGGACTTACCTCTACCCCGAGCGGGCCACGTGCGGCCCATTCCACGCGCCCGACAGTCATGTCGTTGCTTCATCCTCCTCGCGCCCGAGCCATCGCCGACGCGCCCGAGCCGCTGTCGCCAGCCGCCCTCGCCGCACCAGAGCTCCGCCGCGCCATCGCGCGCCCGAGGTCTGCCGCCCCACCACACACCCGAGCTCCATCGCGCCACTGAGCACCCGAGCTCTGCCGCCCCACTGTGTGCCGCCCTCACCAGCCACCGTCGCCGCCGCCATGTATGGCACCACCACCACGCCCCTACCCCATCGGTCGACGGTCGGGGATGCTTTTTTTCCTTTTCAATGTTGATTTGTTTAGCAATTAGTTCCTGTGTATGCAGCAATCATATGAGCAAATTAGGAACCTCTTTACAAATCATATGAGCAAATTAGTTTCTGTGTATGCAGAAATTAGTTCCAATCAGGTTTAGGAATCTCCTTAAATAATAGTGATTAGGTGGAAGATCAGCTTCTCAATGGTTACCCGCTTGCATTAATTAATGTATGCAAGGATGGGTTGGTTTGATTGGGTTAGGTGTGGATGGGAGCGAGGAAGCAAGACCTTGGCGAGAGACATGGGGCTTGTTTGTTTGCTCTTTTCCGGCACTTGCTTGTAGGCTAGGCTTTCGGTAGCGCGGTGATGGGCGACATTTTTGCAGCAGGTGGTAGAGCCATAGGAGCAGCAGTCGCTGGCCATGTGATGCTGCTCGCCTGCAACCCCGCACACCAGCACTACCACCACAACTGCTGCTGCTGCTGCCGTTTTCTCCATCCGGCATGGCACGACATGCCTATCGAGGTGAAGGAGGTCCACTTGTCGACGTCCTGCTGGTTTCTCCATCCGGCGTGCAACCTCTGATACCTATCTCGGGCAATCCAATCCGATGGTTGGCACCACTAACTTCCACTATCTCGGTGCCACGGACCTTGCTCATCATATTCCTCGCACCTCGGCGCATCGCGATTCCCATGGAATGGAGCGTTAACGACTGGCCATATGGGTATAACTTAGGATGGTTGACCCAGTTCTTTGTCTCTCTCTCTCCCCCTCTCGTTCTTGTCCCCTTCTCTCTCTTGTTCTTTCCTCTCTCTCTCTCTCTCATAAATGACTCAAAAATGAAAAATTAACTTAACATGTACAATATGCGTTACTCGTTTCGAACCGGCCCGTCTCACTTGCGTTACGCATGTGAGGCGTGTCGATTCAGAATTGTCCCCTTTTTAGACAGCTTGGGAGTGACTGAGGGGGCGTGTCTTGTGACAAGACGCGGGTTTGGATCTGGACAAGATTTTGACGGCATTACCCTGTTGTTCTCTACCGCACCATTTTTGGGTGTGCAGTGGAGAACAACGGGGCTATGCTGCTAAAATATCGTCCAGATCTAGACCGCACACCTTGTCATGAGCACGCTCTGCTCAATCACTCTCAGGTGGGTTAAGGACCTATCATTTCCAATAGATGTAGGACTGTGACATTAAACAAAGTATAAAATAACTATAATTTCTTTGGCTTGAAACTACAGAATCGAACATGGCTGAATACCGTAGCTGGATGTATACAAAATGAAAGAGCAGAATTGGTGGTCACTCAGATGAGTGGTTCCCAAGACAGAAGCTTTAGTAGAACGAGCTTTTTTGTTGTCAAATATCTATAAGGCGTGGTGCCCATGTACGAAATGTTGGAATGGGACATTTTTGGACAAAGTGGAACTTTCGGTGCACTTGTGTCGAAATGGTTACGTGTCACATTATGAGTTCTGGACCTTCCACGGCGAGATAGCTTCTCAAGCTATACAAGAAGTGGAAGCATACAATGATGATGACACTGGGGTGATATGACGGATGAGATGCTGGAAGCTATACAACCGGAGCTTACGGAGGATCCTCCTATAGCTGAGGTTAAAAAGTTCTTGGACCTTCTCAAAGCATCAGAAGAACCGCTGCATGGATACACTGAAATGACCCTCCTCACTTTTGTGACTAGACTTATAGCAATTAATTCTAAATACTTCTTTTTAAATAACTGCTACAATGACCTCATCAAATTGTTTATCGATGTTGTTCCACATCCCCACAAAGTGCCTAAAGATATATATCAGACGAAGAAAATTATTTCCGATCTCGATATGAACTACGAGAAGATTGATGTGTGTCCGGACAACTGCATGCTTTTCTGAAGAGAGCATGCCAATGAGAACAAATGTTTAAAATGTAGTCAACCGAGGTTTGTCAAAGTTGTTAATAACGATGGCGATATTGTGATGATAGTAGTCGCACGTAAGCAACTTTGTTACTTACCCGTAACACCTAGGTTGAAGCGGTTGTTCCTTTCAAAAAAATATACCAGACATATGAGATGGCACAAAGAAGGTGAACGTCAGAACAATGGAGTCATGATGCACCCATCCGACGGTGAGGCATGGAAGGCGTTGGACCGGTTCGATCAGATTTCCTCCGTGAAGTGAGAAATGTTCGCATCGAGTTGGCGACAGATGGATTCTCGCCGTTCGGCAAAAATGTCACACCATACTCATGTTGGCTTGTCTTTGTCATTATGTACAACCTATCATCTTCTTTTTGCATGAAATATGAGTTCATGTTTCTTAGCCTCATTGTACATGGGTCGTATCATCCTGGGTCACATCTCAAAGTGATGCTGAAATCGTTGATCAAAGAATTGAAAATGTTGTGGACAGGAGTCGAAGCGCACGATTATTACAAGAAGCGGAAATTCAACCTTCGATTTGCTTATTTGTGGTCCATCCATGATTTTCTCGCATGTGACATGTTTTCTGGATGGAGCACACATGATCATTTGACGTGTCTGATATGTGCTTCGAACATCGATTGCTTCGACGTACTCATGGAGGCAAGATATCTTACTTCGATTGTCACATACGTTGGCTGCCTCTAAATCACGTGTTTAGGCAACAGAGGAATGTCTTCAAAAAGGACACCATTGTTACTAAAGGACCAACGAAACGTCTTAATGGGTCAGAAATATCTGATATGTTGGACAAATTGGTGCTAGACAAAGGTCATCCTGGATATTTTGCAGGTTATGGAGACGAACACAATTGGACTCACATATGTGGACTTTGGGATCTACCGTATGTTAAGTCATTGATTCTAAGGCACAACATTAATGTCATGTATAAAGAGTGCAACATTGAAGTTTCAACACGGGGCCATCACCCGCGACACATTGACCCCGTCAGCGGAATTCCTCCCTCTGAACATGGTTCCAGAGATCGGGAGGGACCTCCGAAGGGGGATGCCGTAGCTTGATGACCTCGGCCTAGTGGAGAGGCGTAGGACCTCCGGGGTTGCCATTCCCGGAGCTTCAGAGAGGGCGGCTCCGACCACTACTCCAAGCCAGAAGGTCGACGGCGCCAGCAAGGGCAAAGGCAAGGGCAAGGAGCCGGCCGAATCCTCCAGGCGGAAGAGGAAGCTGAGACATGCTGGTGGGAGCTCCCTCAGGTCGGCTCCATCTCCATCAGCTCCTATTCCCCGGCCAAGTAGAACTTCGACGGTCAAGCCCTCTTCGGAATCGGCGTCCTCGAGGGGCGCTAGCTCTGGCAAATCGACTCCGGCTCCAGCTCTAGCTGCGGGCTCCAGGTCCGAAGGTCCTTCCCAGTCGAGAGAGGTCTCGGATGAGGCGGCATTAGTAGCTGCGGCAAGCTCCCGACCAAGGTCCGAAGTTTGTGCCTCACCAGGTCCGGTGGGCTCCGACTCCAGACCTCAGAAGAAGAAGTTTCACAGTGATTGGGGCAAAAGCTTCCCAATGTAAGCATTGTCTTCTCGCCCTGAGTTTCTATTTCCATTATTTTCCTTTTTTTAATTTTTTTATCTTTACTTCCAGGATGTCGAAGAAGAATGCCGAAACTTCAGCGCCTGTTGCAGCAACTGATGGTGTGCAGGCCGATGCTCCAACTTTGATCCTAGTGCCTCCCCAGGTGGTGGCTGAAGACACGGTAGTTTCGGCGCCAACTGTCGTGGACTTGGATTCAGAGTCGTCACCAAAAACTCTCGTGGTAGCACTGGACCACGAGGGAGATGTTCGTGATGAGCACCAACGGTTTCGGCACCGGCGGTTGAAGTTCCTGCTCTGGAGACGGAGATGGCAGAAGCTCCGGTGCCTTAGTTGGAGGTGACTGATGCTCCGGCCCCTGAGCCGAAAATAGTTGAAGCTCCGACCTTGGAGCCAAAGATTGCAGAAGCTCCGGCATCTGAGTCGGAGGTAATCGAAGCTCTAGCACCTGCGTCGGAAGAAATTGAAGTCCCAGCACCTGAGCCAGAGGCAGAGGGATCTCCGGACGAAGCTGTAGCATACATTCTGGAGGTGATTACTCCGGAGGTATCTATGTCGGAGCCGGAGCACCCACAAGAGTCAATTGCAGGTCCTCCACCCTCAGAGCTGATGATTGAAGATCCGGCGAGGGGACCTTCTTCATCAACTCCAGAAGTCGGCCCTAGTGTCATGGAGACGCAGGTGACCATGCTTGTGCCGTGGGACCCAATAGATATTTTTGAAGATCCGCTCGAGCCAGCGGGTGAGATCCAGGCTGGCCCAGAGCCAATTCCCTTGTCGTTGTCTACCAATAATGCCTGGTCCAGTTTGCGCCAAGTTCAGTTGGCCTTCGACAATGAAAGCAAGTCTCTCGAAGAAGAGCGCAACACCTTGAGGCATTGGCGCAACAGGCTTCAGTTCGAGACGAGGCTAACACAGTCAAGACTTGTCGACCAACGAGAATGGGTGGCTAGAGAGAAGGTTCGTCTAGCACCGATGGATCGCTTGCTGTACGGGAGGTTGCCATCAAGTCTCTCGATGAGAAGGCCCGAGAAATTCTCGAGCATGCTAAGGAGACCAATGAGGTTGCTGACGATCATCAGGACAACCTCAATGAATTAAATGAAAAGCTCCTCAAGCGTCAGGCAGACCTCGACGAGAGGGAGGAGAAGCTAATGGAAAAGCAAGAGGACAATTTGAGGAGGCAGGAAGAACTCACCCAGAGGCTGTCTCTGGGGGAGCAAAGCTTGACCGCACTAAAAGGTTTGAGCAGCTGTGCAAGGAGGAGGAGAAGAACTAGCAGGTGGGACAGGAGCTCTCCAAGAGAAAGGCTGATGTCGCCACCAGGGAGGAGAAGGTGAGAGGCAAGAAGAGGGACCTAGTGAACCACCGGAACCGCATCCACCTACGAGAGTTGGAGCTCGCTGACTGAGAGATGTAGGTGTCTGAGAGCATTCAGCAACATGCCAAGGAGGTCGAGCGTGTCGCCCGAGAAGGTTCGGAGCTTGTGGCCACCAGGAGGTCACTGGAGGAGCTAAGGAATATGCAGGAGACTGAGTCACAGTGAGTCTGGGATTTCTTAGGTCATGCCAATAAAGCTTTGGTGCCCCTTGGCTTCAGTCCAGTACGTCCGGATGACTCGAAGCCGGAGCTAGACAAGCTGCTGGTGGCGTTGAGCTCTACCAGCAACAAGCTAGATGCGATGGGTGGTGTCATCGCTGATCAACTGGAGACAGAGGGGAATTCTTTGGCCAAGAATGTCGCCGAATATGTGCTGACGTGTTTTAAAAGCTGGGACCTCCACTTATATCTAGATCTGGTGACCGAAGGGCCCATTGCTGAAGAGGAAGATGCCGCCAAAGCCAGCGTCCGTGAGGTTGCCGAGAAACTTGCCTCATTTTTCCAAAGGATCTAGGTCCTCAAGTAGCTAGGGCCTTTTCTTTTGCCTTTCACTTGTAATCCTCATTTTGTCACTCCTTCGAATGAATGAAATCCAATCTTTTTGAATGAATGAATTCCATTTTATATTTGTCTTCAATGCATTGTCCTTTATCTTGTTGGCCCCGTTGTAGATGTGCACAATTTGATTGCGAACATGTACCAAAAGGATCTGACAATGTCTTGATGACTTGAACGCTTCGAACTTGTAGCTATAATGATTAGCTCTTAGGCCTGAAGTTTGCTTCTGGCATCTCCAGGGACCCTTTGTTACGTCGACAACGGGCCTCCTGGGAGGTGTCGGAGCTTGGTAGGTCTGACAGCGCCCACTGCCAACACATAGAACATCAATGGTGGGCCCCGTCGGGGTTGTCGAAGCTTTGTAGGTCCGATGACACCCACTGTCAACATGTAGAGCGTCAACAGCGGGTCCCCTGGGGGTTGTCAGAGCTTTGTAGGTCCGACGACACCCACTAACAACACATAGATCATTGATGGCAGGCCCCCTCAGGGTGATTTCTCCACCATCTTGGTTTATATCACCGTTAGTTCTACACGTCGACAGCTGAACCCCATGGGAGTTATTAGAGCTTGTTAGTTCTGAGGATGCCCACTTTCAACGTATAAAACGTCGACATATACAACATCCACCATCTCCATGAGCTTTCCATTTTTCCTGCGCGTTAAAAACAAGAAAAATAGTAAAATTTGTCCTCTCGTCTATAAGTTGTTTCTAGCTTACTATTCTTATTTGAACATTAGATCCGAAGGAACTCAACATGATAACAAGTAAATTGATGTAATCTCTTCAGATCTGAATGCCTTGCGGACCCGCCCTAGTAAGGCTTGCCTAAATATAGGTAGAGTGGCGTACTTAGGGTGTTGGACCAGTCTAAGTTGATAGCGCACTCTGGACCTGTCATTGGCTTTGGCGTTCAGACGAGTAGACCATCTAGCAATGCTAAGAGCCGAAAAGGATCAACAATATAACTCGTATATCATATGAATAACTTGGACTAAATCTCAAGAAGAATTGCACAACTTTGTTATAGACAAGAAGGAAAAGATAATAAAAGAAAAAACGAGACTGTACAAAATTAATGCATGTGGAAGATGCTTTCACACAACAATGTCTTTCATTATAGGTCCGAATTACAGGGGAGACAAGGACACACTTGGGGTACGGAACCAGGCCAAGTGTGCTAACCTAGGGTAGGCAAGCTGCACTTTCAGTATAGGAACCAAGTTAGGTGGGCTTGAACTTGTCGGACCCTCTCGGAGGGGTTCGGATGTTCTTCTTTAGGACCTACCTGACTCTGTGTATAGAATTTATAACTTACATTGTGTGTAATTACAGACTCACATCCATTAAACTAAGCATAAACTTATGGAGGTGCTCGATGTTCCAAGATTGGGAAGCGGAGTCCCATCCTCTGTTGCCAAGCAAACGCATCCAAGACGGGATACTTTGATCACTCGGAAGGGACCTTCCCACCTGGGGGACAGTTTGTTCATGCCTTCATGATTCAGTATTCTCCGCAGCACCAGATCACCTTCTTCAAGCTGTCAGTTGTGCACATGCCTTTGGTGATAGCGCTGGAGCGCCTGGTGATATCATGCATTCCGAACAGTTACTTGGCACCTTCTCTCGTCGACGAGGTCAAGGTATTCACGCTAGAGCTTGTCCTGCGTGGCTTCGTCGAAGGTTCGGACCCGGAGTGACCCCATGGTGATCTTCGGAGGAAGGACCACTTCAGCTCCGTACATCAGAAAGAAGGGTGTCTCTACAGTTGACCGGCTAGGTGTTGTCCTGCTCGCCCAAAGTGCAGACGGAAGCTCCTCAATCAAGTTGGCTTCATGTTTTTTTAGGCGCTCATATGTGCGTGTCTTGAGTCCTTTCAGTACTTCTGCATTTTCTCTGTCGGCTTGGCCATTACTTGTCGAGTGAGCTACTGATGCGTAGCTGACTTTAATACTGAGGTCTTAGCAATATTCTTGGAATGTTGCACTTGTGAATTGGGCTCCGTTGTGAGTTATGACTCTGTTGGGAACTCCAAATCTGCAGACTATGGACTTCAATAACTTCGTAGCTGATTGTTTGTTGATTGTCACAATTGGAGTAGCTTTCGTCCACTTGGTGAACTTGTCAATGGCGACGTACAGGAACATGTAACCTCTGACGGCTTTTGGGAAAGGTCCCAAAATATCCATCCCCACACAGCGAATGGCCTTGTAGGAGGTATCATTTGCAGTGACTGAGCCGGTGTGTGAATTTGTTTTGCGTGAAACTGGCACGCTTCACACTTTTTTACCAACTCGACCACATATTGGAGTGCTATAGGCCAGTACAAGCCATGCTGGAAGGCTTTACCGACCAACGTGCTGAACGACAGGTGGTTCCCACACTCGCCTCCATGGATTTCCGTGAGGAGCTCGTGGCCTTCTTCCCGAGCAATACACCACATTAGGACATCGTTGGCACCGCACGGTAGAGATCCCCTTCTACTTGCGTGTATCTTTTAGCCAATCTGACGATCCGGTCAGCAGATGCACCGTCCTCAGGAAGGATGTTGTCTTTCAAGTAGCTCCGGATCTCCGAGATCCATGCATCAGAACTAACTTGAGCCTCCGGATCTTGCGCACTGGGTTGCTCGAAGCTTCCTGTAGCGCCTACGACCCTTGGTGGATGCCATGGTAACAGGGCCACTGGAACCGCCAGCTTTGAGGTGCTGGTCTCGCTCCCTTCGCTTAGTTTGTCGAGCTGAGTGGTAGGTCTTGACAACCTCTTGACAAAAACTCTGTCGGGAGCTTGAGCTCCGGTTGAAGCCTTCATCGAGAGTTCATCAGCTTCAGCATTGTTGAGACGCTGGACATGGTAGAGATCCAGGACGTGGAAGTCCTTCTGGAGCTTCTGTACTTCAAGGAGGTAAGCTGTGAGTTGGGGGTTGTTGCAGCTGCATTCTTCTTTGACTTGCTTGATAATGAGTTGCGAATCCCCCTTCACCATTAACTGCTTGAAACCATATGATAGCGCCTCCTTGAGCCCATAGATGAGAGCTTCATACTCCGCCATGTTGTTGGTTGCCTTGAAGTCAAGGTGTACCATGTACTTGACCTTCTCCCCTTTTGGAGCGAGTAGAAGGATTCCAGCTCCAGCCCCTGCTTCTACACGGAGCCGATGAAGTAGAGAGTCCAATGAGGCTCAGTGAAGATCGGGACCTTGGGTTTCGGCTTCTGCTCACTGGCCCCCCTGGATTTGATGAAGAAGGGGTCCACTCCGCCACGAAGTCACCCAATGTATGACTCTTGATAGCATGTCGAGGCAAGAATTCGAGATCAAATTCTGCCAGCTCCCCTACCCACTTTACAATATTTCCCGTAGAATTGGGGTTATGCAATATGGCACGTAGTGGATAAGAAGTTACCACCGATATCTTGTTGGTCTTGGAAGTAATGACAAAGCTTCCTTGAGGCAATAAGAACTGCGTAAAGCAGCTTATGCACCTCAACATATCGAGTCTTAGCATCGTGGAGTACTTCACTGATGAAGTAAACTGGGTGTTGGACAGTCCGGACCTTCCCGGAGGGTCCCGAAGCTTCTTCTTCATCAACCTGGACCCTCCTGGTGGGGTCCGAACCTTCTTCTTGAGCTTCTCGGACCCTCCTAGAGGGGTCTGGCACTTCTTCTTGAGCTTCCCAGACCCTCTCGGAGGGGTCCGAAACTTCTTCTTCAGCTGTGTGGAATCCCTCAGATGAGAGAGGTTGATCCTCGGGCAGCTTTCCTTGAAGATCAGTGCCTAAGGGCTGGGACCCAGACTCGCCTTCAGGTAGCTCGGACCCTCCCGGAGAGGTCTGGGCTCCTGAAATGTAGGTGGTTCCGGTCTTTCCACGACCAGGACCATGCTGATAACCTCTGTAGTTGCCGAAATGTAAAGCAAAAGAGGCTCACTAGGCTCCAGGGCTACCAAGATTGGTAGTGTGGTGAGGAGCTGCTTGAGCTCTTGGAATGCCTTTTCTGCTTCTTCGGACCAATGGAATGGCCCGGACTTCCTCAATAGCTTGAAGAAGGGAAGCGCCCATTCTGCCAGTCTCGAGATGAACCGGCTGAGCGCATCTAGACATCCAGTTAGCTTCTAGACATCCTTGATGCAGGTTGGGGCCGCATGTCTTTAATAGCCTTTATCTTCGCTGGGTTTGCCTCAATTCCTCGGTGATCCACAAAGAATCTAAGGAGGTTCCCGGAGCTAACCCCGAAGACACATTTGTCAGGGTTAAGCTTGGTGCGCGTGACGCGTAGCTTGTCGAAGACGGCTTGTAGGTTGTCAAGGAGTGACTCCTTGTTCTTCACCTTCACGATGATGCCATCAATGTATACCTTCACCAAGTCCCTGATGAGCTCTCCAAATGTTTTGTGCACAGCTTGCACAAAAGTTGAAGTAGCGTTTTTGAGACCGAATGGCATGGCAGTCTAACAATATAACTCATCTCCTGTTATGAAGGTGGTATGCTCTTGATCTTTCCTAGACATTTGCATTTGATGATATCCAGAGTATGCATCTAGGAAACACAATAGTTCGCACCCGGAGGTGGAATCCACTATTTGGTCTATCCTAGGTAGTGGAAATGGGTCTTTTGGACATGCCTTGTTCAAGGTGGTGTAGTCGATACACATCCGGATTTTCCCGCCGGCCTTGGGTACAATGACTGGGTTTGCCAACAATGGTGGATGATGAACCTCCCGGATGAACCCAACTTCGAGCAGCTTCTTGATCTCTTGTCTGATGAAGTTTTGCTGCTCGGCTGATTGTTTTCGGGGCTTCTGGTGTATTGGTCGTGCGTCAGGATAAATCTTCAGGTTGTGCTCAATAACCTCCCTAGGGATCCCAGGCATTTGTGATGGTTGCCAGGCAAACACGTCAACATTCACCCGGAGGAAAGTGATGAGTGTGAGTTCCTATTTATTGTCTAGACCTCCCGATACACTGGTGGTGTGGGCAACATTAGAACTGATTTGGACGACTTTGACGAGAATGTCGGTGTCACTGCTTGGTTGCACGCGTGGTGCAGAGGTTGAGCCTCGATGACGAGTGCTCGGAGGTTGAGCAGCTAGCTCCCTGTCGGATGCTTCCTTCTGCGTTGTTGCAAGCGCGTGGAGTTCTTCCAGCGCAGTGACTCCTGTAGTACGATCCCTAAGGATCTGAAGAACACCTGAAGGTGTTGGCATCTTCAACACCACGTAGCCATAGTGGACTGCGGCCATGAACCTATACAGGGCAGGCCTGCCTAGGATGGTGTTGAAGGGTAGACTGATGTGCGCCATGTCGAAAACCAGCTTCTCAGTCCTGTAATTCTCCCGAGTCCCAAAGGTCACAGGGAGAGTAATCGAGCCAAGAGGGTTGATGGCCCCCGGACCTACCCCAGAGAAAGGATGAGAGGGGCTATGGTCCGAGAGTCGGAGCTGGATCTTCATGAATGCTTCATAGCTCAGGAGGTTGAGCTCCGCACCTCCATCCACCAATACATGGTAGAGCTGGACATTGTTGGTGGTAGGAGAAACCATCAACGGCAATTGGCCACCTCCGATCATGTTTCTTGGGTAGTCAGAAGCATCAAACATGATGGGCGTGTCCATCCACTTCCGATGGGGTTCTGCCTTGGCGGTAGGAGTTGTGGAAGCCATCTCTCGACGCATAGTCTTGAGGACACGACGGGAGGTGATATCCCACGACCCTCCATATATGGTGTTGAGGGTCTTCCGACACTCGTTGTCGGAGATGTCATAATCGACGTCGATGGTGTTGTACAAAACCTCAAGGACCTTCTTGGGGTCCTAGAAGCCTAGCTCCGGGTCAGCCGGAGCTTCGTCGACTTTCTACTTTCCATCCCGCTGGCGGAAAGGAGCTTCTTCTCGTCGCTTTTTTAAGCGCTCGACAAGGTTTTGGACCTCTCGGCAATCTTCAAGATTGTGGGTGTCTGTTTTGTGGATCGGACACCACATATTTGGACCGCCATCGTCTTCAGGTGAAGGTCGAGGTCGCTTTTTGGGGCGTGGCCCTGGCCACCGGAGCTGCAGCTGCTGTAGCAGTAGGCGTGCCGGCCGATGGCTTCTTCTTGTTGTTGGACTTTTTCTTCTTTTTTACACTACCGGAGGTAGTGTCTTCAGCCTTGGAGGACTTTTTGCTAGCCTCCGGAGCTGGCTTGGAGTGCATTTCACAGCCCTCCGCAGCCCTGGCACATTTGTCAGCCAGGCTGAAGAGTTCTGTGACACTGGTGACTTCTTTTGTTGCCAGCTTCTCCAGCATCTTCTTGTCTCGGATGCCCTGTCGAAATGCCACAATGACAGATGCGTTGGAGATGGAAGGAATGGTATTCCGTACCTGGAAAAAATTCTGGATAAAGGATCACAGCGACTCCCCCGACTTCTGATGCACAGCAAACAGATCTAGTTCTGTGCCAGGTCGAGTAGGAGCTCCCGAAGTTGATGGTGAACAGGTGACATAGCTCTGCCCAACTGTTGATGGAGTCTGGCAGAAGACTCATGAACCAGGACCTTGCTGTCCCAGTCAGAGCCACAGGGAAGTAGTTGGCCATCACGGCCTCATTGCCTCTCGCCACAAGAATAGCAGTGGAGTAGATTTGGAGGAACTCGACGGGATTGACAGTCCCATCATATTTCTCTGGCAAATGAGGTTGGAACTTCTGCGGCAATCGGACCATGCGTAGGTGCATGGCCAAGGCTGAGTAGCCTCCCCCCACTCCCAAAGGAGAAGGGTTTTACCAAGCCTCTCGCCTCTCGTGAGGGCGCTCGATATGGATGTGGCCATCCTGCTGCCTGTAATGGTAGTCAAACTCCGACCGCATTTCATGGATCGAGAGCCTCGACGTTGTGTGGGTGCAACGTGCCCTGGAGGGCAACGATGTCACTTATTGAGATACAATACGTCTCGAGTGTTGTGAAGCTTGAGGGTCAAGTCTACCAGACAAGGTCCTCTGCTGAGAGGTTGTTTTCCTAGCTGGGGCGGGCCTTGGTTACTGATGGCATCGGCTCCGGGTGCAACCAGATGATCAACATCAGTACGCCATTGTTCCATGGCTGCCGAAGGAGCTCTAGCCGCTGGAGGACGCTGGAGCAGAGTACGCGCAGCGATTAGCGCATTTTCGGGTTGTTTGTCGATGCATTCACTGACACAAGGGCACCATCCTGTTGTCTGATGTTGGCAGCCAGAGCAGGTGGTGGGGGTGGTGTAGCAACACCCACCGGGACAACAGCGCCAGTTGGCTGTTGGGCATTGGAAGGATTTCCTCCGTCAGGTTGTCCGGCATTGCCGTTGGACAATGCTGCTGCAGATTTCACCATCTCGAAATCTCAGGGCCCCCCTACCTGTCGTGCCAAATGTCGAAGTGTGTGATCGACACTTCCCCTAGTACTACTAGATCGTAGTCCGCGGAGGTTCGTGAGTAGTTAGGGCACGCGTGAGATTATGAACAAGATAGTGACACGAGGATTTTATGTGGTTTGAGCCGCCTGAGCGTAATACCCTACTCCACAGGTGGTTGTTGTATGTATGAGTATGTAGTTGAATGTGGTTGATTGGACTTGTCCTTTGTACCGTGCGGCACAGTCCTTTTATAGTCCAAGGACTGGTCGTTACATTATCAGCCTGGCCTGACATGTGGCCACAGCGGTGTTTAATTACCTAATACACAATCTGTATGTATTAAGCATGATTAATGGTGTGATAACGCACCTTAATGGCGGTGTTACCGGTACTAAAGGTCCTCTGATCGTATGTCATTAACATGGCATTAATGACATGCAATCAGATCTTGTAATGGTAGCTTCAACTGTCCCTTGAATGTCCACACCTTGGAGATCTGACAGTCTTCTCGTTGCAGGCTTAGGTCCAGAGGCACGCCACGTGGCAACTCTGGAGCTTCCCTTTGTGGGGAGACAGGTCCAGAGCTGTTGTACACGTGGGAGCACTGGAGCTTCCCTCTACTGGGGTTAGGTCCAGGGCCACTGGACACGTGGCACGACTGGAACTTTCCTATACAAGGAGTTAGGTACGGCCTTGCTTTACACGTGGTAGCGCTAAAGCTACCCTAATGAGGGAGGTGGGTCCAGTGCTGTGGGACACGTGGATCCTTCGGAGGTCTTCAACTCGAACAAGTGGAACTCCGTGGCTTTTCTAGCGGTGTCATGGGGTACACGGTACGTAGGGTACCGACAGTCAAATGTCGAAGTGTGTGATCGACACTTCCCCCGGTACTACTAGATTGTAGTCCGCGGAGGTTCGTGATTAGTTGGGACGCGCGTGAGAATATGAACAAGATAGTGACATGAGGATTTTACATGGTTCGGGCTGCCTGAGCGTAATACCCTACTCCACAGGTGGTTGTTGTATGTATGAGTATGTAGTTGTGTGGGGTTGATTGGACTTGTCCTTTGTACCGTGCGGCACAGTTCTTTTATAGTCCAAGGACTAGCCGTTACATTGTCAGCCTGGCCCGACATGTGGCCCCAGCGGTGTTTAATTCCCTAATACACAATTTGTATGTATTAAGCATGATTAATGGTGTGATAACGCGCCTTAATGGCGGTGTTACCAGTACTAAAGGTCTCTGATCGTGTGTCATTAACATGGCATTAATGACACACAATCAGGTCTTGAAACGGTAGCTTTAACTATCGTTTGAATGTCCGCACCGTTGGAGATACGATAGTCTTCTCGCTGCAGGCTTAGGTCCAGAGGCTCGCCACGTGGCAGCTCCAGAGCTTCCCTCTGTGGGGAGGCAGGTCCAGAGCTGCTGTACACATGGCAGCACCGGAGCTTCCCTCTACTGGGGGTTAGGTCCGGGGCCAGTGGACACATGGCATGACTAGAGCTTTCCTATACAAGGAGTTAGGTTCGGCCTTGCTTTACACATAGCAGTGCTAGAGCTACCCTAATGAGGGAGGCGGGTCCAGTACCGCTGGACACGTGGAGCCTTCGGAGGTCTTCAACTCGGACAGGTGGAACTCCATGGATTTTCTTGCGGTATCGTGGGGTACCCGGTACGCAGGGTACCGACGGTATCATAAGCACATGCATGGGCATGACGGGCAAAACATAAGACAATTTAAAGGCTCGAGAGGATCTCGCTGAGCTTTGTAATCGTCCAACTCTTGAGCTCTCTGAAAGTGGTGGTAAACCACACACTTCTTTCTATCTTCTACCTAAAGAAAAAAAAAGTTATCGGATGGTTGCAAAGTTTGAAATTCCTAGATGGTTACGTAGCTAGTCTGAGACGAGTTGTGAATGTGAAAACGGGAAAGATCAACGGGTTGAAGAGTCATGATTATCACAAAATCATGGAAATACTTCTTCCTGTTATGTTTTGGGACTACTGTGACGATGCGGTGTGGAAGGTGTTAGCCGAGCTTAGCCACTTCTATAGGCAACTCTGTGCTAAAGAAATCACAACGGAGATGATGAGTAAGTTGGAGAAGGAGATACTAGTACTATTGTGTAAGATAAAAAAAATTTCCTCCAGGGTTCTTCAATCCAATGCAACATATCCTAATTCATCTTCCATTTGAAGCGAAATAGGGCAATCTCGTGCAATATAGGTGCATGTATCATATCGAAAGAGCATTAAGATATTTAAAACCAATGGTTGGTAACAGGGCAAGGGTTGAAGGGTGCATCACCGAAGCTTTTACTCTTAAGGAAGTAGGATACTTCTAAAGTGTTTACTTTGCATAGGAACACAATGTCAATACTTCAACAATGCGGTACAATATGGATGAGCAACCTCCTTGTAGCGATCTCTCCATTTTTGCAACAAGAGGAACAATATTGGTAGTTACACTTCGTATGACATTTGCGAAGATGGAAGGAGTGATGCTTTCCTCTACATGTACGCTAATATAGATGACATGGAGAAATATTTTGAGCAAGTGTTTGTCCTAAATTTATGCTGATCGGCATATTTTGCAACACATCTAGTCTAAAAGGTTCTCTTTTCGTACAGTGAGTTCAACAAGCAAAATTGGAGACATAGACATCAACTTATGAGTAAACAAATAGAAGGGATGCAACGGGAAGGAATAAATGGAGGACCTAATTTTCTTTCCTGATTTTGAGATCATGCAATATTTTCTTGTTAACTTTCAGTATTAACAATGTCTTCTAGTAACTTACGAATATTTACAAAGTTTTCAAATAACTTCATATCTTGGACAGTTCAATAAAGATGTCAACGTTCATGAAGACTTGCGACAACTATCCTATGGAGTGGTTAGAGTTAGAAGCTATGGTCGATATGACTTCAACAGTTTTTTATTCTGTACAACTCAATTTGAATGTCTTCGTCCTCTCGTGACAACATGTAATACCGAAGTTGTGATAAGGGCAGACGATTCTCAAGGACATGAAAGTAATTACTATGGGATTATTAAAAAAATCCTTGAATTTGCTTTTGTTGGAAATAAGGATATGCGAGTGGTATTCTTTGACTATGATTGGTTTGATGCTAGTCGTGGAATTCGACTAAACCAATTTGGCATGGTTGAAGTAAAACACAAGGAATGGTTGAAAGGATTCAAATCATTTATTCTTGCACACCAAGTGGAGCAAGTGTACTATCTACCTTATCCATGCAATAAACTCAAAGATTGGTGGGTGGTACATAAGGTGAATCCTCATGAGCGGTTATACGCTCTAGGAGATGATGATTACCATGAGGAAGATGGGGTTCATGAGGTCTACCAAGATGAAGAGTTGTCAGACTCGTTCTCAGTCGAGCTTGGTGTAGGACTCGATGACTTAGTTGGAGACGATCAAGATATCGAGACAGGCACGAAAACGGAAACAAGAAACGGAAACTGAAGATATCGATGACTTAGTCGAGCCTGCTGCTATGCGGAAATGGAAACAAAATGCAATCGAGACAGTCACTGAAGAAGAATATCTATGGGCTGGTTTAAGGAGTAGGGTGCATGACCATGACATTGATGAATTTTTAAATATATGAAGTAATATTTTCTTCATTAACTTAACATGACTTTTGTATATTATCTTAGCATATTAATCAATTATTCCTTACAGCAAGATGTTGTCGAAGGGGAAGGGAAAGGGGAAGGCAGTGAGAGGGTTTGCACAAGCATGAGACCCTTTCTTAGGTACCTCGTCAGGTGCGAGCAGACGATCCCAGCTGTTGGCACACCTTCCAGAGTTTGCGGCTCAGGTCCAGTCGGGTGAGCTGTGCTTACAACACAAGGAGGTGAATTTCAGTTGACAATCATGTTATTTTAAATTGCACTTGTAACTAATTATTTCTTATCAATCTTTTTTTTTGCAGTCTGACTTAGAGTCATCTAAGTCAGAGTTAGAGACTAGGGGGCCCCCATAGGAGTCGGCTAGCCTCCCTTCGGAGCCACCTAGCTTGGAGCCTTCGGGCTCCGGTGGTGACCAGCCTTCCGGGTCACAAGACGCAGTGGCACCGCAGAGGCGAGAGACGAGGAGGGCCCACTCTGTGGCTCCTCCTCCGGTTCCTAGTCAGCGGATCGCTATCCATCCAGTCGAAGACAGGTAAAAAATTGTATAGTATTAAGTATTAGATGTTGTCTTCCAATACTTACTGAGTTAAAAAAATTTGCAAATCTTGGTAAGACTCTATGTTCACGGGCCAGAAACACCACAGGCAGGTTAATGGTATCATTAGGGATTTAGTTAAGTTGCACTACCCAGTGTCATCGACAGTTTCCCTGCTCTATCGTGGGATGACTACACTCGTGTCTCTCACGAGGTCCACAACACCCTTCAGGGAGTCTTGTGGAACGATCTTATGGTAAGTTTAACGTTTTAAAATTTTCAACTCATTTAAATTGTTAATGCATATCACTTAAATGTTTGTTTGCTTAAAGCTGGTAGAGGAACCGAGCATGGAGGGGGACGTGAGACGTGTGTTCCACCACAGCGCTCGGAAGCTCGCGACGGCGATGCCGAATGTCCAGATCCAGGCAGTGAACGTGTACCACAAGATGCACCCTCGGCACCAGCAGCAGAAAGGGGGTCCATTTAGGATGGACCCCGACACATATTTGACAGAGGAGCAATACGCGGAGGTAAGTATTTATTGATAAATATTTACAGTATCTATGTATGTTAATTGCATTGATGAAATATGAAATATATGCATGTTAGTATTTCCTAGTTACAGGATCGACCCAAGGCATACCGAGCTCTCTGTTGGCACTGGGCTAGCGATGCTTTCATCGCTAAGTCCATAAAGGCAAGACGGTGTCGAGGGTCCGAGGGCAAGCACAATACGGCGGCGATGGCTACTTGCGTTTGGCTAAACCCATGGTAAGTACATTTTAAGTTCATTTATGTGTTCATGATATATTTGTCTCACTAACACGACTATACAGGAGCAAGAGACCGGTCAGAAGCCGACCCCGACCTAGGTTTGGAAGAGAGGTCAGAAGGGAAGTGACCCTTCCCAGTCTGGCAAGTGCAGTCAGGCTGCAGCCGATTGACCGGTAAGTTTTCAAAATTCATCAATTTCATTATAACTAATACCATCATTATCACGCTTACAAGATGTGAGACCTATGTATGTTGAATACATTGGCTATGGCGATAAAAGTTTTGAATTCTGCTAAAACACCTTTTTAGCAAGGTCCGACTCTAGCTCCGAGCTACAACAAGGTCCAATGGTAGGTTTGGCTTGTTTTGGGTAGCTCCGGGTACGTCTGATGCTAGGTCCGATTTTCTGGCAAAGTCCGACTAGCTTTTGGTTAACTCCGGTGAGTTTTGTCTTTAGCTCCGGCATGTTTTTGATAGCTTCGACATGTTTTTGCTAAGCTTTGAGTTGCTTTTTCTAGCTTCGGTTTTTGGGTTGACTAGCCCTGCTAGTTTTTGTAAGCTCCGGCGGGTGCTTGGTTCCACTAGCTTTGGTAAGCTCTGGCGCTAGGTTCTACTAGCTTTGGTAAGCTCCAGCTCAAGGTCCGGTTAGCTTTGGCAAGAACCGGAGCTTGATCGCAGTGTTTCTGCTTTTCATTTGCAAAGTTTCAAACTTGCTTTACATTGTTGGAAAGATTGCTTAGTATTCATTTGCTAAGTTGTTGGTGCATTTTGGTTGATATGGATGATATCGTTTTACTGTGGTTTTGCAACATGCTTATGTGAGGTGCTCACGTAAGATGTGTTCGGAACTGACTTGAGTCAAGTCGCGGACTTGGGCTCGTATGGATCGGTTGTTTATTCATGTGCAGGTGTTGCTTGAGTTCAAGTCATGGCTGGTGATAGGATCCTTTGGACTAGTCTCAGGGAGGAGATGAGGTTCCAACAACCAAATTCAGGAGGAATTGTGGTTGAGCGGGTCAGGAGGTCGTGCAGGATGATTGAATCAAGGGCAGTGCATATAAAGGTTACTGGACGTCAAAGGAAGGTGTTTGCACGTATGCATGCGGTGCATGACGTGGCAACATGGTTCCGAAGATGGTATAAGGAAGGAAAGATCTGGTTGGAAGGATCGGATCGTATCATTTGATGACTTCGGCTGCGGCGGAGTCGGTTATGGCTCGGTATGGAAAGTATCGAGTTGGTTATGGTAGTTTTCGTGTGCCGCATGAAAAGTTGAGTGTTTTAGGAATATGGGATGTGTTCTTGGTTTGTTAGGAAGTCTCAAGATTGTTTATATATGCGAATAGGAAGATCTTGAGCGATTACGGAAAGTTTCGATTCTTGATTTGAGTAGGATTAGAATCCGCGTTTGAGTTGAGTTGGCCTTCGGGCTGGTTATATAAGCAAGGGAGGCCAAAGCTCACAGTGCACGACTTTGGGGTTGTTCCTCTTGTGTTCCATTGAATAAAATTCATAGTTTGAAGGAACTTTTATGCCTTGTTCGTCCGACTTATTCCAGACAAGTTTTACTCGTCAAGTTTCTGGACAGCACTACCTTTCGTCGGTGGTTTTATCATAACTCGAGTTTTACATATCCAATTGACGTGATTCTTTTTGGGTTGTCTTCACAACTTGTTTATATATCATATGTCAAAATTTCACGGTCATTGGATTTGTGGTTTCTGATCTACACGAGTTTCTTTGCAGCATTCCAGAACTGTTTTTCTCAGGTAGGACAGATTGACCTTTGTTCGATCTTTCGATCATAACTTGAGTTTCTCTCGACGGATTTGAGTGATTCTTCTTGTGTTTTCTTCGTGACTTTATTATCTCTGATATATATCACTTTTTTCACGATAAAACACGTTTAGATTAGTCTCACACACGAATTCTTTAACAGATCATTTTTCTGCCGAAAGGGTTTGGATTTAATTGTTTCCGTTCACTACAGGAAATGTTGATACTTACATCGGCCAGGTTAATTTACGTCGGCTGGCCGACATAATTTAATTAACTTACGTCGGCTGTAGAAAACCAACGTAAGTAATCTAACCTACGTCGGCAGCCGACGTAAGTAACTAGCCCGACAACAGTTAAGGATCACTTACGTCGGCCAGAACAACAGGCCGATGTAAATAAGTGGGCCGACGTAAATAAGCCTTAACTTACGTCGGCTAATAGGATGGCCGTCGTAAGTTATGTCAACCGACGTAAGTATAATATTTAGCCGACGTAAGTTATGTATTTTAACCTACCCCGCGCGCGCCTTCTCTTTTCTTCCTTACGCGCTGCTTTCTTCTCCCCGCCGTTCGCGCCCGACGCCGCCGCTCCCCGCCGTCGCGCCGCCAGCGTCCGCCGCCGCCGCCACCACCAGGTAACCTCCCCTCCCCTCCCCTCTGCTCCCCTCCCCTCCCCTCCCCGTCGACTGCCGGCCCGGCTCCCCCGCCCCCTCCCCTCCCCGTCGAGCGCTGCCCCGCTCTCCCTTCCCGATCGCCACCGTCCGGCCCTCCCTCCCCCTCCCCCTCCACCTCCCCTACATGGCCGAGCGCCCCCTCCCCCTCCCCTCCCCGGCCCCCCTCCCCTCCCCCTCCACCTCCCCTCTCCGGCCCCCCTCCCCCTCCCCCTCCACCTCCCCTCTTCGGCCCCCCTCCCCCTACCCTCCCTGGCCGACAGCCACCCTACCTCCCCCTCCCATCCCCGGCCCCCCCTTCCCCTACACAGACCCCCCTTCCCCTACACAGACCCCCCCCCCACCCCCACCCCCTCCCCAGCAGAACAGACCCCCCCCCACCCCCTTCCCCTACATTGATGATTTATGGTTAGAATTCAATTGCTTATATTTAGGTTTAATTATATTTAATTGAAGTGCTTATGTTAGAATTAAATTTATAAATTGATGAATTACAATTGATGAATTTTTATGCTTATTTGTTATGCTTAGAATTATGGTTAGAATTGAATTGCTTATGTTTAGGTTTAATTTAATTGAATTGAATTGCTTATGTTAGAATTGAGTTGATAAATTGATGAAATACAATGGATAATTGTTATGTTTAGGTTTATTTGAATTGCTTAGTTTTTTGAATTATGGTTACAATTTTAATTTTGATTGCTTGAGTGTTTAAGTACTATATATACATAAATGGGCTTCGAAGCGGCTTGATAAGGCCCGACAAGGCCCATTTAGTGGTAAGGTAAAGTATGCGTGTAGACGGGCATGAAGGCGAACGACGACGGTGAGGATGGCAAGCACCTGCGCGTGAATGGCGTACTCCGACGAAGTGGTTTCATCTCTGATCTATTTATAGCAGCTAACCCTAAAGCCGTCGTGGAATTGTCATCTAAGACCAACTTTCCTCTCAGTCTTTCTCTAGTTCTTTCCTCTCTCTCTTAAATAACCTCAAAATGACAATGAGCAACGTAACCTATAGCAATGTATTACATGTTTTAGATCGGCACGTCTCACTTGCCATTGGCATGTGAGACGTGCAGGTTCGGAATTGTCCCTTTTTGGACAGCCTCGGAGTGACCGAGGGGGCGTGGCTTGTGATGAGATGCGGGTCCGGATTTGGACGAGATTTCGGTGGCGTAACCCTGTTGTTCTCTGCTGCACCATTTTTGGGCGTGCAGTGGAGAAAAGCGGGGTTATGCTACCGAAATTTCGTTCGAATCCGGATCACGCGTCTCATCATGAGCACGCTCCGCTCGATCACTCTTGGGTGAATTTAGGATCTATCTGCCTAGGTTGTAGGGCCGTGACACATAACATAACAATACATTAACGACAATTTCTTTCGCATTAAATTGCAGAGTCAAACATGGGCGAAGATCGTAGTTGGATGTACACTGGTTGGAAGAGCAGAGCTGGTGGTCACTAAGATGAGTGGTACGCCAAGATAGAAGCTTTTATGGAACAAGCTTTTTCGTTGTCAAATAGCGATAAGGTGCGGTGCCCATGTACGAAATGCCGAAACGGAACATTTTTGGACAAAGTGGAACTTACATTGCACTTGTGTCGAAACGGTTACGTGTCACATTATGATTCGTGGAACTTCCACGGCGAGACAGCTTCTCAAGCTGTACAAGAAGTGGAAGCGGACAATGATGATGCTCAAGAGGTTGATATGATGGATGAGATGCTGGAAGCGAAACGACTAGAGCTTACAGAAGATACTCAAACAACAAAGGTTAAAGAGTTCTTCAAACGTCTCAATGATTCAGAAGAGGCTCTGCATGAACACACTAAAATGTCAATCCTCAATTTTGTGACTAGACTTATGGCAATTAAGTCTAAGTTCTTCTTTTCTAACAATTGTTACAACATGCTCATCGATTTGTTCAAAGATGCCCTTCCACAACCTAACAAAGTGCCTAAGGATATGTACAACTCGAAGAAAATTCTTTCCGGTCTCGGGATGAAGCACGAAAAGATTGATGTGTGTCCAGACAACTGCATGCTTTTCTGGAGAGAGCATGCCAATGAGAACAAATGTTTGAAATGTGGTCAACTGAGGTTTGTCGAAGTTGTTAATAACGATGGTAATACTGTGACAACGGAAGTCGCACGTAAGCAGCTTCATTACTTACCTGTGACACCGAGGTTGAAGCGGTTGTTCCTTTCAAAAAAACGGCCAGACACATGAGATGGCACAAAGAAGGTGAGCGTGAGAACAATGGAGTCATGACGCACCCGTCCGATGGTGAGGCATGGAAGGCGCTGGACCGGTTCGACCCAGAATTAGCTTGTGAAGCGAGAAATGTTCGCATCGGGTTGGTGACAGATGGGTTCACGCCGTTCAGCACAAACACCGCACCATACTCCTGTTGGCCCGTATTTGTCATTCCGTACAATCTTCCACTGGCTTTTTGCATGAAGAATGAGTTTATGTTTCTTAGCCTCATTGTATCTGGGACAAATCATCCTGGGTCACGTCTCAACGTTATGTTGAAACCGTTGATCGAAGAGTTGAAAATGTTGTGGACAGGAGTCGAAGCATACGACTGTTACAAGAAACAGAAATTCAACCTCCGAGCTGCTTATTTGTGGTCCGTTAATGATTTTCCGGCATACGGCATGTTTTCTGGATGGAGCACTCATGGTCGGTTGACGTGTCCGATATGTGCCTCGGATACCGATTGCTTTCGACTTACCCATGGAGCCAAGATATCTTACTTCGATTGTCATAGACGTTGGCTACCTCCGAATCACTTGTTTAGACAACAGAGGAATGTCTTTAGAAAGAACACCGTTGTCACTAAAGGACCACCGAAACGTCTTGACGGGTCAGAAATATCTGATATGTTGGACAAATTGGTGCCAGATGAAGGTCGTCCTGGATATTTCGAAGGTTACGGAGACAAAGACAAATGGACTCACATATGTGGACTTTGGGAGTTACCGTATGTGAAGTCGTTGATTCTAAGGCACAACATTGATGTTATGCATCAAGAGCGTAACATGGCCGAATGTATCATAAGCACATGCATGGACATGACGGGCAAAACAAAAGACAATTTAAAGGCTCGGAAGGATCTTGCCGAGCTTTGTAACCGTCAAAATCTTGAGCTCTCCAAAAATGGTGGTAAACCACGCGCTCCTTTCTGTCTTCGACCTAAAGAAAAAAAAAGTTCTCGAATGGTTGCAAAGGTTGAAATTCCCAGATGGTTATGCAGCTAGTTTGAGACGAGTCGTGAATGTGAAAACGGGAAAGCTCATTGGGTTGAAGAGTTGTGATTATCACATAATCATGGAAAGACTTCTGCCTGTTATGTTTCGAGGCTATTTTGACAATGCAGTGTGGAAGGTGTTAGCCGAGCTTAGCCACTTCTATAGGCAACTCTGTGCTAAAGAAATCACGCCAGAGATGATGACTAAATTGGAAAAGGAGGTTCCGGTACTTTTGTGTAAGATGGAAAAAAGTTTTCCTCCACGATTTTTCAATCCAATGCAACATCTCTTAATTCATCTTCCATTTGAAGCGAAAGTGGGTGGTCTCGTGCAATATAGGTGGATGTACCATATTGAAAGATCACTTAGATATCTGAAACCAATGGTTGGTAACAGGGCAAGGGTTGAAGGTTGCATCACCGAAGCTTTTACTCTTAAGGAAGTAGGATACTTCTCAAGTGTTTACTTTGCAGAGGAAAACAATGTTAATACTTCGGTAATGCGGTACAATATAGATGATCAACCTCCTTGTACTGATCTCTCCATTTTTGCAACAAGAGGCACTATTGTTGGTAGTTACACTTCGTACGATGTTAGCGAAAAAGAAAGGCGTGCTGCATTCTTCTACATGTACACTAATATGGAAGAAATGAATGAATATTTCAAGTAAGTGTTTCTCCTACACTTATGCTTTTCACCATCTTTTCCGACACATGTATTCTAAAAGGTTCTTTTTGTCGTGTAGTATGTTTGACAAGCAAAATTGGAGACATAGACATCAACCCACGAGCAAGCAAATAGAACATATTCGACGGGAAGGAATAAACGGGGGATCTAATTTTCTCTCCTGGTTTCGAGATCATGTAACGTTTTCTCGATAACTAATCAATGTTAACAACGTTTTCTTATAACTTAAGAATGCTTACGTTTTCTAATAACTCCATATTCTTCCTCTTAGTAGACACAATCAACCTCAGCTTCGTCGTGGTAATCATCATCTCCTGGAGCGTATAACCGCTCACGAGGATTCACCTTATGTACCACCCACCAAGCTTTGAATTTATTGCATGGATAAGGTAGATAGTACACTTGCTCTACTTGGTGTGCAAGAACTAATGAATCAAATCCTTTCAACCGTTCTTTGTGTTTTACTTCGACCATGCCAAATTCGTTTACTCGAATTCCATGAATGGAATCAAACCATTCGCAGTCAAAGAATACTGCTCGAATTGGCTTGTTTGCGAAAAAAGTGAATTAAAGGATTTTTTTAATAATCCCGTAGTACTGCGTTTCATGATCTTGCGAATCGATTGCCCTCATCACAACTCCGGTATTACATGTTGCCGCGAGAGGACGAAGAGATTCAAATTGAGTTGTACGGAATCGAAAGCCGTTGACGTCATATCGACCATAGCTTCTAACATTAACCACACGGGATAGTTGTCGCAAATCTTCATGGACGTTGGCATCTTTTTGGCACTGTCCAAGTTGCCAGACTCCTTCTCAGTCAAGCCCGGTGTAGGACTCGATAACTTAGTTGGAGACGCTTAAGATATCGAGGTTGGCATGGAAGCGGAAACAGAATCAGAAACTGAAGATATTGATGACATAGTCGAACCTGTTGATTCGCGCAAATGAAAACAATATGCGGAAGAAGAAGATTGATGGGCTTGTTTAAGGAGTAGGGTGCATGATCATGATGTTGATGAATTTTAAAGTAACGTTTTATTCACTAATTTAACATTAATTTTGTATATTACATTTGCATATTAATCATTTATTCCTTGCAACAGGATGTCGTCAAAGGGGAAGGGGAAGGGGAAGCCATTGAGAGGTTTTGAGCTGCCACGAGACCCTTGCTCAAGGACCACGTTCCTTTCTAGCCGACGTTCCCTCTTTCTGGCACACGCTCCACCCTCAGCTGTCGTGTGCTTTCAGTAGACTGAGGTAAATTTTAGTTACAATAAAGTTATTTTTGAAATTTCAATTGTTATTAATTATTAATTGTCAAACTTTTCCTTTTGTGCAGTCTGACTCAGAGACTTCTGAGTCAGGGTCAGAGGCTAGGGAGCCACTACAGGAGCCCGACTCAGAGGCTAGGGGGCCACTACAGGAGCCCTCTAGCGCTAGCCTCCCTTCGGAGCCGGCTAGCGCTAGCCTCCTTGTGCAGCCGGCTACCACTAGCCTTCCTGGAGGCTCCGGTGGTTCCGCAGAGCCTTCAGGGTCACAGGACGCGACAGCGTCGCAGCAGAGGCGACGGACGAGGAGGACCCACTTTGTGGCTCCTCCTCCGGTTACTACTCAGCGGACCATGATCCGTCCTGTTGGAGACAGATATAAATATTGTACATAGTATATTGAATAATAGATGTTGTTTTCCTTTACTTAATGATTTAATATATTTTGTAGATGTTGGTACGACTTTTCATTCACGGGGGTCGAGAAGCACCACAAGCAGGTTAACAGTGTCCTGGGTGCTATCGTCAAGTTGCACTACCCCGGTGTAATTGACAGTTTTCCTGCCCTATCGTGGGATGACTACGCTCGTGTCTCTCACCTGGTGCACGGCACGGTTCAGGGAGTCGTGTGGTACGATTTTATGGTAAGTTTAACTGTTCATTTTTTCAACTCGTTTGAATTGTTAATGCATATCACTTAAATATTTGTTTGCTTAAAGCTGAGGTACCAAGTAGAGGAACCAGGCACGGAGGACCATGCGAGACGCGTGTTCCATTACAACACTCGGAAGCTCACGGCGACGGCATTATTGTATGCCAGGATTCAGGCCGTCAACGCGTACTACAAGCGGCACCCCCGGGAGCAGGAGCAGGAGCAGCAAAGGGGTGTATTTAGGAAGGACTCCGACTCGTACTTGACAGATGAGCAGTACGCGGAGGTAAGTTTTTAATATTGTTAAATATTTACAATATCTACGTATGTTAACTACGTTGATGAAAAATGAAATATGTGCAGGTTAGTATTTCCTGGTTACAGGGTAACATCGAGGCGTACTTAGCTCTCTGTCAGTACTGGGCTAGCAACGCTTTCATCAATAAGTCCACAAAGGCTAGACAGTTCCGCATGGGGTCCGAGGGCAAGCACAACTATGGCGGCGACAGCTACTTGCGTTTGGCTAAACGCATGGTAAGTACCTTTTCATTTTATTTATGTGTTCCTAATATATTATTTATCTCACTAAAACGGCTGTACAGGAGCGAGAGATGGGTCATGAGCCGACCCTGACCTAGGTTTGGAAGAGAGGTCACAAGGGAAGTGACCCTTCTCAGCCAGGGCAGTGTAGTCAGGTCGCAGCCGACCGACTGGTAAGTTTTTGAAATTCATCAATTTCATTATAACTAATATTATTATTGACATGCTTACAAGATTTATTTATTTTGTAGACAAAGTACGCTCAGGAGGTCGCGAAGATACACGGTGCGGATTACGATTGGGAAAGTGTGTCGATCGACCCCCAAGCCGCGTACGCAAGCGGAGGCGGGAAGGCCCACGGACGGTGAGTTCTTCGTGTGTTTCATTTCTTTTTCAATTAATCTTCTTCTACTTAGTGTTTTCATTCTTTTGCAGGTTTGCCATTTTTGATGGAGTTGTCGACTCGAGGTCGACGCGACCTTTGAGAGGCACTTCATCGTCGCAGGCTTCGACCGTTGGGACCAGTGGTCGTCTCTCGCGGACCCAGCTGGAGCTCCAGGCCATGAGGGAGACGCTGATGCAAACCCAGGCAGAGCTGGAGAGGACGAGAGCGGAGGCAAGGGAGGAGCAGCAGAGGACGGCCTTAATGATGGCCCAGATGCAAGCAGCGGTGGAGGTAAATAATTTAAAGTACCGTAGTTAAATTTCACAACACCTCAATAACATATATCTTCTAATATTTTGCAATGGCAGGCTCTTGCTCGACACAGCGGTCAGGATATCGAGATTCCTATGCTTCCGTCGCAGCAGACACTAGAGCATGTGATAAACTCTCTCTTTAATATTGTTATATCCATTTTAGTATTTTACATAGAGAGACAAGGAGGTAGAACATAGAGGTAGATCTTGATGACTTGTCAGATATTGATTCCTATAGTGGTGAAGAAGTTAAGCGTATCTAATCAAGCTTTAGTAGTTTTTGACCATGGTAGAAATGATTAGTATATAGTTAATAAGTTGTCAGTGCTTCCATTTAACAAAGGGCTAGTGGTTCATAAGCATGACCTGTTACCTAAAGTCTCCAACTCTGATACCTGCTAGTTTTCTATTTATATATGCAACATTACTTCATTTGAAACTACAACATGCTTCCTTCTTTTGTCACTGATGTTCTTGGCCTCTTATGTTATCACTGAGTTGACATTGATGCTTACTAGTGACTATGTTTCTTCTGCAAGGTTCGGGAACACGCTGAGAAGATCACGGAGGTAGTGGAGGGGCTAGTGTGTAGCCCGGTTGAACTTATTTTGCAAATTGTGTTGTTGTCGATGTTTTGGACTATATTTTGTAACTGTTATGTTGTGTATATGTTATCTTTCTATTCTATGTTCTCGCCATCGAGCGAGGTAGTCAGTTTTTATTTTTTAAAAAAATCAAAAACTTAACTTACATCGGCTATGATTGCCGACGTAAGATAGCCCAGTTTAACTTACGTCGGTCAAACCATACCGATGTAACTTAAACCACTTAACTTACGTCGGTTTGGAACAACCGATGTAAGTTAGAGCACTTAACTTACGTCGGTCTGCAGCAACCGACGTAAGTACTCCGGCCCAGCCCGCGGCCCATCCCGGTACATGACTTACGTCGGCTACCACAGACCGACGTAATTAAGTTAACTTACATCGGTGGCCAACGTAAGTTAGCTTAATTACGTCCAAACCGCTACGTCGGCCAACCGCCAACGTAATTAAGGGAAAACCGACGTAATTAAGTTACTTACGTCGGTTTAGGCCTTACTTACGTCGGCTTTGGCCGACGTAATTGATCGATATTCCTGTAGTGGTTGCGTAAGATTTTTTAAATCTACCATTCACCCCCTCTTGTAGCTTTTCACGTGCTCTTCGATCCTACAATTGGTATCAGAGCGACGGTGCTCTAATCATTGTGATTTGCACGTGTTTTTTTTACTAATCATCATGGAGAAATACTCCACCAAACCTTGTGTGTTTGCTGGTATTGATTTTCAGGTTTGGAAGGCACCCATAGAGGCTTTCATCCAGGTGCAAGGCTTCGCAATATGGGAAAAGGTGTACAAGCCTTACGAAGTGTCACCTAACGATCAAGTTACGGCTACAAACCTACGGGACATCGACAACAACAACAAAGCCCGAAACTTGATCATCCAAGGACTCACTCAAAGCGACTTTGATCGTGTCGCGCACCTCTGATCAGCATACGATGTTTGGAGAGCTCTCTGTGATTATCATGAAGGTTCCAACACAATCAAGGAGGTAAAACAAGATATGTTCAAAAAGGAATATATGCGTTTCGAGATGCAACCCGGTGAGTCCATTGATGACCTCTTTGCTCGCTTCAATAAAATTCTCAGCAACTTACATAGTGTTAATGTTAACTTTTCTAATGCTGAGAATGCTAGGCAACTTCTTAGTGCATTAGACATGTCAATTTGGGAGATGAAAGTAACATCTATTCGTGAATCAACTGTCATGAGTTCTATTACATTAGATGTACTTTAAACTAAAAACTCATGAAATTGACATCTTAGCACGTAAGAACCCAAATAAGTCTATTGCATTTGTCTCACAACGTGATATGTCTAGCTCCAACCAATCATCATCTTGCAATACTCTTGCTTTGTTGTCCTCACTAACCCTGGAGCAGATCGAGGAATTTCCAGAAGAGGAGTTAGCACTCATCTCTACTAGATTCTCAAAAGCATTACAAAATGTGAGAACTAGAAGGAGAGGAAGCTCCGGACCTCAATGCTGTTTTGAATGTAGTGAGACAGGACACTTCCATACAGAATGCCCTAACCTTTCAGGTTCTACTACCCGTGAAGAAAAACAGAACAAGATCAAGACCACCTATGGAAATCCCAACAAGAAAAAGAAGGGCACCATAGGACGCAAGATGATTAACAGCTTCATCATTGCACTTCAAGAACTCAGTTCAAGTGATGTAGACTTTGAAAGTGATGAAGATGATGACGATCTGGCCAACTTATGCTTCGTGGCGGGCAAAACAAGATCAAGATCAAGTCAGGAGGATGCAGAAAATAACAGTGACGGTGATGAGGTATGTTCTACTTGCAATGAAATGTGTGATGCTATTTCTCGTGCAACTATTATTGTCAAGAAAAAGGACAAAAAGCTTAGGGACAATGCTGCTAAAATTGAATCACTAGAATCTGAAATCAATCGTTTAAAAACTTTTATTCCTAGTGATGATGCATGTCCCTCATGTGACTTAATCTATGAACAATTGTCCACATTAAGAAATGCACACTCCTCCACTCTAGATAGACTTGATGAAGAAATTAAAAAGAACAGTGAGCTTGCTGCACTTAATGATAAAAACTTAAAAGATGCTTCCTATTCAACAAATGATTTGCATTGTTCTGTATGTGACAATCTTGATAAGAAACTAAAAGATGCTATGAATGAAATTTCAATATTGAATAATGCTTTACGTTCTCATGAAGTTAAATATTGTTCTAGTTTCAAATTAAAAGGAAAATCTTCATGTGAAAATTGCCTTGATCTGTCCAATAAACTTGATAACATGCATAGGACATTAGATCGGTTTTGTAATGGGAATAAGAACCTAAACTTGCTGCTGAATTCTTCTAAGTGTTGCAATGATAAAACTGGTTTAGGTTTTGATTCTCATGCTCATGCTAAGGCACATCCACCTAAAATTGTAAAATCATTAGGAAGTGGTTTGATTCAAACAGTTCCTAAACAAAGAGAAGTGGTTTTCAAATCTGCAGGAGTGCTTTCTAATTCTGTTTCTAATACTGGATGCTCATCTAGACATGATTACAAAATTAAGTTTCATTGTACTTATTGTGATAAAGATGTTCATGTCATAGATTTTTGTTATAGACTAGCTAAAAAATTAAAAAGTATAAAATGTCTCCTATATCTCATAACTTTCATGTTAAACCTAAAATTGGAAACATGCAACCTGCTTTAATGAGTCAGAAATTTGAAAAGGTAGCTTCCGGAACTTTTGGCAAGAAATCTACAAAGGCAGCTCCGGTAGTTCCGATAGCTCCGAGAGCTCCCAGACCTTCTATTGTTCCCTCCGGAGCTTCAGCTTTTGCCTCCGGACCTTCTGCTTTTACCTCCAGAGCTACTGGTTTTCACTCTAAACAAGTAACAACTTCTAAATCAATTGTTAAGAATAGAAAACATCAACCTTTGACTCATAAACCTGCTGTTTTATCTTAGCTTTCGCGTGTTTTTCCTGCTGCACGTCGTGTGACTCAGTACTGGATACCTAAATGCCTTTTGACTAACCCCAGTCTTGAGTCATCGACGTATTGTGCATCTCTGTAGGTTACACGTTTGAGGAAGGAGAACATTTGGATTGTGGATTCAGGTTGCTCACGCCACATGACCAGTAACAAAGATTGGTTCTCCTCCCTCTCTTTTGCGTCACGTGTAGAGAATGTTATTTTTGCTGATAATTCTTCAACTCCTATAATTGCTAAGGGTTCGGTTAGAGTAAATGATCACTACACTCTGAAGGATGTGGCACTTGTAAAAAATTTGAAGTACAACTTGCTTTCTATTTCTCAATTGGTTGATGAGAATTTGGAAATAACTTTCAACAAAGATTGCTGCAAAGTTGTAGATTTAAATAGTGAGCTTTTGTTTAACATGTCTCGTTTTGGAAGAGTTTTTAAAGCTGACTTTGATATGTCTTCCTCTAAGCATAGGTGTCTAGTTGCTAATGATTCAAAGGACTTATATTTTTGGCATCGTAGACTTGGTCATGTAGGCTTTGATCATCTCACGCGTGTTAGTGCTCTTGATCGCATACGTGGACTGCCTAAGCTTAAAGAGGACAAAGAAATTGTGTGCTCTTCTTGTAGACATGCTAAGATGGTTGCAGGTTCACATACTCCTCTCACAATGATCATGACAACTGAACCGGGTCAACTTTTGCACCTTGACACCGTAGGACCTTCACGTGTTCAATCCTTCGGAGGTAAATGGTATATTCTTGTTATTGTTGATGATTATTCTAGATACTCTTGGGTTTACTTTATGGCCTCTAAGAATGAAGCTTTTAGTCACTTTAGAACATTATTTCTTAGATTATCAATTGATCACCCAGAATCTTTAAAAGCAATTAGAAGTGATAAAGGAACTGAATTTAAAAATCAATATTTTGATCACTTTTGTGCTGAAAATGTAATAGATCATCAATTTTCTTCACCATACGTACCTCAACAAAACGGTGTTGCAGAAAGAAAGAACTGAACCTTAGCTGAGATGGCTAGGACTATGCTTGATGAATATCAAAATCCTAGGAAATTTTGGGCTGATGCGATTACAACCACTTGTTATGTCTCAAATCATGTTTTCTTGCGCGCTAAGCTAGGTAAAACACCATATGAGCTCCGGTTTGGACATAGGCCTAGTGTCACACACTTTTGGGTCTTTGGTTGCAAATTCTTTGTTAAGAAACATGGTAATCTTGATAAATTTGAACCTAGATCTATTGATGGCATGTTTCTTGGTTATCCATCTCATACTAGAGGCTACCGTGTGCTTTTACTTGACACTAACAAAATTGTGGAGACTTGTGAAGTATCTTTTGATGAAGCTAGCCCAGGTACTAGCTCCGGTATTGAAAGACTAGATCCATATCCTCAGGGGAGGGTATTTTTGAAGATGAAGAAGAGACCATGATACTGCCTGATAGTTCCGAAGCTGACACGTGTCCAACTCCGAACTTTGAACAAGCTCCGACTACCACCTCTGCTTGTCTTGATTGTCCACAAGCCACAAGCTCATCAATCTGCAATGAACCTAATGAAGAAGAAGCTTGTGAGACATTTGTTCCCCTACGGATCGTCAAGAATCATCCCCCACAACAAATTATTGGAAGCTTGCATGAACGAGTTACACGGTCCAGGTTTTGCGATCCAAACTCTCATGCTCATTCTGCTTTTGTTGCTTCTTTTGAACCCAAAGATATATCACACGCACTCCCTAATGAATCTTGGATTATTGCCATGCAAGAAGAGTTAGAAAATTTTGAAAGAAATAATGTTTGGAAACTTGTACCTCCACCTCAAGGTCACATTTTAATTGGAACTAAATGGGTGTTTAAAAATAAACAAAGTGAGGATGGGGTTGTGGTTAGGAATAAGGCTAGGTTGGTTGCTCAAAGTTTCACTCAAGTTGAAGGTCTAGATTTTGATGAAACTTTTGCTCCTGTTGCTAGATTAGAATCCATAAGAATTTTGTTAGCTTTTGCTGCATCTAAAGGTTTTAATCTATATCAAATGGATGTTAAAAGTGCTTTTCTTAATGGCTACATATATGAGAAAGTTTATGTCAAACAACCACCGGGTTTTGAAAAATTAGATTTTCCTAATCATGTTTACAAACTATCCAAAGTCTTGTACGGTCTCAAACAAGCCCCTAGAGCATGGTATGATAGGTTAAAAACATTTTTACTTGAAAAGGGGTTTACCATGGGCAAGGTTGATAAAACTCTTTTTATGCTTAAGCATGGCAATGACTCATTATTCGTTCAAGTGTATGTGGATGATATTATCTTTGGTTGTGCTTCTCATGATCTTGTGTCTAAGTTTTCAGCTATGATGAGTTCAGAATTTGAGATGAGTATGTTGGGAGAACTCATGTACCTTTTGGGGCTGCAAATCAAGTAAACCAAGGAGGATACCTTTGTGCATCAAACGAAGTATACAAAAGGCCTCCTAAAGTGCTTCAACATGGACAAAAGCAAGCCTCTTCGGACACCAATTGGAACAACAACACTTGAACTTGATGAAGATGGTGAACCCGTGGATCAAAAAGAATATAGAAGCATGATCGGGTCACTTTTGTACCTCACGGCATCAAGACCGGACATACAATTCAGCGTATGTATTTGTGCACGATTTCAAGCCTCCCCACGGGCTTCACATCGTCAAGCCGTCAAAAGAATTCTCAGGTACATACATGGAACTCAAGAATTTGGCATTTTTCTTCCTTCTTCCTCAACTGTTACTTTGAAAGCTTTTTCCGATGCTGATTTTGGAGTTTGTAGGATTGATAGGAAAAGTACTTCCGGTGATTGTCATTTTCTTGGTAATTCACTTGTTGCTTGGTCCTCTAGAAAATAAAATTTAGTTGCACAATCCACAATCGAATCTGAATATGTAGCTGCTGCTAGTGCTTGCTCACAAATTCTTTGAATTGTTCAAACACTTAATGACTATGGGGTTGATCTAGATAGTGTTCCACTGTTTTGTGATAACACTAGTGCCATTTGCATCGCTAAAAACCCGTGCAACATTCTAGAACTAAGAACATTGATATTAGATATCACTTTCTCCGTGATAATGTTGAAAAAGTAAACATTGTGCTTCATCATGTAGATACCGAACAACAATTGGCTGACATTTTTACAAAACCTTTGAATTTCACTCGTTTTTGTTTCATTCGTAGTGAAATAGGGGTTATGCATCCTCATGGCTTAAATTGAGGGGGAGTTTTCAAACCGGTAAGTTTTCAAAATTCATCAATTTCATTATAACTAATACCATCATTATCACGCTTACAAGATGTGAGACCTATGTATGCTGAATACATTGGCTATGGCGATAAAAGTTTTGAATTCTGCTAAAACACCTTTTTAGCAAGGTCCGACTCTATCTCCGAGCCACAACAAGGTTCGATGGTAGGTCCGGCTTGTTTTTGGTAGCTTCGGGTACGTCCAATGCTAGGTCCGATTTGCTGGCGAAGTCTGACTAGCTTTTGGTTAGCTCCGGTGAGTTTTGTCTTTAGCTCCGGCATGTTTTTGATAGCTTCGACATGTTTTTGCTAAGCTCCGAGTTGCTTTTTCTAGCTTCGGTTTTTGGATTGACTAGCCCTGCTAGTTTTTGTAAGCTCTAGCGGGTGCTTGGTTCCACTAGCTTTGGTAAGCTCCGGCACTAGGTTCTACTAGCTTTGGTAAGCTCTTGCTCAAGGTTCGGTTAGCTTTGTCAAGAACTGGAGCTTGACCGCAGTATTTTTGCTTTTCATTTGCAAAGTTTCAAACTTGCTTTACATTGTTGGAAAGATTGCTTAGTATTCATTTGCTAAGTTGTTGGTGTGCTTTGGTTGATATGGATGATATCGTTTTACTGTGGTTTTGCAACATGCTTATGTGAGGTGCTCATGTAAGATGTTTTGTTCGGAACTGACTTAAGTCAAGTCACGGACTTGGGCTCGTACGGATTGGTTGTTTATTCATGTGCAGGTGTTGCTTGAGTTCAAGTCATGGCTGGTGACATTATCCTTTGGACTAGTCTCAGGGAAGAGATGAGGTTCCAACAACCAAATTCCAGAGGAATTGTGGTTGAGCGGGTCAGGAGGTCGCGCAGGATGATTGAATCAAGGGCAGTGCATATGAATGTTATTGGACGTCAAAGGAAGGTGTTTGCGCGTATGCATGCGGTGCATGACGTGGCAACATGGTTCCGAAGATGGGATAAGGAAGGAAAGATCTGGTTGGAAGGATCGGATCGTATCGGTTGATGACTTCGGCTGCGGCGGAGTCGATTATGGCTCGGTATGGAAAGTATCGAGTTGGTTATGGTAGTTTTCGTGTGCCGCACGAAAAGTTGAGTGTTTTAGGAATATGGGATGTGTTCTTGGTTTGTTAGGATGTCTCGAGATTGTTTCTATCTGCGAATAGGAAGATCTTGAGTGGTTATGGAAAGTTTCGATTCTTGATTTGAGTAGGATTAGAATCCTCGTTTGAGTTGAGTTGGCCTTCGGGTTGGTTATATAAGCAAGGGAGGCCAAAGCTCGTAGTGCACGACTTTGAGGCTGTTCCTCTTGTGTTCCATTGAATAAAATTCGTAGTTTGAAGGAACTTTTATGCCTTGTTCGTCCGACTTGTTCCAGACAAGTTTTACTCGTCGAGTTTCTGGACAGCACTACATTTCGTTGGTGGTTTTATCATAAATCGAGTTTTACATATCCAATTGACGTGATTCTTTTTGGGTTGTCTTCACAACTTGTTTATCTATCATATGTCAAAATTTCATGGTCATTGGATTTGAGGTTTCTGATGTACACGAGTTTCTTTGCAGTATTCCAAAACTGTTTTTCTCAGGTAGGACAGATTGACCTTTGTTCGATCTTTCGATCATAACTTGAGTTTATCTCGACAGATTTGAGTGATTCTTATTGTGTTTTCGTCGTGACTTTATTATCTCTGATATATATCACTTTTGTCACGATAAAACACGTTTAGATTAGTCTCATACACGAATTCTTTAACAGATCGTTTTTCTGCCGAAAGGGTTTGGATTTAATTGTTTCCGTTGCGTAAGATTTTTTAAATCTACCATTCACCCCCCCCCCCCCTCCGGTAGCTTTTCACATGCTCTTCGATCCTACACAAGATTTCTTTGTTTTTTAGAAAAATTACGCGCGGGAGGTCGTGAAGATACACGACGAAGATTATGATTGGGAAAACGTGCCGGTCGACCCCCAAGCCGTGTACGCGAGCGGAGGCGAGAAGACCCATGGACGGTGAGTTGGTCATTTATTTCATTTCTTTTTAAATCTACCTTCTTTTACTTAGTATTTTTCATTCTTTTGCAGGTTGCCATTTTTGATGGAGTTGTCGACTCGAGGTCGGCGCGACCTTCGAGAGGTGCTTCATCGACGCAGGCCTCGCCCATTGGGTCGTCAAGTGGTCGTCTCTCGCAGACCCAGTTGGAGCTCAATGTCGTGAAGGAGACGCTGACGCAAACCCGAACGGAGCTGGAGAGGTCGAGGGTGGAGCAGGAGAGGTTGAGGGCCTTCTAGGAGGCCACGACCATATACATGGCCCAGATGCAAGCAACAATGGCGGTAAGTAATTTAAACTACCGTAGTTTAATTTTATAGCATTTCAATAACATATATCTTCTAATATATTGCAATGGCAGGCTCTTGATCGATAGATCGGTCAGCAGATCGAGATTTCTCTGTTTCCGCTGCTGCAGGTGACCCCGGCACAGACACCCCCAGCACAGGTGCCCCCGGTGCAGGTAATAAACACTTTCTTTAATATTTTCGTATTTATTTCAGTATTTCACATAGGGAGAGAAGGAGGTAGAACATAGGGTGAGAGAGAGAGTGAGATAGAGGTGGAGTAAGAGAGACTGACATAGGTTGAGAGAGAGAGGGGAGATAGAGGTGGAGTAAGAGAGACATAGATAAGGAGAGATAGAGTGCGAGAGAGACGGTAAAGTGAGAGAGAGAGGATGCTAGAGAGGAAGAGGAATAGAGAAAAAATGAGAGAAAGAGAGGAAGAGGAAGAGAGAAAGTGTGATACAAAGAGAGGGAGAGGAAGAGAGTGAGAGAAAGTGATGGAGAGGAAGAGAGTGAGAGAATGAGAGAAAGAGGGGGAGAGGAAGATAGAAAATGTGACAAAAAAGAGAGGGAGGGAAAGAGAGGGAGAGGGGAAGAGAGTGAGAGAATGAGAGAGAGAGAGCGTGAGAGAAAAAGAGAAAGATAGAAAGGGAGAGTAAGAGAGTGAGAGAAAGAGAGAGGGGGAGGAAGAGAGTGAGAGGATGGAAGTTAGAGAGAGGAAGAGTGTGAGATGCATTTGTAACATGTCTAACTCTAATGTTCTTTTGCAGAGTTCAGCGAAGGCGGCATAAACTCCTTCGGCACAGCTACCGGCACGCGGAGGGACACACGGAGACGAGCTTTTTGACTCCGGAGGTAGTCGAGGGGCTAGTGTGTAGCTCTTTTGTAAATTGTTGTGGTGAATGCATTGTATGACTATGTTTGGTGTTGTGTCAAATCTGTTTGACTATATATGTTGTTGTTGTTTGTATCTGTGATCTTGCCATCGTGCGAGGTAGGATGTTTTTATTCTTTTAAAAAATTTAAAAACATAACTTACGTCGGTTATGATAAGGCCGACGTAAGTTAGCCAAGGTTAACTTACATCGGCCTGACAATGTTGACGTATACGTCAGCCTCGCCAAAGCTGACCTAAGTTAGGGACCTCAATTACATCGGCTAGCCGCAGTCGACGTAAGTCCCCTGGCCCAGCCCGGGAAGTTACTTGCATCGGCGACCGACGTAAGTTACCTTAATTATGACCAAATCATTACATCAACCAATAATTGACATAATTAAGAGAAAATCGATGTAATTAAGTAACTTACATCAGTTTTAGCCTTAATTGGTCGGGATTCCTGTAGTGTAATTAGTAATTGCTAAACAATTTCTAATACAAAACTACTTACTAAACAATTGCTAATTGCTAAACAATTGCTAATTACTAAACAATTGCTAATTACTAAACAATTGCCCATTACTAAACAATTTCTAATTGCTAAACAATTACTACTTACTAAACAATTGCTAATTGGAAAAACTAATTACTAAACAATTGCTAATAGCTAAACAATTACAAAAAATGCTAATTGAAAAAAAATTGAGCTAGGCTCGGTAGGCCATGGTTGGCGATGGATGCCGGTGTGGGGGGCGTCGGCGGACGGCCATGGCCGTCGGTCGAGGGGGGTAGGGAGGAGTTAGGCATACCTTCGCGGGTGAGGTGGGCAGCTGCGCGGTGGCGCGGCTCGGGCAGCAGTGCGGCTAGGCAGGTAGCACGGGCGGCGGGGCAGCTAGGCGGGAAGCGCGGGTGGCAACGCGGCGACGCGTCTAGGCGGGCAGCACTGGTGGCATTTCAACATCAAGGTGGGGGTGGCTTGGGCGGCAGCGCAACGGCGAGGTGGCGGCGCTCGGGCACTTCAGCGGCGGCGGCATGAGGAGAAAGGAAGGGGTGCGCGTGGTATGGGTCGCGTGCGCGTCCTGCAGTTTGTAGGGTTATTGCGTTTATGTCTGACGACCACATAACTTACATCGGCTTAGGGTTGGGCCGTCGTACTTAAGCGACTTACTTCGGCCTAGGTTTGGACCGTCGTACGTAATCTAACTTACGTCAACCTAGAGTTGGGCCGATGTAAGTTAATTATTGAAAGCCGGCAGTTTCTTTGCAAACGACATATGCAGGCACGTGGCTGACGTAAGTTAGCTTACGTACGACGGTTATCGCGGGTCAACTTACTTACGTACGATAGCTGGCCCACGTAAATTATATCAGTTGTCGTAATGTGTCTAGTTTCTGTAGTGAAACTTTTCGCGAACAAAACGTAGATCAATTTCAATGTGCTTAGTTCGCAGATGGTTCACTGGATTGTGTACCATGTAGACAGCTGACACATTATCGCAATACACCAGTGTTGCTTTGAACAGTGGACAATAAAGTTCAGTTAATAGTTGTCATAGCCAAATGCACTCTGTTGCCGCATTAGCGAGCGCCTGATACTTAGCTTCAGCGTTGGATCGAGATGCACTGGCCTGTCTTTTGCTGGACTAGGAGATTAGAGAATTCCTATAGAAAAAAAATATTTGGAAGTTCATGTTCCGTTGTCAGGGCACCCGACCCCTTGGGCATCAGTATATGCCATGATTTCTGTTGAAGTCGAAGAATAAATATGGATGTTGTAGGATTGTGTACCTTGAATATAACATAATATCCTCTTCAATAGCGAAAGATGCCCAATACGAGGATCGTGCATGTGGAGACATACTTGTTGCACAGCGTAAGAGATGTCAGGACGTGTGATCATCAAATATTGAAGAGCACACGCCAGTTGTCGATACTCAAAAGGGTTTTCAATCTTTGAGCCACTTTTTACTGGTATTTTGATTTAGTGTCTACTGGAGTAGAAACTGCTTTGCATTGCTCCATACCAGCACACTGCAATAGATCATGTGCATACTTCTCTTGCATCAGAAAGAAACCATCGGGAGTTCTGTTGATGTCAACACCAAGAAAGTATTTCAACTATCCCATGTCCTTAATTGTGAACTCGGACTGTAGACGACTGTTGATGTGCCACAACAACTTGTCAGAAGACGCTGTCAAGATAATGTTGTCTATGTAAAGAAGTAAGTATGCAATATCACTACTGAGATGAAGGACAAATAGGAGGTGTCTGACCGAGTTGGCAGTAAGCCGATCTGTGCGGCAAAGGTACCAAATCTTTGAAATCAGGCTCTAGGTGACTGTTTGAGTCCGTAGAGAGAGCAAGAGAGCCGACAAACACCATCTGGCACTGAGCCATCAACAAACCTAGTTGGCTGGTTATAATATATTTCTCCTTGCAAGTGGCCATGAAGAAAGGTGTTGGAGACATCAAGCTGATTGATCAGCCACTTCTTGGATGCAGCAATGTTGAGTACTATCCGGATTGTTGCCGGCTTTATAAGAGGCACAAAAGTCTCACTAAAATTGACTCCAGGTTGCTTCTTGAAGCCTCGAACAACCCATGTAGCTTTGTACTTGTCAAAAGAACCATCAGGCCGAAATTTGTGTTTGAAAACCCATTTACCTGTGACAATGTTCGCATGAGAGGGCCGACGAACAAGTGTCCAGGTATGATTTGCTTGAAGGGCGCTGTCGAAGTGTTTGATACGACACTTCTCCCGGACCCGCTGAGAAGCAGCCCGCGAGGTTCTTTTATGGTTGGGGCATGCAAAGATCAAGATCAAGGTGGTGACCTCAGAGATTTATGTGGTTCGGGCCGCCTGAGCGTAACACCCTACTCCACAGGGTTTGTGTAATTGTATTGAGCGAGTGCATTCGCTAGGGTCAAGTCCCCCCCTCCTTTATTTGTGCGGTGCAACCCTTTTATAGTTCTAAGGACTGATTGTTACAAAGCTGGCCTGGCCCAACATGTGGCCCTAGCGTGCTTAATGACCTAATACACTGTCTAAAGGGTATTAAGTATAATTAATAGTGCAGTAATATGCCTTCATGGTAGCGTTACCCCTATTAACGGTGCACTGATTGTGTGTCATCAATATGGTATTAATGACACATTATCAGACCTTGTAACAGCTGCTTTAACCGTCCTTGAGTGTCTGTAACGGACATGATCGGCTTGTATTTATGCTAGTGACAAAGGTCTGGAGGCTCCACACGTGGCAGATCTGGAGCTTTCCCTTGCGGGAGGGTAGGTCCGGGGGTTGCTGTACACGTGTCGGTACTGGAGCTCCTTTCTGACAGGGGCTAGGTCTGGGGATGTTGCACACGCGTAGTCGACGGAGCTTCCCTTGGTTGGGAGTTTTGTTCCGGTCTTATTTTACACGTGTTTACCCGGGACCCAGCCATGTGAGGGGAGCGGGTCCGGTGCAATGTGACATGTGGGACTTGCAAGGGCCTTCGACTCTGGTGGATGGAACTTTCTTGTACTTCTTGTGGCATCGTGGGGTATCCGGTACGTAGGGTACCGATAGTGGCCCCCGGGCCCACCTCTGAGAGAAACCCTTTGGGTTAAGTTGTTCTACCGGAGGTGGGGCCATTCTCGATTCCTGCCCTTTGATTTTCAAAAAGTCCTCGGATGCGCCGATAGAGTGACGATACGGGAGTGAACCATTGATGCGTGGCTTGTTATGAATACGGCAGATGAGATCTTTGAGTGCGGCTCACGCAATTGAAGCTCGTCGGTTCCCAATACGAAAACCATATGGTTCCGTGCGCCCTATCAGAGCACCAACTTTGGGTTTCCCGCGGCTCATCATGGCAACGGTTAGCCTTGGGTAAGGACCTCGATCTCTTCGTCTGGGTGGCCCCATGCCCACTCTTCATTGACTAGGTAGGTTTTTGAAAAGTGTTTTCGATCTCATTGCGGTTTCCATCCAAGCGTCATGGAGACTTAATTAAGAAGGAAAGTGTGCACGGTTTGAGGACTCTTTACGCCTTCAATCATCTTTGCACCAAGAGCCTCCCAAACTGCGCCTAACTTTCCATCCTTTGCTCCACTTTACCGCGATGGAGTTGGGTCTCTTCAAGAGCCGCCTCAAGAGCGATGATGATCTAAAGAAGGTTCAGATCTACATGGGGTGGTCCAGCGACTCCTTCAACCATCTGGTCCACGCCGACAAGCTCCCATTCAAGAAGGAGCGCGACAGCGACATGGTGTACTTCACAGCGTACGCCATGGTGGGATTCATTCCACCTTTCTCGACTTTCCTTTTGATGCTGCTGGACTTCTATGGTCTGTAGCTGTACCACCTTGGCCCCCATTCTCTTCTTCTTGTGGTGGCATTCGTCCACTTTTGTGAGATGTGGGTGGGCATTCCCCCTTGCGTCAAGCTTTTCCGCACCTTCTTCACCATCCACACCACCGGCAAGGGGTCCGAGTTTCTTGGTTTCTACTATTTTGTGAAGCGCAAGAACTGCCCCTACAAATACTTGAAGTCGTTTCCTTCCGGCAAGTGGGACGACTGGAAGAAAGATTGGATCATCGTCACAGCAGAGGAGCATGATAAATTGGAGCTGCTCGAAGGTCTCCCCAATGTTGACACTGACGCATGGAGTGTGGTTCCAGTGCTATCAAATGCCCTGAACCCTATCTTGACCAGGATCCGCGAGTGCGTGGAAGGTGGAGTGACCCCCCAGATGGTCTTCTGCAACTTCCTGGTCAATAGGTGGCCTCCGCTGAAGAAGAGGGAGAAGATCGTGTGGGCCCTCAACAGCGTGATGGATGAAGACCAGATTGAAATCGGTCTGAAATCCAACTTGGATGATGAATCCTTGGAGTTTCATTTTGAAGAAATTCCAGCATGGGATTAATGTCAACGGTGATGACTTGGTTTTGCCAGCTGCCTTCCTCCCCCTGAACATGGAGGCGCAGTTTAGTAGGGAGCTCCGGAGAAACATGCCGGTGCTTGACAACCTTGGCGAGGTAGAAAGGCGTCCAACCACCGGATTGGCGATTTCTGGAGCTTCCGAAGGTGGTCCTATCTCCGCCCTGAGCCGAAGGACTGAACACGTCGGCAAAGGCAAGGGCAAAGAGCTAGCTGAGCCTTCCAGCTGGAAGAGGAAGTTGAAGCATGCTGACGAGAGGTCCGTCAGGCCTGCTCCTTCCACGACGACTGCTTCTCCCCGGAGGTGGAGGTCTTCTGTAGCTACTCCTACCCCGGTGCAAACGTCCTCAAGAGGCATAAGCTCCGGGTAGGCGACCCCGACCTCAGTGCTGGCTAGAAGCTCCAGGTCTGGGAGTTCTTCCCAGCGAAGGGAAGCTCCGGCCGAAGGAACTTTGACAGCTGCGAGTGTTCCTCAACTGAGGTCCGAAGCAGTTGTCAAACCGGATTTGGTGGGCTATAGCTCCGGGCCTCAGAAGAAGAGGTTCCGAGGCAACTGGGGTGGTAGCATCCAGAGGTAAGCATTGATTGCTCACCCTAAAATGCTAATCTTTCTTTTGGATGTGTTCTTAATCTTCTCTTCCCTTTGTTTCTAGGATGTCGAAGAAAGGACCCGGAGCTTCAGCGCCTGTTGCAACGGCTGGGGCTGCACCTGTCAAAGCTCCGGCTTCGATCGCTGAGCCTCCTTGTGAAGCGGAAGTGGAACTCGCGGCAGCTCCTACGCCAGCTGTTGTAAGATTGAACTCGGAGTCCTCACCCGAAGCTCCTGTGGTAGCGCCAGACTGCGGTAGGGAAGTTGAAGATGTACCCCTGGCGGCGGAGGCTGGTGCTCTAGCTCCGGCGATGCCAGAAGTTCTGGCTTCCGAGCCAGAAGTTGCCGAAGCTCTGGGTGTTGAGCCAGAAGTAGCTGAAGCCCTGGCTATTGAGCCAAAGATCACCCGAGCTCCGGCCCTTGTGCCAGAAATGGTTGAAGATCCAGCGGTTGAGCCGGAAGTGGTAGAGGGTCCGGCTGCTGAGTCGGAGGTGGTTGGAGGTCCGGCGGCTGTGCCGGAGATGGTCGCCATGCTGGAGCCCGAGCCAGTGGTGGTTGAGGCCCCAGTCGAAGCTCCAGCTGCTGCTCCAGAGGTACCTGGGCCGGATCCAAAGCAGCCCAAAGAGAGGGCGACAGGTCCTTCAACTTCAGATTCATCGACTCAAGACCTGGAAGCGGTGCCTTCAACTGCTCCGGATGTGAAAGTTCCCTCCGTGGGTTCTTCTGCTGCCACTGAAGGGCTCCAGGGGAGCGGCCCTAGCGCTGCAGGAGAGCAGGGGACCACTATTATAGAGTGGGACCCAATTTTTGTGACGGGGAACCCTTTCGAGCCTGCGGAAATGGTCTCAGCGGGCCCAGAACCTATCCCTTTGGCATTGTCCATAGACAACGCCTGCTCAAGTCTTCGGCAGGTCCAGCTTGCCTTTGAACATGAGAGCAAAGCCTTGGAGGAGGAGCGCAATAGCTTGAGGCGTTGGCACAGCAGACTTCATTTTGAGACCAGGCTTGCTCTGACGAGGCTGGCTGACCAGAAGGAATGGATCAAAGGGGAGAAGGCCCGGTTAGAGTACTAGGATAAGTTGATGGAAGAGAAGGAGGCCTCCATCTGGGCGCTCGATGCTAACTCCAGGGAAATCCTGGAGCAAGCAAAGGAGAGACGTGACGCTGCTGACGAGCGTTACGAAAAGCTCGCAGAGTTGAATGAAACTCTCTCAAAGCATCGAGCGGACCTGGAGGTGAGGGAGGAAAAACTCCTGGGGCAGCAGGAGGATGTGGTGAGGAGAGAGGCGGAGGTCACCCAGAAGTTGACTCTGGGTGAGAAAAATTTGACGGATCGCAGCAAAAAGCTGGATCTATGGAAGGAGGAAGAGAGGAAGAAGAACTGGAAGGTGGGGCAAGAGCTCTCGAAAAGAGAGTCTGACATTGCTGCTAGGGAGGAGAGAGTCAAGGGCAGGGCAAAGGACCTAGCTGAGAGGCGGAACCGCATCCACCTCCAGGAGACAGAGCTAGCCGATCGGGAGAAGCAGGTTGTTGAGAACATGCAGCAGCATGCTAAGTTGGCCGAGCGGCTTGCCTGTGAAGGTTTGGAGCTTGCGGCCGCCCGGAGGTCACTGGAGGAGCTGCGGAGCTCGAAGGCGACTGAGTCCTTGATGGTATGGGACTTCCTGGGGCGTGCGGACAGGGCCCTTGTGCCTCTTGGTTTCAATCCAGTACGCCCAGAGGACCCAGCGTAGGAGCTAGACCAAACGCTAGCGGCACTTGGCGCTACTGGCAGCAAACTCGACGCGATGGGTGACGTCATCGCCGATCAACTAGAGATGGAGGGTAAATCCTTGGCCAAGAACGTCGTCGAGTATGTCTTGGTATGTTACCGGAGCCGAGACCCCCAGTTCTCCCTTGATCCAGTCTTTGAAGGAATCATCGCTGAAGAGGAGCATGTCGCCAGGGCTAGTGTCCAAGAAGCTGCTGAGAAGGTTGCTTTGTTTTTCCACAGGACCTTGATCCTCCAGTAGCTAGGACTTTTCTCCCTTTGTCCCTTGTAATCTCAATTTTGTAATCCAGTTCTTTTGATTAATGAAATCCTCCCTTTTGCCTTGAATTTCACTTTGTCTTCAATATACTATGCCGTGTCTTGTTGGTCCCCTAGTACATGTGTACAGTTGAGGTGTGTACATGTACCAAAGATTATGATAGTATGTTGATGACTTGGTTGCTTCGCACTTGTAGATTTTAAGTCCGAAGTCTTCGATTTTGAAGCGTTGAAGACAGGCTCCCTGGAATGGTCGGAGCTTGGTAGCTCCGGCGTCAACATATTAGATGTTGACGGCAGACCTATCTTGGGAGATGTTGGAGCTTAGTAGCTCTGACATCGTCCACCATCGCTATGAATTTTTGCTTTTCCTGCACATTAAAGGCAAGAGAGAAAGTAAAATTCGTCCTCTTGTCTATAAATTGGTTGTGACTTATTATTCTTATTTGGACTCTAGATTCGAAGAAACTCAACATGATAACAAGTGTTTTGATAGAATCTTCCTAGATCTACATGCCTTTTTAGTGCTCACCCTACTAAGGCCTGCCGGGGTGTAGGTAGAGCGGCGTACTTAGGGTGCAGGACCAGGCTAAGTCGATAGCGCACTCCGGACCTATGTTGGCTTGGCGTTCAGGTAAGTAGACTATGAATCAATGTTAAGATCCAAAAAGACTATCAATAAGGCTTGTAATGCATGTTAATTACTTGGAACAAAGCTCAAAAAGATTTGCACAACTTCATTATAGACATGTGGGGTAAAAATAATTTGATATATTGAGCCTTGCACAAAAGGTAAATGCACGTGGAGTCTGTTTTCACACAACAATGCCTTTCATTATAGGTCCGGATTACAGAGGAGACAAGGACACACTTAGGGTGTTGGACCCTGCTAACTCTGATATACATCTTGTACTAGCCTAGAGCAAGTAGTTACACTTTTAGTGTTGTGATTGTTTCAAGTGTTACTTGAACTTTCCGGACCCTCCCGGGGGGGTCCATATGTTCTCCCGGAGGACTTGCTTGTCTCTGTATAATGAATCTACAACATGCATCGTGTGTAATTGCAAACTCACCTCCGTGATTCTAAGCATAAAACTTACGGAGGTGCTCGATGTTCCAAGGATTGGGAAGTGGGATCCCATCCACAGTTGCCAAGCGAACGCATCCTGGTCGGGATACTTTAATGACTCGGAAGGGACCTTCCCAGCTGGGGGAAAGTTTGTTCATCCCTTCATGTCTTAGTATCTTCTAAAGCACCAGGTCACCTTCTTCAAGCTGTCGATCACGCACATGCCTTTGATGATAGCGTTGGAGCGCTTGGCGATAACGTGCATTCCGAACAGCTGCTTGGCCCCTTCCCTCATCAACGAGGTCACGGTATTTATGCCGGAGCTAGTCCTGCGTGGCTTCGTCAAAGGTCCGGACCCGGAGGGACCCCAAGGTGATCTCCGGAGGAAGGACTGCTTCAGCTCCGTACACCAGGAAGAATGGAGTCTCCCCAGTTGACTGGTTAGGTGTTGTCCTATTCGCCCATAATGTGGATGGAAGTTCTTTAATCCAGTTAGCTCCGTGCTTTTTCAAGCGCTCATATGTGTGCATCTTGAATCCTTTTAAGATTTCTGCATTTGTTCTCTCGGCTTGGTCATTGCTTGCTGGATGAGCTACTGAAGCGAAGCTAAGCTGAATACCGAGGTCTTCGCAATATTCTTGGAATGCAACACTTGTAAATTGAGTTCCATTATCAGTTATGACTTTGTTTGGAACTCCAAACTGCATATAATGGACTTCAAGAACTTGATTGTTGATTTTTTGTTGATTATTACTACTGGAGTTGCTTCCGGCCACTTGGTGAACTTGTCGATGGCGACATATAGGAACCTGTAACCTCCGACGGCTTTTGGGAAAGGTCCCAAGATATCCATGCCCCACACAGCGAATGGCCATGTAGGAGGCATCATTTGTAGTGATTGAGCCGGTGTGAATCTGTTTTGCATGGAAATGACATGCTTCACATTTCTTCACTAGCTCAACTGCATCCTGGAGTGTTGTAGGCCAGTAAAAGTCATGCTAGAAGGCTTTACCAACCAACGTGCAGGAAGTTGTGTGGTTCCCACACTCGCCTCCATGGATTTCCGTGAGGAGATCGCGGCCTTCTTCCCTTGCAATGCATCGCATTAGGATGCCATTGACACTGCGTTGGTATAGATCCCCTTCTACCAACGTGTATCTTTTAGCCAATCTGACAATCCGGTCAGCGGATACACTGTCTTTAGAAAGGATATTGTCTTTCAAGTAGCTCCGGATCTCCGAGATCCATGCATCGGAGCTAACTTGAGCTTCTGAGTCTTGTGTGTTGGGTTGCTCGGAGCTTCCGACGGCACCTACGACCCTTGGTGGATGCCATGGTAAAAGGGCCACCGGGATCGCCAGCTTCGAGGTGTTGGTCTCGCCCCCTTCGCTCAGTTCGGCAGGCTGAGCTGTTGGTTTTGACAACCTCCAGACGAAGATTCCGTCAGGAGCCGGAGCTCCGGTTGAGGCTTTCGTCGAGAGTTCATCAGCTTCGGAGTTATGAAGGCGTTGAACATGATGGAGATCCAGGACTTCGAAGTCCTCATGAAGCCTCTGGACTTCAAGGAGATAAGCAGTTAATTGAGAATTGTTGCAGGAGCATTCACCTTTCACTTGTTTGATGATGAGTTGTGAATCTCCCTTTACCAACAGCTGTTTTACACCATAAGATAGTGCCACTTTGAGTCCATAGATGAGGGCTTCATACTCTGCCATATTGTTGGTTGCCTTGAAATCAAGGTGTACCATGTACTTGACCTTCTCTCCGGTCGGAGCTAGGAGAAGGATTCCAGCTCCGGCCCCCTGCTTCTGTATGGAGCCATCGAAGTAGAAGGTCCAGTGAGGCTCAGTGAATACCAGAACCTTGAGCTCTGGTTTCTGCTCACTGTGGCCCCCAGGGTTTGATGGAGAGGGATTCCACTCTGCCACAAAGTCAGCCAATGCTTGACTTTTAATTGCTTGTCTCGACACGAATTCTAGATTGAATTCTGCCAGCTCCGCTGCCCACTTTGCAATATGCCCAGTAGAATTAAGGTTTTGCAAAATTGCTCATAGTGGAAAAGAAGTTACCACTGATATTTTGTGGGCTTGGAAGTAATGATGAAGCTTTCTTGAGGTGGTAAGAACTGCGTAAAGCAGTTTCTGCACCTCAATGTATCTTGTTTTGGCGTCGTGGAGTACTTCACTGATAAAGTATATAGAACACTAGATGGTTCGGGCCCTTTCAGAAGGACCCATAGCTTCCTCTCCATCGACCCGGACCCTTCTGGAGGGGTCCGGATCTTCTTCTGGAATTTCCTGGTGTCGGTGGTTTGGATTCGACATATCTCCCGACACTACTGAAGTGTTAGAGGAGTTTGAGATTCGGTGTGGGCGCGCGGAGATTCAAGAAGGTGAATTGTGAATGACACAGGAGACACAAAGATTTATGTGGTTCGGGCCGCCTGAGCGTAATACCCTACTCCACGGGTGTGTTGATGTTGTATTAGCTGTATGAGCTTGTATCGAGCGTGTGTAGAATGTCCCCTTTGTGTATCGTCGGCCTGTCCTTTTATAGTATAAGGGCAGGCCGTTACAAGTTAGCCTGGCCCGATATGTTGCCCCGGCAGTTACTAGTTATTGATACACATTCAACACGTTTAATTGCCCTTAATGACCGAGTAATGGGCTTTGACAGCACCGTTACTGGTAATTAAGGTCGTCCGATCGTGTGTCATTAATATAGTATTAATGACACTTGATCGGGTCTTGAAGTCCTTGATTCCCCTTTGAAGATGCGGAGCCGTTGTGGAGTCTTCCGGATGTTAGAGGGTGAAGATCCAACGGTTGTACACGTGGCAGCTCCGGAGCATACTGTGGGAAACAGATAGCTCCGGAGCTACCTGACACGTGTCAGTTCTGGAGCTTCCCTCGGCCTGGGGTTAGGTCCGGGGGTGCCATTTCGGTACACGGCCCGGAGCTTCCCCCTTGTGGGTGGTAGCTCCGGTTTGACAGTACACGTGGCGACCCTGGGACTAACCATGTTGGAGAAGCGGGTCCGGTTATGTCTGACATATGGGCCTCCGAAGGTCTTCAAATCGAATAGATGACTTTCCCTTGAGATCTTTGTAATCTCAAGGGGTGTACGGTTCCCAGGGTACCGACAGTGGCCCCCTGGGCCCACCTTTGGGGAGGACCCCTTAGGTGAAGTCACTTCGCCGGAGGTGGGTCCATCCTCGCGACTTTTGAACTGAGTCTTAAAAGGTTTTCGGATGTGCCGTTGGCGATGGTTTGGAGTTAAATCCTCGTCGTGTGGCGTGTCCTGTGTGCGGCATATGAGATCTTTGGCGCGCGGATCTCACGCAATTGAAGGTCGTCAGTTCCCGATACGAAAATCGTATCGGTTCCGCGCGCCTTGTCAGGTCGCTGCCTTCGGGCTTCCCGCCTCATGATGACAACCGTTCGCCTGGGTAAGAACCTTGACTTGATCGTCGGGGTGGTCCCGGGCCCTCTTGTCATCGGCTGGGTGGAATTTTTGAATGGTATCTTCGACTTCCTTGTGGTTTCCATCCAAGCGTTGCGAGGGCTTACTTAAGAAGAAAAGTGCGCACCGTCTGGAGTTCTTTACGCCTCTCATCTGATCTTGCGCTCAAACTCCCAAATTGTGCTTCGCTTTTCCTCTATTGCCTTGCTGTGCTGCGATGGAGTTGGGTCTCTGCGAGAGTCGTTTGAAGATCGACGGTGACCTGAAGAAGGTCCGGGCCCTCATGGGATGGTCCTCGGACTTCTTCAACCGCATGGTCCGCGCCGGGGGAGAGCTCCCGTTTGAGAAGGAGCACGCCGGCGAAATGGTGTACTTTTCTTCGTACGCCATGGTGGGGTTGGTCCCACCTTTTTCCTCCTTTTTCTTGATACTGCTAGACTTTTATGATCTGCAGCTATACCACCTTGGCCCTCACTCCATTCTCCTTGTGTCTATCTTCGTCCACTTCTGTGAGATGTGGGTGGGCATCCCCCCCTGCATTGAACTCTTCTGGACCTTCTTCACCGTCCATACCACCGGCAGGAGCAATGAGTACCTTGGCTTCTACTACTTCGTGAAGCGCAAGAAGTGCCCATTCAAGTACCTCCGATCATTTCCCTCTGGGAAGTGGGATGCCTGGAAGAAGGACTGGATAGTCATCCGGGTGGAGGAGCACGAGAGGTTGGAGCTGCCCGAAGGCCTCCCCAACATTGACACGACGATCTGGAGTGAAGCTCCGGTGTTGGCGGACGCCTTCAACCCTGCTCTGACCAGGATCCGCCAGTGCGTGGAGGGAGGATTAACTCCTCAGGCGATGTTTTGTAACTTCCTGGTCAACAGGTGGGCACCGCTGAAGAGGAGAGAAAACTCGCTTGGGCCCTCAACAGCGTGATGGACGACGACCGGGTCAAGACCGGGCTGAAGTCCAACATGGTGGGGACAACCTTGGAGTTCCACCTCAAGAAGTTCCAGCACGGCATCGACGTCGAGGGTGATGGCTTGACTCCGCCATCAGCTTTTCTTCCTCTGAACGTGGAAGTAGAGTTCAGTAGGGAGCTCCGGCGGAAGATGCTCGTGCTTGACGACCTAGGTGTCATCGAGAGAAGATCGATCTCCAGGGTGGCGATCCCTGGGGTTTCCGAAGGTGGCTTCGACCCTGCCCCAAAACCTAGGGTCGAGGTCGTCGGCAAGGGCAAAGAGCCGGCGGATGAACCCTTGAGCCGAAAGAGGAAGCTGCAGCACGCCGACGGAAGGTCCGTCAGGCCTGCCACCTCTGCATCGGCTCCTTCTCCCCGGAGGGGGAGGTCTTCTACAACCGCGGTGACTGTACCCGCAGCGGGTTCCTCCCGGGGTGCTAGCTCTGGGCATGCGACTCCAGCACCAGGGCCGGTGGAGGCCTCTAGGTCTGGAGGTTCTTCCCGATCAAGGGGGGCCTCGACTAGGGAAATGCCCGTGGCTGCAACGAGTTCCGGGGGGCCTTCCGGATCTTTCACGCTGGCGGCGGCTATGGTCAGCCCAGAACGCCCGGGAAAGAGGTTTCGCGCAAGCTGGTGCGGGAGCCTCCCAAGGTAATTTTTTAATCTTTACCTTGGACAGTTGTTTTGTTGTAGTAACTATTTTTTAAGTTTCTTCGTCCATCATCTGCATCGTTCCTAAGAAGAGGAGTGAGGCTCCACCCTCAGCCACAGCAGCTGAAGCTGTGAGGGCAGAAGAAAGTGAGGCCCCTGCTCTGGAAGTGACGGCGTCGGAGGTACTCGCGGCTGAGCCGGAGTGCCTTGGTGAAGTTGTTGGCCCCCTGCCTGAGGGGGCAAATGAAGACCTGGCGGCGGGGCCTTCCTCGATGGCGACTGAGGCCATCCCGGAGGACGGCCCTAGTGCCATGGAGACTCGGGGGACCACTCTTGTGGAGTGGGACCCAATTTTTGTATCTGAAAACCCGTTGGAACCAGCGGAGGAGACCCCAGCAGTTCCGGAACCTATCCCGTTGTCATTGTCTATTGACAACACCTGTTCCAGTCTGCGTCAAGTTCAACTGGCCTTCTTCCACGATAGCAAGGCTCTTGAAGAGGAGCGCCAAACCCTTAGGCGGTGGCGTAATTGGCTCTACTTCGAGACTAAGCTGGCGCAGTCGAGGCTAGCAGATGACAAAGAGTGGATCAAGCGGGAGAAGGTCCGCCTAGAATACTGGGGCAAATTATTGGATGACAGGGAGAGTATGACTCGCGCCCTCGACGCTCAATCCCGGGAGATTTACGAGCAAACCAAAGCAGCTAACAGTGCGGCTGATGAACGCCAAGAGAGGCTTGAGGCCATTAACACTACACTCATCAAGCGCCGGGAGGCACTTGAAGAGAGGGAGAAACGGCTCGCAGATGAAGAGCAGAAACTCCTAGAGCTACGGGATGACATCCTGAGGAGGGAGGAGGAGCTCACCAAGAAGGTGGCTCTGGCCGACAAGGGCCTCGAAGAGTGCGCCAAGAAATTGGAAGAGCGCTGCACTGAGGAGGAGGAGAAGGCCTGGGTGCGAGGGCAGGAACTCTACGAGCAAGAGTGTGCCCTTGCTGCCAGGGAGAAGAAAGTGAGGGGCAGGGAGAAGGACCTGGTTGACCGCCGGAAAAAAATCCACCTCCGAGAGTAGGAGCTCAGAAAACTCGAGAAGCGAGTTGCTGAAAAGATCCAGCAAAACGCCAAAGAGGTTGAGCGCCTCGCTCGCGAGAATTCTGAACTGGTGGCGGCCAGAAGATCCCTGGAGGAATTGAAGGGCTTGAGGACTGCGGACTCCCTACAGATTTGGGAGTTCCTGGGCAAGGCCAACGATGCGCTGACACTGATGGGCTTCAGTCCTGTGCGTTCGGATGATCCGGAGCCGGAGTCGGACCTGGCATTGCAGGCGTTGAGCTCGGCAGGTAGCAAACTCTCCAAGGTGGGCGACGTCATCGCGGACCAATTGGAGGTTGAGGGGCAATCCCTGGCGAAGAACGTCGCAGAATATGTGCTGACGTGCTACACCAGCTGGAATCCCCAATTCCCTCTGGACCTGGTGCTTGAAGGTCCCGCTGAAGGAGAAGGTGAAGCTGCCCGAGCCAATGTGTCGGAGGTTGCCCAGAAGGTCGCCCAATTCTTCCATAGGGTCTAGGACCATCTCTGAGTTCCCACTTGTATTCTCTCTTCTTCTTCCTCAATTTTGTAATCCCTTGTCTCCAGATGAATGAAATCCCCAAATTTTTGTGAATTTCACTTTTTGTCTTCAACACTTTTGTCTTCACTTGGCCCCCTGGTAGATGTACACAATTTGATTGTGAACATGTACCAAGAGGATATTGTGTTTTGTTGAAGACTCATTTGCTTCGAACTTGTAGAGTGTAGGTCCGAATTCTTTGATGGTGAAGGCCCCCTGAGGTTGTCGGAGCTTAGTAGCTCCGGCAATTGTTACTATCAATCGCGTAGAGCATCGACATTTAGACCTCCGGGGTGTCACAGATTAGTAGCTCAGGCAGTGACCTTTGCCAACGCGTAGCTTGTCGGCAGCATACTCCACTTGTGGGATCTTCTCACCATCTTTTATTTAGCATCAATGGCTGGCCCCCCTAGCTCTACTGGAGCTTGATTGCTCCTGTGATGCTCGTTTTCAATGCGTAACATCGATTACAAGCCACCTAGGGGAGTCGGAGCTTTGTTAGCTCCGGCTTTTCTCCATCAACGTAGATTTTTTATTTTTCCTGCACACTGAAGCCAAGAAAAATAGTAAAATTCGTTTCTTGCCTATAACTTCGTCGCGGCTTACGATTCTTAAGAAAATTTTAGGTCAAACGCGATTCTAAATACAACCGAATGCGTTGTCTTTTCTTCCAGATCCAATTGTACTTGGACCCGCCTTACTTCGGCCTGCCGGGGTGTAGGTAGAGTGGCGTACTTAGGGTGCTTGACCAGGCTAAGTCGATAGCACACTCCGGCCCTAGATTGGCTTGGCGACATTCAGGCGAGTGGGCCATGAACAATATTTGAATCCAAGAGAATCGACAATACAACTCGAATCGTATATGAACCGGTCGAACTAAAATTTCTTAAGAATTGCACGTCTTTGTTATAGACAAGAAAGAGAAAAATAAAAAATGTTGAGCCTGTACAAAATAAATGCACGTGGAGTCTGTTTCACATGAAGATGTCTTTCATTATAGGTCCGGGGTACAGGGGAAACAAGTACACTCTTAGGGTACGAAACCAGGCTAAGCGTGTTTTATTTCTAGTTTGACCCAGGGTAGCTAGCCACACTTTTAGTCCTGAGACTGTGACAAGTGTTGCATGAACTTTGCGGACCTTCCGGGAAAGGTCCGGCTCTTCTCCCGTAGGAACTACCCGACTCTGTACAATGACTCTATAACATACACCTCAAGTTACTATAGACTCACCTCCGTGATATTAAGTGTAGAACTTACGGAGGTGCTCAATGTTCCAAGGATTTGGGAGAGGTGTCCCATCCTCGGTAGCCAAGCGAACGCTCCCGGGACGGGATACTTTAATCACTCGGAAGGGTCCCTCCCAGCTGGGGGATAGTTTATTTAACCCTTCTCTGGATTGTATTCTCCGTAGCACCAGATCGCCTTCCTCGAGCTGTCGGTTGTGTACATGCCGCTGATGATAGCGCCGAAGGGCTTGGCAGTATCGGGCATTCCGAACAGCTGCTTGACACCTTCCCTCTTCAAGGAGGTCTAGGTCTTCACGCCGGAGCTGGTCCTGCGTGGCTTCGTCGAAGGTCCGGACCCGGAGTGACCCCAAGGTGATTTTCGGAGGAAGGATTGCTTCAGCTCCATACACCAGGAAAAAGGGGGTCTCTCCAGTTGACCGGTTTGGAGATGTCCTGTTGGCCCATAAAGTAGGCGGAAGTTCTTCAATCCAGTTGGCTCCATGTTTTTTCAAGCGCTCATAGGTGCGCGTTTTGAGTCCTTTAAGGATTTCAGCATTTGCTCTCTCGGCTTGGCCATTGCTTGCCGGATGAGCTACAGAGGCGTAGTAAACTTGAATGTCGAGGTCTTCGCAATATCCTTGAAATGCAGAACTTGTGAATTGGGTCCCATTATCAGTGATGATTTTGTTTGGGACTCCAAATCTGCATACAATGGACTGTAAAAAGTTGATAGTGGATTGCTTGTTGATTGTCACAACTGGAGTTGCTACCGGCCACTTAATGAACTTGTCAATGGCGACGTACAGGAACTTGTAACCTCCGAAGGCTCTTGGGAAAGGTCCCAAGATGTCCATCCCCCACACAGCGAAAGGCCATGTAGGAGGTATCATTTGTAGGGGCTGAGCCGGTGTGTGAATTTGCTTTGCATGAAATTGACATGCTTCGCATTTCTTCACCAGCTCAGTTGCATCTTGGAGTGCTATAGGCCAGTAGAAGCCATGCCGAAAGGCTTAACCAACCAGCGTGCGGGAAGACGCGTGGTTCCCACACTCACCTCCATGGATTTCTGCCAGGAGCTCGCAACCTTCTTCCCTTGTGATGCACCGCATTAGGATGCCGCTGGCACCGCGCCGGTAGAGATCCCCTTCTACCAACATGTATCTTTTAGCCAATCTGACTACCCGGTCAGCGGATACATCATTGTCAGGAAGGATGTTGTCTTTCAAGTAGTTCTGGATCTCCGAGATCCATGCATCGGAACTAACTTGAGCATTTGAGTCTTGCGTGCTGGGTTGCTCGGAGCTTCCGGCAGTACCTACGACCCTTGATGGCTGCCATGGTAACAGGGCCTTCGGGACCGTCAGCTTCAAGATGCTGATCTCGCCGCCTTCGCTAAGTTCGGCAGGCTGAGCTGTGGGTTTTGACAACCTCCGGACAAAAGTTCCGTCAGGAGCCGGAGCTCCGGTTGATGCTTTCGTCGAGAGTTCATCAGCTTCAGCGTTGTGGGCACGCTGGACATGGTGGAGATCTAGGACTTCAAAGTCCTTCTGAAGCCTCTGGACTTCAAGGAGGTAAGCAGCTAGCTGGAGATTGTTGCAGGAGCATTCACCCTTCACTTGCTTAATGATGAGCTGTGAATCTCCCTTGACCAGCAGTTGCTTGACACCGTATGACAGTGCCACCTTTAGTCCGTAGATGAGTGCTTCATACTCCGCCATGTTTTTGGTCGCCTTAAAGTCAAGGTGTACCATGTATTTTACCTTCTCCCCGGCTGGTGCGAGGAGAAGGATTCCAGCTCCGGCCCCCTGCTTTTGCATGGAGCCATCGAAGTAGAGGATCCAATGAGGCTCGGTGAAGATCGGAGCTTTGTGTTCCGGCTTCTGCTCACTGGAGCCCCCAAGGTTTGATGGAGGGAGAGTCCATTCCGCCACGAAGTCTGCCAATGCTTGACTCTTGATTGCTTGCCTTGAAATGAATTCGAGATCGAATTCGGCCAATTACGCTGCCCACTTTGCAATATTCCCAGTTGAATTGGGATAATGCAAGATTGCTCAAAGTGGGTAAGAGGTCACCACTGAGATTTTGTGAGCTTGGAAGTAATGGCGAAGCTTCCTGGAGGCAATAAGAACTGAATAGAGCAGCTTATGCACCTCTAGGTATCGAGTCTTGGCATCATGTAGTACTTCACTGATGAAGTACATCGGGCGCTGAATGGTTCGGACCCTCCCGGAGGGGCCCGGAGCTTCCTCTTCACTGACCCGGATCCTCCCGGAGGGATCCGAATTTTCTTTGGGGACCTCCGGGTTCTGGATGGAGGAACCCGAAGCTTCTTCAGAAGCAACCTGGACCCTCCCAGAGGGGTCTGGGTCTTCTGAAGTGACTTCTTGTGGATTCAAGTCTGGGAGCTGGGACCCAGACTCGCTTTCAGGATCCTCCAGACCCTCCCGAAGGGGTCTGGATTCCTGAGTATGGGGTAGTTCTGGTCTCTCCGCGACCAGGACCGTACTGACGACTTCTTCAGTGGCTGAAATATAAAGCAACAAAGGCTCACCAAGGTTTGGAGCTACCAAAATTGGTAGGGTGGTGAGGAACTGTTTTAGCTCCTGGAATGCCTTTTCTGCTTCTTCAGACCTTTGGAATGGTTCGGACTTCCTCAATAACTTGAAGAAGGGGAGTGCCCGTTCCGCCAGTCTTGAAATGAACCGGCTGAGGGCTGCTAGACATCCAGTTAGCTTTTGGACATCTTTGATGTGGGCTGGTGGCCGCATATCTTCAATGGCCTTGATCTTCGCCGGATTAGCTTCTATGCCCCGGTGACTTACCAGGAAACCAAGAAGTTTTCCGGAGCTAACCCCGAAGACACACTTGTCTGGGTTTAGCTTTGTGCGGGTGACCCGCAGCTTATCGAAGATAGCTTGCAAGGTGTCAAGGAGTGACTCCTTGTTCTTGATCTTGACCACGATGTCATCAACATACACTTCCACTATGTCTCTAATGAGGTCTTCAAAGGTTTTGTACATAGCTCGTACAAAGGTTGAAGCTGCATTCTTGAGACCAAATGGCATGGCTGTATAATAGTACAATCCATCTACTGTGATGAAAGAGGTATGCTCTTCGTCTTCCCTAGACATTCTGATTTGATGATACCCAGAATATGCATCTAGGAAACACAGTAATTCACACTCGGAGGTGGAATCCACTATCTGATCTATTCTAGGTAGTGGGAATGGATCTTTTGGACATGCCTTATTTAGTGTTGTGTAGTCGATACACATCCAAAGCTTCCTGCTGGCCTTGGGCACAACGACTGGGTTTGCCAGCCATTTTGGATGGAAGACTTCTCAGATGAATCCAGCTTCGATCAACTTCTTCACTTCTTGTCGAATGAAGTTCTGTCGCTCTACGGATTGCTTCCGAGGCTTCTGATGCACAGGCCGGGCGTCGGGGTAGATCTTCATATTGTGCTCAATCACTTCCCTGGGGATCCCAGGCATTTGTGACGGTTGCCAGGCAAACACGTCGACATTAGCCCAGAGGAAAGCGATGAGCTCGAGTTCCAATTTTTTGTTCAATCCCCCCGATATACGGGTGGTCTGAGCGGCATCGAAACCGATTTGGACGAGTTTGACGGGAATGTCGGTGTCGCCGCTTGGCTGCACACGAGGTGCAGAAGTCGAGCCTCGCTGACGAATGCTCAGGGGTTTTGGAGCTTGCTCCTGCCTGGAGTCCTCCTCTTGCGTCGTGGTAAGTGCTTGGAGTTCTTCCAGAGCAGTTACTCCGGCAGTACGATCTCCGCGGATCCAGAGAACACCTACTGGTGTTGGCATCTTTAACACCAGGTAGCCATAATGAGCAGCTGCCATGAATTTGTACAAGGCAGGCCTACCCAAGATGGCATTGAAGGGTAAGTTGATCTGAGCAACGTCAAATACCAACTTCTCGGTGCGATACTTCTCCCGGGTTTCGAAGGTAACGGGGAGAGTAATAGCTCCGAGTGGGGTGATAGCTCCCAGACCTACTCCGGAGAAAGGTCGGGAGGGGTGGAGATCCGAAGGTCGGAGCTGAAGCTTGGTAAAAGCTTCGAAACTTATGAGGTTAAGCCCCGAACCTCCGTCTACCATGACATGGTGGAGCTGGATGTTATTGATGGTAGGAGATACCATCAAAGGTAGCTGACCTACTCCAACCATGCTTCGAGGGCAGTCCAAAGCATCAAAAGTGATGGTTGTGTCCATCCACTTCCGATGAGGCTCCGGTCTGGCTGTAGGAGCTACAACAGCCATGTCCCGACGCATAGTCTTGATGACGCGGCGGGAAGTGATGTCCCATGATCCACCAAAGATGGTGTTCATGGTCTTCCGACGCTCGTTGTCAGAGATGTCAGAATCGTCGTCCACGGAGGTGTAGACGGCCTTCAGGACCTTTTGGGATCCTGAAAAACTAACTCCTCTTCAGCCGGAGCTTCGTCGGCTTTTTGTTTTCCTTCCCTCTGTCGGAAAGGACCTTCTTCCCGGCACTTGTTGTAGCGCTCGGCAAGGTTTTGGACCTCCCGGCAATCTTCCAAACTGTGGCTGCCCGTTTTGTGAATTGGACACCACACTTTGGGTTTGCCACCGTCTTCAGAAGACGGTCGAGGTCGCTTCTCGGGGCGTGGCCCCCGGCCACCCGGAGCTGCAGCAGCTGCAACATTGGATGTACCGGCCGACGGCTTCTTCTTGCCGTTGGTCTTCTTCTTCTTCTTGCCACTCCCGGAGGTAGCTGCTTCTCCTTTGGAGGATTTCTTGTGATCCTCTGGAGTTGGTTTGGAGTGCATCTCACGGCCCTGCGCAGCTCTGGCACATTTGTCGGCCAAACTGAAGAGTTCCGTGACACTGGTGATCTCCTTGATCGCCAGTTTCTCCAGCATCTTCTTATCCCGTACACCCTGTCTGAATGCCACAATGACAGAGGTGCTAGAGATAGAAGGGATAGTGTTTCGTACTTGAGAGAACCTCTAGATGAATGATCGCAGGGATTCTCCCCCTTTTTGCACGACTGCAAAAAGGTCCAGTTCAGTGCCTGGTCGGGTCTATGAACTCCCGAAGTTGGCAGTGAACTGCCGGCACAGCTCCTCCCAACTGTTGATGGAGTTGGGTGGAAGGCTCATAAACTAGGACCTGGCGGTCCCAGTTAAAGCCACTGGGAAATAATTGGCCATTACGACCTCATTTCCTCCAGCTGCCAAGATAGGAGTGGAGTAAATCTGAAGAAATTCGACAGGATTGACGGTCCCGTCGAACTTCTCCGGCAGGTCAGGCCGGAACTTCTGTGGCCACCTGACCATACGCAGATGCATGGCCAGGGCTGAACAGCCTCCTCCCACTCCTTCAGGAGCAGGAACGTCTTGAGCTTCTCGTCTTTCACGAGCACGCTCAATATGGACTCGGTCGTCCTGTTGGCAGTATCGGCGATCAAGCTCCGCCCGGAGGTCATGTGTTCAAAGCCTTGATACCGTGTGAGTGCGTCGTGCCCCAGAGGGCAATGACGTCACCTGATGTGATGCAGCACGTCTCCTGTTGTTGGAAACGTGCGGACCAAGTCTACCAGACAAGGTCCGCCGCTGCGACGGGGCCCGTCCTGAAGGAGGAGGACCCTGGTTGCTGATGCGGTCGGCTGCTGCTGCAACCAAATGTTCCACATCGGCCCCCCACTGTTCCAATGCATCCCGGGATGCATCCGGAGGTGGTGGGCGTTGGAGAAGAGTACGTGCTGCATGGAGCGCGTGTTCCGGGTTGTCATGATTCGCCGATGCAGTGATTGACGCTGGTGCACCATCGCATTGTCCAGCTTGATTTGCTGATGGAGGCGGCGGTGGTGGTAGTGTGACTCCTTCTGGCGCTGAGGCTCCTGCTGGTGCTGCATATTGGAGGGATTGCCCCCAACAACTTGAACAGCAGGATGACCGTTGGATGATCCAGCAGCTGAGTTCACCATTCTTAAAATCTCAGGCACCCCTACCTGGCGCGCCAACTATCGGTGGTTTGGATCCGGCAGATCTCCTTACACTACTGAAGTGTTAGAGGAGTTTGAGATTCGGTGTGGGCGCGCGGATATTCAAGAAGGTGAATTGTGAATGACACAGGAGACACAAAGATTTACGTGGTTCGGGCCGCCTGAGCGTAATACCCTACTCCACGGGTGTGTTGATGTTGTATTAGCTGTATGAGCTTGTATCGAGCGTGTGTAGAATGTCCCCTTTGTGTATCGTCGGCCTTTCCTTTTATAGTATATGGGCAGGCCGTTACAAGTTAGCCTGGCCCGATATGTGGCCCCGGCGGTTACTAATTATTGATACACATTTAACACGTTTAATTGCCCTTAATGACTTAGTAATGGGCTTTGACAGCACCGTTACTGGTAATTAAGGTCGTGAGATCGTGTGTCATTAATATAGTATTAATGACACTTGATCGGGTCTTGAAGTCCTTGATTCCCCTTTGAAGATCTGGAGTCGTTGTGGAGTCTTCCGGATGTTAGAGGCTGAAGATCCCACGGCTGGACACGTGGCAGCTCCGGAGCATACTGTGGGAAACAGATAGCTCCGGAGCTACCTGACACGTGTCAGTTCTGGAGCTTCCCTCGGCCTGGGGTTAGGTCCGGAGGTGCCATTTCGGTACATGGCCCGGAGCTTCCCCCTTGTGGGTGGTAGCTCCGGTTTGACAGTACACGTGGCGACCCTGGGACTAACCATGTTGGAGAAGTGGGTCCGGTTATGTCTGACATATGGGCCTCCGAAGGTCTTCAAATCGAATAGATGACTTTCCCTTGAGATCTTTGTAATCTCAAGAGGTGTACGGTTCCCAGGGTACCGACACCTGGTCCCTACCGAAGGAACTCGGAGCTTCTTCTGGAGTGACCCGGACCCTCCCAGAGAGGTGTGGATCTTCTTGTTCAGTAGCAGTTACTCCTTCGTTTGAAGGAGGTTGATCCTCTAGCCTTGAGGATTCATGTTTGAGGGTTGATACCCAGACTCGCCTTCAGGTAGCTCCGGACCCTCCCGGAGGGGTCTAGACTCCTGAATTGGAGATGACTCCGGTCTTTCCGCGACCAAAACCATACTGACAACCTCTGTAGTTGCTGAAATATAAAGCAGTAAATGCTCACTAGGGTTCGGAGCTACCAAGATTGGTAGTGTGGTGAGGAGCTGCTTCAGCTCTTGGAACGCCTTTTATGCTTCCTCAGACCAATGAAATGGTCTGAACTTCCTCAAGAGTTTGAAGAAGGGTAGCGCCCGTTGTGCCAGTCTTGATATAAACCGACTGAGCGCAGCTAGACATCCAGTCAACTTTTAGACATCTTTAATGCGGACTGGGGGCCGCATTTCTTCTATAGCCTTGATCTTCACCGATGAGTCACCAAGAACCCCAGAAGCTTTCCGAAGCTAACCCCAAAGACACACTTGTCCGGGTTCAGCTTGGTGCACGTAGTGCGCAGCTTTTCAAAGACGGCTTCTAAGTTGTCAAGGAGTGACTCTTATTTTTGATCTTCACGACGATGTCATCAACATACACCTCCACCAAGTCTCTAATTAGCTCTCCAAATGTTTTGTACATAGCTCGCACAAATGTTGAAGTAGCATTTTTATGACCAAATGGCATGGCACTATAATAATACAATCCATCTACTGTTATGAAGGCAGTATGCTCTTCATCTTCCTTAGACATTTGTATTTGATGATATCCATAATATGCATCTAAGAAACACAGTAGTTCACACCAGGAGGTGGAGTCCACTATCTGATCTATTCTAGGTAGTAGAAATAGATCTTTTGGGCATGCCTTATTAAAGGTGGTGTAGTTAATACACATTCGAAGTTTCCCACCGGCCTTGGGTACAACAACTGGGTTTGCCAGCAACTTGGGATGGAAGACTTCCCGGATGAATCCAGCTTCGAGCAACTTCTTGATTTCCTGTCGGATGAAGTTTTGTCGCTCGATTGATTGCTTTCGGGGCTTCTGGTGTACAGGTCGTGCGTCTGGGTAAATCTTCAGATTGTGCTCAATCACCTCCCTAGGGATCCCAGGCATTTGTGACGGTTGCCAGGCAAACACATCAACATTAGCCCGGAGGAAAGTGATGAGTGCGAGTTCCTATATATTGTTCAGACCCCCCCAATATACGAGTAGTCTGAGCAGCATCGGAATCAATTTGGACGACTTTGACGGGAATGTCGGTGTTGCCGCTTGGTTGCACACAAGGTGCGGAGGTAGAGCCTTTGTGATGAATGCTTGGAGGATTCGCAACTGGCTCCTTACCGTATGCTTCCTCTTGCGCTGTGGTAAGTGCATAGAGTTCTTCCAGTGCCAGTAACTCCTACGGTACGATCTCCACAGATCCGAAGAACACCCGTAGGTGTTGGCATCTTCAACACCAAATAACCATAATTGGCAGCATCCATAAACTTGTATAAAGTTGGCCTGCCCAAAATAGCATTGAAAGGCACACTGATCCGCGCTACGTCGAAGATCAATTTCTCGATTCTGTAGTTCTCACGGGTCCCGAAGGTCACTAGGAGTGTAATAGAACCAAGAGGAGTAATGGTTTCCGGACCTACTCCGGAGAAAGGTCAGGATGGGCGAAGGTCTGAAGGCCGGAGCTGAAGCTTAACGAAAGCTTCGAAGCTTATGAGATTTATCTCGGAACCTCCATCCACCATGACATGATGGATTTGAATATTGTTAATGGTGGGTGACACCATCAACGGTAGTTGACCAGCCCCGATCATGTTTCGAGGGCAGTCCGAAGCATCGAAAATGATGGGTGTATCCATCCACTTCTGATGTGGTTCTACCTTAGCAGCAGGAGCTACCATGGCCATGTCCCGCCGCATTGGGATGCGGCGAGAGGTGATGTCCCAAGAACCACCATAGATGGTATTCAGAGTTTTCCGGTGCTCGTTGTTAGAGACGTCGGAGTTGTCAATAGTGTTGTAAACGGCTCTCAAAACCTTTTGGGGTCCTAGAAACCTAGCTCCTCTTCAATCGGAGCTTCGTCGACTTTTTGTTTTCCTTCCCTTTGACGGAAAGGAGCTTCTTCCCGGCGCTTGTTGTAGCGCTCGGCAAGGTTTTGGACCTCTCGACACTCTTCCAAGCTGTGTTGATTCATCTTGTGAATCGGACACCATGCTTTGGAACTGTTGTCGTCCTCTGATGAAGGACAAGGTCGCTTCTCGGGGCATGGCCCCCAGCTTCCGGGGGCTGCAGCAGCAGCAGCTGGAGCGCCGACCGATGGCTTCTTTTTGTCGTTGGGCTTCTTCTTCTTCTTACCACTACCAGAGGTAGTGGCTTCAGTTTTGGAGGACTTCTGATTGGCCTCCGGAGCTGGCTTGGAGTGCATTTTACGGCCCTCCGCAGCTCTAGTGCATTTGTCCCCGTAACGCTGGTAACTTCTTTAATAGCCAGCTTCTCTAGCATATTCTTATCTCGAACACCTTGTCTGAATGCAACGATAACAGAAGAGCTCGAGATAGAAGGAATGGTATTTTGTACCTAAGAGAATCGCTGGATGAAGGACCGTAGCGATTCCCCCGACGTTTGCTTTATAGCAAACAGGTCCAGTTTAGTGTCGGGTCGGGTGTAGGAGCTCCCAAAGTTGGCAGTGAATTGCTGGCATAGTTCCGCCCAACTATTAATGGAGTCAGGTGGAAGACTCATGAACCAGGACCTTGTAGTCCCAATTAAGGCCACCGGGAAGTAATTGGCCATTACAACCTCATCACCTCCCGCTGCCAATATGGCAGTTGAGTAAATTTGAAGAAATTTGGCAGGGTTGACTATCCTGTCGAATTTTTCCGGCAAGTGAGGCCGGAACTTTTGTGGCCATCTGACCATGCGTAAATGCATGGCCATGGTAGAACAACCTCCTCCTACTCCTTGAGGAGCAGGGTTGTCCCGAGCCTCTCGCCTTTTGCAAGCACGCTCGATATAGACACAGCCGTCCTGTTCCCGGTAACAGCGATCCAGTTCCGACCGCAGGTCATGAGTCATAATCCTGGTGATGGTATGGGTGCGTTGCACCCCGGGGGGCAACAAAGTCACCTGCTGGGAGGCAGCACGTCTCCTTTGTTGAGAGGCTTGCGGGTCAAGCCGACCGGACAGGGTCCGTCGTTGTGAAGGTGCTCGACCTGAAGGGGGAGGACCTTGGTTACTGATGCCTGCAGCCGCAGCTACGACCAGATGGTCAACATCAGCCCTCCACTGCTCCATAGCACCCTGGGGTGCACCTGAAGGTGGTGGATGTTGTAAAAGAGCTCGCGCAACAATGAGCGTGTGTTTGGGGTTGTTGTTTGCCGATGCGGTGATCGACGCTGTCGGTGGTTTGGATCCGGCAGATCTCTCGACACTACTGAAGTGTTAGAGGAGTTTGAGATTCGGTGTGGGCACGCAGAGATTCAAGAAGGTGAATTGTGAATGACACAGGAGACACAAAGATTTACGTGGTTCGAGCCGCCTGAGCGTAATACCCTACTCCACGGGTGTGTTGATGTTGTATTAGCTGTATGAGCTTGTATCGAGCGTGTGTAGAATGTCCCCTTTGTGTATCGTCGGCCTGTCCTTTTATAGTATAAGGGCAGACCGTTACAAGTTAGCCTGGCCCGATATGTGGCCCCAACGGTTACTAATTATTGATACACATTCAACACGTTTAATTGCCCTTAATGACCGAGTAATGGGCATTGACAGCACCGTTACTGGTAATTAAGGTCGTCCGATCATGTGTCATTAATATAGTATTAATGATACTTGATCGGGTCTTGAAGTCCTTGATTCCCCTTTGAAGATCCGGAGCCGTTGTGGAGTCTTCCGGATGTTAGAGGCTGAAGATCCGACGGTTGGACACGTGGCAGCTCCGGAGCATACTGTGGGAAACAGATAGCTCCGGAGCTACCTGACACGTGTCAGTTCCGGAGCTTCCCTCGGTCTGGGGTTAGGTCCGGGGGTGCCATTTCGGTACAGGGCCCAGAGCTTCCCCCTTGTGGGTGGTAGCTCCGGTTTGACAGTACACGTGGCGACCCTGGGACTAACCATGTTGGAGAAGCGGGTCCGGTTATGTCTGACATATGGGTCTCCGAAGGTCTTCAAATCGAATAGATGACTTTCTCTTGAGATCTTTGTAATCTCAAGGGGTGTACGGTTCCCAGGGTACCGACAGTGGCCCCCTGGGCCCACCTCTGGGGAGGACCCCTTGGGTGAAGTCACTCCGCCGGAGGTGGGTCCATCCTCGCGACTTTTGAACTGAGTCTTAAAAGGTCTTCGGATGTGCCGTTGGCGATGGTTTGGAGTTAAATCCTCGCCGTGTGGCGTGTCCTGTGTGCAGCAGATGAGATCTTTGGCGTGCGGATCTCACGCAATTGAAGGTCGCCGGTTCCCTATACGAAAATCATATCGGTTCCGCACGCCTTGTTAGGCTGCCGCCTTCGGGCTTCCCGCCTCATGATGACAACCGTTTGCCTGGGTAAGAACCTCGACTTGATCGTCGGGGTGGTCCCGGGCCCTCTTGTCATCGGCTGGGTGGAATTTTTGAATGGTATCTTCGAATTCCTTGCGGTTTCCATCCAAGCATTGCGAGGGCTTACTTAAGAAGGAAAGTGCGCACCGTCTGGAGTTCTTTATGCCTCTCATCTGATCTTGCGCTCAAACTCCCAACTTGTGCTTCGCTTTTCCTCTATTGCCTTGCTGTGCTGCGATGGAGTTGGGTCTCCGCGAGAGTCGTTTGAAGACCGACGGTGACCTAAAGAAGGTTCGGGCCCTCATAGGATGGTCCTCGGACTTCTTCAACCGCATGGTCCACGCCGGGGGAGAGCTCTCATTTGAGAAGGAGCACGCCGGCGAAATGGTGTACTTTTCTTCGTACGCCATGGTGGGGTTGATCCCACCTTTTTCCTCCTTTTTCTTGATACTGCTAGACTTTTATGGTCTGCAGCTATACCACCTTGGCCCTCACTCCACTCTCCTTATGTCTTTCTTCGTCCACTTCTGTGAGATGTGGGTTGGCATCCCCCCTGCATTGAACTCTTCCGGACCTTCTTCACCGTCCATACCACCGGCAGGAGCAATGAGTACCTTGGCTTCTACTACTTCGTGAAGCGCAAGAAGTGCCCATTCAAGTACCTCCGGTCGTTTCCCTCTGGGAAGTGGGATGACTGGAAGAAGGACTGGATAGTCATCTGGGTGGAGGAGCACGAGAGGCTGGAGCTGCTCAAAGGCCTCCCCAACATTGACACGACGATCTGGAGTGAAGCTCCGGTGTTGGCGGACGCCTTCAACCCTGCTCTAACCAGGATCCGCCAGTGCGTGGAGGGAGGATTAACTCCTGAGGCGGTGTTTTGTAACTTCCTGGTCAACAGGTGGGCACCGCTGAAGAGGAGAGAAAAACTCGCTTGGGCCCTCAACAGCGTGATGGACGACGACCGGGTCGAGATCGGGCTGAAGTCCAACATGGTGGGGACAACCTTGGAGTTCCACCTCAAGAAGTTCCAGCACGGCATCGACGTCGAGGGTGACGACTTGACTCCGCCATCAACTTTTCTTCCTCTGAACGTGGAAGTAGAGTTCAGTAGGGAGCTCCGGCGGAAGATGCCCGTGCTTGACGACCTAGGTGTCGTCGAGAGAAGATCGATCTCCAGGGTGGCGATCCCTGGGGTTCCCGAAGGTGGCTCCGACCTTACCCCGAAACCTAGGGTCGAGGTCGTCGGCAAGGGCAAGGAGCCGACGGATGAATCCTTGAGCCGAAAGAGGAAGCTACAGCACGCTGACGGAAGGTCCGTCAGGCCTGCCACCTCTGCATCGGCTCCTTCTCCCCGGGGGGGAGGTCTTCTACAACCGCGACGACTGTACCCGCAGCAGGTTCCTCCCGGGGTGCTAGCTCCGGGCATGTGACTCCAACACCAGGGCCGGTGGAGGCCTCTAGGGCCGGAGGTTCTTCCCGATCGAGGGGGGCCTCGACTAGGGAAATGCCCGTGGCTGCAACGAGTTCCGTGGGGCCTTCCGGAGCTTTCACGCCGGCGGTGGCTATGGTCAGCCCAGAACGCCCAGGAAAGAGGTTCCGCGCAAGCTGGTGCGGGAGCCTCCCAAGGTAATTTTTTAATCTTTACCTTGGACAATTGTTTTGTTGTAGTAACTATTTTTTAAGTTTCTTCGTCCATCATCTGCAGCGTTCCTAAGAAGAGGAGTGAGGCTCCACCCTCAGCCACAGCAGCTGAAGTTGTGAGGGCGGAAGCTTCTGCTCCTGTTCCGGTGCTGCCCCAAGTGGTGGCTGAAGTTGCGACAGCTCCGGCGCCAGCTGTCGTGGTCATGGAACTCGACTCATCCCCAGAGACTCTCGTGGTAGCGCCGGACCGCGGGAGAGAAGATGCACCAGCGGCACCTTTCCCGGAGGTTGAAGCTCCGGGTCCTGGTGCTGAGATGATGGAAGCTCCGGCCGTTGAGCCGGAGGAAGCAGTAATTTCGGCCCCAGAGCTGAAAATTATCGAAGCTCCGGCGGTTGAGTCGGAGGTGATTGAAGTCCCGGCGTGCGCGCCGGATGTTGAGGAAGTCCTGGCGATTGGGTCAGCTACCTCAGAAGCACCGGCCGCAGAGCCGGTCGTTGTTGGAGCTCCGGCCGCAGGGCCGGTTGATGATGAAGATCTTCCGACTCCCGAGCCGGTTGTTGCAGAGGCGTCGGAGCTCGAGCCCTCAACAGAGGAGGTTCCCAGGCCGGAGCCAAAAGTGGCCCCTGCTCCGGAAGTGACGGCGTCGGAGGTACTCGCGGCTAAGCCGGAGTGCCTTGGTGAAGTTGATGGCCCCCTGCCTGAGGGGGCAAATGAAGACCTGGCGGCGGGGCCTTCCTCGATGGTGACTGAGGCCATCCCGGAGGATGGCCCTAGTGCCATGGAGACTCAGGGGACCACTCTTGTGGAGTGGGACCCAATTTTTGTATCTAAAAACCCGCTGGAACCAGCAGAGGAGACCCCAGCAGGTCCGGAACCTATCCTGTTGTCATTGTCTATTGACAACGCCTGTTCCAGTCTGCATCAAGTTCAACTGGCCTTCTTCCACGACAGCAAGGCTCTTGAAGAGGAGCGCCAAACCCTTAGGCAGTGGCATAATCGGCTCTACTTCGAGACTAAGCTGGCGCAGTCGAGGCTAGCAGATGACAAAGAGTGGATCAAGCGGGAGAAGGTCCGCCTGGAATACTGGGGCAAATTATTGGATGAAAGGGAGAGTATGACTCGCGCCCTTGACGCCCAATCCCGTGAGATTTATGAGTAGACCAAAGCAGCTAACAGTGCGGCCGATGGACGCCAAGAGAGGCGTGAGGCCATTAACACTACACTCATCAAGCGCCGGGAGGCACTTGAAGAGAGGGAGAAACGGCTCGAAGATGAAGAGTAGAAACTCCTAGAGCTGCGGGATGACATCCTGAGGAGGGAGGAGGAGCTCACCGAGAAGGTGGCTCTGGCTGACAAGGGCCTCGAAGAGCGCGCCAAGAAATTGGAAGAGCGCTGCACTGAGGAGGAGGAGAAGGCCTGGGTGCGAGGGCAGGAACTCTACGAGCAAGAGTGTGCCCTTGCTGCCAGGGAGAAGAAAGTGAGGGGCAGGGAGAAGGACCTAGTTGACCGCCAGAACAAGATCCACCTCTGGGAGGAGGAGCTCGGAAAACTCGAGAAGCGAGTTGCTGAAAAGATCCAGCAAAACGCCAAAGAGGTTGAGCGCCTCGCTCGCGAGAATTCTGAACTGGTGGCAGCCAGAAGATCCCTGGAGGAATTGAAGGGCTTGAGGACTATGGACTCCCTACAGATTTGGGAGTTCCTGGGCAAGGCCAACGACGCGCTGACACCGATGGGCTTCAGTCCCGTGCGTTCGGATGATCCGGAGCCGGAGCCGGACCTGGCGTTGCAGGCGTTGAGCTCGGCAGGTAGCAAACTCTCCAAGGTGGGCGACGTCATCGCAGACCAATTGGAGGTTGAGGGGCAATCCCTGGCGAAGAATGTCGCAGAGTATGTGCTGACGTGCTACACCAGCCGGAATCCCCAATTCCCTCTGGACCCGGTGCTTGAAGGTCCCGTTGAAGGAGAAGGTGAAGCTGCCCGAGCCAACGTGTCGGAGGTTACCCAGAAGGTCGCCCAATTCTTCCATAGGGTCTAGGACCATCTCTGTAGTTCCCACTTGTATTCTCTCTTCTTCCTCCTCAATTTTTTAATCCCTTGTCTCCAGATGAATGAAATCCCCAATTTTTTGTGAATTTCACTTTTTGTCTTCAACACTTTTGTCTTCACTTGGCCCCCTGGTAGATGTACACAATTTGATTGTGAACATGTACCAAGAGGATATTGTGTTTTGTTGAAGACTCATTTGCTTCGAACTTGTAGAGTGTAGGTCCGAAGTCTTCGATGGTGAAGGCCCCCTGAGGTTGTCGGAGCTTAGTAGCTCCGGCAATTATTCCTATCAATCGCGTAGAGCATCGACAGTTAGACCTCCGGGGTGTCGGAGCTTAGTAGCTCCGGCAGTGACCTTTGCCAACGCGTAGCTTGTCGGCAGCAGACTCCACTTGTGGGGTCTTCTCACCATCTTTTATTTAGCGTTGACGGGTGGCCCTCCTAGCTCTACCGGAGCTTGATTGCTCCGGTGATGCTCGTTTTCAATGTGTAACATCGATTACAAGCCACCTAGGGGAGTCGGAGCTTTGTTAGCTCCGGCTTTTCTCCATCAACGTAGATTTTTTATTTTTCCTGCACATTGAAGCCAAGAAAAATAGTAAAATTCGTTTCTTGCCTATAACTTCGTCGCGGCTTACGATTCTTAAGAAAATTTTATGTCCAACGCGATTCTAAATACAACCGAATGTGTTGTATTTTCTTCCAGATCCAATTGTACTTAGACCCGCCTTACTTCGGCCTGCCGGGGTGTAGGTAGAGTGGCGTACTTAGGGTGCTTGACCAGGCTAAGTCGATAGCACACTCCAGCCCTAGATTGGCTTGGCGGCATTCAGGCGAGTGGGCCATGAACAATATTTGAATCCAAGAGAATCGACAATACAACTCGAATCGTATATGAACCGGTCGAACTAAAATTTCTTAAGAATTGCACGTCTTTGTTATAGACAAGAAAGAGAAAAATAAAAAATGTTGAGCCTGTACAAAATAAATGCACGTGGAGTCTGTTTCACATGAAGATGTCTTTCATTATAGGTCCGGGGTACAGGGGAAACAAGTACACTCTTAGGGTACGGAACCAGGCTAAGCGTGTTTTATTTCTCGTTTGACCCAGGGTAGCTAGCCACACTTTTAGTCCTGAGACTGTGACAAGTGTTGCATGAACTTTGCGGACCTTCCGGGAAAGGTCCGACTCTTCTCCCGTGGGAACTACCCAACTCTGTACAATGACTCTATAACATACACCTCAAGTTACTACAGACTCACCTCCGTGACATTAAGTGTAGAACTTACGGAGGTGCTCAATGTTCCAAGGATTTGGGAGAGGTGTACCATCCTCGGTAGCCAAGCGAACGCTCCCAGGACGGGATACTTTAATCACTCGGAAGGGTCCCTCCCAGCTAGGGGATAGTTTGTTTAACCCTTCTCTGGATTGTATTCTCCGTAGCACCAGATCGCCTTCCTCGAGCTGTCGGTTGTGTACATGCTATTGATGATAGCGCTGAAGGGCTTGGCGGTATCGGGCATTCCAAACAGCTGCTTGGCACCTTCCCTCTTCAAGGAGGTCTAGGTCTTCACGCTGGAGCTGGTCCTGCGTGGCTTCGTCGAAGGTCCGGACCCGGAGTGACCCCAAGGTGATTTCCGGAGGAAGGATTGCTTCAGCTCCATACACCAGGAAAAAGGGGGTCTCTCCAGTTGACCGGTTTGGAGATGTCCTGTTGGCCCATAAAGTAGGCGGAAGTTCTTCAATCCAGTTGGCTCCATGTTTTTTCAAGCGCTCATAGGTGCGCATTTTGAGTCCTTTAAGGATTTCAGCATTTGCTCTCTCGGCTTGGCCATTGCTTGCCGGATGAGCTACAGAGGCGTAGCAAACTTGAATGTCGAGGTCTTCGCAATATCCTTGAAATGCGGAACTTGTGAATTGGGTCTCATTATCAGTGATGATTTTGTTTGGGACTCCAAATCTGCATACAATGGACTGCAAAAAGTTGATAGCGGATTGCTTGTTGATTGTCACAACTGGAGTTGCTTCCGGCCACTTGGTGAACTTGTCAATGGCGACGTACAGGAACTTGTAACCTCCGACGGCTCTTGGGAAAGGTCCCAAGATGTCCATCCCCCACACAGCGAAAGGCCATGTAGGAGGTATCATTTGTAGGGGCTGAGCCGGTGTGTGAATTTGCTTTGCATGAAATTGACATGCTTCGCATTTCTTCACCAGCTCAGTTGCATCCTGGAGTGCTATAGGCCAGTAGAAGCCATGCCGAAAGGCTTTACCAACCAGCGTGCGGGAAGACGCGTGGTTCCCACACTCGCCTCCATGGATTTCTACGAGGATCTCGCAACCTTCTTCCCTTGTGATGCACTGCATTAGGATGCCGCTGGCACCGCGCCGGTAGAGATCCCCTTCTACCAACGTGTATCTTTTAGCCAATCTGACTACCCGGTCAGCGGATACATCATCGTCGGGAAGGATGTTGTCTTTCAAGTAGTTCTGGATCTCCGAGATCCATGCATTGGAACTAACTTGAGCATTTGAGTCTTGCGTGCTGGGTTGCTCGGAGCTTCCGGCAGCACCTACGACCCTTGATGGCTGCCATGGTGAATGTAGGCCTAGAGGGGGGGGTGAATAGGCCTTCTTGAATTTCTCGGTTCCTGTAGCACTTCAACAAAAAGGTCAAATCCAGATATATCGGACTAGTCCGGTAAAGTGCGGACTAGTCCGGATTTCACGGGCTAGGTTGATCAAGTTAGGTCAATTTGATTGTTTCTTTGTCGTTTGCAGCGGAAATATAAACTTTAATGACAGTTCAATAGTTGTATGTTAAGTTTTATTGCAAGTATGATTCTTGTTCAACTATTTAACTTCAATTCAACAAAATGAATCAAACCCTAGATAATGTTGATCAACTAGAATGATGAACACAAACGAACAAGACACAAGATTTATCCCGTGGTTCGGTTACCACGAAGGCAGTCTACGTCCACGTTGAGGAGCCCACAAAAGGACCGGGTCTTCACCAACTCTTCCCTCGTCGGATCGCCACGAAGGCCAATCCTCTTCCACTAATCACACAGGGGTAAATCACCAAGTTGAAGGGGCGATCTCACAAGTTGAGAGCTCCCTTGATTACAAGTTTCAAAACCACCAATAACACACTTCGAAATATACAAATTGAGATGCAAGAGTGTGTTAGAGATTCAAACCAAGAGCTCAATCGTGTGCAAAGTGCCTCTCCAATGATCTACAAGTGATCTTCAAGGGATTGATCGATTTTGCACTTAATTTCGTGGAGAGAGATGGTTTTTGAGTCTCTTGGGAGGTGTGACGGCGCTAGGGTTCCAGAGAGGTTGAAAGTGGGTCGTGCACCTCTATTTATGTGGGGTTTCCAGAAGTTACCGTTAGGGTTCAGAAAGATCGGACTAGTCCGTGGTGGAGACCGGACTAGTCCGGTGTGCTGTGTGAAGCAAACCCTAAGTATCCAGGAATATCGGACTAGTCCGATTGAAAAACGGACTTGTCCGATTTCGCTGCTGGAAATCTTCGGACTTGTCCGGTTGCTATCGGACTTGTCCGGTCCTGTGAAACCCTAAGTGTTTGGAACGACAAGTCCGCACTTGGAGGACTTGTCCGATTTAGATCAGAGTGTATATCGGACTAGTCCGTGTAATCACCGGACTTGTCCGAAGTGGATCAGAAAGGGTATCGGACTAGTCCGGTGGTGACCGGACTTGTCCGATCTAGTGACTTGTGCATTGTGTTGAGGACTAGTCCGCACTGGGGAGGACTAGTCCGAAGTTGAACAGAAAGATATCGGACTAGTCCGGTGGAGACCGGACTTGTCCGATCTTGTGCAGAATGTGATATCGGACTAGTCTGGCTGATATCGGACTAGTCCGGTCCTGTATAGTTTTGTGCATTGTGTGTGTGTGTGATTAAGTGAGATTGAGCTCTTGGGTGTGTTTCCTTAACACACTCCATACATACTAAACAACTAATTTCTTCTTCTTGAGCTCAAATTCATTCTCCTTCTTAATTTCCCTCTTTTTGGCATTTTGCTCATTTTTCATCATTTTCCTGCATTCATCTCAACAAAAGGATTAGGATCCCAATTGCTTGTCATAAATCATCCAAAACCCACAAGGGAGTCCTAGATGCACTTTCAATCTCCCCCTTTTTGGTGATTGATGACAACCAATTGAGATTTCACAAAATGAGGTATAAAATGAGATTTTCATAAAGTATGCACATATGACTCAAAAATGCATCAGGCAACAAGATAATTATTCATATGTGCGTTCTTTATGGTGGGATGCATACTAAGAGCATGAATGCATTAAGAATGACAGAATTTTCATTTACCAACTAATATCAAGTGAATATGGCACTTCAGGAGCAAAAACTCAGATTTCATCACACACTTGCAATTCATCACAGGACCAAACATGATATGAAAAGAGAGTTAAGCAAATACAATCACAGTTAAAAAACATAGAGAGCTCTCTCCTCGCATCCTATTCAGCTAAAGCTTAGACTAGAGACTCCCCCTCAATCTCTCCCCCTTTGGCATCAAGACACCAAAAAGAGAGAGAGGAAGGTCCTAGGGCTTCACTCTTCGCTGTCAGTCCTCTCGTCGTCTTCATCATCTTCATCGCTTTCGGCTTGACGAGGTTGAGAGGTAGGAGGAGGAGCGGAGCTGCTCGAGCCCCCAATGCCAAAATAGGCAAGCTCGGAAGGAGTCAAGGGGCTGAGCTCGGTGATGTTTGGATCAGAATCTTCAGAAAGTACTGGAGATCCAATCGGATTGATCTCCAGCTTCTCACTCAGCTGCTTCACATTGGCTTTTATGTATCTCATGTCCTCCTTCCTCTTCTGATTCAGCTTGTGAAGCTTCACTTCAGTTTTCTTGCAGGAGGAGAAGATTGCAGCGAAGTACTTGAGGATCCCACTGGCGGATCCTTTCTGAGGGGCTTCCCTGGAGGGAGGAGTAGCCCTAGCAGCTTCTTCTTGCCTTGCCGGCGCCTCGGGGCTTGAGGCCGGCGATGGAGCAGCCTGGACACTCACGGACTGAGGCTTCTGAGGCCTCAGTGGAGTGTGCTCCACATCCTTCACAAACTCGATTCCTGTGACCTTCTCAATCATGAACATCAAGTAAGGGGCATAGCCACAGGATCGGTTGGGGGTACTTGAGATATTGACCATATCATTCCAAATATAGTCTGCAACATCGAATTGCCTTTTCTTGCTGATGACCCTCATCAGGGTCCGGAGGTAGCCTTGCACACTCCCTGCATCCCCATCCTTGGGAGCAATCGTCTTCCTGAGGACTCTGTTGAGGACCACAAAGAAAGGCTTCATGTTCTTTGTGGAGGGAGGGACATACTTGGAGGTGGGCTCATACATGAACTTCATTCCATCCCTCTCAATGACCCCAATGTTGTGGATAATGAGGTGGTCATCTCCCTCAGAGTCAAGATGCAGCAGGCGGGCAAACTCTTCTTGAGTGATGGAATACTTGGATCCATGAGTCATCCAAGTCACACTTTCTTCGTCTTCACTTGAGAAGTGGCACGTTGCATAGAATTGTGCAATCACTTCATCATTCCAATTATATCTGAAGGCAAACAAATCCTTCAGCCCATGTCTCTCTGCAGCTTGTATCACTTCATCAAAAGCTGCACATTTCTTCTTCTCAAGGTGGGCCCAGTCAATCCATTGACTGCGCACCACCGGGGTCTTCATCGGCAAGTAGACCAGCTTGTAGAAGTCAGCATGGAAATTTGACCAGAATCTGCCATCAGCTGCTTGCTTGGGCCTTGCATAGTAGTCCACACTTCTCAGCTTCATGGCCACATCGCTGCCCTTGCCATTGAATCTTTCCTCATTGGGGTCCCGGACCCCTTCTCTGGGAGTATGCAGCTTTAGGGGCCCAACAGGCCCTGTGGCAACCCCCTTGCCCTTCCCTTTAGCTTGGCGAGGGCCACTTGACGGAGGAGCAGCCTTCGAGGCGGCCTTCTTGACACACACCTTCCTCCGAACCTGGGGAGGTGAGGGAGCAGGCTCGGAGGGTCTCTCTTGGCGTTTCTTGCCAAGACCCGTCGAGGACCGAGGTGCCACCTCGTGGTCCAACTCGGCCTCGAAATCTGAGATTTCATTGTCGGAGCTCGACATGATCTGAGAATGAGTGATCAAGAGAAAAGACAAGTTATACAAGGTATTGGTGAGGTAAGATGGCAATGGAAGGCAGTAGGGAATTAAAGAATTAGGTTTTGGTTCAGAAACAACGGACTTGTCCGGTGCTCAGGCACGGACTAGTCCGGGAGACCGGACTTGTCCGTACCTGGACCGGACTAGTCCGGTGTTCATCTGCAAAAACCTAACAAACTGGATAAAAATTGATCCCTAATGAAATAACTAGTCTAGCATACACATAGTACATCAACTGGACATGCAACTAGTGAAGAATGCTAGGCCAAACGATAAGCAATGAAGAAATTTGTGATTTCTTAGGGTTTTGAGGAAAATTTACCAAGAAATCCAAGGAAGCTTGAAAATGTGGGGGTTGGAGGCCGGACTTGTCCGCTAACTTCAATCCCCGAGTCTTCAAGCTTGATCTCCGCCCAAGATTGAGGCTTTTCGACGGAGGAATCAAGGATTCGCCTTGGGAGCTCGAGCGCAAGAGAGAGAAAGCTTGGGGGAGAGTGTGGGGTGAAGGGATTAGGGTTTGGTGGCGGCTAGGGTTATGGACACGAAAAATCGGACAAGTCTGGACAGGACCGGACTAGTCCGAAGTCCTCCAGAAACCTATATCGGACTAGTCTGTGGTCTGTCGGACTAGTCCGGCCTAACCGGCACACTGCGGACTAGTCTGCAATGGCGGACTAGTCCGGGTAACCACGGACTTGTCCGTGGTCACCAGGAGAGAATTGCATAGCCCATTCATATATATTTGAAGGTCCAATAATTGAGGGTAGAGAGGCAAAACAATTCAAATAATCCTGATGAATTTGATCAGTAAGCAAACAACAATCATACTATGATCAAAAATTCATCAAGATCTAATAATTGACATAGTTTTTCGAGAGAAAAATGGGGAGGAATAATTTTCACAATTCAATCAATATTTTGAAGCAATCATACAGGTATGCAACTTTTCAAGCCACACTCCGAGAATCAAGGATGTTTAGCTCATTTCGGAGTTCGCAAAAATGTTTTTCATCAAGTGGCTTGGTGAATATGTCGGCCAATTGTTTTTGGGTGTTGACATGAGAGATGGATATGTCTCCTTTCATGGAATGGTCTCTCAAGAAATGGTGTCTTATGTCAATGTGTTTAGTTCTAGAGTGCTCAACTGGATTGTGGGCTATTTTAATGGCACTCTCATTGTCGCAAAGAAGAGGAATACGGTTCATATTGTAACCGTAATCCCTTAGAGTTTGTCGCATCCAAAGGAGTTGTGCACAACAACTCCCGGCTGCAACATACTCCGCTTCGGCTGTGGATAATGCAATAGAATTCTGTTTCTTGGATGACCAAGAAACTAAGGATCTTCCTAGGAATTGGCAAGTGCCAGAAGTGCTTTTTCTATCAACTTTGCACCCGGCATAATCTGCATCGGAATACCCAATGAGATTGAATTTTGAGCCTTTTGGGTACCAAAGACCAAGGTTGGGTGTATGAACTAAATATCTTAGGATTCTCTTTACGGCTGTCAAATGACATTCCTTAGGGTTGGCTTGAAATCTTGCACACAAACATACACTCAACATAATATCTGGCCTAGATGCACATAAGTAAAGTAAAGATCCAATCATGGAGCGATATACCTTTTGGTCGACGCTCGGTCCATCTTCATTGAGATCCAAGTGACCATTCGTTGCCATGGGAGTCTTAATGGGATTTGCCTTGTCCATGCCAAACTTCTTGAGGATGTCCTGTGTGTACTTGGTTTGGCTTATGAATGTTCCTTCCCTTTGTTGCCGCACTTGGAATCCCAAGAAGTACTTCAATTCTCCCATCATTGACATTTCAAATCTGTCTGTCATAATTTTACTAAACTCTTCACAGAAAGATTGATTAGTTGATCCAAAAATTATATCATCAACATAGATTTGGCAAATGAAAAGATCATTATTCAGATTTTTCGTGAAAAGTGTATAATCTACTTTGCCAATTTGAAAGCCATTATCAATTAAAAAATCTCTAAGACACTCATACCAAGCTCTGGGAGCTTGTTTGAGGCCATAGAGAGCCTTACGCAGTTTATACACGTGGTCGGGGAACTCTTCGTCTTCAAATCCGGGTGGTTGCTCCACGTACACCTCTTCCTTGATCGGTCCGTTGAGGAAGGCGCTTTTTACGTCCATTTGGTACAGCTTGAAATCATGGTGAGTAGCATATGCAAGTAATATTCTAATTGATTCAAGCCTAGCTACTGGGGCAAAGGTCTCATCAAAATCCAAACCTTCGACTTGTGAGTAACCTTTGGCCACAAGTCGTGCCTTGTTTCTTGTCACCACCCCGTGTTCGTCTTGTTTGTTGCGGAAGACCCACTTGGTGCCGACTATGTTTGCATTGGGTCTTTCCACAAGTTCCCAAACCTCGTTTCTCTTGAAATTGTTCAACTCTTCTTGCATTGCCACCACCCAGTCAGGATCCTTTAATGCATCCTCAGTCCTGCGGGGTTCCAAAAAGGAGACAAACGAGTAATGTTCACAAAAATTTGCTATACGAGATCTAGTGGTTACTCCTTTTTGGATGTCGCCGATGATGTTGTCGATTGGATGATCCCTTTGAATGCATTGGTGTACTCTTGGGTGTGGCACTTGGGGGGTCGTATGTTGGTGTTCATCTTCTTCTCCCCCTGAGTTGTTGTCCTCGTTGATTTGTTGATCATGTTCATATTCTTGTGATTGATCTTGTATCGAGGCTCCCCCTTGATTGTTGATCTCCTCTTGTGGTTCACTTTCCTCTTGTATTTGTGCCGATGACTCTTGTGGTCGTACTTCGCCTAGAGCCATCCTCTTTATTGCTTGATAGGGGGCTTCCTCTTTACCTAATTCACATTGATCAACTTGCTCCTTTTGGGAGCCATTAGTTTCATCGAACACTACGTCACGTGCCACTTCAACAAGTCCGGAGGCCTTGTTGAAAACACGATAGGCGTAAGTGTTCGAATCATAACCAAGCAAGAAACCTTCATCGGACTTCGAAGCGAACTTTGAAGTCCTGGGCTTCTTGTTCAAAATATAGCAAGGAGAACCGAAAACTCGAAAATATGAAATGTTCGGTTTGTTACCGGTGAGTAGCTCATAGGGGGTCTTCTTTAGTAGTCGATGAAGATAGAGTCAATTTGTGGCGTGGCAGGCGGTGTTGATTGCTTCCGCCCAAAATCGATCCGAAGTCTTGTATTCATCGAGCATTGTTCTTGCCATCTCTATGAGCGTTCGGTTCTTCCTTTCGGCAACTCCGTTTCGTTGTGGAGAGTATGGCGCTGAGAATTCGTGCTTGATTCCTTCCTCATCAAGGTACTCCTCCACTTGTATGTTCTTGAACTCCGTGCCATTGTCGCTCCGAATACTCTTGATTGATAGTGAGAACTCGTTTTGCGCTCGCTTGAAGAATTTCTTGAGTGTTCCTTGTGTTTCTGACTTGTCATGCAAAAAGAACACCCAAGTGAAGCGGGAAAAATCATCAATAATGACTAAACCGTATTTGTTACCGCCTATGCTTATGTAAGCAATTGGACCGAAGAGGTCCATATGAAGTAGTTCGAGCGGTCTTGTCGTGGTCATGATGTTCTTTGCGGGATGTTGTGCTCCAACTTGCTTTCCTGCTTGGCACGCACTACAAGGCCTGTCTTTCTCAAACACAACATCTTTCAAACCTCGGATGTGATCGCCCTTGAGGAGTTTTTGAAGGTTCCTCATACCAACATGTGCTAGCCGTCTATGCCACAGCCAACCCATGTTGGTTTTTGCAATCAAGCATGTGTCGAGTTCGGCTTTATCCTTGTTGAAGTCAACAAGATAAAGCTTTCCCTTTAACATACCCTTGAATGCAATGGAACCATCACTTCTCCTTGAGACGGTCACACCCTCGTTAGTAAACAGACAATTATAACCTTTGTCACATAACTGAGATATGGACAGCAGGTTATAATCTAAAGATTCAACGTGTAAAACATGCGAAAGAGTATGTTCAGAGGATATTGCAATTTTACCGGTACCGAGGACCCTTCCTTGACTGTTATCCCCAAAGTAGATGCCTTCGTTTGGGTCCTGGTTCACTTCATACTCCACAAACATCCTCCTTTCTCCGGTCATGTGGTTGGTGCATCCACTGTCTAGCACCCATTTGGATCCACCGGAGGAGTAGGCCTGCAAAAACAGATTACGCCTTGGTTTTAGGTACCCAAGCTTGCTTGGGTCCTTGGAGGTTAGTAACAATACATTTGGGCACCCACACATGGGATTTTGTGTTTCCATGGCGTGGCCCAGCATAATAAGCATACACTTTACCAACATTATTTTTCATTAAAACATAGGAGGCATCAAATGTTTTAAACAGAAGTTGCTGTTGATTATGGGTCGGACTAGTCTGCGTGGCCGGACTTGTCCGGATGACCGGACTTGTCCGGACCACGACCGGACTAGTCCGATTTTCATGAGAGTTCAGATTTTTAGTTTTCGAGTTACCAGGTTGTGAGGGTCCTCCCTTCACAAAGGTGATCCTTCCCTTGTTGTTCTTATGATTTCCAGCTCTTTGCTTTCCATCACAAGAGTAACCAATGCCATACTTGACATTTGGAGGTCTTTGGACCAAATATGCACTACGTGCATAGTTGATCCTCTCCTTGTCAAATATTACACATTGCGTAGGATTTTTGTCCTTCGTGGAGGTAGGATTTTCCTTCAACCTGGTGTTAGTTTTATCACATTTGCAAACATGAGCGATATTAGTTAAAGTGGGTTGAGAAGGTGGGGTTGAAGAGGAGGAAGGTTCACTAAGCTTGAGTGACTCAACCTGCACTTCCAGGATCTTGTTGACCTTGATTTGGTCATCAAGCTGATTCTTGATTGCAACATTTGAGTTGGTTAGCTCCAAACAAGTTTTATTGCTTGAAGCTAGCTCAAGCTCTAGTGAGTGATTTTTCTCCTTTTCAAGAACTAGAAGATTGTCAAGTTCGACATGCTTCTCCTTTTGGGAGATAATCATGTCTTCTTGACGATCAATTAGCTCTTCCTTCTCAATAAGTTGGTTAAGCAAGAATTTCATTTTTGCAGCAGTTTTTCTATCTAAACCAATTAGCATATCTTCATCATCACTATCTAGATCATCATCACTTGAGTAAGAATGCGAGGAAGGAGTTTTGATGTTTACCTTGCGTTTACCTTCCTTAGCCATGAGGCAAGTTCCATTTGCCTTCTTTGCACCGAGCGTGGGGAAGAGTGTGAGTTTCTTGGGCATGCTTTCAATGGCTATGCTAGCCATTTCTTCTTCATCGGACGATGAGGACTCATCGTTTGAGTCCCACTCCTTTCCGATGTGTGCTTGTTCAGCTTGTTTCTTCTTCTTGAAGAACTTTTTCGGTTGAGGCTTGGATTCTTTACTCTTCTTCTTGTTGTCCTCATATGGGCAATCAACTATGAAGTGATTGTACTCACCACAATTATAGCATGCCCGCCTCATCTTCGGCTTTGTCTTCTCCTTGTATTTTCCTTCACTCGATTTTGCTCCTTGTCTTTTCTTCATAATTCTTTTGAATTTCTTCATGAACAGAATCATATCTTCTTCGTCCAGCTCGCTGCTTTCATCATCGCTGTCCTCCTCAAACTGAGCTTCTCTTGCTTCTTTGGATAGAGGTTTGAGTGTGGATTTTAAGGCAACTCCCTTCTTCTTGGCCGATGTGAGGTCAGCTATTTCTTTGACGTGCTTGGCTTGCTTCTCCATCATCTCAAAGTTGATGATTTTGCCAAGCAGTTCATCCGGAGTCATTTTCTTGTACCTGGGACTTTCTCGGATCATAGAACAGAGTGTGACGTTGCGAGGCATAAAGGCTCTAAGGATGAGCTTTACAACCTCGTGGTCATTCCACTTTTTGCTACCATACGATCGAACCTTGTTCACAAGAGTCTTTAGTCTGTTGTACATGTCCTGGGGAGATTCATCTTCCTCAATCGCGAACCTTCCTAGTTCGCCTTCAATCATTTCAATCTTTGCCTCCCGCACATGCCGGTCACCTTCATGTGCTGTCTGTAGTGTGTCCCAGATTTCTTTGGCAATTTCCAATCCGTCCACCTTTGTGAATTCATCTCTACTTAGAGATGAGGTAATAACGGCTGCGGCTTGGGCATTCCTGTGGATGGCTTGCTCTTGACTTGGCGTGAGTTCTTCATTGTCATCAGGGATGTTTATTCCTGTGCACACAATATGCCATAAACTTGGGTTAAGGGAAATCAAGTGCATCTTCATGTTTTGCCTCCACATGGAGTAATCACTCCCATCGAAGTGTGGGGCCTTTCCGAGAGGAATAGATAGATAATGACTGCTGTTAGAATTTAAACGGTCATAATTAAAAGGATATCGGGAGTAGTCGGTGTGACTACTCCCCCTCTTCTTTTCTTCAACTTTAGCTTTCCCTTTGGAAAGTGCTTTCTTTCGGAGCAGTGCTTTCAGCTCCAATGTCTCCTCATCATCATCATCGAAGTCTTGAATGGCTTCGAGATACCTTTCGAGCTTTTGGTGCTTGTCATTGTTCATTTCTTCCTGGTTGTTGATTTTCTGGACTTCCTTCATGTCCGACATGATCTCTTCGAGTGGTTGCACTCTTTCTTGAAGAACCCGCTCTGATACCAATTGAATGTAGGCCTAGAGGGGGGGGTGAATAGGCCTTCTTGAATTTCTCGGTTCCTGTAGCACTTCAACAAAAAGGTCAAATCCAGATATATCGGACTAGTCCGGTAAAGTGCAGACTAGTCCGGATTTCACGGGCTAGGTTGATCAAGTTAGGTCAATTTGATTGTTTCGTTGTCGTTTGCAGCGGAAATATAAACTTTAATGACAGTTCAATAGTTGTATGTTAAGTTTTATTGCAAGTATGATTCTTGTTCAACTATTTAACTTCAATTCAACAAAATGAATCAAACCCTAGATAATGTTGATCAACTAGAATGATGAACACAAACGAACAAGACACAAGATTTATCCCGTGGTTCGGTTACCACGAAGGCAGCCTACGTCCACGTTGAGGAGCCCACAAAAGGACCGGGTCTTCACCAACCCTTCCCTCGTCGGATCGCCACGAAGGCCAATCCTCTTCCACTAATCACACAGGGGTAAATCACCAAGTTGAAGGGGCGATCTCACAAGTTGAGAGCTCCCTTGATTACAAGTTTCAAAACCACCAATAACACACTTCGAAATATACAAATTGAGATGCAAGAGTGTGTTAGAGATTCAAACCAAGAGCTCAATCGTGTGCAAAGTGCCTCTCCAATGATCTACAAGTGATCTTCAAGGGATTGATCGATTTTGCACTTAATTTCGTGGAGAGAGATGGTTTTTGAGTCTCTTGGGAGGTGTGACGGCGCTAGGGTTCCAGAGAGGTTGAAAGTGGGCCGTGCACCTCTATTTATGTGGGGTTTCCAGAAGTTACCGTTAGGGTTCAGAAAGATCGGACTAGTCCGTGGTGGAGACCGGACTAGTCCGGTGTGCTGTGTGAAGCAAACCCTAAGTGTCCAGGAATATCGGACTAGTCCGATTGAAAAACGGACTTGTCCGATTTCGCTGCTGGAAATCTTCGGACTTGTCCGGTTGCTATCGGACTTGTCCGGTCCTGTGAAACCCTAAGTGTTTGGAACGACAAGTCCGCACTTGGAGGACTTGTCCGATTTAGATCAGAGTGTATATCGGACTAGTCCGTGTAATCACCGGACTTGTCCGAAGTGGATCAGAAAGGATATCGGACTAGTCCGGTGGTGACCGGACTTGTCCGATCTAGTGACTTGTGCATTGTGTTGAGGACTAGTCCGCACTGGGGAGGACTAGTCCGAAGTTGAACAGAAAGATATCGGACTAGTCCGGTGGAGACCGGACTTGTCCGATCTTGTGCAGAATGTGATATCGGACTAGTCTGGCTGATATCGGACTAGTCTGGTCCTGTATAGTTTTGTGCATTGTGTGTGTGTGATTAAGTGAGATTGAGCTCTTGGGTGTGTTTCCTTAACACACTCCATACATACTAAACAACTAATTTCTTCTTCTTGAGCTCAAATTCATTCTCCTTCTTAATTTCCCTCTTTTTGGCATTTTGCTCATTTTTCATCATTTTCCTGCATTCATCTCAACAAAAGGATTAGGATCCCAATTGCTTGTCATAAATCATCCAAAACCCACAAGGGAGTCCTAGATGCACTTTCACATGGTAACAGGGCCATCGGGACCATCAGCTTCAAGATGCTGATCTCGCCGCCTTCGCTAAGTTCGGCAGGCTGAGCTGTGGGTTTTGACAACCTCCAGACAAAAGTTCCGTCAGGAGCCGGAGCTCCGGTTGATGCTTTCGTCGAGAGGTCGTCGGCTTCAGCGTTGTGGGCACGCTGGACATGGTGGAGATCTAGGACTTTGAAGTCCTTCTGAAGCCTCTGGACTTCAAGGAGGTAAGCAGCTAGCTGGAGATTGTTGCAGGAGCATTCACCCTTCACTTTCTTAATGATGAGCTGTGAATCTCCCTTGACCAGCAGTTGCTTGACACCGTATGACAGTGCCACCTTTAGTCCGTAGATGAGTGCTTCATACTCCGCCATGTTGTTGGTCGCCTTAAAGTCAAGGTGTACCATGTATTTTACCTTCTCCCCGGTTGGTGCGAGGAGAAGGATTCCAGCTCTGGCCCCCTGCTTTTGCATGGAGCCGTCGAAGTAGAGGGTCCAATGAGGCTCGGTGAAGACCGGAGCTTCGTGTTCCGGCTTCTGCTCACTGGGGCCCCCAAGGTTTGATGGAGAGGGAGTCCATTCCGCCACGAAGTCTGCCAATGCTTGACTCTTGATTGCTTGCCTTGAAATGAATTCGAGATCGAATTCGGCCAATTCCGCTGCCCACTTTGCAATATTCCCAGTTGAATTGGGATTATGCAAGATTGCTCGAAGTGGGTAAGAGGTCACCACTGAGATTTTGTGAGCTTGGAAGTAATGGCGAAGCTTCCTGGAGGCAATAAGAACTGCATAGAGCAGCTTATGCACCTCTAGGTATCGAGTCTTGGCATCATGTAGTACTTCATTGATGAAGTACACCGGGCGCTGAATGGTCCGGACCCTCCCGGAGGGGCCCGGAGCTTCCTCTTCACTGACCCGGATCCTCCCGGAGGGATCCAGATTTTCTTCGGGGACCTCCGAGTTCTGGCTGGAGGAACCTGGAGCTTCTTCAGAAGCAACCTGGACCCTCCCGGAGGGGTCTGGGTCTTCTGAAGTGACTTCTTGTGGATTCAAGTCTGGGAGCTGGGACCAAGACTCGCTTTCAAGATCCTCCGGACCCCCCCCCCCCGAAGGGGTCTAGATTCTTGAGTATGGGGTAGTTCTGGTCTCTCCGCAACCAGGACCATACTGACGACTTCGTCAGTAGTTGAAATATAAAGCAACAAAGGCTCATCAGGGTTTGGAGCTACCAGAATTGGTAGGGTGGTGAGGACCTGTTTTAGCTCCTGGAATGCCTTTTCTGCTTCTTCACACCATTGGAATGGTCCGGACTTCCTCAATAACTTGAAGAACGGGAGTGCCCGTTCCGCCAGTCTTGAAATGAACCGGCTGAGGGGTGGTAGACATCCAGTTAGCTTTTGGACATCTTTGATGCGAGCTGGTGGCCGCATATCTTCAATGGCCTCGATCTTCGCTGGATTAGCTTCTATGCCCCGGTGACTTACCAGGAAACCAAGAAGTTTTCCGGAGCTAACCCCGAAGACACACTTGTCTGGGTTTAGCTTTGTGCGGGTGACCCGCAGCTTATCGAAGACAGCCTGCAAGGTGTCAAGGAGTGACTCCTTGTTCTTGATCTTGACCATGATGTCATCAACGTACACTTCCACTATGTCTCTAATGAGGTCTTCAAAGGTTTTGTACATAGCTCGTACAAAGGTTGAAGTTGCATTCTTGAGACCAAATGGCATGGATGTATAACAGTACAATCCATCTACTGTGATGAAAGAGGTATGCTCTTCGTCTTCCCTAGACATTCTGATTTGATGATACCCAGAATATGCATCTAGGAAACACAGTAATTCACACCCGGAGGTGGAATCCACTATCTGATCTATTTTAGGTAGTGGGAATGGATCTTTTGGACATGCCTTATTTAGTGTTGTGTAGTCGATACACATCTGAAGCTTCTCGCCAGCCTTGGGCACAATGACTGGGTTTGCCAGCCATTTTGGATGGAAGACTTCTCGGATGAATCCAGCTTCGAGCAACTTCTTCACTTCTTGTCGAATGAAGTTTTGTCGCTCTACGGATTGCTTCCGAGGCTTCTGATGCACAGGCCGGGCGTCGGGGTAGATCTTCAGATTGTACTCAATCACTTCCCTGGGGATCCCAGACATTTGTGACGGTTGCCAGGCAAACACATCGACATTAGCCCGGAGGAAAGCGATGAGCGCGAGTTCCTATTTGTCGTTCAATCCCCCCGATATACGGGTGGTCTGAGCGGCATCGGAACCGATTTGGACGACTTTGACGGGAATGTCAGTGTCGCCGCTTGGCTGCACACGAGGAGCAGAAGTCGAGCCTCGCTGACGAATGCTCGGGGGTTTTGGAGCTTGCTCCTGCCTGGAGTCCTCCTCTTATGCCATGGTAAGTGCATGGAGTTCTTCTAGAGCAGTTACTCCGGCAGTACGATCTTTGCGGATCCGGAGAACGCCTACTGGTGTTGGCATCTTTAACACCAGGTAGCCATAATGAGCAGCTGCCATGAATTTGTACAAGGAAGGCCTACCCAAGATGGCATTGAAGGGTAAGTTGATCTGAGCAACGTCAAAGACCAACTTCTCGGTGCGATACTTCTCCCGGGTCCCGAAGGTAACGGGGAGAGTAATAGCTTCGAGTGGGGTGATAGCTCCCGGACCTACTCCGGAGAAAGGTCAGGAGGGGTGGAGATCCGGAGGTCGGAGCTGAAGCTTGGTAAAAACTTTGAAACTTATGAGGTTAAGCCCCGAACCTCCGTCTACCATGACATGGTGGAGCTGGATGTTATTGATGGTAGGAGATACCATCAAAGGTAGCTGACCTGCTCCAACCATGCTTCGAGGGCAGTCCGAAGCATCAAAAGTGATGGTTGTGTCCATCCACTTCCGATGAGGCTCCGGTCTGTCTGTAGGAGCTACAGCAGCCATGTCCCGATGCATAGTCTTGATGACGCGGCGGGAAGTGATGTCCCATGATCCACCAAAGATGGTGTTCATGGTCTTCCGACGCTCGTTGTCAGAGACGTCGGAATTGTCGTCGACGGAGGTGTAGACGGCCTTCAGGACCTTTTTGGGATCCTGAAAACCTAACTCCTCTTCAGCCGGAGCTTCGTCGACTTTTTGTTTTCCTTCCCTCTGTCGGAAAGGAGCTTCTTCCCGGCGCTTGTTGTAGCGCTCGGCAAGGTTTTGGACCTCCCGGCAGTCTTCCAAACTGTGGCTGCCCGTTTTGTGAATTGGACACCACACTTTGGGTTTGCCACCGTCTTCAGAAGACGGTCGAGGTCGCTTCTCGGGGCGTGGCCCCCGGCCACCCGGAGCTGCAGCAGCTGCAACATTGGATGTGCCGACCGACGGCTTCTTCTTGCCGTTGGTATTCTTCTTCTTCTTGCCCTCCGCGGCTTCTCCTTTGGAGGATTTCTTGTGATCATCTGGAGTTGGTTTGGAGTGCATTTCACGGCCCTCCGCAGCTCTGGCACATTTGTCGGCCAAACTGAAGAGTTCCGTGACACTGGTGATCTCCTTGATCGCCAGTTTCTCGAGCATCTTCTTATCCCGTACACCCTGTCTGAATGCCACAATGACAGAGGCGCTAGAGATAGAAGGGATAGTGTTTCGTACCTGAGAGAACCTCTGGATGAATGATCATAGGGATTCTCCCCCTTTTTGCACGACTGCAAAAAGGTCCAGATCAGTACCTGGTCGGGTGTATGAACTCCCGAAGTTGGCAGTGAACTGCCGGCACAGCTCCTCCCAACTGTTGATGGAGTTGGGTGGAAGGCTCATAAACCAGGACCTGGCGATCCCAGTTAAAGCCACTGGGAAATAATTGGCCATTACGGCCTCATTTCCTCCAGCTGCCAAGATAGCAGTGGAGTAAATCTGAAGAAATTCGACAGGATTGACGGTCTCGTCGAACTTCTTCGGCAGGTAAGGCCGGAACTTCTGTGGCCACCTGACCATACGCAGATGCATGGCCAGGGCTGAACAGCCTCCTCCCACTCCTTCAGGACCAGGAACGTCTTGAGCTTCTCGTCTTTCACGAGCACGCTCAATATGGACTCAGTCGTCCTGTTGGCGATATCGGCGATCAAGCTCCGCTCGGAGGTCATGAGTTGAAAGCCTTGATACCGTGTGAGTGCGTCGTGCCCCAGAGGGCAATGACGTCACCTGCTATGATGCAGCACGTCTCCTGTTGTTGGAAACGTGCGGACCAAGTCTACCACACAAGGTCCGCCGCTGCGACGGGGCCCGTCCTGAAGGAGGAGGACCCTGGTTGCTGATGCGGTCGGCTGCTGCTGCAACCAAATGTTCCACATCGGCCCTCCACTGTTCCAGTGCATCCCGGGATGCATCCGGAGGTGGTGGGCATTGGAGAAGAGCACGTGCTGCATAGAGCGCGTGTTCCGGGTTGTCATGATTCGCCGACGCAGTGATTGACGCCGATGCACCATCGCGTTGTCCAGCTTGATTTGCTGGTGGAGGCGGCGGTGGTGGTAGTGTGACTCCTGCTGGCGCTGAGGCTCCTGCTGGTGGCTGCATATTGGAGGGATTGCCCCCAACAGCTTGAACAGCAGGATGACCGTTGGATGATCCAGCAGCTGAGTTCACCATTCTTGAAATCTCAGGCGCCCCTACCTGGCGCGCCAACTGTCGGTGGTTTGGATCAGGCAGATCTCCCGACACTACTGAAGTGTTAGAGGAGTTTGAGATTCGGTGTGGGCGCGCGGAGATTCAAGAAGGTGAATTGTGAATGACACAGGAGACACAAAGATTTACGTGGTTCGGGCCGCCTGAGCGTAATACCCTACTCCACGGGTGTGTTGATGTTGTATTAGCTGTATGAGCTTGTATCGAGCGTGTGTAGAATGTCCCCTTTGTGTATCGTCGGCCTGTCCTTTTATAGTATAAGGGCAGGCCGTTACAAGTTAGCCTGACCCGATATGTGGCCCCGGCGGTTACTAATTATTGATACACGTTCAACACGTTTAATTGCCCTTAATGACCGAGCAATGGGCTTTGACAGCACCGTTACTGGTAATTAAGGTCGTCCGATCATGTGTCATTAATATAGTATTAATGACACTTGATTGGGTCTTGAAGTCCTTAATTCCCCTTTGAAGATCCAGAGCCATTGTGGAGTCTTCCGGATGTTAGAGGCTGAAGATCCGACGGTTGGACACGTGGCAGCTCCGGAGCATACTGTGGGAAACAGATAGCTCCGGAGCTACTTGACACGTGTCAGTTCCGGATCTTCCCTCGGTCTGGGGTTAGGTCCGGGGGTGCCATTTCAGTACACGGCCCGGAGCTTCCCCCTTGTGGGTGGTAGCTCCGGTTTGACAGTACACGTGGCAACCCTGGGACTAACCATGTTGGAGAAGCGGGTCCGGTTATGTCTGACATATGGGCCTCTGAAGGTCTTCAAATCGAATAGATGACTTTCCCTTGAGATCTTTGTAATCTCAAGGGGTGTACGGTTCCCAGGGTACCGACAGACGCAGATGTCCCATCTCGTTGATCGGCATTGTTTGCTGGAACAGATTGTGCTATAGTGCCTGCCGGAGCATTGGCACCTGCTGGTTGCTGAACGTTAGAGGGGTTGCCTCCAGCAGGTTGTTCAGCATGATTGTTGTCGGATGATCCAGCAACTGAATTCATCATCTTGTGATCTCGGGATTGCGCCTTCTGCCCCTACCTGGCGCGCCAAATGTCAAAGTGTTTGATACGCCACTTCCCCTGGACCCGCTAAGAAGCAACCCGCGGAGGTACTTTTATGGTTGGGGCACGCAAAGATCAAGATCAAGGTGGTGACCTCAGAGATTTACGTGGTTCGGGCCGCCTGAGTGTAACACCCTACTCCATGGGGTTTGTGTAATTGTATTGAGCGAGTGCGTTCGCTAGGGTCAGGTCCCCCCCCTTTATTCGTGCGGTGCAGCCCTTTTATAGTTCTAAGGACTGACCGTTACAAAGTTGGTTTGGCCCGACATGTGGCCCTAGCGTGCTTAATGACCTAATACACTGTCTAAAGGGTATTAAGTATAATTAATAGTGCGGTAACGTGCCTTCATGGTAGTGTTACCCCTATTAATGGTGCATTAATCGTGCGTCATTAATATGGTATTAATGACACATTATCAAACCTTGTAACAGCTGCTTTAACCGTCCTTGAATGTTTATAATGGACATGATCGGCTTGTATTTCTGTTAGTGACGAAGGTCCGGAAGCTCCACACGTGGCAGATCTGGAGCTTTCCCTTGCGGGAGGGTAGGTCCGGGGGTTGTTGTACACGTGTCGGTACCGGAGCTCCTTTCTGACGGGGGCTAGGTTCGGGGCTGTTGCACACGCGTAATCGCCGGAACTTCCCTTGGTTGGGAGTTTTGTTCCGGTCTTATTTTACACGTGTTTACCCGGGAGCCAGCCATGTGAGGAGAGCAGGTCCGGTGCAACGTGACATGTAGGACCTGCAAGGACCTTCGACTCTGGTGGATGGAACTTTCTTGCACTTCTTACGACATCGTGAGGTATCCGGTACGTAGGGTACCGACAGACTCTGAACTCCATATTCATGGCTTGGAACCTATTGGGATCCTTTAGTGTCGAACGAACCGACTTTGGGACAGGAGAGAGCGATGTCCGATAGGCTCAGGTAGTGGTGGCTGACATGGCGTACTTAGGATTAGGACAAAAAAAATCCATTCTTGGATCGAGTGACCATGCGATGGGAGACGTGTTGGTGTGTGGTCCAGTGAGTGGAGGAGTGTCAAGTCTCGGAGGTTGTTGTTGGGTCACGTGTGGAGATTCATCAGTCAGTTGTTGTGGTGAGACAGAAACATTTAGATGGCCAGTGGGAGTTTGTTGGGTGTTCAAAATTTCAGGTGATGGCGGGTTGAGGTTGTTCGAACGTTGGGAGTCGTTATGAATGGCTGGTGAGAGAGGTGATTGGTTGAGTGGATTACGAGGAGGATGTGGTCGTGTATCATCTGTGGATGCATGGGGATTTTTTGTGGGTGCATGCAGTGTGGTTGTTGCATGATGCGGATTCGCAGATTGTGGTGCACCAACAAAGGGAAATTGATGCTTGTCGAAGACCACATGACAAGAGATGATTACCTTGCGGGTTGTTGTGTCGAAACACCGATAAGCCTTGTGATCTTTCAGATATACTAAGAAAACACAAATAGTTGAACGTGGGCTAAAAGTTTGTTAGTGGCTGTTGCAGAGAGATTAGAGAAACATAAGCAACCAAAAACATGTAGATGACCATAGGATGGTGGTGTGCTGAATATAAGTTGGAATGGAGTAAGACGACCCGTTTCACCGCAAGGTCGGCGATTTGCTAAGTATGTGGTTGTGTTAAGGGGTTCGACCCAGAAGCATGGTGGAGCATGTGTGTGAATGAGCATTATGCGCATCGAATCATTGAGGGTGCATAGGATATGTTCTGCTTTTCCATTTTGGGGAGATGTGTGGGGGCATCATAGGCGCTGGAAAAAGAAAGACGTAGAGAGAAGTTGTCAAACTCTTGACCATTATCAGTATGTAAGGCGGGAATGGGAAGCCGGAACTGAGTGGAGACATAAGAATGAAAACAAAGTAATGTTTCAAGAACCTCATTTTTACGTCTCAAAGGAGATGACCAAATGTAGTGAGTAAAGTCATCCAAGAGCACAAGAAACATTGATAGCTGGACACACTTAATTCAAGAGATGTCCACACATCTGCATGGATCAATTAAAAAGAAAATAGATACTGGTAGAGGAAGCAGTAAATGGCAGGCGCACATGTTTGCCGAGTTTGCATGAATTGCATACATACAATGAAGCCTTATTACATTTGAATGGAAAAGAACGCAAAGCGTTGGTAAGTGAGTCGCGGCCGGGATGGCTGAGACGTTGATGCCACAAGTAAACTGATGGCGTGGTGGCATGTAGTGCTCTGGATGGCTTTGAAGCTGAGTGGATAGAGGTTACCATGGCCGTCACGGTGGAGAATCTCCCGGTGTGTGCGAAGATTCTTTATGGAAAAGCCAAACGGGTCAAATTCAACGAAAACGAGATTATCTCGATTCAATTTTCGTACAGAAATCAAGTTGTGCACAAGTTCAAGAGATAAAAGAATGTTGTGAAGATGCAAAGAGCTAGATAGGGTAGGAAATGAAGAATCGGATGTACGAGTGATAGGTAGTTTTGATCCATTTCTGACTGTGATAGAAATTGGGTAAAAAATACAAGTGAAGGGTAGAGAGGTGTGTGTACCATACATGTGAGAAGTTGCTCCCAAATCAAGGTACCAACCAGATGTGGATGTTGGATTGATAGCGGCATTATTGAGGGCAGTCATGAGCGTCCCTGTCTCCCATGGTGAAGCATATGGCACCGTGGAGGAAGAGTTTTGGTGTTGAAACTATGTGGATCCGGACGCTGCATAAAATGCTTGCCGCGGATTGGTGCCAGGTCGTGGACCGAGAACACCTGCTCATGTTGCCCTGAACGACATGGGCCATGCTTGCACCATGCCAGTCTAGGGATTGAGAGAGTCGCGCCATTGTCCAGCTCGTGCACTAGGTTATGCCATGGGACCAGCAGAACCCCAAGGAGATCCCGAGAATTGATTGGAGCCTTGGCCACCACCACCACGGCTATCGCATCCACCACTGTCGGTACACCCACCGTGGCCGCCACATCCTCCATGTCTAGTACCAAATCCGACTTTTGGATATGTGCCTCCAGAAGTTGTAGGTGCAACACCATCTTTAGTGACCAGAGCATGCTCAGCCACAGTCGAAGCACGCTGATTGTCAAACAATCTTCCATCAGCAGGTGTGAGTGAGCAAAGAGAAATGTATGTGGTGGCTGCCGTGAAGTGATGGCGGAAATGGTGTGGCAGTACTTCAAACTAAGAGCTCGGAGAAGGTTAAGCACTTGGCTTGATTCAGAGACTGGTTGGCTGACATCACAAAGATTGTCAGCTAGATGCTTGAGCTTTGCGCAGTAATCCGAAATGGTCATGTCTCCTTGGAAGAGATTTCGAAACTCTACCTCGAAGAACACAACTCATTGTAGCTAATTGTCGTGGAAGTGGCACTCAATCATGTTCCACAAAGAGAACACGTTGGTTTCTCTTTGTCAAACGGTTTGCCATGCTTCAGGTGTGCAGGTCATGTAGATCCAATTGACGATGCAGGAGTCCACACAAAACCATTCTGCGTTGCAATGCATCAACGGTGTGGAGGAACAGACATGACCATCGATGTCGGATTTCCCAAGAACTGAATTAAAGAACATACGCCAGTTGGCGTAGTTCGGATTGGTAAGCTATAGAGTGACATGAACATGAGAGCAGTTGTTCACTGTCTGGAGTATATCAAACAACAGTAGCATGGGAGGAGCGACAACCATCATTGATGTTACCAGCAGTAGATGCGGTGGAAGAGGAAGAGTGAGTTTGTGGAGAGAATGTCGGGTTGAACTCCATGGGAGAATAGAGATGAGTGGTTCGGGCCTACGTCACTTATATCATATAGAATTGTTGAGGAGGAATGCTCACTGAATTATTGGGACACAGTATAGGTGTTTATATAATACGCTGCGAACTCAACACTCTATACTACGACTACTATGGGTGAGCAATCATAGCTATCCAAGAGGCGTGCATGCTGCACGCGGTACGTGCATGCAGGACTCCACGTCCAGGACACAGTCCATGCATGCAGCGCTTATGCAGCGGGGCGTGTGGGACGCGCCGTTGGAGCGAGTAACCGACATGATATGCGGAACAACCTGTGTAGCGAAGGACTGTGACAATAGTTGTTAACACAGTTATACTTGTCTAAGAGGTTTGTCGCCCTATAGTTCTATCGACCCTGTTTGGTACAGCTTCTGCTGCAGCTTCTTTATAAAAATAAACTGAGGGTGTGCCAAACATGAAACTTCTGTATCAGCTTATTAGTTCAGCTGCTTCTCAAAATGAACTAAAAGCAGGACATAAGCAGAAGCTGCTTTCCACCAGCTTTTCAAACAAACTGCTTTTGTAACAAGTTCCAGCTGTGCCAAACAGGGCCTAAGACAGGACTAGAAATTGGATTTCCTGAATATCTCTCTTCTGACAAAAGAAGTAGTAATCTTTTCCATCACATCTACCGGGCCATCGAATAAGATTTGGTTTGTTTACGAGTGTATCTTTAGACTAAGATTTTCTGAAAGAGCAAAGCAAGCTAGCCGTCTACTTTCTGAACCTAGTATTATAATGAGCCAAAGCCAACCAAAGAATATTTTTGAAAAAGAGAGAAGTTCTAGATAAATGCCAATGGGGTTGACTAATTTCACTTCTGCCTATTTCACATTAATGGGAACTTGTGGGGACTAGGGGATTGGACCCATAAGTTCTCTCCTCTGTTAAAGTAGGCGATGGGGGCAACAAGTCTTTTGATGAACATTGGTAACCATACTTGATTTAGTAACTTTCCATACGAATCATCCCCTCCCTCTCTTCTTGCAGCAATATCTTCTATATATGACTATAAGAGAAACAATATCTGCAGCGTACAATAGGCTAAGATAATGAAAGAAGGACAATAGTTGGCGATTATCATTACGCCCACGATTTGCAATCTCCGGGCAACGTTCACAACATAGGTGACTACATTACTATTGGTGAGAGATGTTTCTCCATTGAGACTCTACGAAGCGGCCTTAACGCTACCACAATAATTGTGATCCCTACTAAACATCTTTTTTCTTCCATGCCGTCCATGATCATGATGCAACCTATACCCTTGGATCTCCACTCTCTTAGGCTCCTTTTTCTGTCATTGGATGTGGTGTTATGGCCACTCCATGATGATGACCCTATACTTTGGACTGAGCCTTGAGAAGATGCGTACTAGCTCCCTGACTTTTGTCAACTTCATGGTTATGTCTTGATGTCGCATTTACCTACGATTCTCATAGTATTCGACATACTTTGTATCGTATCCGCTGATATGCTCCATAGGATCCACGTGGGCCCTAGTAGCAAATTTTGGATCTGGGTTATGAGGAACGTCGCAACGATCTACAACAAGCGAGTTCTTCAGCGAAGCAAAGTCTATAGTGCTCGAAACAATTTGGATATTGGAAGGGTTTAGGAAAGCAGGAAGACAATAAACTGGACATTGGATGTTTCCTATCTTATGGGTGGACAATCAATGACATATCTGGATTGTGGATCGGGAATAGTTGCTTGATAGAGGAGGTAGAGGAAACCCGCTTGTTCTTGACTTCCCCAACGTGAGAATATACATCAAATGTCTCTGTGGTGATCCTTCTCAAAGATTGAACTAATGCTCCTACTACTTTAGAAGCAAACGAGAATCGGTGACACCGCTTCTTCTTATAATAAACCTGTAACACCTAGGATTTCTACCCAAGACCAAATGTAAAAGCCCAACCAACAACTTTTCCCATCACTCCGAAGGAGTTGTGGAGAAAAACAACAAGGAAGAAAGATTTAGATGTGAAGGAGGATAGATGATGTACTAAAGAACGTAAGCATGAGAGAGCTTCCGCGTCAAACTTCTTTTCGAAAGGCCCAAGTGGCGAAGTCATCCTTGACCATTCCAGCAGCAACCTTGAGCATTTCTAAATAGAGGAATCGGTGTCATGGAGACTGACTAGGGGCTTAACGAGAGTGAATTTTTTTTCGCGGTAGTTTCGAAGTAGTGGAGTGCGAGAGCAGAAGTCGCAGGGAGGGAGCCTTTCCCGATGTGCACATATTTTGCGGATGTTATAACACATATAAAAGCAGTTAGTTTGTGTACAATACATGATTAAAAGGCATAAACAGTAGGTTACTAAATAACTACTCGTTTTTTGCTTCCAATTCATAAACATGTGTCTACAAGCAAATAAGTCAGAAGTCGCTCATAAGGATGGTCGACAATTATGAGACATGAAAAAAAAAAGAGTAAGAAAACCAAGGAGAGGTTGTTTACTGTTCACTCTCAGATCAAAAGCAATTTCAATCAACGCCTGTTTACTGCTTACATCAGCACTAAGACCTACTAATACCCCGAGACGAGCCCCAAGGGCAGCCTAGCCTCCTACCTGATTCCAACTCACTCCCGTTGCGAGTCGTTTGCGTTTCCATTTGTCTCGATCTTTCTCGCCCTGAACCCTCCCCACGTCCCCCGGCCGCATCTTTCGGCCCACGCCGCCGGCGGAGGAGAACCACCCCCGTCCCCCGACCTCGCCCCGCTGCACGCTGGTGAGTACATGCCTGAACGCCTCCTCCCCGCTCCGCCCAGCCGAGCTGTTTATCAGGTTGTAGGGTTTCCGGATGTCTCCAAAGAGACTTCTAGGGTTTGGTTAGTTCGCTGGGCGCTTGTTCGTAGCGGCGTCTAGGGTTTCGTGGTCTGGGTTCGGGCGCAGGCGACCGGTTGCCCGATGTTTAGCTACTTTTAGGTCAGAAATCAGTGGCGTCTAGGGTTTCGTGGTCTGGGTTCAGGCGCAGGCGATCGGTTGCTAGATGTTTAGCTAGTTTTAGGTCAGAATTCATTTCGTTTCTCTTATTAGGCGGGGAAGTGAGGTATTGAAGCCTGTAATTTCCACAGGCCCTGTCCCTAATCTGGGTTCATCAGCAACCAAAAGGTTTGGTTTTGTTTGATGCAGAGATTGGAACTGGAAAGGAAGTCTAGGGTTTATTTTTTCAACGTAAAGAGCACATGGTTTGCATTCCTTACAGTTCAAGTGGGCTAGTCTGTAATGGTCGCTTGGTCGGAGTGAGCCTGATCCAACACAATTTCACTTCTGACAAAAGGTGAAAAAGCCCGTGTTCCTTTCAGAAAGGAAGGTGGTTTTTCCTTTTCATGCTGCAAACTTGATTGATGAGACGCCAAAACGCAGATTTTTTTCCACGTGGGCAAACACGAGTTTGGTGGTACTTCATATAATATTTTTGTTGGTAGTTAGTAGATAGCGGGTGCATGTCCGGTAGTGTTTTTATGTTAGCCGTTTCATTTTGTCAGTACTTAATTGATTATACACGTGTCATGTTCTAAGCTCTTTTTGTTCTTCAATCCGTTTAGGCATTCGGCAGCTGGCACACTTCCTATTTTTGGTGTCACTGTTTGATGTGGTTTGATGACAAGTAATATGCAGCCTTCTGTGCCACCTCAGGTAGCTTGCGCCCTGTGATATAAATTTAATTTTGTTATCTGTAGTGAACCATATTGTATCTTATACTTCACACAGCTTCCCAGGCCTCCAATGATGGGCTCTGGCGCTCCACAAAATCTTGGACCACCAATGCCTACGCAGGTAAACTAGGGATCAAAATCCTTTGCAGTACTGCATGTGCATTAGCAGTATCTGACATGTGGGTCCGATGCCCCTCCGGCCCACATGTCAGCGACTACTAATGCACATGCAGTATTGCAGAGGATATTCATCTGGTAAACTAGAACATCAGAGTTATTTTTTCCCTACGTCAGCACTTGTCACCTCCTGAATTGTATATTAAGTGCCTAACATTGCTCTTTCATGCTTGAATTTCAGTTTATGCTAGTGGCTCCTCCACAACAGCCACCTCAGTTCATGCAACCAACAGGGCAGCAGTTTCGACCTGTAGGTCAGCCTATGCATGGTATGCCTGGGCAGATGCCACATTTTCCACAACCTGGGCAGCATATGCCTCACAGTGGTCAAGGTCCGCCCTCATCCCAAGCAGTTCCTATGGTATATCAGCAAGCTAGACCGATGTCATCAGCACCAATGCAGCAGCAGCAACAAGCCGCATATCCTGGTGGCCATTTGCCCACCATGGGCGCACCTATGCCACCCCCATCCTGCATGGTTAGTTTTATTGGTTGTCTTCTGCATGTAAACTGTTTTCAGGCATGCATTTGGTTATTGGTCTATAAAGAATCAATCCCCTTCTTAAAAGTTAATCCTTATACATGTATACATTTCAGTATCAACCAACATCAGTTCCCCCTCCTGTAATGCTACCTTGGGGTAAAGCTCCAGGCCAGAACGTGCATCATGTGACAACTCTAGTGCAGCCTGGGCATCAGCCAGTGTCAGCTCCAGCAACTTTGCCTTCAGTAAGTATTGGTACCTTTGCTTCATCCCTTGATTGTCTTTTACATCTTTTTTGTATCCTCTGCTTGGTAATTTTCATTTATATCTTATATGTTAAATGATGTATACTTTACCTTGCAATAACCGAGTTTGATAATGACAAGGTCAACTCATCGAAGCCTGGCTCCCCGGACTGGAAAGAGCACACCGCAACCAATGGAAAAAAGTTAGCCAGCTTCCTAGTGCTTTGTGTTATTGACTTCATGTTTCTATAGTAATTTTATTATCCCCATGTTCGGGTTCCCTTCATTTGCCTTGTTTTTTTTCCCCCATCATAAACAGATACTACTATAATAAGAAGACCAGGCAATCAAGTTGGGAGAAACCTGTTGAGCTGATGACACTTTTGGAGGTTAGATGCACATTGTGCTTGTAGCCTTATATGCATCATTTATACTGTTGTTCTAGTTCCCTCTGCTGGCTTTTCAACTTGATATTCCAGTGCATTGATGGTTGTTCTCGTGAATTTTATGAAAGAAGATGCAACTTAACCATATAATTATTATCTCTTTAGATCATTCAATGCCAAGTTTTTGTTTCATGCCTGCATTTTTCCACTACAAAAATTTAGGGTTCAAACAATTGTCAACACAACATAATAATTCTTATGTGGATGTCCTTCCTTCTCTTAGCAGCATTGTCACCATATAAATATACTCGGATATAGAATGTGGTGCACATTTCTTGCCAGATTTAAGCCTTGTATTTTTTTTGCTGCAATCCAAGTAATGTATTGACTATTCGTGTGCCATTGCTGTATTAAATGTGCCATTCTTGCCGTGGTCTTTTAATAGAGGGCAGATGCCTCGACTGATTGGAAGGAATTTATTACACCAGAAGGTCGAAAGTAAGTTCGTAGGGGAAGAAGTTGCCATTAAGATTTTATTATCTGCCAGTGATTCACATTTTTCCATATTCTGATCGTTCTATTATCGCAGATACTACTACAATAAAGTGACAAAAGAGTCAAGATGGATCATTCCTGATGAGCTAAAGGTTTTCTTCTTTCCCTTTTTATGTGACATAGATATTTGTCTAGTTGGCTCTTATAATATTGCTACAATTACTTTGTCCTTTTAGATTGCACGTAAATTGGCAGAAAAGGCATCAGAAACGGGAACAACTGCTGGTGCCCTTGTTGAATCTGCTTCTATGGAACCCTCTTTATCTGTTAATCAATCTTCTTCGTCAGTTGGTACAATTGCCTCCAACTCGCTTGATGCATCAATGAAGTCTGTTTCTCCTGGTGTTGGCATGCAAAATGGTGTTGTTCAAGTTGGATCGATCACTGAAGTTCCATTAGCTGCAACAGATGCAGGGACCAGCAGGTTATTACATATATTTACTACTTACCCTTCAGTTATTTATATTATCTGAGACTGTTAAAATGCCTTTTAATATGATGATTTTGTTGAAATGTGCAGAAATAATAACGAAAAGTCAGCTGTAACAAGTGCTGCTGACACAGAAGACGGTACATCTGCTGAAGATTTAGAGGTATGCTTGCTTTATTTAGAATATTAGCAATTGCTTTGTAATTGATTATGCTTTCTCACTTCTGTAGGAAGCCAAAAAGACCATGCCTTTCGCAGGGAAGATCAATGACATGCCACTGGAGGAGAAAGCTAGTGAAGAAAAACATGTAGTTTATGCCAATAAGTTGGTGAGAATGACTTACAAATAAGTAAATTAAAAATCAGATGCTCATTTTTGAAGGCCCAGTATCATTACATATACATATGTTTTCGATATATAGGATGCAAAAAATGCATTCATGTCCCTTCTGGAGTCAGTAAATGTTGAGTCTGCTTGGACGTGGGATCAGGTATGCAACTCTAGCTAACTTAATGATAACTAATGAATTATGTAGCACTGACATGATATTTTCAGGCTATGAGAGTCATCATAAATGACAAACGATATGGTGCTTTGAAAACTCTTGGAGAGAGAAAACAAGCTTTCAACGAGGTTTGTCTTTGTTTCTTGTGAAATGCTGATTCTTTCTTAGATTCACTCCTACAGGTCTGTGTGGTAATGGTTCACTAAGACTCAGGTCTGATAATTTTATTTCTGCAGTACTTGAACCAACAAAAAAAGTTAGAAGCTGAGGAAAAATGTTTTAAGCAGAGGAAAGCGCGTGAGGATTTCCTCACAATGCTGGAAGTAAGTTAGCTCCAACAAGTATCGTCTGTTTGTTTTTGTTCCTTGCACCATATTGAATGTTCCATTGTAATTCAGGAATGCAAGGAGCTTACATCATCAACAAGATGGAGGTATTCTGCTAATTTCTGGCTGTTATTTGGATACAACCACTGGCACAGCTGTTCTAGACTTCTCCTTTCTGTTTGTAGAGGTTCATTTCCTTTTGTTAATCACTGTGCAGCAAAGCAATACTCATGTTTGAAGAAGATGAAAGATTCAAAGCTGTTGAGTGTCCAAGGGAGCGTGAAGATCTATTTGAGAACTATATTGTGAAACTACATAAAAAGGTTCTGTAATGTTGAGTGCTCTGTGAGTCTTGTAGTTGTGCTAGTTCTTATATTGGGCTAGAAAAGATGAAGCCTGCACCTTTGTCCGCCCTTATCCATGGTAGTACTAGGCTAAACAAAAGAGCTTCTTTATGCTTCATACACATGGTAATGAAATATGTTGAATACCCCATTGATTAATTTCATTGGAAATGGTTAATTATTGCATATTCCCTTAATGAGTTTTGAATATTTGCTTCTGGCATACTTTATCTTAAGCTCTTCAGTTGGTGCCTGTCACTCTAGGATGGGGTTGGTCTTATTATGAGCTTAACGGTTAGTCGCGTACCCCATTTTGTATTTACTGCAGCATATGTTGAAGTGGTATCGCACGACTGAGGATCTACCACTCCCATTCCTGGAACCTTTCAGGAAGACAAAGTTATAGAGTTGTAGTCGGTTCAAGAACCTTATGAGTTTCTGATATGATGGGAATTAACATCACTGTTGTTGCATATTGTCGATTGTGCATTGATTGTCATTTATGAAATGATTGTACTGATACTGATCTTGATTTATTACATATTATGTTGTAGGAAAAAGCTAAGGTTGCTGAAGAACACAAGAAGCATGTAGCAGAATACCGTGCGTTCCTAAAATCATGTGACTTCATTCAGGTTTATTTCTTTCTCAATTCTCATTCAGTTTTAAAGAGAAAGCTCTACAATTGAAAAATCATTGTAATTGCTGCAGGCAGATACCCAATGGAGAAAAGTTCATGAACGGCTCGAAGACGACGAGCGTTGTTCCCGACTTGAAATGATCGATCGCTTGGATATTTTTCAAGTTACTATTCTAACTACATCAACTTTTGTCATAATTGATCAATTTCAAATATTCATTTTTGTTTATTGCAGGAGTACATACAACATCTGGAAAAAGAAGAGGAAGAACAGAAGCGGATACAAAAGGTACTAATTTCTCTTACCTCTTTTGTAATGTTCTGCTCCTGTATATGAAAATTAAGCTAACGTACACATGCAGGAGCAAGCAAGGAGACAAGAGAGGAAAAATCGTGATGAATTTCGTAAAATGATGGAAGAACATGTCACTGATGGCACAATTACCGCAAGAACTCGATGGCGTGATTACTGTGCACAGGTTCATGGAATATTCATTGTCACAGATAAGTCGTATACAATTTCTTTTCTGATTCCTTAAATTTTACAAATTTGCAGATAAAGGGTTCACATGCTTACTTAACAGTAGCCTCAAACACGTCGGGTTCCACACCAAAAGAGCTCTTTGAGTATGTGATGGAGGAGCTTGTGAAACAGGTTATTTCTGAAAATCTGATTATATCCTGGAAACATATTATTTTCTGTACAAGTGTTTGCTATTCTATTGACCTACTTTTGGACATGTATGGGTTCCTCCTATTCTTTGTCATAGATTTTTAAATTTGTTTGTCTGGCCAGCAAAGTTACTTGGGAAGCATGGGAGCAAGTATTTAGTTAATTATAGGAACTCTACATCACCATTGTTAAGGCGTCGCTTAAGCGGTAAGGCGCCCTGGGAGGTCAAGGCGTTCTGGTCACCTGGATTTCAGAGTAAGGCGTCCCTAGGGCATCAGGCGTCGCTTGGGGCGTCCTTGTGGTGTTGCCAGGGCGTCGGTGAGGGACACCTTGGCGAATCGACGGCTAGGAAGCTGGGCAAATCCCAGCGGGAGGTAGGGGGACGAGCAGCAGATCTCAGGCAGGCGGGCTGATTTGGAGGAGCTGCGGCTTGGAAGAAGTGGGAGGGGAGGACATGGCCAGGGAGCAGGAGAGGGGGCGCGTGGAGGCGGAGAAATCGTGGGTGGCGGCGGTGGTCCGGACTCGGGAATTGGGATGGGGGCTCGGGATAGAAGGGATAACCGCCTCATGGGGCAGGTGTCGGCGGCAGCGCCTAGGGTTACATGGAGCGACGGCTGAGCAAGCCAGAAATATCGTGGGATGAATGTTGAGTTTGGTGGGTGATGGGCAGTTCTGGGCTAGACTTCATGTGGGCCAAAATTCATTTGTGCTGGTTAAGGCAGAGAGGAGGATGAAAGTGGTACGGAAAAATCACTTCAAAACAGCAGATATGTATTTTACATTTAACTAAGGGTGTGTTTGGTTTGAGCGATATTGTGGGAAGGGACTGGACGATCCCACTTTTTTGTTGTTTGGTTTGGAGACATATGGGATGGAGTCATCCCTCAAAAGAGAATATTCCAACCAGATGCAGGATGAAACCATCCCACCAAAAACATGGGGATGGATCTGTCCCACCTCCGTGGAGGCAGGCGCGCGGCCCTCCGGAAGTACTCATACTTACATATCCATGTCCCATTCTTTCATTCAAACAGGAGACATGACCATTCCGTTCTACACCATCCACAAAACAAACAAGATATCGGCGTAATTAAAAAGACTAAGGTACAGGTTGAAGTACTGGAGCAAAAGTATTGAAAATATATCGACACTGATTAGCAAATGCAATGCAATATTGTTGGTGGTGGATAAATTGGAAGAACAGCGAGGTCTGTTCGCACAAGAAAAAATGTTCAGAGAGCTCATCAAGGATCACATCAGCACGCTACTGCAGCACAAAAATGACTATTGGAGGCAGATACGCGGCAAGGTGGGCTAAGCTGGGGGACGAACCTACCAAATTTTTCCTGGCAGCAGCAACAGAAAGGTATAAGCGGAACTTGATCACGACTATTCAAGACAGTGACGGTACAGAACTAGTGGATCACAATGACAAAGCTACTCTTCTATGGAAGGAATTCAGTAAAAGACTAGGCCAATCCCAAGAAATTCAAGCATGGCCTAACCTGCGGGACATGGTGCAAGAAAATCATAACCTAGGGCACATGTCTGACACGGTCAGTGCAGAAGAAATTGAATTGGCTCTTAAAGAAATGCAGGGGGACAAGGCGCCGGGACTGGATGGGTTTAACCCAAAATTTTATAAGGCATGCTGGCATATTATTAAAGAAGACATTATATCATTATGTGCTGATTTCTTCAACAACATCGGTCTCCTACCTTTGAACAGTTCCTATATCAGTCTATTGCCAAAGGTGGGCAACCTGTGTTGAGTCAAGGATTTCAGGCCCATCTCATTGATGAACTCCACAGTCAAGTTAATCACCAAAGTCCCGTCCTTAAGGTTGCAGACAGTAATTACTAGCCTTATTCATAAAAATCAGTATGGCTTTATAAGAAAAAGGACAATACAGGACTGTATGGCATGGGCATACAAATACTTATATCAATGTAAAAGATCAAAGGAGGGTATTGTGATTCTGAAACTGGACTTCGAAAAGGCGTTCGACATGGTGGAACATAAATTCATTTTACTGATGTTACAGTACATGGGATTCTCAGAACAATGGTGCAATTGGATTCAAAATATTCTATCTACTGCAACCTCTGGGGTACTATTAAATGGGATACCGGGAAAGAACTTTCAGTGCAAACGGGGAGTGCGACAAGGGGACCCACTGTCACCACTTCTATTTGTACTGACGGCCGAACTATTACAAATATCTATCAATAAAGCTGCGGACATGGGGCTCCTCACTCTGCCAATCCAACTACATGATCAACTCAGATACCCCGTGGTTCAATATGCAGATGATACCATCATTGTACTAAAAGCGTCTCAACGAGAGCTGTTCTTTCTCAAGAACCTGTTGCAGACGGTTGTGGCATCAACGGGCCTTTCTGTCAATTGGGGAAAATCTTGTATAATTTCGATCAATCTCAGTGAAGGAAGAACAAGGAAACATCATGGCAGCCACTCTTGGTTGTCAGTTGGGAAGGTTCCCATTCACTTATTTGGGACTGCCTATGGGTATAGCAAGACCCAGGGTAGAAGATTTAGCATCTTTGATCACTAAGGTCGAAAAGAAGCTATCAGCATTAGCTACATGGCTCTCTAGGGGGGGTGCACCTTGGTAAACAGTATAGTGTCCTCCGTCCCGATTTACGCGATGGGCACCATTAAACTCAATGGGGCTGTGATTAAGGCATTGGATAAAACACGCAAACTGTGCCTTTGGAGGGGATCAGATGTGGCAGGCAAAGGGAAGCCTATGGTGGTTTGGGACAAAGTGACGGCCCCTACGGACAAAGGAGGGTTAGGCCTCAAGTGCCTAAAAAGGATGAACAGATCCTTGCTTGGCAAATTTTTATTCAAGATCTACAATAAGGAAGATATTCCGTGGGTTCAATTGATATTAAACTCGCACTGCATAAATGGCAAACCTCCACACAGTTCCACAGCAAAAGGATCCTTTTGGTGGAGAGACGTCCTAGGCTTATGGGGGGAATTTAGGAGGCAGGTCACAGTTAGAGTTGGCCTGGGGGATACGCTGCTGCTTTGGCACGATGAATGAGAAGGACACTTGCTCCGAAGAGACATGGCTAGGTTGTTCACATTTGCCAAAAATAAAAACATCTCTGTATCTCAGTTTACCTCTCAGATAGATAGTCAACAACTTTTCTTCGCCCCTCTTTCGGTGGAAGCGAATAATGAGTTACAAACTCTTAATGTCCTCATGCAAGAAGTGAGGGACAGAGGGCAGCACAGGGACTTATGGAAGGATAACTATATGCAGCTGTATTCATCACAGAAAACTTACTTATCTTTCTTTGCTCACATCCACCCGCCTCAACCGTTTCACTGGATTTGGAAATCAAGAGTTCTTAAGAAAATCAAAATATTCTGCTGGTTATTATTCAGGGATAGGTTAAACTCAAGGAATTTACTGAAGAGGAAGAATCTTATCATACAATGGGAGGACTATTCATGCGTACTATGCGACGCAAACACTAACCTATCATCTGTTTTTTCTATGCCCTTTCAGCGTGGCTTGCTGGAACATGCTAGGGATTCATTGGGAGAATGAATTATATTTTTTTCGACACCATCGTCACGGCGAAGCAAAGTTGGAACAGATCCTGCTTCATGGAATTCTTTGCAACAGCGGCATGGGAAATATGGAAACAAAGAAACGCAAAGATCTTTAGGGGTATTCAACCGACAGTGCTCGGATGGAATGAGTGTCTCGAAGCTTCCATAACACTTCAGATATGTCGACTCAAGGAAACGGATAGGGATAGGGTTCAGGAATTCATAGCTGAGCTGTAGGGAGGTTTTCCTATCTTAGGAAACTCCGATAGGCTGGCGTCATTCCAAAATTGTGGCTACATACTTGTAAATTAAACTGTCTTTTTCATATATATTAATACGAATACGTACTGCAGGGGTTTTCCTTGCAGTTTGAGTTCAAAAAAAAAAAAACAAGAAACAAGGATCATCCCATCCCTCTAGACAAAAAGAAAACGGAACCATCTCATCCAGATGGATCCATCCTATCCCACTTTGACTCCCACCTTATGCCTTTTCGGTTAGAAGGTAAAAAAGGGGCCTGTCGCCTTAGGTTGCCTTACCGCCTTAATAACTATGTTATGGATCCATTCTTTTAGATTAATAAAGGAATACACCGGGACTGGAAATGCAGAAAGCTTAAGTAATTTGTTATAGTACACTTAATAGATAATCTTGCTTCTGATCTTCATTATCCACCTAAGAAACACTTAGTACACTTGGTATTTGAAGAATATTCTGATGCTGACACACTATTTTTGATCCGCTAGTGAGATTTGCAGATTCACCTTGTTTCTTAGTTCAGTAATCCTTCTGCCTGTTTACGTATTCTGTCTAATCACATCATTATAGCCACATAATTTGTTTGTATATTAAATGGTGCTGCATCAACTTTTATGGTGATGTTGTCATAAGCTGCATTAGAGTGCAAAGAATGTTGGAATAGCATATGCTTTCCTACTTTAGATGGTTCCCTTGTTAGAGATTAATCTTGTTTTTGGAATAGTAGGAGTCCTAGTCGGATAGCGGCTACAGGGTGCGGCTAAGGAGTTCTCATCATATTGGTCTAAGTCTCTAGTTCAGGAAAGAAATAAAGAGTCAACAACAACAACAACAACAACAACAACAACCAAGCATTTGTCCCAAACAAGTTGGGGTCGGCTAGAAATGAAACCCAACAATTTTGAAGAAAAGTAATAGAAAATAAGATGAAAGTAAAAAAAAAAATCTACATTTTATTTATTCTAGAAATGGGTTAATAAGAAAGAAGATAAGAGTAACAAATTACGAATAAACTAAGATTCTGGCACATGAATTGCTAATTTCCATGCAGTCCTATCATGAGCCAAATCTCTAGGTATGTCCCACTCCTTTAAATCTCGTTTCGCCGCCTCCTGCCATGTCAACCTTGGTCGACCTCTACCCCTCCTAAAATTTTCTCCACTCTTTATAATCCCACTGTTAACCGGTGCTTCTGGAGGTCTCCGCTGGATATGCCCAAACCACCATAGGCGATGTTGGACTAGCTTCTCCTCAATCGGTGCCACCCCTACCCTATCACGTATTACTTCGTTCCTAATTTTGTCTCTTGTGTGACCACACATCCACCGTAGCATGCGTATCTCTGCAAGACTCATTTGTTGGACATGTTGCATTTTAGTTGGCCAACATTCTGCTCCATACAGCATCGCAGGTCTGATCACCGTCCTATAGAATTTTTCTTTCAATTTTTGTAGAACTTTCTTATCACATAAGATTCCAGATGCTTGTTACCACTTCATTCACCCGATTTTGATCCTGTGGCAAACATCTTCGTCAATATCACCATTGCTTTGTAACATTGATCCTAAATATCGAAATGTGTCCCTTCTAGGTACTTACTTGTCCTTGTAAACTAACATTACCATCCTCGCACCCGACATCACTAAAGTCGCATCTCATATACTCGGTCTTGGTTCTACTAAGTCTAAACCCCTTGACTCTAAGGTCTGCCTCCATAGCTCCAATTTTCTATCAACACCATCCCTAGTTTCATCTACCAACACTACATCATCAACAAAGAGTATACACCAAGGGATATCCCCTTGTATATCCTTCGACACCTCATCCATCACTAAGGAAAAGATGTAAGGACTTAAGGCTGATCCTTGGTGTAACCCTATTGTGATAGGAAAAGTGTCGGTCTCACTATCTCTTACGCGCACACTTGTCACCACATTATCGTACATATCTTTGATAAGGTTAATGTAGTTTGTTGGGACTTTGTGTTTCTCTAGTGCCCACCACATGACCGGTCTTGGTACCTTATCGTATGCCTTCTCCAAGTCAATGAACACTAAATGTAGATCCTTCTTTTGCTCCCTATACCTCAAAGAAATAAAGAGTCCTAGGGACAAAAAAAGTTGTTGCAATTTTTGTATAGGTTTAAAGAGTCCTAGTAGAATAGGCATAAATAGTCCTAGTCGGACCGTGGTTCACGTACAAGTAGGACTATATATGTACCCCTATACAATGTTCGCGAGGCGAAGCCTAGGTGCTGTCTAGTTGTCTAGTCGGGCCAGGGAGCCCTGTTTGGTTGCTGTCGCTGCCACTGTCGCCGCCGCTGTCGATAGCCCCCTCATCGCGCCGCCGCCCGACCTGTCCCTGCGCCACCACCGCCAGTGGGAGAGAAGTTGAGGGAAAGATATAATTAGGTTAGGGTTAGGGTGAAAGGATATTTATATGGCCACATCTTAAAAGAGATCCGATGGTTCAACTAAATTGGATGAGATTTGATGGTTCAACTAAATTGGATGAGATCCGACGATTCAACTAAATTGGACCACGTCTGCCTAGCGCCCGTCCACTTGCTGCCACCTCCGCCACCGCCGCCCTCCCGCTGCCGTTGCCCATAGCCTCTGCCGTTGCCTGCTTGGCCAGGCGCCTAGGCACGCGCCTAAGCGTCCAGGTGCCCAACAGGTGCTTAGTGGTTCGCCCAAGGTTTTAGAACATTGCACCTATATAAGATAGGAATAGAGGGGCTCCAATGGTTGTGTGGTCTTAAGAGTGGGGCTCCAATGGTTGTGTGGTGTGACGCCACTAACAAGGAAGTGGCGAAAATTCGACATGGATTTGACAAAGAAATGGGATCAAGGCAAGTTGCATGTGGGCACTATAGGGGTCTTTGGGTATCATACCTTGTCCCTATCCTTTATGCGTTTGTTGAACCTCCCTCGCACTAAGCCTCCTGCATGTTTGAGCTGTCGTGGGAGAAGGCTGTTGGGTTTCGCCTCGTCACTAGATCCTCCCGACCTAAGCCACCACCCTACCTTCTATCAACCACTATTCCGTGCTCACCGTCACCCCGTTCTAGTATGCCTCATGTTGCGCTTGTGCTGCGTCTCGCGTGCCAAGCCTCCCGTGCGTCCTGGAGCCAGACGCCTAAGAGTGGGAGCTCCACCTCCCACACGTTCGGTTTTTCCGACTCGCGTGTGCGTAGGAGCTCTTTGACCTCGCCCGCGCTGCAGCATGCCCCTTCGCGTCGGGCGACACCTTCATCATCTAGAGTCACACCTGGATCTCCAATGCTTTAACCTCGCACCCTGCACCGCACCTTCTCGGATCTCTGCATGCCAGCCCATGGCATGGCTAATCCGACCAAAGGATGGAAGTGTGCCATACACGCCGGAGTCGTGCCAGACCCCTTGATCGATCTCTGCAAGCTCAGTCCGCAACACCTGTCGCGCGTGCTAGCCGTGCATGTCGCACGAGCCTACCCAACTCACCGCGCAATCGCTTGGTCATGATGCCGTTGCAGCTTCTTGTCGAGACTTGCCCCTTCATCATAGATGGGCTTACCCTGTCGACGTCCTGTGCTATTGATCTAGGCCTGCGGAACTGTTGACGCTTGCTTGGGTGCCGTTGCACGCAACACATCTTTCATGCGCTCGCCTTAGCACATTTTGGACCCGTGTAGGCTCGTCGGGGTTGTGAGTGATCTACGTCAGCATGCCTCGATCCTCACTATCACATGCTGTCAAGGTCCGTCACCTCGACTGGATGTGCCAGGAGATGCCATCTCAGCCTTGAGCTACATCACAATCTGCTTGGACGTCTCCCTGCCAGGCATGGCCACCTTGCGCTCTGCCTCACCTCGAGCACCAGTTTACAAAGCCCCGCCTTCTAGGATCCGTGCCTTTCCTGTTGAGGTCCGGGCTCACCATGCCGATTTTCGCTCAAATCCGTGCCAAGTGTGTGTGTGTGGTTGTGTGTCGAGTTCTCTCCTGGAACTATGTGTGATTTGCTTCCAATTTGCTCCGTTCTACCTCAATCCGCATCGAGACGGAGGGGATCTTCTGCCTCTGCGTGCCAGAAACATGCTCGCCACTCGCAAGCGCCACCGCGCGCCTCCTACGTCGGGAATAGATGTGCCTCCGCCGCTTTCTTGGTGTACCTCGTCGTGGCGACCTCCACGTGAAGCCATCAGAGCTCGGTGTGGCCGCAGTTGATGCGTCGTCGGAGCTCCGCCACAACTTCCTTCGCCTCACCACAATCGTTGTGCAGCAGGCTGTTCGCGTGTCGTGACCTCGAGGCAGCGGGCACCACAGTTCCTACCACCTCCACGATCTTTCACGTTTTTCATGCTGCACTGTCGGGTGCTGCTCCAATCTGGCGGTGAGTGCTCAGCAGCTGCCGTCAGCCCTACTATCTTGGCTGCCCCCGGGAGCACATCCTCTCGGGGGCAGCAGGATTGGACCTTGAACCTTGGCTGATTGGCTTTGAATACCAGAATGTTAGAATTCCAGACGCGGGAAATGGAATAAATGGAGAGGATTGTTTATTTCTTCAAATACCTAGGGTATTTATAGCCTGTTACGGATATATTGTTTCTTTATTTTAACTCCATCTAGATAGGATTATATCTCTACTAGATGGAAACTAACTCCAACTCTATCCAAACTTTCCAATTCCGCTCTGATCTGAACAGAACTGAATCCAACCAAATCTGGCCAGTTTCCTAACTGAATAGATCAACTCATAAACATACTTCTCCATTCAGGTCAGATCAGATGTGATCTGATCTGTTCCCTACCTCTTGCATGCTAGGTCCACCTGGCTGGCCCAGATTGCAAGGGCAGAGTGTTATACAGCACTTGTACTAGGGTACTATAGGGGCAGTTTAGTCCTTTTATATTAGGTTCCTTGGCTCCCAAGTTAGGGTTCCTTGGCCCTTAAGTTTTGTACCCATATATATGTACCCCTTGCTGATTAATGGTATTATCTTTCTCCTTCTAATTTGGTATCAGATTCCTCTCTCTCCTCTACTAATGACGGATCTTCCTGCATCCACAGGCGCCGCCGCCGCCGGCGCGCCGGTCCCGCCGTCGCCGGCCGGCTCGCCGCTGGCTCCCCTCCACCCCCTTTCATTACCGTCCTGTAGCCCCTCCCCGCCGCCTCCCCTGCGCGCGCCGCCGCCAGATCAAGCGCGACTGGCCCCGTCGCCGCCTCCCTTACGCGCGCCGCCGCCGGATCTGGTGCCACCGGCCACGCTGCCGCCACCCCTGCGCGCGCCGCTGCCGGATCTGGCGTCGCCGGCCACGCCCCCGCCTCCCCTGTGCGCGCCGCCGCTGGATCTGGCGCCACCAGCCACACCCCCGCCTCCCCTGCGCGCGCCGCCGCCGGATCTGGCGCCGCCAGCCACGCCGCCGCCTCCCCTGGCCGTGTCGCCGCCGTGCTGCTCGGCCCTGGCTCGGGTGCTGCCGGCCATGCCGCCGCCGGGCTCCCCGGCACCAGATCAGGAGCCGCTGCCGCCAGCCGGTGCTCCTGGCCCAACTCCCTCATTGTCCGACCTCGTTCCGGCCGCAGCCTTGGCACTGCCATTCTTGCTGACGGGGGCCCCGACAGTGCCGCTCCTGGTCGCCACTATGCAGGATGTTGCCGGGCTGTCGCTGCGTTCTTACGCGCCGCCGCTGCAGTCGCGCCCTTGTGCGCCGCCCCCGGGCTTCTATGCTCCCTTGCCACCAGGATCCGTGCGACCCGTTGCTGGATCCGCACTACCGGCCGACAAAGCCGCGCCGCTGGTCGCCAGACCTGCGTGCACTCATCCTACCGTCGTCGGGTCGACTGCTGCAGGGTCCAGGCCCAGTGCCACCTGGCTCGATTCCAAATCCCCACCGCCAGTTGCTGGAGTTGCTACGCCAGTCGCGACCACAACCTCTCACGGGCTGAGCCGCCATGCACCTTGCCCCCCCCCCCCACCCCCACCCCCCCCCCCCCCCCCCCCGCCCCCGCTCTGGCCTACTGGGTTTCGGGGAACCCAACCGCTGGTTCGAGAGTGCTGCCTTCCTCCCTAGCCCCGCCATCGCCGTGGCATGTTGCGACCCGTGCTACACCGTCGGTCTTCCTGCAGGGTCTCCTGCCGTCTGGACCTGACTGGGTGGTGGACTCTGGCGCCTCGTACCACACCACTCCTGATGTCGGTATACTCTCTTCTAACCATCCTTCCCACCCCTCTCATCCTTCATCTATCGTTGTTGGGAATGGGTCGGTTCTTCCGGTCACCTCAGTAGGTGACTTGGGTTCGTCGGGTTCTTTTCAGCTCCGTGATGTTCTTGTTGCTCCTGACATCATTCAACACCTTTCCGTTCGCCGTTTCACTACTGACAACTGTGTTTCCATTGAGTTCAATCCTTTTGGTTTATCTGTGAAGGATCTTACTACTCGACATGTTCTTTTTCGCTGTGAGAGTTCGGGACCTTTGTACACGATGCGTCTTCCAGCTTCCGCTTCGCCTCTTGCCTTGACTACGACAGCATCTTCGACCATCTGGCATCGTCGGCTTGGTCACCCCGGCATTGATGCTATGTCGAAGTTGTCTGGTAGTTCAGTGATTTCGTGTACTTGGGGTACTCACGAGTCTCTTTGCCATGCTTGTCAGTTGGGTCACCACGTTCGTCTTCCTTTTCCGCACTTTGTCACTCGTGTCGAGCACATCTTTGATCTGATTCACTGTGATCTTTGGACATCTCCTATTCACAGTGTTTCCGACCTTAAATATTACTTGGTCGTCGTTGATGATTTCTCACACTATTCGTGGACTTTTCCCTTGCGACAGAAGTCTAATACTTTTGACACTCTCTCTCACTTCTTCGCTTGGGTGTCCACCCAGTTTGGACGCACGATCAGGGCGGTCCAGTGCGACAACGGGCGCGAGTTTGACAACTTTGCGTTCCGTGACTTCCTTCTTTCTCACGGTGTTCAGTTGCGCATGTCTTGCCCGTATACCTCTCCTCAGAACGGCAAGGCTGAGCGCATGATTTGGACGACCAACGATGTCATGCGCTCCCTGATGTTCCAGGCTTCTACTCCTGCCCGCTAGTGGGCGGAGGCGTTTCACACCACCACCTACCTCATTAATCGCCTTCCTACTAAGGCGATTAGTGCTCCCACTCCTCATTTCGCTTTGTTCGACACCCCTCCTCTTTACGACCACCTTCGAGTTTTCGGATGCGCTTGCTACTCTAGTCTCTCTGCCACCGCCCCTCATAAGCTCGCGCCTCGTTCGACTCAGTGTGTCTTCTTTAGGTACTCCCCTGATCATAAGGGGTACCGATGTCTCGACCTTACCACTCGCCGCATCTTGGTCTCCCGACACGTCGTGTTCGACGAGTCCTTCCCTTTCGCTGGGTCCTCCTCTGACTCGGTCTCCGAGTTGGATTCTCTTTTTTCCACTGACCCTGAGGCCGCTCTTGTCCAACGACCTTGTTTTTTACCTTCAGCAGGTCTTTCGGACACGACCACCGTGTCTCAGACACCACTTGTCGTGCCTCCTTCGGCGTTCTTACCGCCACTCGCCGTTCCTCCGACGGCCCCGTCGTCGTCTGCTGCGCCACGCGCGGGACGTCCTCGACGCCGCCTGCCTTGCCACGCGCGGCCCCTGTATCCCCGACTTCGTCGCCGCACCTAGCGCGGCCCCGACGTCCCCGACATCGTCCGCCACACCTCGCGCGGCCCCGATGTCCACGATGGCGTCCCCGACGTCGTCAGCCGCACCACACGCGGCCCCTGGACCGCGGTATGCTGAACCCGTTCTCGTCTATCAGCGACGAGCACGGCTTGGTGCACCGGCTTCTTCCCGCATCGAGCCACCGGTGTACCACCCTCCGCTGCTCCACCGGGACCCTCGTCACGTTCACCCCATGGTGACTCGACGGGCCGCTGGCGTTCTTTGACCGGTGGAGCGCTTCTCTGGGGTCGTTCTATTGTCCTCGACATCCCCGCCGCCTGCCTCATCACCCATCTCGCCTATCCCCTCTCCTGTCCGTAGCGCCCTCACCGACCCTCACTGGCGTCGGGCTATGGAAGAAGAGTAAGCGGCCCTGCTCGCCAACCGGACCTGGTTCCTCGTCCTGGTCGTGGCAATGTTGTCACGGGCAAGTGGGTGTTCGCGCATAAGAGTAAGGCGGATGGGTCTCTTGAGAGGTACAAGGCACGGTGGGTGCTTCGCGGTTTCACGCAGCGCTCCCGGCGTCGACTACGACGAGACCTTCAGCCCGGTGGTGAAGCCGGCGACGGTTCGCACCGTTCTGTCGAAGGCTCTGTCGCGTTCTTGTCCTGTCCACCGGCTCGACGTCAAGAACGCCTTCCTCCACGGGATGCTGACGGAGACGGTGTACTGCAGTCAGTCGACATGGTTCGTTGATTTAGCCCGTCCAGACATGGTTTGCCAGCTGAACAAGTCTTTGTACGGGCTGAAGCAGGCGCCTCGGGCTTGGTATAGCCGGTTCGCCTCCTTCCTGGCCTCGCTCGACTTCGTCGAGGCCAAGTCGGACACCTCGCTCTTCGTCTACAGGCGTGACGGTGACACTGTCTACCTCCTTTTGTACGTGGACGATATTGTCCTCACGGCATCTAGCCCGACTCTTCTTCAGCGCACGATCTCCGTCCTACAGCGCGAGTTCGCGATGAAAGATCTCGGCCAGCTCCACCACTTCCTGGGCGTTGCGGTCGAGCACCGCTCGAGCATTCTGTTCCTCCACCAGCGCCAGTACTGCCTGGGTATCCTCGAGCGAGCGGGCATGGCTGATTGTAAGCCGTGCTCCACTCCCGTGGACATCCAGCGAAGCTGTCTTCGGCCGACCGCGCCCCGGTCGCCGACCCCACCTTTTATAGGAGTCTTGTAGGTGCCCTGCAGTACCTCACCTTCACCAGGCCGGACATCTCCAACGCGCTTCAGCAGGTGTGTCTCCACATGCATGCTCCGCGGGAGACGCATCTCACGGCGGTGAAGCGGATCCTTTGGTACCCGCGTGGCACCCACGACTACAGCCTTCTTCTGCGGCGCGACTCTGCCTCCGAGCTGGTCGTCTACACGGACGCTGACTGGGCGGGTTGTTTGGACACCCGCCGGTCCACCTCCGGCTACGCCGTCTTCCTGGGCGACAACATCATCTCCTGGTCCTCGAAGCGGCAACCCGTAGTGTCCCGCTCGAGTGCCGAGGCGGAGTTCTGCGCCGTGGCTGAGTCCTTCTGGCTTCAGTAGCTGCTTCAGGAGCTCCACTCTCCCCTCGCCCGGAGTACGTTGGTCTACTGCGACAACATCAGCGCCGTCTACCTCTCCACCAACCCGGTGCAACATCAGCGCATGAAGCACGTGGAGATTGATCTTCACTTCGTTCGTGAGCGGGTGGCTCTCGGGCAGGTGCGAGTCCTACACGTTCCGACATCGTCGCAGTTCGCTGACATCTTCAAGAAGGGACTTCCTTCCACGGTGTTCAACGAGTTTCGGTCCAATCTCAACATCTGTCATGGCTAGATGTTGGGACTGCGGGGGTGTTAGACATCACCTGTACTAGGGTACTATAGGGGCAGTTTAGTCCTTTTGTATTAGGCTCCTTGGTTCCCAAGTTAGGATTCCTTGGCCCTTAAGCTTTGTACCCATATATATGTACCCCTTGCTGATTAAGGGTATTATCTTTCCCCTTCTAATTCAGAGATCACCCAACATAGGTCTCTAGTTTAGGAAAGAAATAAAAAGTCATAGGCATAGAAATAGTTGCTGCAGTTTTGGGATAGGTTTAAAGAGTCCTAGTAGAAGAGGAATAAAGAGTCAGAGTCGGACTGTGGGTCAGGTACTAGTAGGACTACACGTGTACTCCTACATAAGAAAAGGAATAAAGGGGCTGCTAGACAATGGGAACCAGCACCAGATTTCCAACATCCCTACATAACATATTGTGCCTCGGTATCCCAATTTCAGTTTAAGATTAATGGACCAATTGTTAGCTCTGTTGTATTTATGATAAAAAGTTTGTATTTTTGCTATGCATGCAATAATTTCATTGGGAAACCTGCATCTTTTGTTTATCTGCATGCACTTATGGTTTCCTGCCACATTTTTATATTCAGTATCAAGACGACATGTCTCAAGTTAAAGAAGCAATAAAATCTGGAAAGGTATGTCTCTTGTGGAGAGTAGCTTGTTTTGTTTTACGTAATGTGTATGCAGCATGAAGTTCTTCATACTTATGGTTTACACCATTCTAAATTTTTTTAGATTCCTATGACAACTTCATGGACCCTAGAGGAGTTCCAAACTGCGGTTATGAATGATGGTGCTTTTGAAGGACTATCTGCTATCAACATCAAGGTGTTCTTTCGATCTGATAAAGATTGATACCTGAATATATGTTTGTATTGTGTTGTACTTTCAACAGATGCAGTTGTTTTAATTTGCTGATTTGTCGCAGATTATTTATGATGATCTAATTGAAAGGCTCAGGGAGAAGGAACAAAAGGAGGCAAAGAAACGCCGGCGGTTGGGTGAAAATTTTTCTGATCTTCTGTATTCAATCAAGGTATTGTAGCTTACTGTGAGCATGCTACTTTATATTGCGCTGCAGCTATCTGCATTGCATGGCCCTGCTGTGCTCAGAAGGTGAAGTTGTCACTGTTTTCTCAATAAGATTATAGAGAGGGAGAAAACACAAAGGCACATCATGTCTGAGATCTAGCATCCTAACAAACTTGTGACCTGGTAACCTAATTCTTGGGTGTATTTGTGGAACCCAAAAACTGGTTGCAGATGTTTTCAGTCTAGACTAAATTTTTGTCGGTGCATTAAAATTGAAAATCTTGTGGGCAACCTCTTTTGACATATCTTGTTAATCAATACTTAGTGGGACCGTAAATCGTATTAGAAAAATGGCTGGCTTCTAGTGCAAGATAAAATCCTTTTTGTTTACCACAATCATGCAATTTAGTCCAATCTCGGTTCCTATGAGGCTGGTGAGAGCATTGTTCTGAATATACCATCCCTCTAATATTATTTACTCCTGTTTCTAAATATTACAGGAAATATCAGCTTCTTCAACATGGGATGACTCTAAACAACTATTTGAAGATAGCCAAGAGTTCAGGTACTTGCAATCCTCCTTAAGCATATAACGACACTTTAAAATACTATATGGGTTCTCTTATCTGGGTTATACTCAAACTTGTTAGTGTATGTTGAGATAATCTCGTTTTCTAGAAGATATAAAGGCGTCCAAATCCGGATGCACATAGAAGTACTAGAGGTAGAGTCCTAATCAAGTTAAAGAGTAGATTAAAAGAGTCAAATGCGTATTTAGGGAGGAGTCTTATCTGTAATAGTCTATAAAAAGGCCGGGATTACTCGAAAAATAAACAAGCACTTTCGTCACGGAATCCAAGCAATTGTTATACAGAGCTAGTAGATCTGAGGGAGAGCGTACCTTGTCGAAGGCGAGATCCAGGCAGCCTGTGAACCCCGGTGCGACGCGAATCTCGACACGGATCTCAAGGAAGACGATCGAATCCGAATTCGGTGTGAATTTGGTGTAGATCAGCGGCAGAGGTGATTTTGGTCAACGGCGTGACCTCGGCGAGGGGGCACAACGGCGCATGCCAACGCACGGTTGAGGATCTGACGGTGCGAGTGGCGCGGACGGAGGAGCGCGACTGCGGTGGCAGCATTCGAGGAACGAAGGCGAGGCGGTGTGCTCGAGGAAGGAGGCACAGGCGCTCTCGCTCCATGACTGGCTAGGGTTGCAATAAGGACAGGCAGACCAAGGGATGATTGGGCTGTGGTATTGAAGTAATGGTATTGAAGTAACAGTGCTGGGCCAAATCTGAATCCATAGGTGCTGCACCAATTTTCACAAGACTTGGGCCACAACATTGAGGAAGGACTGAGTCTGGGCACTGGTAATTGCTCTGGTCTAAATTGTCTTGTGAAAAGTGGAGGTTTCCTAGCTGTTGAGATTTCACAGGAACATGGAGAATAAAATGGCGCTGCATTATCCTCTGCTAACAAAAACCAACTATACAACATGAGCCATCAAGATGAAGGTATTTTTGAAGGCGCATGGGGTATGGGAAGCCGTGGAGGGGACAAAAGACAGTTGATCCAAATCAAAATCAATTGGCTCTTGCGGCCATCTATCATGCTATTGACGAAGACATTCTCATGTGAATTTCTGAGCAGGGGACGATAAAAGATGCATGGGAGATGACAGATGATCAAAATCAAGTTCTTGGGTGAAGAACATGTGATGGAAGCAAGAATTCAAACTCTTCAGAATGAGCTGGATGTGATGCGTATGAATAGAGGAGACTCCATCGTCGACTTTGCCACAAGGGTGATGATCATCGTCACAAAAAATTGTGTTCTTGGGTGAAGTTAAAGAAAGCTATATTGTGAAGAAATTGCTACGTGCTCTACCTTCAAAATTTCTCCACGTTGCATCTACTACTGAGCAATTTGTTGATATGAAGACGATGACGGTGGAGGAACTTGTTGACAGACTCAAAGCGCATTAAGAACGAGTAAATGACTTCAACAACCAAGAGCATGGAAAGAAACTCTATTTAACAAGGGAACTCTATTTAACAAGGGAGAGTGAAAAGTAAAATAAGCAAAAGATGACAGTCAAAAGAAGAAATTCGACAAGTTGAAGATTCAATGCTTTAATTGTTAGAAGATTGGACACTTTGCCAGTGAGTGTACCAAGAAAGAGGAAGATGAGAGGGCGTTTCTTGTGTCTGAGGATACTTTGTTCTGATCTTGATTCAAGGGGTGCTCGGGGTGTAGATGTGTCCATCCCGAGATCGTGTGCATGATGAAGATGAGTTTATCGTGAAGTTGAAGATGCGTCAATCTGAATTTGTGTGCTGGGTGAAGAGCCCATCTCGGCGATGAAGATGTGTTCATCCCAAAATTGTGCAGGGTGAAGATGTGACCATCCTGAGGGTGTAGTTGTGTCTATTTCAAAATTAGGTGTGTTTCGGTGTAGTTGTGTCCATTCCAAGGGTGTAGTTGTGTTCACCCAAAGTGTGTAGGATGGAATAGGTGTGTCTTCGTCCTAAGTGTGTCCTAGGAAATACGATTACGAGATGATTGTTGAGATAATTTTGTTTTCTATAAGATAGAGAGGTGTCCAAATCCGGATGCACATTGAAGTACTAGAGATAGAGTTCTAATCAAGTTAAAGAGTAGATTAAAAGAGCAAATTCGTGTTTAGAGAGGAGTCTTATCTGTAATAGTCTATAAAAAGTCGGGATTACGTGAGGAATAAACAAGCACTTTCGTCCCGGAATCCCAACAGTGTATTTGCAGCATGAGTTCAAAACATTTTCTTAACTTGTTCTGGTTGCTTGCTAGTTTGAGTAGGTAGAGTTTGATGCTTGTGGATTATCGTATTGCTTTTGGTAACTTGCTAGATAGATTGATTTGACTTGAAAAATACAATTTAGGTTTTAGTTCGGGGAGAGAAAAAAAGTTTAATCCAAGGTTCCAAAAGATGCTAGACGGACAATGAACCTCCGACTAGCACCTAGGTGTGCCAAGGCGGGGCCTGGGCGTTGGGCGTTATGTATTGTAGCAAGAATGAACAATAAATAAAAATCTAGATGTAAATGTATCTCTACTGTCTGGGCTTATTTTCCGGCCCATTTCACTGTCATCTCTACCTTGGCCCACTTGCAGCTGCAGCCCAGCCCCGATTCCTTCATCGACCCTGATCTACGACACCCCTCGTGATCACTCAGATTGACTCCCTAGCCGCCACCCCTCCACGCGATTCCTTCAGGATCGGCTTCGATCCATTGCACCCTCACTTGCAATTCCTTACCCTCGTTCTCGGTTAGTTCCTCTGCGGCACAGATCGCACCCACAATACCACTCCTCCATGCGATTCCTTCCGGATCGAACTCAATCCATGGTGGGGCCCTCGCCTACGATTCCTCCCTTAGGGGGCCCCGATCCATTCCTCCAAGATGCAGATCGCGACCCCGCTTGCAATCCTTCCTTGACCCTTATTTGTTTCTCCGCAAATGCACCCCCCCCCCCTCCTCGCGCGCGTAGGTGGAATGCTGGTTTAGGTCCCGTTTAGTACAGTTTCAGATTCACTCAGAATCAAGAACATTTTAGTTTTATTCTAGAAACGGTTCTCAATATGAAACAAAATCACTTTAGAAACCGTTTGTCTAATTTTATGATTTTAGGTTCATTGCAAAGAGGATCAAACATGAATTCACAAAAATACTCTTGGTTGTTGTATGATTTTATCAAATAGCAGTCACATTCAACGTGGGTGAATTTTATTCATTTTTTATACAAACATAATATGCTTAGTATATTTATAGAGACAGCAGCCTTGCTTATCGCTGAAGCAACGAATCCACTTCCTCTCAACACCACAATTTATAACCAGTTTTGGACAATACTTCAAAATGATGGAGAAAAGCAACTTCGGATGCAGCGACGGGTAGCGCGGCTTAGACGGCTACTGCGGGTTGGAGTGAAATCCGGTGAATAAGTTGCGCCTAGATGGGTCAGAGATTTTCCTATCATGGTGCGAAGCAGTAAGACGGTGACAAATCTTCGTATTTTTTCTATAACTTGGACCCAGCTACAATCAATTGATCGAAGCGTTCCAAAGTGTGAAACACCTGAAAGGTGTTTCACCTCCTTAGTTAAAAAAGGTGAATTGTTTCAGGGTGTTTCTTCCCTGAAACGATTCTTTTTTTTACCGTTTGGAACAGTTTCAAGTGATTCTATCTAGAATCAGAAACGTTTCTCCCATCAGAAATGTTTCTCCCATCTAAACGAGACCTTAATCTAGGGATTTGTGCTATACCTGTACACTGCTGGACTTTTCCTCTTGAAGACCATAACATTCAAAAAATTAGAAACTAGATTATCGGATATGGCTTTGTGTAAATCCCGCTATTACTAGATGAGTTTGAGTCCTGATATAAGTGATATCTGGTGTCAGATGCATTACTCGATTTGTCTAATCCAAGCCAAATGATGATTACGCTGGACTGGCAATAACTTGCGTCATGCAAAACATTGTTTTGGCCTAGAGCTGGACATCAGCAATGCACGGATATCTCAAAATTCTTAGATATTTGTGCATGGCTGGTCTTTGATGTTTACCTATTATCATGTTTTTCTATTTGTTATTTTCATGATATGATTCTTCTATCGGATTTTTTGCGTTAGGGCCTTGGATAGCGAGACTTACGCTGAAGAGCTTTTTGAAGATTGTGTTGCCCATCTGAAGGAACGGTTAAAAGAAAAGGAACGTCTAAGGAAGGAGGAAAAAGTAATGTCCTTGAATTATGGCTTCTATGCAATATGATCATAGAGACAGACAATGTACTTTTGGAATTCATATTATAAAAACTGGAAATGGATCTAATTATTTTCTGCTTCATGTTAAACAAGAATAGATTATTCATACACATCTACACTTGAATTAATTTGATTGAAGGTGGTGCAAGACCAAACTTTAAATCCATTAATATCATTACAGAATTTCAGCTAAAGAATATGTTATCGTTATCCACAACTTGTATTACCAGCGGCATCTGATTCTTTTTGGTCAGTTGTTACTTAATTGCAGTACATTTTCAGCTGTTATTATTCAAATCTTTTGTATATGAAATTTCTACTCTTTGTTAGGCAAAAAAGGAAGATGAGAGGAAGAAACGGAAAGAGAAAGAAAGGAAGGAGAAAGACCGCAAAGAAAAAGAAAGAGACTGGGAGAAAAAAATATTAAAGGAGAAAGGAAATGATCGATCAAGGAGAGATGAAACGGAGATTCATGATGTTGATGTGGACACCTATAGTTCAAAAGATAAGAAAAGGGAGAAAAATATAGAAAAGAAGCATAAGAGACGCCACCATGACACAGATGATTTCAGCTCCGGAGGGGATGATAGGGACAACTCGAAGAAGTCTCGAAGGCATAACAGTGATCGCAAAAAATCTAGGAAGGTATAACATTTGTCATTCTGAACGTTGAGGATGTGGCTCTGATTTGGTGTTATAACTTATATCGCTCAAACAACCCTTGGTGCTAAGACTATTCAACATCACCAATAATGCATCTGGACTTACTGTGTTAGTGTCAATGTGTGAGCAGACATTTCCGCAACCATGCCAAGACTCCCCCTTTCTGGTGTTAACATAATTTTAATGCTTTTCTGTTTCCTGTTCGTGTTATTGGACGTATAACATGCTTACTGTTTTCTTGTGATGCATTGTGTAACTACTGGAAAATTTGGTGATGCAGGCATCGTTTGTTACTGTACTTTATATTTTCCTATACCGTATTTCTAGAAGGGGAATTTACTGTTGGACGCTGTCAGAGATTGTTGCTGGGTGGCACTATAACCATCTATGAATTGTTTTAATGTAGTAACATTAAGAGGAAGGCAGATGGCTCCCTGGAGAGATATAAGGCTCGATGGGTACTTCGGGGCTTTACTCAGCGACCTGGAGTGGACTACGACGAGACCTTCAGTCCTGTGGTAAAGCCGGCGACGGTTCGCACCGTTCTGTCGCTGGCTCTCTCGCGTTCTTGGCCTATCCACCAACTGGATGTCAAGAATGCCTTCCTCCACGATACTCTGGCGGAGACAGTGTACTGCAGTCAGCTGACAGAGTTTGTTGATTCAGCTCATCCAGACATGGTCTGTAAGCTGAACAAATCTTTGTACGATCTGAAGCAGGCACCTCGAGCCTGGTACAGCCGGTTCGCCTCCTTTCTGGTCTCGTTGGGCATCGTTGAAGCCAAGTCGGACACGTCACTGTTTGTATATCGACGAGACGGTGACACTGCCTACCTTCTCCTGTACGTCGATGACATTGTACTGACAACGTCCAGTCCGACTCTCCTTCAGAGTACTATCTCTGCTTTACAGCAGGAGTTCGCCATGAAGGACCTGGGCCAGCTCCATCACTTTTTGGGTGTTGCAGTCGAGGACCGACTAGGTGGCCTGTTTCTTCACCAGCGGCAGTACTGTCTGGACATCCTCCGAGCGAGCGGGCATGACATAGTGTAAGTCGTGCTCTACGCCAGTGGATACCCATGCTAAGGTCTCCTTTGTCGACTGGACACTTGTCAGTGACCCGACCGTCTACAGGAGTCCTGCAGGTTCGCTTCAGTACCTCACCTTCACCAGGTCGGACATCTACGTGGTTCACCAGGTGTGCCTTCACATGCATGACCCGCAGGAGCCGCACCTCACCGCTGTGAAGCGGATCCTCCGGTACCTGCGCGGCACCCTCGACTACGGCCTCCTTCGACGTGACTCGCCCTCAGAGTTGGTCGTCTACACTGACGCTGACTGGGCGGGTTGTCTCGACACCCGTCGGTCCACCTCTGGCTGTGCTGTCTTCCTGGGCGGCAACCTCATCTCCTGGTCCCCGAAGCAGCAGCCTGTGGTGTCACGTTCGAGTGCTGAGGCGGAGTACCGCGTCGTGGCCAACGGCGTGGCTGAGGCCGCCTGACTCCACGAGCTGCTGCAGGAGCTCCACTCCCTCGTCCCTCGGAGCACGTTGGTGTACTGCGACAACGTCAGCGCCGTCTACCTCTCCACCAACCCCCCAAACAACAACGCACGAAGCATGTGGAGATCGACCTCCACTTCGTTCGTGAGCAGGTTGCACGTGGCGAGGTCCGGGTTCTCCACGTCCTGGCGACGTCGCAGTTCGCCAACATCTTCACGAAGGGTCTCCCATCGTCGCTGTTTTCAGAGTTTCGGTCCAGTCTCAATATCTGTTGTGGCTAGATGTGACTGCGGGGGGTGTTGGACTGTATATGTACCTGTAGGTGTTTTGGGCTAGGCTCATGTACCAGCCTACCCTAGGGGTCTATATATATGTACTCTCCCCCTTTGGGGTTAATTAATCAAGTCATTATTCCCTCTATTAGGCACATTGGGGCTAGGCAACAACTTGGTCATCAAGTCAAGCAGCGAGGCACTATGACGTATGCCTGCATGATGGGGAGCTTCAGGGGCTCATTGTCGTGATCCTCGACTTGACAAGAACATTATGAACATCGGCTACCTGGATGAGGGCTACAATGTTAGCATATATGGTGAGATGATGAAGATTCATGAGTGTGGTTGACTTGCTCCAGTACACACCTCTAGCGGACTCTACTCGTTCTTCCTCCACGTCAAATGCTCACTATAACGTATGGATGTTGGTGGCGCCGGCCAACAAGCAATCCAACAACTGATCATGTATCTTAGCGATGTCCACACACAGGAAGGTGGGGGAACCGTAACAAGAGGCATGTGAGGACGTGAACATGAGAGTGGACGCTACAGGCAGGGTGGCGGCTCAGATCAGGAGGATCTTGAGCGACGTGGTCAGACCCGACAACCTTCACAGTGACTCAGACGCTCGTAGAAAGCTTGGTGCAAGGAAGGCTCCACTTAGGTGGGAGCGAGGAGGACTGGTGTTCAGAGACGTGACGTGACACAAGGCGGACACGATAGAACACGCCAAAGATGAGAGAAACGCAAGCGTCAAGATCAGGGGGAGATGTATATGGTTAGGACTTCTAGTTAGATTGGAATAAAGAGTCCTATGAATAGAATATTTGCTGAAGTTAGAAATAGGATTAGAGTCCTAGTAGGAGTCACATTGGGTATAACTTAAGCTATATAATGTCTTCAGTCCCTTTGGAATAAACTGACCTCTCTTTTATTCCAGTTTTTATTCACTCACGAGCACCTGATTTCTAATAGTTAGGCTACATTCCATACCGTGATCCTATTTGCAGATTAAGGACCTTTTGTACATTTTCTGTTAATTATATATTACTTTGTATAGCTAAGGGAGAAATTTTTAAAGAAACATCAATTATTTTTATTCTTGGTTCAAATAAATGAGATTCCGACTCGTCGTGATTGTGATTGAATGTTTTTTATTCTTGATTTAAATCTGCATTCCTTGATTGTAAATATTGTTTACTCGTTGTTGCAAATCTCAAGTACTCAAATATTTGAAAGATATTTGTAGAAGGGAGAGTCCGCTTCACTTCCTCCAAGTATGGTTTGAGTTCACATAACCCTTCAAACAATTAAATAGTTTACTTAATCTATAGGATTCTCAAACTCGGCACACCTTTCACTTTTAGCCACTAACCTAAACCACTTTTACCTACATGCACAGTGCTATTATCATGTGATTGTCATGTTAATACTTCTCTACCTTAATCTTGATCTCATAGTATGCCTTGACACTTCAATCTCCATTGAGGCGAGTAGCACAAGGTTCACGACCTTTTGACTCTTTCCGATACTGCATCTCCAGGGCCACCTAATCCTATGCCTTATTGTCTGCCACGACTCTTAAGCCCTAGTGCTACACCATCCTTAACACGAGATCGCAATCGCAACAATGGTCCATGACGACTTGCATTTAAAAAACAATAATCCACGACGACAAGTGAGTTGGAGCTCTATATGGTGGTCATGGTGGCTGTTGGGACATCAAGCTCATAAGGACGAGTGGTAGCTTAGATGGAGACATCGCTAGCTTCAAGTAGATCTCATCTGTCAGCCATGACCTCTTGTGTCGCTCCTACTATAGGACATCCAAAGCCAACGTAGGTGTTATCACTTGCTTTGTTTCCTGAAGGTTATGATATTGAGATTGAGGGTTTCCTTAAAAAAGAAGGGGAGAAGGGTGATGTGACAATCACATGACAATACCACTGTACATGTAGAAAAGTGAGTTGATTTTGAGCAGTGGTGTTGAGGCGTCGTCTGGGTGTCCAGGTGCTTCGGCCCGAACACTGGGGTCGATTACGTTGCCTGGACATCGGAGCAAAGGCGCGAAGAGCTGGAGAGGTGTGGCCAGGGCAGAGAGGCGCTACCGATACAGGGAGGTGCGGACAGAGCTGGGGATGCGCAGTCGGAGCTAAGGAGGCGTAGCCGGAGTTGGGAGGCGTCTTGGAGGCAGGGATGGTACGGAGGCAAGGAGGTTGTGGCGGTTGGGGAGAGGGCGCGGGGGTGGAGGTTGGGACTTAATATGTTATGGCCCACGGCCCAACAACTTATAACCTAAGACTCCGGACCCTCTTGCCTCTTCTAACCCTAATACCCCCAACCCTCTATCCTGACCCGAACTCAGGCGTGCTGCCGGTCGCGCCGTCCCAGCCTCGCTGCCCTTCCAGCGCTAACCGCACCCCAGCTCCTCTGCTCTAGCGCCCGTTTGTCCGTCTCTGCCCTCCCTGTTGTTGCACTAGTTGTCGCTTGGCGCTCGCCCGAGCGCCTAGGCGTCCTGGCGTTAATTTACAACACTGATTTTGAGAATCCTAAGGGTTAAGTAAACGGTTTAATAGCTGAGGGTTTTTTAAGCCTCTCGATTGGGTACAACCGTAGTATTTGTCCATGTGTGTGCATACTCATATCACCCACACACATTCAGCCCTACAACTACAAACAACTTCTAGGACCACGTCCTTTGAAAGATCAAACGAATCCATCGAAGTCTGATGCGCGACGGGATGTTGCAGTACCAGTCTTCACGCATGAGAGGCATCTGAAATATTATTTTTGGGGATGAGTCCTCGTGAGACTCGAGTCCGATTCCAGGAATCAAACCCGGGTGGCAGCGCTCACGCCGGAGCCGCTTACCTGGGCTACAGCCCGTTCTCATACTTGAGGGGGTTATGATCTGTGTAACTGTGTTCAAGTATGATGTGGACTCGGATCATACTTGAAAGGTGTAAAGTAGACTTTCACCTTTGCAGAAGTGAAGCGAGGTCAGCATAAGTGATCGCAGCGGAACCTCCTTGTAATGAATCCTAATTTGCAAAAATGCAGACAATAATGGCAGCCAACATGTGACTGTATTGTAGTCTTGATGAGTCACTTCAAATATTACCATGGTTGAATAATATTGTTAACTGTGTAATAAGATCGTGATTCTTATTCATGCAGCATACACAATCTTCAGACTCAGATGGTGAAAACCAAGACAAAAGACATAAAAAGGATCTAGATAGTGCACGGCAAAACGGTGCACATGAGCTGGAAGATGGTGAACTTGGAGAAGATGGGGAGATCCATTAGTCATTCCTTTTGCTATCACGATTGTCAGTACTTACTGCGCCTTGTCATGTTCTCCATTGCTGGTATTTTGTTTCTTGTGGCAAGTGGTTCTTCTTAATAATATACTAGTGATAGTTCTAAGTATTCTGAAATATATCAATTATTGTCTACTTTTGTGCTGTAGAACATCGTTGTTTCCTTGTGATGTAAAAATGTGCGATTTTTTTGGTCAACTACGCCTCCTGGAAAAGGTAAAGCATTTTAACCTCGATTGTTGGTGCATTCTTGAGCATGTGATTGGTATGTCTTGGTTTTCGTTGGCGTGAGTGAATATTATTAACTTATCATTGTTTGGAAGTGCAAAATGGAGCTGTGTATTTTGTATCACTATCGAACTACCTTTGTTGCCTTCTTAGACATTTTTTTTCTGTGCTTTTTCTTTCCTTTTGATCTTTTGTGTGTAGGCGTGTGCATGGGTACAGGAGTGCCTAAAGGTGAGTGCGGCTTAAATATCCTTTGGAAGTCTTGTTGGACATGCTGATTTATTCTCTTATTGGAGTTTGTAACTGACATTTTTGACTGGACATCAACATGTTACCTGTAGCATTAATCGGTAGACATCAGATTTGTTGCCATCTGTTGCTCGCCTTGAAGCTTGATAGGCGTGTGCATGGGTACAGGAGTGCTTAAAGGTTAGTGCGGCTTAAATATCCTTTGAAAGTCTTGTTGGACATGCTGAATTTTCGTCTCTTATTGAAGTTTGTAACTGACAATTTTGACTGGACTTCAAAATGTTACCTATTGCATTAATAGCCTGCCATCAAATTTGTTGACATCTGTTACTTGCCTTGAAGCTTGGCAGCTGGATATTGCTGCTGCCATTCGTGACGCGGCTGCAGGGGCATGATAGTGACATTAACATCAGCAAAAGTGGGGCACTCTCTTGATGGTCTTCGTGTTGCAGCTGTTCAAACTTCTGAGGCAACTTTTGCATCCCTTCTGAAGTGTGCCAAAGTGTACGTTAACAGGACATGAAACCTTTATCTAGTTTATTTTGTAATACATCAGGCGCTGAAATGAATTAACATACATAAAAGCACCAAACCTCTCCTCCGCTTCTGCTTGGGAAGCGCTTGATTCCTTATGATTGCTCTACTCTGCCTCTGATCGGCTGCTGCACAAATGCGCAAGGTCCTGTTCAGAAATGTATGTGAACCCCGCAACTTCATGACTTCTTTGTTCAGGAAAAAGATCAATAATTACTGTATAGTGACTCCTTTGGGTCCTCTCCACAATTATTGTGACAAAAAACTGCCGACTGTCTATCAAAGACCCAGATTTGTTCAGGAAAAATGGTTGCAGAGCTGCACTGCAAAAGCTATGCACCACTCGTCTTTATGCACTGACCATTATATCTTCTTGGCATAAAGAAAAAAGTGGCTGCACATACCATGAGCCTTGAGCTTGGGACAAATAACCTACAAAGATCTTTCTAATTTGATGAAATGCAAATTCTATAACCTTTCAGGGATGATTTTGATAAAATTGTCTTGTCCCATCCTGCAAGTCGATACAACAGCAGTTCACCAACAGCACTTTAATTCCATACCATATGAAAAAGGTATAATTTGCTCGTTTCATGCAATCAAATAAAATCGTCCCCCACTATGTGCTAAATGTTGAAATGAACGAGGTGAGATTTCCACCCTACCAGAAGAACCTGGCCCATTGCATCCCAATCGACAGATATTATGTTTAGTTGGCAGATCCTTAAAAAAAAAAAAGACTCAGTTGCCATATTAGGTAACAAATAATCAAATAAATTTACTTCTCAATAGCTATATATAAGAACCAACAGACAAGCTACTATGCAACCCAGAATTCCATAATGCCAAAGTACACGTGCTCTGATTCAGTGAGCCTAGAAAAAAGGGGGCTGTGATGACTAGGAGTATCCACCAAGAGGACGCTAGCCACATTAACCACTCTGATTCAATGAGCCTAAAACTACCACCAAAGAACACAGAAAAAATATCCACCTAACAGCCTATTCAATGACAGTGTTAATTCTGTCAGTTCCTTTGCTTCTTGTCGGATGATAGAAATAGCTCATGCATCCTGTACAGGGCTGTGTTCACGCCATGGTTGTATTGCTATTTTTTTTTCTGTTGTGTTTGCTGAATTAGTAGCTCACCGTTATCTGGTTTTGTGGGATGGTCAGCCATTATGGATCAGGAAAGATTTGTTGTGTTTCAATTCTGCAGCTGATATTTGGTAGCCAAGTCGAAAGTGATAGAATTGATTGCTTGATTAATCATAGGGTCTCGGTACATATTTATAGATACATAGATGGGCCATACAGGCTAGGCCCAAACACAGTCCAACACCCCCCCGCAGTCCCAACATCTAGCCACAACAGATGTTGAGACTGGACCGAAACTCAGAAAATAAAGTCGACGGGAGTCCCTTCGTGAAGATATCGGCAAACTGTGACGTCGTCGGCACGTGGAGAACTCGAACCTCGCCGCGTGCAACCCGCTCACGAACAAAGTGAAGATCAATCTCCACATGTTTCGTGCGCTGGTGCTGAACGGGATTGGTGGAGAGGTAAACGGCGCTGACATTATCACAGTAGACCAACGTGCTCCGGGCGACAGGGGAGTGGAGCTCCTGAAGTAACTGCTGGAGCCAAGACGCCTCTGCTACGCCGTTAGCCACGGCGCGGTACTCCGCCTCAGCGCTGGAGCGAGAAACCACGGGCTGCCGCTTCGAGGACCAGGAGACAAGATTCCCCCTAGGAAGACGGCGTAGCCAGAGGTGGAACGGCGGGTATCAGGGCACCCCGCCCAGTCAGCGTCGGTGTAGACCACCAACTCTGAAGGCGAGTCACGTCGAAGGAGAAGGCCGTAGTCGAGGCAGCCGCGCAGGTACCGAAGAATCCGCTTCATCGCCGTGAGGTGCGTCTCCCGCGGATCATGCATGTGGAGACACACCTGCTGAACCGCGTATGAGATATCCGGCCTGGTGAAGGTGAGGTACTGCAGGGCACCTGCAAGACTCCTGTAAGAGGTGGGGTCGGCGACCGAGGCGCCGTCAGCCGAAGCCAGCTTCGCCTGAGTGTCCACGGGAGTGGAGCACGGCTTACAATCAGCCATGCCCGCTCGCTCGAGGATATCCAGGCAGTACTGGCGCTGGTGGAGGAACAGAGCGTCCGGACGGTGCTCGACCGTAACGCCCAGGAAGTGGTGGAGCTGGCCGAGGTCCTTCATCGCGAACTCGCGCTGCAGTGCGGAGATCGTGCGCTGAAGAAGAGCCGAGCTGGACGCCGTGAGGACAATATCGTCCACGTACAGGAGGAGGTAGACAGTGTCACCCTCATGCCTGTAAACGAAGAGCGAGGTGTCCGACTTGGCCTCGACGAAGCCAAGCGAGGCCAGGAAGGAGGCGAACCGGCTGTACCAAGCCCGAGGCGCCTGCTTCAGCCCGTACAGAGACTTGTTCAGCCGGCAGACCAAGTCTGGACGGGCTGAATCGACGAACCCTGTCGGCTGACTGCAGTACACCGTCTCTGTCAGCGTCCCGTGAAGGAAGGCGTTCTTGATGTCCAGCTGGTGGACAGGCCAAGAACGCGAGAGAGCCAACGACAGAACAGTCCGTACTGTCGCTGGCTTAACCACCGGACTGAAGGTCTCGTCGTAGTCCACTCCAGGGCGCTGAGTGAAGCCCCGAAGTACCCAACGAGCCTTATATCTCTCCAGGGAGCCATCCGCCTTCCTCTTATGCGTGAAAACCCACTTGCCTGTGACAACGTTGCCACGGGAAGGACGGGGAACCAGGTCCCATGTCCGGTTGGCAAGTAGGGCCGCATACTCCTCCTCCATAGCGCGGCGCCAGTGAGGGTCAGCGAGTGCGCTACGGACGGAGGTCGGTATAGGTGAAACCGAAGAGGAAGTGGATGGTGTCGGTGTCGTCGAAGAGAGTACCACTCCGGAGAACCTCTCAAGAGGCCGGAGAACCCCAGCGGCACGTCTAGTCACCATCGGGTGAACGTGTCCTGGGTCCCGGTGAAGTAACGGTGGGAGTGGTACACCGAGGGCTCCGGACGCGCAGGCGTAGAGGCACCAACCCGCTCTCGTCGCTGGTAGACAAGAGCAGGATCGGCGAAACGTGGAACAGGGGCCGCGCGTGGCGCAGCGGGGGACGCGGGAGCCGGAGTAGTCGTCGGGTCCCCGCACAGCGCAGGAGTCGAGGCCGGAGACGCCGAGGCCGCGCGTGGCGCAGCTGTGGGGGTCGCCGGGGCCGCGCGTGGCGCGGGAGTCGAGGCCGGAGACGCTGGGGCCGCGCGTGGCGCAGCCGTAGGGGACGCAGGGACCTCGTGTGCCGCAGGAGTCGAGGTCGGAGACACCGTTGCCGCGCGTGGCGCAGCTGTAGAAGGTGCCAGGACCTCATGTGGTGCAGGAGACGAGGTCGGTGACGCCGGGGCCGCGCGTGGCGCAGCAGGAGACGTCGGTGCCACACGTGGTGCGGCACTCGTCCCCAGGGTCGACGGAGCCTGGGCACCAACCCGCACTCGTCGCTGGTAGACGAGAGCAGGGTCAGTGAACCGCCGAGTCGTGGCCGTAGGAGGCACAGCCGGAGTCACCACAGGTGTCGGTGCTCCATAAGGTGCAGCTGGCGACGTCGTGGGAGCCACCTGGGGGCTGGTGGGTGATGTACCTGCAAAAAAAGGCCAAGGCAGCTGTGGTGGGGCAGCCTCGGTGTCAGTAGAAAAAAGCGAGTCCAGCTCTGCAGCTGAACTAGAGGTGGAGGAAGAAAAGGGGAAGGATGACTCGTCGAAGACGACGTGCCGAGAGATCAAAATGCGGTGGGTAGAGAGGTCGAGGCACCGGTATCCCTTATGCTCAAGGGAGTATCCAAGGAAGACACACCTAGTAGAGCGGGGCGCAAGCTTATGTGGAGCAGTAGCGGAAAGATTAGGGTAGCAGGCGCACCCGAAGACACGGAGGTGGTCGTAGAGAGGGGTAGTGCCATACAGGGCAAAGAAAGGAGTCGGTGCCCGAATCGCCTTGGTGGGAAGGCGGTTAAGGAGGAAGGTGGCAGTGTGAAGTGCCTCTACCCAGTAGCGAGCGGGGATGGATGCCTGAAACATCAAGGAACGCATGACATCATTAGTGGTGCGAAGCATGCGCTCAGCCTTGCCATTCTGAGGAGATGTGTATGGGCAAGACATGCGTAGCTGTGTGCCATGTGTAAGGAGAAAGTCACGGAGTCGCGAGTTGTCAAACTCTCGTCCGTTGTCACACTGGAGAGCACGAACAGTACGCCCAAACTGTGTGGAAACCCAAGTGAAGAAGTGAGAGAGAGTATCAAAAGTCTCAGATTTCAGACGTAATGGAAAAGTCCAAGAGAAATGTGAGAAATCATCGAGTACCACCAAATAATATTTAAACCCCGAGACACTGGTAACAGGAGATGTCCACAAATCGCAATGGATAAGATCAAAAATATGTTGCACATGAGACACAGAAGTGGAAAAGGGAAGCCTAACATGACGACCAAGCTGACAAGCGTGACACAATGACTCATGTGTGCCCCTAGTACACGAGATAACTGAACTACTAGACAACTTCGACATAGCATCAGCGCCAGGGTGACCAAGCCGACGGTGCCAAGTAGCGGACGAAGCTGTCGTAGCCAGAGCAAAAGACGAAGACGCAGCGGAAGAAGGAAGTCGAAGAGTGTACAGGGGCCCCGGACTATCACATCGAAGAAGAAGACGTCGGGTGGAAAGATCCTTCACAGACAAACCAAAAGGATCAAACTCAACAGAAATATTATTATCAGTGGTGAAACGACGAATGGAAAGTAAATTTTGAACAATGTCTGGAGCAACAAGAACATTATTAAGATGGAATGAACCCGGAGAAACTGAGTCACCTACTGAGGTGACTGGAAGAACGGATCCATTTCCAACAACGATCGATGAAGGAAAAGACGGATGAGGTGTGTGTGTAGAGGAGAGAATACCAGCATCTGGGGTGGTGTGGTAGGAGGCGCCAGAATCAGCCACCCAATCAGTAGTCGGTGGTGTAAGGTGCATGGTGCTGAAGGAAGACGCCAAGTCCTGACGGTCCCACCACATGGGCGGCTCCTGGAGAGGTGCTGGTGGCTCCGAGTGCCCAGCGGGGTAGGAAGCACCGCCGTAGGCTGGAGTGGGCGATCCAGCCACAGGGCGACCAGGTCCACCATAGCCCGGATGGGCTACGTACGCAGCCGGAGGACGAGGCTGGCGCGGAGTGGAGGAAGTCGGTGGCGCCCCAAGAAGACCCGGAGACGGTCCAGGCCACATAGAGATCTGGCCAGTCCACGGGTTATACGGTGTGGGCCAGGGCGCACCTCCCTGGCCAGTGCCACCAGTACCACCACCAGTAGGAGCAGTGGACGTAGGAGTGCTGCCAGCACCTCGTCCTGTGCGCCTTCCGCCGCGACGTCGACGAGTACCACCCCCAGAGCCAGCAGAGGCACCCGGGGCGGTAGGTGGAGTAGGCGGTCGCGGTAGTGGTCCCCCAGAAGACGGTGGGCGGGGGGGCTGCCCGGAGCCATAGAAGGCTGTGGCAGACCCAGAGGTAGCAGGCCCACCCGTCGTGATCTCCTCAAGCTCAAGATCAGACCAGACCTTCTCGAAGGTCGGTGGAGGCTCCATCCGGAGAAGCCAGAAGCGAAGATGGCTGAAGCGCTCGTTCAGGCCGTGAAGGACCCGAAGAACTAGAGTGCTGTCAGCGACCGGCTCGCCAAGGTCGCGCAGGGAGTCAGCCATGCCCTTCATCTCTCCACAGTAGGCCGAGATGGAGCGGTCACCCTGCACTGTAGTCTGGAACCGTGCGTTAATGTGAAGAGCCCGAGTCGCACGGTTCCCCAAGAAGTGGTGCTCCAGGATCTGCCAAGCCTGGCGCGCGGTCCCCCCACCGCGCTGTCCGACAAGCTTGTACAGATCATCGGCGAGAGTGCCAAAGATCCAAGCAAGGACCAGACTGTCCATGCTGATCCAAGAGTCATCCCACGGGGCGTTGTCCTGCTGGACGTGGTCCGCAAGCTGGTACCGCCGTAACGTGAGGAGGAACTCGTTACGCCAGCGGGCGTAGGTGGTAGAGGTACAACTTAGAACAGTCGGCACTAGGGTCCGAATGTTCTGAACTCCAGCCGCCTGGGCGTGTAGGGCGGCGGTGAGCGACGCCGAATATGCGGAGTGCACACCGGTGTCCAAGGCGGGCTCGTACGTCGCGCCCGACGGTCGGTGAGCGCTCTCCTGGATCTGGTGCGAGAGAGCAGCCGCCGAGGCGCGCTCCTGCTCTAAGGCAAGAGCGAGTGCCCGCTCGCGATCGCGAGAGGCAGCCAGAGCCGCGAAGACACTGGAGGTGTCCGCGGCCGGAGCAGTAGCAGGTCCGGAGCCTGTCACGAAGGCGACGGCAGTGGGGCCGGCAAGTGGTCCGCCGGCGGAGGGACCAGTCGCATCGCCGTACGAAGGCCGGGTCATGGCGATGAGGGGAGCGCCCGCTGCAGGACCGGTGGCAGGAACACCGGCGCAGGGGAGGGAGCCGGCCAGGGAGGGGACGGCGCCGGCGATGGGCGCGCCGGCCCAGGGAGGGGAAGCGGCCGGCAGCGGCTGGGTCAGGGCCGCGCCGGCAGTCAGGGGAGGTGCGGCCCCGGCAGCGGCGGCGGGGGCGCGGGCGTCGGCGGCCAGGGGACTGGCGGCGTGGGGGGTGCCGGCCAGGAAGGGGCCGCCGGCGGCGGCGTTGGCGGCGGCCAGGGAGGGGGGGGGGGGGCCCGCCTGCGGCGGCCCTGGCGGCGGCGGCGGTCGCGCAGGGGAGGGAGGCGGCGGCCAGGGAGGGGGGGGGCCCGCCTGCGGCGGCCCTGGCGGCGGCGGCGGCTGCGCAGGGGAGGGAGGCGGCGGCCAGGGAGGGGGGGGAGCCCGCCTGCGGCGGCCCTGGCGGCGGCGGCGGCTGCGCAGGGGAGGGAGGTGGCCGGGAGGGGGGCGGCCAGAGAGCGGCCGCCGGCGGCCAGGGAGGGGGCGGCCTCGCCGGCGGCGGCGGCGGCGCAGGGGAGGGCGCCGGCCATGGGGGGGCGGCGGCTAGGGTTAGGGTTAGGGTGGGATTAGGGTTTGGCTAATGATACCATGATAGAATTGATTGCTTGATTAATCATAGGGTCTCGGTACATATTTATAGATACATAGATGGGCCATACAGGCTAGGCCCAAACACAGTCCAACAGAAAGGTTTGCATTCCCAAAATCACAGTGGAGGTGATCATCATTCATCAATGGAGGATAAATACCCGTCGAAGAGCACTCACGGCAGCAGCAGAAAGTATACACTGCCATGCAAGAGGTCGGGCTCTAACGCTGGAGCCAAGCTATCAGAGACAAAATATTGTCACTAGAGTCAAGATGAAGACCATCATGCAGCGCCCGAAGTGTGATCCGATGTCGAGAGCGACATCGAGTACGATAAGGTGAAGGACGAGGGGCTATTCGCTGCGCTCTCGCACACGATGCCGGGTGCGTCATGATGGCGGTCTTCGAGGGCAAGACCAACAGGGAGGCTTGGGAGATGATCCGACATATGCACGTCGGAGAAGAAGGCACGCGTGAAGCAACTCAATTGTCAATTTGACGGGACGGAGATGAACGATGGTGAGTCTACCACGACGTTTGTGTAAAACGCTCCCAACGTTGGTGGCTGAAATTCGGTCGCTCGGTGAGACCATCACAGCCGAGTCCGTAATCGAGCACTTGTTCGACACCTTTCCAGATCGCTTCGTTGGGATCGTCAACACGATAAAACTTTGGAACATGTTTGTCTCCAAAGATGTTGGACGACTTGCTTCATTCGAGCCGACCCAACGATGGTGCCACCGCAACAGCTGTGACAAGGATGAGCACGAAGCCTGTCACACTCGAGTCATGATACTTATTTAGTACCTAGGGGTCAAATATATAAATAAGGGGCTGTCTAAATTTCAGGTATCTGAAATTTTAATTAGCAGCTAATTATTATTATTAATCTCTAATCTTTATATTTAGTTATTAATCATTAACTCTATAGGTTAATGAATCACAAAATTATTTAGTTTCATTATTTTACAATTAACATAATCCTTACAAATTACACATTAAAAATTAATAAAATAAAATCTTACCTGTGCTGGCGCTTGGCTCCCGGCCACTCCGTGACCGTTGCAAGCGCTGTTTCATGAGCCTGTCACCTAGTATTTCCGTATAAATAAACATTTGTTCTTTAACAAACTCGAGTAGCCCATGAGTTGGGTAATAGAGACCACAAAAGAGAGTACGTGAGATGCAAAGTCACTACAGGAATCTCGACGATTTGCGACGGCCATGGCCGTCGCAAATAAGCCAAATGCCGTCGCAAATAAGCTATTTGCGACGGCTTTCCTTATTTGCGACGGTTTTTGCCGTCGCAAATAAATCGTCGCAATTAAGCTAATTTGCGACGGCCACCGTCGCAAATAAGATTAATTACGACGGCTAGGAGCGGCCGTCGCAAGTTACTGTCGCGGGCCGGTGGGCCCCGCAACATTATTTGCGACGGCCAGGCTGTCGCAATTAAGTGCCCCTATTTGCGACGGTCAGACCGTCGCAAATAAGTTCAGTGGGCAGAGCACATGTGTCCTCCTCCGGGACCCACATCGTTATTTGCGACGGCCAGACCGTCGCAATTAAACCTTATTTGCGACGGCATCTTATTTGTGACGGCCAGGCTGTCGCAATTAAGTGCCCCTATTTCCGACGGTCGGGCCGTCGCAAATAAGTTCAGTGGACAGGGCCCACGTGTCCTCCTCCGAGACCCACGCCGTTATTTGCGACGGCCAGACCGTCGCAATTAAACCTTATTTGCGACGGCAGCTTATTTGCAACGGCTAGGCTGTCGCAATAAAGTGCCCCTATTTGCGACGACCGGACCGTCGCAAATAATTTCAGTGGACAGGGCCCACGTATCCTCCTCCGGGACCCACGCCGTTATTTGCGACGGCCAGGCCATCGCAATTAAACCTTATTTGCGACGGCCAGGCCGTCGCAAATAGCAGTGGCTTAATTGCGACGGTCTGGAACCTTATTTGCGACGGTACTGTATAAAAAGCCGTCGCAAATAAGGTTTTTTATTTTAAAAAAAAAACAGAAAATACTACCCGGCTCGATGGCCAGAATTACAGAACAGATACAATACACACAGTATATACACACACAAACATCATCACAATCACAAACTAATAAGTTCTGATACATCTCACATCGTCATCAACAAAGCAAACAAAAGAGCTCACTCGCCCATCTGACCTCCGTAGCCACCTCCGGAGCCACCTCCGAAGTCGAAGTCGTCGTCGCGCCTCATTCCAGGCGGCGGTAGCGATGGCGACGGCGTTTGTGCAGCCGTCGCGGATCACTGCAATTAATGAAACTTAGAGTTAGAATATAAATACATCAACATCTCTCTCCCTCCCTTCTTCTCCCTCTATCTTCATCTAGATCCCCCTCTCTTCCTCTCTCTTTTCATTTCTCTCTTTGTCTCTTACTCTATCTTTCTCTCTCACTCTATCTCTCTATTGCTATCATTTTCCCTCTATCTTCATCTACATCTCCCTCCCTCTATCTCCCCCTCTCTCTATCTCCATCTACATCTTACTCTCTCTCTCTTCATTCCTATCCTACTCTAACTATCTTTCACTCTTTCTTCTGTCTCTCTTTCTTCTATCTCTATCTTTCTTCTATCTCAATCACTTCTTCTATCTAACTATCTCTCTCTTTTATCTATCTCAATCTTATTACGCTGGAGAAGAAGGATTACATAGAAACTTACCTGACCCGCTGAAGAAGGATCGCCTAGAAGGACCGGTTGTAGTACCGGTAGCTGGATTCCCAGACCTTGCGCCTGAGCCATGGCCTGTCATTGCAAACATTAAATGCTACCTATTAGTAAATCATTTACGCTGAATTAATGAGAATTTTAGTTTTTATTTTGTTACCTCCATTGCTTCCCGCATATGCGCCAACGCTGCTGCCTGGGTTTGGATCGTGGCCTCCATCGCGATCCTTTGGCATTCCGCCTCCCCCCTTTCCTCCTCATGCCGCCTTTCGTTTTCTTCTACAGTTTCTCGGAGGAACTGCATCTCAATGTCCCTCTGCGATACGCGGCGACCCGCTGTGCCCACCGATGAAGTCTGCGTGGAGCTGCCTCTCGCAGGTCTCCCCACCCTCGAGTTGACAACTCCGTCGAATATGGCGAGCCTATAAAAAAAGAGAGTCAGTGATATGAAATTGAAATATCTTGAATACTTTGAATTGAAAATGATAAAATGACTTGTAAACTCACCTTCCGTGTGCTTTTCCACCACCGGTTGCATACGCGGCTTGAGGATCAATCGGTTGATGTTCCCAATCGAAATCCTCGCCGTGTATCTTCCTAGCCTCCTCCCCGTACTTAGCCTGCAAAACAAGAAAACCGCGTAAGTTCAACAATCTATATAATTATATTTAATATGAATGATTTATAAACTTACCAACCACTCAGCTGCAGCCTGACTGCACCCCGTCGGCTGAGATGGGTCCCTGTGACCTCTCTTCCAGACCTCAGCAGGGGTGGGCGGCACCCCCAGTCTCGCGCTCCTGTCAATACGTGTTAGTACGAACAATATATTATTATTATATAAACATAAGTTACACACACTTACCATGCGTTTAGCTAAATGCAAGTGGTTATCTTGCCCGTGCCTGCTCTTCCCCTCGACCCCTCTGCAGTCTCGAGCCTTCTCAGACTTAGCTTTAAACTCATCGCTAGCCCAGTAGTGACAAAGGGCCCGAAATGCATCTGTCCGACCCTGCAACCAGCTCAGGTGGCCCTGCACATAGTTGGAAGTCGTTAAAAATACCATCGAGGAAATTATCAGAAAAAAATACTTACTACACTCCACGTACCTGCGCGTACTCCTCCTCTGTCAGGTGCCTCTCGCTCTCTTACCGGAAGTGTAGCACGTGCTGCTGGTTTGCCTTCAAGTGCTCATTAATAATTTGAACACGGGCGTTCGACAAAGCTTGTCGAAGCGCCTTGGCAGCGTTGTAGTGAAACACTCGCCTCGCATCCTCAAACTGGCGACGGTCGTTCGAGTCCTCTAAAGTATATCTTGCCTGCGATAAAGAATATATTGAAGAGATGTTCACTAAAAGAGTTTAAGAGTCGAAACTTAGAAATTTTTTTAACATACTTACCATAAAATCGGCCCATACGGCCTCCTGAAGGTTGTCGTGCTCCTGGTGATGGACGCGTGCGTAGTCCTCCCACGAAAGAGCAGGCACCCTGTCGATGACCCCGGGATAGTGCAAACGCACTATGGACCCGAGGACACCGTTCACCGGTCTGTGGTGTCTCTCCCCGGTGAAAGACGTGTCGTCCCAAGCCCTGTAAGATATTTATTCATTCATTACTTAAGTAATCAAAAGAAGCTAAAATTGAACACTATAATTTTTATTACATGTCTCCGACTGGACGAATCACGATCCTCTGTGAAGGGACCGCGGGAGGACTGACAAAGTGAGTCCTCGTCTTCCGCGTATGCTGGGGCGCCACGTCAGGTGACCTAGACGGCTCCTCACCAGCCGAGTCAAAGGCCTCAGGAACAAACTCATCGCCAGCCTGGGGCTGGCTGACCGAGGGCTGGCTGGCCAAGGGCTGCCTCGCCGAGGGCTGGCTCACCGAAGGCGCCACAACCTCTGAGTCAGCCGGTGAGGACTACAACATTCAAATGATTCATAAGTAAGTTTAATGTGAATTTGAATTTAAAGAATTTGTCAAAAATGAGTGACATTTACCTGTGACGAAGCTCTAGAGCTGGCCTGAACGTGCCCCAACAACTGAGAGCGTCTGCTGCCAGTCGACGAGGCACCAACGAAAGCATCCTCAGGTCTAGAGGGGTAGAACCCCCTCGTCAGCGGCACCTTCTTACCCTTCTTTGACGCCATCCTGTTGTAATTAGATAATTAGTAAATATGCAAATAAAATATACAAAATTCATGTTACTATCTTCAAGAAACATTACTTGTAGTCACTTTCAAAATTCATCAACATCATTGTCATGTGCCTGTGCCCTACTCCTTAAACCAGCCCAACGATCTTCCATCGTGGCCTGTTCTAATTTTCGTTTTCGCGTAACATCTGCCTCTACATCTTCAACGTCTTCAACATCCTTAACTAATTGACCGAGTCCTGCACCAAGCTCGACGATAAAAGTGTCTGGCAACTCTTCTTCTTGGTACACTTCTTCAACGTATTCGCTATCATGGTAACCATCATCCCCAGGAGTATATAGCCGCTCACGAGGATTCACCTTATATACCACCCACCAAGCACTGAGCTTCGTGCATGGATAAGGTAGATAATACACTTGTTCAACTTGATGCGCAAGAACAAATGTATCGTAACCTCGTAGTCGGTCCTTATGTTTCACTTCCACCATTCCAAATTGGTTTTCTCGAGTTCCATGAGTACGATCAAACCAGTCACAGTCAAAGAAGACAACTCGAAGGGTCTTATTTGCGGTAAAAGAAAATTCAAGGATTATGTTAATGATACCATAATAATCGGTTAAATTCCCTTGAGTGTCCATTACTCTCGTCACAACACCGAAATTTGATGTTGCCGCGAGAGGACGATGAGCTTCAAAATGAGTTGTACGGAATCGGAAGCCATTTACGTCATATCGACCATAGCTTCTAACATTCAGCAATCCATAAGATAGCTGCCGCAAATCTTCATGGACATTGTGAGTCCGACACTGTTATAAAAGACCAGAGAATATTACATAATAATTCTTTAATAATAGTAATTTATAATACATAGAAGATGAGAAAATATTACATATTCTCGAAACCAGGATAGAAAACTCGGCCCCCCATTTATTCCTTCCTTTCGCATCGCTTCTACTTGTTTGGCCGTAGGTTGATGCCTATGTGGCCAATATTGTCTGTGGAACTCGCTGAACATGAAAAAACATCTTTTAGAGTACATGTGTGGAAAAATATATCGATTAGCATAAACGTAGGAGAAACACTTACTCGAAGTATTCTTGCATGCTTTCTATATTTGCGTAAATGTAGAGTAAAGCAACAATCCTTTCATTTTCGGATAGCACGTAGCTCGTGTAGCTACCAACGATGGCGCCTCTCGTTTCAAAAATGGAAAGGTCGCTTAGAGGGGGTGTTTCGTCCACATTATACTGCATCGCCGAAGTATTGATATTGTTTTCTTCCGCAAAGTAGACACTTGAAAAGTATCCTACTTCCTTAAGAGCATATGCTTCAGTGATGCACCCTTCCACCCTTGCCCTGTTGCCAACAATTGGTTTTAGATATCGTAGCGCTCTTTCAATGTGATACATCCACCTATATTGCACAGGACCGCCAACTTTAGCTTCGAATGGAAGATGGATAAGCAGATGTTGCATTGGATTGAAGAAACCCGGCGGAAAAAAAATTTTCATCTTACATAAAAGTATGGGTATCTCCTTCTCTAACTTATCCATCATCCCGATCTTGATTTCTTTAGCACAAAGCTGTCTATAGAAATAGATGAGCTCGGCTAAAACCTTCCACACCGCATCATCTAGATAGCCTCGGAACATAACAGGTAAGAGTCTTTCCATTATAATGTGATAATCATGACTCTTCAACCCAGTGAGGTTTCCTGTGTTAACATTTACGGCTCGTTTCAGGCTAGCTGCATAACCATCTGGGAATTTCAAAGTTTTCATCCATTTCATAACTTCTTTCTTTTCTTTCGATCGAAGACAGAAAGAAGCACATGGCTTTCCACCACTTTCAGATATTTCAAGAGTTGGACGGTGACAAATGTCTGCCAAATCTAGTCTAGCTTTATGATTGTCTTTCATTTTGCCAGGCATATACATGCAAGTGCTTATGATACTTTCGCTCATATTACGCTCTTGATGCATGACATCAATGTTGTGCATTAGAATCAACGACTTCACATATGGTAGCTCCCGAAGTCCACATATATAAGTCCAATTGTGTTCCTCTCCATAACCTACGAAACATCCAGGACGACCTTCATCAGGAACCAGTTTGTCCAACATATCAGAATTTTCTGACCCGATGAGACGCTTCGGTGGTCCTTTAGTGACAACAGTGTTCTTTCGAAAGACATGCCTCTGTTGCCTAAATATATGATTCGAGGGCAACCAACGTCTGTGACAATCGAAGTAAGATATTTTGCCTCCATGAGTTAGTCGAAAGCAATCCGTGTCTGAAGCACATATCGGACACGGTCTGACCGTGAGTGCTCCATCCGGAAAACATGTCGTATGCCGGCAAATCATGGACGGACCACAAATAAGCAGCTCGAATGTTGAATTTCTGCTTCTTGTAACTGTCGTACGCTTCGACTCCTGTCCACAAGACTTTCAATTCTTCGATCAGCGGTTTTAACATCACGTTGAGACGTGACCCGGGATGATCAGGTCCAGGTACAATGACGCTGAGAAACATGAACTCGTTCTTCGTACAAAAAGCAGGTGGCAGGTTGTACGGAATGACAAAGACAGGCCAACATGAGTGTGGCGTGGCGTTCGTACTGAACGGTGAGAATCCGTCTGTCGCTAATCCGATGTGAACATTCCTCGCATCACGAGAAAAGTCTGGATCGAAACGGTCTAGCGTCTTCCATGCATCACCGTCGGACGGATGCGTCAAGAATTCTTTGTTCTCACGTTTACCTTCTTTGTGCCATCTCATGTGTCTTGCGGTTCTTTTTGAGAGAAACATCCGCTTCAACCGAGGTGTCACAGGCAAGTAACAAAGCTGCTTATGTGCGACATCTGTCATCACATTATCGTCATCGTCATTAACAACTTCGATATACCTTGATTTACCACATTTCAAGCACATCTTCTCATTGGCGTGCTCTTTCCAGAATAGCATGCAGTTGTCTGGGCACACATCGATTTTCTCATACTTCATACCGAGACCAGATATCTTGATCTTTGACTGATACATATCTGGTGGCGCTTTGTGAGGTTGTGGAAGGATATCGCAGATCAATTTCATGAGATCATTGTAGCAGTTGATGGAAAAAAGTACTTGGACTTAATTGCCATAAATCTGGTCAAGAAAGCAAGTACGGTCATAGTCGTGTGTTCATGCAACGGCTCTTGTGATTTCTTCAGCTCCTCGAAGAACTTCTCTGCCTCATTTGTAAGAGGATCCTCCGCTTCCAGAGCTTCTAGCATCTCATCCATCCTATCAACCTCTGTTATATTATCATCCTCATCCACTTCGGCTATGACTCGAGAATTAGTCTCGCAGTGAAAGGTCCACACTTCATAATGTGGAGTGAAACCGTTTCGACATAAGTGAAACGAAAGATCCAATCTTCTCAAAAACTTGGTGTTCCGGCATTTTGTACATGGGCACCGCACCATATCTTCCGTTGACAACGAAAATGCTCGATCCAAAAATTGATCTAACTTGATAAACCACTCATCGGAGTGACCACCAGTTCTGCTCTTCCAGCCAGTATACATCCAACTGCGGTCTTCACCCATGTTTGGCTCTGCAGTTTAACACGAAAGAAATTGTCGTTAATGTATTGTTGGATGTCACGGCCCTACAACCTAGGCAGATAGATCCTAAACCCACCCAAGAGTGACCTAGCGGAGCGTGCTCATGACGAGACGCGTGATCCGGATTCAAACAAAATTTCGGTAGCATAACCCCGCTGTTCTCCATTGCACGCCCAAAAATGGTGCAGCAGAGAACAACAGGGTTACGCCACCGAAATCTCATCCAAATCCGGACCCGCGTCTCGTCACAAGCCATGCCCCCTCGGTCACTCCGAGGCTGTCCAAAAAGGGACAATTCCGAACCTGCACGTCTCACATGCCAATGGCATGTAAGACGTGCCGATCCGAAATGGGTAATACATTGCTATAGGTTACGTTGCTCATTTTCATTTTCAGATCATTTAAGAGAGAGGAAAGAACTAGAGAAAGAGTGAGAGGAAAGTTGGTCTTAGATGACAATTCCATATCCATTTCCACCGTCCACGCAATCGCGGTTCATTGACGTCCTTGCCAACCCGTTCGCTTCCATGTCGCCTTGACTACTGTGGTCTTCACGGCACGACCACACTTATTGCGTGTCGTGCCCTTCCGGGTTGGTCCGAGCCGGCCCAAAACCCCATTATTTATATATATTAAGTAGTCACTCAAAAACATTATATGAATGCACTAAAGTCCAAACATACACTAAACATAATAGAAAAAAATTATTAATTCTAAACACTAACGCAATCAAAAGAACAAGAGAAAAAATTATTAATTCTAGTAACCTGCATAATAAACATATTTATCAAAGCATGACAATTAGTATCAAATTAGGATCTAATTCTCCGACTCAACCCGACCAAGATCTGGACTAAACCCAAACCCAATCCATTTTTTATGTATCAATCAACCCGGCCCAACCCAGCCTGTAAAATTAACCTACAAAACTAAACAACCCAACCCACACCTACTTTTGAGCCCAACCCAAACCGATCTGTTTTCAATAACCCAGATCGCCACCGTTGCGCCCCCACGGCGTCAACCCTTACTGAGCTTATGGGCCAAGCAGGCCGGCCCATTTAAGCATCACCCAACAGAAGAAACTTGGCAGACAGAAGCCAACAAGTGAAGTCCACACAAAAGCAACGCTTAATCAAAGTTGTCGTTCTCACTCTCCCGTCAATTGATAAATGCTGCCGTTAATGGCGGCGACCAACCTCCTAGTTGGAGTGGAGAGGCGCTGCGCCATGGTGACCCTTGGGGACAGCTCGAGCGGCCTGTGGAGCTCGCTCGGTCAGGCGTCGAACGTGGCGCAGCTGGTGGGCGTGGACGCTCTCGGTCTGGTGTCCATGGTCGTGCAGGCCGCGCTGGCGGCGCGGCGCCACCGGGATGCGTGCTGGCGGCTGGCGCAGCACGTGGAGCTCGTCGGTGGCCTGCTGCGGGGCCTGGAGCTCTCCGAGATTTGGTAACAGCAAATGCATGTGCAAATTGAACCCTGTAATATGAAATCATTCTAGCGCCAAACTCATTGGGATATACTGTACTGGCCAATACACCTATAGTTGGTCGAGGTCCGATCGAATTCATGACCTAATAGGCTAAGCTCCATTTCACAACATTAATTTCGGCACATATTTTTTGAATTTCGTATGCTATACCAGCTATTCTAGGCTACTATAGCTAATTGCTGCTACCTCTCTTAACAAAATTGCTAGCTAGATCTGAAAAAAGAAGAGTAACACGGATTAGCACGGACCTCAGTGGCGCCAGAGGCGTCGGGGGCCGGGGGAGCAGCGGGGGCGCGACGGTTCGGGCCGGCGGGGCCGGCGGCAGCGACGCCGGGGGCGCGGCGGGCCGGGGCGGCGGGGGCGCGGCAAGCCGAGGCCGGGGGCGCCACGGACCGGGGGCAGCGGCGGGGCGGCGACGGCGGGGCGGCGACGGCAGGGCGACGGGCCGGCGGCGGCGCGATGACGGCGGGCAAGCGAAGGCGCGCGGCGGGCAGGCGGCGCTGTGATGAGTTGTGAGTGGACGAGAACGAAGGGTCGGGTCGGGATAAAGGCCCTTATTTGCGACGGTCCGCTAAATTGCGACGGCCCGACCATGTGGCCGTCGCAATTAATGTTACTTGCGACGGCCCATTTTGCAGCCGTCGCAAATAAACACTTATTTGCAACGGCTGCTTTAGTTGCGACGGTACTAGGGTTGGCCGTCGCAAATAAGTTATTATTTGCGACGGCACTGGGGCTGGCCGTCGCAAATAAGCTGTTATTTGCGACGACCATGTTATTTGCGACGGCCAGAGGCGGGCCGTCGCAATTTATTCTATTTACGACGGCTGGCCGTCGCAAATAAATGTAGCCGTCGCAAATGATCGATTTTCCTGTAGTGAGTGCTACAGTTCGATATTATTTTTCTAATTACCGTTTCATGATCCATATTGATATTTTCTAAATTATCGATTCATGATCCATATTGATATATTTTCACTCCAATAATATCGTTTTCTGATGTTCCATTACTACTATGTCATATTTGTTTGAGTGAGGCTTCCTACTCACTACAAGGATCCCAAAAATTAACAACTGCTAGAAGCCGTCGTAAACAAGACATGCCATCATAAATAAGTTATCTACAAAGGCACATGCTTATTTACGACGGCAGACATTGATAGAAAATAGTCGTAAATAAGGTCATTCTAACCATCGTAAATAATTGGCCTCGTACCACGTGGAGCCTCAGCCTCCTTAGGCGTCCACTACAGGAATCCCGACCACGTACGTCGGTCAGGTAGGGCCGACGTTATTAATGACAAAAGATTGACGTAGGTTACTAATTTATATCGGTTTTTTCTTAATTGCAATGATTATTAGCTGACGTTAAGGTTTGATCATAAGTTAATTAACTTACGTCGACGTCTCGCAACCGACTTAAGTACCTTCTCGGGTTGGAGGACTTGCTTCATTCGAGACGACCCAATGATGGTGCCCCCGCAATAGCTGTGACAACGACGAGCACCTGAAGCTTGTCACACTGGAGTCACTGATACTTGTTTTTAGTACCTAGGGGTCACATATATAAATAAGCATTCGTTCCTCACAAACTCGAGTAGCCCGTGAGAGTTGGGTAATAGAGACCACAAAAGAGAGTATGTGAGATGCAAAGTGCTATTATTCAATATTTTTTTCTAAATTATCCATTCATGATCCATATTGATATTTTCTAAAGTATCGATTCATGATCCATATTGATATATTTTCATTCCAATAATATCATTTTCTGATGTTCCTTTAATACTATGGCGTATTTGTTTGTGAGTGAGGCTTTCTACTAACTACAAGGATCCTAGAAAATAACAACGGCTAGCCGTCGTAAATAAGACATATGCCGTCATAAATAAGTTATCTGCGACACATATGCTTAGTTACGACGGCAGCCATTGATAGAAAATGGTCGTAATAAGGCTATTTACAACGGCAATCGCTATAAATAAACTTATTTACGACAGCTCATCCTAACAGTCGTAAATAATTGGCCCCGTACCATGTGGAGCCTGGGCCTCCTTATTTACGACGGCGTCCCTGGATTGTCGTAAATAAGAGCTCTTATTTACAAAGACATGGGTCTGAGCCATCGTAAATAACTTTGATTTATTTATGATTGCCTCAATATGACTTATTTACGACAGTACAACTAGACCATCGTAAACAAGAGTTTTTATTTTAAAAAAAAAACTTAAAAAATAGGTTTCTTACACGCATTCACATAAAAACAGTCATATATAAACAGCACAATATCACATCATGTTACATCACAAATGCAAAAATGTTCATCACATCACACCTAAAGTACACACTACCACCTCCGCTACTTCCCGGGTCAAAGAAGTCATCTCTGCATGCCAATCCTGGGTCGGTAGCTGTGACGATAGAGTATGAGCTGCCATCATTGATCATGTAATGCACAAGAGTAGTTAGGCATGTTTATAGCTTTCAAAATATATTTTTAACTAAATTTACTTAATTGAGCTAGAATTAAACATGTTTACCTATATTTGGCTAAGTTGAGCAAATTTAGCTAAATTAGGCTAGATTTGACTATGCTTGACTAAGTTTGTCTCAGTTTGACTAGGTTTAGTTAAGTTTGATCAAATTTGATTATAATTGCAGAATGATTGGTTATCTATGCTCTTGAAGAAGGCACGGGTAGCTCCATCGGCACCTGTGGCGGCTGCCAATAAGGAATGATGATATGTTTCCTATGCTGCTGAGATAATGCATATCATTCCAAAAACATTAGAACATACATATCCCTAAAATGCTAGTAATTTAAATTACTTACTTGCATCGCTGCTTGCAACTGTGCCATGTAGCTCACCTGATACTCTTGTGTGGTCTTGTGCAAAACTTTCTCCTTCTTTAGCTCTACCTGGGTCTGCCTGAGCTCCTCTTGCATGCTCTGAACCTCCAGGTCTCTTTGCAAGAGATGACGGCTCGACTCGGTGGACAAAGCCTGCAATGAAGCCCTAAAAGTTGGCGCCTCCCTCGAGTCAACCACTACATTGAATATGGCAAACTTACAAAAAGAATAAAGACTGAGTATAAAGTTTTGTATCTCGAATTCAAAAAAATAGATAACTCATCGTCAATGGGCTTTTGCGCCTCCGCGTGCATACACGGCACTGGATCCATTGAAATGTTTGCCCATCGTACCCTTCGTCGTGAATCTTCACCGCCTCCTAATCATACTTTTCCTACGAATACAAAAAACTATATAAGCGTGTCAATAATAATATTAGTTACAATTCAATTCAAGTATGTTGAGGACTCACTATTCGATCCGTCACCACCAGAGTGCACAAGTGGTCGAGCTGTGAAGAGTCACCCCCCATGTGGCCTCTCTTCCGCACTTCAACTTGGCTCGACCATGCACCGATTTCGCGCTCCTGTGGATACATGTTACTAGAATAAATATATTATGAATACATTTTCATACATAATTTACTTATCATGCATTTAGCAATAAGTATATGTCCATTTGGACCATACATATGGCCCCCCTCTGCACCCTCGGGCCCTCTTGAACTCGGCGATGAATTCCTCACTAGCCCACAACCGATGGATGACTCGGTAAGCTTCCGGACGGTCCACCAACCAAGAAACACCAACCTCCACACATTTAGTATTTGGTCAAAATATCGTTAACATAACAAAATAATACAACAAATAACATTGACAAGTTACCTCAGCGTACTCCACCTCAAGTAAGTGTCCGAGACCTCTCTGAACATCCCCATCTCCTGTCATGGATGCTTCTTCAAGTATTCATTAATAGCTTGAATACATGCATAAGATAGTGCTTCTTGTAACAGTTGTACACTTCGGCTCCTATCCATATATTTTTTAATTCTTCAATCAACGGTTTCAACATCATGTTGAGGCATAGACCAGAATAATCCGGTCCAGGTAGGACATGAGAAAGGAATATGAACTCGTACTTCATAAATGGAGAAGGTGGTACGTTGTACGGAATAGCAAAGACGAACCAACAAGGTTATGGTGTGACATTTATATTGAATGGTGAGAAACCATATGTCGCTAACCCGATGCAAACATTTCATGCATCACTGGTGAAATTTGCATCAAAGCTGTCAAATGCTTTCCATACCCCACCGTCGGACGAGTGAATCATGACTCGATAGTTCCCACGTACAACTTCTTTGTGCCACATCATGTGCTTGAAGGTTCTTTTTGCGAGGAACAACCACTTTAACCAAGGTTTAACATACAATTAACGAACTTGCTTATGTGCTACTTATGTCATCACCTTATCACTGTCATCATTAGCAACTTCGATAAACCTTGATTAACCACATTTTAAACACGTGTTCTCTTTAGCATGCTCTTTCCATAAAAGCATGCACTTATCTGGACCATCTTTTCGTATTTCATACTAAGACCGGACAATATTTCTTCAACGTGTACATATCTTTAGGCATTTTATGGGAATGTAAAAGGATATCACTGATCAATTTGATGAGATCATTGTAGTAGATATTGGAGAAGAAGTACTTGGACTTTGTTGCCATAAGGAATGACATGAAAGCAAGGAGGGTCACTTGTCTGTGTTCATGCGGCGGCTCTTTTGAAGCTTTGAGAAGCTTGAAGGACGCTTCAACCTACGTTGTAGGAGGATGCTCCGTAAACTCTGGTTGTATCGCTTCAAGCATCTCGTCCATCCTATCAACTCCCTATGCTACAATCATCCTCTTCCGCTTCTTGTATGGCTTGAGTAGCTGACTCGTCGTGACAAAACCACAACTCATAATGTGAGATAAAATCGTTTCAACACAAGTGTATTGAAACTGTCATGTTGTCCAAACACTTTGTACTCTGACATCTCCTACATGGGCACCACACTTTATCGATTTTTCACAACGAAAAGCACGATCTATAAAAGGCTAGTCTTGGTCAACCACTCATCTGAGTGAGCCACATTCTTGGTCCAACCAATATACATCTAACTACGATTTCATCCATGTTTGAGGCTATAGATTACAGTCAGGCAAATCATCATTAGTTTATACTTTATTTCATGTCACAACCCACATCTATTGAGAAGGATAGGTCTTAAACGCACCCAAGAGTGTCAGAGGGGAATGTGATTATGATGAGACGCGGAGTCCGGATATGAACGAAATTTTGACAGCATAACCCCGCTGTTCTCCAACTCCACACTAAAAAATGATGAATTGGAGAACAAAAGAGTTATGTTATCGAAATTTCGTTCGGACCCAGACTCCGCGTCTCATCATAAGGACGATCCCTCGGTCACTCCTAGGCTGTCCAAAAATAAACAATTCCGAACTTACACGCCTCACATGTTTAACGCATGTGAGACGTGACGGTTCAAAATGGGTGACACTTAGATTTCGTTACTCATGTTGAATCATTCAATATTGTCGTAAATAACTTAGTTACGATAATTTTCCCCTTATGTACGATTGCATGTAACTGTTTTAAATCTACATAATTCCTCTACTAATCAACTAACTAATCCAATCAATAAAATCTACTAATCAACATATAAACATTAGCAACACTCAATCAATAAAATCTACTAATCAAGTAATGAACATTAGCAAAAATAATAAACATTAGTCAACTTAATTAAAACTAATAAACATTAATCAACTTATCAAAACTAATAAACATGAGTCGTCTAATTAACTTATAAAAACTAGTAAACAATAAATAATTAATCAATACTTCAATTAATCAAATGTAATCAACGTTAAACAATTAATCAACATTAATTAATTTAAAAAAAGGGAGTGGGGGACGGCATGGGTGGGGGACGGGTAGGCCATGGTGCCATCACGGGGGGGGGGGGGGGGGGGGGGGGGGGGTGCGACGACGGTTGTGTCGCATGCGGGACATGGAGAGCGACGATGGCGTCGCGCGGGGGAAGGGGCTTTGGAGCAGCAGCGTGCGTGGGTGAGGGGGCCGACGACGGTAGCACGTTTTGGGAAGGGGTGACGGTGGCGCACGGGCAAGAGGGGGGGGGGGCATGACGACACACGTGGGAGAGGAGGGAGGCGGCGGCACACTAGGGTAGGTGATGGCAGCGTGACAATGGAGCATAGGGCAATACCTAGGAGGAGGACAATGGAGCATAGGGCAATACCTAGGAGGAGGCTCTGAGGGCATGGGACGGCGACGACGTGAGTGGATGAGCAATGCGACTCAGAGTGGGGGAGAAAGAGAAGGGGTGGGCGTCAAGCCGCGTAATAGACCACTATTTACGACGGCTCACTCATTGGCCGTCGTAAACAACCGTTACTTAATACGGTCAGCCGTAACTGTTGCAAGTTAAGCTCGCTGTCCTAAATAAAGTTATTTACGATAGTTGGACCACTTTTCATCGTAAGAAAGTTTAACGGATGTAAATTTATCAGTTCCTGTAGTGATTGATTTGCTACGGCATCCAACGCACCATAAAGCAGACGCATCCAATGCACCATAAAGCAGACACATCCAACACTGTACCCAGATCAAACTGGCACTTCAGCATGCTATACTACTACATTCTAGAAATGCATAACAGCTCCAGCTGGCTGGTTAAAAGTTTTCGGCCTAGTACATTATCTACAGTGTTGCAAGGACTATAAAGTTCGCTTTACCTGATGCAGGCAACCAACATTGTTCCAAGTTCCAACCGAGCAAAATATGCATTCACAGAACATTTGAGAAATAAATCACAGTTAATTCACAAGCCAACCAAGTCCAAACAACACTAGAACCCAGTACACTTGTCTGATTTGGGTACAGCAACCTGGATCTGAATATTTTATTCATAAGATCGTAATCCATTTATATCTCAGACCACATGCGGCGAAGGCTGACTCACGCGGACCCGAGGAAACGGCCCATCCAAGCAGAGAAGCGAGACCAGGCGACGTCTACAGCTTCTTGGTTCTCATCTGTCAAACCCATTCCTTTCTTCCTCTCGAGGGCCTCAGGCGATGTGTTCATGAAAGCATGCGAGCATCCATGGTATATGTGAACTTCATATGGAACCCCAGGAGACTTCAGCTTCTCCTCAAGGGACTTGGCCGCCTGAAACAGAACGTGGTAGTGTTATATTCTTTACTCAATGTACAGAGGATATGCCATTCTTGGTTTTTCTTTGGGCATTTTTAAAGTAGATTAAGAGCATGCCAGATATCAAAGACATCGCGCAGAGTCATATTCATACATGATTATTACTAAGGCATAGTAAACTTATTAATTATCCAACAATGCTAAGTATCTGAAATTAAATAGGACAGTTGCGCAACTGACCCACCCTCTTTTTTAGGTTTGCATGTTTGATCCAGATCTATCAAAATGAAATCACCATTTGACACTGTTTCTAACACCGTTAGCTTCAGCTAATTAGAATTATAAAAAAATGAAAAACAGTTGGATAATAGAAATATGACCAAAATGAGCCCTGAACACAACTGTCCCACAACCCTCCTAACCTTGTCTCGAATCTCCTAACACACAAGGTGGCACAACTGCGGCGGCAGGCGGATCACGCGACGGTGGCGGAGCATGCGCACGCTCATCGTCTACAGAGTGCGCTCATCTCCTGCAGCTTCTCGAATCTCCTAACACACGAGACGGCACAGCTGCGGCGGCAGGCGGATCGCACGGCGGTGGCGGAGCATGCGCACGCTCATCGTCTACTGAGTGCGTGCTCGTCTACCTCCTGCAGCCGCAACAACGACGTAGGCGGGCGGGACTCTGACAAGACCATGGCCGTGGACGAGGCGCTGGCTGCCATGACAGCGTATGTGTTGGGGCAGCGAGGTGGCCGCAATGTGGCGCCGTTCGAGCAGTCGGCATCGGTGCAGCATGCCGGAAGCATCAGAGCCAGGGTCCACCGCTGCTCCGGAGGTGCAGCCGGCGCTCATTGAGCTCCAACCTTAGTAGCTCGTAGCCAAGGTGAGAAAAGCCTCAGCAGCTAGTTAATGTGTTAAGCTAGGATCTGCATATTTCCATCTTTCTTGAAAAATCCCTAGATTGGTCATGCTAGTTCGTCATGGATGACTTGCTTTCCTTGCAAAAATTTGAAGTGATGTTACACTTGAACGCATCATCTACATTTGTTGTAGAAAATCATTAATAGGAATCAAACTGTGTTGGCGCTTACTGAATTTAACTCGGAAAACAAGCCTCGATTTAATTAACTTCTAGTAGATGGTTGTCAGTCAATATTTGGGCACAACTCATTGACTAATATGCAGTTTGATGATCATTTCATGAAAGCTACCTTGGCTGAATGAATTTGCTAATGGTCAGTGAAATATTTGATTTCCTTAGACTGTTGTTATGCAGTTTGCAGCAGGCGTTGATACATTTAGATGCCATGCAATGAGATATATTTTGTGTTGTTGTTTTTGTTTTGTGAGAGAAGGGACCCTAATTAATGTTGTATAATGTCTTATTACAATCGTAGGATTTATATAGTGGTTTGCTTAGAATGGAGGATGAACATTACATATTTAGCATACCATTTGTTAATCATGACATCATTAGACAGTGCTTCTGTTGATCATTGTAGGAGCAGTCAAATGTTTCCTGTGAACCCTTTTTTCTAAATTACTGCATCTATAGCTGTTTGAGAAATCATAGTGGTAAACACCAAAATCAGATAGCCATGATAAGTGTAGTAACTTTTCCATCTTATTTACTAACATGTTTCATTCTTCGTATGCAGATCTAGTGTAAGTGCAAGTGATGTGACAGAAGCGAGAACACCATCTACTATGAAAGGAATGGGAAGAGGGAGAGGAACAGGGAGGCTAGCTAAATGATTTGGTGTTTGAATGGTTATGTAATGGCTAGTTGCTAGTTGATGCTTTTATTGCATTATTTTGAGACTGTAATGTTTAACTACTTTGCAAATGTTGACTTGTATTACCTCTCTTTGTCAGATATTACGTTAATATTGTGTGTGGGTTGCCATATATGTGATATTAATTTATAATGTGAGTTCATATATATGAAATTGTTTGCTGCCCAAATGGTCAAATTATACCAAAATTGCTGTTGAAGTTCTCTAAATTTTAAATTCGTTATGATTTATAAATTAATTAAAATCAAATTATTAATAAGAAATGTTTAAATTGTTGCTGAAATTCTGCTACAATAATAAGGATAATGATGAAATTTGGGTATACAAAGTAGGGTCACACATGAAGATTATAATGAAAAGAAGGGTCAATGATGCAAGGGTAAACTTCTGTTTTTGTCATGGACTTAACACCATTAAATAGTCTTAACGGAGTCCAATCCATTTGTTCAATTTGAAAAACAGGACAAACCTTTAAAAAGAGGAACAAACGTGCAATTAGAGTTCAAAACAAGGTCAGTTTGTGAGGAATAATTCATTGGAATTTCGAGTTTAATTTTAGTCCAGCATTCCAACAATTGGTATACAGAGCTAGGGTTCAAAGTCAAAGTCTTGCCCCTGGAAGAACGTACTCTCGGGGGTGACCAATGATGGAAATAAGGGCGGCTCAAGAAGGTATCTCGGCGAGTTATCTCTGCAAGATTGCAGCGAAGGCCAGCACGGTCAGACCGGATCGAGGTGGCTTGGTGTACGAGAGGTCGTCGGAACTGAAGAAGGATGGATCAACGATTTCATAACAAGCTTCGGGCGGAACTCGAAGGTCGTCAGCGAGTCTCAATGGAGGCACATGATTCGTGCACGAACGAACGTAGATCCAACGCACGAATGTAGATCCAACATGAATCGGGCGAAGATCGCAGCTCCAAGAGGGGAGGGGCGATGGTGACTATGGATCAAGGACGTCACGAGGCGGCTCCAGGCATCTCAACAACACGAGTGGGCTTGGACCATGCGCGGCGCGCGTCCAAGGCGAGGGAGAAGAGCAACTCGCGACCCCTAGGGCGGTGACTTGGCAGCTCGGCTGGTTGATGCAGATGCATCGTTGAGAAGGGGATGGTGGCTCCCTGTGAAGCGCGTGTGAAGCACGTGACAGGGCCGATTGTGGTGTTCCGGTGTGTGGAAGAAGACTCCAGCTGGGCTAGGTTGGGCCAGAGTAGGCCAATTTCGAGCCCACAACCAAGGTGGAGAGGCTCGACTAGCCCTGATGGGCCTGATTGTTGGGCTGCAAGTGGTTTTGGTGGTTTTCGCTAAGGCCACCAAAAGTGCACTAAAAGTTTTTCGTTTCTTTGCTAGAAGTACACAGGAGGTGTTCAAAATAATCTTGTATTCTATGTTAGACTGCCCTTGTATTAGGGTACTATAGGGGCAGTTTAGTCCTTTTGTATTAGGCTTCTTGGCCCCCAAGTTAGGTTCCTTGGCCCTTAAGTTTTGTACACATACATATGTACACATGGGCTGTTAATGGAATTAATCTATCCCCTTCCAATTTGGTATCAGCAGCTTCCTCTCTCTCTCCCCATGACAGCGGGCGCCGCCGCCACTGGCGTGCCGAGCACGACCGCCGCCGTCCTCCTCCTGCCGGTCCCTCCCTCTCTCCTCCCACCGACGTTGCTCCAGCCGCCGCCGCCCCTGACCGTCAGGACCCAGATCTGGCGCCGCCGGTCCTCCTGGACCCGTCATCGCCTCCTTCCTCGGGCTGCCTGGCCGCGCCGCCGTCGGGCCCCGTCGTCCTTGGGCCGCCGCCGCCCCTGATCACTGCGGCGCCGCCCTTGGCCACCGCCGGCGGCCGCTTGACTGTCGCCCCTGGCCACCGCCGGCGGCCGCCGACCCTGGCCGCCCCTGGCCGCCGCCCGTGGTCAGCCAGTACACGTCTGGCGAGCCCCTGGCCGCCCATAGTCGCCGCCCCTGGTCGGCCAGTACTGGATCGGCCGCCACTGCTGCAGCCGGGACCGGATCCACCGCCCCCCACGATCTTGCGGTCTCACCCGCACCCGCCAACCCCCTGCCGGTCGCCGCCGCCGCGACATGGCCTGCTCCGGCGCCGTGGTTCGCTGCATCGCCGTCTTGGGCTGCCATGTCGCTGCCTTGGATCGCTGCTACTAGGATCGGGCCTGGTGCCCCATTTCCTCACCCTCGGGCCCCACCGCCGGCGACCGGAGGCAGGCCACCCACCTACGGTACCTCTGTCCTGACATCACAGCCACCGTGGTGGTCCTTGTCTGTCGTAGGTGCTGCGGGAATCGGCGCACCATCGTCGAGCTACGGTCTCGACGCTCCGACCGATCATAGCGGTGGATCTGGCACTGCCTTTTCTGCCCCCGTGCAGGTGCTGCCTGCACACACACCCCCGGCCGCCCAAGCTGTCGCGCAGCCGCCGGCCGCTTTCCTCTGCGCCACCAGCCGAACCCGCGCCGCCGATCTCCTTCACCCAGGCAGCCGCTGCTGCCTGGGCCCCTCAGGCCGCCGCTGCCCGGCCGGATCCAGCTGCCACTTGGGCCGCGCCACTGAGCCACCTTGCGGATGGCTCGTCCGCTCGAGCCTACTGGGCTTCGGGGAACCCAGTAGGCCAGCCTGCGTCTTTGGTGCAGCACAACCGGCAGTCACTCGCGTCCTCTTTCAGCGCACCAAGTCTCCCTCCACCCGATCCTGACTGGGTTGTGGACTCCGGAACTTCATACCACACCACTCCTAACGCTGGTATACTCTCTTCTACTCGCCCTTTACACCACTCTTCTCTTTCATCTATCGTTGTTGGGAATGGGTCTGTACTTCCGGTCACCTCAGTAGGTGACTTGGGTACGCCGGGTTCTTTTCAACTTCGTGATGTTCTTGTTGCCCTGACATCACTCAGCACCTTCTTTCCGTTCGTCGTTTCACTACTGACAATCGTGTTTCCATCGAGTTCGATCCTTTTGGTTTATCTGTGAAGGATCTTACTACTCGACGTCTTCTCTTTCGCTGTGAGAGTTCGGGACCTCTGTACACGATGCGTCTTCCAGCTTTCACTCCGCCTCTTGCCCTGACTACGACAGCCTCTTCGATCATCTGGCATCGTCGGCTTGGTCACCCCAGCATTGATGCTATGTCGAAGTTGTCCGGTAGTTCGGTGATTTCGTGTACTCGGGGCACTCATGAGTCTCTTTGCCATGCTTGTCAGTTGGGTCGCCACGTTCAACTTCCTTTTTCACACTCTGTCACTCGTGTCGAGCACATCTTTGATCTGATTCACTGTGATCTTTGGACATCTCCTATTCTCAGTGTTTCCGGCCTTAAGTATTACTTGGTCGTCTGATGATTTCTCACACTATTCGTGGACTTTTCCTTTGCGAAAGAAGTCTAATACTTTCGCCTCTCACTTCTTAGCTTGGGTGTCCACCCAGTTTGGATGCACAATCAGGGCGGTCCAGTGCGACAACGGGCGCGAGTTTGACAACTTTGCGTTCTGTGACTTCCTTCTTCCTTACAGTGTTCAGTTGCGCATGTCTTGCCCGTACACCTCTCCCCAGAACGGCAAGGTTGAGCGCATGATTCGGACCACCAACGATGTCATGCGCTCCTTGATGTTCCAGGCTTCTACTCATGCTCGCTACTGGGCGGAGGCGCTTCACACCGCCACTTACCTCATTAATTGCCTTCCTACTAAGGCGATTAGTGCTCCCACTCCTCATTTCGCTTTGTTAGGCACCCCTCTTCTTTACGACCACCTTCGAGTTTTCGGGTGCGCTTGCTACCCTAATCTCTCTGCCACCGCCCCTCATAAGCTCGCGCCTCGTTCGACTCGGTGTGTCTTCCTTGGGTACTCCCCCGATCATAAGGGATATTGGTGTCTCGACCTTACCACTCGCCGCATCTTGGTCTCCCGACACGTCGTGTTCGACGAGTCCTCCTTCCCTTTCGCTGGGTCCTCCTCTGACTCGGTCTCCGAGTTGGATTCTCTTTTTTCCACTGACCCTGAGGCCGCTCCTGTCCAGCGACCTTGTTTTTTACCTTCTGCAGGTCTTCCTCTAGCAGCGCCAGACACGACCACGGTGTCTCAGACACCACCTGTCGTGCCTCCTACGGCTCCGGCGTTCTTGCCGCCACTGGCCGTACCTCCGACGGCCCCGACGCCGCCTATCGTGCCACGCGCGGCCCTAGCGTCCCCGACGCCGCCTGCCGTGCCAAGCACGGCCCCGGCATTCCCGACGCCGCCTCCTGCGGCCCCAGCGTCCACGACGCCGTCTGACGTGCCACGCGCAGCCCCGGCGTCCCCGACGTCGCCTGCCGTGCCACGCGCGGCCCTGACGTCCCCGGCGTCCCCGACATCGTCAGCCGCACCACCCGTAGCCACTGGACCGCGGTACGCCGAGCCCGTTCTCGTATATCAGCAACTAGCGCGGTTTGGTGCACCGTCCTCTTCCCGCACCGAGCCTCCGGTGTACCACCCTCCGCTGCTCCACCGGGACCCTCGTCACGTTCACCCGATGGTGACTCGACGGGTTGCTGGTGTTCTTCAACCGGTGGAGCGCTTCTCAGGGATCGTTCTATCATCCTCGACCTCCCCGTTGCCTGCCTCGTCACCCATCTCGCCTATCCCCTCTTCTCTCCACAGCACCCTCGCCGACCCTCACAGGCGTCGGGCTATGGAAGAAGAGTATGCGGCCATGCTAGCCAACCGGACCTGGGACCTGGTTCCCCGTCCTAGTCGTGGCAATGTTGTCATGGGCAAGTGGGTGTTCACGCATAAGAGGAAGGCGGATAGGTCTCTTGAGAGGTACAAGGCACGGTGGGTACTTTGCGGTTTCACGACGAGACCTTCAGCCCGGTGGTGAAGCCGGCGACGGTTCGCACCGTTCTGTCGCTGGCTTTGTCGCGTTCTTGGCCTGTCCACCAGCTAGACGTCAAGAACGCCTTCCTCCACGAGACGTTGACGGAGATGGTGTACTGCAGTCAGCCGACGGGGTTCGTTGATTCAGCCCGTCCAGACCTGGTCTGTCGGGTGAACAAAAGTCCCTGTACGGGCTGAAGCAGGCGCCTCGGGCTTGGTACAGCCGGTTCGCCTCCATCCTGGTCTCGCTCGGCTTCGTCGAGGCCAAGTCGGACACATCGCTCTTCGTCTACAGGCGTGAGGATGACACTGTCTACCTCCTCCTGTACGTGGACGATATTGTCCTCACGGCGGTCCAGCCCGACTCTTCTTCAGCGTACGATCTCCGCCCTACAGCGCGAGTTCGCAATGAAGGATCTCAGTCAGCTCCACCACTTCCTGGGCATTGCGGTCGAGCACCGCCCGGGCGCTCTGTTCCTCCACCAGCGCCAGTACTGTCTGGATATCCTCGAGCGAGCGGGCATAGCTGATTGCAAGCCGTGCTCCACTCCCGTGGACACCCAGGCGAAGGTGTCTTCGGCCGACGGCGCCCCGGTCGCTGACTCCACCTCTTACCAGAGTCTTGCAGGTGCCCTGCAGTACCTCACCTTCAACAGGTCGGACATCTCCTACTCGGTTCAGCAGGTGTGTCTCCACATGCACAATCCGCGGGAGCCGCATCTCACGGCGGTGAAGCGGATCCTTTGGTATCTGCGTGGCACCCACGACTACGGCCTTCTTCTACAGCGTGACTCTGCCTCCGAGCTGTTCGTCTACACCGACGCTGACTGGGCGGGTTGCCCGGACACCCGCCGGTCCACCTCCGGCTACGCCGTCTTCCTGGGCGGCAGCCTCGTCTCCTGGTCCTCGAAGCGGCAACCCGTGGTGTCCCGCTCGAGTGCCGAGGTGGAGTACCGCGCTGTGGCCAATGGCGTGGCCGAGTCCTCCTAGCTTCAGCAGCTGCTTCAGGAGCTCCACTCCCCCCTCGCCCGGAGTACGTTAGTCTACTACGACAACGTCAGTGCCATCTACCTCTCCACCAACCCGGTGCAGCATCAGCGCACGAAGCACGTGGAGATCGACCTTCACTTCGTCTGTGAGTGGGTGGCTCTCAGGGAGGTACGAGTCCTACACATTTCGACGTCGTCGCAGTTTGCCGACGTCTTCACGAAGGGACTTCCTTCGACGGTGTTCACCGAGTTTCGGTCCAGTCTCAACATCTGCCGTGGCTAGATGTTAGGACTGTGGGGGGTGTTAGACTGCTCTTGTATTAGGGTACTATAGGGCAGTTTAGTCCTTTTGTATTAGGCTTCTTGGCCCCCAAGTTAGGTTCCTTGGCCCTTAAGTTTTGTACCCATACATATGTACCTCTGGGCTGTTAATGGAATTAATCTATCCCCTTCCAATTTTCTAAAAGGTAAAACGCGTCTAGATTCAGGCGCAGCTAAAGGTGTTAGTTTGAGTCTGGACTAAAGGTGAAGAGTCCAAAAATAGTAGAGGAAATAGAGTCTGAAATAGTTAGGGAGGGACTCCTATCTGTAATAGTCTATATAAAGTTGGGATTATTCGAGAAATAAACAAGAAATTGAGTTCCGGAATTCCAACAATTGTATACAGAGCTAGTAGATCCGAGGAGGGAGAGCGTACCTCGTCAAAACAAGAGAACTAGGCGACCTGCGACCCCAGTGCGATGCGAACCCGGCGAATCCCGGCGTCCCGACGTGGATCTCAAGGAAGACGACCGGATCTGTGTGGATTCGGCGGAGATCGACGGCGGACGGCGATTCGGAGGCGGCGCGACTTCGGCGGGGGGCGCAACGGCGCAACCAAGCGATGGCAGCGCTCTTGGAGGAGAGAGAGGACGTGCGAAGCGGAGGTGGCGCGACTTTGACGGGGGGACGCACTGCGCGGAAGCGGCAAGCGCTCGACGCGTCGGCTGTTGGCGCAGGCACGAGCGGTGGCGGCACTCTGAGGACTTCGAGGGTGGGGCGGCGGCTGGGTTAGGTTTCCATAGGAAACTCAACCACACGCGGTTTCCTTCGGAGGCCTGGGCTGAGTTGGGCCTCGGTGACAACAGAGGTGGGCCAGAGAAGGAAACAAGCCCACGATCTGTGAGGAAGAGAATTCAGTAAGTGGGTTGGGCCTAGACTAGAGCATCGAGTTGCACAAAAGATTGAAGTAAGGCCAGTAATCTATTGCGCGCCGATCTGATTTGTGGCCCAACTGTCTGAGATGGAGAATAAAATGGCACTTCAATATCCCCTACTTACGAAGATCAATTATACAGCATGGGCTATCAAGATGAAGGTATTTTTAAAAGCGCGGGGGGTATGGGAAGCTGTGGAGGGGACAAAGAAAGTTGATCCAAAACAAGATCAGTTGGCTCTTGCGACCATCTACCATGCTATTGACGAAGACACTCTTATGCGTATTTCCTCCGACCACAGTTGTGTGAGTTCCTACCACTCGAGGTGGCCATTGTGATAGAACCAGACACCTAAGATGTAGCAGTGTGGAACCTCTTGGCAAGTTACGACCTATGCGATTAGGATCACTTCTTCACGTTACATAGGAGGAGCAAGCAACGACTGCAGCGCTCCAGCAATGGCGGCATTGGAAGTATAGCACGACCATTTGTGCACAATCGGTTTCCAACATGGGAGTCATGGTGCAGTGGCATTTTGGGATGAAGATGAATCCATTCTGGAGATGAAAATTTGTCCATCCCAAACTCGTATGTAGGATGAAGATGAGCCCATTTTGAGGTTGAAGATGTGCTCAACCTGAATTTAAGTGCGGGGTGAAGATGTGTTCATCCCGGGTATGAAGATGTGTCAATCCCAAAGTTGTGCAAGGTGAAGATGTGATCATCCTGGAGGTGTAGTTGTGTCAATCAAAAGAGTGCGTGTAGGGTGGAAAAGTTGTGTCACCATCCTAAATTTGAACCCATTCTGGCGATGAAAATGTGTCCATCCCAAACTCGTATGTAGGATGAAGATGAGCCCATTTTGAGGTTGAAGATGTGCTCAACCTGAATTTGTGTGCGGAGTGAAGATGTGTTCATCCCGGGTATGAAGATGTGTCAATCCCAAAGTTGTGCAAGGTGAAGATGTGATCCTCCTGGAGGTGTAGTTGTATCAATCAAAAGAGTGTGTGTAGGGTGGAAAAGTTGTGTCACCATCCTAAATTTGAACCCATTCTGGGGATGAAAATGTGTCCATCCCAAACTCTTATGTAGGATGAAGATGAGCCCATTTTGAGGTTGAAGATGTGCTCAACCTGAATTTGTGTGCGGGGTGAAGATGTGTTCATCCCAGGTATGAAGATGTGTCAATCCCAAAGTTGTGCAAGGTGGAGATGTGATCATCCTGGAGGTGTAGTTGTGTCAATCAAAAGAGTGCGTGTAGGGTGGAAAAGTTGTGTCACCATCCTAACTTTGAACCCATTTTGGAGATGAAAATGTGTCCATCTCAAACTCGTATGTAGGATGAAGATGAGCCCATTTTGAGGTTGAAGATGTGCTCAACCTAAATTTGTGTGCGGGGTGAAGATGTGTTCATCCCGGGTATGAAGATGTGTCAATCTCAAAGTTGTGCAAGGTGAAAATGTGATCATCCTGGAGGTGTAGTGTCAATCAAAAGAGTGCGTGTAGGGTGGAAAAGTTGTGTCACCATCCTAAATTTGAACCCATTCTGGAGATGAAAATGTGTCCATCCCAAACCCGTATGTAGGATGAAGATGAGCCCATTTTGAGGTTGAAGATGTGCTCAACCTGAATTTGTGTGCGGGGTGAAGATGTGTTCATCCCGGGTATGAAGATGTGTCAATCACAAAGTTGTGCAAGGTGAAGATGTGATCATCCTGGAGGTGTAGTTGTGTCAATCAAAAGAGTGCGTGTAGGGTGGAAAAGTTGTGTCACCATCCTGAATTTGAACCCATTCTGAAGATGAAAATGTGTCCATCCTAAACTCATATGTAGGATGAAGATGAGCCCATTTTGAGGTTGAAGGTATGCTCAACCTGAATTTGTGTGCGGGGTGAAGATGTGTTCATCCCGGGTATGAAGATGTGTCAATCCCAAAGTTGTGCAAGGTGAAGATGTGATCATCCTGGAGGTGTAGTTGTGTCAATCAAAAGAGTGCGTGTAGGGTGGAAAAGTTGTGTCACCATCCTAAATTTGAACCCATGGAGATGAAAATGTGTCCATCCCAAACTCGTATGTAGGATGAAGATGAGCCCATTTTGAGGTTGAAGATGTGCTCAACCTGAATTTGTGTGCGAGGTGAAGATGTGTTCATCCCGGGTATGAAGATGTGTCAATCCCAAAGTTGTGCAAGGTGAAGATGTGATCATCCTGGAGGTGTAGTTGTGTCAATCAAAAGAGTGTGTGTAGGGTGGAAAAGTTGTGTCACCATCCTAAATTTGAACCCATTCTGGAGATGAAAATGTGTCCATCCCAAACTCGTATGTGTGGGTGGGTGGGTGGGTGTGTGTGTGGTGTGTGTGTTCTCTAGAAAACAAGATAAGGAGGTGATTGTTAGTTAATCTTGTTTTCTAGTTAGTTTAGTTATGATCTGATTATATCCGATCAGTTAGGGATAAAATAAAATATGATCCAAGGAAAGTTCAAGATTTATTTCTATCTTTATGAGTTTTAAGTTAGGAAACTCTATCTGTGTCATGGGCCATAAATAGCCGGCTATTTGTGAGGAATAAATCATTGAAATTTTTCAAGTTTAATTTTAGTCCAGAATTCCAACGGTATGGATCATTGATAAGCACGTGGCAAACAAATATCAGAAAGGTGACTAGGTAAGACATGGATCAGCATGTCTTTGCAATAGAAACAAGTGGGTAAGGAGGATGGCCTTACGGTGACATCTGAAAATCCAATAAAATTATCATGTTCCCCGAAATGAGCCTGAATAGGGGCCTTAGCCTTAGAAGGATCAGCAAGCTCAGAAGATGGGGTCCCATAGAATGCAACAACAGCATCAACCTCTGGGACTAAAACTCCACTTGCAATTGATAAAGCACCTCCCATGCAATAGCCAGTTACACCAACCTGATTCAAGAAAGCATTAAATAGATAGTTAACAACTTATCACGAGGCTATTGATTAAAACATGCGTTGTTATCTATAGAAGATGTGTATGTTGCTATGCACTGTGAATCACTACAAGGTAACTATGGTGCGTAAGTTTATCTTGATCCAGATATTGACATTTCACCTTACACATATTGTGCCTGGTATAAAACAATTTTCAAGATTGTTAGTTAATCTTTCAGCATCAAACAGTTCTTGGAAACTTTCAGGCACACCTAGAATGTATGTTATTCAAACAAGTTTTTTTTTACACTGAGATATTCATTAATAACTTAATAGAATTGATGTAATAACTACACACAACATGTTAAACCCTTCTTCAAATCCTTTACGCATTAACAAATTTCTACAACACATTAACCAGGCTGATCCAACCATAGTTTAATACAACATAACGCCTGAGAAAATTTATCACAGATGTAATTTCTTGATATTATTAGGAAGGTTTGCTTCTTCCCCATGCAGACCTAAAATACCCGTCCATACTTTTGTGGCCATATATACATCATAAGATCAGCAGAAAATAGAAACTTGAGTTTCTTTCCAATGATTGAAAAAGTATGTCATGTTAGTATTTTGCTTCACACCTTCACCATTATCGAAACCACAAATCTTTGGATACCCACCCTGAAAATAGCAGGGCTAATTTATCATATACATTTAGTGCATTGCACCTGATGAGTTAAGAAAAAAGAAGTTCATAACCAACAAACAAAAAACTCGCAGTCGAGCTTTGCAAATCGTGACACAAATTTATTTCTACTCAACAATTGTATTGGAGACTTTGATGTTCAATAACACAAAATGCTGATGATGAACTTTTTCAAGAAAAAAAATCCAGTATCATACAAATTATAGCTTTGAAAATAGGGCATGAGTTGTTAAGTGAAATGTTTCCCAATAACATAAGACTGTCAAATGCAACAAGAAGTCAAGGTTTTGCTTTTTGTCTGCAGGAATGCTGTTTTGCATCTTATTCTATGTGTAATTCTTAGCTAGTGCTCCGGCATATAGCAAGACTGTGGCCCTCATCCTCAAGTTTAGCCTGCCCTAGTTGGTTGTGTTTTTTTTTTGTTTTTTTAGAACTTTTCTGTAACTGTACTATGTTTCTGTTATATGTTAATGGAAAATTGGGAAGGCCATCCTGGAAAAGCAGATACAAAGAAAAATGGTCAAACAAGAACAGAAATAAAAAGGCCCACCAACCTTGGCTGATCCATTTGATTTGAGCCATTTAACTGAAGCCTGAATATCCTTCACCGCACCCTGCCAGTCCAGACCTTCCATCAGATGTTGAGCCTCAGCAACATCCAGGGCAACTTTCCCACGGTACAAACTGGCAAAGAAAACAATAGCGTCAATCAATAAGTGCTTGTTTGAGTACAAAAACAAAAGTTGGCATCTTGTGAAAGCATTCATTTTATTACTCAAATCACACAATGAAATACAACACAGGACATGATCATACTCTGGTATAAGCGCTCTATATCCTCCACCAAGTTGGGAAATATGGATTGCATGATTCTTTATCTCATAATCAACTCCCCACCACTCTTGCAAAACCACAATTCCAGGAGCGTTTTCTTTGCCAACAACATAGGCATCAAAAGTCTACACACATAAAAAGAAAATAGTTAAACAATAGATCAAAAATAGAAATCATTTGTAGTAACGAACAATTGTGGCATAGTTTTCTTTCATTGGTTAAATCCAATGTTTAAAAAAGCGGTGGAAAAAGGAGAGCTGACTTTTAATTTTGAGAAGAATGAATAATTCAATCGGTGCGATAAGCGGCCAAAGGCAGTAAAAAAAGCACAAGGAAACGGCCCGAAGACGCAAAAAAAAAAAAAAAACACAATAAAAGTGGCAAAAAGTGCGCTTTCAAACGTTTCCAACTCTAGATAGAATCCTACCCAACATAATCCTCATTTTCCTATTTTAAATCAAACTTTATAATCTGATCAAATCTTTATTTCCTAACTGAATTGGACTCGATCTAGCCAATTTGGAACGTGAAAGCCAGCCCCACACCTGGCCTGGTGCCACGCCAAGGGTGGATGCCGCCTTGACGCAAGGCTGCCTCCGGGTTGGGCGCCCCCCTCCATTTGACCCACAACGCAAAGAGACAGACGTCGCATTAGAAAATTGAGGCCCTGTTTGGAACCCCTAGAGCTAATAGTTAGCTGCTAAAAATTAGCTCTAAAGGTTCCAAACCCCTCAGCTAATAGAGCAGCTAATTATTAGCTATCCTCTCAACTAAGGCCCTGTTTGGAACCCCTAGAGCTAATTGTTAGCTAGCTAATAATCTATTAGTTGGCTTGTATCAACTAATTATTAGCTAGCTAATTATTAGTTGGTGCTTGTTTGGAACTTCTAGGGCTAATTTTATTTCTATACACTAATTGACTGTAGTACCCCTCAAGGAGAGGGAGGGATGAGAGAGAGCAAGGGTAAAATGGATTTTAGCCAACAATTAGCTGAAATTAGCCGGGTAGGGGCAGCTAATGAGATTATTGTTAGTTGGGGGGTTAGCTAATAATTAGTTGTGTTATTAGCTGGACTGTTTGGAACCTCTATAGCTAATTTTTAGCAGCTAACTATTAGCTCTAGAGGTTCCAAACAGGGCCTAACTATTATTTCATTAGCTACTCCAACCTAGCTAATTCCAGCTAATTCTTGGCTAAAGTCTATTTTACCCCTGTCCTTATCTCTCCATCTCCTCCCAAACATAACCTTCGTCCTCAAACCCGTAGGGCTACCCACTATTCTGATTCACACTGTAAATTAGCTATTCTTAAAGAAATGGCCATTACAAACACAACTTGAATGTTCCCATGTGAAATGTCAGCAAACCAGTCAATTTCTTTAGAAACGTGACATTTGTTGTTCCTTCAATATGCCATAGTACTTTTCTGTAACCTGCAAGCTAGCATAACCACTTTGAGAACATAGTGCAATCATTGGTACATGCTCTTGGCCCTTTGGTGTCAACTTCATCTATTTCAAAAGACAGTAACTCGGAACAATTTCTTATGTGTCACTCAGCATCTATCTGATGCCATTTTGCTCACGTTACATGTACGTGTACTTGTACCAAATCAGCTTCAGTTTGACAGTTTCAAAACGTATGATACCGGTTTCTCTAGTCTTAGGTACAATTTAAGGGCAAAATAGTCAATTAGTGTTTAGAGACAAAATTAGCTCTAGTGGTTCCAAACAAACTTCAGCTAATAATTAGCTGGCCCAATTCAGCTAATAAATTATTAGCAAACTCCAGATAACAGAAGTAAGCTGACTAGCATGATGGAAACTACGCAACCAGATGCAAAGAAAATCAGTAAATTAAATTGATTTGTGATTTCCTTGCAGTGCGTTCAATCCCCATCGGTTATTTTGTCGGAACCCTTTTACGGGAACAAAAAAAAACACCTTGGTCCCGTAAAAGAGGTAAGGAAAACAAAAGGTAAAAGTGTAACTGGATCGAACAGGGGAAAACAGGGGTGGAAGAAAATTCCTAGGAAGGGAGTGACTCCCTCGCTAACTCCACGAAACGCGAGCCAAAATCGAGCTGAGGGTAAGTAATTAAAACCCTAGAAAAGCCCCTCGAGCCCGACGGGCTTTAATCGCGAGCGGTGACGGGGGATGGAAGGGAGAAAGCAGGGGACGTACAGTGTCCTCGCGCTGGATCTGTATCTTCTGGAACGAGGCCGCGGCGTCGGAGGCCATGGCGGCGGCGCGGAGACGGGGTTTAAGGCGGGGGCTGCGGCTGAGAAGGAGCGGGCGAGAGGTGGAGTAGAGGAAGGCAGAGCCGGCGCGTCGGAGCAGCATCTGCGCCGTAGCTATCGTCTTTTAACTCTGCGTGGCTCCAGTCCAGCCGCACCAGATCCTGGTTCCGTAACGTCTGGGTCGGACGTAACATCCATTCCAGTGGGCCCTCTCGTCAGTAGAAATTGTGTCACGGTGTGTGGTGCTTGGTGCACGGCACGGCGGAAGATGCCGCCGCTGGGCTGGTTCTGGATCGCTCTAGTACACGTGCAGTGAAGTGGTACACAATCCTTATCGAGTTCATGTAATAACTTTTGGCGGCCGGTCGTCGGTGAGCATCCGATGACCGATGAGCGAGCAACCGACAGGCGCAATCAAATCTGTTGAGAATTTTTTACCGTTCATCGAACAGAGGCATTCGTTACAAAGTCGCGGACCTGGGTTCACATCGGCACCTAGGCCTACATATCATATTGACGGAATGTAAACGCACGCCGACCCACATGACATACAGGTAAGTTTAAACACTCGCGACCCACATACGGTTCACATGTCACGCCTTCAATCTCCTGCCTTCTTCGTCTTCGCACGCTCACTACGGAGGAGGCGTGACATCACCCCCGCTGTAGATCGTGCTTGTCCCCAAGCACGGACCTCCGGCCAGCAATCGACCAACGTGTTCCAGTCTTTCCATGTTGTCATCTCAGCAGCGAGACCTCGCCACTTCACACGAGCTTGAGTTGTAGCATGATTCCCCTTCTTAACGAGACGACGTTCCAGTATAGTCTCCGGTTCCAATGGAGCAGCACTGAAATCCGAGACATGAGGAAGATCTGCAAACACTAGACCATAATTAGGTGCAAAAGGCTTCAGTTGGGACACATAAAAAACTGGATGGATGTGAGTATCAGGAGGCAGTTGTAGTCGATAGGTCACTTTTCCAATTCTCTCCAGCACTGGAAAAGGACAATAGAACTTGAATGCAATTTTCAGACAGGGTATGTTAACAACGGAGGACTGAGCATACGGTTGCAGCTTTAAGAGAACTGGCTCCCCCACCTGAAATTCCCTTTCAGACATGTTCTTGTCCTACTGTTGTTTCATCCTATTTTGAGCTACGGCCAAGTGTTGTTTTGCCTCCAACTGCAATGCCCTATTAGATAGAATCTCTTCCGCTGACTGATCAACATCCACTGATTGTACTGGAGCAGCTGCCACAATAGAGTCATAACCATATAACACTTTAAAGGAGAGCACCCAAGAGATGTGTGATAATTGGTGTTGTACCAAAGTTCTGCTAATGAAAGTCAAGTTTTCTACTTCTGAGGTGCAGAGTGAGCTATACACCTTAAGTACATCTCGAGACACTGATTTACACGTTCAGATTGTCCATCAATTTGAGGGTGTTAAGCAGTAGTCAGCAGCAACTTTGTATCCAGTAACATGAACAACTGCTTTCAAATATGGCTTGTAAAAATCCTATCACGATCAGAGAGCATAGTTCTGGAAGACCATGTAGCTTTATCACATTGTCAAACAAAGTATGAGCAATCTGGTAAGCTATGAAAGGATGCTTTAAAGGAAGAAAATGGGCATACTTCGAGAAACGATCTACCACCACTAGTATAGAGTTATAACCTTCTGATCTAGGAAGACCCTTAACAAAATCCATGCAAATATCTTGTCACACACCAGCTGGAATAGGCAGGGGCTGGAGCTTACCAGCTGGATGCATTATGTCACACTTTGCCATATGGCAAACAATACATTGTTGGATAAAGCCCAAAACATCTTGTTTCATACCTTCCCAATAAAATAATTTTTTGATTCTCTGGTAAGAAGCTTGAATCCCAGAGCGGCCCCCCAATCCATTGTTGTGTAGAGCATCTATGAGCTTGGTTTTCAAAGCAGAGTTATCTCTAATATAAGTTTGATGCCCTTTTTTAATCAACCCTTGATGTGGAGAAACCCATCAGTGTCAGGACTGACGAATGCCAGTTGAGAAAGTAGAGTTTGAGTTGCAGCATCAGGTACATAAGAGTTGATAACTTCTTGGACCCAAGATGGCCTCACTTCAGAAACCACATAAATATTATTCATGTGTGCAGTGCAAAATAAAGCATCAGTTGCTGCATTTTCTTGTCCCTTCTTATATTGTATTTCAAAGTTGAGGCCCATCAACTTAGACATGGCTTTTCTCTGTAATTCAGATTGAAGTTGTTGGTCTGACAGAAAGCAAAGACTCTTATGATCAGTTCAAATTATGAATTCTTTCCTATGCAAATACTACTTCCATCTATCAACAGCTAAGATAAGTGCTAAAAACTCTTTTTCATATATAGAGTATTGCTTGTGCCTTTCACTCAGTGCTTTGCTCAGATAAGAGATTGGTTTGCCTTCCTGCATTAAAACTACTCCAAACTCCACCTCACTGGCATCAGTTTCAATAACAAAAGGTTTCTCAAAATCTGGCAATGCTAGAACAGGAGTTGACACCATAGCCCGTTTTAGCTGTCTGAATGCAGTATCAGCTGCAGGGGACCAATGAAACTGCTTTTTCTTAAGGAGCGTGGTCAGAGGTTTAGTCAGGCTGCCATAATCCTTTACAAAACCCAGTGAGGCCCAACTGTGATACCTGATTCCGAAGATGAACCAAGTGCAGTATATGTGTGCCCATAATGTTTAACATATATACACAAGTGATTCACAAATGATAAACAGATAATTACCACAACTCAAATTATTAAATAAGTACCTTTTATTGCAATATTCAAATAATCCTCAAATTACAACTATAATGATCATTAATGATAATACTACTGCAGCACAAATAGCCTAATTAAGCAACTAAGCAAACTAAGCAAATAGGTTAGTGCGGCTTCAAGCGACACCACAGGCAAGTCGACGGCAGCACACGGCCTAGTACTCCGCATTACCCTCGTGATACTCTCAGACATCACCTGAAACTGTTGGTGAGAGAAATGCAAGGGTGAGCACATGTCGTACTCAGTAAGTTTGGAAAGTATGACATGTAGCTTTAACAAGGCATGATAATAAACAATAGCTAATTGCTGAAAAGTAAATTTAGAACATGTAAAAAATATTATACTATGTCTATGTGAAGTAATCTCATCATATCCCACAATATTAACATAATATGAAACCATAATCAATTATCCATCTATATACCAGATTATTACCATCATCATCATTCATGTTCATTTATCATAACTCAATCCATAACCATAACAACAATCATAACCATATCCATAACCATCCCAAATCCCAAGTTCCCTCTAATCATGTAGGTCATCCATGTGCTCTTAACTGGGAGCACGACTATCATGATAATTTTTAACACTCTGCAGAGGTTGTGCCACTTTACCTACAAGTTCGTGATTTCGTCACCCGTCGATGACTAAAGGAAACCTCCATTATGCCAAAACAATACCATAGGTGTATGGTCAAGAGATCACAAAATAGCCCTTATAAAGGGACTACTAGCATATCCAGACCCACTGAGGTTTCACCGGTGGCAATGCCTCCAACTGAGCACATCCCAAACCAAGGGCCCCCTCTTGTGCCGTTCGGATCCCAGGGCAGTCCCGCCACTATTTCAAACCCAACCAACTCCCATTCTCCGCTCCTCCAAAAAATTTGAATCGATGCTGGTAATACTCCTAATTAATTGGCTAAATCGCACCCATACTTGGCCTTTTGGTGGTAATGTTGTCCTGACTTATTCTCGCATGAACCGGTCCTTAGATCCAAAGCAAGCAAACCACCATAACATCCAACCCAAACCACAAACCATGCTTGCTTAGATCTCCCAAGTCCCATATTACCAATTAATCATATTCATCAAATTCTCATCATATGTGTCGAAGGTCGTAAACGACACTTCCCCCGGACCTGCTTAGAGTGCAGCCCGCGGAGGTTCTCTGGATTCACGAGGGCTAGTCCCAGGAGATCAAGCACAACAGGATGATGAACACAGGGGATTTACATGGTTCGGGCCGCCGGAGCGTAATACCCTACGTCCACGGGAGTGTTTGTGTATTGCCTTGCTTGAGTGTGTATGAGCCTTGGTCTAATTTTCCGTCCCTTGTGAAGGCCGTATGCAGAGCCCTTTTATAGTTCAAGGACTCTGCAGTCACAAGGTGTGTCCCAGTACCCGACAGGTGGTCCTGGGGAGTGCCAAATCCTATACAAGATCTAGGATTAATTGCTATCTACTTCCCTTTGTCAGGGATGTCAATGCACCGTCCCGCCGAGTCGTGCGCCAGGGCTACACATAGTTGGTGATGATGGTGGTGCACGTCTTGTCCGTCTTGTCCTTGCGGCCCATTCGTCCGTCTTGCGGCGCGGGTCTGTACCGGCTACTTGGACAAGACAGGACACTGGAGCCTTGACTTTCGCAAGCGCGACTCAGCTTGCCTGGGGAAGGCGTGCGTACTTAATGCTTGTCTAAGCAGCGCACGCGTTCCTTTACTGCGGCTTCCTACCGCACTGAGTTGGCTGTCCGCCACGTGGTTGCGCCGGAGCCTGTCTCTGCGGGAAGCATAGCACTCGACAGAACAGGCCATGTGGTGTATTCGGAGCCCACCCCTATGGACGGGTGGGGGCTTGGTGTAAGGATCGAAACGCCCAAGAGGGGGGGTGAATTGGGCTTTCTTTCAAATTTTAAGGTAATTAAAAACTAACGACTTAAAGCCCAATTCCCTATGCGATTAATCTATGCAATCAACGTAAATTTTAGTTGCGGAATGAAGATTGCATAAATGTAAAAAGGAGGGAGAGGGATGCAAACGCTCAAAGGACACGGAGACACGGAGTTTATCCCGTGGTTCGGCAAGATCACAAGGGTCTTCCTACGTCCACGTTGTGGCACCCACCGAAGGGTTTTGCCACTCCCAAGTCACCGAGACAAGGGGGTCTTCACTATTATTCTTCGTTCGCCATCTCCGGCAAGGTGGAGCTCAAGCCTTGTACAATCCTTGATCTTCTGGGCTTCCACACACACCTTGGCAAGCTCCGGAAGGATCTCTTCAACCTCTTACTAGTCTAGAGACTCCAATCACAGAGAATGGACGCACACAAGCTTTTCTATAGCTAGATCTAGCCTATACAAATGATCTAATGGGTGTAGAAGTGTAAGCTCTTGATCTTGAGTGCTCTTGGATGTGTTGTTAGCTTCTGAGTGTCAAGACTCTTCGTAATGACTGGTTTTGGGGGTATTTAAAGCCAACCTCCCCGAAATAGCCGTTGGAAAAGTAGGCTGACAGAACTTTATTGTACACATCGGATGATCCGATGTCTCCCCCTTTGTTATCATTGGTCTAATTAAGTTGGCTGACGTCATGGTGTCAGATATGATCGTTGTTAGACCGATGTAGCTTCATATTCATCGTCGGATGATCCGGTGGCTCTTCCTCCAGAGTTGACTCAACCTTAATGCTTACTGGAGTAATCAACCGATGTTTATACTTCTGTACATCGGATGATCCGGTGCTTCACTTGGTCCAATGATGTTGCAAACTGTACTGATGGACCGATGTAGCTGAGCCACACATCGGATGATCCGGTGAGTGCTTTGCTCTGAGGTCTTCTTCTTCTGTTGACACAACTCGACCGATGTAGTCATCTCTGAGATCATCGGATGATCTGGTGGGTTCATCTTGTTGACTTCGAGTTGTTTTGAGTTGTTCTTTTGGAATTTGAACATGGGACCTCTTTGACACTTGTTTGAATTGTTGTTATGATAATCTTCAAGCATTGAATGATGTCAATTTAGAGCTTTCACTCCTTGTCTTCATGTGATTGATTTGAACTTAAGGTTGATTTTATATGGGTCTCCAATGTCATTTTGATTTCATTTGATTGAGTGATTATTGGGACCTTGCATTCACAAATTCATTAGTAAAATCAAATGGTTGTCATTAATCACTAAAACCGTACCTCATGGGGCCTAGATGCTTTCAATCTCCCCCTTTTTGGTGATTGATGACAACACAATAATTTAAAGCGCAATAGTAATGAATTTGATGGTACAATACTCAAATAGATATGCAATGAATACAAGATAAGACACATTGAGCTTTTGGAAATCAAATGAAATGGCGCGAAAAGCTTAATCTATTAATAACATAGGCAAATGTCACAAGTGGAAAAGTGCTTAATTAATATTACAAAAGTACTCAAGCACACAAGAATACAAAGAATATAGATAGAAATATAAACTCCCCCTGAGACTGAGATACTACTCCCCCTGACTCCTCTACCTCTTCTCCCCCTTTGGCATCAAGACACCAAAAAGGGATCCGAGAGCCTACTGACCCTGAGAGCTAGGCACAATGACGAACTGGTCACCGTCGATGTCGTCGGAGCTGGAGTCGCCGGTCGCAGCCGCTGGAGCGGAGGGAGCTGGGGGGTCCGCTGTCGATGCTGGAGAGGAGGTAGCAGGTACAGGAGGCGCCGGTGGAGCTGGAGCTGGAGGAAGCTGAGCACTGACCACAGATGCCGCGTCTGCTGGAACAGAGTCATCGCCGGCAAAGGAGAGTGGATCGGTGCGCTGGGTGCCACAAGAGGTGACATGCTGATAGAGGGAATCAGTGTAGCAGGCACCTGGGCTGCACCTGGAGCCAGTCCCAGTCCAGGCTGCTGAGGTGGAAGGGCGATCCCGGTCTGAGTGTAGAGGTTGGTGATCAACCCCAGGATCCCCATCATAGCCTGCTGAGTCTGCTGCTGCTGGTCGAGGGTACGGTGGTGCATCTGATCGACCAAGTTGGTGAACCGATCCGTATCCTCTCGCCTATGTCGGGCGATCTCTAGCTGTAGCTCCTACTGCTGCCTCTGAAGTTGTGCCAGGTGAGCAGCCTGCTCTGCTCTGGCCTGCTCAGTCGCTAGCCTGTCCTGGCGCTGCTGCTCTATCATCTGCTGAAGAAGTGACGATAGCTCTGACGGCTGTGACACCTGCGCCTTGGACACAGGAGGTGGTGTTGGTGGTGGAGCAGCTGAACCTTCTGCCTCTGCATCGTGCTGCCTCGGTGAGGGAGGAGGAGGAGGGAAGTACTCCTCGACACTGTCGTCTGTATCGCTCTCAGACCAGACGTGCTGGAGGTCTCCTCCCTGAGCTTCTGCCTCTGCTAGTCGCTCATCCTCTTTCTCCAGATCCGACCAGTCCTCCTCGGAGAGCATCGCCCTGACCTGACGCTCAACAGGGCGGCCAAGGCGGCGGTCGCCTGGAGCTGGAGCTCGGTAGTGGCTGAACCGAGGGATACTATCATCCGTGAGAAAGCTGTCTCGAACGGCGGTGCCGTCAGTAGCCACCATGTAGCACAGGTAGCTGATCCAGCGCCCATAGATGAGCTGCCTCATCATCCCCACTCCGTCTGTGATTACATCCTCCATCTCGCAAATGATGACATCCACTATGTCAAAGTCCATCCCGTTCATGATGTAGAACTGGATCGTTAGCTGGAGGCTGGTGAATCCCTCAAGATAGCCGGACCTCGGCAGAAGAGAGCGACGCAGGGCGAGGTGCACCGTGCGCGCTGCTGGAGTCAACAAGGCCGATACTCTCGGCTGGTCTGGAGAGAAGGTGGGTCCAAATAGTGATCAGATCTCCTCCAGAGCAGGTGCCACTCCTCCAGTGAGCAGTCTCCTCGGTGGGTCTGCCTGACCGTAGACCCTCTCATGCACGCAGGTGTCGTGCAAGTCCACTCCAAGTAGCTGTGCCACAGTCTGCCTCGTCAGGTGATGATGCTGGCCCATGAACATAAAGTCAATCGATCTTCGGCCCTCCGAGACATAGAGGGTAGTGTAGAACACGCGTACCCAATCCTCCACATAAGCACTCCTATCATACGATAGCAACTGTACCAGGCCCCTGTATCTCTCAAAGTATGGCCTGATCTCTGTCTCTGCGGCTACTGCAAGCTGATCCCAATCCATGTAGTTGTGTTGGAACAGCTTGTGGCCTCGGCGTCTATAAGTCTCGTAGAGAGACGCCTGCGTCAATGTCCAGAATCTGCTATCCACCCGTGCCTCTCTGGGCTGCGGGTACCACTCCTCAAGAAAGATGCTCCATCTAAGCTTCCAAAGCTGCTTTGCCTTCAACTTCCTGTAGTCCGTGAGCTGGACACCCTCACTGACACGAACAGTGGTGTCCAGCATGTAGACAGCTCTCTCGGCCTCCCTGTCCTCACGAAGATCAGCAGCCGTCGGTCTCGGACGTGGAACGACAGGGGAGTGTCCCCCACGGGTCCGGGCTGAACGCCGGCGGACGAGAGGCTCCTCTGGCTCTTCTTAAACTTTTGACTCATCGATCACGGGAGGCTGCCTCGGACGAGCCTCGCGGATCCTCAATGACCTTCCTTGGCCTCGCTCACGCTCCTCGGCGGCGCGAGCGGCCATCAACGCATTCTTTTCCTCTTTGGACAGCTTCTGCTTCTTCGCGGCAGGCTCCGCGATGGCCTTGCCCTTGTTCTTCTTGTCGCGAGCCATTGCGATCGCGAAAGTGAGCTTTGACGGAGTCGGGAAAATAAACGGCGACGAACGGTGTCGCGACCGGAAACCTTAGCGGAGAAGTGGAGCGGTAGGGTTTATGGGTGGCGGCGACGACGGCTTTGGTGGAGGTGGCAGTGCTAGTGAGACGGCGGTGGTGGTGCGGGTGGAAACGGGCGGCCTGAGGGGACTGCAGTGGCGGCGGCGCCTAGGGCGACGGCGGCGCAAGGGAGAGCGGCGGCGCCTAGGGGAACGGAGGCGCGGTCGGCGGCAGCGAGGTCGGCGGCGGCGAGGGAGAGCGGCGGCGCCTAGGGGAACGGCGGCGCGGTCGGCGGCGGCGAGGGTGGAGGTAGCGGTGCGACGAGAGGAGGTGAGGCGGCGTCGGGATCGGGAGAGGGAAGAAGGAGGCGTACGGCCGATTTAAATAGTGGGTCCCAAACCCTAGCCGAATTTTTAACATCGAATGGACCGATGTTAGACGGGATGTACATCGGTCGAATGCCACAGTAAGGATATTCAAAAATTGCTGTTGACATCGGATGGACCGACGTTTAGGGTTTTGATCATCGGTCGAATGGCACAGTAAGGGTGTTCAAAAGAGGGATGTTGACACCGGATGGTCCGACGTGGGAGGAAGTAACATCGGTGGAATCGACCACAACTCCAGAATAGAGAACACCGGATGGACTGATGTTTTTCAGAATGAACGCGTCGGATCATTTGAGATTCTGACTGAACTGACCCTTGGAGATTGAACACCTATTGGTCTGATGAGGGATAGACCTAGGCATCGGATAATCCGATGACTACAGAACAAAAACATCCCATATATGTCCTTTGACCAAACAACCAATCAAAGAGAAACACATGTGTTAGGACTTTCTGGGCAACCCCTTACCCCTCAAAAAGGCTAATATGCCAATAACTTGGCTAATCCTTAAAGCAAATGGAATACGGAGAAAAATAGGAGGAAAATATCCAAATAAAATGTAAGGCCCATGCTTTGTGAGGTAGAGTATGAAGACTTCTATCTCTTTGAAGCATGTTCCTCTAGGCATTAACGCACCTAACATTTTGTTCTTTCCACCTTATATGAGTTGAGATATTGCATTTCAAACAAGTCTCTTTCTCATGAGGTGGGTCCCCCTTTGTGACAATCTACCGTATGCAATGCCAAACATTTTATAATGCAAGAAATAGTAAGTCTATATGGCAGGCATCATGCAAGACATAAAGTAAATCTATCTTGCCAAGTTTGAACCTTTCAAAGGCTTCTTCAGGGAGAGCTACTCTCCAAGCCTTGGGAAACCCAAAAGAACCACCATCCCAAGCTAACCCTTGCTCACCCCTATCCTTTGAGAGTTAGGCAAGACCTATATGATATGCATTCTTACATGACGTTTGTTGCATCTAGCACATTTAATTCACTTCTTAGCCTAGAAAAAGTTTTCTCATCAAGTGTTTTAGTGAAGATATCCGCCAATTGTTCTTCGGACCTAACACCTCTCAAAGAGATATCTCCCTTAGCTTCATGGTCCCTTAAGAAATGATGGCGAATATCAATGTGCTTAGTGCGGGAGTGTTGAACGGGGTTTTTAGCTATCTTAACCGCACTTTCATTGTCACAAAGGAGAGGCACACAACCAAGTTTAATACCAAAGTCCAAAAGGGTTTTCATATAAAGAATTTGGGCACAACATGCACCGGCCGCTATATACTCCGCTTCTGCCGTGGACAAGGCGACGGAGTTTTGCTTCTTGCTAGACCAAGATACTAGGGAACGCCCAAGCAAGTGGCACCCACCGGAGGTACTCTTGCGATCCACACGGCATCCGACAAAGTCCGAATCCGAGTATCACAAGAGGTGGAAGGTTGTACCTTTAGGGTACCACAAGCCCATACTAGGGGTATGCTTAAGATACCTAAGTATCCTAAAGACCGCCTTCTTATGCGATTCTTTAGGTGCCGCTTGAAAGCGAGCACATAAGCATACACCAAAAATGATATCGGGCCTAGATGCGGTAAGATAAAGCAATGAACCAATCATAGAACGGTAGTGAGATTGGTCAATAGGTTTACCGTCCTTATCCGCGTCGAGATGGCAATTTGTTGCCATTGGAGTGCTTCTTGAGCTACAATCTCCCATCTCAAATTTCTTCAAGAGGTCCTTGGTGTACTTCTCTTGATAGACGAAGGTTCCCTCTTGAAGTTGCTTGATTTGGAATCCAAGGAAGAAGTTGAGCTCACCAATCATTGACATCTCGAATTCCCTAGACATCATTTTGCCAAACTCATGGCTAAAAGCTTCGTTAGTTGAACCAAAAATAATGTCATCAACATAAATTTGACAAATGAACAAATCTTCGTTGATGTCTTTGGTGAAGAGTGTGGTGTCCACCCTCCCGATCTTGAATCCTTGCATGATGAGGAAGTCCCGTAGTCGTTCATACCACGCCCTAGGTGCTTGCTTGAGCCCGTAGAGCGCCTTGTGCAACCTATACACATGGTTAGGATTCCTCGGATCTTCAAACCCGGGAGGTTGTTCAACATAAACAAGCTCGTTAATGTAGCCATTAAGAAAGGCACTTTTCACATCCATTTGATAAAGTCTAATATTATGATGTGAAGCAAAAGCAAGGAGTATACGAATTGCCTCTAACCGGGCGACCGGAGCAAATGTCTCCCCAAAGTCTAGTCCTTCAACTTGCGAGAACCCTTTGGCCACAAGTCTTGCCTTGTTGCGGACCACAATGCCATTCTCGTCTTGTTTGTTGCGGTACACCCACTTTGTTCCGATGATGTTCTTGTCCTTGGGTCGCTCCTCCAACACCCAAACTTCATTTCAGATGAAGTTGTTGAGTTCTTCTTGCATAGCCATTACCCAATTTGGATCTTGGAGTGCTTCCTCAATGTGAGTGGGTTCTACACACGAAACAAACGAGTAGTGCTCACAAAATGAAGCGAAATGGCGAGAACGTGTACTTACACCCCTTGATGGACTACCGATGATTTGGTCCATCAGGTACGCCTTGGAGATGCGTCCATGCCTCATAAGTGGTTGTGAAGCACTTGGCGGTGGTGAAGCGTGTTGCTCCTCTTGTGGTTGGACTTGATCTTGGACTTCTTTTTCATCTTGATGTTGTATGGCTTGTGAGTCTTGAGTTGGCAATGGATCATCCTTCTCTACTTCGTCGACTTGAGGCGCCATGGAGGTGTTGTTGTTGGAACTTGAAGCTCCCCCTTGATCATGGCCCTCCTCAACTTCCGGCTTGATGTCTCCAATGGTCATGTTCTTCATGGCTTCTCGTAGAGGCTCATCATCTATTTCATCATGACCAAAACTCTCCTCTTGGGAGCCATTAGTCTCATCAAACTCAACATCACAACTTTCCTCAACTAAACCGGAGGTTTGGTTGAATACTCGATATGCTTTTGAGTTTGATGCATAGCCAAGAAAAATACCAACATCGCATCTTCTTTCAAACTTACCGAGCCTTTTCTTGCGGTAGATGTAGCACTTGCACCCAAAGACTCGAAAGTAGGAGATGTTGGGCTTTCTCCCAATGAGAAGCTCGTACGGGGTCTTTTGAAGTAGTCGGTGAAGATAGACCCTATTTGCGGCATGGCACGCCGTGTTGATTGCTTCGGCCCAAAACTTCTCCGACGTGCTGTAGTCATCAAGCATTGCTCTTGCAAGAGTGATGAGAGTCTTGTTCTTCCTCTCAACGACACCATTTTGTTGAGGGGTGTATGTGGCCGAAAATTCATGCTTCACGCCTTCACGGTCACACCATTCCCCAATGTTGTAGTTCTTGAATTCAGTGTCGTTGTCGCTCCGGACCTTGATAATGGGAAGTTGGAATTTCCTTTGAGCGCGGTTGGCGAAGGTCTTGAACACTTCCGGAGTTTCACTCTTGTCCCCTTAAAGTAGAGTCCAAGCATAGCGAGAGTAGTCATCAACTATAACAAGACAATAGAGGTTACCGCCAAGACTTTGGTATGTGGACGGTCCGAAGAGGTCCATGTGGAGTAGCTCAAGTGGCTTGGAGGTTGACACCATTGTCTTCATTGGGTGGTGTGAAGCAACTTGCTTCCCGACTTGACAAGCGCTACAAAGCTTGTTCTTCTCAAACGTCACATCCTTCACGCCGGTCACCATCCCAAGCTTGAATGACTTCTTGAGTTTGCTCATCCCAATGTGTGCTATGCGTCGGTGCCATAGCCAACCCATGCTTGTCTTAGTGAAAAGACAAGTGGTTAAGCTAGCATTCTTGTTGGAGAAGTCTACTAGGTAGAGATGTCCATGCCGAAATCCTTTGAAGATTAGCTCTTTGCTTGCCTCACTACTCACAACAACATCATTCTTGCTAAATGTGCATGTTAGTCCAAGATCACATAGTTGTGCAATAGAAAGTAAATTAAAGCTAAGTGACTTAACATACAACACATTTGAAATGGATAAATCATTTGAAATAGCAATTTTACCTAACCCTATTACTTTACCCTTAGAGTTATCACCAAAGGTGACTTGTTCATGATTACTGGGGTTTTCTATGGTGGTGAACATACCATCATTGCCGGTCATGTGTTGAGTGCACCCGCTATCGAGTACCCAATGCTTTCCTCCGGCTTTGTAGTTCACCTACACACATGAAGTTAATTTTTAACTTTAGGCACCCAAGCCAACTTAGGTCCTTGTATGTGTGATACAAGTGTCTTTGGGACCCAAAGTTGCTTGGGGAGCTTCCCCTTCATGTTCTTCATGTCTTTGCCAATGAACCTAGCCTTCACCTTGCCATTTACTTTACTAAGAAGATAATAGCGCTCATTGAAAGTAGATTTGTAGTTAGTAGGCAATTTGGGTGAAGGTCGGTTAGGAAGAGGACACTCCCTTGTGTAGTGACCGGTGACCTCACAATGTTGGCAATATGAACCAACTTCCTTGATGAAGCTTGTTCTAAGCTCCGGTGAGGGCACCTTTCCTTTGTTAGGCACCGGGAAGGATCCTAGTCCTCTCTTGTTGAAGGCTTTTGCTTGTTGGAAGAGGATTTCCTTGTGCTTGACTTCACCTTTTGAAAGTCTAGCCACACTAGTGCGGAGACTCTCAATTTCTTCCAACAAGTCCTTCTCCCTAGCATTAGCTTTCAAAGGCAAAGACTTGTTCAAGGCATTAGTGACATGAGAAGTTGTAATGGATATCCTATCATTAAGGGTTTGTTTCTTTGCATTTTTCAACTCTTGATCAAGCACGTCATGAGCAATGTTAAGTGTTTGATATTCTTGTGTTAGCTTGTTGTGCTCTTCCAAGAGAGTTTGGTGTGCTATGTTAAGCTCATCATTATCTAACTTGATTTTAGCATTTTCTTCCTCAATTTGCTTGACATGAGATTTGAGCGTGTCATGCTCTTTGAGTATGCTTTCATACTTGTCAAGCAAATCAAGGTTACCACTCTCAAGCCTAGCACGAGTTTCTTCAAGAGTTTTAACCTTACTCTTTTCTCTCTTAATGATAGCATGGTATTCATTTATCAAAGAAGTTAAATCATCAGGGGAAAGCTCATCATCACTAGAGTCGTCACATACCTTGGTGTTACCTTTAGCCATGAGGCACATGGGCGGTGGATGAAGAGGTGAGTCATCATTGTTGGCAATGGCGAGGCCGGCCAAGCTTTATTCCTCTACTTCACTCTCTTCATCACTTGTTTCTTCGTCGGTGACCCATTCATTTGCCTCACACATGAACACCTTTTGTGGGCCATTTCTCTTCTTTGGGAAGAGTCTTTCCTTCTTGCCCTTGTCTTGTTTCTTCTTCCCAAAGGCTCTTGGTTTGGGTTTGACCTCTTTTTCATCATCATCACTTTCTTCAAGCTTGCGATGCTTGCCCTTGTAGTTCTCTCTCCTTTTGTCCGGTTTTGGACAATCATAGGAGATGTGGCCTTGATCGCCACAATTGTAGCAAGTCTTGCGATCGTCTCTTCTTGGTAGAAATGCTTTCTTCTTGGGATCAAAGGTGTATCCCTTCTTGGTGATCTTGGAGTTCAAGCGTGAGAACTTTCTCATCATCAAAGCAAGCTCATCATCATCATCTTCGCTTGATACTTGCTCTTCTTCACTTGAGCTAGGCTCAACCACCTTCTTCTTCTTGAAGCTTGCTTTCTTGGTGGAGGCCTTTAGAGCAATTGTTCTTGAGGATGATTGCTCCATCATCCCAAGTACACTCATCTCATGAGCGTGTATCTCTCCAATGAGCTCCGAAACCTCAATGTGGTCAAGTGACTCCTTTTGGAGCATGGAGTTGATGATGTTGTACTTTGGCTTGGGAAGAAGCATGAGGATCTTACGGTTGATGAGTCCCTTGCGAAGAGACGCAATGTCAAGAGCATTAATCTCCTCAATAAGAACATTTAAGCGTGAAAACATTTCATTAACATTTTCATGAGGAAGCATCTTAAATTCATCATATTTTGCTTTAAGCATGTGATATTTAAGTTCCTTTACACGAGATGAACCCTCATGAATTTCTATCAAGCAAGCCCAAATTTCACAAGCCTTTTCCTTACTAGCAATCCTAGAAAAGACATCTTGACTTATGCACTCATAGATTGCATTCCTAGCCTTAGCATCCCATTTAATTTGATCACCAACATAATTATGTTCTCCAAACCCCGCATGAGTCACTTCCCATACTTCGGGAGCAATAGCCTCTAGGTAAGCGCGCATGCATGCTTTCCAATAGGCAAAGTTCTTGCCCTCGAAGATAGGAACCGAACCCCCAACCTTGGCCATTTTCGCTCTCTAGCGGTGAAGCTAGAATGATCCTATGAGCAACCTGGCTCTGATACCAAATGTAAGGATCGAAACGACCAAGAGGGCGGGGGGGGGGGGGGGGGGTGAATTGGGCTTTCTTTCAAATTTTAAGGTAATTAAAAACTAACAACTTAAAGCCCAATTCCCTATGCGATTAATCTATGCAATCAACGTAAATTTTAGTTGCGGAATGAAGATTGCATAAATGTAAAAAGGAGGGAGAGGGATGCAAACGCTCAAAGGATACGGAGACACGGAGTTTATCCCGTGGTTTGGCAAGATCACAAGGATCTTCCTACGTCCACGTTGTGGCACCCACCGCAGGGTTTTGCCACTCCCAAGTCACCGAGACAAGGGGGTCTTCACTATTCTTCTCGGTTCGCCATCTCCGGCAAGGTGGAGCTCAAGCCTTGTACAATCCTTGATCTTCCGGGCTTCCACACACACCTTGGCAAGCTCCGGAAGGATCTCTTCAACCTCACTAGTCTAGAGACTCCAATCACAAAGAATGGACGCACACAAGCTTTTCTCTAGCTAGATCTAGCCTATACAAATGATCTAATGGGTGTAGAAGTGTAAGCTCTTGATCTTGAGTGCTCTTGGATGTGTTGTTAGCTTCTGAGTGTCAAGACTCTTTGTAATGACTGGTTTTGGGGGTATTTAAAGCCAACCTCCCCGAAATAGATGTTGGAAAAGTAGGCTGACAGAACTTTATTGTACACATCGGATGATCCGATGTCTCCCCCTTTGTTATCATCGGTCTAATTAAGCTGGCTGACGTCATGGTGTCAGTTATGACCGTTGTTAGACCGATGTAGCTTCATCTTCATCGTCGGATGATCCGGTGGCTCTTCCTCCAAAGTTGACTCAACCTTAATGCTTACTAGAGTAATCAACCGATGTTTATACTTCTGTACATCGGATGATCCGGTGCTTCACTTGGTCCAATGATGTTGCAAACTGTACTGATGGACCGATGTAGCTGAGCCACACATCGGATGATCCGGTGAGTGCTTTGCTCTGAGGTCTTCTTCTTCTGTTGACACAACTCAACCGATGTAGTCATCTCTGAGATCATCGGATGATCTGGTGGGTTCATCTTGTTGACTTCGAGTTGTTTTGAGTTGTTCTTTTGGAATTTGAACATGGGACCTCTTTGACACTTGTTTGAATTGTTGTTCTGATAATCTTCAAGCATTGAATGATGTCAATTTAGAGCTTTCACTCCTTGTCTTCATGTGATTGATTTGAACTTAAGGTTGATTTTATATGGGTCTCCAATGTCATTTTGATTTCATTTGATTGAGTGATTATTGGGACCTTGCATTCACAAATTCATTAGTAAAATCGAATGGTTGTAATTAATCACCGAAACCGTACCTCATGGGGCCTAGATGCTTTCACTCGGCCCTGCAGGCCACGTGGTAGCTCTGGTGCCTTTCCCTGCGAGGGTGCGGGCTTGGCCCTGAGACTCCGATTGGCCACGTGGCGGCTCCGGAGCCCGCCTCTGCTGGGAGGCGTTGGTCCAGTCCCGCCGTCCACATGGCAGCTTGGGAGCCTCCCCCGACGGGGAGGTAGGAGCTGGTCCTTCCCTCCTCAACGTGGCTGCCTCGGAGTCGGCCTCTTAGGCAGAGGCGGAGTCCTTAGCGGTTTTCTCCTGTGTGCGGGGGTACCCGGTCTGCAGGGTACCGACAGTGGCCCCCGAGCCCACCTCAGGAGAATCGTCGATACTGTAGGTGGGGTCTTTCCCCTTCTCTTCCCGCACAACTCTTCCGATTCCACTTCGAGGCAGTTCACCAGGTGACACGCCCCTGCCGTTGAGGTGACGTGTCTCCTTCCGGTAAGTGAAGGCGCTAAACAGGCGCCGCGCGACGTGACTCCGGCCTTCAATCGTGCTTTAACTGCGGTGGTTCTCAAGGTGGCTCCTGCACTTCCGCTGCTTTTGCCCTTTCGGAAACCGCCGAGTTACCTCCCGCATAGCTAGCTGCCTGGCTCACCTTCTTTGTGGAGCGACCCGGGCCCTCATATCATTGTCCATACAGGTTTATTATTCTTCTACTGAGGCTGCGACGATCTGCACTTTTGCTCCTGTTGGCCTGCAGGGGTGCATAAAAAGAGAAATCCCCCCCTGAGGGTCCTTTCTCCCACCTCTGCATCCCTGCGCTCGTGCTTTTGTCTCAAGCCCAGTTCTTGCGCTCTAGTTCCCAGTCTCCCCGTCCAGAGCTTCCACCCTCAGCCCTCATGGCGAGCATCTTGCCCAAGTCCAGGCTGTCCAGGCCCGCCGACCTGGCCCCCATGCGTCGGCTTCTCGGCTGGCATACTCTTGAGCGGGAGTCGTGGCTCCGTCCTGGGAGGCTCCCGCTGAGCCTCTCCGCCAGGGAGATGGTCCTCTTCTCGTCGTACGTGCTGGCCGGCTTCGTCCCGCCAGCATCCGCCTTCCTGGTCATGCTCCTGGAGACCTTCGGCCTCCAACTCCACCACCTCGCGCCGAACTCGATCGCCATGCTGGCGGTCTTCGCTCACCTCTGCGAGATGTTCCTGGGGGTGATGCCATCGGTAAAGCTCTTCCGATACTTTTTTGTATTGAGGGCCACCGGCAGGAGTTCGAAGGAGCACCTCGGCGCCTACTACTTCCAGCACCGGACAAAGGTCCCCACGAGGTACATTGCTTCCTTCAACTCCGCAAGGTGGGAGCTGTGGCGCGAAGATTGGATGATCGCCAATGTCGAGGCCCACGACCGGATGTGCCTCCCCACCGGGATCCCCTACTACGAGCGATCATTCTGGGAGGAGCGCCCAGAGCTGGAGGAGGCGTTCAACCCAGTACTGGAGAGGATCCAGATGTTGGCGGACCACAGGCTGTCTTCTGCCATGGTGCTGAGGGACTTCATGTCCCGCCGCGTAGCTCCGCTTCAGCATCGCGCCCGCCCAGCGTCGATGTTCACCGGCCTGTCGGACTGCACCCGGCTCGAGACCGGCCTCGGCTCCAACCTGGGCGAGCAGCAGCTGCTCGACATGCTGACCCGGGTCTGCCCTGACGACATCTCCGCTGAGGCACTTGCTCTTCCGTCGGCCTGCCTCCCCTTGTGCTTGGACTCCGAGTTGAGGAGGCAGCTGCTGAAGACGATGCCGACCCTTGACGAGTCCGGGCTAGCGCGACGCCAGATCGGGGACCCGTTCCGGGGGGTTAACATTGCTGACGACGCTGAGGGAGGCGAGGCTCCCTTAAGCGACGTTGGTTCTTCAAGCGACGACTCCTCGAGCGGCCCCCAACACCATCCATGGGATGGCGTCGTCGCCCCCGACGACAAGGGGAAGGGGAAGGGGAAGGGGAAGGTGCCGGTTCTGGTGCTGGACCCGTCCCCCAAGAAGCGCGCCCGGTCGCCGCCGCCTGCCCCTTTTGCCCCTCGTCAGGACTCCGGGGCCCTGCCGCGCTCGTCGCCAGGGGGCACCGATGGCGCCACCTTGCCGCCCGAGTCCTCCACACGCAAGAGGGGGAGGCTCCTTAACGCCGACGGGACCCCAACGTTCCCCCTCCGTTCGGAGGGGCGCCAGACCTCGGGGGTGCCGCCGACACCACCACCACAGGGGCCCCCAGCACACTCAGGGGCCCCCGTCACGGGTTCGGGGGGCCCGAACCCCCCCCAACCCTTTCGGGAAGCGGTGGAACTTCAGCGTCCCCCGGTAAGCCTGCTCAGATTTTACCTTGGGTGTTCTTTGCTGTGTGCCTACCCTGTCAACCTCTTATGGTCTGAGTTTGCTTGGTTTCAGCGCCACCACAGCTACTCCACCACCTGCGAGCACTTCTGCTGGAGGGTCTGCCGCTCCAGCTAGCTCGCGGGGATCGTCTGCTGCCTCGGGCCCTGCTCCAGTGCACCAGGCTGCTGCCGCTGGGGTACCTCGGGCCCCCGTGCCTGAGACCCCCGCAGCGGCTGCCGGAGCCCAGCCGCGCACGCCGATGACCGCCGCCGCACCTACCAGCGACACCGCGTCCACCGGCTACTTCGTGTCGGCCGATGCCGCCGCGCCCTCTGACACTGCTGCGTCGGCTGGCGCCACCGCCCCAGGTGCTGCCATCCGGGAGGGGGCCCTGGTCCCCGCCTTCCCAGTGGTCCTCCAAATGGAGGACGACATTGAGGAAGTGGGGAGGCAGGGGCCCGCTGCTACGGTGGAGCCCCTCCCCCTGTCTGAGGCTATGGCCGTGGCCTACTCCGACTTCCGGCAGGCCCAGGCGGCCCTTGCCCGGGAGAAAGGGCGGCTTGAGGACGAGGACGACCGGCTCTGGGAGTGGGCGAGGGCCCTGGAGGCCCGGACCCGGCTGGCAAAGAGCCGAGCGGCCCAGCGGGAGGCGGTCGTTCGAGAGGAGATGAAGATCCTCAAGCAGGAGCGCGACCTCATCGCCCAGCTGGACGCCGTCACCCAGAAGCTGAAGGCAGATGCCGAGGCCATCCACGCTGAGGCCAGCTCCTGCCTCAAGGCCTGCGAGGACCTTCAGCACCTGCTGTCCCTCCGGGAGGCTGCTCTAGCCGAACGGGAGCAGGAGGTGGCGGCGAAGCAGGCCGAAGTGGAGGTGACCTGCCGCGGGCTCATCCTCCAGCAGGAAGGGGCGAGAGTCCGCGCTGCCGAGCTGGACCGCCAGGAAGCCGCCGTGGCTGAGGCGCAGCAGGCCCAGTCCGCTGAGCGCCAAGCCCTCCTGAACCGCGAGTTCAACGTCACCCTCAAGGAGGGTGACTTGAACCGCCGTGAGACGGGGGTCGCCGAGCGCGAGAGGGCCCTGGCGGCCAAGGAGAAGCGGTTCCTGGACGGCGGCCCCCGGGCACTGGCAGCGGCCCAACAGGAGGTGGCGGAGCTCCGGGCGGCGCGCTCCACCGAGGCCCAGAAGGTCTGGGAGTTCCTTGGCGGTGCCGACTCGGCTCTAGTGTCGCTCGGCTTCAGCCCAACGTGCGTGGGGGAGCCGGCGCAGGAGGTGAGTCAGGTGTTCCCGGCGCTCGACTCCACCAGCTCGAGGATGCGCTCGCTGGGGGCCATCCTTGACAACCAGCTGGAGGCTGAGGGACGGATGTTGGTGAAGGAGGTGGCGACGCACATCCTGTCCTGCTACCGGAGCTGGTACCCCGACGTCTCCCTGCAGCCGGTCCTCGAGGGGCCCATCGCCGAGAGGGAAGAGGCCGCCAAGTCTGAAGTTTCGGATGCAGTGGCACTCATCGCCTCAAGGTTCCAGCGGAGCAGCTGAGGGCTCTCCGGGCGTCTGTTTAAGTTTTTGTCTTTCTATTTCTGTCTTGTGGCTGGCTGTGATGACAAACTCTTTATTTGTGTGATAAAAAATCTGTCTGTGGTGCCCTTTTATACTCAGCTTGCTTTTATTTCCAGCAATGTCTTCCAGTTGCTTGTTGTTCCTTAACCTCCAGGACCTGTCGTCCCCCAAAGTATGGCCCCCTGATAGGCGTGGCCAGTTGTTGTGGGCACACCTGTCATACACTTAGGACTTAGGGTGGGCGGGTGCAGGGGGAGCCTAGGATGTGTAGGTTGCATTGCTGTAGCTGAGTATGCAGACACGTCGACAGCGGGCCCCCTAGGGGTGCCGCCGGAGCTCCAGTCCGGCGGTGTCTGCCATCTTCGCGGGTACTCTAACGATGGTTGCTGGAATAACTTCCTCAACGACCTGTACATAGATCAAAAAGGAGAAATAATTCTGTCCGATGGTCACTTTACCCCTGCTCTTTTTGTAGTGCCGCTTGACTTACGATCCTGGTCTGACTCGTGGGGCTTGGGTAATTCAGTGCTCCTGCACCTTGGGCTCGTCGTCCATACTACCTAAGGGTGGTCCATCTGGCCCCCAGTACTCGGCTGTAGCGCTGGGGAGGCAGAGCGCACAGGCTTAGGGTACGGGACCAGGCTAAGCAGGATGTGGCCCTGGACCTTCCGCTCGGCGTAAGCCTTTTCCGGGGGAGACCATTTGGAGACACAGGCCCCCGAGCATTGGAACATCCGAGGCCCCAGGCGCATTGCAGGTACCTCAAGCAACCCCACCTGCGGTCCAGTCAGCAAGGCTCCCACTATTGCTAGAGCAGGGGAAAACCGACAGCGCTCATGATAGATCACGAGCTATGGCGAGCTTACAGCAACATCATAAAAAATTTAAGATAATTTCTGAATTGACAGACCCTATACCAGGCAGGGCAACATTCTTTCATTGTGGCTTCTCATATGATGAAGCAGACTTTACAAGGGGAATAACCCGGCCTGGGTGTTAGATGGAGCCGAGTGCACCTACTTAGGGTTCTGGACCAGGCTAAGCGGAATGTGCACTCGGAGCCCCATCCCCCTTATCCTAAGTGATGTCCTGAGATAATGTGTAACCTTTACAATGAAATAACATTGTCCCAACCCTAGTCTAGGGGTAGAACTTACGGAGGTGCTCGATGTTCCATGGGTTGGGTAATCGTTGTCCATCCTTTGTAGCTAGGCGAACGCATCCTGGGCGGCAAACCTCTGTTACCCGGAAGGGACCCTCCCAGCCGGGGGAGAGTTTGTTAGACCCTTCTCGGGAGAGTATGCGGTGCAACACCAGGTCATCTACCTTCAGCTCCCTACTCCACACGGTCCTCTGATGGTAGCGCCGGAGCACCTGCCTGTACCGTGCATTTCGGAGAGATGCTCGCACTAGTCCCTCGTCGACGAGGTCCAGGTCTTCACGCCGGAGCTGGTCTGCGCGGCTTCGTCGTACCTCCGGGCACGAGGAGAGCCCATGGTAATTTCTGGGGGAGTACGGCCTCTGCCCCGTACACCAAGAAGAAAGGCGTTTCCCCCGTGGCCCGGCTGGTTGATGTCCGGCTAGCCCACAGCGCACACGGAAGCTCATCCACCCAATTTGCACCATGCTTCTCAAGGTGTGAGAATGTGCGAGTCTTGAGGCCCCTGAGGATCTCTGCATTGGCTCTCTCGATCTGCCCATTGCTCTCTGGATGAGCAACATATGCATAGCAGACTTAGATCCCCAGGTCCTCACAGTATTCTTGGAACGCTGCACTTGTGAACTGGGTCCCGTTATTAGTGATGATTCTGTTCGGGACCCCGAACCGGCAGACGATCAACTTAATGAACTTTACTGCTGACTGCTTGTTGATGGTGACAACTGGGGCGGCCTCCGACCACTTGGTGAACTTATCTACGGTGATGTAGAGATGCCGGAATCCTCCGACGGCTCTGGGAAAGGGTCCCAGGATGTCCAACCCCCATACAGCGAATGGCCATGAGGGAGGGATCATCTGCAGCGCCTGAGCTGGTGTGTGGATCTGCTTGGCATGGAACTGGCATGCCTTGCATCTCTTTACCATCTCGGCGACATCCTGGAGTGCTGTCGGCCAGTAAAAGCCATGCCGAAAGGCTTTACCAACCAGCGTGCGGGAGGAGGCGTGGTTCCCGCACTCGCCTCCATGGATCTCTGCGAGCAGGTCGCAACCCTCCTCCCAGGTAATGCATCGCAATAGGATGTCATTGGCGCCACGCCGGTAGAGATCCCCTTCCACCAGCATGTACCTTTTAGCCACGCGAACAATCCTTTCTGCCAGGGCATGTTCTACGGGAAGGATATTGTCCTTCAAGTAGTCCCGAACCTCCGAGATCCATGCATCGGGACTTGCTTGAGCTTCTGGATCTTGGGCACCCGGTAGCTCGGAGCCCTCGGTGGCGCATACGATCCTTGGCGGACTCCATGGTAGCAGGGTCGCCGGGACTGCCAGCTTCAAGGTGCTGGGCTCGCCCCCTTCGCCCGGCTCGGCTGCCCGGGCGGTTGGTCACGGTAACGTCCTTGCAAAGACTCCTTGGGGCACTGGGGCCCCTGTGGAGGCCTTCGTTGACAGGTCGTCTGCGACTGTGTTGTCGGCTCGGGGTACATGGCACAAGTCCAAGACTTCAAAGTCCTTTTCCAGCTTCCGGATGTGCAGCAGGTATGCTGCTAATTGAGGGTTGTTGCAACTGCACTCTCCTCTGGCTTGCTTGATGATCAGTTGAGAATCACCTTTATCCAGAAGCTGTCGGACATTGAGGGTCAGGGCAGTCTTCAGCCCAAAGATTAGGGCTTCATACTCCGCCATGTTGTTTGTCGCCTTGAAGTCGAGGCGCACCATGTACTTGAACTGCTCTCCAGTCGGGGGTGAGAAGCAGGACCCCAGTGCCGGCTCCCTGCTTCCGCGAGGAACTGTCGAAGTAGAGCGTCCAGGGGGTCTCGGTGAAAACTGGAGCCTTCGACACCGTTTCACCGTTGTCTGGGCCCCCCAGGTTGCTTGGTGATGGGGTCCATTCGGCCAAGAAGTCCGCCAGTGCTTGGCTTTTGACTACATGTCGAGGTAAGAACTCGAGCTCGAACTTAGCCAGCTCCGCTGCCCACTTGGCAATGTTGCCAGTCGAATTGGGGCTGTGGAGTACGGTTTTCAGTGAGAAGGAGGTGACCACTGAAACCCGGTGAGCCTGGAAGTAATGCCAGAGCTTCCTCGATGCTATGAGCAGTGCATACAGCAGTTTGTGTACCTCCAAGTATCTTGTTTTTGCTTCATGGAGGACCTCACTGACGTAGTAGACTGGCCTTTGGGAGGTCCGAACCCTCCCTGGGGGGTCCGGGCCTCCTTGCAATGCGTTTTCCTCCTGGGGAATGTGGCTCCCAGGGTCTAGCTGGGCCTCCGGGGGCTGGGACCCGTAAGGCACTGGGTCACTAGAACTCACAGCGGGGGGGGGGGGGGGGGGGGGGCTCTTCTGTGTTCGGGCCTTGAGGCTCGGCCTCCCCCTCTGGGGCTCCTTCTGGTGCTTGTTGCGGTAGTAGCTCCGACCGCTCTGCAACCAAGACCATGCTGACCACTTCCGTTGTTGTGGTGATGTACAATAGGAGCGGTTCGCCGGGTTCTGGCGCCACCATAATGGGTGGGTAGCGTCATCAGGTGTTTCTTGAGCTCCTGGAAGGCCGCTTCAGCTTCCTCAGTCCACTCAAAGGGGCCTGACTTCCGTAGAATCTTGAAGAAGGGCAGGGCTCGCTCAGCCAGTCTTGAGATGAACCGACTGAGGGCTACCAAACATCCTGCAAGCTTCTGCACGTCCTTGATGCGGGTCAGCGGCCGCATCAGCTCTATTGCCTTGATCTTCTCTGGGTTAGCTTCGATCCCTCGGTGCGATACCAAGAAACAAAGGAGCTTCCCTGCAGAGACCCCAAAGACACACTTGTCGGGGTTCAACATCGTGCGTGTCGTGCGCAGCTTGCTGAAGACTCTGGCTAGGTTGTCTAATAGGGATGTGCTGTCCCTGATTTTTACCATGATGTCGTCGACATACACCTCTACCAGATCTTTAATGAGGTCCCCGAATGTCTTATGCATTGCACGTACAAAGGTGGGGAGAGCATTCTTGAGACCATAAGGCATGGAGACATAACAATACAGGCCGTCTACTGTTATGAAAGCAGTGTGTTCCTCATCTTCCCTAGACATGGGTATTTGGTGAAAACCGGAATACGCATCTAGGGAAACACAGAAGGTCACAGCCTGATGTCGAGTCTACTATTTGATCTATCCTAGGAAGAGGGAATGGATCCTTGGGACATGCCTTATTGAGATTGGTGTAGTCGATGCACATCCGGAGCTTCCCGCCAGCCTTGGGAACGACAACAGGGTTGGCCAACCACCGTGGGTGGTGAACCTCCCGGATGAAACCAGCATCGAGCAGCTTTTTGATTTCTTCACGGATGAAGTTCTGCCACTCGATGGACTGTTTCCTGGGCTTCTGCTGTACCGGTCGGGTGTCGGGGTAAATCTTCAGATGGTGCTCAATCACCTCCCTGGGGATCCCGGGCATTTGTGATGGTTGCCATGCAAACACATCGATGTTGTCCCAGAGGAAGGTGATGAGCGCACATTCCTATTTGCTGTCCAGGTTCCCCGCGATACGGGTTGTGTGGGCAGCCTCGGAGCCAATCCTGACGACCTTCACAGGGACGTCGTCGTCGTTGGCAGGTTGCACACGAGGTGCAGCAGTGGAGGCTCACTGCGCCGGGCCTTGCTCTGGCCGACTCTCCTTCAAGCCTCCTGGGGTCGGAGCCCTCCCCGCTGCAAGTGCTTGGAGCTGCTCCAAGGCTGACACTGCGGCTGAGCGGTCCCCTCTGATCCTGAGGACACCGGAAGGCATCGGCATCTTTAGGACGAGGTAGCCGCAGTGGGCTACAACCATGAACCTGTAGAGGGCTGGCCTCCCGATGATTGCGTTGTAGGGGAGATTGACTTCTGCCACGTCGAATAAAACGCTCTCCGTACGGTAGTTCTCCGGGGTCCCGAAGGTCACCAGGAGGTGTATGTTACCATACGGGAGGATTTGCCCAAGTCCGACACCCGAGAACGGGCTCGAGGGGTGTGAGCTGGGACATCGGCAGCTGCAGCTTCTGGAAAGCCGCCGTGGAGATGAGGTTGAGGCCCACCCCTCCAGCTATGAGCACGTGAAAGACCTTCACGTTGGCGATGTTTGGGGACACCAGCAGCGGGAGCACTCCTGCCCCTGCCATGTTCTTCGAGCAGTCAGAAGCGTCAAAGCTGATTGCCGTGCTCATCCACTTGTGGTGGGGAGCCGGACTTGGGGCGGGGGCCACTGCAGCCACTGCCCGTCGCAGGGTTTTCACCGCGTTTGGGGACGTGGGGTCGGTGGCTCCCCCGTAGATGACATGGAGGGTCTTGCGGCGCTCCTTATCACTGCTGGAGTCAGAGTCGCCACCCTCGAAGACGGCCTTGACCGCCCGCTGGGGTTCCTGGAACCCCATCTCGCTGTCATCCTCCTTCTCAGGATCAGCCTTCTGCTTGCCCTCCCTCTAGCGCGGGGGTGCACCCTCCTGGCGCTGCTGCCTCTGTTTCTGTTTGCGGAATTGTTCCGCGAATCTCTTCACTTCCCGGCACTCGCTAGCACTGTGGCTATTTGTACGGTGCACCGGGCACTTGAAGTCAGGCTCCTCGGGATCAGGCGACTGCCTAGGGCGCTTGTCTCGGCGCGACGCTCGGGCTCCGCCGGGCACCGCAGCCGCCATTGCCTGGGCTCCGGGATTTGCCCTGTTCTTGCCACTGCCCTTCTTCTTCTTCTTGCCGCTGCTCCTCGCAGAGGCTCCTTCCTCAGTCGGGGTGGCTTCCCTTGCTTCTGAGGATGACTGGGAGTGCCAGTTGCACCCCTCAGCTGCCCTAGCACATCTGTCTGCCAGGGAGAACAGCTCGGAGACATCACGCACCTCGTGTGTGGCTAGCTTCTCGAGCATCTTCTTGTCCCTCACACCTTGTCTAAACGCGACGATAACCGATGTGCTAGCAACATGAGGGATGGTGTTCCGTACCTAGGAGAACCGCAGGATGAACGATCGCAGCGACTCTCCAGCGCGCTGTCTAACGGCGTGGAGGTCAAGCTCGGTGCTGGGGCGCTTGAAGGAACTACCGAAGTTAGCCACGAACTGTCGGCTCAACTCATCCCAGGAGGTTATGGACCCCTGGGGCAGGTTCATGAGCCATGACCTAGCTGGGGCCGGTCAGGACGACGGGGAAGTAGTTAGCCATAATGGCCTCGTCGCCTCCTGCAGCTAGTATCGCAGTGGTGTAGATCTGCAGGAACTCGCTCGGGTTGACGCTCCCGTCGTACTTCTCCGGCATGTGGGGCCAGAACTTTCGTGGCCAGACCACAAAACGGAGGTGAGGCGCTAGCGCTGCACACCCTTGGCTATGGCTGACTGGTGCCGGCGGCGGCAGCCCATACCCTGGGTGAGCAGGCGGGCCTGCGCACACCTGGTGCTGGAGTGGTGTTGCATACGCCTGTGCAGGAGGCGCGACGTACGCCTGGTGCGGTGGAGGCGCGACGTACGTCTGGTGTGGTGGAGGCACAGCATGAGCCTGGGGCACGGGGCCCGGCACGCTGTAATCTGCCTCGAGGTTGCGCCGACGTTCCCTCTGGCGCTCGATGGTGACTCGGCAGTCCTCTCTGGCCCTGCGGTGCTGCAGCCCGATTCTCAGATCTGTTGTTGAGATCCTGGTTGAGCGCGAGTCTGCCATCCACCAGTCAACTGTCGACGTTCGCGACAATGACACATGCATCAGCTGGGCATGTGTTTCCCTTGGCGGAGGCGCGTTGAGTGCGGCGGTGACGAGGTGGTCGACGTCGTTGATCCACTGCTGAGCTGCTCCCTGAGGGGCATCCCCAGCAGGAGGGTTGTGGAGTAGCGCGCGCACTGCCGCGAGCGCACTCTTCGGGCTTGCAGCCGGTGGCGCCGTGATTGCTGTCACGGCCGGAGTACGCTGTGGAGTGGCGTGTCGTCCTGCAGCCGGCGAAGTGACTGCGGGGCGACGCGAAGGTCCTGACCTTCCTGCCCTAGAGCGGTAGCCTGCCCTAGAGCGGGATGACGCCTGATCCTCCGCCACTGTGTGTCGCCGCGACTGCGCCCTGGATGATCCGGCGTTGGGTTGGTCATTCACCATTGCTGCTGGTGGAGATCTTGACGGGGAAAAAGCCCCCTACCTGGCGCGCCAAGTGTCGAAGGTCGTAAACGACATTTCCCCCAAACCTGCTTAGAGTGCAGCCCGCGGAGGTTCTCTGGATTCACCAGGGCTAGTCCCAGGAGATCAAACACAGCAGGATGATGAACACAGGGGATTTACGTGGTTCGGGCCGCCGGAGCGTAATACCCTACGTCCACGGGAGTGTTTGTGTATTGCCTTGCTTGAGTGTGTATGAGCCTTGGTCTAATTTTCCGTCCCTTGTGAAGGCCGTATGCAGTGCCCTTTTATAGTTCAAAGACTCTGCAGTCACAAGGTGGGTCCCAGTACCCGACAGGTGGTCCTGGGGAGTGCCAAATCCTATACAAGATCTAGGATTAATTGCTATCTACTTCCCTTTGTCAGGGATGTCAATGCACCGTCCCGCCGCGTCGTGCGCCAGGGCTACACATAGTTGGTGATGATGGTGGTGCACATCTTGTCCGTCTTGTCCTTGCGGCCCATTAATCTGTCTTGCGGTGCGGGTCTATACCGGCTACTTGGATAAGACAGGACACTGGAGCCTTGACTATCGCAAGCGCGACTCAGCTTGCCTGGGGAAGGCACGCATACTTAATGCTTGTCTAAGCAGCGCACGCGTTCCTTTACTGCGGCTTCCTACCGCACTGAGTTGGCCGTCCGCCACGTGGTTGCGCTGGAGCCTGTCTCTGCGGGAAGCATAGCACTCGACAGAACAGGCCACATGGTGTATTCGGAGCCCACCCCTATGGAGGGGTGGGGGCTCGGCCCTGCAGGCCACATGGTAGCTCCAGTGCCTTTCCCTGCGAGGGTGCGGGCTTGGCCCTGAGACTCCGATTGGCCACGTGGCGGCTCCGGAGCCCGCCTCTGCGGGGCGGCGTTGGTCCGGTCCTGCCGTCCATGTGGCAGCTTGGGAGCCTCCCCCGACGGGGAGGTAGGAGCTGGTCCTTCCCTCCTCGACGTGGCTGCCTCGGAGTCGGCCTCTTAGGCATAGGCAGAGTCCTTAGCGGTTTTCTCCTGTGCGCGGGGGTACCCGGTCTGCAGGGTACCGACAATATGCATGTTCATTAATTCATAATTAAGCGATTAGATTGTTTCCCCATCCCAATTAATTAGAGGGAAGCAAAAAGGTAAAATACCTTTCCTGACTCTCTACGGTACATTCCAAGTGACAAGGATGGTCAAACAAGTCTAGTAAACACCTATCATAGGTTTCCCATCAATTTGACACAAACATGCAGTTTTGCAAACAAAACATTTAAAAACAGGATCAATATGATCAAGGACACTTGCCTTGCTATAGAGCTTGGTTAGGGTCAAAAGCTTCGAAGTTCTAGTATTGGAGGTCCTCGACAACACCGTCTAGCGCAGCTCCTTCTATTTTGAGCGACAAACATGCAAAACACACAATTCAATCAAATAATACTCATATAGTACTCAATATGCCATGACATGCATGACTAATGTAATTATGAGGTAAAACTTGTTAATGAGTGTCTATTAATGTTTACTAACTGGTTCTAATAGTTTTTAACAAGTTTGGACAGGTTTGAAATTGATTCAAGACAATTTGGAATTAATTCAACACCAAACAGACTTAGAGGCCGGACAAGTCCTGTATCAGGGTCGGACTAGTCCGCCCTGTCCAGGAATTGCGAATTAGGACTTTCATGATCTGCGAGAATTGGGGTTAAATTTGCATGAAAGGGGAAAGTAGAAGGGGTACCACGTGTGTAGAACTCCAAGGATCAAGAGTTCCGAGGCAACACTTGGATCTTGACAATCTAGGGGTTGATGATGATGAGTTGAGGGTGAATTGGTGATGAAGAACGAAAACTAGATGAAGATCTTGTTCACTTGATCCTCTTTCGTTTCCTCCTCTTCTTATTGCCGCTGGATCTCCTCTTGATGGTGGCTCCCACGAACTAGGGTTTGGAGGTCCTTCAAAAGTGGCAAAGAGATGAGAAGTTGGGATGTTGGGTTGTTTATATAGGGGTAGATGTGTAGGGTTTGATGGATTTCGAGTTTGGGGGTGGGTGGATACTGTGTAGGGGTCCCACATGGGCTCCAAAAAAGGTTAGACATGACGTCTTTGGGCCCACTTAAGGCGGAAACCCAATAACAAATTGTGGAGGAAAAGATTGAATCTGAGTCAGACACACCGGACAAGTCCGCTAGGGGGTAGGACTAGTCCGATGTTGGACAGAGACGAAAACGGATAAGACCGGTAGGAGGTCCGGACAAGTCCGATCTTGTCCAGAGAGGAAAACGGACAAGTCTGACAGGGATCGGACAAGTCCGGGGATTTGACAACTTATTCAAAAATCGTACCAAAGATTGGACTAGTCCACACTCAATCACGGACAAGTCCGGGATGGAATAGAGACTTAATCGGACTAGTTCGCAACCAAAACGGACAAGTCCAGAGGGGCATCAGAGGAGAAAATCGGACTACTCCAGGGTATACACCTATCGGTACCCCGTAGACCGGGTACCCCCGCGCACAGGGAGAAAACCACTAAGGACTCTACCTCTACTTAAGAGGCTGAATCCGAGGCTGCCACGTCGAGGAGGGAAGGACCATATCCTACCTCTCCGCCGGGGGAGGCTCCCAAGCTGCCACATGGCTGGCAGAATTGGACCCTCGCCTCCCCGCTTAGGCGGGCTCCCAAGCTGCCACGTGGCTGGCAGAACTGGACCCTTGCCTCCCCGCTTAGGCAGGCTCTGGAGCTGCCATGTGGCCGGCAGAACCGGACCCTCGCCTCCCCGCTTAGGCGGGCTCCGGAGCTGCCACGCAGTCAATCGGGACCTCAGGGCCAGATCCGCGCCCTCGGAGGGAAAAGCACCGGAACTACCACGTGGCCTGCAGGGCTGAGCCTCCATCCCTCCATAGGGGTGGGCTCCGAATGCACCACGTGGCCTGTTCCACCAAGTGCACGACTCCCCGCAGAAGGCAGGCTCCGGCGCAACCACGTGGCGGACGGCCGACTCAGTACAGTAGGAAGACGTAGTAAAGGAAGGTGTGCGCTGCTCAGACAGGTATTAAGTACACGCGCCTTCCCTAGGCAAGCTGAGTCGCGCATCCGAAGGTCAAGGCTCAAGTGTCTTGTCTTGTCCAAGTAGCCGGTACAAACCCATGCCACAAGACGGACGAATGGGCCGTGAGGACAAGACGGACGGGATGGGCACTACCATCATTACCAACTATGTGTAGCCCTGGCACACGACGCAACAGGACGGCGCATTGACACCCCTGACAAAAGGAAGTAGATAGCAATTAATCCTAGATCTTGTATAGGATTTGGCTCTCCCCAGGACCACCTGTCGGGTACTAGGGCTCACCTTGTGACTGCAGAGTCCTTGAACTATAAAAGGGCTCTGCAGATGACCTTCGCAAGGGATTGGAAAATTAGACCAAAGCTCATACATGCTCCAGCAAGGCAATAGACAAACACTCCCGTGGACATAGGGTGTTACGCTCCGGCGGCCCGAACCACGTAAACCCACTGTGTTCATCATCCTGCTGTGTTCGATTTCCTGGGACTAGCCCTCGTGAATCCAAAGAACCTCCGCGGGCTGCTCTCTAAGCAGGTCCGGGGGAAGTGTCATTTACGACCTTCGACATTTGGCGCGCCAGGTAGGGAGCTTTTTCCCCGTCAAGATCTCCACCAGCAGCAATGGTGAATGACCAATCCAACGTCGATTCATCCAGGGCGCAATCGCGGCGGCAGATAGTGGCGGAGGATCAGGCGTCATCCCGCTCTAGGGCAGACTACCGCTCTAGGGCAGGAAGGTCAGGACCTTCACGTCGCCCTGCGGTCACTTTGCCGGTTGCAGGCCGACATGCCACTCCGCGGCGTACTCCGGCCGTGATAGCAATCACAGCGCCGCCGGCTGCAAGCCCGGAGAGTGCGCTCGCAGCAGCGCACGCGCTACTCCACAACCCTCCTGCTGGGGATGCTCCTCAGGGAGTAGCCCAGCAGTGGATTAACGACGTCGACCACCTCGTCACCGCTGCGCTCAACGCGCCTCCACCGAGGGAGACACATGCCCAGCTGATGCATGTGTCATTGTCGCGAATGTCGACAATCGACAGGTGGACGACAGACTCACGCTCGACCAGGATCTCGACAACAGATCTAAGAACTGGGCTGCAGCGCCGCAGGGCCGAAGGGGACTGCCGAGTCACCATCGAGCGCCAGAGGGAGCGTCGGCGCAACCTCGAGGCAGATTACAGCGTGGCGGGCCCTGTGCCCCAGGCCCATGTTGTGCCTCCACCACACCAGACAGGTCGCGCCTCCACCGCACCAGGCGTACATCGCGCCTCCTCCACAGGCGTATGCAACACCGCCCCAGCATCAGGTGTACGCCGGCCTGCCTGCTCACCCGGGGTATGCGATGCCGCCGCCGGCACCAGTCAGCCCCAGCCAAGGGTGTGCAGCGCTAGCGCCTCACCTCCGTTTCGTGGTCTGGCCACGAAAGTTCCGGCCGCACATGCCGGAGAAGTACGATGGGAGCGTCAACGCGAGCGAGTTCCTGCAGATCTACACCACTGCGATACTAGCTGCAGGAGGCGACGAGGCCATCATGGCTAACTACTTCCCCGTCGTCCTGACCGGCCCAGCTCGGTCATGGCTCATGAACCTGCCCCAGGGGTCCATAACCTCCTGGGATGAGTTGTGCCGACAGTTCGTGACTAACTTCGGCAGTTCCTACAAGTGCCCCGGCACGGAGCTCGACCTCCACGCCATTAGACAGCGCGCTGGAGAGTCGCTGCGATCGTTCATCCAGCGGTTCTCCCAGGTACGGAGCACCATCCCTCATGTTGCTAGCGCATCGATTATTGTTGCGTTCAGACAAGGTGTGAGGGACAAGAAGATGCTCGAGAAGCTAGCCATGCATGAGGTGCGTGATGTCTCCGAGCAGTTCTCCCTGGCAGACAGATGTGCTAGGGCAGTTGAGGGGCGCAACTGGCACTCTCAGCCATCCTCAGAAGCAAGGTAAGCCACCCCGACTGAGGAAGGAGCCTCTGCGAGGAGCAACGGCAAGAAGAAGAAGAAGGGCAGTGGCAAGAACAGGCCAAAGCCTGGAGCCCAGGAAATGGCGGCTGCGGCACCCGGTGGAGCCCGAGCGCCGCGCCGAGATAAGCGCCCTAGGCAGTCGCCTGAACCCGAGGAGCCTGACTTCAAGTGCCCGGTGCACCGTACAAATAGCCATAGTGCTAGCGAGTGCCGGGAAGTGAAGAGGTTCGCAGAACGTTTCCGCGAACAGAAACAGAGGCAGCAGCGCTAGGAGGGCGCACCCCCTCGCCAGAGGGGGGGGGGCAAGCAGAAGGATGATCCCGAGAAGGAGGATGACAGCGAGATGGGGTTTCAGGAACCCCAACGGGCGATTAAGGCCGTCTTCGAGGGTGGCGACTCCGACTCCAGCAGTGATAAGGAGCGCTGCAAGACCCTCAATGTCATCTACGGAGGAGCCACAGACCCCACGTCCCGAAACGCGGTGAAAACTCTGCGACGGGCAGTGGTCGCGGTGGCCCCCACCCCAAGTCCGGCTCCCCACCACAAGTGGATGAGCATGGCGATCAGCTTCGATGCTTCTGACTGCCCGAAGAACATGGCAGGGGCAGGAGTGCTCCCGCTGCTGGTGTCCCCGACCATCGCCAACGTGAAGGTCTTCCACGTGCTGATAGATGGAGGGGCGGGCCTCAACCTCATCTCCACGGCGGCCTTCCGAAAGCTGTAGGTGCCAATGTCCCAGCTCACACCCTCGAGCCCGTTCTCGGGTGTCGGACTTGGGCAAATCCTCCCGTACGGTAACATACACCTCCCGGTGACCTTCGGGACCCCGGAGAACTACCGTACAGAAAGCGTTTTGTTTGATGTGGCAGATTTCGACCTCCCCTTCAACGCAATCATCGGGAGGCTGGCCCTCTACAGGTTCATGGATGTAGCCCACTACGGCTACCTCGTCCTGAAGATGTCGACGCCTTCCGGTGTCCTCAGGATCAGAGGGGACCGCTCAGCTGCAGTGTAAGCCTTGGAGCAGCTCCAAGCACTTGCAGCGGGGAGGGCTCCGGCCCCAGGAGGCTTGAAGGAGAGTCGGCCAGAGCAAGGCCCGGCACAGCGAGCCTCCACTATTGCACCCCGTGTGCAACCAGCCAACAACGACGACGTCCCCGTGAAAGTCGTCAGGATTGGCTCCGAAGCTGCCCAGAGAACCCGTATCGCGGGGAACTTGGACAGCAAATAGGAATGCACGCTCATCACCTTCCTCTGGGACAACGTCGATGTGTTTTCATGGCAACCATCACAAATGCCCAGGATCCCCAGGGAGGTGATTGAGCACCATCTGAAGATCTACCCCGACGCCCGACCGGTGCAGGAGAAGCCTAGGAAACTGTCCATCGAGCGGCAGAACTTCATCCGTGAAGAAATCAAGAAGCTGCTCGATGTTGGTTTCATCCGGGAGGTTCACCACCCATGGTGGTTGGCCAACCCTGTTGTCGTCACAAAGGCTGGCGGGAAGCTCCGGATGTGCATTGACTACACCAACCTCAATAAGGCATGTCCAAAGGATCCATTCCCTCTTCCTAGGATAGATCAAATAGTAGACTCAACATCAGGCTGTGATCTCCTGTGTTTCCTAGATGCGTATTCTGGTTTTCACCAAATACCTATGTCTAGGGAAGATGAGGAACACACTGCTTTCATAACAGTAGACGACCTGTATTGTTATGTCTCCATGCCTTATGTACCCAAGAATGCTCTCCCCACCTTTGTACGTGCAATGCATAAGACATTTGGGGACCTCATTAGAGATCTGGTAGAGGTGTATGTCGACGACATCGTGGTGAAAATCAGGGCCCGCACATCCCTATTAGACAACATAGCCCGAGTCTTCAGCAAGCTGCGCATGACACGCACGATGTTGAACCCCGACAAGTGTGTCTTTGGGGTTTCTGCAGGGAAGCTCCTTGGTTTCTTGGTATCACACCGAGGGATCAAAGCTAACCTAGAGAAGATCAAGGCGATAGAGCTGATGCGACTGCCGGCCCGCATCAAGGACGTGCAGAAGCTTGTAGGGTGTTTGGCAGCCCTCAGCTGGTTCATCTCAAGGCTGGCTGAGTGAGCCCTGCCCTTCTTCAAGATTCTACAGAAGTCATGTCCCTTTGAGTGGACCGAGGAAGCTGAAGCGGCTTTCCAGGAGCTCAAGAAACACCTGACGACGCTACCCATTATGGTGGCGCCAGAACCCGGCGAACCACTTCTGTTGTACATCACCGCAACAATAGAGGTGGTCAGCATGGTCTTGGTTGCAGAGCGGCCGGAGCTACTGTAGCAACAAGCACCAGGAGGAGCCCTAGAGGGGGAGGCCGAGCCTCAAGGCCCGAACCCAGAAGAGAACCCCCCCCCCCCCCCCCCCCCCCCCCCCCGCTGTGAGTTCCAGTGACCAAGTGCCTTACGGGTCCCAACCCCCAGAGGCCCAGCTAGACCCTAGGAGCCACATTCCCCAGGATGCAGACGCATTGCAAGGAGCCCCGGACCCCCCAGGGAGGGTTCAGACCTCCCAACGGCCAGTCTACTACGTCAGTGAGGTCCTCCATGAAGAAAAAACAAGATACTTGGAGGTACACAAACTACTGTATGCAGTGCTCATAGCGTCGAGGAAGCTCTGGCATTACTTCCAGGCTCACCGGGTTTCAGTGGTCACCTCCTTCCCACTGAAGACTGTACTCCACAGCCCCAACTCAACTGGCAACATTGCCAAGTGGGCAGCGGAGCTGGCCGAGTTCGAGTTGGAGTTCTTACCTCGACATGCAGTCAAAAGCCAAGCACTGGCCGACTTCTTGGCTGAATGGACCCCATCGCTAAGCAACCTGGGGGGCCCGGACAACGGTGAAACGGAGCCCAAGGCTCCAGTTTTCACCGAGACCCCCTGGACGCTCTACTTTGACGGCTCCTCGCGAAAGCAGGGGGCCAGAGTCGGGGTCCTGCTCCTCACCCTGACTAGGGAGCAGTTCAAGTACATGGTGCGCCTCGACTTCAAGGCGATAAACAACATGGCAGAGTATGAAGCCCTAATCTTTGAGCTAAAGACTGCTCTGACTCTCAATGTCCTACAGCTTCTGGCTAAAGGTGATTTCCAGATGATCATCAAGCAAGCCAAAGGAGAGTGCAGCTGCAACGACCCTCAGTTAGCAGCATACTTGCTGCACGTCCGGAAGCTGGAAAAGGACTTTGAAGTTTTGGACTTGTGCCATGTACCCGAGTAGACAACTCAGTCGCAGACGACCTGTCAACGAAGGCCTCCACATGGGCCCCAGTGCCTCAAGGAGTCTTTGCAAGGACGTTACCACGACCAACCGCCTGGGCAGCCGAACCGGGTGAAGGGGGCGAGCCCAGCACCTCGAAGCTGGCAGTCCCGGCGACCCTGCTACCATGGATTCCGCCAAGGATCGTATGCGCCACCGGGGGCTCCAAGCTACCGGACGCCCAAGATCTAGAGGCTCAAGCAAGTCCCGATGCATGAATCTCGGAGGTCCGGGACTACTTGAAAGACAATATCCTTCCCGAAGAACATGCCCTGGCAGAAAGGATTGTTCGCATGGCTAAAAGGTACACGCTGGTGGAAGGGGATCTCTACCGGCGTGGCGCCAAAGACATCCTACTGCGATGCATTACCCGGGAGGAGGGTTGCGACTTGCTCGCAGAGATCCATGGAGGCGAGTGTGGGAACCACGCGTCCTCCCGCACGCTGGTCGGTAAAGCCTTTCGGCATGGCTTTTACTGGCTGACAGCACTCCAGGATGCCGCCGAGATGGTAAAGAGATGCAAGGCATGCCAGTTCCATGCCAAGCAGATCCACACACTAGCTCAGGCGCTGCAGATGATCCCTCCCTCATGGCCATTCGCTGTATGGGGGTTGGACATCCTGGGACCCTTTCCCAGAGCCGTCAGAGGATTCCGGCATCTCTACGTCGCCGTAGATAAGTTCATCAAGTGGCCGGAAGCTGCCCCAGTTGTCACCATCAACAAGCAGTCAGGAGTAAAGTTCATCAAGTCGATCGTCTGCCGGTTTGGGGTCCCAAACAGAATCATCACTGATAACGGGACGCAGTTCACAAGTGCAGCGTTCCAGAAATACTGCGAGGACCTGGGGATCCAAGTCTGCTATGCATCCGTTGCTCATCCAGAGAGCAATGGGCAGGTCGAGAGGGCCAATGCAGAGATCCTCAAGGGCCTCAAGACTCACACATTCTCACACCTTGAGAAGTATGGTGCAAATTGGGTGGATGAGCTTTCGTGTGCGCTGTGGGCTAGCCGGACATCAACCAGCCGGGCTGCGGGGGAAACACCTTTCTTCTTGGTGTACGGGGCAGAGGCTGTCCTCCCCCCAGAAATTACCATGCCCCCCCCCCCCCCCGTGCCCGGAGGTATGATGAAGCCGTGCAGGACCAGCTCCGACGTGAAGACCTGGACCTCATCGACGAGGGACGAGTGTGAGCGGCTCTCCGAAATGCACGGTACAGGCAGGCGCTCCGGTGCTACCACCAGAGGACCGTGCGGAGTAGGGAGCTAAAGGTAGACGACCTGGTGTTGCACCGCATACTCTCCCGGGAAGGGTCTAACAAACTCTCCCCTAGCTGGGAGGCCCACTTCCGGGTAACAGAGGTTTGCCGCCCAGGATGCGTCCGCCTGGCTACGCAGGATGGACAGCGATTACCCAACCCATGAAACACCGAGCACCTCCGTAAGTTCTACCCCTAGACCAGGGTTGGGACAATGTTATTTTATTGTAAAAGTTGCATATTATCTCAGGACAACACTTAGGCTAGGGGAATGGGGCTCCGAGTGCACATTCCGCTTAGCCTGGTCCAGAACCCTAAGTAGGTGCACTCAACTTCATCCGACACCCAGGCCAGGTTATTCCCCTTGTAAAGTCTGCTCCGTTTTATGAGAAACTACAATGAAAGAATGTTGTCCTGCCTGGTATAGGGTTTGTCAATTCAAAAATTATCTTTAATTTTTATGATGTTGCTGCAAGCCCGCTGTCGAAGGTCGTAAACGACACTTCCCCCGGACCTGCTTAGAGAGCAGCCCGCGGAGGTTCTTTGGATTCACGAGGGCTAGTCCCAGGAGATCGAACACAACAGAATGATGGACACAGGGAATTTATGTGGTTCGGGCCGCCGGAGCGTAATACCCTACGTCCACGGGAGTGTTGTGTATTGCCTTGCTTGAGCGTGTATGAGCCTTGGTCTAATTTTTTGTCCGTCCCCTGTGAAGGTCGTCTACAGAGCCCTTTTATAGTTCAAGGACTCTATAGTCACAAACTAGGTCCCAGTGCCCGACAGGTGGTCCTGGGGAGAGCCAAATCCTATACAAGATCTAGGATTAATTGCTATCTACTTCCCTTTGTCAGGGGTGTCAATGCGCCGTCCCGCCGCGTCGTGCGCCAGGGCTACACATAGTTGGTGATGATGGCGGGGCACGTCTCGTCCGTCTTGTCCTCGCGGCCCATTCGTCCGTCTTGCGGCGTGGGTCTGTACCGGCTACTTGGACAAGACAGGAAACTGGAGCCTTGACTTTCATAAGCACGGCTCAGCCTACCTGGGGAAGGCGCGTGTACTTAATGCTTGTCTAAGCAGCGCACGCATTGCTTTACTGCGGCTTCCTACCGCACTGAGTTGGGCGTCCGCCACGCGGTTACGCCGGAGCCTGCCTCTGCAGGAAGTAAAGCACTTGACGGAACAGGCCACGTGGCGCATTCGGAGCCCACCCCTATGGAGGGGTGGGGGCTCAGCCCTGCAGGCCATGTGGTAGCTCCGGTGCCTTTCCCAGCGCGGGCGCGGACTTGGCCCTGAGGTCCCGGTTGGCCACGTGGCAGCTCCGGAGCCCTCCTCAGCAGGGAGGCGTGGGCTTGGCCCTGCTGGCCACGTGGCAGCTTGGGAGCCTCCACCATCGGGGAGGTAGGATCGGGTCCTTCCCTCCTCTACGTGGCAGCCTCAGATTCGGCTTCTTTGGCAGAGGCGGAGTCCTTAGCGGTTTTCTCCTGTGCGCGGGGGTACCCAGTCTGCAGGGTACCGACAGTGGCCCCCAAGCCTACCTCGGGAGAGTTGTCGATACCGCAGGTGGGGTCTTCTCCCTTTTCTTCCCGCGCAACTCTTCTGATTCCGCTTCAAGGCAGTTCCCCATGCGACATGCTCCTGCCGTTGAGGTGACATGTCTCCTTCCGGTAAGCGAAGGTGCTAAACAGGCGCCACATGACGTGACTCCTGCCTTCAATCGTGCTTTAACTGCGGTGGTTCCCAAGGTGGCTCCTGTACTTCCGCTACTTTTGCCCTTTCGGAAACCGCCGAGTTACCTCCCGCATAGCTAGCTGCCCGGCTCGCCTTCTTTGTCGAGCGACCCAGACCCTCATGTCATTGCCCGATCGGGTTCATTACTCTTCTACTGGGGCTGCGGCGATCCATACTTTTGCGCCTGTTGGCCTGCAGGGGTGCATAAAAAGAGAACTTTCCCCTTGAGGGTTCTTTCTCCCGCCTCTGCATCCCTGCGCTCGTGATTTCGCCTCAAGCCCAGTTCTTGCGCTCTAGTTCCCAGTCTCCCCGTCCAGAGCTTCCAACCTCAGCCCTCATGGCGAGCATCTTGCCCAAGTCCAGGCTGTCCAGGCCCGCCGACCTGGCCCCTATGCGCCGGCTTCTTGGCTGGCACACTCCTGAGCGGGGGTCGTGGCTCCGTCCTGGGAGGCTCCCGCTGAGCCTCTCCGCCGGGGAGATGGTTCTCTTCTCGTCGTACGTGCTGGCCGTCTTCGTCCTGCCAGCATCCGCCTTCTTGGTCATGCTCCTGGAGACCTTCGGCCTCCAACTCCACCACCTCGCGCCGAACTCGATCGCCATGCTGGCGGTCTTCGCTCACCTCTGCGAGATGTTTGTGGGGGTGATGCCGTCAGTAAAGATCTTCTGGTACTTTTTTGTACTGAGGGCCACCGGCAGGAGTTCGAAGGAGCACCTCGGCGCCTACTACTTCCAGCGCCGGACAAAGGTCCCCATGAGGTACATTGCTTCCTTCAACTCAGCAAGGTGGGAGATGTGGCGCGAAGATTAGATGATCGCCAAGGTCGAGGCCCACAACCGGATGTGCCTCCCCACCGGGATCCCCTACTCCGAGCGATCATTCTGGGAGGAGCGCCCAGAGCTGGAGGAGGCGTTCAACCCGGTGCTGGAGCGGATCCAGATGCTGGCGGACCACGGGATGTCGTCTGACATGGTGCTGAGGGACTTCATGTCCCGCCGCATAGCCCCGCTTCAGCACCGTGCCCGCCCGACGTCGATGTTCACCGGCCTGTCGGACTGCACCCGGCTCGAGACCGGCCCCGACTCCAACCTGGGTGAGCAGCAGCTGCTCGACATGCTGGCCCGGGTCTACCCCGACGACACTTCCGCTGAGGCACTTGCTCTTCCGCCGGCCTGCCGCCCCTTGTGCTCGGACTCCGAGTTGAGGAGGCAGCTGCTGAAGGTGATGCCGACCCTTGACGAGTCCGAGATGGCGTGGCGCCAGATCGGGGACCCGTTTCGGGGGGTTAGCATTGCTGACGACGCTGAGGGGGGCGAGGCTCCCTTAAGCGATGTTGGTTCTTCAAGCGGCGACTCCTCAAGCAGCTCCCAGCACCATCCATGGGGTGGCGTCGTCACCCCCAGCGACAATGGGAAGGGGAAGGTGCCGGTTTCGGTGCTCGACCCGTCCCCCAAGAAGCGCGCCCGGTCGCCGCCGCTGGCCCCTTCTGCCCTTCATCAGGACTCCGGAGCCCTGCCGCGCTCATCGCCAGGGGGCGCCGATGGCGCCACCTTGCCGCCCGAGTCTTCCACACGCAAGAGGGGGAGGCTCCTCAATGCCGATGGGACCCCAACGTTCCCTCTCTGTTCGGAGGGGCGCCAGACCTCGGAGGTGCCGCCGACACCATCACCACAGGGGCCCCCAGCACACTCAAGGGCCCCCACTACGGGTTCGGGGGGTCCGAACCCCCCAACCCTTTTGGGAAGCGGTGGAACTTCAGCGTCCCCCGGTAAGCCTGCTCAGATTTTACCTTGGGTGTTCTTTGCTGTGCGCATACCCTGTCAGTCTCTTATGGTCTGAGCTTGCTTGGTTTCAGCGCTTCCATAGCTACTCCACCACCCGCGGGCACTTCTGCTGGAGGGTCTGCCACTCCAGTTGGCTCGCGGGGATCGTCTGCTGCCTCGGGCCCTGCTCCGGTGCCCCAGGCTGCTGCCGCTGGGGTACCTTGGGCCCCCGTGTCTGAGACCCCTGCAGCGGCTGCCGGAGCCCAACCGCGCGCGCCGATGACCGCTGCCGCGCCTACCAACGACACCGCGTCCACCGGCCACTCCGTGCCGGCCGACGCCGCCGCGCCCTCCGACACTGCTGCATCGGCTGGCGCCACCGCCCCGGGTGCTGCCATCCGGGAGGGGGCCCTGGTCCCCGCCTCCCCAGTGGTCCTCCAAATGGAGGACGATATTGAGGAAGTGGGGAGGCAGGGGCCTGCTGCTACGGTGGAGCCCCTCCCCCTGTCCGAGGCTATGGCTGTGGCCTACTCCGGCTTTCGGCGGGCCCAGGCGGCCCTTGCCCGGGAGAAAGGGCGGCTCGAGGACGAGGACGACCGGCTCCGGGAGTGGGCGAGGGCCCTGGAGGCCCGGACTCGGCTGGCAAAGAGCCGAGCGGCCCAACGAGAGGCGGTCGTTTGGGAGGAGATGAAGATCCTCGAGCAGGAGCGCGACCTCATCGCCCAGCTGGACGCCGTCACCCAGAAGCTGAAGGCAGACATCGAGGCCATCCATGCTGAGGCCAGCTCGCGTCTCCAGGCCTGCGAGGACCTTCAGCACCTGCTGTCCCTCCGGGAGGCCGCTCTAGCCGATCGGGAGCAGGAGCTGACGGCGAAGCGGGCCGAAGTGGAGGCGACCTGCCGAGGGCTCATCCTCCAGCAGGAAGGGGCGAGAGTTCGCGCCGCCGAGCTGGACCGCCGGGAAGCCGCCGTAGCTGAGGCGCAGCAGGCCCAGTCTGCTGAGCACCAAGCCCTTCTGGACCGCGAGTTCAACATCGCCCTCAAGGAGGGTGACTTGAACCGCCAAGAGCCGGGGGTTGGCGAGCGCGAGAGGGCCCTGGCGGCCAGGGAGAAGCGGTTCCTGGACGGTGGCCCCGGGGCACTGGCGGCGACCCAGCAGGAGGTGGCGGAGCTCCGGGCGGCGCGCTCTGCCAAGGCCGAGAAGGTCTGGGAGTTCCTCAGCAGTGCTGACTCGGCTCTGGTGACGCTCGGCTTCAGCCCGACGTGCGTGGGGGAGCCGGCGCAGGAGGTGAGTCAGGTGTTCCTAGCGCTCGACTCCACCAGCTCGAGGATGCGCTCGCTGGGGGCCATCCTTGATAACCAGCTGGAGGCCGAGGGACGGATGCTGGTGAAGGAGGTGGCGACGCACATCCTGTCCTGCTATCGGAGCTGGTACCCCGACGTCTCCCTGCAGCCGGTCCTCGAGGGGCCCATCGCCGAGAGGGAAGAGGCCGCCAAGTCTGAAGTTTCGGATGCGGTGGCACTCATCGCCTCAAGGTTCCAGCGGAGCGGCTGAGGGCTCCCCGGGCATCTGTTTAAGTTTTTGTCTTTCTGTCTTTTGTCTTGTTGTTGGCTGTGATGACAAACTCTTTATTTGTGCGATAAAAAATCTGTCTGTGGTGCCCTTTTATACTCAGCTTGCTTTTGTTTCCAGCAGTGTATTTCGGCTGCTTGTTGTTCCTTAGCTTCCAGGACCTGTCGTCCCCCAAAGTATGGCCCCCTGACAGGTGTTGCCAGTTGTTATGGGCACTCCTGTCATACACTTAGGGTTTAGGGCGGGCCGGTGCAGGAGGAGCCTAGGATTCGTAGGTAGCATTGCCATAGCTGAGTATGCAGGTATGTCGACAGCGGCCCCCCTGGGGGTGCCGCCGGGGCCTCAGTTCCGCGGTGCTTGCCACCTTCGGTGAGAGGTCGATAGTGGGACGGTGGTTGCTGGAATAACTTCCTCAATGACCTGTACATAGATCAAAAAAGAGAAGTAATTCTGTCTGCTGGTCACTTTACCCCTACTCTTTTTGTAGTGTCGCTTGACTTACGATCCTGGGCTGACTCGTGGGGCTTGAGTAATTTAGTGCTTCTGCACCTAGGGCTTGTTGTCTAGAATACCCAAGGGCGGTCCATCTGCCCCCCCGTACTTGGCTGTAGCGCTGGGTTGGCAGAACGCACAGGCTTAGGGTACGGGACCACGCTAAGCAGGCTGTGGCCCTGGACCTCCCACTCGGCGTAAGCCATTTCCGGGGGGGGGGGGACCATCTGGAGACACAGGCCCCCGAGTATTGGAACAACCGAGGCTCCAGGCGCATCGCAGGTACCTCAAGCAACCCCACCTGCAGTCCAGACAGCAAGGCTCCCACTATTGTTAAAGCAGGGGAAAAACGACAGCGCTCATGATAGATCACGAGCTATGGCAGGCTTACAGCAACATCATAAAAATTAAAGATAATTTTTGAATTGACAAACCCTATACCAGGCAGGACAACATTCTTTCATTGTAGTTTCTCATAAGATGAAGCAGACTTTACAAGGGGAATAACCCGGCCTGGGTGTTAGGTGGAGCCGAGTGCACCTACTTAGGGTTTTGGACCAGGCTAAGCGGAACGTGCACTCGGGGCCCCATCCCCTATACTAAGTGCTATCCTGAGATAATGTGTAACCTTTACAATGAAATAGCATTGCCCCGACCCTGGTCTAGGGGTAGAACTTACGGAGGTGTTCGATGTTCCATGGGTTGGGTAACCGCTATCCATCCTCCGTAGCTAGGCAGATGCATCCTGAGCGGCAAACCTCTGTTACCCGGAAGGGACCCTCCCAACTGGGGGAGAGTTTGTTAGACCCTTCTCGGGAGAGTATGTGGCGCAACACCAGGTCGTAAACCTTTAGCTCCCTACTCCGCACGGTCCTCTGATGGTAGCACCGGAGCCCCTGCCTGTACCGTGCATTTCAGAGAGTTGCTCGCACTCGTCCCTCGTCGACGAGGTCCAGGTCTTCACGCCGGAGCTGGTCCTGCGTGGCTTCGTCGTACCTCCTTGCACGAGGAGGGCCCATGGTAATTTCTGGGGGGAGGACGGCCTCCGCCCCCGTACACCAAGAAGAAAGGCGTTTCCCCCGTGGCCCGGCTGGTTGATGTCCGGCTAGCCCACAGCGCACACGGAAGCTCATCCACCCAATTTGCACCATGCTTCTCAAGGTGTGAGAACGTGCGAGTCTTGAGGCCCCTGAGGATCTCTGCATTGGCTCTCTCGACCTGCCCATTGCTCTCTGGATGAGCAACAGATGCATAGCAGACTTGGATCCCCAGGTCCTCGCAGTATTCTTGGAACGCTGCACTTGTGAACTGGGTCCCGTTATCAGTGATGATTCTGTTCAGGACCCCAAACCGGCAGACGATCGACTTAATGAACTTTACTGCTGACTGCTTGTTGTTGGTGACAACTGGGGTGGCCTCCGGCCACTTGGTGAACTTATCTACGGCGACGTAGAGATGCCGGAATCCTCCGACGGCTCTGGGAAAGGGTCCCAGGATGTCCAACCCCCATACAGCGAATGGCCATGAGGGAGGGATCATCTGCAGCGCCTGAGCTGGTGTATGGATCTGCTTGGCATGGAACTGGCACGCCTTGCATCTCTTTACCATCTCGGCGTCATCCTGGAGCGCTGTCGGCCAGTAGAAGCCATGCCGAAAGGCTTTACCGACCAGTGTACGGGAGGACGCATGGTTCCCGCACTCGCCTCCATGGATCTCTGCGAGCAGGTCGCAGCCCTCCTCCCGGGTAATGCATCGCAGTAGGATGTCGTTGGCACCACACCGGTAGAGATCCCCTTCCACCAGTGTGTACCTTTTAGCCATACGAACAATCCTTTCTGCCAGGACATGTTCTTCGGGAAGGATATTGTCCTTCAAGTAGTCCCGGACCTCCGAGATCCATGCATCAGGACTTGCTTGAGCTTCTGGATCTTGGGCGCCCGGTAGCTCGGAGCCCTCGGTGGCGCATACGATCCTTGGTGGACTCCATGGTAGCAGGGTCGCCGGGACTGCCAGCTTTGAGGTGCTGGGCTCGCCCCCTTCGCCCGGCTTGGCTGCTCGGGCGGTTGGTCGTGGTAACGTCCTTGCAAAGACTCCTTGGGGCACTGGGGCCCCTGTGGAGGCCTTCGTTGACAGGTCGTGTGCGACTGAGTTATTGGCTCGGGGTACATGGCACAAGTCCAAGACTTCAAAGTCCTTTTCCATCTTCCGGACGTGCAGCAGGTATGCAGCTAATTGAGGGTCATTGCAGCTGCACTCTCCTCTGGCTTGCTTGATGATCAGTTGAGAATCACCTTTAACCAGGAGCTATCGGACATCGAGGGTCAGGGCAGTCTTCAGCCCAAAGATTAGGGCTTCATACTCCGCCATGTTGTTTGTCGCCTTGAAGTCGAGGCGCACCATGTACTTGAACTGCTCCCCAGTCGGGGTGAGAAGCAGGACCCCAGCGTCGGCCCCCTGCTTCCGCGAGGAACCGTCGAAGTAGAGCGTCCAGGGGGTCTCGGTGAAAACCGGAGCCTTCGGCACCGTTTATCCGTTGTCCAGGCCCCCCGGGTTGCTTGGTGATGGGGTCCATTCGGCCAAGAAGTCCGCCAGTGCTTGGCTTTTGACTGCATGTCGAGGTAAGAACTCCAGCTCAAACTCAGCCAGCTCCGCTGCCCACTTGGCAATGTTGCCAGTCGAATTGGGGCTGTGGAGTATGGTTTTCAGTGGGAAGGAGGTGACCACTGAAACCCGGTGAGCCTGGAAGTAATGCTGGAGCTTCCTCGACGCTATGAGCACTGCATACAGCAGTTTGTGTACCTCCAAGTATCTTGTCTTTGCTTCATGGAGGACCTCACTGATGTAGTAGACTGGTCGTTGGAAGGTCCGAACCCTCCCTGGGGGGTCCGGGGCTCCTTGCAATGCGTCTGCCTCCCGGGGAATGTGGCTCCCAGGGTCTAGCTGGGCCTCCGGGGGCTGGGACCCGTAAGGCACTTGGTCACTGGAACTCACAGCGGGGGGGGGGGGGGGGGGGGGCTCTTCTGGGTTCGAGCCTTGAGGCTCGGCCTCCCCCTCTGGGGCTCCTTCTAGTACTTGTTGCGGTAGTAGCTCCGGCTGCTCTGCAACCAAGACCATGCTGACCACTTCCATTGTTGCGGTGATGTACAACAGGAGCGGTTCGCCGGGTTCTGGCGCCACCATAATGGGTAGCATCGTCAGGTGTTTCTTGAGCTCCTGGAAGGACGCTTCAGCTTCCTCAGTCCACTCAAAGGGGCCTGACTTCCGCAGAATCTTGAAGAAGAGCAGGGCTCGCTCAGCCAGTCTTGAGATGAACCGACTGAGGGCTGCCAAACATCCTGCAAGCTTCTGCACGTCCTTGATGCGGGCCGGCGGCCGCATCAGCTCTATCGCCTTGATCTTCTCTCGGTTAGCTTCGATCCCTTGGTGCGATACCAAGAAACCAAGGAGCTTCCCTGCAGAGACCCCAAAAACACACTTGTCGGGGTTCAGCATCGTGCGTGTCGTGCGCAGCTTGCTGAAGACTCTGGCTAGGTTGTCTAATAGGGATGTGCTGTCCCTGATTTTTACCACGATGTCGTCGACATACACCTCTACCAGATCTCTAATGAGGTCCCCGAATGTCTTATGCATTGCACGTACAAAGGTGGGGAGAGCATTTTTGAGACCATAAGGCATGGAGACATAACAATACAGGTCGTCTACTGTTATGAAAGCAGTGTGTTCCTCATCTTCCCTAGACATAGGTATTTGGTGAAAACCGGAATACGCATCTTGGAAACACAGAAGGTCACAACCTGATGTTGAGTCTACTATTTGATCTATCCTAGGAAGAGGGAATGGATCCTTGGGACATGCCTTATTGAGATTGGTGTAGTCGATGCACATCCGGAGCTTCCTGCCAGCCTTAGGAACGACAACAGGGTTGGCCAACCACCGTGGGTGGTGAACCTCCCGGATGAAACCAGCATCGAGCAGTTTCTTGATTTCTTCACGGATGAAGTTCTGCCGCTCGATGGACTATTTCCTGGGCTTCTGCTATACTGGTCGGGCGTCGGGGTAGATCTTCAGATGGTGCTCAATCACCTCCCCGGGGATCCCGGGCCTCTGTGATTGTTGCCATGCAAACACATCGACGTTGTCCCGGAGGAAGGTGATGAGCGCGCATTCCTATTTGCTGTCCAGGTTCCCCGCGATTCGGGTCGTCTGGGCAGCCTCAGAGCCAATCCTGATGACCTTCACAGGGACGTCGTCGTCATTGGCAGGTTGCACACGAGGTGCAGCAGTGGAGGCTCGCTGCGCCGGTCCTTGCTCTGGCCGACTCTCCTTCGAGCCTCCTGGGACCGGAGCCCTCCCCGCTACTAGTGCTTGGAGCTGCTCCAAGGCTGACACTGCGGCTGAGCGGTCCCCTCTGATCTTGAGGACACCGGAAGGTGTCGGCATCTTCAGGACGAGGTAGCCGTAGTGGGCTACAGCCATGAACCTGTAGAGGGCTGGCCTCCCGATGATTGCGTTGAAGGGAAGGTCGACGTCTGCCACGTCAAATAAAACGCTCTCCGTACGATAGTTCTCCAGGGTCCCGAAGGTCACCGGGAGGTGTATGTTACCATACGGGAGGATTTGCCCAGGTCCGACACCCGAGAACGGGCTCGAGGGTGTGAGCTGGGACATCGGCAGCTGCAGCTTCCGGAAAGCTGCCGTGGAGATGAGGTTGAGGCCCGCCCCTCCATCTATCAACACGTGGAAGACCTTCACATTGGCGATGGTCGGGGACACCAGCAGCGGGAGCACTCCTGCCCCTGCCATGTTCTTCGGGCAGTCCGAAGCGTCGAAGCTGATCGCCGTGCACATCCACTTGTGGTGGGGTGCCGAACTTGGGGTGGGGGCCACTGCGGCCACTGCCCGACACAGGGTTTTCACTGCGTTTCGGGACGTGGGGTCGGTGGCTCCCCCGTAGATGACATGGAGGGTCTTACGGCGCTCCTTATCACTGCCCGGAGTCGGAGTCGCCACCCTCGAAGACGGCTTTGACCGCCCGCTGGGGTTCCTGGAACCCCATCTCGCTGTCATCCTCTTTCTCAGGATCAGCCTTCTGCTTGCCCTCCCTCTGGGGGGGGGCACCCTCCTGGCACTACTTCCTTTGTTTCTGTCCGCGGAATCGTTCCGCGAATCTCTTCACTTCCCGTCACTCGCTAGCACTGTGGCTATTTGTACGGTGCACCGAACACTTGAAGTCAGGCTTCTCGGGATCAGACGACTGCCTAGGGCGCTTGTCTCGGTGCGACGCTCGGGCTCCGCCGGGCGCCGCAACCGCCACTGCCTGGGCTCCGGGCTTTGGCCTGTTCTTGACACCGCCTTTCTTCTTCTTGCCGCTGCTCCTCGCAGAGGCTCCTTCCTCATTCGGGGTGGTTTCCCTTGCTTCTGAGGATGGGTGGGAGTGCCAGTTGCGCCGCTCAGCTGCCCTAGCACATCTGTCCGCCAGGGAGAACAGCTCGGAGACATCACGCACCTCATGCGTGGCTAACTTCTCGAGCATCTTCTTGTCCCTCACACCCTGTCTGAATGCAACGATAACCGATGCACTAGCAACATGAGGGATGGTGTTCCGTACCTGGGAGAACCGCTGGATGAACGATCGCAGCGACTCTCCAACGCGCTGCCTAACGGCGTGGAGGTCAAGCTCGGTGCCGGGGCGCTTGTAGGAACTGCCGAAGTTAGCCACAAACTGTCGGCACAACTCATCCCAGGAGGTTATGGACCCCTGGGCCACGTTCATGAGCCATGACCGAGTTGGGCCCGTCAGGACGACGGGGAAGTAGTTAGCCATAATGGCCTCGTCGCCTCCTGCAGCTAGTATCGCAGTGGTGTAGATCTGCAGGAACTCGCTCGGGTTGACACTCCCGTCGTACTTCTCCGGCATGTGTGGCCGGAACTTTCGTGGCAAGACCACGAAACGGAGGTGAGGCGCTAGCGCTGCACACCCTTGGCTAGGGCTGACTGGTGCCGGCGGCGGCAACACATACCCTGGGTGAGCAGGCGGGCCTGCGCACACCTGGGGCTGGAGTGGTGTTTCATACGCCTGTACAGGAGGCGCGACGTACGCCTGGTGCGGTGGAGGCATGACGTACGTCTGGTGTGGTGGAGGCGCAGCATGAGCCTTGGGCACGTGGCCCGGCACGCTGTAATCTGCCTCGAGGTTGCACCGACGTTCCCTCTTGCGCTCGATGGTGACTCAACAGTCCTCTCCAGCCCTACGGCGATGCAGCCCGGTTCTCATATCTGTTGTTGAGATCCTGGTTGAGCGCGAGTCTGTCGTCCACCGGTCAACTGTCGGCGTTCGCGACAATGACACATGCACCGGCTGGGCATGTGTTTACCTCGGCGGAGGCGCATTGAGTGCGGCGGTGATGAGGTGGTCGACGTCGTTGATCCACTGCTGAGCTGCTCCCTGAGGGGCATCCCCAGCCGGAGGGTTGTGGAGTAGCGCGTGCGCTGCCGTGAGCGCGCTCTCCGGGCTTGCAGTCGGTGGCGCCGTGACTGCTGTCACGGAAGGAGTACGCCGTTGAGTGGTCGTGCCGGCCTGCAGCCGGCGAAGTGACTGCGGGGCGACGCGAAGGTCCTGACCTTCCTGCCCTAGAGCGGTAGCCTGCTCTAGAGCGGGATGACGCCTGATCCTCTGCCACTGTCTGTCACCGCGACTGCGCCCTTCATGATCCAGCGTTGGGTTGGTCGTTCACCATTGCTGCTGGTGGAGATCTTGACGGGGAAAAAGCCCCCTACCTAGCGTGCCAAATGTCGAAGGTCCTAAATGACACTTCCCCCGGACCTGCTTAGAGAGCAGCCCGCGGAGGTTCTTTGGATTCACGAGGGCTAGTCCCAGGAGATCGAACACAGCAGAATGATGGACACATGGGATTTACGTGGTTCGGGCTGCCGGAGCGTAATACCCTACGTCCACGGGAGTGTTGTGTATTGCCTTGCTTGAGCGTGTATGAGCCTTGGTCTAATTTTTTGTCCGTCCCCTATGAAGGTCGTCTGCAGAGCCCTTTTATAGTTCCAGGACTTTGTAGTCACAAACTGGGTCCCAGTACCCGACAGGTGGTCCTGGGGAGAGCCAAATACTATACAAGATCTAGGATTAATTGCTATCTACTTTCCTTTGTCAGGGGTGTCAATGTGCCGTCCCGCCGCGTTGTGCGCCAGGGCTACACATAGTTGGTGATGATGGCGGGGCACGTCTCGTCTGTCTTGTCCTCGCGGCCCATTCGTCCGTCTTGCGGCGTGGGTATGTACCGGCTACTTGGACAAGACAGGACACTGGAGCCTTGACTTTCGTAAGCGCGGCTCAGCCTGCCTAGGGAAGGCGCGTGTACTTAATGCCTGTCTAAGAAGCGCACGCATTCCTTTACTGCGGCTTCCTACCGCACTGAGTTGGGCGTCCGCCACGCGGTTACGCCAGAGCCTGCCTCTGCAGGAAGTAAAGCACTTGACAGAACAGGCCACGTGGCGCATTCAGAGCCCACCCCTATGGAGGGGTGGGGGCTAAGCCCTGCAGGCCACGTGGTAGCTCTGGTGCCTTTCCCAGCGCAGGCGCGGACTTGGTCCTGAGGTCCCGGTTGGCCACGTGGCGGCTCCAGAGCCCTCCTCAGCGGGGAGGCGTGGGCTTGGCCCTGCCAGCCACGTGGCAGCTTGGGAGCCTCCACCGTCGGGGAGGTAGGATCGGGTCCTTCCCTCCTCTACGTGGCAGCCTCAGATTCGGCTTCTTTGGCAGAGGCAGAGTCCTTAGCGGTTTTCTCCTGTGCGCGGGGGTACCCGGTCTGCAGGGTACCGACACCCGCCATAGCTCGTGATCTATCATGAGCGCTGTCATTTTTCCCCTGCTTTAGCAATAGTGGGAGCCTTGCTGTCTGGATTGCAGGTGGGGTTGCTTGAGGTACCTGCAATGTGCGTGGAGCCTCGGATGTTCCAATACTCGGGGGCCTGTGTCTCCAGATGGTCTCCCCCGAAAAAGGCTTACGCCGAGCGGGAGGTCCAGGGGCACAGCCTGCTTAGCCTGGTCCCGTACCCTAAGCTTGTGCGCTCTGCTCCCCAGTGCTACAGCCGAGTACTGGGGGTCAAATGGACCACCCTTGGGTAGTATGGACGACGAGTCCTAGGTGCAGATGCACTGAATTACCCAAGCCCCACGATTCAACCCAGGATTGTAAGTCAAGCGACACTACAAAAAGAGCAGGGGTAAAGTGACCAGCGGACAGAATTACTTCTCTTTTTTGATCTATGTACAAGTCTTTGAGGAAGTTATTCCGACAACCACCATCAGAGTACCCGCGAAGACAGTGGGCACCACTGGACTGGAGCTCCGGCGGCACCCCCAGGGGGCCCGCTGTCGACCTCTCACTGAAGATGGCGGGCACCGCCGGACTGGAGCTCCGTCGGCACCCCCAGGGGGCCCGCTGTCGACCTCTCACTGAAGATGACGGGCACCGCTGGACTGGAGCTCCGACGGTACCCCCAGGGGGCCCACTGTCGACCTCTCACTGAATATGGCGGGCACCGCCGGACTGGAGCTCCAGCGGCACCCCCAGGGGGCCCGCTATCGACCTCTCACTAAAGATGGCGGGCACCGCCAGACTGGAGCTCCAGCAGCACCCCCAGGGGGCCCGCTGTCGACCTCTCACTAAAGATGGCGGGCACCGCCAGACTAAAGCTCCGGCGGCACCCCCAGGGGGCCCGCTGTCGACCTCTCAATAAAGATGATGGCCACCGCTGGACTGAAGCTCCGGCGGCACCCCCAGGGGGCCCGCTGTCGACATACCTGCATACTCAGCTACGGTAATGCTACTTACGCATCCTAGGCTCCCCTGCACCGGTCTGCCCTAAGCCCTAAGTGTATGACAGGTGTGCCCATAACAACTGGCCACACCTGTCAGGGGGCCATACTTTGGGGGACGGCAGGTCCTGGAAGCTAAGGAACAACAAGCAGCTAGAAGACATTGCTGGAAATAAAAGCAGACTGAGTATAAAAGGCACCACAAACAAATTTTTTATTACACAAATAAAAAGTTTGTCACCACAACCAACCACAAGACAAAAGCAGAAAGACAAAAACTTAAACAGGCGCCCGGGGAGCCCTCAGCCACTCCGCTAGAACCTTGAGGCGATGAGTGCCACCGCATCTGAAACTTCAGACTTGGCGGCCTCTTCCTTCTCGGCGATGGGCCCCTCGAGGACTGGCTGCAGGGAGACGTCGAGGTACCAGCTCCGGTAGCAGGACAGGATGTGCGTCGCCACCTGCTTCACCAGCATCCGTCCCTCTACCTCTAGCTGGTTGTCGAGGATGGCCCCCAGCGAACGCATCCTTGAGCTGGTGGAGTCAAGCACCGGGAACACTTGGCTCACCTCCTGCGCCGGCTCCCCCACGCGCGCCGGGCTGAAGCCGAGTCGGCACCGCTAAGGAACTCACAGACCTTCCGGGCCTCAGCGGAGCGCGCCGCCCGGAGCTCCTCCACCTCCTGCTGGGCCACCGCCAACGCCCGGGGGCCGCAGTCTAGGAACAGCTTCTCCTTGGCCGCCAGGGCCCTCTCGCGCTTGCTGACCCCCTTCTCGCGGCGGTCCAAGTCACCCTCCTTTAGGGCGACATTGAACTCGCGGTCCAGGAGGGCCTGGCGCTCAACGGACTGGGCCTGCTGCGCCTTAGCCACAGCGGCTTCCCGGCGGTCTAGCTCAGCGGCGCGGACTCTCGCCCCTTCCTGCTGGAGGATGAGCCCGCGGCAGGTCGCCTCCACCTCGGCCTGCTTCGCCGCCAGCTCGTGCTCCCGTTTGGCTAGAGCATCCTCTCGGGGGGACAACAGGTGCTGAAGGTCCTCGCAGGCCTGGAGGCGAGAGCTGGCCTCAGCGTGGATAGCCTCGGCGTCTGCCTTTAGCTTCTGGGTGACGGCGTCCAGCTGGGCGATGAGGTCACGCTCCTGCTCGAGGATCTTCATCTCCTCCCGAACAACCGCCTCCCGCTGGGTCGCCCGGCTCTTCGCCAGCCGGGTCTGGGCCTCCAGGGTCCTCGCCCATTCCCGGAGCCGGTCGTCCTCGTCCTCAAGCCACCCTTTCTCTCGGGCGAGGGCCGCTTGGGCCTGCCAGAAGTCAGAGTAGGCCGCGGCCATAGCCTCAAACAGGGGGAGAGGCTCCACCGCAGCAGCAGGCCCCTGCCTCCCCGCTTCTTCAATGTCGTCCTCCATTTGGAGGACCACTGGGGAGACAGGGACCAGGGCCCCCTCCCCGATGGCAGCACCCGGGGCGGTGGCGCCAACTGACGTAGCAGTGTCGGAGGGCGCGACAGCATCGGCCGGCACCGAATGGCCGGTGGATGCAGAGACGTTGCGGGTGCGGTAGAGGTCGTCGGTGCGCACGGCTGGGCTTCTACAGCCGCTGCGAGGGTCTCGGGCACGGAGGCCCGAGGTACCCCGGTGGCAGCAGCCTGGTGCACCGGAGCAGGGCCCGAGGCTGCAGAAGATCCCCGCGAGCCGGCTGGAGCGGCAAACACCCCAGCAGAAGTGCCCGCGGGTGGTGGAGTAGCTGTGGTGGCGCTGAAATCAAGCAAAATCAGATCATAAGAAAATGACAGGGTAGGCGCACAGCAAAGAACACCCAAGGTAAAATCTATGCAAGCTTACCGGGGGACGCTGAAGTTCCACCGCTTCCCGAAAGGGTTGGGGGGGTTCGGACCCCTCGAACCCGCGGCGGGGGCCCCTGAGTGTGCTGGGGGCCCCTGTGGTGGTGGCGTCGGCGGCACCCCCGAGGTCTGGCGCCCCTCCGAACGGAGAGGGAACACTGGGGTCCCGTCGGTGTTGAGGAGCCTCCCCCTCTTGCGCGCGGAGGACTCGGGCGGCAAAGTGGTGCCATCGGCGCCCCCTGGCGACGAGCGCGGTGGTGCTCCGGAGTCCTGACGAGGGGCAAAAGGGGCCGGCAGCAGCGATCGAGCGCGCTTCTTGGGGGTCGGGTCCGGCACCGGAACCGGCACCTTCCCCTTCCACTTGTCGGCAGAGGCGACGACGCCACCCCATGGATGGTGTTGGGGCCCGCTCGAGGAGTTGTCGCTTGAAGAACCGTCGTCACTTAAGGGAGCCTCGCCTCCCTTAGCTTCGTCGGCGATGCTGACCCCCCGGAACGGGTCCCCGATCTGGCGTTGCGCCAGCCCAGACTCGTCAAGGGTCAACATCGTCTTCAGCAGCTGCCTCCTCAACTCGGAGTCCGAGCACAAGGGGCGGCAGGCCAACGGAAGAGCCAGTGCCTCAGGGGAGATGTCATCGGGGCAGACCCGAGTCAGCATGTCGAGCAGCTGCTGCTCGCCCAGGTTGGAGTCGGGGCCGGTCTCGAGCCGGGTGCAGTCCGGCAGGCCGGTGAACATCGATGCCGGACGGGCGCGATGCTGGAGTGGAGCTATGTGACGGGACATGAAGTCCCTCAGCACCATGGCAGACGACAGCCCATGGTCTGCCAGCATCTAGATCCTCTCCAGCACCGGGTTGAACGCCTCCTCCAGCTCTGGGCGCTCCTCCCAGAATGACCGCTCGGAGTAGGGGATCCCGGTGGGGAGGCACATCCGGTCGTTGGCCTCAGCCTTGGCGATCATTCAATCTTCACGCCACAGCTCCCACCGTGCAGAGTTGAAGGAAGCAATGTACCTCGTGGGGACCTTTGTCCGGCGCTGGAAGTAGTAGGCGCCGAGGTGCTCCTTCGAGCTCCTGCCGGTGGCCCTCAGTACAAAAAAGTATCGGAAGAGATTCACCGACGGCATCACCTCCACGAACATCTCGCAGAGGTGAGTGAAGACTGCCAGCATGGCGATCGAGTTCGGCGCGAGGTGGTGGAGTCGGAGGCCGAAGGTCTCCAGGAGCATGACCATGAAGGCGGATGCTGGCGGGACGAAGCCGGCCAGCACGTACGACGAGAAGAGGACCATCTCCCCGGCGGAGAGGCTCAGCGGGAGCCTCCCGGGACGGAGCCACGTCTCTCGCTCAGGAGTATGCCAGCCGAGAAGCCGGCGCATGGGGGCCAGGTCAGCGGACCTGGACAGCCTGGACTTGGGCAAGTTACTCACCATGAGGGTTGAAGGAGGAGGCTCTGGACAGGGAGACTAGGAGCTAGAGCGCAAGAACTGGGATTGGGGTAAAAAGCACGAGCGCAGGGGTGCAGAGACGGGAGAAAGGGCCCTCAGAGGGAAAGTTCTCTTTTTATGCACCACTGCAGGCCAACAGGCGCAAAAGTGTGAATCGCCGCATCCTTAGTAGAAGAGTAATGATCCCGTGTAGGCAATGACATGAGGGCTCGGGTCGCTCGTCAAAGAAGGCGAGCTAGGTGGCTAGCTATGCGGGAGGTAACTAGGCGGTTTCCGAAAGGGCAAAAGCAGCGGAAGTGCAGGAGCCACCTTGGGAACCACCGCAGTTAAAGCACGATTGAAGGCAGGAGTCATGTCGCGCGGCGCCTGTTCAGCACCACCAGAATGGGACACGTAGCCACGACAGCAGGGGCGTGTCGCCTGGGGAACTGCCCCGAAGTGGAATCGAAAGAGTTGGGCAGGAAGAAAAGGAAAAAGACCCCACCTGCGGTATCGACAACTCTCCCGAGGTGGGCTCGGGGGCCACTGTCGGTACCCCGCAGACCGGTTACCCCCGCGCACAGGGAGAAAACCACTAAGGACTCTACCTCTACTTAAGAGGCCGAATCCGAGGCTGCCACGTCGAGGAGGGAAGGACCAGATCCTACCTCTCCGCCGGGGGAGGCTCCCAAGCTGCCACGTGGCCGGCAGAACTGGACCCTCGCCTCCCCGCTTAGGCGGGCGCCCAAGCTGCCACGTGGCCGGCATAACTGGACCCTTGCCTCCCCGCTTAGGCAGGCTCCGGAGCTGCCACGTGGCCGGCAGAACTGGACCCTCGCCTCCCCGCTTAGGCGGGCTCCGGAGCTGCCACGCGGTCAATCGGGACCTCAGGGCCAGATCCGCGCCCTCGGAGGGAAAAGCACCGGAACTACCACGTGGCCTGCAGGGCTGAGCCTCCATCCCTCCATAGGGGTGGGCTCCGGATGCACCACGTGGTCTATTCCGCCAAATGCACGACTCCCCGCAGAAGGCAGGCTCCGGCGCAACCACGTGGCGGACGGCCGACTCAGTGCGGTAGGAAGCCGCAGTAAAGGAAGGCGTGCACTGCTCAGACAGGCATTAAGTACACGCGCCTTCCCCAGGCAAGCTGAGTCGCGCATGCGAAGGTCAAGGCTCAAGTGTCATGTCTTGTCCAAGTAGCCGGTACAAACCCACGCCGCAAGACGGGGGAATGGGCCGCGAGGACAAGACGGACGGGACGGGCACTACCATCATCACCAACTATGTGTAGCCCTGGCACACGACGCAACGGGGTGGCGCATTGACACCCCTGACAAAAGGAAGTAGATAGCAATTAATCCTAGGTCTTGTATAGGATTTGGCTCTCCCCAGGACCACCTGTCGGGTACTGGGGCCCACCTTGTGACTGCAGAGTCCTTGAACTATAAAAGGGCTCTGCAGACGACCTTCGCAAGGGATCGGAAAATTAGACCAAAGCTCATACACGCTCAAGCAAGGCAATAGACAAACACTCCCGTGGACGTAGGGTGTTACGCTCCGGCGGCCCGAACCACGTAAACCCACTGTGTTAATCATCCTGCTGTGTTCGATCTCCTGGGACTAGCCCTCTGAATCCAAAGAACCTCTGCGGGCTGCTCTCTAAGCAGGTCCGGGGGAAGTGTCGTTTACGACCTTCGACAACACCGAACAAGTCTGCACTTCTACAGACTTTTAAATGTTGTTTTGCATCTAATTCCTTTTAAACGTGTTCCTTTTTGTGTTGCTTAATATTAAACATGTATAAGAATGTATGCAATGCGTGATGGATGAAAATGAGGTTGTTGCAAACCTACTCCCTTAAAATGAATCTCGTCCTCGAGATTTGACGCAAAAGGAAAGAGATAGGGAAATTCTTTATTGAGATCATCTTCCCGCTCTCAAGTTGCTTCCGATTCTGTATGATTCTTCGATTGCACTTTGCATCATCAAATCAACTTGTTTCTTGTGACCCTCTCCTTGCTTTCTAAGATTTTGACCGGTTGCTCGACATAGGTCAAATCTTCCTCAACCTCTAATTCTTCCATTGACACTTGTTCTTCCTGTACCCTTAAGCACTTCTTGAGATGGGAAACATGAAACACGTCGTGAACATCCGAAAGACGTGCTGGCATCTCCAACTTATATGTCACTTCTCCATGTTTGGCCAAATTCTGGAATGGTCCAGTATAGCGAGGTGCCAACTTGCCTCTGACATTAAACCGCTTATGACCTTGCATCAGCGATACTTTGAGGTACGCGAAGTCTCCCACTTCAAAGGCCAAGCTTCTCCACCTATTATCCACATACCCCTTTTGTCTTGTTTGAGCGACCCTCAAATTCTTGCGGATTATCTGAACTTGCTTTTCAGCCTCTTGCAACACATCCAATCCAAGCACTTGGCTCTCTTCTGTCTCATTCTAAAACAAAGGTGTCCTACACTTTCTTTCATACGGTGCTTCATATGGCGACATTTTCAAACTTGTTTGATAACTGTTATTGTAGAAAAACTTTGCATACAACAAACTCTTGTCCCATCTTTCTCCATACTTTAGTGCACAAGCTCTTAGCATGTCTTCCAATATCTGATTTGTTCTCTCAGTTTGTCCATTCGTTTGAGGGTGATATGCAGAACTGAAATTTAATTGAGTTCCCATAGCTTCATGCATTTTCTCCCAGAACCTAGAGGTAAATAAGAACCTCGGTCCGATACTATTTTCTTTGGAACCCCATGTCAGCACACAATATGCTCCATATACAATTCTGCTAGTTTTGTTGTGGTATATGTGGTCTTGACATGTATGAAATGAGATGATTTGGTCAACCGATCCACAATAACCCATATCAAGTCATAGCCGGACTGGGTTTGAGGTAATCCAACTATGAAGTCCATACCGATTTCTTCCCACTTCCACTCCGGAGTCTTCAATAGCTGCAATAATCCAGTTGGCCTTTGATGTTCGGCTTTAACCCATTGTCACACATCACACAAGGTTACATATTCAACTATGTCCTTTTTCATGTCGGCCCACCAGTAACATGTCTTCAAGTCCTTGTACATCTGTTTATAGCCAGGATGGATTGAGTAAGGCGAGTCATGTGGCTCCTTTAATATTGTTTCCCGAATATGCTTCACATTAGGCACAACGATTCTTTTTCCAAGCCATAGAGTACCATGTTCGTCCTCATCAAATCTAAATTATCTCCCTTCTTGGGCCCTTTCCTTGATTTCCTTAATTTCCCCATCCTTGGTCTGTCCTTCTCGAATTTCTTGCTCCAAGGTCGGATTTAACTCCATTATTCCTATCTCATTCACAAATCCGAGATTCAACCGTTCAAACTCCCTGCATAACTCGGATGGCAGCTCTCGGACCGTGAGTTGGTGGCTTACTCCTTTCCTACTCAAGGCATCGACCACTACATTAGCCTTCCCCGTATGATAGTTAGTTCCCACATCATAATCCTTGATGAGCTCCAACCATCTTCGTTGCCTCAAATTCAGATCCGTTTGTGTGAATATGTACTTGAGACTCTTGTGATCCGTGTAAATCTCGCACCTATGACCAAGAATGTAGTGTCTCCATATCTTCAAAGCATGTACTACGGCTGCAAGTTCAAGATCGTGCGTAGGATAATTCTGCTCATGTTACTTCAATTGCCTCGATGCATAGGCTACCACTTGACCTTCTTGCATGAGCACACATCCAAGTCCCTGCCTTGAGGCATCACAATAAATATCGAAACTTTTGCTCACATCTGGCAAAACCAAGATAGGTGTTGTTGTCAACCTCTTCTTAAGCTCCTCAAAACTATTTTGACAAGTTTGAGTCCATTGGAACACTTTTCCCTTCATTAACAACTCCGTCATGGGCTTGGCTATCTTGGAAAAGTCCTTGATGAATCGACGGTATCCAGCCATCCCGAGAAAGCTCCTTATTTCCTTGACATTCTATGGCAGTTCCCATTTCAATACATCCCTCACTTTTCCTGGGTCAGCCGATACTCCTCCTCATGAAATGATATGACCCAAAAATGACACTTCCCTTAGCCAAAACTGACACTTGCTGAATTTGGTATATAACTGATGTTCCCTCAATTTTTGCAACGTGAGCCTTAAATGCTCCTCATTTTCCTCCTCACTTCTTGAGTAAATCATAATGTCATCAATGAAAACCACAACAAATTTATCCAAGTACTCCATGAAGACCTTATTCATGAGGTACGTAAAGTATGTAGGTGCATTTGTCAATCCAAAAGACATCACGGTGTACTCATAAGATCCATACCGTGTTTGAAAAGATGTTTTGGGTATATCCGACTGTCTTATCTTCATTTGGAAGTAGCCTGACCTCAAATCAATCTTGGAGAAAACACAAGCACCCTTCATCTGATCGAACAAATCCTCTATGCGGGGCAAAGTATACTTGTTCTTGATTATCACCTCGTCGAGAGCTCGGTAGTCCACACACATCCTTTGGGATCCACCCTTCATGTCCACGAAAAGTACGGGCGCTCCACCAAGGTGAAGAGCTTGGGCGAATAAAACCCTTCTCTAGTTGCTCTTGAATCTGCTTCTTGAGCTCCGCTAACTCGTTAGGAGGCATCATATATGACCTCTTAGCTATAGGTGCAGTTCCAGGTATTATTTCAATAGCAAATTTTATGTCTCGATCAGGTGGCATACCTGACAACTCATCTGGAAACACATATGAAAACTCGCACACCACTGGAATCTCCTCAATTGCGGCACCATCCATTTGATTCAGCTGTACTTGCTTGGGTGCGTGTTGAGATGCTTCAAATTCTATGCTGACTCCATCTTCATTTGTTAACTCCACCGTCTTCATGGCACATTGAATAATTCCATTGTGCTTCCTTAACCAGTCCATACCAAGTATTATGTCCAATCCTTGAGAATCCAAAACAATGAGGTTGGCAAAGAAGTCTACCCCCTTATTCTAAAGCTTACTTTTGGACATATTATATTCGCCCTCATGTCTCCTCCAAGAGATTTAACCAACAAAGTATATTTCATATGAGAGATAAGCAAACTATACTTGGCAACATACTTTCATGCAATGAATGAATGCGATGCTCCAGAATCAAATAACATAGTCGTCGGGTTGGAGTTTGTGAGAAACATAACAATCACCACGTCATCCGCTTGTTGCGCTTCCTCCGTAGAGACATGATTCACATTGTCACGAGCAAAATTCTGTCCACGGTTGTCTTGTGGCGCTCCTCCATTCGGTCTTGGGTTCTGTCTTGGAGCATTGCTTCCCTGACCAAGGCCTGACTTAGGACATTGAGATGAAAAGTGTCCTACCTCACCACAAGTATAACATGACCTTGCTGCACCAGTATTGTTAGGGCGAACTTGATTTTGGGCATTGGCAAGAAAGTTGGCACGGGGCGTTTGAGGCACTGGAGGACGAGGTGCTTGTATAGCGGGGGCGTTGCTGTATTGGTTGAGATGGATGCGGTGGAATAGTAGCGCTATATGCAGGACCCGAGGGGTTGTAGTATGGTGAATTGGGTGGTGCAAAGTGGGGGCCAACACTGCTTCCTTGCGGCTGTTCTTGATATGGTGCTTTCCTCTTAGTTTCTTGCTCCATCTCACGAACTTTGTTCTGAACCAAAATTGATTTGTCCACAAGCTTCTGAAAGTCGGCATAATCATAGATTAACAATTGCACTTGGATCTCACTGTTAAAGCCCCTCATAAACAAATATTACTTCCGGCTCTCCTAACTGACATCTTTCGGCGCATACCTTGAAAGTTGAGTGAATTTACCAAGATATTCACTCACTCTTGATATTCCTTGCCTCAAGTTCTCAAATTCTTGCCTCTTTAGGATCATAACACCTTCCGACACATAATGAGAACGAAAGTCTCCTTGAATTCAGCCCAAGTGATCCTCTCCTGATTCTTATAGGCGTTGCGTAAAGAATCCCATCAATTCACAGCTGCTCCAACTAGTTGATGAGAAGCAAATAGGGTATTCTACCAGTCGGTGCATTGGACAATAGCAAGCTTCTACTCCACAGACTTCAACCAATCATCTGCCTCTATAGTATCAATAGCTTGAGCAAAGGTGTGTGGACTGGTCCTCATAAACTCTCCCAACCGGTTATGAGGTGGTGGGGGTGGTGGCGGTGGAGGCATGTGGAGATGATTGTTGTTGTCAGCTTGCAGCTGTCTCATAGTCTGTATCATGGTTTGCATGAGATGATTTTGCATAGCCAATAGCTGCTCAAGGTTGATAGCTCCCTGGGCAGGTCCCTGGTTGTTCTGAGGTGCCTCATTGCTCTCTTCGTTCTCATTGGCATCCATTTGGTTGCGAGTCCTCAGCATATGAAGAAAGAGCAACAGAGAAGAATTTAGAAAACATCCCCAACTATATGCATCAAGGGATATGAAACTAAAGGAAAAAGTCTATTTAACCCCACCAAGTATGAGCTAGGATTAATTTACCCCCTCAACAACAAAACTAGTTTTTTAACACCCTGAAATATGCAAAACCATCTACTTTACCCCTTTGAGTGGTTTTCCACACCGGTTTTGCCACATCAGAATGTGTGCGGCGATTACGATGGGCTTTGTACACCGACCAGCTGAAGCGGCCCTCCGCGGTGCAGTTTAAGGAGCAGGTTCTTGGCCTGGAGCACCTCGTTGCAGTGGACGGGCTCTGCGATATCGTCGCCCGCGGGATGGGCGCGAACTGAGGCGTTGCGCACGTACCACATCAACCTGTTCGTGTTCACCTCCGTGCTGGACATGTCGGCCATCGGGCAGCAAATCCTGACTGTTTCGATCCAGCGCCTGCAGGAGCGCCCAGCTACTGACGGCATCCTCTCCGACCTTACCTGCAACAGCGACGGCAAGGTGAGCCACTTCATCGGCGGGAGGGACAGCCTGCCGCTGCACGAGCTCCCCAACCACGGCACCGACGGCTACTAACTGGGCATGTTCCTCGAGGGCACCTTCATCGGCGGGAGGGACAGCCTGCCGCACTGCTTCGCGGTGACACGCGTGGCGCCCGACCCGTCCTGCGTCGACGTGCTCCGCGCGATGCAGCACGAGCTCGAGGTCATGTTCAAGGTGCTGAAGCACAGGATCAATGCCGGCACGGCCGCCACCCTCGCCAGGGCATTAGACTCGATGCCGTACTTGGTGTTCGACGCCAACGGATCGGCCATGTCCGGCGGGGAGTGCAGCGGGATGAGCAGCGACTCGAAGGGGTTAGCCGCCGGCGCCGCCGAGGAAGAAGACAGATGAGAAGTGGGAGTTCACGCGCGAGCTCACCGTGTGATGATGAAGAAGCAACAGCAAGGTGCTGGTGCATGATGTGATGCCTCCAGGGAGGGACCAACCTCTGCATGCACGCCGCTAGGCAGACGGGAAAGAAGGAGCTGCCAAGTTCGATCTCCTTCCATGTTTCCATATGGGTTGTTTGGAGATCTGTCAATGACAGTTGGGGCTGACGTATCGAATACATTCAATCATACATGTAGGAGTCTGATCTGATGTGGCAAAACCGGTTTGGAAAACCACTCAGAGGGGTAAAGAAGATGGTTTTGCATATTCTAGGGTGTTAAAAAACTGGTTTTGTAGTTGAGGGGGTAAATTAATCTTGGCTCAAACTTGCTGGGGTTAAATAGACTTTTTCCTGAAACTAAACAACAAACTATACAAGTCGATATGGACATGGCAATGCTAAAGCATCCCACAATCCTCTACTTTGCACACAAACAACATATATAGCAATCAGCACACCAAACAAATCACAACGCTTCCTGAGTGCTTCTATGTGCTCTAAAGTGTCCATTCTATCTAGACTGCGTCCTACGGTCAACCTGTGGCTCTGATACCAATTTGTGACACCCGGTTCTGAAGATAAACCAAGTGCAGTATATGTGTGCCCAGGATGTTTAACACACATACACAAGTGATTTACAAATGATAAACAGATAACTACCACAACTCAAATTATTAAATAAGTACCTTTTATTACAATATTCAAATAATCATCAAATTACAACTCTAATGATCATTAAAGATAATATTACTGCAGCGAAAATAGTCTAGTTAAGCAACTAAGCAAATGGGTAGCGCGACTTCAAGCAATAGCACAAGCAAGTCGACAGTAGCACACAGCCTAGTACTCCATATTATCCTCGTGATACTCCCAGACGTCACCTGAAACTGTTGGTGGAGGAATTGCAAGGGTGAGTACACATCGTACTCAGCAAGTGTGGAAAGTATGACATGTAACTTTAACAAGGCATGATGATAACACAATGGCTAATTGCTGAAACGTGCATTTCAAACATGTAAAAAGCATTATACTATGTCTACGTGAAGTAATCTCATCATATCTCACAATATTAACATAATACGAAACCATAATCAATTATCCATCCATATACCAGATTATTACCATCATCATCATCCATGTTCATTTATCATAAACCAATCTATAACCATAACCATATTCATAAACATCCAAAATATCAAGTTCCCTCTAATCATGTAGGTCATCCAGGTGCTCTTAACCGCGAGCACAGCTATCATGATAGTTTTTAACACTCTACAGATGTTGTACCTCTTTACCCACAAGTTCGTAATTTCGTCACCCGTCAACGATTAAAGGAAACCTCCATTATGCCAAAATAATACCATAGGTGTATGGCCAAGAGATCACAAAATAGCCTTTACAAAGGGACTACCACCATATTCAGACCCACTGAGGTTTCACCGGTGGCGATGCCTCTAACTGAGCACATCCTAAACCAAGAGCCCCCTCTTGTGTCGTTCGGATCACAGGGCAGTCCCGCCACTATTGCAAACCCAACTGACTCTCATTCTCTGCTCCTTCAAATGATCCAGATCGATGCTGGTAATACTCCTAATTAATTGGCTAAGCAGCACACATACTTGGCCTTATGGTGGCACTGTTGTCCTGGCTTATTCTCGTATGAACCAGTCCTTAGATCCAAGTCAAGCAAACCACCATAACATCCAACCCAAACCACAAACCATGCTTGCTTAGATCTCCCAAGTCTCATATTACCAATTAACCATATTTGTCAATTCTCATCATATACATGTTCATTAATTCATAATTAAGCGACTAGGTTGTTTTCCCATCCCAATTAATTAGAGCAAAATAAAAAGGTAAAAATACCCTTCCTGACTCTCTACAGTACATTCTGAGCGACAACGATGGTCAAACAAGTCTAGTAAACACCTATCATGGGTTTCCCATCAATTTGGCACAAGCATGCAATTTTACAAACAAAATATTTAAAAACAGTATCAATATGATCAAGGACACTTGCCTTGCTCCCAAGCTTTATTAGGGTCAAAAGCTTCAAAGTTCTAGTACTAGAGGTCCTCCACATCACCCTCTAGCGCAGCTCCTTCTATTCCGAGCGACAAACATGCAAAACACACAATTCAATCAAATAATGCTCATATAGTACCTAATATGCCATAACATGCATGATTAATACAATTACGAGGTAAAACTTGTTAATGAGTTGCTATTAATATTTACTAACTGGTTCTAATGGTTTTTAACAAGTTTGGGCAGGTTTGGAATTGATTCGAGTCAATTTGGAATTAATTCAGCACTAAACAGATTCAGAGGCCGGACAAGTTAGGTACCAGGGCCGGACTAGTCCGCCCTGTCCAAGAATTTTGAATTAGGGTTTTCTTGATTTGCGAGAATTGAGGTTGAATTTGTATGGAAAAGGGAAAGTAGAAGGTGTACCACGTGTGTAGAACTCCAAGGATTAAGAGTTCGGATGCAACACTTGGATCTTGACGATCTAGTGTTGATGATGATGAGTTGAGGGTGAATTGGTGATGAAGAACGAAAACTCGATGAAGATCTTGTTCACTTGATCCTTTTTGTTTCCTCCTCTTCTTCTTGCTGTTGGATCTCCTCTTGATGGTGACTCCCACGAACTAGGGTTTAGAGGTCTTTCAACAGTGGCAAAGAGATGACAAGTTGGGGTGTTGAGTTGTCTATATAGGGGTGGAGGTGTAGGGTTTGATGGATTTCAAGTTTGGGGGTGGGTGGAGGCCGTGTAGGGGTCCCACATGGGCTCCAAAAAAGGTTAGACACAACGTTCTTGGGCCCACTTAAGGCGGAAACCCAATAACAAATCGTAGAGGAATAGATTGAATCCGAGTTGGGCACACCGGACAAGTCCGCTAGGGGGTCGGACTAGTCCGATGTTGGACAGAGACGAAAACAGATAAGTACGGTAGGAGGTCCGGACAAGTTCGATCTTTTCCAGAGAGGAAAACGGACAAGTCTGACAGGGCTCGGACAAGTCCGAGGATTTGACAACTTATTCAAAAACCGTACCAAAGATCGGACTAGTCCACACTCAATCATGGACAAGTCCGGGATGGAACTGAGACTTAATCGGGCTAGTCTGCAGCCAAAACGGACAAGTCCGGAGGAGCACCAGAGGAGAAAATCGGACTAGTACAGGCACACACCATACAAGTCTGCACTTCTACGAACTTTTAAATGCTATTTTGCGTCTAATTCATTTTAAAGTTGTTTCTTTTTGTGTTGCTTAATGTTAAACATGTATAAGAATGTATGCAATGCATGATGAATGAAAATAAGGGTGTTACACCAACAGTCCTCTCAACTCAGTTATAGATGTAGGAACAGGCCAAGTGTCCATTGCTAGAGTTTTGTCAGGATCAGTTGCAACACCTTGTTCAGAAATAATGTGGCCTAAGTACATTAATTCAGTCTTGGCAAAGGAACACTTGGACAGCCTTAAATAAAACTTGTGTTCTCTCAATTTAGCAAGAACCTGTCTGATATGCTCAAGATGCAGCTCCGAAGTAGGGTTGTATATCAGAATATCATCAATAAATACTAGAGCAAATTTCCTTAGAAAAGGTGCTAGAATGAGGTTCATATCACACTGAAATGTTGTAGGGGCATTGGTGAGCCCAAAAGGCATCACTTTAAATTGATAATGTCCACTATGTGTTTTAAAGCTGTTTTAAATTCCACGCCATCTTTCATTCGAATTTGGTGGTATCCTGACCTCATATCTAAACTGGTGAAAAATCTGGTGCCATGTAACTCTTTCAATATCTCATCAACAAGAGGCATAGGGAATCTATTTTTTATAGTGAGGTCATTGAGCTTCCTGTAGTCTACACAAAAACGCCAAGTACCATCTTTCTTTTGAACCAAAAGCACTGGTGAAGCAAAGAGACTTACACTCAATTCTATCAGTTCTCACTGAACAAGTTCAGCTACCTGCTTTTCTATTTCAGTCCTGTGCATTGGAGAATATCTGTAAGGCTTGGCATTGACTGGGATGGCACCAGATACCAATGAAATAACATGATCAAAACGTCTATGGGGAGGCAATGTCTTGGGATCTTCAAATACATCCTTGAATTCTAACAGAAGATCAGAGACAAATTCTGTAATGGGGTGGTCACTTTCAAATAGTGAACTGTCTGTCTGATATATAGCAGTCAGAGACCATATTTCATTTCCCTTGATCCACTTGTCTAGTTGCAAATAAGACACCCCAGGAAAAAGTTTGTGGACAACCTTGTATACCTTGCAGCTCAACTTGTTTACCTTGATACAAACTGAATAACTTTTCTTTCCCAGTCGCAAGACATTGGACTATGTTTGGATAACTAATCATATCCTAATATGGCGTCATAAGCTCCCAATGCCAACACTTTCATACTGGTTGTAAAGTGTGTCTCCCACACCGCCATGTCAAATTAGGCACCCATTGATCACACTGCAATTCTTCCCCAGTAGCAACCTTGACAGTTAAAGGAGAATAGGATTCAGTTTGCAAAGCCAACCTGTCCACAAACCCTTTGTTAACAAAGGATATAGAGCTGTCAGTGTCCACTAAGATAAAAAAAACTTGATTGCCCACTAAGGCACTAAGCCTCATGCAGTTACTGTCATCAGTGCCTGAAACTGCATTTACTGACAACTGATAACATTGCTAATTCAGACTGTCTTCAATGTGTAGTTGAAGTAGGATTTCGTCAGTTAACTCCATATTCATATCTTCTACTGATATAGCATTTAACTGGAGTTGATTTCTTTTGGGACATCTCTATGGGTGGCCTGGTTCGATTTTTTCTCCACAAGCATAACATAAGCCATGTATTCTCCTATAGTCTCTTATCTGCCTCTCTTTGGATAAGTCAGGTGCTGACAAAGCTGGTTTTGCCTCTCCTTTGTATTGACCACCAGTTTTCATCAGAGCGTGTCCTTTTGCAGGTTTAAACTTCATCTGATCCTGCATATCCCTGTGCAACCTTGCCAACAGAGCTGCTCTGCTGACTGTTGTAGGCACTTGAGGCAGTACCACCCCTTGTAAGTCCACTTTAAGGCCCTTCACGAACTGTGAAACAAAGAATATCTCATCTAGTTCATGATTGTGCATAGATGTGGAATACCTAAGATCTTCAAACTCTAAAACATACTTCCACTTTGTCTGAGATGCAACATGATTTACATGGCTTGTGGGTAGGCACACTCTCAAAATTTACTCCTCACTGCTGCAGAAAATTCCTCCCAATTTCCCAACCCCCTGTTGATCTTGAACACTTGAAGCCACTTCACGACCTTCCCCTCCATATGCATAGATGCCGCCCTGATCCACATCATCTCGGGTACATGAAAGATTGAGAAGTAATGCATACACTTATCAAGCAAGATGACAAGGTCTTCTCCATTGAATTTTGGAAATGTTAACTTCAGTAGTGAGCGATCTCCTCCTCTACCATCTCGGTTTACCTGCCTGAATCCTAATCCTACCTCCCCAACCTCTCTCCTACCATGCTCTCGTCTCCCTCAAAATATTTCAGGCCTAACTTCTCTGTCTTCCTCACCTATCCTTCCCCGCTGTCCCATGTCATGAGATCTAACCTCACCTTCTCGCTCTGACCCCTCCCTCTCAGAAACAACAGTTGTCGACTTAGAGTGTTGCTCCATACCTGCTGCCAACTGTTCTAGCGCCAGAACGTCCACCCTCTTCCCCATCGTCGTCGCCTGTTGGAACAGCGTGCCCCTCTCCTTCCCAGCTTCCTCCACCATCTTCGTCGTCAATGCTTGTTGGCCAACGAGTTGCTTCTGCACGCCCTCCATCCCATCCATCCGCTTCACCAAGGAATAAAGTGTAGAGAACACCCGATTCCACCTCGCCTAATCAACCTGCACCGCCTTCTCCATAGCTTCGAGCACGAACCGAGTCTGCGTCGAGGGCTTCGTGGGAGGAGCCTCCCCGCCCGCCTCTCGATCCAAGCCAACCGGAAGGGAACTCAGTGGAGAGAGCAATCAACGAGAGTCGCGCGATCCTCCTCACACCCCACCAGAGATTTTATAGCTCAGATCGGAGACGATCACCGTCACCACACGTCGCCGCACTTCACCCACCGCCGAAGAGGATAACAGCTCTGATACCAATTGTAATAACCCTTGACCGCTGGCGCCGCTACCGCCGGGACATGAACTACTACACGGTTGTCGGTGAGCACCCGACGAGCAAAGATGATTAGAGCAACCGACAGGCGCAACCGAATTTGTTGGGAATTATGTTTCTTGCCTTTCATCAAACAGAGGCGTCCGTTACAAAGCCGCGAACGAAGCCCAGGTCCACACCGGCATCTAGGCCTACATGTCATACTGACGGAATTTAAACGCATGCGGCTTCCCTCCTCCCGTTCTGTCCTCTCATGCATCCTCCCGCTGATGTGTTAAAATTTTATTGGTCTCTTCATTAATGCTTAGCTTAACTACCATACCTTCACAACAAATAAGATGATAACACATCACCAAGAGCATGCATGGGAGTACAAACTGGAGAAGGGAAGCCGTGTCCAAGTTTAGAGACTCGCTGCCCACATGTCACGTCTTCAATCCCCGGTCTTCTTACTCTTCGCGTGCTCACTACAGAGGAGGCGTGACAGTTCTCCACTGGCATTGACACTGGTACTGTCACTGCTAAAATCCTAGATAATATACGTTTTCCCTATAAACTTTATGCGTGCAATATAATCACATATTCCAATTCTATCGCAGCCCACTCGTAACCCTAACCCGATAGGCGGGCAGGGCAGCTCTGCGGCTCGGTCCACCCAACCGATTACCCGACTTCCCGTACCGTCTCTCAGTCTCTGCCCCTCTTCCTCTCTTCTCGCGCCGCCGGCCACCTGCGCTGCCATCCTCCGCGCAGGCATCGGCGCCGTATCCCGCGAGCTCTTATTGCCGACGCTCCTTGAGATCTCCTTCGAGGTCTCAGTCGGACATCGGCGGCGTCATGGGCGGTAAGAGGCGCGGTGGCGAGGGCCCCTCGACGGCCACCAGGGCCGCGAACCAGTCCGTTTCGCTGCGCGAGGAGATCTCCGGGAGAACGCACGTCGACGAGGCCTCCCTGCTGAGGGTCAAGCACTTGCAGCGGCTTGCGGCGTGGGCGGGCGCCGAGGCCGGAGTGGGCCCGGTGGGTGCCCTGCTGGGGCGCCGGCTCGCCGCGAGCGCCGAGGCCGCCGGGGTACCCCTTGGCGCCGTCAATTTCCTTTGCCAGAGGTTTGTACTACCCTCTTCCTATTCGTGTGTATGGACACCACGCTTTGCTCTGTCGAGATGCTGTGATTCCTCTGCGCTTCTTTCTCGTGTTTTATTTTGCTGTCAAGCTGTTATTTGCAGCATACTGTAGACGACAATTGAGATGCTCCATTTTCTGGCACTTAACTTGTATTTGTTGTCACCGCTTCTGTATTTGTGTAAATGCATTGTTGGCGGACAGGTTATTCATTGCTCTTCAAGTTAGTGTGCGTTCATCTTCAATAAAATAAAACCTCTAAGTTAGACTTTATCCTACTTTCTTTCAATTTAACTCTAGTTAGTATGTCATAAAGGTTCAAATTATTGCTGCAGTGCGCTGCTGGGCTACTTTTGCCCAGATAACTTCATCGTTTTTAGTAGTGTTTTCTTTGACCAGTAGTTATCTGTTAGTTGGGGGGTGGGGGTGGTGTCGGGGGTTGTATGTAGTTGTAAGAACAAATCAATATACCATTTTATTTTTACGACATTATCTGTGACCAATCTGTCAGCTTGTAAATTCTCAGCCCAGTTCATAACTCTGTTTCGGATTTGAGATATATCACTTGACATTGATGTACCTATAACTTGGTTACTCAAACATTACAGGTGTGAGACAATTTTAAAGCCAGGCTTTAACTGCACTGTCCGCATAAGAAACAAGAAAAATAAAACAAAACAACGGAAAAAATTAAACTCTTGTCAGAACAGTGTTGCCTATGCATGCCACTTCTGTGGAGGTCAAAATCTAATATTGGGTAGTGGGAAGGGTGTAGTTAAGAGCTTGTTATCATCAAGAGAGCAAGGCAGTGTGGATTTGACATGCAAACATTTTAGAGGAAACAAGAGCAACACAAGAACACAAGATATGAAAGAAGTGTCCAAGCATCCCCAAGCAAAAAAATTGCAAGTAGATCCATCATACAGGTTGGCACAGTTAACATCTGAAAGGGTTGAAGAAGGTGACACTTTAAAATTTAATCTTCCTACAGATTGTAAAACAAGGGAAAGGGCAACCATGTCTTCTGTGGAGTCTGGTCATTTAGCAGTCTCTACTTTTGAAGAGGGAAGCATACAAAAAATAGTATTAGAAAATGCAAATGATGAACACATGCATGAAACAGAGCTTGTTCCACCATTGAATTCTTCTAAGAAGATTGAAACATGTGAAGCCAGTGATACCCGGGAAGCAGAATTTATGGTTGGATCAGAATTTGTTACACCTCAAAAGAACAAATTGATGATTTCAGGGGAACCATTCAATAAAAAAAGTACCAGAAACAAGAAAGGTGAGGCTAGCCACTCAGTTGGGGGCAAGACTCTTAATAGTTCCACCAAGTCTGTTCCCAGTGACTCTCCTAATCATAGTAAATCGGCAACAAGTGATGCTGATGCTCAGGTGTCTGGCAGTTCAAGGAAGCGAGTAAGAAGAGGCTGGACAACTCTAAAACAGATAGCTAAAAAGGAAGAGATTGAGAGGAAAGAGAAGATGGGTAACTTTGTAATCCCATTCTTCATGCAGTAGGGTGTTGAAGTTTTTTTTGGTGATTTGCTCAATCTAAACTTTACATCAACATTGTATTTGCTGAAAATGGGTAGCTTTAAGATGCTGAACTTTGAGAAGATGGGGAGATCCATTAGTCTTTCCTGTTGGTACCATGATTGTCAGTACATATTATCTCTTGTCATGTCCTCCATTGCTGGTAATTTGTTTCTTGTGGCAAAGTGCCTCTTCCTAATAATACACTAGTGTTATAACTACTGAAGTTAGCTATATGTATTCTGAAACATTATCAATTACTGTCTACTTTTTTGTTGGTAATATTGCTGTTTCCTTATCGTGATGTTAAAATGTGTGATTTGTTTTGGTCAATTGCATTCCCCGGAAAAGTTTAAGTATTTTAACCTCAGAATTTGTGCATTCTTGAGCATGTGGTTGATATGTCTTGGTTTTGGTTGGCTTGAGTGAATACTATTAGATCTTCATTGTTCGGACGTGCAAAATGGAGCTGTGTATTTTGTATAATTTTTTTTCGAAGAAAGTGTATTTTGTATAGTTATCGAACTACTTTTTTATATGCCTTCTTAGACACATTTCTTTCGCTACCTTTTTCCTTTCTTTTGTTATTTTCTGTGTAGGCGTGTACATGGGTACAGTTCTTAAAAGTGAATGCGGCTTAAATATCCTTTGGAAGTCCCATTGGACGTGCTGCGTGTTTTATAGCTATAACCATTATCTTTATCAGCTTAGCTGATTTATTGTCTCTTGCTGAAGCTTGTAACTGACAAATTTGACTGAACATCAACATGTTACTCGTAGCATTAATCTCCAGACATCAGATTTGTTGCCATGTGTTACTTGCCTTGAAGCTTGGCAGCTGGATATTGCTGCTGCCATTTGTGACGCAGCAGCAGGGGCATGATAATGGCATTAACATCAGCAAAAGTGGGGCACTCTCTTGATCTTCTTCATGCTGCAGCCCTATTGCTATTTGTTCATTATAAAAGGGTGATTTTGTGATGAGGCAACAAGTTGATGTTACTCAGTTCGTAACAAGTCTGTTACTGCTGTGCATCGTGGTGGGGATAATATCACTGGAGCTGGGTTGATCCCAACCCCGGTGGCCGAGGGAAGGAGCATCCAACTGAGGAACACTTTCTTCGATGATCTGAATACAACCTAGGAGGTTCCATTTATAGTAACAAACTTATCTAATATGATCAAATCTAATCTTTTATTCTGTTGGCTGCTGCTAGCCTGCAGGTTGGGCCTGCCCCTCCTGTGTGGTCTCAGTCCACAACATTTCTCTCTTCCCTAACATTAGTTTGTCATCGAGCTGAGTCTTCAGGTAGTAGAATGTGCAGGACCTGTCCAGTCTTGTGGTGGTGACGACGGCCTTGAGTAGGTTGTTCCCCGCGACGAGGAAGGTAGCTAGGTTCCCTAGCTTGACGAGGAGGTACGAAAATGATGAAGTCGGGTGCCGGTGGGGGTCGTGACTTGGTGTGATCGTTGGAGATGATTAGCGGAAGATCCGGTGTAGTGCGTGCGCCTGACCATGGTGCATAGTGCGTGCGCCTGACCATGCGGTGCACTAGTGTTGTAAATGGGTGCACCTAGGCGTCTGTCAGGCGCCAGGACGCCCAGGTGCTCTCCTAGGTGGCCGGCCAGGCGCTCGAGGCTGCGGTGATGTGGGGGCGGCCTGGAGGCAACAACGAGGAGGGGAGGCCTGGAGGCGGCAGGGGCGGGGGCATCCTGGTCCTCATGGAGGTGGCAGGAATGGCGGAGAGGCAGACATACGATGGCTGACGGCAGGCGTACGGCGGCTGCAATTTCCTCAGTGGTACCTATTTGGATTCAAGAGGTGGTGAATTCTTATATGAATGCCTGCATGCCCAACAACTTCTCACTGAGCTTGTAGTGCTTGGTCAGAATGCAGAAGGCTTTTCTCTGAAAGCCGGTATTATATATCATAAACAGAAGATTTACATTTTCTGCTTTGGGAGGTCATTATGGTATTCAAGCTACTCATAGCAGAGTTAGCAAGTTCTTTGATTGGACAGGACAAACAATCAGTGGAGGCTTATGTCAAGCAGTGAGTTGTCCGTTAAAAGGCAAAGCATGATTTATGTAAGTCCTCTAGTCTTTTTAACCCTTTGCCTATACCTGATGTTTCCTGGACAGACATCTCAATGGATTTTATAGAAAGTCTTCATAACTCTCAAGGTTTCACTGTTATTTTTGTGGTGCTTGATATATTCACTAAATATGCTCATTTCATACCAGTAAACCACCCTTTTACTGCTTAGTCTATTGCCCACATATTTCTGGATAATATTGTCAAAATTGCATGCTAGACCAATGAGTATAGCGTCTGACCGTGATAAGATCTTTACAAGCACATTTTGGTTAGAACTGTTCAAAATAATGGACACTGAATTACAGTTGAGTTCAACTTACCATCCACAAACATATGGGCAAACATAATGAGTCAATCAGTGCATTGAACTGTACCAGAGATGCTATGTTCAAGCTACACCAAAGAAATGGTCAGACTGGCTTTCTCTAGCATAGCTGTGGTATAACACCTCTTACCACTCTTCCCTTCAGTATTCACCTTTTAAGGCTCTTTGCGAAGTGGAACCTTCTGTTGGCTTGTTTCCATCATTAGACAAGTCAGACAATGCTGATGTCGCTACCATGTTGAAAGAGGGAAAAGGTTGCACAATTCTGTTGGAGCATTCCTTTGAGTTACTCTTGTTCTCTTATCGTTCATATCGTTGATGGTTTCCCTCTTTTCACGTTCCTGATGTTTTTTATGTTCTTTGTTTGACTATACAACTTATATATATGGGAACAACTATTGTGCAATCTGGTGTTTTGTGCAAGCATGCAATCTCCACATCTCAACCGTTCGCTACAGATCCAAGGGTGACTGCATACAGGGTTCTTTTTGCATATTGTCAGCAGCACCAGGTGGAGGGATTTAAGTGTTAAAAGTGCAGCACCTTTGGATCGGTAGGGAACGGTTGAGATGTGAAGATTGCACGCTTGCACAAAACAGCAGATTGCATAGCAGTTGTTCCCTATATATATTGGTTAGCTAACTGATTATGACTGTCGAGTGATTATTGATCGTGATCTTTGTTATATTTAGGATCATCACACGAGTCACTTGATTGGTACTGACTCGCGTCGTCATGACCCACAATGCCTTTGGAAGCTTGACTAGCTTCATCTTCATTTCGTTGCGCCTGCTATTCCTGTTGTCTTCGTTTTTTGCTGTTTCGTCCACCTCGTCGTTTGCTCAGCGGCACCATCGTCTGATTCTTCTGTGTGGCTCTCGTCTATCAGTCCTACTCCGTAGGTGCTCTTTTAGAATCAGTTTCAGGTTATGAATCTTTAGCTCAGTGTTAGTTGTATATTAGGAAAGTAGATTCCGCTCTGTTATCATTCTAGTAATTCAGTGTCTCAGCGTTCGCTTGATTTTCTTCTTTAAGATGTATGGGGTCTAACTCCTTTTGTTTTTAAAGGAGGATATCGATATTACATCATTTTTGTAGATGATTTTTCTCGCATCATATGGATTTACTTTATGAAACATCATAGTAAGACCTTATCTATCTATACAAAATTTTTGACTATGATGCGCACTAATTTTGACACGTCTATTTATGTCTTTCGTGTTGATTATGTTGGGGAGTATCTTTCTATTGCTCTTCATTAGGTTCTTTCTAAGCAAGACACTCTTGCTCAATTTTCTTGTCCTGACGCTCATGCTCAGAATGGTGTAGCTGAGTGTAAGCATCGACATCTCTTTAAGACTGCTTGTACTCTTTTGCCCGCTTCCTCTGTCCTTCCTCACTTTTGGGTCGAGGCTGTTTCTACCGCTACTTACCTGATTAATATTTAGCCTTCATCCGCTTTTTAGGGTGAGATTTCTTTCCAGCGTTTTACTGGCAAGACGCTTGACTATGCCAACTTTCGTCTTTTTGGATGTATGTGTTATTTGTTGCTCGCACCTCGTGAGCGCGCTAAGCTCACTGCTCAATCTGTCGAGTGTGTTTGATAGAATACAACGTTGAGCATAAGGGGTATCATTTGGATCCTGTTGGTCGATGAATGAGGATCTCACGGGATGTTGTCTTTGACAAGACGCATCCCTTCTATCCTCATCCTTCTTCAGATATTCCTTTTGTATCTATGATCAATTTTGTTTTATTCCTATTCCTTTCGGATACCTCTGTTACTAGTGTACCTCCTTCACACACGGTGGCGCATCCCACTGTGTCTTCTTTGAAACCTGCTTATGGTCCCTGACTATACTAGGAAGCCTCCTGTGACACAACTACACTCCACGAGTTGTGTCTCCTTCTGATGAGCCATCTAATCTAGTTGAGTCATCTTCGTCTGATGACCCATTTTCTCCTGATGCACCCTCGTCTCCTGAGGAATCATCTCCTTATGATGATTCTTCTCCCAAGCAGCCTCTTGGAAGTGGCTATCGCTCCCGTCAGCCTCCTCATCAGTATCTTTTTCTAGCTTTGCTGCTACAATTCTTTTTGAGTCGGCTACGTATTGTGATGTTGTTCCTCATACGGAATGACACCATGCGAATTGCTACACTTGAGCACACTAGCACGTGAGATCTTGTGCTCCGTCCTCCACGTGTTCACCCTATTGCTTGTAAGGGGGTTATAAGGTTAACACCCGCTTTGATGGTTCTCTTGAGCGTTATAAGGCTCGACTAGTTGTCCGTGGCTTCCAACAGGAACATGGTCGTGACTACGATGAGACATTGGCTCCTGTTGCTCACATGACCACTGTTCACACTCTTCTTGTTGTTGTCTCTTTTCGTGAGTGGTCCATCTTTCATATTGATGTCAAGAATGCCTTTCTTAACGTTGAGCCGCGTGAGGAGGTTTACATGCAGCCACCAAACGGGTATTCCGTTTCTGAGAGTATGGTTTGCGCCCTTTATGGCCTCAAGCAAGCCCTTTGTGTTTGATTTCAGCGATCCGCATCATTGATCACTTATGCTGGCTTTTATACTGGTGCTTATGATCCTACGCTCTTTGAACATACCTCGTTTTATGGTCGTACTGTTCTTCTCTATGTTGATGATATGATCATCACTGGAGACGACACTAAGCACATAATCTTCGTAAAGTCTCGTCTTAGTGAGCAGTTTCTTATGTCAGATTTCAGTCTTCTTCGTTACTTTTTTGGGATCGAGGTTTCCTCTAACTCTGAGGGAATCCATTTGTCTCAAGAGAAGTACATTCAAAATCTTTTTGATCGGGCTTCTCTGACTAATCACCGCACTGTTGGGACTCTCATGGAGCTCAACATTCACCTTCGACACACTGATGGTGGGCCGCTTGATATTCTTACTCGTTATCATCATATTGTAGGAAATCTAGTCTATCTCGGTATCACCCGTCCTGACATCCTTTACTCTATTCACATTTTGAGTCAGTTTGTTTCAATTCCGACTCAGATCCACAATGATCACTTGCTTTGTGTCTTGCGTTATCTTCGTGGGACTATCTTTTGATGCTTGTTCTTTCACGCTCTAGCTCCTTACAGCTCAATACATATTGTGATGCCACTTGGGCTAGTGATTCCTCTAATCGTCGATCTCTTTCTGCTTATTGTGTTTTTTTGTGGTTCTCTCGTTGCTTGAAAGACTATGAAGCAATAGTTTATCGTTTGAGTGCGAATGCTGAGTTACATGCTACGCTCTTGTGACTGTAGAGGTTACTTGGTTACAATGGTTGCTTAAGGATTATTGGTGTTTCTGTTTTCACGCAGATTCCTTCTTTATCCGATAGTAAAAGTGCTGTCAGCATTGCTCGTGATCAACTTAAACATGAACTTACTAAGCATATTGGTGGTTATGCTTCTTATACACGAGCACAAGTATATGATAGTATTATTGATCTTCAGTATTGTGAGGACCTCAGTCCCGACATTCCAGGAATCATATTGGGTGGTGTCGTACGATGCGACACCTAACAACACAACACAAAAAAGAACGCAAATGCAACACATATGTCTTTATTACATATCGTTGCCATTTTACAATCCAATGTACATGAGTACATGCAGCGAAAAAGGAAAGAACATCTCACGCCCGATAGCCTAAGCTAAGCAAATAATGAAGTCATTCAGCCCGCATATGCTTCACACTAGCAACACTAAGGTCACGACGGCGTGCAGGCTCCCAGTGAGTTTTGTAACCCTAATTGGGTGATAACTCACTCGAATTGTCCTTCATTAATGTTGTCGTATGCAACATTACCTGCAAAACAATGGATCAACAAACCGTGAGCTTATGCTCAGTAAGACTTAACCGTTTCCCTAATCATGAAACTCTAAATGCCGAAGTGGAAAGGTTGGTAATGTAAATCTCACATAAAGTAAAGGTGCGATATCAATAGGCCCTTAATTCAGTTTTTATCATAGCAATTTAATTGTTTAGAAAATATAAGTTTAGTTGGTGATACTTCTAATCCAATCAAGTTGCAATAGCAGGATTAATCATAAAGCATATTCCATAAGTTTTCTGCCAATTCTTACTACGTCACGATTGTGAGAACAAGTATGCTCACTACCGCGAGCGACGATGATTCAAATAAAAACATTGGGGTTGCATGTCACATACACCCGTCCAGAAGTGATTTACGGTCCTCTATAATGCCATTAGTGAAAATCTTTCACAAGACACCCAAATGTCGAACCGGTCCCACCGTCCTAGAAGTAGGCCCCACCTACAGGATCGTCGCAATGGCCCCTACACTCCTATCGACTATCAGTCTAGGAAAGTGAGGATTGCTTCAACACCCAAGTTAACAAGTTTCATCGATTTTCTGGGTCCCATATATTGAGTATGCATACGGTACAAGTTCAAACTTGTCCAGCAGAGCCGCATACGAAATGAGCCTTAATCGACACAAGCATGAACTATGCTCTTAGAACCACACTCTTGAGCATTCTAGCCTTCCTGTCCGGTCTCTAGTTCTCTCCCAATTGATCTCACTTACTACTATTCACGAGTAGAGTCCGTCTACTCGAGCCATACCATTTAATCATGTTCCCATCATTAGCACAATATTAACAGTATTGTAAAAGCCTATACTATCCATATACTTCAGGGTTCTTTGGTCATGCATGTGGAGTGTCATACAACCATAGACATAATGCGCAAAACAATGCTATCAATACAAAGATTATAAAAGAGAAACTTGTTAATACTTAAATGCAAACTGGAGCTTGCCTTTGGTTGCAAACTATTCCCACCAATAAGTCAGTTGTTGCATCTGGTGAAGCTTCTCGTGGTTCTATTCATCACGTACTCTTGTTGATGCTCTGAGACGACTTTGCTTGAAGCGGGGTCCATGCTAGTCCTTCTCCTTCGAGTCACGCTCTTCGTCGATCTCCTAACTTGACCTATCGGTATGACTATGCACATATATAGAACAATATAATTTAATACTTTGCACTTTAAAATTCTAATACACTAAAAGAATGGATACTCTCTAATGTGGAGGCGTCACGAATGACGGCCACCGCAGCGCGAGCGGAGCAGCGGCCGAGGAGCGTGGCGGCACTGCCGGCGTGAGAGACTTGGGTGGGGTCTCGGACGGTGAGATGCGGAACACGGCGAGCAACAGAGACTCCAGCTGACGGACGACACAAACATGGCGTGCACGGCGCGGCTGACGAGGGCGTGGCGAGTGGCGAGCAGCAGACGACCATGCCGGGCAGACGATGGGCGGCAAGGCGCATGGCCATAGTGTGCGAGCGGTGGGCGTGGCGCGGGCGGCACTGCTGCGGCCGTGGACGAAGCGCTAGCGGGAGTGTTAGACGCACGACTCAGTCTGCCTTCCGTTAGCCTTATCGCCAGACACATTCAACGTCTGTTGCGTGATCCCTGATCTTCAGATCACGATAGCTCACGTTAGCTACAATCGAGGTATATGGTTAGCAAACGGTTGTACAGACTGCAGCATGTATAAATACCTCCACCAGTGATTAATAAAATCATCTTCGGCGCTTCCTTGTTCTACATGGTATCAAACGACCGATCGATCTACCTTTCGCTCCACTAGATCTGATCATGGCGTCACAGACTTCTTCTCCGTCTGCCGCCTCCTCTCAATCCAATCCCTTCAATTCTGCCACCCTTATTCCCATTGTTGCCGCCACTGTTAATCTGATTAACATCAGATCCCATGTTCCACACGTTCTGGACATGGCGGAGGCAAATTTCTCAGCATGGCGAGAACTCTTCGAACTCACGTTCTGCAAGTTCGGGCTTCAAGATCATGTTGACGGCACAGTCGATGCTCAACTTCGTCTCAACGATGCCGAGTGGACACAAGTCGACAAGTGCATCGTCTCGTGGCTGTACACAATGGTGTCGCCGGCCATCTACGACATGGTACGCCTACCAAACTCCACGACGTTCTCGGTGTGGACGCGCATTCTCGACCTCTTCCTCGACAATGGAATGCAAGGCGCGATATATGCCTTGCAAGAGTTTCGTAGTCTTTATCAAGGGGATTTGTCCCTTCATGAGTATTGCAGCCGCTTGAAGAAACTTGCTGATACTCTTCGTGACGTCGGGTCTCCCATCTCCGAGGCGGCGCTCGTCATCAACACCCTTCGCAGATTGAATTCTAAATTCAGTCACACGATTGCCAACTTGACATCACGTGTGGGGCCACCAGACTTCCTCTCACGCGTAACTATTTGGTTCGTAAAGAGGTGCGCATTGCCGAAACGACAAAAATGGAAGATGCTACTGCCCTCATGGTTTCAGTTTCCTTGGGCCAGACTAACGGTACTACGACTGCACCACCCACTTCCTCAGTGCCTCAGGCCTCTCAGTCATCCACAACGTCATCTACACACAACAGTCACAAGAAGAGAAAGAAGGGTGATGACCGGAACCGTGGAACTGGCAATGGCAGTAGACAGTCGCAGACCACTCCACATGCCATAGCACTGCAGTGGCAACAAGGAAACCGACCTTGGATGGGCATGGTGCAAGCATGTCAAATGCCGTACTGGCGTTCTCCGGCCATGAGTCCGTATGGACCTCGCCCTCCCATGCAGCCACATCAGGCCCTCACTGCTACGGTACCTCCACCAGGCTTCACTATGGGTGCTCTTCAGCAACTGCCACACGATGCCTTGCTTCACCGGAATGTATCGCCGTCTCTGTTCTCTGCTCTGCATGGCATGCCAACCAACATGCCATACAATGGTCCCGACTGGTATCTCGACACTGAAGCCTCATCTCACATGGCAAATAATTCTGATATACTCTCTGCTCACTCTTCGGATGCTTCTTCCTCTCGCATTATTGTTGGAAATGGAACAACCATACCTGTTCAATGCACCGGCACTGCAATTTTTCCAACACCTGCATCTATGTTGCATCTGAATAATGTCCTCGTTACACCTCCATTAGTTAAGAATTTGATCTCTATTCGTGCACTAACTCGAGATAATAATGTCACGGTTGAATTTGACGCACATGGCTTCTCATTCTTATCAGCTAATGGTATTGTTTTACGACTAACTTGTCCATATACATCCCAACAGAATGGCCGCGCAGAAAGAATTCTACAGACACTGAATGACAGTGTTCGAAGCCTCCTATTCCATGCCGTTGTTTCTCCAACCTTCTGGCCAGATGCACTTGCCACTGCCACACACGTCCTCAACAGGCGCCCATGCAGTGCAAACAATCAAGCCACACCATATGAACTACTGCTGGGATGCCCATCAAACTATGACCATTTACGCATCTTCGGATGCCTGTGCTATCCAAACACTACATCCACCTCACCACATAAACTTGCACCGCGATCATTGCCATGTGTATTCATTGGTTACCCACCCGGACACTAAAGGATACAAATGCTATGATCCATCAAGTCGACATGTTCACACATCCAGACACGTCTATTTCGACGAAGAGATCTTCCCCTTTCAGCAGGTCCAAACCAGCACCCGGGAACATCGAATAGATCCTTCTCCTCAACAAGATTCCACTTTCATTCCAGTTCCCATCACACGTCAAGATCATCAACGATCTGTAGATCTGCCAAGAGACCTACAACAGCATGCCACTGATGCTCCTGCCCCCAACGTGGTTGACCCTGCTCCGTCAGCACAAGCTCCTTCCACAACTCACAGAATGGTAACACGTTCTCAGTTGGGCATTCACAAGCCAAACCCAAGGTATGCCTGCCATGTTGACAACCAGACAAGTTCCTCGTTCTGTGCAGGCAGCACTACGTGATCCAACATGGCGTCATGCAATGGAGGAGGAATTCCAAGCTCTTCAGCAGAACAAAACTTGGACTCTGGTCCCTAGGCCTCCTGGAGCCTATATAATTTCAGGAAAATGGATATTCAAAAACAAGTTGAAATCAGATGGAACTCTTGATCGCCGCAAAGCCCGATGGGTGGTTCGCGGTTTTCGACTGCGACAAGGTATTGATTTTGATCAAACCTTCCGTGCTTCAGTTGGCTGCATCATTCAAGTGGCCCGTCCATCAACTGGACGTGAAGAATGTCTTCTTGCACGGGCACCTCAAAGAACAAGTATATTGTGTGCAGCCGTCCGGCTTCATTGATCCTGAACGTCCAGACCACGTCTGCCTTTTATCAAAGTCACTTTATGGTCTCAAACAAGCATCACGTGCTTGGTTTGAGCGGATTTCTTCATTTCTGCAAAAGATTGGCTTTCATTCAAGCACTGCAGACAATTCTTTGTTCATATTCAAGCAAGGAATCCACACTGCATATTTGCTTATCTATGTAGACGGAATTGTTCTCATGGCTTCAAACAATGACATTCTCCATAGAATCATCTCACAATTACAGACAAATTTTGCGATGAAGGATCTCGGGCCATTGAGTTACTTTCTCGGCATACAGGTCAGGCGCACCACTACTGGGTTCTTCTTATCACAGTCCAAATATGCTGCCGAGATTCTTGACCGTGCAGGTATGATGAACTGCAAGTCTGTCGATACAAAACCGAAGTTATCTTCATGCAACGGTCACATACTTGAAGATGTTACATCTTATCGCAGCATTGCTGGCGCCCTACAATACCTGACACTAACACGCCCTGACATCGCATATAGTGTCAATCAGGCATGCTTGTACATGCATGAGCCACGAGACACTCATTGGAACCTGATCAAAAGGATTCTAAGATACATCATGGGAACATCTGAACAGGGACTACATATCTCATCATCTTTAGACCTTGATCTTGTGGCTTATTCGGATGCCGACTGGGCGTGCTGTCCGGAGACAAGGCGATCAACCTCCGGTTATTGTATCTTTCTAGGAGGATCTCTTGTGTCCTGGTCGTCCAAACGGCAGCACACAATTTCTCGATCAAGCGCTGAAGCAGAATACAGGTCTGTTGCCAATGCAACTGCCGAGTGTTGCTGGATTCGAAATTTACTCCAAGAACTCTTTGTTCCAGTTAACAAGGCAACATTAGTCTACTGTGATAATGTTTCCGCAGTCTATCTATCAAGGAATCCTGCCCATCATCGCCGCACCAAACACATCGAGTTGGATATTCATTTCGTCAGAGAGAAGATCACACTCGGACACGTTCACCTTCTGCATGTGCCAACTTCTCTTCAGTATGCAGACATCATGACAAAGGGACTCTCGTCAGCGATCTTCACAAGTTTCAGGTCCAGCCTGGGCGTTTCCGAACTCAACGTCCGAACTGAAGGGGGGGGGGGGTGTTAGACGCACAACTCAGTCTACCTTCCGTTTGCCTTATCGCCAGCACATTCAACATCCGTTGAGTGATCCCTGATCTTCAGACCACGATAGCTCATGTTAGCTACAATCTAGGCGTATGGTTAGCAAACGGTTGTACAGACTGCAGCATGTATAAATACATCCACTAGTGATTAATAAAATCATCTTCGGCGCTTCCTTGTTCTACAGAAGGCGCAAGAACGGGGCGGTGGCAGCAAGGAGTAGGCCAGGGCGCGAGCAGGGCGTCGCCGTGGCTGGCGCAGCACGGAGTTTGGTCATGGTGCGCGCTGGAGCTGGGGAGAAACGAGCATGGCGGCCATGGTGTGCGTTGAAGCTGCAAAAGGAGCAGTACAGGGTGCTATTTCCTCCCGATAGGATCGAACAGAGAAGGATAGGGCGACGGCCTGAAATGGTGGCTTGCGTGGAGGGCATGTGCTCAACAGAGGGCCACGGTTCCACTATGATATGGTTGACTGGTGGGGCCTTCTGACAGGTGGGCCCCACCTACCATAGGCACAACTCTGCAGCAGCATTCTCAATTTAAAATAAAATAGCAAATGGTGTCCAAAATCACAAAAAATTGTATGATGGCCATCTTGAATATAATGAACACAATGGTGCCATCCATTTTGCAATTTGACTGCTCCAACCTTGAAAAATAAATTGCAGTGATTAATTCCATTCTTTTGCACCAAAAATCAAACTTGAACCTGCTTTATCCATGCTGAATTATTTACGTTTGCATCGAATTCTTGTTTTGGATTTCAATTTTGTGTATTTGCTTTATTTTGTAACCTAATGTAAAGCCTTTTGCAAGGACCAACAATTAAGTATTAATAATAATTTGAGGCTTCAACTAGATTTTGACCTAAGTTATATTTGTAAATTTGATCTTAAGTTTGAATTCAAGTTCCATATTTTGATTTAAACTCTAACCAAAGGAGGGATTTTTTTATTTTCCAAATTGCTGCTCTTGACTTGAATATCTCGGATTGAGATTTTACAAACCCCTTAAAAGAATTTTGTCCCGAGATTATAAGTGAAGAAATACGATGGTAGAGAATATTATCGTAAGTATAACGATAACATGTCCGAACTATTGGTTAGAAGATCTTCTTCATCTTCCAAGCAACTCATCATCTTCCCATGTGATTCACTCAACGGTGTGATTACCTTATAACACTTTGTAAAACCACAACGTCCAGTTTATTATTCATCTTTCTAAAAGTATCACATTTTCCTTTTTTCTTAACTTCTGTTCCGGTAGTAGACATTGACTTATCTTTCATCTGAACCTCTAAAATCCTCGCTCGAAGTGTAGATATGGGGGTAAGCTGACACAATGATCCGTAGGGAACCAAAGCGTATACTTGGTTCTTCCTTTTCCTTCGATATGAGGGTCACACTATGAGTACGAGTTTTGCAACTTAATGCATCGACCACTACATGGCCATGCTTGGATGATATTGAATCTCAAGTTCATACTCCTCTATCTACTCCAACCATTTCCGCTGGCTCAAATTCAACTCGTTATGATTAAAGATGTACTTGAGGCTCTTGATACATGTATAAAGGAAACATATTTCTTACTTAGATAATGCCTTCACATCTTCAATGCAATAACTACAACAGCTAGTTCCAAGTGGTAGGTTGGATAATGATGCTCGTGATTTTTGATGTCCCATGATCCTTATGCAATTGTTGTCCTGCTTGCATAAGTATGCATCCAAAAGTGATGCCGCAAGAAACATCAAACGGTTTGATGTTAATTGGTTGTACAAATACCAAGGTTGTTGTAATATATTACTTTAGAATGGGGAGACTTCTTCACATTCTTCGCTCCAATTATGTTTGGTGCATTTCTTAAGCATCCCCGTCATAGGTTTAACCATTCTCGGGAATCTTGGAATAAATCACTGGTAGTAAATAGCTAAATTACAAAGTCACCAACTTCAAGGATGGAGGCAGGTGATTTCCACATCCGAACATGCACCACTTCGTTTGGATCCACAATTATACCTTCTTTCCTAATTTCTCATGGTGTCACGTGATATTTTTATTTCCAAGGCAGCGACACGTAGGCTACGCAATCTCCGGTTTCTTGTATCTCTAAGGTTTCTTTCTCATGATTTCCCGTCCTAACCTTGGCTCAAATAAAAATCGAATGCTTTTCTGGGACATAAGGGTAATAAAAGTTCAATCCCCTTATGTCGTCAACCTAGATAAGGCACATCACATATGGTAAACACAAGATTGTGTGACATGCCAATGTAACCATACTTTATAAGTCAAGGAGTTTCGCGATCTTAACAATCAAGAGAGAATCTCGCAAATAGAGAATATCAAGAAGTTTGGCGAGGTTGAACAGTTACTCAAAAATCCTAGCGAAAGGATGTTGGTTTAGATTCAAGTAATCAAGTTTTCTTGAACCTAAGTAAGTCAAGGATAAAGATTTAACTTGGGCTTGTCTACAATGAAATTGATCAATCGGTTTCCCTTGTATCACTCAAAGATGACGAATCAAGTGAATGGCTTTATGAACGATAAAGTTGTTCATAGCTCAAGAATAGTAGACACTACTTAAGTATTTGAATGGAGACACATATTCTTGCTCAAGCTCAGCATGAATCATGCTTCATGATGCATCTCAAGTTGGATAATGTTATGCATATGCAAAGCAGTGCCTTTGAGGTACAAATGCATGAGTTATGGTGCAATATTTTAGTCTGAGCAAGAACAGGTAAAACAATTCAAACACGGTAAGGAATATCTCCAACTTTAAAAGGCTCAATTAACTTGGTCATGAAAGGTGGTGAATAAAAGATGCTACTTTCACGTCTCGACCAAGTTCGATGGTTCATGATAATGATTTTAGCAAGGAGTGGTAAGGGTGATGTAAGTTTCCATGAAACCTTCTAACCACGATGTAAAGACGTAATCGTGGTCTCTTAGGATGATATCTACTCTTCAACGATTGAATTTGGCTTGCCTTCTTAACTGGCATAGAGTGTAACCTTTGAAAAGTATGTAACCAGTATTCAAGTCAGTAGGTTGCAGCAGCTGGTTGACAAGAGACTGTTCTTGACCAACAACCATGTTAGATGACCTATGTCCTGCCTGAAGAATCTCAAGGTCATACTACACTCAAAGTTGGTCAAACAATCAGTCAGAGAATAGTTGATGGATATGCGACCTTTCTGATTAGGATAACTCGCACTCATAACTGGTTTTTCCAAGATCTCCGTGCAAACATCCACAATGAACATACATTTTCAAAATCAATTCTCTTATCTATCCTCTTTTTTTAGCCATGCTCAATAGTGTTAAATGCATATCCATTATCCATGGTTCCTTATTACAGGAGCTGTAGCATTGGAGGTTTTTGTCGTGAAAAATCAACCAACTTGATGATTGAGTATCACCAATCATTGTGGTTCGAGGCCACTATAGTTGTGCTTGGCAAAAGTTCTTCACTTTTGGCTCTCTTTGGTCCAATAAGTCGATATCTTACTTATTCTTGCTTACTTGAGATCAACTTCCAACTCGTTGGTCCGGTGTTGACGTAAACTAGGTATAATACCTCGATGGATGTAACACCTAAGTTACTAGAATGCACTCGTTTCCCCTTAAGTGATAGCCTAATAACTTTCATCACTTTTCTAAGTTTCCCTCCTTTTGAAGTCGACGATAGCTCTAGAAACCTTATTGATAAGGCAACACACGCACACGCACACGCACACACACGCACACGCACGCGCGCACACACGCGCACGCACACAAACACACGCACGCACACGCACACACAGGCACGCACACACACGCACGCACACACACGCGCGCGCGCGCGCACACACACACACACACACACACACACACACACACACACACACACACACACACACATATATATATATATATGCCTATGTCACATTCAAGATTCAAAGATATGACTATTCAAAGTTAAAAAATATTCGGGTAGAGCTGTCCAGCACCAGCACCGTAGTACCAAGTTCAACTCAAAATTCAGAGTTGTTCTGTGCTGAATTTGGAGATACTTTGAATTAAAAAAATTTCTCCCCTTTCTAGAAATGTATCACAATTGTCTAGAGTATTTTTCTACGAAAAGATATGACAAAAATATAGAGACTGGTTTATTAAGCTTCGAATGGTAGTAGTTTCAGTTATGGTGCTTTTTCACCTTGTTACTGTGGTTTTCTGGTTTGGAGGTCAATAGAAAATCTGTAGAGGACTTCTTCCTCTTTACATCCATGTATAATACAACGCAAATGGACAAACCTGCTAAGATATATGAACTTCTAAAGTTCATTGAAACATCTGACAGAACTATACAGGAGGATCTGCATATGACACTTAATGCTTTAGTGAACTTTTCACCTTTTTAAAGTGGGAATCTGTCCTGGATTGCAATAGAGAAGTTTTAGAAGACTTTTCAAGTTTTTCAAAACTGCATCACACACCATTAATGGTCGAAAACTCACGGAGTTACTCTCTAAGAAAGTTTCAGCAGAGCAGCTGCCAAAAACAGGGCACTCCACCCCCTTATGGGGAGAAACGAGCAGGTGGCCATGGCGTGCGTTGAAGCTGGAGAAGGAGCGGTACAGGGTGCTATTTCCTCCTGATAGGATGAAACAGAGAAGGATAGCGCGACGGCCTGAAACGGTGGATTGCGTGGAGGGCATGCGCTGAACAGGGGGCCACGGTTCCACTATGATAAGGTTGATGGTGGGGCCTGCCGGCAGGTGGTCCCCACCTACCATAGACACAACTCAACAGCAGCATTCTAAATTCAAAATAAAATAGGAAACAACGTCACAAAATCACTAAAATTTGTATTATGGCTATTTTCAATATAATGAACATAATGGTGCCATCCATTCTGCAATTTGACTGCTCCAACCTTGAAAAATAAATTGCAGTGATTAATTCAATTCTTTTGCACCAAAAATCAAGCGTGAACCTGCTTAATCTAAGCTGAATTATTTACGTTTGCATCGAGTTCTTGTTTTGGATTTCAATTTTGTGTATTTGCTTTATTCTGTAACCTAATGTTGTAAAGCTTTTTGCAAGGACAAACAATTAAGTATTAATAATAATTTGAGGCTTCAACTAGAATTTTGACCTAAGTTATATTTGTAAATTGGATCTCAAGTTTGAATTCAAGTTCCATATTTTGATTTAAACTCCAATCAAAGAAGGGATTTTTTTCGATTTTCTGAATTTTTGCTCTTGACTTGAATACTTCGGAGTGGGATTTTACAAGTAATTGCCATTAGAGCTTCAACTGGATGATTTCTTCACGAAGGTACAAAACCGGGTTCAGCATAAATTTTATCTCTCCAAACTCAGTGTTCGTTATACACCTTAAGTTTGAGGGGGTGTTAGAGATATATGACTTTATTGTATTTTTCCCATTGTATGAGGGGTTTTATGTACCTCTATATATTTGAGCCTCCTGCCTCTATAGTAATGCAAGCACTATTCACAACACAATTAAGCAGAGCTCAAAATAAAATGAAGTTGTATGCTAACAAAAGGTCTGAACGTTCATTTAAGGCAGGTGAACAATTTTGGTGAAACTACAACCTTATGTTAGGGTTATGTTGTCAGCAGAGCCTGTCCAAAGCTTTCTTACAATTTTTTTGCTCCTTATACAATTCTGTCAGAGATCGGTTCCTCTGCATACAAACTAGAGTGGCCTGAATCAAGCCATATAACCAGTTTTTCATGTCCCTCAGCCCTTTCACACCTGAATACCGTCCAATATTTTCATCACTCTCCGATATTCCTACCCTTGATGAGACTGAATTCCAACCTGTTGCTATTCTCAGCAGAAGATTGGTAAAGAAGGTTGGTAAAGAAGGGCAACACAACCGTGGTTCAGATTCTCGTTCAGTGGCATGGATTGCCTGGAAGCTCTGCAACTTGGAAAGATTACAACGTCTTGAAGGATTGAGGGACAATCTGGTTCTCAAGCGAGGGGAGGTGTCACCGACTGTACTATCTCTGAAGATCCACAACAGGCTGAGGACTTGTCCTTGGCAGAGCAGCCAATACTCAAGTGGGGCGCGCCAATGCATAGACGGACGACGGAGATGGAACACTTGTTCAAATGAAACAATCTGACGGCTTACTTTGAAAAAGGAAGCAATCGGCCCACAGCCCAGTACAGCGATTCGAACCTTTAAAATGGCACGCACCAACGATAGAGAACAGCACCCAAAAATAACAAAAAGACTCGCCCCCAATTCCCCAATTTCTCTCGCTATATCCCTCACTCTCTCTCTACATGTAACCCTAAAATTGCTATACTTTGGAGTGATATGAGAGAAGAGATTCGGGTGAGGATCGCCGTTCTACCATAAATCCGTGTCTCAGCTGTTTGAGCATCGTCAACTCTCTGATCGTTCAGAGTTGTGTGATCGTGATTTTGGTCAAGGAACTCGTGATTTCATCCGAATTCATCGAGTCCGGCTTACATGTACCTCCTACGCCGCCCCATTCCCCAAGCCTCGTCGTGCATAGTGCATATTTCACTATTTTTTCCAAGGCCAGCCATGGGACCTCCACTGTTATACTTAAAAAAAGAAAAAACTTAGGGACAATTATAGGTGGCCAACGGGCCGTACCGGGCCGGCCCGGTCCGAGCCCGGCCGGGCTCGTGCCTAAAAAACCTGGATCCGACACGGCCCGAAAAAAATTGGACCGTGCCGTGCCGGCCCACGGGCCGGGGGTTCAGGCCCGAGCAAGGCCCGAATCCATTTTAAGCGTGCCGGGCCGTGCCGGACCATAACGGGACGTGCCGTGCCGTGCCGGCCCGTAGTCTATTTTAGTTAAAAATATAATAAAAATAAGAGAGAAATCACTATTCGAACCTAAACGGATCGTGCCGGGCTGGGCCAGCCCGGCGCGCCGGTCGTGCCGGGCCTAATCGGGCCGTGCCGACAAGCCCGACGGGCCGGAGATCCAGGCCCGTGCACGGCCCGTGTCGTGCTTCGGGCTGGCCCCAGCCTGAATTTTTCGGGTCGGGCCGTGCTCGTGTCGGGCCATTTTAGTCGTGCTTCGGTCTGACCCGTTTGGCCCAGCCCATTTGGCCACCTCTAGGGACAATACTGTTAAAATTAATTCACTAGAATTTGAAATTAATCGTGTGAAATATTTGATTCCTAGTGATGATTCTTGTTCCTCATATGAGCTTATATATGAACAATTTTCCTCCCTAAGAAGTGTACACACCTCCACACTTGATAAACTTGAGTTAGTATTTGATAAGAACAGAAAACTTGCTGCACTTAATGATAAAAACTTGAAAGATGTTAGCTGTTCAACAATTGATTTGTATTGTTCTAACTGTGATGATCTTAATAAAAAATTGCATGATGCTATGAATGAAATTTTTATTTTGAACAATGCTTTAAGTTCTCATGAAGTTAAATATTATTTTAATTGCAAATTAAAAGGAAAAACTTCATTTGAAAACCACTTAGACTTGTCTAATAAACTTGATGACATGCATAGGACACTAGAGTGGTTTTAAAATACAAATAAGAACCTAAGCTTGCTACTGAATTCATGTAAGTCTTGCAATGATAAAACTAGTTTATATTTTGATTCTCATGCTCATGGTAAAGCACATCCACCTAAGGTTGTTAGGTCACTAGGAAGTAGTTTGATTAAAATAGTTTCTAAACAAAAAGAGGTGGTTTTTTTAGGTCACCAGGGGTGTTGTCTCATTCGGTTGCTAATGAACATGTTGCTTGTGCATCTAGACCTGAACATAAGGTTAAATTTTACTGTGCCTTTTGTAGTAGAGATGATCATGTCGTAGATTTTTGTTATAGACTAGGTAAACAAGAAAAGATGAAACAAAAAGAATCTATATCTCATAAAAAACTAGCAATACTTGCCAATCTGAAAATTGAACACCCACAATCTGCTGATTTTTGTGATTCACATGAAAATAGGAAGATTGCAACTCTTTCTAACACTAACAATATGTTTGTTAAGAATGTCAGTACTTTATCTTCTACTGTTGAAAATGAAAGTGTGGCTTTTAATCATAAACATGCACATCGTGTCAAGTATCATTGTACTAATTGTGATAAAGATGAACATGCTTCTGATTTTTGTTTTGAATAGCTAAACAACATAAAAAGGAAAGAGTGCTAGCTAGATCTTAGAACTTTAAAACAAAATAAGCTGCACACATGTTAGCGAGACATAGTGTAACACCCTCACGTTCATCCATCATGCATTGTATACATTCTTATACATGTTTAACATTAAGCAACATAAAAAGAAACAAGTTTAAAATAAATTAGAAGCAAAACAACACTTAAAAGTCTGTATAAGTACGAACTTGCCCGATTTGTACCCCAGACTAGTCCGGTTTCCCCCTCTGATGCCCCTCCGGACTTGTCCGTTTTTGCTACGGACTAGTCCGATTACATCTCTATTCCATTCCAGACTTGTCCATGATTGAGTGCGGACTAGTCTGATCCTTGGTATGTTTTTTGAATAAGTTGTTAAATTCCCGACCTTGTCCAATCTATGCCGGACTTGTCCGTTTTGCTCTCTGGACAAGACCGGACTTGTCCGGACTTCCTACTGGACTTGTTCGTTTTCGTCTCTGTCCAACATCGGACTAGTCCGACCCCCTCTAGCGGAGCTGTCCAGTGTGCCCGACTCAAATTCAATATTTCCCTCCACGATTTGTTATTGGGTTTCCACCTTAATTGGGCTCAAGAATGTCGTGCTTAACCCTTGAGGAGCCCATGTGGGACCCCTACACGGTCTCCACCGCCTTGAACACAAAATCCATCAAACCCTACCTCTCCACCTCTATATAAGCAACCCAACACCCCGATTTTTCAGCTCTTTTCCACAATTGAAAGAAACCCAAACCCTAGTTCTTGGGAGCCTTGATCAAGAAAAGATCCAGAAGCAAGGAGGAGAGGGAGAACACGAAGGAGGATCAATCAAGCAAGATCTTCATCGACTTTTCGTTATTCATCACCAATTCACCCTCAACTTTCCATCAACTCTTCATCACCAACTCTAGATCACCAAGATTCAAGTGTTGCACTCAATTCTCGATCCTTGGAGTTATACACATGTGGTACACCTTCTACTTTCCCTTTTCCATGCAAATTCAACTCCAATTCTCGTAGATCACGAAAACCCTAAATTCTAGTTTTGATCAGGATGGACTAGATCGGCCCTGGCACCGGACTTGTCCGGTATCTGAATCTATTTCAGGCTGAATTAATTCCAATTTGACTCGAATCAATTCCAAACCTGTCCAAACTTGTTAAAAACTATTAGAACCAATTAGTAAAAATTAATAGCAACTCATTAACAAGTTTTACTTCACAATTTCATTAATCATGCATGACATGACATACTGGGTAATATATGAGCATTTATTGATTGTAATGTCTATTTAGTATGTTCGTTGCACGGAATAGAGGGTTTTGCTCCAGAGGGTGCTGTCGAGGACCTCTAGCACCAGAATTTTGAAGTCTTTGATTCTAACCAAGCTCGAGAGCAAGGCAAGTGTCCTTGATTATATTGATCCTATTTTTAAATGTTTTTTTTTCCAAAATTGCATGCTTGTGTCAAATTGATGGGAGACCCAAAAATAGGTGTTTACTAGTCTTCTTTGACCATCCTTGTCGCTTGAAATATATTGTAGAGAGCCGGGAAATACTTTTTAACTTTTTTTGTTTCGCTTTAATTAATTGGGATGGGAAAACTACCAAAAGACTTAATTGTGAATTAATGAAGTTATGAATGATAAGAATTGATGAATATGGTTAACTGGTAAACATGGTGCTTGGGAGATCTAAGCAAGCATGAATTTTGGACCGGGTTGGATGTTATAGTGGTTTTGCTTGCTTTAGATCTAAGGACCCGTTTGTGGAGCGACCATCCAGGTTTTACAGTGACACCACAAGGCCAAGTATGGGTGCGGCGTAGCTGAATAATTAGATGAGCTGCTGGTATTGTATGGACCATTGGATGGTGCTGGGAATGGGAGTCAAGAAGGGCTATCCTGGGATCCGCATGGCACATGAGGGGGCCCGTGGGTGGGAGAATGAAGATTAAGCTTGCTGGTGGAACCTTAGTGGGTCCATATATGCTACTAGTCCCTTTGTAAAAGCTATTTTGTGATCTCTTGGCCGCACACCAAAGGAAGTGTGAGACGGCATAAGGGAGGCTCTTAGTGACTGAAAGGTGATGAAATCACAAACATGTGGGTAAAGTGGTACAACCTCCACAGAGTGTGTCTAAAACTATCATGATAGCCGTGCTAGCGGTCATTAGCAACCTGGACCCTCAGATGATTAGTGGGAAACTTGGTATTTGGGATGGTTTGGTACTGATTATGGTTATGGTTATGGATTGAATTGTGATAAATGGATATGGTTATTGATGATAATGGTGAAAATCTGGAATATGAATGAACAATTAATGCTGGTTTCATATTATGATATTTATGTGGGCTATGGTGGGAATTATTTCACATAGACATAGTAAGATGCTTTTTACCTATTTTTAAAAGTACTTTTCAGCAATTATCCATTATTTATTATCATGCCTTGTTTAAGCTACATGTCATACTTTGCCACACTTGCTGAGTACGACATGTACTCACCCTTGCAATTCCCCCACCAACAGTTTCAGGTGATGTCTGGGAGTATCGTGATGATAATGCAGAGTAATAGGCTGTGTGCGGCCGTTGACTTTCCTATGGAGTTGCTTGGAGCCGTGCTACCCCTATATTTAGTTTGCCTAGTTTCTTAGCTTCATACTTTGATTATTTCCGCAACAGTATTAGTCTCATTATCATTAATGATCATTAGAGTGTAATATAGGATTACTTGAGTATTGTAATAAAAGTACCTTCTTAACTAACTTGTGCTGTGGTAATTATCTGTTTATCATTTGTGGATCACTTGTGTATGTGTGTTGATGAAAGTGCATCTAGGCGTCCCTTGTGGGTTTTGGTTGATTTATGACAAACAAATGAGATCCTAACCAAACTGTTAAGATGAGTGCAAATTTTAATGAAATTATGAAGAAAGCGCAAAAAGAAAGGAGAATGAGGATCTATATGGAAAAGAGCTCAAGAGCTGAATAGATTAGATCAGTGTGTATAGAGTGTGTTGGAGAAACACACCCCAAGAGCTCAAGCACAAGAAAACTCATTAACTGCACAAATTTACACAGGACTGAAATAGTCCGATATACCCCGGACTAGTTCGACAATCTCTCTGTTCAAAATCGGACAAGTCCTCCCAGTGCGGATTTGTCTGCACAGTCTAGGTTTATACAGACTGGACTAGTCCGATATCACCACGGACTAGTCCGATATTTTTCTGACTAAGATCGGACTAGTCCTCCCCGGTGCAGACTAGACCTCAACATTTCACAGCTTTGCACGAAATCGGACAAGTCCGATAATATCTGGACTAGTTCGATAACCTCTCTGACTAAAATCGGACAAGTCCTCCAAGTGCGGACTTGTCCCCAATTCACTAAGGGGTTCACCACATCCGGACTAGTCCGATATGTGCCGGACTAGTCCGAACTTTTCCAAAGCCTAAATCGCACTAGTCCGCCCAAGGCCGTACAAGTCTGATATTTCTGAGAACTTAGGGTTTCCTACATGCCGCACACCGGACTAGTCCGGACTCCACTACGGACTAGACCGGACTCTCGAAACCCTAATGGTAACCATTGGAAACCCCCATATAAATAGATGTGCACGACCCTACTTTCACCTCTCTCGACTCCCAACGCCGTCACACCCTCCAAGATCCTAGAAACCACATCTCTCCACACAATCCATCGCAAGAAAGATCAAATCCTTGAGGATTAACTTTGGATCAAAGGTGAGACACAATTCTCACGTCTTGAGCTCTTGGGTTTGATTCTCTAACACACTCCTGTTGTTTTATTGTGGATCTTATGAGTGTGTTCTTGGTGGTGTTTGATTTGTAATCTTGGGGAGCCCTCAACTTGTGAGAAGGCCACTTGAACTTGGTGATTTACCCTTTGTGATTAGTGGAAGAGAATCGACCTCCGTGGCGATTCAACGAGGATAAGGTTGGAGAAGACCCGATCCTTTCGTGGGCTCCTCAACGTGGACGTAGGCTGCCTCTGTGGGAACCAAACCATAGGATAAACTCTTGTGTCAATCTTGTTCTTAGTTTTTCATATCACATTCTAGGGTTTACTTGATCTTGCATATCTTACGTTAAAACATTGAAACCAAAGTTATTTTGTGCTACATTTAATTTCATTGACTCAATACTTTCAAGTTACATACTATATTTCGCTGTGTACTGTGCTGGTATTGAGATCATTGATATAACTAGATCAATCTAGTCCGCACGCACCGGACTAGTCCGCACTCTACTGGACTAGTCCGATTTCTTGGTATTTGATCAAGTTGCTAAGTGTTGCAGGTTCCAACTAGAATTCAAAAAGGCATATTCACCCCCCTCTAGGCCACATTCAATTGATATCAGAGCAAGACTCTTCAAGAGGAGACTAATCGCTCCAAGAGAAAACGTCGGACTTGAAGGATGTGCATAAGAGCCTCAACCAAGAGAAGGTTGAAGATGAAAAGGCGCAAAAGTTGGAGAAGCTCCTCGACGCCATTTTGGACTTCGAGGATGACGATGAGGAGACGCTGGAACTCAAGGCACTCCTAAGGAAGAAAGCTATCTCCAAAGGGAAAATAAAGATCGAGGACGAGAAGAAGAAGAAGGGGAGTAGTCACACCGACTACTCCTAATATCATTTCAACTACGATCGTCTAAATTCTAAAAATAGCCATTACTTGTCTATTCCTCTATGAAAAGCCCCGCACTTTGATGGCAATGATTACTCAATGTGGAGGCAAAACATGAAAATGCATTTAATCTCACTTAACCCCAGCTTGTGGCATATAGTGTTCACAGGTATAGATATCCCAGACGACGATGAAGAGCTTACACCAAGCCAAGGGCAAGCAATTCATCGGAATGCTCAAGCTGCAACGGTCATCACATCATCACTAAGTCGGGACGAGTTCACCAAGGTGGATGGACTCGAGATTGCGAAGGAAATATGGGACACATTGCAAACTGCACATGAAGGTGATCGTCATGTGCGAGAGGAAATGATCGAAATGATCGAAGGTGAAATGGGAAGGTTCGCCATAGAAGAAGATGAGTCGCCGCAAGACATGTACAACCGGTTGAAGACTCTCATCAACAAGGTTCGAGCATACAGAAGTAAAAAGTGGAACGATCACGAGGTGGTGAAGCTCATCCTTAGAGCTTTCATGCCTCACAATGTTACCCTGTGCTCAATGATTAGAGAGAGTCCCGGGTACAAAAAAATGACCCGGACTAATTGCTTGGAAAGATTATCAACTTCGAAATGATGGAGAAGCAAGCTAAACATGTCAAGGAGATTGCCGACCTCACCCCGGCAAAGAAGAAAGGGGTCACCTTAAAATCCACTTGCAAGCCCTTATCGAAAGAAGCTCGAGATGCTCAAGATGAAGATGGCAGTGATGATGAGAGCAGCGACATAGATGAGGAAGACATGATCCTCTTCATGAAGAAATTCAAGAGAATGATGAAGAGAAGACAAGGCGGAAAATAAAGTGAAGGAAAATTCAAAGAAAAGTCAAGACCAAAGTTGAGGCGGGCCTGCTATAATTGTGGTGAATATGACCACTTTATAGTTGATTGCCCTTATGAAGAAAACAAGAAGAAGACCAAGGAAACAAAGCCTCAACATAAGAAGTTCTTCAAGAAGAAAAAGCAAGCTGGACAGGCACACCTAAGAAAGGAGTGAGACTCAAATAATGAGTCCTCGCCCGAAGAGGAAGAGGAGATGGCTAGCATAGCCATCAACAAGACAACCAAGAAATCGACCCTCTTCCCCAACATTGGCGCAATAAAGGACTATGACACATGCTCATGGCGAAGGAAGGTAAAAGAAAGGTAACATCTAAATCTTACTCCTCACATTCTTACTCTAGTGATAGTGATGCCAATAGTGATAATGAAGATATGCTTGTTGGCCTTGATAAGAAAACTGCCGCAAGAATGAAATTCTTAACGGACAAACTTATTGATAAGGAGGAGCTTGTTGATCGACAAGAAGATATTATCATACTTCAAAAGGAGGTGTATCTTAAGATCAAAAAGCTCCTTGAACTTGAAAAGGAGCAAAGCAAGTCACTTGAACTTGAGCTACCTTCAAGCAAGGAAGATTGCTTGAAGTTAAGCGACTCAAATGCTATCATCAAGGATGAACTTGCTAACTTAACCAAAGTTAACAAGATCCTTGAGGTACAAGTTGAGTCACTCAAGAAAAGTGAACCTTCATCCTCTTCAAGCTCTCCTTCTCAACCCCTTAAAACTGAAACTGCTACTAATTGTACATTTGCTAAAGTTGAATTTAACTTGAAGGATAAGTCAAACTTGGCAAAGGACAAGCATCCTTCCCGTAGTGGCATATTTGACAAAGAAAAGATCAAGTATGCACGCAGTGCATACTTGACCACGAGGCCTCCTAATGTGAAATATGGCTTTGGGTATTCTTATGGTGAAAAGCAAAGTGCTAGAAGCCATAAAAATAACAAGGAGCGCATTGCCTTTATCAAGGGAAACTCCCCTCCAGCTAGAAAGGCTAATAATGTTGACAAGTCCAAACATGTTAATTCATATGAGCAACAACTTTTGTTTAGAACTTTTGATGCATCTTATGTTCTTATGAAAAATACTTTTGGTAAAGTTCATGCCAAATATGTTGGGCCACGCCATGGGAACACCAAGTCCCATGTGTGGGTGCCCAAATCTCTTGTGACTAACCTCAAAGGACTCAAGCAAGCTTGGTTACCTAAAACCAAGGCATAATTTGTTTTTGCAGGCCTACACCTCCGGTGGAGCAAAATGGAGCAAGTTTGATGAAGGTTTCTTGCTTGTCTATGATTCGACCACTTACGCCTATCGTGTCTTCAACAAAGTCTCCGGACTTGTTGAAGTGGCACATGACGTAGTGTTCGATGAAACTAACGGCTCTCAATAAGAGCAAGTTGATCAATGTGTGATAGATAGAGAAGAAGCTCCTTGTCAAGCGTTAAGACGAATGACGTTGGGTGATGTTCGACCACAAGCGCCATCTCCAAATGAAAATGAAGAAGATGAACCACAAGTGGAGGTAATGGATCAAGGGGGAGCTTCTACACAAGATCAACCACCAGAAGACGAAGATGATCAACACATGAAAGTGCATCTAGGAATCCCTTGTGGGTTTTGGTTGATTTATGACAAGCAAATGAGATCCTAACCACTTTGTTGAGATGAGAACATGTTCTAATGAGAAAATGAGCAAGGTGCCAAAAAGAAAGGAGAACGAGGAACAATGCGGAAAAGAGCTCAAGAAACAAGTGTAGTAGATCATTATGTATGGAGTGTGTTAAGGAAACACACCCCAAGAGCTCAAGCACAAATAATCTCACACATTGCACATATTTATACAGGACTGGACTAGTCCGACTGACCTCGCACTAGTCCGATATCTTTCTGCAGAAGATCAGACAAGTCCTCACAATGCGGACTTGTCTCACAGTCCAGTTGTTCACTGACCAAACTAGTCCGATATCACCACGAACTAGTCCGATATCTCTCTAACTAGAATCGAAGTAGTCCTCCCCAGTGTGGACTAGTCCCCCAAGCACTTCACAAGTTGCACAAAATCGAACAAGCCCGATCACACACCGAACTAGTCCGATATCTTTCTGATGTCAATCAGACAAGTCCGATATTAGCATGGACTAGTACGAAAACCCTCTGACCTAAATCGGACAAGTCCTCCAAGTGTGGACTTGTTCGCCAAATTTACTTAGGGTTTCACTTATCCAGACAAGTCCGATACTTATCGGACTAGTCCGATGATTTCCAGAATCAAAATCGGATCCGCTTTCAGCTGGACAAGTTCGATATTTCGGGACACCTAGGGTTTGCTACACGCAGCACACCGGACTAGTCCGGTGTCCACCACGGACTTGTACAATCTTTCTGAACCCTAACGATAACTTTTGGAAACCCCATATAAATAGGTGTGCACGACCCATCTTTCATCTCTCTCGAACCCCTGCGCCGTCACACCTCCCAAGAGCCTAGAAAACACCTCTCTCCACAAAATCCAACACAAGAAAGATCAATCCCTTGAGGATACACTCTTGATCACTGGAGAGACACGGTTCATCACTCATTGAGCTCTTGGTTTGATTCCCTAACACACTCCTGTGATTTTCATTGTGATCTTAAGAGTGTGTTCTTGGTGGTGTTCATATTGTAATCTTGGGGAGCCCTCAACGTGTGAGAAGGCCCCTTGAATTTGGTTATTTGCCCTTTGTGATTGGTGAAGAGGATTGGCCTCTGTGGCGATCCGACGAGGTTAGGGTTGGAGAAGACCCGATCCTTTTGTGGACTCCTCAACGTGGATGTAGGTTGCCTTTGTGGGAACCGAACCACGGGATAAAGTGCTCGTGTTCTTACTTTGCGCACATCGTTCTTACTCTTCATATCAATCTAGGGTTTCAATCAATCTTGTTCACTTTATGTTGAAACATTGAATATAAGATTAACTTGTGGTACATCCTAGTTCATAGTTGTGTAACACTTTAATTACAAGTATATTTTTGCTGCATACATCCTAGGATCAAGATAATCGATCCAATTTGATCAACCTAGTAGGTATACACCGGACTAGTCCGCACTCGACCGGACTAGTACGATATCTCGAGATTTGATCTGGTTGTTAAGTGCAGGCTCCGACAAAATTCAAAAAGGCCTATTCACCCCCTTGTAGGCCACATTAAATTGGTATTAGAGCAGGTTCTCCAAAAGGAGACTAATCGCTCGAAGATATCATGTCGGACATGAAGGACGTACACAAGAGCATCAATCAAGAGAAGGTTGAAGAAGAAAAGAACCAAAAATTGGAGAGGCTCCTCGAGGCCATTCAAGACTTCGAGGATGACGATGAGGAGATGCTGGAACTCAAGGCGCTCCTAAGAAAGAAAACCCTCTCCAAGGGAAAAGTGAATATTGAAGACGAGAAGAAGAAGAAGGGGAGTAGTCACACCGACTACTCCCGATATCCTTTCAACTACGATCGTCTTAACTCCAGCAATAATCACTACTTATCTATTCCACTTGGAAAAGCCCCACATTTTGATGGCAATGATTACTCAATGTGGAGGCAGAACATGAAAATGCATTTGATTTCTCTCAATCCAAGTTTGTGGCACATAGTATGCACAGGAATAGATATCCCGGATGATGATGAGGAGCTCACACCTAGCCAAGAGCAAGCAATCCATCGAAATGCCCAAGCTGCTACAGTCATCACCTCATCACTCAGTCGGTATGAGTTCACAAAGGTGGATGGACTCGAGATCGCAAAGGAGATATGGGATACGTTGCAAACTGCACATGAAGGCGATCGTCATGTGCGAGAAGCGAAGATCGAGATGATTGAAGGCGAGTTGGGAAGATTCACCATCGAAGAAGACGAGTTGCCACAAGACATGTACAACCAACTAAAGACGCTCATCAATAAGGTGCGAGCATACGGAAGCAAGAAGTGGAATGACCACGAGGTGGTGAAGCTCATTCTTAGAGCTTTCATGCCTCATAATGTCACCTTGTGCTCGATGATACGAGAAAGCCCCGAGTACAAGAAGATGACCCCGGATGAGTTACTTGGGAAAATCATCAACTTTGAGATGATGGAAAAGCAGACCAAACATGTTAATGAGATTGCCGATCTCACCTCGTCAAAGAAGAAAGGGGTCACTTTGAAGTCCACTCTCAAGCCCTTGTCTAAAGAAGCTCGAGAAGCTCAACTAGAAGAAGACGGTGATGATGAGAGCAGCGACTTGGATGAATATGACATGATATTATTCATGAAGAAATTCAAAAGAATGATGAAGAAAAGACAAGGGGATAAATCAAGTGAAGGAAATTACAAGGAAAAATTAAGACCAAAGTTGAGGCGGGCATGCTATAACTGTGGTGAGTATAGCCACTTTATAGTTGATTGCCCATATGATGAAAACAAGAAGAAGACTAAGGAAACGAAGCCTCAACCCAAGAAATTCTTCAAGAAGAAGAAACAAGCTGAACAAGCGCAGCTAGGGAAAGAGTGGGACTCAAATGATGAGTCCTCATCCGAAGAAGAAGAAGAGATGGCTAGCATAGCCATCGAGAAACATCCAAAAAGTCCACTCTCTTCCCTACTCTCGGCGCATGGAAGGGGAACGACACTTGCCTCATGGCAAAGGAAGGTAAACGAAAGGTAACAACCAAACCCCCTTCCGTACATTCCTATTCTAGTGATAGTGAAATTGACAGTGATAATGAAGATATGCTCATCGGCTTAGATAAGAAAACAACTGCAAAAATGAAATTTTTACTTGATCAACTTGTTGAGAAGGAGAAGTTGATAAACCGTCAAGAATACATGATTATCTCCCAAAAGGAGGATTACGTTGAACTTGACAAGCTTCTAGAACTTGAAAAGGAGTGAAACAAGTCACTAGAGCTTGAGTTAGCTTCAAGCAAGGAAGCTTGCTTGGAGCTAAGCGACTCAAATGCTACAATCAAGGACGAACTTGCTAACCTAATCAAGGTTAACAAGATCCTTGAGGTACAAGTTGAGTCACTCAAGCAAAGTGACCCTTTATCCTCTTCAAGCTCGCCTTCTCAACCCCTTAAAACTAAAACTGCTTCTACTTGTGCATGTGGTAAAGTTGACACCAGCTTGAAAGACAAGTCAATCTCTACCAAGGACAAGCATCCTTCACAAAATGGCATATTTGACAAGGAGAAGATCAAATATGCACGTAGTGCATACTTGGTCACAAGACCTCCAAATGTCAAATATGGCATCAATTATTCTTATGGTGAAAAGCAACATGCTAGAAGTCATAAGAATAACAAGGAGAGCATTGCCTTTGTAAAGGGAAGACCCTCTCAAAGTGGAAAATCCAAAGTTAACACATCCAACACATATGATCACCGGACTAGTCCGGTCGGGACACGGACAAGTGTGGTCCTCCAGACAAGTCCGATCTCCCAGACTAGTTCTGTTTATAAACAACAACAGTTGCTATTTAGAACCTTTGATGCATCTTATGTTTTAATGAGAAGTAACTTTGGTAATATTTATGCTCATTATGTTGGGCCACGCCATGGGAACACCAATTCTCATGTGTGGGTGCCTAAATCCCTTGTGACTAACCTAAAAGGACCCACACAAGCTTGGGTACCTAAAACCAAGGCATGATTTGTTTTTGTAGGCCTATTCCTCTGGTGGATCTAAATGGGTGCTAGACAGTGGTTGCACCAACCATATGACCGGAGAAAGAAAGGTGCTCGGTATCGGTAAAATTGCCATATCATCTCAACACACTCTTTCTCATGTGCTACATGTTGATTCCTTAGATTATAACCTGCTATCCATATCTCAATTATGTGATAAAGGTTATAATTGCTTGTTCACTAATGAGGGTGTGACCGTCTCTAGAAGGAGTGATGGTTCCATTGCATTCAAGGGTATGTTAAAGGGAAAGCTTTACCTTGTTGACTTCAACAAAGATAAAGCCGAACTTGACACATGCTTGATTGCAAAGACCAACATGGGTTGTCTGTGGCATAGACGGCTAGCGCTTGTTGGTATGAGGAATCTTCAAAAACTCCTCAAGGGCGATCACATCCGAGGTTTGAAGGATGTTATTTTTGAGGAAGACAGGCCTTATAGCGCGTGCCAAGCCGCGAAGCAAGTTGGAGCACCTCATCCCGCTAAGAACGTCATGACTACAACAAGACCGCTCGAGCTACTCCACATGGACTTATTCGGTCCAATTGCTTACATAAGCATCGGTGGTAACAAATATGGCTTAGTAGTTGTTGATGATTTTTCTCGCTTCACTTGGGTTTTATTTTTACATGATAAGGCAGAAACACAAGGAACCTTGAAGAAATTTTTCAAGCGTGCTCAAAATGAGTTTTCATTGACGATCAAGAAAATTCGAAGCGACAATGGCACAGAGTTCAAGAACACACAAGTTGAGGAGTACCTAAATGAAGAAGGCATAAAGCATGAGTTTTCAGCACCTTACTCCCCTCAACGGAGTAGCCGAAAGGAAGAACTGAACCCTCATAGAGATGGCGAGAACAATGCTCGATGAGTACAAGACCTTAGATTGATTTTGGGACTACTCAAGAAGACGTCCTATGAGCTACTCACTGGTAACAAGCCTAATATTTCATATTTTTGAGTCTTCGGTTCCAAATGATATATTTTGAACAAGAAGCCCAAGACTTCAAAGTTCGCTTCGAAGTCCGATGAAGGTTTCTTACGTGGTTATGATTCAAACTCTTACGCCTATCGTGTCTTCAACAAGACCTACGGACTTGTTGAAGTAGCACGTGACGTAGTGTTCGATGAAACTAACGGCTCCCAAAAAGAGCAAATTGATCCATGTGCACTAGATAGAGAAGATGCTCCTTGTCAAGCATTTAGAAGACTGGCATTGGGTGAAGTTCGACCACAAGCACCACCTCTACATATGCATGAGGAAAATGAACCACAAGAGGAGGCCAATGATCAAGGGGGAACTTCCATACAAGATCAACCTCAAGAAGACGAAAATGATCAACAAGTCAATGAGGGCAACCATCTAGGGGGAGAAGAAGATGACCATGAAGATTCAATACAACAAGTGCCACACCCAAGAGTACACCAATACGTCCAAAGGGATCACCCAATCGACAACATCATCGGTGACATCCAAAAGGGAGTAACTACTAGATCTCGGATAGCTAATTTTTGTGAGCATTATTCATTTGTATCCTTTTTGGAACCGCGCAGGGTTGAGGATGCATTGAAGGATCCAGATTGGGTAGTGGCCATGCAAGAAGAACTCAACAACTTCAAACGGAACGAGGTGTGGGAACTAGTCGAAAGACACAAGTCCAACATCGTCGACACCAAATGGGTCTTCCGCAACAAGCAAGACGAACACGGAGTGGTGACAAGGAACAAGGCACGACTTGTGGCCAAAGGGTATTCACAAGTCGAAGGTTTGGATTTCGATGAGATCTTTGCTCCCGTAGCTAGACTTGAGTCTATTAGAATATTACTTGCATATGCCACACACCATGATTTCAAGCTCTATCAAATGGATGTAAAAAACACCTTCCTCAACGGACCAATCAAGGAGGAGGTGTATGTGGAGCAACCCCCGGGTTTGAAGATGAAGAGTTCCCCGACCACGTATTTAAACTGCATAAGGCTCTCTACGACCTCAAAAAAGCTCCTAGAGCTTGGTATGAGTGTCTTAGATATTTCTTAATTGAAAATGGTTTTAAGATCGGTTAAGTAGATTATACATTGTTTACAAAGAACTTAGATAATGATCTCTTTATTTGTCAGATTTATGTTGATGATATTATCTTTGGTTCAACTAACAAATCTTTTTGTGAGGAATTTAGTAAGATTATGACAGATAGGTTTGAGATGTCTATGATGGGAGAGCTAAAGTACTTCTTTGGATTCCAAGTGAGGCAACAAAAGGAAGGAACGTTCATAAGCCAAACTAAGTACACTCAAGGCACACTCAAAAAGTTTGGATTGGACAGGGCGAAGCCTATAAAGACTCCCATGGCAACGAATGACCACTAGGATCTCAATGAAGATGGACAAACGTCGATCAAAAGGTATATCACTCCTTGATTGGATCTCTACTCTACTTATGTGCATCTAGGCCAGACATCATGTTGAGTGTATGCTTGTGTGCAAGGTTTCAAGCCAACCCAAAAGAGTGTCATTTGACAGCCATTAAAAGAATCTTGCGGTATTTAGTTCATACACCCAACCTAGGCCTTAGGTACCCCAAAAGTTCCAAATTCAATCTCATTGGTTACTTCGATGCAGATTATGCCGGATGCAAAGTAGATAGAAAAAGTACCTCCGGTACATGCCAATTTCTAGGTAGATCACTTGTTTCTTGGTCCTCCAAGAAACAAAACTCCATTGCTTTATCCATGGCCAAAGCGGAGTATGTTGCAGTCGGGAGTTGTTGTGCACAACTCCCTTGGATGCGACAAACTCTAAGGGATTACGATTACAATATGAACCCTATTCCACTCCTTTGTGGTAATGAGAGTGCCATTAAATTGCCCATAATCCCATTGAGGACTCTAGGACCAAACACATAAACATCCATCATCACTTTTTGAGAGACCATTCAATGAAGGAAGATATAGCCATTTCACATGTCAATACCGAAAAGCAACTAGTCGATATATTCACCAAGCCACTTGATGAAAAATGCTTTTGCGAACTCCAAAATGAACTAAATATCCTCGATGCTCAGAGTGTGGCTTGAAATCTTGTATACCTGAATGCTATCTTCAAAATTCATTGATTGTGTTGTGAAAATCATCTCTCTCGATTTTTCTGAAAAAGATCTTGGTGAATTATGGTCATTGCTTGATTTTTTTATGCTTACTGATCATATTCATGAAGATTATTTGATTTGCTTTGCCTCCTATTTTCTTAATAAGTACCTTCTAATATATACGAATGGGCTAAGCATTTCTTCCCTGGTGACCACGGACTAGTCCGTGGTTGCCTGGACTAGTCCGCCCATGTAGACTAGTCCGCAAAGTGACTATAGGTCCAGACTAGTCTGTCCAACCACGGACTAGTCCGATATAGGCTCTAGAAAAGTTCGGAGTAGTCCGATTTTTCGTGTCCATAACCCTAGCTGCCGCAAAACCCTAATCTTCCTCACCCCACACTTTCCTCAAGCTTTCTCTCTCCACGCTCGAGTTCCCCAAGGCGATTTGTTGATTCCTCCATCAAAACTTCGCAAGTTTGGGTGGAAAATTGACCTTCTTCGCGTAGGGATTGAAGACCACAGACTTGTCCGATCCTTCAACCCCTACATCTCCGAGAATCAAGATCTTTCGGTAAAATCTGATCCCAAACCCTAGAAATTGCTATTTTCTTCAATGTTGATCAACTAGCTTAGTTCCTTTCACCATATACAAGCTTCCTTGATGTATTACATTGCTGCTAAGCTATTCGTGCATTAGGAATGACCATTTGTCTCATAGTTATGGTTTTAGAGGTTGAATACCGGCCTAGTTCGGTCCATGCACGGACAAGTCCGGTCAACCGGACTAGTCCGTGCTTGTACACCAGACTAGTTTGATTTTTCTGAACTCAACCCTAACTTCTTAACTTCTCAATGCAATTCTTTGTCATCTATTCTCATCAATACCTCGTGAAATCCATTCTCAGGACAATGTCGAGCACCAATGATGAAATCTCTAATTTCGAGGCCGAGATGGACCACGAAGCCGTGCTTCGGTCCTCGACGGGCCTAAGCAAGAAGCGCCAAGAGCGCCCATCCGAGCTGGCTACTTCTCTTCCCTAGGCTCGACGGAAAGTGATCGCAAAGAAGCCTGCCTCCAAGGCTTCTGCTGGAGGAGGCCCTAGCTCAGCAAGTGCCCGCCAAGCAAAAGGCAAGGGCAAAGGGATTGCAATGGGCCCGATTGGCCCCCTAAAGATGTCTGCTCCAAGGGAAGGGGCCCGGGATCTCGCAGAGCAGAGATTTAATGGAAAGGGCAGCGACACAGCTGTGAAGTTCAGGAATGTTGACTGTTACAGCCTTCCCAAGCAAGCTGCTGATGGGAGGTTTTGGAGTAACTTCCATGCAGACTTTTACAAGTCTGTCTATCTTCTAATGAAGACCCCCTGTGGTGCACAGCCAATGGATCGATTGGGCGCATTTTGAGAAGAAGGGTTGCTCACCCTTTGTGGAGGTAGTAGAGGCAATCGAGAAGCATGGTTTGAAGGACCTATTTCCCTTCTGGAACAATTGGAATGATGAGGTAATCACGTAGTTCTATGCGACTTGCCACTTTGCCAGCGATGAGGAAGAAAGGGTGACTTGGATGACTCATGGATCCAAGTAGACCATCACTTATGAAGAGTTTGCAAGATTGCTGCATCTTGACACCTCGAGCAACGACAATTTGATCATACACAACATTAGTGTCATTGAGAAGGACAGGATGAAGTTTCTCTATGAACCCAACTCCAAGTTCAATCCTCCTTCTACCAAGAATACGAAGCCTTTCTTTGTGGTGCTGAAGAGGGTCCTTAGGAAGACCATTGCCCCGAAGGATGGGGATGCAGGAAGTGTGCAGGGATACCTCAGGACCTTGATGAAGGTCATCAGCAAAGACAAGAAGTTTGATGTCTTTGACTATATTTGGAACGACATGGTCAACATCTCCTGCACGCCGAACAGGTCCTGTGGCTATGCACCTTACCTCATAAATATGATTGAGAAGGTCACAAGAATAGAGTTCGTCAATGATGTGGAGCACCTCCCTTTGAGGCCCCAGAAGCCTCAATAGCCAAGTGTTCAAGCTGCTCCTTCTCCTGCTTCCAGTGCAGAGGCTCCGGTGAGAGCTAGTGAAGATGCTAGGGCTGCTCCCTCCCCTAGTTCCCCTCCTCAAAAGGGGTCCCAAAGTGGCATCTTGAAGTACCCGTCAGCCATCTTCGCCTCTTGCAAAAAGGCCGAAGTTAAAGCCCACAAGCTAAACAATAGAAGAAAGGCCGACATGTGATATGTCAAAGAGAATGTGAAGCAAATCTGCCAAAAGATGGAGATCGAGCCCATTGGGTCTCCAGTCATTTCTGATGACTAAAGTTCTGATTTCACTGAGCTCGGGCCCTTGACTCCCTTCGATCTTACCTATTTTGGCATTGGGTACTAGAGTGGTTCCGTTCCTCCTCCTCCTCATCAGCCAGGGAATGAAGTTGAAGACGATGATAGGACCGACAACGAGGCTTGAAGACCTTAGGTCCCTCCTCTTCTTCTTTTTGGTGTCTTGATGCCAAAGGGGGAGAGATTGAGGGGGAGTCTTAGGAGTCTTAGGTTTTAGCTGTAAGATGCGAGGAGAGCTCTCTTTTTGTGTATTTTGTCTATTTGTGGGTTGTAAGACTTATAATATGCTCTTTTGGTACTATTGGTCATGTGATGCAATGTTTTGAACTGCTTGTGAAGATATTGATGAAATCTGTGATTTTGCTCTAAGAATGGCATATATGCTTGTTGTTAACATGTTGATGTCAATTATGTCATTCTCATCATGATTATTGTCTCTATACACTTAGTTCTGCATCCCACCATAAAGAGTGCACGGATGGATCATGTTTTCATTGCCTAATGTGTTTTAAACTCATATGTGCACACTTTATGAAAATCTCAACCTTTTATTATATTTTGTGAAATCTGAATTGGTTGTCATCAATCACCAAAAAGGGGGAGATTGAAAGTGCATCTAGGAATCCCTTGTGGGTTTTGGTTGATTTATGACAAGCAAATGAGATCCTAACCACTTTGTTGAGATGAGCACAGGTTCTAATGAGAAAATGAGCAAGGTGCAAAAAAGAAAGGAGAATGAGGAACAATGTGGAAAAGAGCTCAAGAAACAAGTGTAGTAGATCATTATGTATGGAGTGTGTTAAGGAAACACACCCCAAGAGATCAAGCACAAATAATCTCACACATTGCACATATTTATACAGGACCGGACTAGTCCGATATCTTTCTGCACAAGATCGGACAAGTCCTCACAATGCGAAATTGTCCTCACAGTCCAATTGTTCACTAACCGGACTAGTCCAATATCAACACAGACTAGTCCGATATCTCTCTGACAAGAATCGGACTAGTCCTCCCCAGTGCGGACTAGTCCCCCAAACACTTCACAAGTTGCACAAAATCGGACAAGTCCGATCACACACCGGACTAGTCCGATATCTTTCTGATGTCAATCGGACAAGTCCGATGTTAGCACGGACTAGTCCGAAAACCCTGTGACCTAAAGCAGACAAGTCCTCCAAGTGCGGACTTGTTCCCCAAATTCACTTAGGGTTTCACTTATCCGGACAAGTCCGATACTTATCGGACTAGTCCGAAGATTTCCAGAACCAAAATCGGACAAGTCCGCTTTCAGTCGGACAAGTCCGATATTTCAGGACACCTAGGGTTTGCTACACGTAGCACACCAGACTAGTCCGGTGTCCTCCACGGACTAGTCCGATCTTTCTGAACCCTGACGGTAACTTTTGGAAACCCCATATAAATAGGTGTGCACGGCCCATCTTTCATCTCTCTCGAACCCCTGCGCCGTCACACCTTCCAAGAGCCTAGAAAACACCTCTCTCCACGAAATCCAACACAAGAAAGATCAATCCCTTGAGGATACACTCTTGATCACTGGAGAGACACGGTTCATCACTCATTGAGCTCTTGGTTTGATTCCCTAACACACTCCTGTGGTTTTCATTGTGATCTTAAGAGTGTGTCCTTGATGGTGTTCATATTGTAATCTTGGGGAGCCCTCAACGTGTGATAAGGCCCCTTGAATTTGGTTATTTGCCCTTTGTGATTAGTGAAGATGATTGGCCTCCGTGACGATGCGACGAGGGTAGGGTTGGAGAAGACCCGGTCCTTTTGTGGACTCCTCAACGTGGATGTAGGTTTCCTTTGTAGGAACCGAACCACAGGATAAAGTGCTCGTGTTCTTACTTTGCGCACATCACTCATACTCTTCATATCAATATAGGGTTTCAATCAATCTTGTTCACTTTACGTTGAAACATTGAATATAAGATTAACTTGTGATACATCCTAGTTCATAGTTGTGTAACACTTTAATTACAAGTATATTTCCGCTGCATACATCCTAGGATCAAGATAATCGACCCAATTTGATCAACCCGGTAGGTATACACCGGACTAGTCCGCACTCGACCGGACTAGTCCGATATCTCGAGATTTGATCTTGTTGTTAAGTGTTGTAGGCTCTGACAAAATTCAAAAAGTCCTATTCACCCCCCTCTAGGCCACATTCAACACCCAAATGAGGGCAACCATCTAGGGGGAGTAGAAGATGACCATGAAGACTCAAGACCACAAGTGCCTCACCCAAGAGTACACCAATGCGTCCAAAGAGATCACCCTGTCGACAACATAATCGGGGACATCCAAAAGGGAATAACTACTAGATCTCAAATTTCTAATTTTTGTGAACATTACTCTTTTGTATACTTTTTGGAACTGCGTAGGATTGAGGATACATTGAAAGATTCGAATTGGGTGGTGGCAATACAAGAAGAATTGAACAACTTCAATCGGAACGAGGTGTGGGAACTCGTCGAAAGACCCAAGTTCAATGTCGTCGGCACCAAATGGAACTTTCACAACAAGGAAGACAAACACGCGGTGGTGACAAGGAACAAGGCACGACTTGTGGCCAAAGAGTATTCACAAGTCAAAGGTTTGGATTTTGATGAAACCTTTGCTCCAGTAGCTAGGCTTGAATCTATTAGAATCTTACTTGCATATGCTACTCAACATGATTTCAAGCTCTCATATGCTACTCAACATGATTTCAAGCTCTATCAAATGTATGTGAAAAGCGCCTTCCTCAACGGACCAATCAAAGAGGAGGTGTACGTGGAGCAACCCCCCGAATTAGAAGATCAAGAGTTCCCCGACCACGTGCTTAAACTGCGTAAGGCTCTCTATGGCCTCAAACAAGCTCCTAGAGATTGGTATGAGTGCCTTAGAGATTTCTTGATTAAAAATGGTTTTAAAATTGGCAAAGTTGATTATACATTATTCACAAAGCACTTTGACAATGATCTCTTTGTTTGCCAAATTTATGTTGACAATATCATTTTTGGTTCAACTAACAAATCTTTCTATGAAGAATTTAGTAAGATTATGACAGATAGGTTTGAAATATCTATGATGGGAGAGCTTAAATACTTCTTGGGATTCCAAGTGAGGTAACAAAAGGAGGGGACGTTCATAAGCCAAACCAACTATACTCAAGACATACTCAAGAAGTTTAGAATGGACAAGGCGAAGCCTATAAAGACCCCCATGGCATCAAATGGACACTTGGATCTCAATGAAGACAGACCAAGCGTGGATCAAAAGGTACATCACTCCATGATTGAATCCCTACTTTACTTATGTGCATCTAGGCCTGATATTATGTTGAGTGTGTGCTTGTGTGCAAGATTTCAAGCCAATCCTAAGGAGCGTCATATGACAGCCGTAAAGAGAATCTTGCGGTATTTAGTTCATACGCCCAACCGAGGCCTTTGGTATCCTAAAGGTTCCAAATTCAATCTCATTGGATACTATGATGCAGATTATGCCGGATGCAAAATAGATAGAAAAAGTACCTCCGATACTTGCCAATTTCTAGGTAGATCCCTAGTTTTTTGGTCCTCCAAGAAACAAAACTCCGTTGCCATATCCACGGCCGAAGCAGAGTATGTTGCAGCCGGGAGTTGTTGTGCACAACTCCTTTGGATATGACAAACTCTAAGGGATTACGGTTACAATATGAGCCGTATTCCACTCCTTTGTGATAATGAGAGTGCCATTAAAATTGTCCATAATCCCGTTTAGCACTCTAGAACCAAACACATTGACATCCGACATCACTTTTTGAGAGACCACTCAATGAAAGGAGACATAGCCATTTCCCATGTCAATACCGAAAAACAACTAGCCGATATATTTACCAAGCCATTTGATGAAAAACGTTTTTGCGAGCTCAGGAATGAACTAAACATCCTTGATGCTCGGAATGTGGCTTGAAAATTTGTATACCTGTATGGCTTATTCAAAATATGTTGATTGTGTTGCGAAAATCATCTCTCATAATTTTTCTCCAGAAGAACTATTTCAATTACTTGATCTTGATGAACTATGGTCATTGCTTGATTGTTGTATGCTTACTGATCATATTCGTCAAGATTATTTGATTGTTATGGCCTCTATTTTTCTTTAAAAGAACCTTCGAATATATACGAATGGGCTAATAATATCTGTTCTAGTGACCATAGACTAGCCCGTGGTTATCCGGACTAGTCCGCACACTGCAGACTAGTCCGCACAGTGTCCGGTAGTCCAGACCAGTCCGGATTGACCACATACTAGTCCGATTTTTCGACTCCATAACCCTAGGCACCGCCAAAACCTAATCTTCTTCATCCTCATAACTCACCTCACATTCACTCTCTTCACTCGAGAGCCCGCAAGGCGATTTGGCGATTTCTTCATCAAATCTCTTCAAGTTTGGGTGGAAATCGATCTCCATTTCTAGGGGATTGAAGACCAAGGACTTGGCCGCACCTCCAACTCCTCCTTCGTCAAGAATCGAAGAATTTTGGTAAACTCCCTCCCAAACCCTAGAAACTTCGATTTCTTCCGTTTCGGATCAAATAGCTTAGTTCCTTTTAGCTAATACATGCTTCCTTGCTGTATTACATCTATGATAAGCTAGTTTTGCATTGAGCAACACCATTTGCCTCATAGTTAGGTTTTGAAGTGATGAATACCGGACTAGTCCGTATCTGAACACCGGACAAGTCCGATTTTCATCTGAATTCAACCCTAATTTACAACTACACAATGCACTTCCTTACCAACAATTCTCATCCATACATTGTGTAATCCTTTCTCAGGACAATGTCAAGCTCCAATGATGAAATCTCCGATTATGAGGCTGAGTTGGACCAAGACACCTTTCTTCGATCCTTGACGGGCCAAGGGAAGAAGAGGCAAGAGCGTCCCTCCAAGCCTGCACCTTCCCCACCTCAGGTGCGACGAAAAGTGCTAGCCAAGAAGCCTGCATCCAAGGCCAAGGATGCAGCTGGCCATAGATCGGCGGATTCTCGCCAAGCTAAGGGCAAGGGAAAGGGAATTGCCCCGGGCCCAATCGCCCCCCTCAAGATGGCAGCTCCAAGACAGGGGAATAGGGATCCCTCCGAGGATAAGTCCAACAGCAAGGGAAGCGATACAGCTTCCAAGATCAGATTTGTGGACTGTTATAGCAGACCAAAGAAGGCAACCGATGCCAAGTTTTGGAGTAACTTCCATGCAGACTTCTATAGCTCTGTGTACCTCACCATGAAGACTCCAGTTGTCCACATCCAGTGGATTGATTGGAATCACTTTGAAAGGAAGAGCTGTGGTGCCTTCGATCAAGTGGTGGAGGCTGCAGCTAGGCATGGACTGAAGGACCTGTTTGCCTTCAGATATAACTGGAATGATGAGATTATTGCTCAGTTCTAAGCCACATTCTTCTTTTCTAGTGATGAGGAGGAAAGGGTGACTTGGATGACTCATGGATCCAAGTACACTATTACTTATGATGATTTTGCAAGACTCCTTCACCTAGAAGACACCAGCAACAATGAGCTGACTATCCACAATATCGGTGTCTTGGGAAAAGATAAGATGGACTTCCTTTATGATACTAGCCTAAAGTACAACCCTCCATCGACCAAGAACATGAAGCCCTTCTTCATGGTTCTTAATAGGGTGCTGAGGAAGACAATAGATCCGAAGGACGGAGATGCAGAAAGTGTGCAAGGGTACTTGAGGACCCTAATGAAGGCGATTTGCAAGAACCGAAAGTTTGAGGCCTTTGACTATATCTGGAATGATATGGCCAACATTTCCTGCACACCAAACAGATCCTGTGGCTATGCCCCCTATTTGATGTTTATGATTGAGAAGGTCACAGGGATCGAGTTTGTGAAGGATGTGGATCACACTCCTTTAAGGCCCCAAAAGCCTCCCCAAGCCACTGTCCAAGCAGCTCCATCTCCAGTGTCCAGTGAAGAGGCTCCGAGGAGAGCTCGAGGATATGAGAGGACTGCTCCCACCACTAGGGCCCCTCACCAAAAAGGGTCTCCTAGTGGAACCTTGAAGTACTTGGCAGCCATTTTCGGCTCATGCAAGGAGGCTGAGGTAAAGCTTCACAAGCTGAACAAGGCGAGGAAGGCAGATATGAGGTATGTCAAAGAAAATGTCAAGCATATTTGCCAAAAGCTGGAGATCGAGCCTATTGGATCCCCTGTTATCTCTGAAGATTCAGACTCTGATTCCACTAAGCTTGGACCTTTGACTTCCTTCGAGCTTGCTTACTTTGGCATTGGGGGCACTTCGAGTGGATCCGCTCCTCCTCCTCCTACTCAACTTGAAGATGAAGATGAAGACGAGGAGAGGACCGACAGCGAGGAATGAGATACTAGATCCTTCCTCTCCTTCTTTTTGGTGTCTTGATGCCAAAGGGGGGAGAGATTGAGGGGGAGTCACTAGATCCTAGCTGTAGGTTGAGAGATGAGAGCTTCATTTGTGTATCTTTTTGTGTCTCTTTTGGGTTGTCAAACTTTAATTCTGTTATCTCTACCTTTAGTATTGTGGTGTGATGGAATAACTATGTTTATGCTTATGTTATGAAATTTGTGATGATGATTTGAGATAATATGTGCTTTTGCTTTGGAATTGACATATATGCTTGATATTGGTATTTCCATGTCAATCATTTCATTCTCATCACGATTATTGCTCACACTCACGTAGTTTACACCCCACCATAAAGAGTGCAGATATGCCCTATGTTTTCATTGTTTAACTTGTACCAAACTCATATGTGCACACTCTATGGAAATTCTGTATTTTTATCATATTTTGTGAAATCTCAATTGGTTGTCATCAATCACCAAAAAGGGGGAGATTGAAAGTGCATCTAGGCATCCCTTGTGGGTTTTGGTTGATTTATGACAAACAAATGATATCCTAACCAAATTGTTAAGATGAGCGTGGGTTTTAATGAAATTATGAAGAAAGCGCAAAAAGAAAGGAGAATGAGGATCTATATGGAAAAGAGCTCAAGAGCTGAATAGATTAGATAAGTGTGTATGGAGTGTGTTGGAGAAACACACCCCAAGAGCTCAAGCACAAGAAAACTCATTCACTACACAAATTTACATAGGACCGAACTAGTCCTATATACCCTGGACTAGTCCGATAATCCCTCTGTTCAAAATCAGACAGGTTCTCCCACTGCAGACTTGTCTGCACAATCCAGGTTTACACACACCGGACTAGTATGATATCACCACGGACTAATCCGATATCTTTCTGACTAAGATTGGACTAGTCCTCCCCAGTGCGGACTAGTCCTCAACACTTCACAGCTTTGCATGAAATCGGACAAGTTTGATAATATCTGGACTAGTCCGATAACCTCTATGATTAAAATCGGACAAGTCCTCCAAGTGCGGACTTGTACCCAATTCACTAAGGGGTTCACCACATCCAGACTAGTCCGATATGTGCTGGACTAGTCCGAACTATTCCAGAGCCTAAATCGGACTAGCCCGCCCAAGGCCGGACAAGTCTGATATTTCTGAGAACTTAGGGTTTCCTACACGCCGCACACCGGACTAGTCCGGATTCCACCACGGACTAGTCCGGACTCTCGAAACCCTAATGGTAACTGGAAACCTCCATATAAATAGATGTGCACGGCCCTACTTTCACCTCTCTCGACTCCCAGCGCCATCACACCCTCCAAGAGCCTAGAAAACACATCTCTCCACAGAATCCATCGCAAGAAAGATCAAATCCTTGAGGATTAACTTTGGATCAAAGGAGATAAACGATTCTCATGTCTTGAGCTCTTGGGTTTGATTCTCTAACGCACTCCTATTGTTTTATTGTGGATCTTACGAGTGTGTTCTTGGTGGTGTTTGATTTGTAATCTTGGGAAGCCCTCAACTTGTGAGAAGGCCCCTTGAACTTGGTGATTTACCCTTTGTGATTAGTGGAAGAGATTCGACCTCTGTGGCGATTCAACAAGGGTAGGGTTGGAGAAGACCTGGTCCTTTCGTGGGCTCCTCAACGTGGACGTAGGTTGCCTCTGTGGGAACCGAACCACGGGATAAACTCTTGTGTCAATCTCGTTCTTACTTTTTCATATCACATTCTAGAGTTTACTTGATCTTGCATATCTTACATTAAAACATTGAAACCAAAGTTAGTTTGTGCTACATTTAATTTCATTGACTCAATACCTTCAAGTGACATACTATATTCCGCTGCATACTATGCTGGTATTGAGATCATTGATCTAACTAGATCAATCTAGTCCGCACGCACCAGACTAGTCCGCAATCTACCGGACTAGTCCGATTTCTTGGTATTTGATCAAGTTGCTAAGTGTTGCAGGTTTGGACTAAAATTCAAATTGGCCTATTCACCCCCCTCTAGGCCACATTCAGTTGAACATCCTAGGCACACATATGCATCACACTTGGTTCATTTTTGGAACCGGGTGTCGCACATAGATGCACATACATTGCTATTTTGAGTAGGAATCATGTGAATTATGGTCCTAAGTTTCCTGATTTTCATGCTCCAGATGCCCCACAACTTAGGTCGGCACTAGGACATCAAAACTTGCATGATTTTCGTGCTACACTTCCTGCTCAAAATTTTGAGTGCACACAACCTACTGTCATGAGTCACAAACGTACTAAACTTGATTCTAAACCTATTGTTTTTTGTCCTACACAAGTCACATCTTGTAGGTCAGTAGTTGGGTGCAAGTATTCTCAATTCTTGACTCATAAACCTAATGTTTTTCCTCAGCTTTCTTGTATTATGCCTACTTCTCATCGCGTGACAAAGTGCTAGATTCCTAAATGATTTCTCACTAACCCAGCACTAAGGCAATGATGAATTGTATATCTTTTTAGGCTATTTTGCAGGAAAAGGTGAACTTTTAAGCTAAAAGGCTCCGAACTTGATACATATGTGTTCGATACAAGAAAATTGGTTCTCCTTAATTACAAGTGCATCCAATACAAAACATAAAACATTTTGTATATGCTTTTCAACTAAAGCCATTCCAAAAGATTAATTAAAGACTGCTGCATCACCTGAGCATGTTTGAACATTCACATGTTCAAATGTTTTTGGAGTTTGAAGTGCATATACTCAGGGGGAGTGTATGCTTTGAAGAAATGATGAAGATGGACATGTGACACACTCATTTGTTGTACAAGGATCAGATCAACAAAAATACGTTAAGCTATCAAGAAAGAAGTTAAATTGAAGCAATATCTCAACCCAGGATCAACACTTTTGACTTCAACTTTCATTGAGCATCAAGATAATTGGAAGCTTGCACAAAAGAGTCACACGGTCCAGGTTTTGCAATCCAAACTCTCATGTTCATTTTATTTTGTTGCTTCTTTTTGGCCAAAGATATATCACACGCATTCACTAATGAATCTTGGATTATTGCCATGAAAGAAGAGTTAGAAAATTTAGAAAGAAATAATATTTGGAAACTTGTACCTCCACCTCATGATCACACTTTAATTGGAGCTAAATGGGTGTTTAAAAACAAACAAAGTGAGGATGGGGTTTTGGTTAGGAATAAGGCTAGGTTGGTTGCTCAAGGTTTCACACAAGTTGAAAGTCTAGTTTTTTGAGGAAACTTTTGCTCCCATTGCTAGATTAGAAGCCATAAGAATTTATTAGCCTTTTCTGCATCTAAATGTTTCAAGTTATATCAAATGGATGTTAAAAGTTCTTTTCTTAATGGCTACATAGATGAGGAGGTTTATGCCAAGCAATCACCAGGTTTTGAAAATCCATTTTTTTCTAATCATGTTTACAAACTGTCCAAAGCATTGTATGGTATCAAACAAGCCCCTAGAGCATGGTATGATAGGTTAAAAGCATTCTTACTTGAAAAGGGGTTTACCATGGGAAAGGTTGATAAAACTCTTTTTGTGGTTAAGCATGGCAATGACTCACTATTCGTTCAAGTGTATGTGGATAATATTATCTTTGGTTGTTCTTCTCATGATCTTGTGTCCAAGTTTTCAGCTATGATGAGTTCAGAATTTGAGATGAGTATGATGGGAGAAGTCATGTACTTTTTGGGAGTGCAAATCAAGCAAATCAACGAGGGTACTTTTGTGCATCAAACAAAGTATACGAAAGACTTTCTAAAGTGCTTCAACATGGACAAAAGCAAGCCTCTTCGGACACCAATGGGAATAGCAACAACGCTTGAACTTGATGAAGATGGTGAACCCGTGGATAAAAAAGAATATAGAAGCATGATCGGGCCACTTTTGTACTTCACAGCATCAAGTCCGGACATATAATTTAGCGTATATCTTTGTGCACGATTTCAAGCTTCCCCACACGCTTCACGTCGTCAAACAGTCAAAAGAATTCTCAAGTACTTACATAGAACTCAAGAATTAGGCATTCTTCTTTTGTCTTCCTCAACCATTACTTTGAAAGCTTTTTCAGATGCTGGTTTTGGGGGTTGTAGCATTGATAGGAAAAGTACTTTGGGTGCTTGTCATTTTCTTGATAATTCACTTGTTGCTTGGTCTTCTAGAAACAAAGTTTAGTTGCACAATCCACGGCTGAGTCTGAATACGTAGCTGCAGCTAGCGCTTGCTCACAAGTTCTTTGGATTGTTCAAATACTTAAGGCCTATGGGGTTGATCTAGATAGTGTGCCATTGTTTTGTGATAACGCTAGTGGCAGATGCATTACTAAAAACCCCGTGCAACATTCTAGAACAAAACACATTGACATTAGGTATCACTATCTCTGTGACAATGTTGAAAAGGGAAACACTGTGCTTCACCATGTAGATACCGGAAAACAATTCGCTGACATTTTTACAAAACCTTTGGATTTCACTCATTTTTTTCATTCGTAGTGAAATAGGGGTTATGCATCCTCATGGCTTAAATTGAGGGGAAGTTTTTGAAACTTAGGAAGTCTATGCGTGAATTTGAACTTAAAATAATATGAGCATAGTATTTCATACATATATGACTTTGTGATTCCTTTTACATACTGAAAGTTCTTACTATATTACTCGTGTTATACATTTTGTAGTTTTTGTCATGACTAGTAATTAGAATAATTATTTACACTAAGTCTGGTCATGATCAAACTTTCTTGCTGTTTTGAACTTGTTGCATGCTCACAAGTGCTTTTAATAATGAAAAATTAATCAATATACTATCTACATGTTGCTCTTTTATGATCAAATAAAAAATGAAAATATCAAGACATTATGCATGGATCACACTTCTTATTTTGAGATGGCTTATCATTGCCCTTAGGTATGAACTTGGAAGAAGTTGTGTATAAATAAAACCATGTTATTAAGCTTCTGATTGTCAAATGACATAGGCTTGGCTTGGTTGGTTATCATAAAGTTGATGCGTCATATAATCTCTTGCAAATGTCATATGATCAAAATTTATGCTTTAAATGATAATGAAAAATGAAAAATACAGCAACAAGTGTCATGCCTTCACGTTTTCAATTAGTTAAGTTTGTGAGATCATGACTTACTTAAATTGAAAAATTACATTTGATCTCTAGCATGACTTACACTACTTTATGTATCTCATTGATGTGATAGTGGAAGTTACTTGATAGTATGACTTGGATGAGCTTTGTTTTATATGTATATGTTATAATATGCTCATAACAATTGAAATTTCTCTTTTGAACCTTGCTGAATACATTGTCAAAGGGGGAGAAATAAATATGTCACACATTGCACATTCACGAGTTTTTACACGTTCTTTTAATGGGGAGAATTTGTTTTTGAAATTTCTTTCTCATTTGATTTTTGATTTTCAAAAGGGAGAGAAATTTGCTTTCAAAACTTTTCATGTGAATGAGCCAATGTTCGGATTTTAAGTTGTGTTGCCAATACATTCATCAAGGGGGAGATTGTGAGACCTATGTGTGCTGAATACATTGGTAATTAGAATAAAAGTGAGGGTTGACATGCAAAGTTTTGATGCTTACACCGATACACCACGATACACCCCGATACACACTGGCAGAACTTGTCTCCATGCATTTTGGGAGTAACATTACCTTCAATAGTATTGGACTGTCCAAACTTTTCAATGTGTTTTTGGGGAGTAATGTTACCCTTGATGGTTTCGGATTGTCTGAACTTTTATTCATGTGAATTGCACGTGTTTCACGCTTTGAAGTGTACAAACTTTTTCTCATGTGACTCGCACGTGTTTTCGCTTCAGATTGTCTGAACTTTCACTCACATGAGCTGCACGTGAGTCGAGAGTGTTTGATCTTTACAAACGTGTTTTGGGGAGTAATGTTTACTCTTTACATGGTTAGGACTGTCCGAACTTTCAGTTACGTGATTTGCACGTGAGTTTGAGATTGGAATGTACGATCTCTTGCCTTTCCATTGTAGCGCCGCTTTTGGTCTATTCAATAATTTTATTTGCTGAAATAATTGTGCGGCATATCTGTTTTTAACTTGCAACGTTTCAAACTGCCTTTTTGGCTTATGGAAAGTTTGCTTTGTATTCTCTTACTAAGTTTTTGATGTGTTATGGCTGATTATGGTGGTTAACCATTGCTATGGTTCGCAACATTCTTATGTGAGGTGCTCACGTAAGGTGTTGTGGTTTTCGGACTAACAAGAGTCAAGTCGAGGACTTGGGCTCGCAAAGAATGATTGTTTATTCATGTGCAGGTGTTGCTTGAGGTCAAGACATGGCTGGTGATGGGATCCATTGAACTAGTCTTAGGGAGAAGATGAGGTTCAACAATCAAGTTCGAGAGGAATTGTGGTCGAGTTGATCGGAAAGTCACGCAACATGTTTGGGTCAAGAACAATGCATATGAAGGTATTGTGAACATTGTTGGAAAGTGTTTACACGTGTGCAAGGAGTGCATGAACATGGCAACATGGTTCCAAGACGTAATGAAGAGATATGGATGTGAAGATGTGGCCGGAAAGGTTCAACCGACTGGATTATGGACTCACGCTGTGGCTGAGTCGGTTATAGCTCAAATATGGAAAGATTTGAGTTGGTTTTAGTTAGAATTCGTGTTGGACATGAAGTAGAGTTGTTTTAGGAATGTGGGATATGTTCCTAAAGTGTTTGGAAGTCTTGGGATTGCTTCTATCTGCGCATGGAAGAGTCCTAAGCAGTTATGGTAAGTTTGAGTTAGAGTCCAAGTAGGATTATAGTCCTAATTTGGATTGGGTTGGTCTTAGGGCTGTTTATATAATCAAGGGAGGCCAGCGCTGGTACTTTGCATGTCAACCCTCACTTTTATTCTAATTACCAATGTATTCAGCACACATAGGTCTCACAATCTCCCCCTTGATGAATGCATTGGCAACACCACTTAAAATCCGAACATTGGCATGAAAAGATTTGAAAACAATTTCCCCCCCCTTTTGAAAATCAAATGAGATAGAAATAAATTTCTCCCCCTTGCATACTGGCCCCCCTTTGACAATGTATTCAACAAGGTACAAAAGAGAAATTTTAATTTGTTATGAGCACATTATAACATATACATAAAAAACAAAGCTTATCCAAGTCATACTATCAAGTAACTTACACTATCACAACAATGAGATACATAAAGCAGTGTAAGCCATGCTAGAGATAAAATGTAATTTTAAATTTAAGCAAGTCATGATCTCACAAACTTAACTATTTCAAAACATGAAAGAATGACACTTGTTGCTGCATTTTATTATTTTTCGAAGCACAAATTTAGATCATATGATATTTGCAAGAGATTATAAGTGCATCTGCCTTATTCTAACCAACCAAGCAAAGCCTATGTCATTTGACAATCAGAAGCTTAAGGACATGGTTTTAGTCATACACAACTTCTTCCATGTTCATATCTAAGTGCAATGATAAGCTATCTTAAAAGAAGAAGTGCGATGCATGCATATTCTCTTGATCTTTTCTCAATTTATATTTTTTCATAAAACTCAACATGTGAATTGATTACTTGATTAATTCATTATGATTAAAAGCACTTGTGATCATGCAACAAGTTCAAAACAGCAAGAAAGTTCGATCATGACCAGATTTAGTGTAAGTAATTATTCCAATTACTAGTCAGGGCAAAAACTACAAAATGTATAACATGAGTAATGTAGTAAGAAATTTCAACATATAAAAGGAATCACAAAGTCATATATACATGAAATACGATGCTCATATTAATTTAAGTTCAGATTCACACATAGACTTCCCAAGTTTCAAAACTCCCCATCAATTTAAGCCATGAGGATGCATAACCCCTATTTCACTACGAATGTAACAAAAATGAGTGAAATCCAAAGGTTTTGTGAAAGTGTCAGCCAATTGATGTTCGGTATCTACATGGTGAAGCACAATGTTTCCTTTTTCAACATTATCATGGAGAAAGTGATACCTAATATCAATGTTCTTAGTTCTAGAATGTTGCATGGGGTTTTTAGCAATGCAAATGGCACTAGTGTTATCACAAAACAATGGAACACTATCTAGATCAACCCCATAGTCCTTAAGTGTTTGAACAATCCAAAGAATTCGTGAGCAAGCACTAGCAGCAGCTACATATTCAATTTCGGCTGTGGATTGTGCAACTGAGTTTTGTTTTCTAGAGGACCACGCAACAAGTGAATTACCAAGAAAATGACAAGAACTCGAAGTACTTTTCCTATCAATCCTACAACCCCAAAACCATCATCCGGAAAAGCTTTCAAAGTAATGGTTGAGGAAGAAGGAAGAAAAAATGCCAAATTCTTGAGTTCCATGTAAGTACTTGAGAATCCTTTTGACAGCTTGACAATGTGAAGCACGTGGGGAAGCTTGAAACCGTGCACAAAGACATACGCTAAATTGTATGTCCGGTCTTGATGCCGTGAGGTACAAAAGTGATCCTGTCATGCTTCTATATACATTTTGATCCACAGGTTCACCATCTTCATCAAGTTCAAGTGTTGATGTTGTTCCCATTGGTGTTTGAAGAGGCTTGCTTTTGTCCATGTTGAAGCGCTTCAGAAGGTCTCTTGTAGACTTCATTTGATGCACAAAGGTCCCCTCCTTAGTTTGCTTGATTTGTAGCCCCAAAAAGTACGTGAGTTCGCCCATCATACTAATTTCAAATTCTGAACTCATCATTGCTGGATCTTGTAACTCGTTCATACAAGCTTCCAATTATTTGTTGTGGGGGATGATTCTTGTAAATCCGTAGGGGAACAAATGTCTCACAAGCTTCTTCTTCATCAGGTTTATCCCAGATTGATGAGCTTGTGACTTGTGGACGATCAAGACCAGCAGAGATGGTAGTCAAAGCTTGTTCAAAGTTCGGAGCTGGACACGTGTCAGCTTTGGAACTATCAGACAATATCACTGACTCTTTTTCTTATTCTTCTTTGAAAATACCCTCCCCCTAAGGATATGGATACGGACATGCAATGTTTGAGCTAGTACTGGGCTATCTTCATCAAAAGACACCTCACAAGTCTCCACAATTTTGTTAATGTCAAGTAAAAGCACATGGTAGCCTCTAGTATGAGATGGATAACCAAGAAACATGCCATCAATGGATCTAGGTTCAAATTTATCAATATTACCATGTTTCTTAACAAAGCATTTACATCCAAAGACCCGAAAGTGTGTAACACTAGTCCTATGTCCAAACCGGAGCTCATATGGTATTTTACCTAGCTTAGCGCGCAAGAAAGAGCGATTTGAGACATAACAAGCAGTTGCAATTACATCAACCCCAAAATTCCTAGGAGTTCGATATTCATGAAGCATAGTCCTAGCCATTTCAACTAAGGTTCCGTTCTTTGTTTCTACAACACCGTTTTGTTGAGGTACATATGGTGAAGAAAATTGATGATCTATTCCATTTTCGGCACAAAAAAGATCAAAAGATTGGTTATTAAATTTGGTTCCGTTATCACTTCTAATTGCTTTTAAAGATCCTGGGTGATCAATTGATAATCCAAAAAATAAGGTTCTAAAATGACTAAAAGCTTCATTCTTAGATGCCATAAAGTAAAACCAAGAATAATCATCAACAATCACAAGAACATACCATTTACCTTCGAAGGACTGAACACGTGAAGGTCCTACGGTGTCAAGGTGCAAAAGTTGACCCGGTTCAGTTGTCATGATCATTGTGAGAGGAGTATGTAAACCTGCAACCATCTTAGCATGTCTACAAGAAGAGCACACAATTTATTTGTCCCCTTTAACCTTAGGCAGCCCACGTATGCGATCAAGAGCACTAACACACGTTATATGATCAATGCCTACGTGACCAAGTTTATGATGCCAAAAATATAAGTCATTTGAATCATTAGTAACTAGACACCTATGCTTAGAGGAAAAAATATCAAAATCAGATTTAAAAAATCTTCCAAATCGAGACATATTAAAAATAAGCTCACTATTTGAATTTACAACTTTGCAGCAATTTCTAGTGAAAATAATTTCCAGATTTTCATCTAGAAGTTGTGAAACAGAAAGCAAGTTGTATTTCAAATTTTTAACAAGTGCCACATCCTTCAAAGTGTAGTGATCATTTACTCTAACTGAACCCTTAGCAATTATAGGAGTTAAAGAATTACCGACAAAAGTAACATTCTCTACTCGTGACACAAAAGAGAGGAAGGAGAACCATTCTTTGTTACTGGTCATGTGGCGTGAGCAACCTGAATCCACAATCCAAATCTCCTCCTTCCTCAAGCGTGTAACCTACATAGAAGCACAATACGTCGATGACTCAATAATGGGGCTAGTCAAAAGCCCTTTAGAAATCAATTACCGAGTCACACGACGTGCAGTTGGAAAAACACGTAAAAGCTGAGATAAAACAACAGGTTTATGAGTCAAAGGTTGAGATTTTTTGTTCTTAACTACTGACCTATAAGGTGTTACTTGTGTAGCACAAAAATCAGTAGCTCCGGAGGCAAAAACAGAAGGACCGAAGGTAAACTTTGAATGTTTTTGACTCATAACAGCAGGTTGCATGTTCCTAACATTCAGTTTAGTATGTGCAGCAAATTTTGCATGAGAGTTATAAGATCTAGCTTGCATTCTTTCTCTTTTATGTTGTTTAGCTACTATATAACAAAAATCTATGACATGACCATCTCTACCACAATAGGTACAATGAAACTTAATTTTGTGTTCTTGTCTAGATTTTAATCTACTTCTTTTTGTTTAGGAACTGTTTTGATCAAACCACTTCCTAATGAATTTATAATTTTGGGTGGATGCGCTTTAGCATTAGCATGGGAATCAAAACCTAAACCAGTTTGTCATTGCAAGATTTGGATGAATTCAGCAGCAAGTTTAGATTTTTGTTCCCAATACAAAACCACTCTAGTGTCCTATTCATGTCACCAAGTTTTTTAGACAATTCTAGTCAGTTTTCACATGAATTTTTTCCTTTTAGTTTGCAATTAGAACAATATTTAACTTCATGAGCACGTAAAACATTGTTCAAAACATAAATCTCTTTCATAGCATCTTACAGTTTCTTATCAAGATCATCACAACTAGAATAATGCAAATCAATTGTAGAACAAGAATCATCTTTTAGGTTTCAAATATTAAGTGCAGCAAGCTTTTTGTTCTTTTCAATTTCATGTTCAAGTTTATCAAGTGTGGAGGTATGTGCATTTCTTAGGAAGGACAATTGTTCATATATTAAGTCACATGAGGAACTAGAATCATCACTAGAAATCAAGGATTTCAAATGATTAATTTCAGATTCTAGTGACTCAATTTTAACAGCATTGTCACTAAGCTTTTTGTCCTTTTTCTTATCAATAACAGCGGCAGGAGAAATAACATCACACATTTCTTCGCAAGTAGGACATACCTCTTCATCGTCGCTGCTGTGTTCTGCCTCCTCCATACTTGATCTTGACTTGCCCGAATCATCTTCATCTTCGTCACTTCCAATGTCCATGTTGCTTGAGCCAAGTTCCTGGAGTGGTGAGATAAAATTGTTCACCAGTTGGCGACCTGTAAAGCCCTCCTTCTTCTTATCGTTTGTTGAGGAGTGCTTCATCCTTGATTGTTTTTCTTCCCGGGAAGTAGAACCTGAAAGGTTAGGACAATCTGTACAAAAGTGTCCTGTCTTACCACATTCGAATCATCGTTGAGGTCCAACGCTTCCTCTCCTTCTAGTTCTCACATTTTGCAATGCTTTTGAGAACCTAGTAGAGAGAAGTGCTAGCTCCTCCTCTAGAAACTCCTCAATCTATTTAAGGGTTAGAGAGGACAACAAAGCAAGTATACCACAAGATGAAGATTGACCGGAGCTAGGCATGTCACATTGAGAAACAAAAGTAAGAGACTTGTTGGGGTTCTTACGTGATATTATGTCAATTTCATGAGTTTTTAAGTTGAAATATAGCACATCTAAAGTAAGTGTACTCATGATAGTAGATTCACAAATGGATGTAACTTTCATATCCCAGATTGACATGTCTAATGCACTTAGTAATTGCCTAGTATTCTCAGCATCTAAAAAGTTAACGTTGACACTATGCAAGTTGCTAAGAATTATGTTAAAGCAAGCAAAGAGATCGTCGATAGACTCACCGGGTTGCATCTCAAAACGCATGCATTCATTTTTGAACATATCTTGTCTAACCTCCTTGATTGTGTTGTAGCCTTCGTGGTAGTCACAGAGTGCTTTCCAGACATCGTATGTCGATCGGAGGTGTGCAACACGGTCGAAGTCGCTTTGCGTTAGTCCCTATATGATCAAGTTCTGGGCTTTGTTGTTGTTGTCGAGATCTCTTAAATTTGTAGCCATGACTTTACTGTTCAGTGGCACGTCATAAGGATTGTATACTTTTTCCCATATCGCGAAGCCTTGCGCCTGTATAAAAGCTTCCATGCGTGCCTTCCAAACCTGAAAATCAATACCAACAAACACACAAGGTTTTGCAGAGTATTTCTCCATGAGGATTAGTCAAAAGCATGTGCGAATCACAAAGATTATAGCACCGTGGCTCTGATACTAATTGTAGGATCAAAGAGTACGTGTAAAGCTACCAGGGGGGTGAATGGTAGATTAAAACTTTTGAGCGGAAGCAACAAACATCCCTCGACAGAAAACCTATTTGTTAAAGAAACTGTGTGTGCAACTAATCTAAACGTGTTCAACTGAGACAAAACTAGAATAGATTTTAGAGAATCAAGTCATGAAGACGTCACAACAAGAATCACAAAAATCAGTCGAGAGAAACTCAAATTACGATCGAAAGATCGAACAAAGATCAATCTGTTCTACTCGAGAAATACTTTTCTGGAACACTGCAAAGAAACTCGTGTAGATCAGAAACCACAAACATTAGAGGAAAACGACAACATGGCGTCGGGGTTTCTAAGGACATCGGGGCCGACTCATTTAATTCAACTATAGCCGTCGGTGTAGGTGGACCGACGTTCTTATTTTATGGCCGTCGGTCAGAAAGAGGCAACCGACGTCCATAACTATAGCCGTCGGTGGTTTTTTTTGACACCGATGACTTTATTAAATCCGTCGGCCAGGTCAAGGACACCGACGGTCATAAAAGTGGGCCCGACCGACGTGTCTTTTCTTTTGCCCTAACTCCTTCGTCGCGCCCGCGCCCGCGCACTTCGCCCATGCTGCCCCCGCCGCCTAACGCATCGCCCGAGTGCGCCGCCGGTCTCCCGCCCCCATTGCGCCGCCGATTTCCCGCCCCGATCGCGCCGCCCCCCAGCCCCGCCGCCGATCTCCTGCCCCGACCGCACCGCCAGTTTCCCGCCCCCACCGCGCCGCCCCCGAGCCCTGCCGCCGGTCTCCTGCCCCGGTCGCGCTGCCGGTTTCCGGCCCCGACTGCGCCGCCCCCCTGCCCTGCCGCCGCCTCCCTCCCTGGGCGCACCGTCCCCCAACTCCGCGGCCGGCCTCCTGCCCGAGCGCGCTGTCGTCCAGCCCCGCCGCTGCCTCCCGCCGTCCAGCTCTGCGCGTTGCCTCTCCCGGAGTCCCCGAGCAGCGCCCCCCGCTGTTCTGGAACCCCTCTTCCCGTCCTCGAGCGGTGCCGCTTCCGGTACCCGAAGGTAAAATATAGTGTGGATGAATTGTGGATGAATTCTTGCATTGTGGATGAATTGTGGATGAATTGCTTATTCCTTACATTGTGGATGAATTCTTGCATTGTGGATGAATATTTATCGACGATTGTGTTCGTGATGTAGTGAATGTTCTTATTTAGCTAGAGATGATAGTATCTAAATATACAAATGATTATTTGTTGATGAGTAAGTTCCAATTTTAGTAAAATTTTAATTTGTATAAATGACGATTAAAATTGAAGATCTTAGCAATGTGGAAAATAGACATGATGATATTAATGTGTCACACTAATACGATCATGTGAGCTTGATTACCTGTTAATGATTTTGGCAATGCTTAACTTGTTAATATCACAAATAAATTGTATGAATTAGCAATGGTTATCTTGTATATGCAAGCTTGATTACATGTTAAAACTTTAATTAACTTTAAGCATTTATATTTCAATTTTGTATTATGTTGAAATATTTGAATACTTAGTTATACTATATTTGGAAGTTTAGTTATACTCAATATCGTGCATGAATGCTCAGAGATGATTGTAGTCGTAACGTACGTGTGAAGACAAGCACATTTGTGTACGACGTCAAGACAAGCGTGGACGGTAGACCTGGACTTGGAACTTTCAACTCTGACCAACTTTTCCCCTCTGTCTCGTTCTTTCTTCTCTCGTAAATGATCAAAAAATGGAAATGAGCAACGTAACCTATAGAATTTAAGTACCCGTTTCGAATCGGCATGTTTCACATGCTATTGGCATGTGAGACGTGCATGTTTGGAATTATCCCTTTTTGGACAGCCTGAGAGTGACCGAGGGGGCGTGGCTTGTGACGAGATTTCGACCGCATAACCCTGTTGTTCTCTGCTACACCATTTTCGGGCTTGCAGTGGAGAACAACAGGGTTATGCTGCCGAAATTTTGTTCGGATCCGGACCACGCGTCTCGTCATGAGCACGCTCCGCTCGGTCACTCTTGGGTGGGTTTAGGATCTATCCGCCTAGGTTGTAGGGGCCGTGATATAACATAACAATGAAACTAATAATGATTTGTCAGGTTTGAAGGTATAAACTGAAAAATGGATGACAATCGTAAGGTGATGTATGATGGTTGGAGTTCAACTGGTGGTCACAGTATGGAATGGGCTCATGTCGCTAATGTTTCATGAACCAAGCTTTTGCTAGTGGTGGTTCTTTGGTGAAGTGTCCTTGTAGCAAGTGTCAGAATCGTCTACGTCTGAAAAGACCTGAAATTGAGTTGCACCTTTGCAAGCACGGATTTATGCCTGACTACTTAGTGTGGCGCGAGCATGGAGAGATGGATCATGCTTGTGAGTCAGACGAAAACGAGGATGAAGATCTTATGGATGAGATGATAGCAGATGTTGGTCGAGAGTACGAAGAAGAGTTGCTGCCTGGAGAGGTGAAATATAAACTTCTTGCTGCCTCAGATGAAAAGGTGTATGAGGGCACCGAAATGACCATTTTGCAGGCGGTCACATGACTTATGGCGTTGAAGTCTAAGTTCAATTTTGCGAACAATTGCTACAATGGTATCCTGAAGTTGTTCAATGATCTCCTTCCTTCAAATAATAAGATGCCAAAAGACATATATGAATCTAAGAAGATTTTGGCTGGTCTGGGCATGAGTTACGAAAAGATTGATGCGTGCGAGAATAATTGCATGCTTTTTTGGAAGTAACACGAAAACGACACTCATTGTATGCATTGCAATGTCTCTAGACATGTGATGGTTAAGAAATATGATGGAGAGGGAATAACTACAAAAGTACCGATTAAACAATTGCGGTACATGCCCATCACGTCAAGACTTAAACAGTTATTTCTACAAAAGTTCTAAAAAGAAGATGAGGTGGCATTCTGAAGGTATACGTGGGAGTGATGACAAAGATATTATGGCGCATCCTTCGGATGGCGCGGCTTGGCAAGCTCTGGACCATTTTGACCCGGAGTTTGGTAAAGATCCAAGAAATGTTTGTCTTGGGATGTCAACAGATGGTTTCACTCTTTTCAGCACAAGTAACAATCCATATTCTTGTTGGCCTGTTTTTATCATACCTTATAACCTCCCTCCCAACATGTGCCTGAAAGAAGGATACATATTCTTCGCGGCCATTACTCCTGGACCTAAACATCCTGGAAAGAAAATCAATGTGTTTATGCAGCCGTTGATTGAGGAACTGAAAAAGCTATGGCAAGGTGTAAAGGCATATGACAGTCATCTAAAATGTGAATTTACCTTTCGTGCTGCATATCTATGGTCTATACATGATTTGTTGGCATATGGCATTTGGGCTGGTTGGTGTGTCCATGGACAATTGTGTTGTCCTATATGTATGGCTGACACCGATGCCATCAGGTTGAAGTATGGAAAGAAAGTCAGCTTCTTTGATTGCTACCGATGATTCCTTCCTCCAAACCATCCTTTCAGGAGTGATACACAATCGTTTCGAAGAGGCAGAAGGGTTACAGAAGGACCACCTCGTCGATTGACAGGCGAACAAAAAATGGCATGGCATGCAAAGTTAAAAGAGTCCGCATAAGGTGTTTTCGAAGGTTATGGTAAAGAACACAACTGGACCCATATTTCTTTTCTTTGGGAGTTACCATACGCAAAGGCATTGCTTTTACCAAACAATATAGATTTGATGCACCAGGAGCGTAATGTCACTGAAAGCATCATAAGCATGTGTTTTGATTTTACCGGTCAAACTAAAGATAACTTGAGTGCAAGGAAAGACTTAGCTCACATTTGTGATCGTCCTGCACTTGAGGTTATAAGAAATGAAAGTGGAAATGAAAGTAGGCCACGAGCTCCATATTGTGTCAGGCCAGAAGAAAGAAAGCAAATACTTAGTTGGTTGAAAACATTGAAGTTTCCTGATCGCTATGCAGCCAACATAAAACGATGTGTTAATCTTATCACCGGTAAACTGAATGGGTTGAAGAGTCATGATTACCATATTTTGATGGAGAGACTTGTACCGGTAATGTTTCGTGGCTACTTCAAACCTGATCTGTGGAAGATATTTGCCGAACTTAGCTTCTTTTATAGGCATATATGTGCTAAGGAAATGTCAAAAAAGATGATGCGGCAGTGGGAGAAAGAAATTGTTGTGCTTGTATGTAAGATGGAAAAAGTGTTTCCGCCTGGTTTTATGAATGTTATGCAACATTTGCTGGTGCATTTACCTTATGAAGCATTGGTAGGAGGTCCTGCACAATTCAGGTGGATGTACAACCAAGAAAGAGAATTGAAGAAACTTAGATCTACAGTGTGTAACAAGGCAAGAGTTGAGGGCTGTATTGCAGAGGCATTTGCATTCAAAGAGATTATTAACTTCTCTAGCAGATATTTTTCCCGTGCCAACAATGTGAATGTATTTACAACACGATATCATAATGTAGAGGAGCACACTACGAGTGAGCTTTCGATTTTTCATTGGAAGGGAAAGTGTGTTGGAGCTGCTAAGTCTCATCATATTTCGGAAGAAGAGAGAAACTACACGATGCTTTATATATTTTTCAACATGGAGGAAGTGTTTCCATATTTTGAAATGTTTGACAAACAATATTGGACATCTCCACGAAAACCTACGCAACGCCAATTAGATAAGTTACATCAAAAGGGCATAAACGGTGGGCCTAACTTTGTGAACTGGTTTCGTGAACATGTAAGTTCTTTATTCGTCTTTTTTCTTACAATCATAGTTCACATGACTATCTTAATATTCTAACTTTGCTTATTTATATAGTGTATGAATGACGTCAACATCTCTGATGACTTGCGACAGATGTCGCGTGGTCAATTGAAAGCAAATGAATTTAAACGATACAATATCAACGGATATCGTTTTCGGACGTCCAGTTTAGAAGCAAACCGTCCACTTGCTGCCACTACAAACATTGGAGTAATGATAGCAGCCACAGAAGGTAGTGGAGAAGTGAAAGAATACTACAGATTCTTCAAAAATAATTGAGTACACATTTGGCGGTCCAAAGGTACTTCAACTTGTCCTTTTTGACTGTCAATGGTTTGATCCGACATCGGGAACTCGAGTGGATGATTTTGGAATGGTGGAGGTCAAACATAACTCACGGTACACAGCTCTTAACAACAATGTTGTGCTTGCGAGTCAAGTCGAACAAGTGTACTATTTAAGTTATCCTCACCCATGTTTGAAAAACTGGTGGGTAGTATATAAAGTGAATCGTGAAGTGCACCCTCGTCGTTATGATGGTTACATAGAGAGTCAAGAAGATGATGGTGACACTGTCTATCAAAATGAAGTTGAGGAAGTAGAATATTTTAGGATATCTTGTGAGATAGAACTCGCGGAAATAAATAGAGGTACCCAAGAGTTAATGTCTGAAGAACAAGTTGGCCCTTCGAGAAACCGTCTTCGACAATCACAAAGAATTATTGAAACGCACAAAAGGAATATCGAAGAGCATGTCACATTTGAGGAAGAGAGTGAAGAAGAGTTTGAATATGAGATGGAACAAGAGATACATGAACATCTTAGTGCACGTGTGATAGAAGCAGATTAGCATGCTGACGATTTTTAATTGTTGTTATATGCATTCTTTTATATCCTCGTATGCACATAAAATCTTAGTGTTTTATATTCTCGTATACTAATCATTTGTCTAAATTTGTGTAGATGTTGAAGCATTTAGGATTTGGTAAGAAGGGCAAGAAAAACAGTGGATCTTCGTCATCCACGTCTCAGCCTAGTACTGGTTCAGACCAAACAGACATATTTCAAGTAATTGGTTTTTTCAAAATTTATATCAATATCGTAATTATTTATTTATTATGTGTTACATTTTTATTTTCATTTGCAGGGTACTAGTGAGAGTACACGGAGGAGGAGATGAGAGTTGTTGGAGTACGTGGCAGACCAGGGAGGAGGCTTAGAGCAGAGAGGAGGCTCAGCAGCAGGCTCGAGGGTGGAGACGAGAGTGCTTGATCGGTGCCCCACGTACGAGGAGTTGTTTGGGGAGGAGGCAGGGCAGGCAGGAGGCTTCGAGCAGAGAGGAGGCTTAGAGCAGGGAGGAGGCTTAGAGCAGGGAGGAGGTTTCGAGTAGGGAGGAGCCTTCGAGCAGGGAGGAGCCTTAGAGCAGGGAGGAGGCTCGGCAGCAGGCTCAAGAGTGCAAGAACTTGAGCAGTCGCCCTCCTTTGAGGGTGGCACTGAGGGGGACGATGAGAATGAAGAGGAGGCCGATGGTTTGGAGCGAGATGCAAGGTTGGCAAGAGCGGCAGAGCTAGCTGAGAAGGGGCAACCCGATCGATGTCCCTTTAGGTATTATTTTAGATTTATTGATCAGCTCAATATCTTTTATATTTGTTTTCTTGTCAACTAATTAACTAATATTATCTGTACAGGTTACAGAGACATCTTTTGTGTAATCCAGCTAGAAGCCTTGACGAGCGGGCTATTATTAGGCCAAAGGGTACCAGATGCTGGATCGAGCCTGGTTGGAGTGGCAAGGGGCATCAACGTGTAGTCAACACGGAGTTGGGAAATGCCATTCGGTATTGTTTTCCCGGTATGGTTCTAGTGGAAGGCCAAAGAAAGGCAGCACATAGTTGGGATCACTATGCGTTAAAACCATATGGCAGAGGTACTTGTCAGGATAGAGTTTGGGACATGTTTTGGGTAAGTTTCTTCTTATCGATTTAATCACATTGCTTCTTGATTTGGATGACAGTAATTGTTACTTATATGCAGGGTTCGTTTCGCTTGGAGGAGGGTACGAGTGAAGCTTATGCAAGCAGAATGCAGCTAGAAGACGTACCAAGGACTCTTTCTCTGATGCACGGATCAAAGCTGTGACCGTGTATTACAAGACGTGCTGTTACAACCCATGACAAATAAAGATGCAGCTAAAATTCACCTACATAAGGAGGAGTACTTACAAAGTAGTGTGGATTGGATTTGTGCGGATATGGAGGCTTGGCAGTGTCTATGCGAGTATTGGGCGTCAGATGGGTTCAAGAATAAATCTAACAGAAATAGAAAGAACCGGAAGAGCAAGCCTGGAAAGCACTTCTATGGACCAGATGGATTTGTGCGGATGGAGCAAAGGATGGTATGAATTCTTACAATCATACTTTGATTGAAAAAATTGTACTGATTGTAATGTTGATGATTTGTATTGCAGATAGCTAAAACTGGGGCGCCTCCTACTTTTTTTGAGATTTATCTTAAGGGACACAAAGGTCAAGATCCAAATCATCTGGAGCAGCCGTGTGACGAGGCATCGACACAAAAATTGGTATGAATGTTCACTATTTGATAGATGTGTTCATGAAGTCAATTTATCTTTTACTAGATCTATCTGTTATTTTAATGTATTGCAGGAAAAATATGTTGAGTGTTTTAAGATAACTCATGGAGATGACGCGGACTATGTCAGAGAGCCTTTGGATGTGGCAGCAGTGTACGAAGCCGACGGAGGTCTACCGCATGGGAGGTATATGAAAAGATGTTGATGATTTATATGTTTATGTCTATCAATTCGTAACACTTACATATTTTCTAGACTTGGGTTGGGTGATGGTTATGTGGAGCGCGAGGCTTATGCTAGATGAAGTTCGTCTAGCGTCAGCTCTAGTAGGTCCGAGTCTAATACAGAGAGAGAACTAAAAGAAGAACTGAGACGTAATAAAGAAGAGATGTGTGAGATACGACAGATGAATATGCAAATGCAGCAACAAATGGCCTATATGTTGTAGGTACACATGATTGTTTTGTTGGAGTTAAATTTTGCTTATTATAGTATGTTACATTAATTAACTCATTATCTTTACTTGATGCAGTTATTCCCTCAAGGTGGAATTGGATCACAGTTCGGTGCTCCTCGTACCCCGTTTGCTTCATCGTCACAGGTATAATTTGACTTTGTGTATTATTCATTCGAGTAACACTAGACAATAGTAATAATATTTGTCACAGGGTTCCGAGAGTGGCCAGGGATATATTCCACCATCTCAAGGACGTCTATCGATGTTGGGCGCAACTCCTCCAGCTTGGCCACCATATCCATATCCATATCCACCATATCCAGGTTTTCTACCATCGCCAGCCGGTCCTGTGCATGACCCATCGACAACTCATGCAGCAGCGGTATGATTTTCTTCTAATCTCAACTCATGGTCAAATTAAGACCAATGTTTATAATTATGCAAGTTCATATTAGTGAAGTAGCGCCCTACTTCTATATCGAGACATGTGAAATCCTTTTTACTAATGCAAATTTTAATTTGAATGTGTTTCTTGTAGGGTTCTCAACAAGTGACGCCCGAAGGTTGTGATGATTTTCTAAATTTGAACGATAACATGAGTACAAGCGGTGGAGGAGCGAGTGGTGGAAGCTCTCACAACAAGCGTGCGGATTGATCTTCACTACGGTTGTTTACTATCTAGACTTGAACCGATGTTTCTATGTTTAAGTTGTTTGTGATGTTTCGAGTTGTTCACTATGAATGTTATGAACTTGTATGGCTTGCGGGTATTGAACTTGTTGCTGCTGTATTAAACTCTGTTGTTGCTGAACTTCATCTTCACTATGGTGGTCTGTATAAACTTGTAGCTGTATATGTTGTAATAGCTTGAACTGTTGTGGATGGATATTGATCTAAGTGTTGCTGTTGATGGTGTTGCTGCTGTATATGTTGTTCACTGTATGCTGCTTCTGTATGGTGCTGCTGGACCGGAGGCTCCCCAACCGGAGAGGAAGAGAAAACAGCGCAAAAAAAAACCACATAAGAACGTCGGTTGGATGTCACCGACGCATATACATTCCATAAGACCGTCGGTTGTCCACGTGGCCGACGGTCATAAGTGAGTTAGAGCCATCGACTGGCCGTGGAACCGACGCTTCTATGCATTAAAGGCGTCGGTGCTTAGGCCAACACATATAAATCTATGTGCGTCGGTGGTGGGCCACTAACGGTCATAAATGGTTAAGAGCGTCGGGACCGACACTTCTATGTGTTAAAGACGTCCAAATAGTGACATCGGATATATGCGTCGGCCAGCCGACACTCATAGTTTAAGTACGTTGGTTTTATTAGACAACCGACGTTTAAACGGCCAACGCCCTATTTACGTTTTCTTGTAGTGAAATCCAATGATCGTGAAATTTCCACTGATGATAGAAAATCAAGTTATAAAGACAACCAAAAAAGAATCACATCAATCGGATCTGTAAACTCGAGTTATGATAAAACCACCGAAACAAGATAGTGCTGTGTAGAAACTCGACGAGAAAGACTTGAACAAAACAAGTCGGACGAACAAGGCACAAAAGCTCCTTTAGACTATGAATTTTATTGATCAAAACTCATAAGTAACAGCCCCAAAGTCGTGCACCACGAGCTTTTTCCTCCCTTGCTTATATAACCATCCCTTAGGCCAACCGAAACCTAACTAGGACTCTAATCCTACTCAATTCTCGAATCGAAAGTTTCCATAACTGCTCAAGACTCTTCTATACCTAGATATAAGCAATCTTAAGACTTCCAAACACCATAGGAACACATCTCACATTCCTAAAACAACTCAAATTCGTGACCCACACAAAATCCTACCATAACCAACTCAAAACATTCCATATTTGAGTCAAACACGACTCAACCGCAGCCTAAGTCCTTAACCTAGTCAGTTGGATCATTCCGACCAATTTTTTATGTCCACATCTCTTCATCATGCCTCGAAACCATGTAGCCACATCCATGCACTCCTTGCAGACGTGCAAACATCTTCCAACGATGTCTCGATATTTTCATATGCATTGTTCTTGATTCAAACATGCTGCGCGACCCCCCGATCAACTCAACCACAATTCCTCCCGAACTTGGTTGTTGAACCTCATCTTCTCCCTAAGACTAGTTCAATGGATCCCGTCACCAGCCATATCTGGGACTCAAGCAACACCTGCACATAAAAAAACTACCAATACTTCCGAGCACAAGTCCTCAACTTGACTCTTGTTAAATCCGATAACCACAACACCTTACGTGAAAACTTCACATAAGTACGTTGCAAACCTTAGCAAAAAGATATCAACCATAACCACCAAAACACACCAAAAAATTAGTAAAATAAAACTAAGCAAACTTTTCATAACCAAAAAAGCAAGTTCGAAACATTGCAAATTAAAAGCAGAACCACTGCGATCAAGCTCCGAATCTTGCCAAAGCTAATAGGACCTTGAACCGGAGCTTACCAAAACTAACAGGATCTAGCGCCGGAACTTACCAAAGCTAGCAGGACCTAGCACTGGAGCTAACCAAAGCTAGTCGGGCCTAGTGCCGGAGCTTACTAAAGCTAGTCGGACCTAGTGCTGAAGCTAACCAAAGCAAGTCGCCAGAGCTAACCAAAGCTAGTCGGACCTAGCATCTGACTTTGCAGGAGCTCGGACCTAAAGTCGAACCTTGTTAAAAAGGTGTTTTGGTAGTATTCAAAACTTTTATCATCAAAACCAATATATTCAGCACAAGCCAACGTATTCAACATACATAGGTCTCACACAACTTCTGTTCCAATGCGGATAAGTTTGGTACACCTCACATAAATTAGGGTTTCAGATGTGCTGCACAATTCACACAAGTTTTACACAGCACACCGGACTAGTCCGGTCCCCTGATTGGACTAGTACGACCATCAAGTTCCATAACGGTAACTTTTTTAGAGACTCTATAAATAGGTGATCCATGACCCTACAACACACATCTAAGAAACCTAGCACCGTTATACATCCCAAGAGCACATAAACACTTCTCCCCACACATCTAAAGCCCTAAAAAGTTAAATCTTTTGGGTATTAAGATTTAGAAAACGGAGATCGCCTTCTACACATTGTTGAGCTCTTGGTATTTGAATCTCTTATACACTCTCACGTCTATTGTACAGCTTTTGAGTGTATTTGATTCGTTTTTCTCGTTGTAATTTGTGGGAGCCCTAAGCATGTGAGGTTGCCCCATTGACTCAGTGATTACTCCTTGATAGTGGAACTCAATTCAGTCTTTGTGGTGACTTGAAGAGGTAAAGGGTTGATTGAGATCCGACTCTTTGTGGGCTCCTCAATGAGGATGTAGATCTCTTTGGTGAGATCGAACCTCAGTAAAAATCCTTGTCTCGCGTGTTCTTGTTATTTACTTTGCAATCACCATCATCTAAGGCATAGGGTTGATCAATCTTGCAACTTTAATTAATTTTGTATTCCTTGTGCTAATCACTCATCCTAAAACTTACACAATCTTTTAGGATATTTTACTTAATTCCGCTGCTATAACATTTGAGGAGAATACAATAAACAGTCTATCTTTTTGTAGGTATAACTAGGGACTAGTCTGTAACTACCCGGTATGCCTGGTACCAAAATTAAGTTTGTGAGATCATGACTTGCTTAAATTGAAAAATTACACTTGATCTCTAGCATGGCTTACACTACTTTATGTATCTCATTGATGTGATAGTGTAAGTTAGTTGATAGTATGACTTGGATGAGCTTTGTTTTATATGTATATGTTATAATATGCTCATAACAATTGAATTTTTTTTATTTGAACCTTGCTGAATACATTGTAAAAGGTGGAGAAATATGTCACATATTGCACATTCACAAGTTTTTTACATGTCTTCTCAGGGGGAGAATTTGTTTTTGAAATTTCTTTCTCGTCTGACTTTTGATTTTCAAAAAGGGGGAGAAACTTGTTTTCAAAATTTTTTATGTGAATAAGCCAATATTCGAATTCTGAGTGGTGTTGCTAATGCATTCATCAAGGGGGAGATTGTGAGACCTATGTGTGCTGAATACATTGGCAATTTAAATAAAAGCGAGAGTTCACACGCAAAGTTTTGAGTATTGCTAAAAAGCTCACTTCGGATTGTCCGAACTTGTGGGAATCTGTTTTGCACCGTCTGAACTTCATCGCATGTGAGTTGCACGAGTTTTCTTGCTTCAGATTGTCTGAACTTTTCTCACGTGACTTGCACATGTTCGACACTTAGGATTGTCCGAACTTTCACACAGGTGAGATGCACATGAGTCGATACAGGTCAATCTTTACAAATGTGTTCTTACGAGTAACGTTACCCTCGATGATTTAGGACTGTTCGAACTCTCAATGCACATCAGGAGTAACAGTTACTGTGCAAAATTTTCATATTGAGTTCGGTTGCTCTATTCTGCTCTATTTTAACTTGCAATGATTTGAACTTTCTTTTGGCTTGTGGTAAGGGTTGCTTAGTATTCATTTACTATGTTTTTGATGTGTTATGGCTGATTATGGTGGTTAAACATTGCTATGGTTTGCAACATGCTTTTGTGACGTGCTCACATAAGGTGTTGTGTTTTTGGGACTAACGAGAGTCAAGTCGACGACTTGGGCTCACAAAGATTGATTGTTTGCTCATGTGCAGGTGTTGCTTGAGGTCAAGACATGGCTGGTGATGGGATCATTAAACTACTCTTAGGGAAAAGATGAGGTTCAACAACAAAGTTCGGGAGGAATTGTGGTTGAGTTGATCAGGAGGTCACACAACATGTTTGGGTCAAGAACAATGCATATGAAGGTATTATGGATGTTGTTGGAAGGTGTTTGCACATGTGCAAGGAGTGCATGGACGTGGCAACATGTTCCAAGATGTGATGAAGAGATATGGATGTGAAGATGTGGCTGGAAAGGTCCAACCGGCTAGATTTTGGAATCAAGTTGCGCCTGAGTCAGTTATGGCTCAAATATGGAAAGATTTGAATTGGTTTTTGTTAGAGTTCGTGTTGGACATGAATTATGTTGTTTTAGGAATGTAGGATACGTTCCTAAAGTGTTTCGTAGTCTTGGGATTGCTTCTAACTTCGTATGGAAGAGTCCTAAGCAGTTATGTTAAGTTTGAGTTAGAGTCCAAGTAGGATTAGAGTCCTAGTTTGGATTTGGCTAGCATTAGGGCTGATTATATAAGCAAGGGAGGCTAAAGCTCATGGTAAGACGACTTTGGAGCTGTTCCTCTTGTGTTTATTTGAATAAAAGATCATAGTTTAGAGGAGCTTTTGTGTCTTGTTCGTCCAACTTGTTTTTGTCAAGTCTTTCTCCATGAGTTTCTGCGCTGCCTGACCTTTCTTCATTGTTTTGATCGTAATTAGAGTTTTACAGATCCTATTAATGTGATTCTTGTTGTGTTGTCTTCACAACTAAATACTATATCATCTTTTCAAATTTCACGATCATTGGATTTGTGGTTTTTGAGTTACACGAGCTTTTCTGCAGCATAGCAGATCTGTTTGTTCTTTGTTAGAACATATTGACCTTTGCTCAGGGTTCCAGTCATAACTTGAGTTTTACTCGACGATCACTAGTGATTCTTGTTGTGGTATCTCGTGACTTGATTATCTACAATCTATACTAATTTTTTCATGGTTGAACTCATCTAGATAAGTCGCACACACAATATCTTTATCATATTAGTTTTCTTGCCGAGGGGTTTTTGTTGCTTCTGCTGAAAAAATTTTAATCTATCATTCACCCCCTCTGGTAGCTTTTCACGTGCTCTTCAATCATACAAAACTAAATATCTCAAGATTCTCTTTACGGTTGTGAAGTGACACTCTTTCGTAGCGGCTTGAAACATTGCACACATACATACACTCAACAGCTTGAAACCTTGCACACATACATACACTCAGCATGATATCAGGCCTAGATGCACATAATAAGGAACCAATAATAGAACAATATACCTTTTTATCAACATTGGGACCATCTTTGTTGAGGTCAAGATGTCCATTGATCACCATTGGAGTCTTGATGGGCTTGACTTTGTCTATATTGATTTTTTTGAGGATATATTTTATATACTTCGTTTGGAAAATAAAGGTACCCTATTTGAGTTGTTTCACTTGAAATCCTAGGAAGTACTTTAGCTCCCCCATCATGCACATCTCAAACCTGTCCATCATGATCTTACTAAACTCATCACAAAACAACTTATTAGTAGAAGCAAATATTATGTCATTGACATATATTTGGCAAACAAATAGATCGTCATCAAAATGTATTGTGAATAAGGTGTAATAAGCTTTTTCCATTTTAAAACCATTATCAATTAATAAATCTCTAAGTCACTCATACCAAGCTCTAGGACCTTGTTTGAGGCCATAAAGAGCCTTACACAGTTTCTACACATGGTTGCGAAGTTCTTGATCCTCGAACCCGAATTGTTGCTCCATGTACACCTCTTCCTTGATTGGACCATTGAGGAATGCACTTTTGATGTCCATTTGGTACAACTTAAAATTGTGGTGAGTAGCATAAGCCAATAATATTTGAAAAGATTCAAGCCTAGCTGCGGGAGCAAAAGTTTCATCAAAATCCAAACCTTCGACTTGTAAGTACCCCTTGGCCACAAGTCGTGCTTTATTTCTTGTCACCACGCCGTGTTCGTCTTGTCTATTGCAGAACACCCCCTTTTTTCCAACAATGTTCGCATTTGGTTGCTCCACAAGTTCCCACACTTCATTTCTCTTGAAATTATTGAGTTCTTCTTGCATCTCCATAACCCAATCCGAATCTTGTGGTGCATCTTCAACCCTATATGGTTACAGATAGTAAACAAAAGAGTAATCTTCACAAAAACTAGCAATGCGAGACTGAGTTGTCACTCCCTTTGCAATGTCTACAATGATGTTGTTGACGGGGTGATCGCGTTGTACACTTTGGTGTACTCTTGGGTGAGGCACTTGTGATCTTGTATCATCTTCTTCTTCATTTTCTTCATCTCCCCCTAGGTCATTGCCTCCATCATTATTTTGATCATCTTAATCTCGTTGAGGTTGATCTTGCGTGTATTATGCTTGATCTTGTACAGAAGCTCCCCCTTGATCATTGCTCTTTGGTTGTGTTACACTTTGTGCACTTGAGGCTTGTGGTGGTTGTTGTGGACGAATATCGCCAAGTGCCATCCTCCTAAAGCTTGACTTGGAGCTTGTACTTGATCTGGCACACACTTATCAACTTGCTCCACTTGGTAGCTGTTAGTATCATCAAACACTACGTCGCGTGCTACTTCAACAATCCCGAATATTTTGTTGAAGACACGATAGGCGTAAGTGTTTGAATCATAACCAAACAAGAAACCTTCATCAGATTTCAAAGCAAACTTTGAATTCCCAGGCTTCTTGTTTAGTATATAACATTTACATCCAAAGACTCAAAAATAGGAAATATTAGGATAAATACCAGTAAGAAGCTCATATGGAGTCTTCTTAAGGAGTCGATGGAGGTAAAGTCGATTGTCGCATGACACACGATGTTTACCGCTTCCGCCCAAAATATGTACGATGTCTTGTATTCATCGAGTATTGTCCTCACCATTTTGATAAGTGTTCGATTCTTCCTTTTGGCTACCCCATTTCGTTCGGGCGAGTAGGGAACCGAAAACTCGTGTTTAATGCCTTCTTCATCAAGAAAGTCTTCAACTTGGGTGTTTTTGAACTCCATGTAGTTGTCGCTCCTTATCTTCTTAATTCTCAAAGAGAACTCATTTTGAGCTCTTTTCAAGAATTCTTGAGGAAACCTTGTACTTCTCCCTTATCATGCATGAAAAATACCCAAGTGAATCTAGAAAAATCATCTACAATAGCTGATGCGAATGTAGGCAATCGGACCGAAGAGATCCACGTGTAGTAACTCCAACGGTCTTGTAATTGTCATTATGTTCTTGTCGGGATGAGGTGCTCCAACTTGCTTTTCGGCTTGGAACGCGATGCATGGCCTGCCTTTCTCAAACACAACATTCTTCAAACGTTGTATGTGATCCCCTTTTAGAAGTTTTTGCAAATTTCTTGTACCAACATGTGCTCCAACGCATGTTAATCTTTGCAATCAAGCATGTGTCAAGTTGAGCTCTATCCGTGGTGAAGTCCACAATATAAAGCTTTCCCTTTAACACACCCTTGAATGCAGCCGAGTCATCGCTTCTTCTAAAAATGGTCACACTCTCATTAGCAAACAAACAATTATAACCTTTGTCACATAATTCAAATATGGACAAAACATTATAATCTAATAAATCAACATGTAAAACTTGAGAAAGAGTGTGATGAAGTGATATAGCTATTTTACCAGTTCTGAATACTTTCCCTTCACTATTATCACCAAAGTAAATACCATCATTGTATCCTGTTTTTCTTCATATTACACAAACATTTTCTTCTCTCAGTCGTATGGTTGGTGCATCCACTATCAAGTACCATTTCGAACCATCGGAGAAGTATGCCTGCATAATAGAGTTATGCATTGATTTTAGGCACCCAATCTTGCTTGGGTACTTTGATATTAGCTACAAGAGATTTTGGCACCCACACACAAGATCTAGGAATCTTGTGACGCGGCCTGACATATTTAGCATAAACAAATTTACTTCTCATGAGTACATATGATGCATCAAAAGTATGAAACAAAGTTTGTTGTCCATGTTTAGCATCTAAGAGAAGGTTATCAACATTTTTGTTTTTCTCATATTTAGTTGAGTTCTCTTTAACAAAGGCAATGTGTCCTCTTCCATTCTTGTGAATATTAGCATATTGCTTTTTTACCTTGAGAATACCCAAGACCATCTTTTACATTGGGAGGTCTTGTGACCATATATGCCCTATGTGCATATTTGATCTTCTCCTTGTCAAAGATACCACTTTGGAAGTGATGCTTGATCTGTGTCATATTCGATTCATTCTTCAACTTAGAGTCTAAGTTGTCACATGTGCAAGTTTTAATTGGAATAGACTTGATATTTGGAGAAGGTGAAATTTTAGAGGATGAGGGTGCACTTTTCTTGAGTGATTCAACTTGTACTTGAAGAGCCATGTTGTAGGAAATCCGGAGTATGCTACTCTAGCAACTATACCTCATCACCCAGTAAACTTGCGAGTACAAAGGTCATAGATTGTTACCACTAGGCGCGCAGCACAACAGAACGTAGTGCGTCGGTGTAGGGGAAGTAGACAATCACGTTCGCCTCCTCCTTGTAGTCATCACGGCAGCAACGTCATGGTGCCATAGACCGTCTCCTCGTCGTCCTCATCACAACAACGTCGTCACGTCATCGTAGCCGATCAGCGCAACAGTGAATGTGTCCTAGAGAGGGGGGGGGGGGTGAATAGCATTGAAATTTTTCCTGCAACACTTAACAAAAATGTCAAATACAGGAGGGCCGGACTAGTCGGGTGTAGGGTATGGACTAGTCCGGTGTGCTTGTTATGCATACAAAAAGATTGATTGTTTTATGTGATTTTCTTAAATGTTACAGCAGCGGAATGTAGTAAACTATTGTAACAACTATAGCAAGTGTTTAGGATGAGTAATTTGCGCGTGGAATAGAGAATTAACACAAGTTGCAAATTTGATCAAGCCTATGCCCTAGATAGTGTTGATTGCAAAAGTGAAAAGCTAGAACACATGAGACAAATGATTTTTACCGAGGTTCAATCTCAAGAAAGATATCTACATTCTCATTGAGGAGCTCACACAGAGCTGGGTCTCAATCAACCCTTTACCTCTTCAAGTCCCCATAAAGGCTGACATGAGTTCCACTATCACAAGGTAATCACCGAGTCAATGGGGCAACCTCACACGCTGAGGGCCCCCACAAAATTACAGCAAGAAAGCGAATCAAATACACTCAAAAGATGTACAATAGATGCGAGAGTGTATAGGAGATCAAACCCAGAGCTCAACAATGCGCAGGAGACTATCTCCCTTTCCTAAATCTTGATTCCCAAAGGATTTAACCTTTTAGGGCTTTAGATGTGTGGGAAGAAGTGTTTATGTGCTCTTGGGACATGTGGTGGCGCTAGGGTTCTTAGTTCGTGGTTATGGAGTCATGGATCACCTATTTATAGATAATCTAAAAAAGTTACCATTAGGGATCCCGACGACCGGACTAGTCCGCTCAGGGGACCGGACTAGTCCGGTGTGCTGTGTAATATGTGCATGAAATATGCAGCACACCTGAAATCCTAGTTGATTTGAGTGAACCGGACTAGTCCGCACAGAAACAAAAAGTTAACCGGACTAGTCCATGGTGAATCCAGTAACTAAATCGGACTAGTCTGCAATTAACTGGACTTGTCCGGTGCAAGGGGAGATGTGTGATGTCTTGGCAGACTAGTCCAAATCTTGGGTCTTGTCCATGCAAAACATCAAAAAGTTGATCGGTCTTGTCCGACTCATATCCGAACTAGTCCGTGTGGAAACAGAGAGTTGACCGGACTAGTACGTTCTGCTCCAGACTTATCCGTGTGAGAACAGAAAGTGTGTCAGACTAGTCCACTTGTGAACAGATTTGTCTGGTGCTTCAGTAGGTTGCTTAAATTGTTAACTTTAGCCCTTACTCTCTATGCAAAGTCATGAGCTATTGGGATGTGTCTCTCACACACATCCTATATATTATCAACTACTTTGTGCTTCCATCCTTCACTTGGGTTTTCTTTTCTCATTCCTCATTTTTCACCTTTTTGTGCATCATTAGTAATATTCTTCATATACCTGCTTTCATCTCAACAAAACTCATTAGGATCTCATTTGTTCATCATCAATCGTCCAAAACCCACAAGAGAATGCCTAGATGCACTTTCAAGCTGTAGCAGAAGTGCCTCCACGGAGTCCACACGACGGAGAGGAAACACCGTGCGCCGGTGTGCTACCACCGCGAGCGCGGCAAGAAAGTCGGCGTGAGGCCTGCGAGGGGTGTGTTGACGGTTGTTATATATCAATTTCACTTGTCTATATAACTCAATTATGTGAAGGAAATGTCATTTCTTGCACACATCACCTTTCTATTTAACCTCCTTCCACTTGTACTTCGAGAAATTGGTGCATGCAAATATTTTACACAGAATTGATGTAAAACAAGGGGATCGATCCTATAAAATATCATCCCAGCCAATAAAGCACTGGCATGTGTCACCACATGGATCAAATGGCTTACAAACAGAAGTATACGAGGCCATCCAACGGTGTAGCACCCGTATCAAGGGATGAGGCCCACCTAGAAGTCACCCCAAGAAAGCACAAATCGTTTGGAGGACTTACTAGGTCGGTTGACCCCCCTAGTCGGTCTTTCCTCCAAACTCGGTCAACTTCCACGTGTTGGCTCCTCCCGGTTTGAAGAAGTCAGTGGTGACTGATTTGCGCGCTTTTGGTGGCGTGAACCGACCCTTCTCCACCTATAAATAGGACCCCTCACCCCTCACTTCAACACACACCACATGAGCATCATTCTATTGTATACACTAGTTCTCTTAGTCCTTATTGGAGTTAGGCTATAGGGAGGAGAGCCTCTAATCCCAAGTCCAAACTAGGAAAGGTATGGCTCATGTATCTTTTCTTATATTTGTGACTTTATGCATAATAAATATATTATCTTTAGTCTTCTTTTATTCATATACTTGGATGAAGCGTATCTTATTTGATTGTGGATTCCATTTATGCGGTAGGAGTAGTCTTTATGATTATGCCATATCACTCTTAATCTATCATCATAAACACTACCGACCCCCACTATAGTCTAATTAGTTATGATATGATCATGTTAATATGAATAACTTGTGCTATGTCTCAATATTGGTTCAACGATGTTTAGGTTAGTCACTGCCTTAAGATGTCATGATTCTTGAGGTATTTACTTATTATGCTAGCATGGTTCTAGGATAGTTAAGTAGGGTTGGATGTCTCGTAGACCCACAGATTGAAGAGGTAGGTAGTATGTGGTGACAACCCTATCTGTCCTTTGTAATCCTCCACGTTTGGCTATGACACATTCTCTTGGCGGGAGTCGTCCTAGTATTGCTAGGGGTAAACCCGTGCCCGATATGTTGAACAACTTAGCATAAGTATTCACCATTGACATGCTCATTAATATCTAACCTATGCTATGTATATGTATATTAGAATCATTGTAGGAGCAACTCCCTGACTCTTAGTCTAATCTCCATTAGGACCCATTTATCCTTTGCAATAGATTGCTTAGGTGTGTGTCACACTACCCATATACTATCAAATTACTCCTATCTTGATAATTGATTAATATCCCATATCTTGATCATAAGAGTAGTGTTTACTTTACTCCATTGCCTTCCTTTGGGATAAATACGATACCCTTGAGAATACTCTTGGGTGAAATGCTACACGACAGTTTCCATGCGCTTGCGAACCTCATCTTACTAGAGATGATCTGTGACGTTAGTAGCCATCAACAAGCATTTCTGGTGCTGTTGCCGGGGAAGGCAAAGGAAGTGAAGGATAGCTATCACTTGTGATTATGCTATAGATACTAGTAGTTATTAGACATGATTACACTTATTTGTTTTTCCATTTTTGTGGTGAAAATAGGATAGTGTTGGCTAACCCATTTTATGGGATGGCCAACGAGGACGCTAGTGATAAACTGCAAGATGATTGAAGAAGTACCTCAACAAATGTTCGCTAGGCAACACCATTGCATTTTGCGGAAGAATTTCAGCTTCCAGTAGGAACCAAAGTCATCCATCCCTAAGCTTGGGGGAGGATCCAAGAGTTATTTTTGGTTTGCCTCCACCATAGAGTGGATAGTTGGCTCCTCATGCAACATTCATGTCATGGGTTGGTCCACCAATCCATGACCACCTTTGTGCTAGAGCTGAAGGAGTCCTATTCTCATTCATCATGGATGAGAATATGGTCTCTACTCAAGAGGTGGATTGAAGCATGCTCTAGTTCCCTTAGCTTGGCATGCACACCACTTAACAAGATGTACATGCTATCTAAGGAACTAGACCATCCATTGAAGTATCATGAAGATCAAGCCAATGGAGAAATGTTTGGATGATCCACGCCATGGATATTCACATGATATTTGAAAATCTATGTCAACATGGGCCACTTGGAGAATCATTTTCCCAAAGAACCATGATGATCATTTCCCCAAATTAACTCCAATGGCTACCACCTACAAGGAGATCAAGGGTGGAATCAACATCACCCTTGTAATCAAGGAGGCTATGGAGATTTCAAGGGATTTAAGTTGAATTTGTCTACCTTGAGGTATCTTGTCAATATCAAGCAAGAAATCAACACATCATTTACATGAAGCTCTTGGCCAAGGACAAGAAACTTAAAGAGCATTCAAGATTCAACATATCCCAAAATCACTTGTTGGGATTCCTACCCTTTGACCAAGCCCATGCAACCTAGGGCAAGTGACATTGTGGATGAAGCGTTTCTTGTTTGATTGTGGAGTCCACATGTCACCATGCCCAAGGAAGCTTTTGATCCATGATCAAAGTATGGGTTAACTCAAAAGAACATCAAGAAGGTCGAAGTGACACCCCTAAAAAAAGGCAAGACTCACCATGCTCTTAAAAGAATATCTTCAAGAGGGAGAAGCCGTCACTACATGAACAAGTCTTCATTAAGACGACGGAGAGGCTAGGGCCATCATGTGGTTTACATGTCCAACTGACATGCCAAAAGAGATTTGGCTTGCCAATCAACATAAGTTTTCCACATCTTCATACTCCGGGGTTGGGCACCAAATCATCGCACTAAATAGGATGGAGGTAAGTCCCACTCATCGGACTTTGAAAATTTGGTGAGTCCTTGCCAATAGGTTAATTGGTAGTTATATTATATTTGATTTCCCAATTGCATATTTGAATTCCCCATCAATATTTGCATTTGCATTTTGCATGTTTGAATTTCCACACTTGCATGATCGAAAGTAAAATATCCAACCTTCCTAAAACTAAAATTTTGAATTAGGAAATAAATTTATTTAGATATGAACCTTAGGCATAACCACTTGAATTCATCTACCTAATTCAAACAAAAAATTCCCTTAATATTCGTTGCATTTGCAAGTTGTTTCAAGTTGGGCAAAACAATTTGACAAAGGGTGCAACATGCTTTTTAGCTAACGTAACCCGTTTTCGCGTTGTTTTGTTTGTAAAGAGGTTGGAAGGCCCCATCAAGCGCATATTCCTCCATCGATCTCATTTTGGGTTCATGGTGGAGGAATGCTCAAGATGGTGGTCTAATGGAGGAACAAGATGAAGCCCATTCAACTCCAACCTCAACTTGGCAGGAGACATTGAACATGAAGGCTATACCAAAATTCATGGTCGTGAGTTTCTCACACAACAACCTTCAATCTGGACTGCTCTTCAATTAGGTACATGTTTAAAATTTCCCGTCATTTGAATTGCATTAGAATTGAATGATTTTCCTTACATTGGAAAGGAAGGTTTACACCTTATCATCATTCAATTCTTATGCATCCTCACGAGAGTAAGTGTTGGCATTTCCCTTTTTTATTCTTCAAAAAGGAGTGTCACCTTACTTAGGAATAAATTTAAACAAGTACCTATAATTTCATAAGCATTGCTAAAATTGACTTAGACATTTTCTGCTTAGGTAATGCTTATGGAATTACTTAATGGTTGAATTTGTATGTAGCAACCCAGGAATAGTGATGTCCATAATTTTGATTTGAAACTCATTCATGCATGGATCACTAAATTTCAAATTCCTAGGCAAGAAATTAAAAATGTTTAGGAGGATAAAATTTAGAATATTATTTGCCATGACCCAAATGATTAATATTTGCTCTTGTAAAAAACTATGATGGTTAGAAATTTTACAAGATGAAAGGACTCATATAGTGTATTTATATCACCTGCATTGCTATGAGTAGGAGCTTTAGAAAATGTTCAACTTGATTTATCCATAAGGCTCCACTCCTAGCAATGATTCATACATTGTTCATAGATACACTTGAAATTGGACCCAATGCATCTTTGGTCTTGTTCTTCCCCATGCGTACAAATGGAAAATTCGGTTACCTAACCTGAAAATTCATTTGTACAAGTATCGGGAGCTAATCATCCCTCTTTATCATAGAGAGGAAGTTGCAGGAGTAAAATAACTATGCAGACATTCAAAGATCCGATTGTTGGAAACCCTAAGAGGATTCCATTTCAATATCTCTTGGCCAAGGAGTAAATTAGGATGGTTGCTACCTATTGGAAATTAATCCTGAAGGTCAACCATAATTATACGAGGCCGGAGATTTGACATGGAAACCCTCCGTGAGCAACCAATGGGATGCTACAAATATGTGAGAGCATTATTCTCTCAACTATTCTAAGCACTCATGAAAGTTCAAGGGAATTTCCACCATCATTGGGTGTAAGTTACTCCTTTGTGGCTAAAAGGTATGATGAACCTTAACCAAGGAATGACAAGATAACATCCAATGTATATTAGGTGCAAGTTGTTCCTATGTGGCCAAAAGGTATTTTATACCTTAGCCAAGGAACAATGGATCACACTCAACCCATGTTGAGTGCACGTCATCCCTTTGTGGTTATAGGTATGTTGTACCTTAGCCAAGGAATAACGGATCATAGTAAACACATGTTGGGTACATGTCACTCCTTTGTGGCTAAAGGGTATCACTACCTTAGCCAAGGAATGACGGATCACACCTAATGCATGAGGGGTACAAGTTATTCATTTATGGCAAGAAGGTATGATACACCTTAGCCAAAGAGTGATGAGACACACTCAACGAATGTTGAGTGCACGTCATTCCTTTGTAGCCAAGAGTTATCATTACCTTAGCCAAGTAATAGCAAGGTAGATCCAACCTATGAAAACCTTAAGGTTTGGATGAGCGACATCGACCACACTCGAGGAATCCATGGAAGGCAATCCAACATCAACACTAAACCATCCAATGTCAAAGCCATGCTGCAACAAGGTTAGACCAACCTCATGGCCTACATCCATCGTTAGGGTTTCATCCCCTATCGCAAACGTTGAACAAGAACAAGCTTGGGGGAGGATCCCCACTTGAGGTAACTTGTATCACACCCCTTGCATATTTATTTTCCATTCACCCATCATCCACCTTGCATATATAAAAAAACTTAAAAATAAGTAGATTATATTTGCTTTCAAAATAAAATAAAAGATGTAGGGTAAGAATGATTTGGAATTCACATAGATAAAATGATAAATAGTTGCTCTGTTTTAATTTTCCTAAGTCTTTAGTTTACAACTTACTACTCTCCAAAATATTGCTTTCATTGGATATAATTACTTTTCCTTGATTTAAAAATTGTGAGAAGCAAAATCTTAATCCAATTCTAAGTTGTTGTGAGATATGATATAGTGATAGGGCTACTATTCCTAGTTTGAAAGTGAAACTTAGAGTTTTGGAGAAATTCTGACAAGATTTAAGTTACTCTCATTTGATTAGAAATACCTACCAAAGCTATATGATACATTACATTGATAGACCTTATGCATATGCTATTTGACTTCACTTTGAGCTTTGTCAAACTAGTATAGATGTATGTGAGATTTCATTCATTACTTCTTGAATTCAAGACTTCACTTGCACATGTTGTACTTCTACACTAGAAGTAAGCAAATTCCCATCATACCACCATTCTACAATAAAAAGAGAAACTCCATACCATTCATGCTTAGTACTCTCTTCAAGTTTATTGCATAAAAAGGGAGTAGAAAACATGACTACAAGAAAGAAAAAAAGAAGAAGAAAATGCATGCTTACATCAAAAGCATGAGAAAAAAAAAGAAAAAAAGAAAAAAGTAGCCATGTTTCATCCCTGCAAAATAAGATAGTCCACTCAAAAAGGAGTCATCTCAAATATCCACATCTATTTCCATTCCATTAAACATGCACAAGTCTTGAATCAAATAGTTTTGAATTGATTTCTCCTAAGGCTTGATTTTTTGACTTGGCAATATTATGTGTTGCAAATATGCCTATTATATTCCCTACCAAGCTCCAGATACAAGCCTTATCTAGTGGTAGGATGAATTTAGGCAAAATGCCTTGGTGAGGACATATTTCCACCACACATAAAGGAGAGACTGAGAGAGTCAAATCAAGATACTAAAAATCTAAATTGAACTCTCCAAAATTTGAGTGGAACTTGATTTCTAGGGTATATGTGCTCCATTTGCTGTTCTATCTTTCAACCACCCATGAATAGGAGATGACATAAGTCCCATAATGACATAGGATGGGTTAAGTACCATGCCAATTTGTAGGATCGAAGAGCATGTGAAAAGCTACCAGAGGAGGGTGAATGGTAGATTAAAACTTTTTCAGCATAAGCAACAAAAAAACCCCTCGGCAGAAAATCAATCTGTTAAGAAATCTTGTGTGCGACTAATCTAGACATGATTAATTGTGACAAAACCAGTATAGATTGTGGAGAATCAAGTTACGAATATGTCACAACAAGAATCACAAAAATCTGTCGACAGAAACTCAAGTTACAATCGAACAAAGGTCAATCTGGTCTACCAAAAAAAACAGATTTTCAACACTGCAAAGAAACTCGTGTAGATCCAAAACTACAAATCCAATGACCGTGAAATTTTTACAGATGATAGATAATCAAGTTTTTAAGATAACCCAGAAAGAATCACGTCAATTGAATTTGTAAAACTCGAGTTATGATAAAACCACCAAAGCAAGGTAGTGCTGCGCAGAAACTTGATGAGAAAAACTTGTCTGAAACAAGTCGGACGAACAAGGCACAAAAGTTCCTTTCAAATATGAATTTAATTCAATATAACACAAGAGGAACAACTCAAAAGTCGTCTACCATGAGCTCTGGCCTCCCTTGCTTATATAACCACCCCGAAAGCCAACTCAACTCAAACTAGGACTCTAATCCTACTCAATTCACGAATCGAAACTTTCCATAGCTGCTCAAGACTCTTCTATACGCAGATAGAACCCATCTTAAGACTTACAAACATATTAGGAATGTATCCCTCATTCTAAAACAACTCAAATTCATGACCCACACAAAATCCTATCATAACCAACTCAAATCTTTCCATATTTGAGTCAAACACGAACCAGCCGCAGCCTGAGTCGATAACCTTGTCGGTTGGACCTTTCCGACCAATTTTTTATGTCCACATCCCTTCATCACATCTCAGAACCATGCAGCCACGTCCATGAAATCCTTGCACATGTGCAAATACCTTCCAACAACATCCATGATACCTTCATATGCATTATTTTTGATTCAAACATGCTGCGCGACCTCCCGATCAACTCAACCTCGATTCCTCCCGAACTTGGTTGTTGAACCTCATCTTCTCCCTAAGAATAGTTCAATGGATCCCGTCACCAGCCATGTCTTGAACTCAATCAACACCTGCACATGAATAAACAATCGATACTTCCGAGCACAAGTCCTCGACTTGACTCTCGTTAGTTCCGAAACCACAACACCTTATGTGAGCATATCACATAAGCATGTTGCAAACCATAGCAAAACAATATGAACCATAACCACCAAAAAACACCAAAAACATAGTAAAAGAATACTAAGAAAACTTTCCATAGTAAAAAAAGCAAGTTCAAAACATTGCAAGTTAAAAGCAAAACCACTGCAATCAAGCTCTGAACCTTGCCAAAGCTAACCGGACCTTGAATCGGAGCTTACCAATGCTAGCAGAACCTAGGGCCAGAACTTACCAAAGCTAGCAGGACCTAGCACCAGAACTTACCAAAGCTAGTAGGACCTAACGCCGGAGCTTACCAAAACTAGTCGGACCTAGCTAGCGCTGGAGCTAACCAAAGCTAGACAAACCTTGCGCCGGGTCTAGCAAAAAATATGTCGAACCTAGCCACAGCAAGTCAGACCTATCCAAAATAAGTCGGACCTAGACAGAGAAGTCGGACCTTGCAGGAGCTACCCAAAACAAGCCGGACCTATCGTCGGACCATGCAGGAGCTCGGACCTAGAGCCGGACCATGTTAAAAAGATGTTTTGGTAGTATTCAAAACTTTTATCGTCAAAGCTAATGTATTTAGCACACATAGGTCTCACAATCTCCCCCTTGATGAATGCATTGGAAACACCACTTAAAATCCGAACATAGGCTTATTCACATGAAAAGTTTTGAAAACAATTTTCTCCCCAAAATATCCCCCCCTCTTTGTAAACTAGATATAAAATGAGAAGAAAAATAAAAACAAAAATTCTCCCCATGAGAAGAATCATGCCAAAACACTTGTGAATGTGTGCAATGTGTGATCAATTTCTCCCCCTTTGACAATGTATTCAGCAAGGTTCAAAAAATAAATTTCAATTGTTATGAGCATATTGTAACACATACATATAAAATAAAGCTCATCCAAGGCATACTATTAAGTAACTTACACTATCACATCAATGAGATACATAAAGTAGTGCAAGCCACGCTAGAGATCAAGTGTAATTTTCAATTTAAGCAAGTCATGATCTCACAAACTTAACTATTTCAAAACATGAAAACATGACACTTTTTGCTGTATTTTCATTTTTCAATATCATTTAAAGCTCAAATTTTGATCATATAACATTTGCAAGAGATTATATGCCACATCTGCCTTATTCTAACCAATCAAGCCAAGCCTATGTCATTTGACAATCAGAAGCTTAAGGACATGGTTTTAGTCATACACAACTTCTTCCAAGTTCATATCTAAGTGCAATGATAAGCCATCTCAAAAGAAGAAGTGCGATACATGCATATTCTCTTGATCGTTTCTCAATTTTTCATTTGATCGTAAAAACTCAACATGTTAGTTGATTACTTGATTGATTCCTTATGACATGCAAAAAGTTCAAAACAACAAGAAAGTTCGATCATGACCAGATTTAGTGTAAGTAATTATTCCAATTACTAGTCATGGCAAAAACTACAAAATGTATAACACGAGTAATGTAGTAATAACTTTCAACATGTGAAAGGAATCACAAAGTCATATATGTATGAAATACTATGCTCATATTATTTTAATTTCAGATTCACACATAGACTTCCCAAGTTTCAAAACTCCCCCTCAGTTTAACCTATGAGGATGCATAACCCCTATTTCACTATGAATGAAACAAAAACAAGTGAAATCCAAAGGTTTTGTGGAAATAACAGCCAGTTGTTGTTCGATATCTACATGATGAAGCACAATGTTTCCTTTTTCAACATTATCACGGAGAAAGTGATACCAAATGTCAATGTGCTTTGTTCTAGAATATTGCACGGGATTTTTAGCAATGCAAATGGTACTAGTGTTATCACAAAATAGTGAAACACTGTCTAGATCAATCCCATAGTCCTTAAGTGTTTGAATAATCCAAAGAATTTGTGAACAAGCGCTAGTAGCAGCTACATATTCAGATTCAGCTGTGGATTGTGCAACTGAACTTTGTTTTCTAGAGGACCAAACAACAAGTGAATTACCAAGAAAGTGACAAGCACCCGAAGTACTTTTCCTATCAATCCTACAACCCCCAAAATCAGCATCCGAAAAAGCTTTCAAAGTAATCGTTGAGGAAGAAGGAAGAAAAATGCCAAATTCTTGAGTTCCATGTAAGTACCTGAGAATTCTTTTGATGGCTTGACGATGTGAAGCATGTGGGGAAGCTTGAAACCGTGCACAAAGACATACGCTGAATTGTATGTCCGGTCTTGATGCCGTGAGGTACAAATGTGATCCGATCATGCTTCTATATTCTTTTTGATCCATGGGTTCACCATTGTCGGTACCCTACGTACCGGATATCCTTTGGGACTGCAAAGAGCTCAAAGGAATTTCATCTGTCTGAGTTGAAAACCTCCAAAGGCCCCACGTGTCATACGGAACCGGACCTGCCTCCCTTCTATGGTTAGTCCTAATGCCGCCACGTGTATCGTTAAACCGGAGCTACATTCCCTACACGGGAAAGCTCCGGACTAGATACTTGTGTGGCATCCCCGGACCTAACCCCCGACAGAGGGAAGCTCCAGGACCGACACATGTTCACATCAATGATATACATAAAGTAGTGTAAGCCATGCTAGAGATCAAGTGTAATTTTCAATTTTAGCAAGTCATGATCTCACAAACTTAACTATTTCAAAACCTGAAGGCAAGACACTTGTTGCTGCATTTTATTATTTTTCAAAGCATAAATTTAGATCATATGATATTTGCAAGAGATTATATGCGCATCTGCCTTATTCTAACCAACCAAGCCAAACCTATGTCAGTTGACAATCAGAAGCTTAAGGACATGGTTTTAGTCATACACAACTTCTTCCAAGTTCATATCTAAGTGCAATGATAAGCCATCTCAAAAGAAGAGTGCGATGCATGCATACTCTCTTGATCTTTTCTCAACTTATATTTGTTCATAAAAAGACTCAACAAGTGCGTTGATTACTTGATTAATTATTTATGATTAAAAGCACTTGTGAGCATGCAACAAGTTCAAAACAGCTAGAAAGTTCGACCATGACCAGATTTAGTGTAAGTAATTATTCCAATTACTAGACATGGCAAAAACTACAAAATGTATAACAGGAGTAATGTAGTAAGAACTTTCAGCTTGTAAAACGATTCACAAAGTCATATATGTATGAAATACTATGCTCATATTATTTTAATTTCAGATTCACACATGGACTTCTAGGGTTTGAAAACTCCCCCTCAATTTAAGCCATGAGGATGCATAACCCCTATCTCACTACGAATGAAACAAAAACGAGTGAAATCCAAAGGTTTTGTAAAAATGTCAGCCAATTGTTGTTCGGTATATACATGGTGAAGGACAATGTTTCCTTTTTCAACATTATCACGGAGAAAGTGATACCTAATGTCAATGTGCTTAGTTCTAGAATGTTGCACGGGGTTTTTAGCAATGCAAATGGCACTAGTGTTATCACAAAACAGTGGAACACTATGTAGATCAACCCCATAGTCCTTAAGTAGTTGAACAATCCAAAGAATTTGTGAACAAGCGCTAGCAGCAACTACATATTCAGATTCGGCGGTGGATTGTGCAACTAAAATTTGTTTTCTAGAGGACCAAGCAACAAGTGAATTACCAAGAAAATGATAAGTACAGGAAGTACTTTTCCTATCAATCCTACAACCTCCAAAATCAGCATCGGTAAAAGCTTTCAAAGTAACAGTTGAGGAAGAAGGAAGAAAAATACCAAATTCTTGAGTTCCATGTAAGTACCTGAGAATCCTTTTGATGACTTGATGATGTGAAGCATGTGGGGTGGCTTGAAATCGTGCACAAAGACATACGCTGAATTGTATGTCCGGTCTTGATGCCGTGAGGTACAAAAGTGATCCGATCATGCTTCTATATTCTTTTTGATCCACGGGTTCACCATCTTCATCAAGTTCAAGTGTTGTTGCTGTTCCCACTGGTGTCCAAAGAGGATTGCTTTTGTCCATGTTGAAGCGCCTTAGTAGGTCTTTTGTATACTTTGTTTGATGCACAAAGGTACCCTCCTTGGTTTGCTTGATTTGCAGCCCCAAATAGTACCGGAGTTCTCCCATCATACTCATCTCAAATTCTGAACTCATCATAGCTGAAAACTTGGACACAAGATCATGAGAAGCACAACCAAAGATAATATCATCCACATACACTTGAACGAATAATGAGTCATTGTCACGCTTAAGCACAAAAAGAGTTTTATCAACCTTGCCCATGGTAAACCCCTTTTCAAGTAAGAATGTTTTTAACCTATCATATCATGCTCTAGGGGCTTGTTTGAGACCGCACAAGGCTTTGGACAGTTTGTAAACATGATTAGGAAAATCTGAATTTTCAAAACCCGATGGTTGTTTGACATAAACCTCCTCCTCTATGTAGCCATTAAGAAAAGCACTTTTAACATCCATTTGATATATCTTAAAACCTTTAGATGCAGCAAAAGCTAACAAAATTCTTATGGCTTCTAATCTAGCAACAAGAGTAAAAGTTTCATCAAAATCTAGACCTTCAACTTGAGTGAAACCTTGAGCAACCAACCTAGCCTTATTCCTAATCACAACCCCATCCTCACATTGTTTATTTTTAAACACCCATTTAGTTCCAATTAAAGTGTGATCTTGAGGTGGAGGTACAAGTTTCCAAACATTATTTCTTTCAAAATTTTCTAACTCTTCTTGCATGGCAATAATCCAAGATTCATTAGTGAGTGCGTGTGATATATCTTTGGGTTCAAAAGAAGCAACAAAAGCAGAATGAGCATGAGAGTTTGGATTGCAAAACCTAGACCGTGTGACCCATTCATGCAAGCTTCCAAAAATCTGTTGTGGGGGATGATCTTTGCAAATCCATGGGGGGAACAGATGTATCACAAGCTTTTTCTTCATTAGGTTCATCGCAGATTGATGACCTTGTGGCTTGTGGACGATTAGGACCAGCATAGGTGATAGCTGAGCTTGTTCAATGTTCGGAGCTCGACACGTGTCAGCTTCGAAACTATCAGGTAGTATCACTAGCTCTTCTTCTTCTTCAAAAATACCCTCCCCCCTGAGGATATGGATCTGGTCCTACAGTGTTTGAGCTAGTACCTGGGGTAGATTCATCAAAAGACACTTCACAAGTCTCCACAATCTTGTTAGTGTCAAGTAAAAGCACATGGTAGCCTCTAGTATGAGATGGATAACCAAGAAACATGCCATCAATGGATCTAGGTTCAAATTTATCAAGATTACCATGTTTCTTAACAAAGCATTTGCAACCAAAGACCCGAAAGTGCGTAAAACTAGGCCTATGTCCAAACCGGAGCTCATATGGCGTTTTACCTAGCTTAGCGCGCAAGAAAACACGACTTGAGACATAACAAGCGGTTGCAATCGCATCAGCCCAAAATTTCCTAGGAGTTTGATATTCATCAAGCATAGTCCTAGCCATCTCAACTAAGGTTCTGTTCTTTCTTTCTACAAAACCGTTTTGTTGAGGTACATATGGTGAAGAAAATTGATGATCTGTTCCATTTTCAGCACAAAAGTGATCTAAAGATTGATTTTTAAATTCAGTTCTGTTATCACATCTAATTGCTTTTAAAGATCCCTGGGTGGTCAATTGATAATCTAAGAAATAAAGTTCTAAAGTGACTAAAATCTTCATTCTTAAATGCCATAAAGTAAACCCAAGAGTATCTAGAATAATCATCAACAATCACAAGAACATACCATTTACCTCCGAAGGATTGAACACGTGAAGGTCCTACGGTGTCAAGGTGTAAAAGTTGACCAGGTTCAGTTGTCATAGTAATCGTTAGAGGAACATGTGAACCTGCAACCATCTTAGTATGCCTACACGAAGAGCATACAATATCTTTGTCTCCTTTGAGTTTAGGCAAACCACGTATGCGATCAAGAGTACTAACGTGAGTGAGATGATCAAAGCCTATGTGACCAAGTCTACGATGCCAGAAGAATAAATCTTTTGAATCATTTGCAACTAGACACCTATGCTCAGAAGTTGACATATCAAAATCCGCTTTAAAAACTCTTCCAAAACGAGACATGTTAAACAAAAGCTCACTATTTGAATCTACAACTTTGCAGCAATTTTTAAAGAAAGTTATTTCCAAATTCTCATCAAGCAATTGAGAAACAGAAAGCAAGTTTTACTTCAAATTTTTAACAAGTGCCACATCTTTTAAAGTGTAGTGATCATTTACTCTAACCGAACATTTAGCAATCATAGGAGTTGAAGAATTATCGGCAAAAGTAACATTCTCTACACGTGACACAAAGGAGAGGGAGGAGAACCATTCTCTGTTACCGGTCATGTGGCATGAGCATCCTAAATCCACAATCCATATGTTCTCCTTCCTCAAACATGAAACCTACACAGAAGGACAGTTCGTCGTTGACTCATAACTGGGCTTAGTCAATAAGCATTTTGGAATCCAGTACTGAGTCATGCGACGTCCAGTAGGAACAACGCGCGAAAGCTGTGACAAAACAGCAGGTTTATGAGTCAAAGGTTGAGGTTTTCTGTTCTTAACAATTGATTTAGAAGTTGTTACTCATTTAGAGCGAAAAACAGTAGCTCTGGAGGTAAGGACATTTGTTTTGAAAGAAACAGCTAAAGCTCCGGATGCACAAACCGAAGGTCCGAAATCAAAAACTAAATCTCCAGAGGGAACAACATAAAGTCTGAGATCTTTCGGAGCTATCGGAAGTACCAGAGCTGTCTTTGCAAGTCTCTTACCAGAGGGTCCGGAAGCTACCTTTTCAAATTTCTAACTCATTAAAGCATGTTGCATGTTTCTAATTTTAGGTTTAGCATGAAGGTTATGAGATCTAGCAGACATTTTATCCTTTTTAATTTCTTTAGATAGTCTATAACAAAAATCTACGACATGACCATCTTTATCACAATAAGTACAATGAAATTTAATTTTGTAATCATGTCTAGATGAGCACCCAGCATTAGAAACAGAATTAAAAAGCACTCCTGCAGATTCAAAGATCACATCCTTTTGTTTCAGGACAATTTTGCTTAAACCTATTCCAAATGATTTTACAATTTGAGGTGGATGTGTTTTAGAATAAACATGAGAATAAAAACCTAAACGAGTTCTATCATTACAAGATTTGGATGAACTCAATAGCAAGTTTAGATTTTTGTTCCCAACACAAAACTGCTCTAGCGTCCTATTCAGGTCATCAAGGTTTTTAGACAATTCTAGGTAGTTTTCACATGAAGTTATTTCTTTTAATTTGCAATTTGAACAACTCTTAACTTCATGAGTACGTAAAGCATTGTTCAGAAAGAAAATTTCATTTATTACATATTTTAGTTTCTTATCAAGATTGTCACATGCAGAACAATGCAATTCATCTGTTGAACAGGAAGCATCTTTTAATTTTTTATCATTAAGTGCAGCAAGCTCTCTATTCTTTTCAATTTCTTCATCAAGTCTATTTAGAGTGGAGGAGTGTGCACTTCTTAATGTGGACAATTGTTCGTAGATTAAGTACATGAGGGACATGCATCATCACTAGGAATCAAAGTTTTTAAACGGTTGATTTTAGATTCTAGTGATTCAATTTTAGCAGCATTATCCCTAAGATTTTTGTCCTTTTTCTTGACAATAATAGTTGCACGAGAAATAGCATCACACATTTCATTGCAGGTAGAACATATCTCATCGTCATCACTATTGTGTTCTGCATCCTCCTGAGTTGATCTTGATCTTGTTTTGCCTGCCATGAAGCATAAGTTGGCCAGATCGTCGTCATCTTCATCAATTTCAAAGTCTACATCACTTGAACTGAGTTCCTAGAGTGCGGTGATCAAGCTATTTATCATCTTGCGTCCTATGGTACCCTTCTTTTTCTTGTTGAGATTTCAAGAGGTGGTCTTGACCTTGTTCTGTTTTTCTTCACGGGTAGTAGGACCTGAAAGGTTAGAGCATTCTGTACAAAAGTGTCCTGTCTTACCACATTCAAAACAGCGTTGAGGTCCGGAGTTTCCTCTCTTTCTAGTTCTCACATTTTGCAATGCTTTTGAGAATCTAGTAGAGATGAGTGCTAACTCCTCTTCTTGAAATTCCTCGATCTGCTCCAGGGTTAGTGAGGACAACAAAGCAAGAGTATTGCAAGATGATGATTGGTCGGAGCTAGGTATATCATGTTGTGAGACAAATACAATAGACTTATTTGGGTTCTTTCGTGATAAGATGTCAATTTCATGAGTTTTTAGTTTAGAATAAAGAACATCTAATGTAAGAGAACTCATGACAGTTGATTCAAGAATAGATGTTACTTTCATCTCCCAAATTTACATGTCTAATGCACTAAGAAGTTGCTTAGCATTCTCAGCATTAGAAAAGTTAACATTGACACTATGTAAGTTGCTGAGAATTTTGTTGAAGCGAGCAAATAGCTCATCGATAGACTCACCTGGTTGCATCTCAAAACGCATATATTCCTTTTTGAACATATCTTTTCTTACCTACTTGATTGTGTAGGAGCCTTCATGATATTCACAGAGAGCTCTCCAAACATCGTATGCTGATCTGAGTCGCTTTGAGTGAGTCCTTGTATGATCAAGTTGCGAGCCTTGTTGTTGTTGTGGACGTCCCGCAGGTTCGTAGTTGTAACTTGATCACTTGGTGGCGCTTCATAAGGTTCGTACACCTTATCCCATATTGCAAAGCCTTGCGCCTGGATAAAAGCCTACATGCGTGCCTTCCAAACCTGATAATCAATACCAGCAAACACACAAGGTTTGGCGGAGTATTTCTCCATGATGATTAGTCAAAAGCACATGCAATCACAATGATTGGAGCACCGTGGCTCTGATACAATTTGTAGGATCGAAGAGCACGTGAAAAGCTACCAGAGGGGAGGTGAATGGTAGATTTAAAAATCTTACGCAGCGGAAATAATTCAATCCCAACCCCTTCGGTAGAAAAATGATCTGCTAAAGGAATTGTGTGTGAAACTAATCTAAACGTGTTTCACGTGAAAAAAGTGTTATATATCAGAGAGAATCAAGTCACAAAGAAAACAGAAGAAGAATCACTCAAATCCGTCGAGAGAAACTCAAGTTATGATCAAAAGATCGAACAAAGGGCAATCTGTCCTACCCGAGAAAAACAGTTCTGGAACGCTGCAAAGAAACTCGTGTAGATCAGAAAAAACAAATCCAATTACCGTGAAATTTTGACAGATGATAGATAATCAATTTGTGAAGACAACACAAAAAGAATCACGTCAATTGGATCTGTAAAACTCGAGTTATGATAAAGCCACCGACAAAAGGTAGTGCTGTCCAGAAACTCGACGAGTAAAACTTGTCTGAAACAAGTCGGACGAACAAGGCACAAAAGTTCCTTCAAACTACAAACATTATTCAATATAACACAAGAGGAACACACCCAAAGTCATCTCCCACGAGCTTTGGCCTCCCTTGCTTATATAACCAGCTCGAAAGCCAACTCAACTCAAATCAGGATCCTAATCCTACTCCGTTCACGAATTGAAACCTTGCATAACTGCTTAGGGCTCTTCTATACGCAGATAGAAGCAATATTAAGACTTCCAAACACTTTAAGAACATATCTCACATTCCTAAAACAACTAAAATTTGTGACCCACACAAAATCCTGTCATAACCCACTCGATACTTTCCATACCGAGCCATAACCGACTCCGCCGCAGCCAAAGTCATCAACCGATACGATCCGATCCTTCCAACTAGATCTTCCCGTCCATAAACCATCTTCGGAACCATGTTGCCACGTCATGCACGACATGCATACGTGCAAAAACCTTCCTTCGACGTCCAGTAACCTTCATATGCACTGCCCTTGATTCAATCATCCTGCGCGACCTCCTGACCCGCTCAACCACAATTCCTCGTGAATTTGGTTGTTGGAACCTCATCTCCTCCCTGAGACTAGTCCAAAGGATCCTGTCACCAGCCATGACTTGAACTCAAGCAACACCTGCACATGAACAAACAACCAATCCGTACGAGCCCAAGTCCGCGACTTGACTCAAGTCAGTTCCGAACACAACACCTTACGTGAGCACCTCACATAAGCATGTTGCAAACCATAGCAAAATGATATAAGCCATAACCATCAAAACACACTAAAAACTTAGTAAAAGAATACTAAGCAACCTTTCCATAAGTGTAAAGCAAGTTCGAAACATTTCACATGAAAATTTGGAACATTACGATCAAGCTCCGAACCTTGCCAAAGCTAACCGGAGCTTGAGATAGAGCTTACCAAAGCTAGTACAACCTAGCGCTGGAGCTTACCAAAGCTGGCAGGACCTAGCGCCGCAGCTAACCAAAGCTAGTTAGAACTAGTCAACCCAAAAGTCAGAGCTATAAAAATATGTCGGAGCTAAACAAACATAAGTCGGACCTAGCAAAACATATAGGAGCTTAACAAAGACCATGCCGGAGCTATCAAAGACATGCCAGAGCTAAAGACAAAGCTCACCGGAGCTACCCAAAAAACATGTCTAACCTTGACAAAGCAAGTCGGACCTCTTGTCAGACCTTGCAGAAGCTCGGAGCTAGAGTCGGACCTTGCTAAAAAGACGTTATGGCAGCATTCAAAACTTTTATTGTCAAAGCCAATGTATTAAGTACAAGCCAATGTATTCAGCACACATAGGTCTCACAATTTCCAATACACACAAAGGAGAGACTTGATAGAATTAAATTGAGATACTTAAAATCTGAATTGAACTCTCCAGAATCTGAGTGGAACTTGACTTATAGGGTATGTGTGCTCCATTTGCTGTTCTTTCAACCATCCATGAATAGGAGATGGCATAAGCACCTTAATGACTTAAGATGGGGGAAGTACCATGCCAATTTTTGCAATACTAGGTAGAGTGTTTTATTGTGAACATGGTACTTTTGAAAAATAGAACATAGTAGCAACTCCTGACCATCAACCTAAAGTCTTGACTTTGCTTGAGACGAGCAAAGGATAAGCTTGGGAGAGTCTGTTGATGGCTATTATATACCAATTTCACCCATCAATATAACTCAGTTATGTGAAGGAATTATCATTTCTTGCACACATCACCTTTCTATTTACCTATTTCTACTTGTCCTTGGAGAAAGTAGTGCATGACGGGATTCTATGCAGAATTGAAGTGAAACATGAGGATGGATCCTATAAAATACCATTCCAGCAAATCAGGCGATGCCACATGGCACCACATAGATCAAATGGCCCACAAACAGAAGTATATGAGGCCATTTAACGGTGTAGCATCCATATCATGGAATGGGACCCACCTGTCAGTCAAGGAGGAAGAACTGGCTGTTTGGAGTAAGTACTAGGTCGGCCGACCCGCCTAGTCGGCTGACTAGTTCCTGGTGCCAAACGCATTCAAACGCCATGTTTTGGCTCCTCCTGGCATGAAGAGGTCATGGGTGACTGATTCGCGCGCTTTTGGTGGCGGGAACCGACCCTTCTACAGGCTATAAATAGGACCCCTCACCGCTCACTTCAACACACACCACTTGAGTATTCATCCATTGTATCCACTACTCTCCATAGGTTTAGAGGAGTATAGGCTGTAGAGAGGAGAGTCTCTAGTCCATGGTCCAATTAGGAGAGGAGTAGAAGGGGTCTATTCCCAATTGGGAAAGGTATGGCTCTTATATTCCTATTTGTATTTTTGACATATAAAGATGATATCTTTAGTCTTCTATTGTACATATACTTGGATGAAGCATTTCTTTGTTTTTTGTGGATTCCATGTATGTGGTCAGAATAGTATTTATGATTATGCTATACCATTATCATTATATCATCATAAACACTATAAACCTATACTAGAGTCTAATTAGCTATGACATGAATATGTTAACATGAATCACTTATGCTATGAATTAACATTGGTTCAATGATGACTTAGTTCATTGCCTTAGGATGGCTTGTGTATAGGTTGTTAAGGTAATTACTTAATGCTAGAATGGTGCTAGGATAGAGAGCAGTGTTAAATGTCTCGTAGACCCACGGATTGAAGAGGTAGACAGTAGGTGGTCACAGCGCTATCTGTCCTCTGTAATCCTCCACGTTCGGCTATGCCATAGGCTCTTGGCGGGAGTCGCCTAGTATTGCTAGGGATAAATCTGTGCCCGAGGTGTTAATCGACTTAGCATTAGAATTCATAATTAATATAATCATTGGTAACTAACTTAGGCTATGTATATGTACATTAGAAGCATAGTAGGAGTATCTACCTAACTCTTAGCCTAGTCCCTCTTTACCCCATATTATCCCCTTAGGACAGAATGCTCTTTTGTGTGTCACACTAGCTCAATTACCCTTTATCCATCCTTACTAGAACCCTACCTAGGCCAACCTAGCCTTTCCACTTGATGATTGCTTTACTTCCATATAGCCTTCCTTTGGGAAAATATAAATGACACCCTTTGGGAATACTCTTAGAAAGGAAATACTACATTGATAGTTTCTGTGCGCTTGCGGATGTTCATCTTAGATTTAAAACCTACCAACAAGCATTTCTGGCACCCCTGCTAGGGATGAATTGTTAGTAGTGCGTAGGAAATATCAACACGGTGTATCACCCATATCAGTCAATGGGACCCACCTGGTATTGACTTGGAGAAAGCACAACCTCAATGGTGCAATGACCAGGTCGACCGAACCTCCTGTTCGGCCGATTGTTCCTAGCGGCAAACTCGATCAAACGACGTGTGTCGACTCCTCCTGGCTTCTTGGTGGCGGGGATGACTAAATCAAACGCATTTGGTAGTGGGAACCGACTCTCCTCCATCTATAAATAGCACCCCACAACTCACTTCACACACACACACCAAAAGTTAGGAATAGAATACAACTCCAAAGGTTTAGAGTAGTCCTAGAGGCTGCCAAGTAGAAGCAGAGTGTGGTGAAGAGTCTAGGAGGAGGAGGCTTGGGCTTGTCAAGTCCCTCTTCCACACTTGTACCCCTACAAGAGGTTTGATTGAAAATCAAGAAAGCCTTTGTGAATTCATCTCAAGTTTGATATTCTGTTGAAGGTAGTTTGCACAAGCAGTCACTTGTGGGTTCATTGCTTGAATTTATTAGAGGCTCTAGTTGTAGCTTTGTGTTCAAAACAATCAGATTAGTTATTTAGAAGGTAAGTGTGGTGCTTAGGTTTGAAATCACGAGTGAATATCTCATAGACCCAAGGATTAAAGAGGTAGGTAGTAGGTGGTGACAACCCTATCTATCCTTTGTAACCCTCCACGTTCAGCTATGCCAAAGGCTCTTGGATGGAGTCGTCCTAGTGTTGCTAGGGGTAAACCAGTGCTCGAAGTAAGAAGCTAACGCAAATCTCTTGAATTAGAATCAATAGTTTGAATTCCTCTTTGTTTCTTGCCTACCAAACTAAATATTGACCTTGGGTGAATTGGCTCATAATATTAGCACACCTGTTCCTTGGATTTGATACCCTTTGGAATACTATTTAAGGGGAAGTGCTACCGACAGTTTTTGTGCACTTTTGGATTTTTATCTGTGATGTAAGGAACGTTAACATTCAATCGTGACAAAACTAGTAAAGATTGTAGAGAATCAAGTCATAAAGACACAAAAAAAAGAATCATGAGAAACCGATGAGTAAAACTCAAGTTATGACCAAAAGATCAAACAAAGCTCAATATGTTCTACCCGAGTTGAAAACAGATCTGCAATGCTATAAAGAACCTCGTCTAACTAAAAAACCACAGATATAATGACCGTGAAACATTCACCGATGATAAAGTATTGAGTTATGAAGATGACACAAAAATAATCACGTCAATTGGATAAGTAAAACTTAAGTTATGATCAAAATAATGAAGCGACATCATTTAGTGCAGAAACTCGATGAGAAAGACTTGACAAAAACATGTTCGACGAACAAGGTACAAAAGCTCCTCTAAAACTATAAATTTTATTCAAAGAACCACAAGAGCAACAGCCCAAAGTCATCTCCCTACGAGCTCTGGCCTCGCTTGCTTATATAACCAGCCCTAAGGCCAACTCAATCTACACTAGGGCTCCTACTCCTACTCAGTTTCAACTGAAACTTTCCATAATTTCTCGAAACTCTTCTATACGCAGGTAGAAACAATCTTAAGACTTCCAAACACCTTAGGAACGTCCCAAACAATCCTAAAACAACTCAACTTTGTGACCAACACGAAAACTAACCATAGCCAACTCGAAACTTTCCATAAATGAACAATAACCACCTCAGCCGTGGCCTGAGGCATAATCTAGCCGGTTGAATCTTTTTGGCCATATCTTCATGTCCATATCTATTCACCACGCCTTGAAACTATATTGCCAAGTCCATGAACCCCTTGCAAATGTGCAAAAATCTTCCAATGATGTCCATGATACCTTCATATGTATTGTCCTTGACCCAAACATGTTGTGTGACCTCCTGATCAACTCAACCAGAATTCCTCTCAAACTTGGTCGTTGAGCCTCATCTCCTCCCTAAAACTAGTTCAATGGATCCCATCACCAGTCTTGTCTTGACCTCAAGCAACACTTGCACATGAACAAACAACCAAATCTTCCGAGCACAAGTCCTCAACATGACTCACATTAGTTGGATAACCACAACACCTTATGTGAGCACCACACATAAGCATGTTGCAAACATAGAAAAATATAATCTACCATGATCAGCCATAACGCATCAAAAACTTAGTCCAAAAGTACTAAGCAAACCTTTCCGTAAGTGTAAAGCAAGTTTAAAACATTATAAGTGAAAAATATAGCAACCGCACGATTATTTCAGCATGTAGCAAGTTCGGACAGTCCAAACAGCAGCTATGCATTATAAAAGGAAAAGTTCAGACACTTCATGAAGTTCTTACTTTTATCATAATTGACAATGTATTCAGCATATAGGTCTCACAAAGGATGAGGCATGACTAAGAAAAAGGGTTGGATACCATAGCCAATTTATTTAGTGCAAGGTACAATATTTTGTTGTGCACTTGGTACTATTGAAAAATAGGACATTGTAGCAGCTCCTGATCAACAACCTAAGTCTTTATCTTTGCTTCGAAATGAGCAAACGGTAAGCATGGGGGAGTTTGTTGACGGTCGATATATACCAATTTGGACCGTCAATATAACTCAAATATGTGAAGGAATAAATATTTCTTACACACATTATATTTAGATTTGACATAATTCCATTTGTACTTGGAGAAATAGTGTATGCAGGAGTTTTTATGCAAAATTGATGAAGAATGAGGGGAGCAATCCTGAAAAGTGTCATCCCAACCAATCAACAGATGACATGTGGCATCGCATTGATCCATGGACCCATTCCCAGGTGTATATGAGGGAATCCAACATCAATTCACTTGGGGATGAGGCATGGACCCCCCACGTCAGCCACCAGAAGAAAGCACAGTCGAGGTGGGTCCAAGACCTGGTCGGCCGACCCCCTGGCTTGGCCGATTTGGTCTTGGCGCCAAACTTGGTCAGCCGATGCGTGGCGGTCTCTTGTGGTGCCCTGGAGATGGTGGAGACTGATTCACATGCTTTTGGTGGGGGCAACCACCTCTACTCCATGTATAGATAGAGAAAGAAGGCCTCAATTCTCACACACACTACTCAAGCATTATCTCTTGTATTATACTAGTGCTCTTTTAGTTCCTTAGTGGAGGTTAGGTTGTATAGAGGAGCATCTAGTCCAAGTACAAATTGGGAAAGGTATGGCTCATGTATCTTTTTTATTTTATGACTTTATGCTTTATAATAATGATATTATTAGGTTTTATTTATTCATATAGTTGGGCAAAGCGTTTCTTGTTTAATTGTGAAGTTCGTATACATGCTAGGTGTAGATGTTATTATGATCTCTTCATAATGCTCATATCATGTTATCATAAACATCATGCACCACCACTATAGTATAATTAGGTATTAATATGATTTTGTTAATGTGAATAAGTTAGTGTTTGGTCCAAACATTGGATCAACGATGTTTAGGTTAGTCATTACCTTAGGAAGGTACTTGTACTGCAGCTCTTAAGGTATTTACATAACATATAAGAGTGGTGCTTACATAGTCAAGTAGCGTTAGATGTCTCATAGACCAACAAATTGTAGGGATAGGGGGTAGGTGGTGACAACCCGATCCGTCTTTTATAATCCCACACGTTCGGCTATGCCACAAACTCGAGGCAAGAATTGTCCTGATGTTGTTAAGGGTAACCCCATGCTCAATGTGTTGGACCACTAAGCCCTAGTATTCACCGTTAGTTGTGTACACTGATAGGCTATGTATATGAGTAAATAAAGCACAATAGGAGTAGCTTCATCTCTATGTTGACCTTCACTAGGACATCTTTACCCCTCAGAGTAGATTGCTTCGATGTGTGTCACACTACCCCCACTACGTCATTTACCCATCCTACTGGACTCCTCACTAGAACACCCTATTTTTCATTTGATCTTGCCACTCTTCCCTTGCCTTCCTTTGGGATAAAATAAATACGATATCCTAGATAATACTCTTGGGTGAAATGCTATAGCGGTACTTTCCCTACGTTTGCGTAATTCATATTGCTTTGGCTTAGGTTACCCTAGTGCCGCTGCAGAACTAGCCTTAGCTGCTAGGATGAACTGTAGGTGTTAAGAAATACTAACAAACATTTATGGCGCCGTTGCTGGGGAAGACACAGAAGATTTGCACAATCATGTGGTAGATAGGATTCTAGTAGGATGTAGTAGGATAACCTTGCTTAGCATTCACATTTTTTGATGTGAAAACAAGGCAGTGTATGACCAGTTTCCCTTTGTCGGCAAACTACATTGAATATCTTGAATCACTGCTGAGAAGAGTTCGACCTCATATTGTTCCTCATCCAGTCATCTTGTCGGCAAGGAGACCCGTCATCTCCGTACCATCACGCTACCTTGAAGTATCTTGTCCATGACCAAGGAGAAATTAATGATGACATATACCCAAGGAGAAATTGGCCAAGGACGACACATTTGAAAAGCATTCTAGATCCAAGGTGTTTCATAATTACATGTTGGGACCGTACACTTCGACTAAGCCCGTGCAACGATATCCAAGCGACATAGTGGATAAAGCGTTTCTTTTGATTGTGGAGTCCACATGGCGCCATGCCCAAGGAAATATTTGATCCAAAGTCAAGGTATGGGTTGACTCATAAGAACGTCGAAGAAATCAATGTGACACCCCCACAAGTAGACAACCTCATTGCCTTTTTAGGAAATTAATTTATGAGGAGACTCAGTCATTTTGTCCACGTCTGCATTCTAAGAAGCCACCGTGTGCCCCACTTGTCCAAATGGCAGCCAAAGAAGGTTTTCCATGTCAACAAGAGAAGCCATCCACACCTTCATCTCCAGGTATGTATGACACACCACCATGCTAAAGAGGACAGAGGTAAGTCCCGCTCATCAGACTTAGGAAATTCGATGGGTCCTTGCCAATAGGTTAATTGGTAGTTATCTCATATTTGTTTTCCTGATTTCATATTTGAATTCATCATCAACCCCTACATTTGCATTAAGCTTATTTCAATTTTCCCACATCCATGTTGGAAACTTAAATTTCCGACTATCATAAAACTAAAATTTTGAATTAGGAAAAAAATTTATTTAGATATGAACTTTAAGCATGACCACATGAATTTATTTTCCTAATTTAAACCAAAATGATATCCCTTGGTCCTCATTGCATTTGCAGTTGTTTCAAGTTGGTCAAGAAATTTTGACAAGGGGTTCAATTTGCTTTTGGCTAAGGTAACCCGTTTTTGAGTTGTTTTGATTTTTCTTGATTAAATTACAGTCAGGACAAAATTTGAGAAGAGGTTGGTTGGTAAGCAAATGGTAAGCCTCACCAAGCCGAATACATTATCGGGAGGATTCAAGCACATATTCCTCCACCCATCTCATTTCGAGTTCAAGGTGGACGAATGTCCAAAATGATTGCCCGATGGAGGAGCAAGATGACGCTTCATTCACCATCAAATCCTACCTCAACTTGGCAAAATGCATTGAAGGTCAAAGCTACATCAAGGTCCAAGGCCATGAGTTTCTCACGCAAGGGCCTTTGAACCCGAACTGTTGTTCAAATGAGGTATGAGTTTAGAGTTTTCTGTCGTTTGCATTGCATTATGATTAAATGATTTTTTCTTGCATTGGCGAGGAAGGTTTATACCTCCTCATCATTCAATTCTTATGCACCCTACGAGAGTAAGTGTTAGCATTGTCTTTTGATTTTTTTTTGAAAGAAATGTCATCGTACTTGGAAGGGATTTAAAAAAGAACGTAAAAACCCATAAGCATTGTTTAAGAGACTTAGTCATTTTTGCCTAGGTTTAGTAAACAAAGCTTATAAAATAACTTGATGGACAAATTGACATGTAGCAACCTAGAAATAAGTGATGTCCATAATTTCGATTCGAATTTCATTCATGTATGGGGTCACTAGATTTCAAGTTCTTAGGAATTACATTAAAAATGTTCAGGAAGGATAAAATTGAGAATCTTTTTTGCCATGATCCAAATGATTAATATTTTCTCATGTAAAAAGTAAAGATGGTTAGAAAATTCAAGATGATGGGACCCATATAGTATACATCTATCACTTGCATTGCTATCAGTAGGAGCTTTAGAAAACGTGCAAATTGATTAATTTACAAGGCTCCACTTTTATATCAATGAATTATACATTGTTTATGGATGCACCCGAAATTAGACCCGATAGATCTTTGCTGTTTTTCTTCCACAGATGTAAAAAAAATTCGGTTACGTAACTCAAAGTTTCATCCATACAAGTACTGGGAGCCAATCATCCCTTTCAACCCAAGAGAGAAAACTTGTAGGAGTAATATTTGTATGCAGGAATCCAAGAAGTTGATCGTTGGATCAAGCCTTGGAGTTACCATTTCAACATCTCTTGGCCAATGAGCAAACGAGCATGGTTGAAACCTATCAAAATTCAAACCCGAGTGCCAATCATAGCATTATGAGGTTGGAGATTTTACATGGAAACCTTCCACGAGCGATCAATGGGCTGCTATGAATAAATGAGATCTCTATGCTCTCAACTATTATAAGCACCCATTCAAGCTTAAATGAGTTGTCACCATTGTTGGGTGCACGTTGTTCCTTTGCAGCTAGAGGTTATCATGACCTTAGCCTGGGAATGGTGGATGACACCCGTTACATGTTGAATTCACGTTGTTCCCTTATAGCTATAGGTTATGTTGACCTTAACCAAAGAATGATGGCTCGCACCCAAGACATGAGAGACCTTGAGGTGTGGACAAGCGGAATCTATGACACTCTCTTCGACACTCATGGCAGCCATCGGATGAAACACAACATCGACACTCAACCCTCCAATGTCAAAGCCATGATGCAACAAGGCTAGGCTAACCTCATGGCCTATCTCTACTGTTAGGATTTCAACCCCTATCATTGACCTTGACCAAGAACAAGCTTGGGGGAGGATCCCACTTGAGGTAATTTGTTTCACACCCACCATGCATTTCATTTTCCCTTTTTTCACATCATCGCATCTAAAAAATAAAAAACACTTAGGATAGTATTAAATAAAATAAAATATGCACGGTAAGAATGGTTGATTCTTTCATAAGTTGAAAATATGAATAGTTGCTATGTTTTATTCTTCTTTAGTTCTAAGTTACTTTGAACTTTGAAATTGTGGGTAGCATAAGCATGATCCAATTCTAGGTTGTTGTGAAATATGATATAGAACTTTGGACTGCTAGTTTCCTAATCAAGAAATTTGAAAATTGGATTAAAATGAAGTTAATCATTTGATTTGAATTTCCCACGAAAGCTATAGGATATTTTAATTTGATAAACCCCATGCATGTGATATTTGTTTTGACATTGAACCTAGTCAAACTAGTATAGACCTATGTGAGAGTCTTTTCATACTTCTATGATCAAGATTACACACATGCACATGCTCAACTTTTACACTAGAAGTTAGAAAATTTTCCATCATACATTTCAACAACAAAAAGATACTCCATATTCTCAATGTCAATTACTCTCTTCAAGGTTATTGAAAAATAAAGGAGAACAGAAGGCATGGCTACAAGAAAAAGAGAAAGAAAAAGTATGCTTTCAAGAAATGAGCATGAGAAAAAAGTATCCATGTTTCATCCCCACAAAAAAGAGAGAGTGCATAAAAAAGTTATCTTCCACTTCCATAAATTCCATCATACTTGCACAATCTTGATCTAGAAGTATGACTTATTTTCTCCTAAGGCTTGATATCGAAGTGTGGTCTAGGACACTTCCCCCGGTACTACTAAAGCATAGTCCGCGGAGGTCTTCGTAGTGTGGGTAAGATTACGAGCGAGACGGTAACACAGAGGATTTTTATGTGGTTGTTGATGAGTTTGAGTGTGTAGTATGCGTGTGATCTTACTTGGACTTAGTTCTAGTTGTCCTTTCTATCGTGCGGCGCAACCCTTTTATATCCCAAGGCTGGCCATTACAGGGAGGATGTTGTCTTTCAAGTAGCTCCGGATCTCCGAGATCCATGCATGTAAGCTAACTTGAGCTTCCTGATCTAGCGTGCAGGGTTGCTCGGAGCTTCCCGCGGCGTCTACGATCCTTGGTGGATGCCTACGATCCTTGCTCGGAGCTTCTAGATCTTTTGGCTGCTGGTCTCGCCCCTATCACTCAATTCGGCAGGATGAGTGGCAGGTCCTGACAATCTACTGACAAAAACTCCATTGGGAACTTGAGGTTTGATTGAAGCTTTTGTTGAGAGTTCATCAGTTTCAGCGTTGTTGAGAGGTTGGACACGGCAGAGGTCTAGGACATCGATGTCCTTTTGTAGCTTCTATACTTCAAGGAGGTAAGAAGCAAGTTGAGGGTTGTTGCAACTGCATTCACCTTTGACTTGATTTATGATGGCTTGCGAGTCACCCTTCACCATCAACTGCTTCATGCCATATGATGCGCCACCTTGAATCCGCAAATGAGACCTTCATACTCTGCCATGTTGTTGGTTGCCTTAAAGTCAAGGTGTACCATGTACATGACCTTCTCCCCGGTCTGAGCGAGGAGAAGAATTCCAGCTCCTGCCCTCTACTTTTGCACAGAGTCGTCGAAGTAGAGAGTCCACTGAGGCTCGGTGAAGACTAGGACCATGGGTTCCGGCTTCTTCTCACCCTGGTCCCCTGGATTTGATGAATAAGGGGTCCACTCTGCCACGAAGTCAGCCAATGCCTGACTCTTGATAGCATGTCCATGCAAGAATTCAAGATCAAATTCTACCAGCTCCGCTGCCCACTTTGCAATATTCCCGTAGAGTTGGGGTTATGCAATATAGCACGTAGTGGATAAGAAGTTACCACTGATATTTTCTGAGCATGTAAGTAATGATGAAGGTTCCTTGAGGCAATAAGAACTGCATAAAGCAGTTTATGAACCTTAATGTACCAAGTCTTGACGTCATGTAGTACTTCGCTAATGAAGTACACTAGCCGCTGGACTGTCTAGACCTTCCCGAAATGGCCCAAAGCTTCTTCTTCATCAACCCAGACCCCCCCCCCCCCCCGAAGGGGTCCGGACCTTCGTCTTGAGCTTCACGGACCCTCCCAAAGGGGTTTGGATCTTCTTGATTAGCCGTGAGAAATCCCTCGAATGAGAGATATTGATCCTCGGGCAACTTGTTTTTAGGATCCGTGCATAGGAGTTGGGACCCAAACTCGCCTTCAGGTAGCTCCAGACCCTCCCAGAGGGATCTGGACTCCTGAACTGAAGATGGTTCTGGTCTCTTTGTGACCAGGATCATGCTGACAACCTCCGTAGTTGCATAAATGTAAAGCAAAAGAGGCTCACCAGGATCTGGAGCTACCAAGATTGGTAGTGTGGTGAGGAGCTGCTTGAGCTCTTGAAACACCTTTTCTGATTTTTTAGAGCAATGGAATGGCCCGGACTTCCTCAATAGCTTGAAGAAGGGATGTGACCACTCTGCCAGTCTTGAGATGAAGAGGCTGAGCGCAGCTAGACATCCAGTTAGCTTCTGGACATCCTTGATGCGGGCTGTGGGCCACATCTCTTTAATAGCCTTGATCTTTGCCGAATTTGCCTCAATTCCTCGGTGAGTCACCAAGAATCCAAGGAGCTTCCCAGAGCTAACCTCGAAGGCACATTTGTCCGGGTTTAGCTTGGCGCGCTTTATGCGCATCTTGTTGAAGACGGCTTGCAGGTTGTTAAGGAGTGATTCCTTGTTCTTCACCTTCACGACGATGTCATCGACGTAGACCTCCACCAAGTCCCTAATGGGCTCTCCAAACATTTTGTGCATGGCTCGCACAAAAATTGAAGCAACATTTTTGAGACTGAAAGGCATAGAAGTATAACAATACAATCCATCTACTGTTATGAAAGCAGTATGCTCTTCATCTTCCTTAAACATTTGGATCTGATGATATCCAGAGTATGCGAAACACAATAGCTCACATCCGGAGGTGGAATTCACTATCTGATCTATTCTAGGTAGTGCAAATGGGTCTTTTGGGCATGCCTTATTCAAGGTGGTGTAGTCGATGCACATTCGAAGCTTCCCACTGGCCTTTGGTACCACGATTGGGTTTCCAGCAACCAAGGATGATGAACCTCTCTGATGAAACCAGCTTTGAGCAGCTTCTTGATTTCTTGTCTAATGAAGTTCTGCTGCTCGACTGATTGCTTCTAGGGCTTGTGATGTACTGGACGTGCGTCGGGATATATCTTCATACTGTGCTCAATCACCTCCCTAGGGATCCCAGACATCTATGACAGTTGCCATGCAAACACGTCGACATTTAAATGGAGGAAAGTGATGAGCGCGAGTTCCTATTTGTTGTCCAGACTTCCCAATATATGGGTGGTCTGGGCAGCATCAGAACCAATTTGGACGACATTGACGGGATTGTGAGTGTCGCCGCTTGGTTGCACACGTGGTTGTAACACCCACATTTTCATGCATCATCAATTGCATAAGTTGATATACATGTTTAACATTAATCCACATAAAAGGAATGGGTTTAAAATAAATTTAAAGCAAAACTGCACAAAATTTTGCTAAATCCTCGGACCTGTCCGGACTTGTCCGTTTTTCTCTCTGACTAAGTTCGGACTTGTCCGATTTGATACGGACTTATCCAATTTGTCTTTGACTATTATCGGACTAGTCCGGCCCTTCGCGGACTTGTCCGGTGATCATGACTCCGAGTTGATCTTTTATTCCATGATGTGTTTTTGGGGTTTTACCTTAAGTGGGCCTAAGGACGTCGTGTCTAACTCTTTTGGAGCCCATGTGGGACCCCACACCGGCCTCCACCCTCTCTAAAACTGACCTCCATTGAATCCCTAGTCCTCCACCCCTATATAAATTACCCCACACCATATCTTTATATCTCTTTGCCACTTTTGAATCACACCCAAAACCTAGCTCATGGATAGCTGCCGCCAAGGAGGGAGAAGGAGATCGTGAGCAAGAAGAAGAAGAGGAGGAAACGAAAGAAGATCAAGAGGCCAAGATCTCCATCAACCTTCCGTTCTTCATCAATAATTCACCATCAAGTTCTCTTCATCAACCCTAGATCGTCAAGATACAAGTGTTGCCTCCAAAAACTGATTCATTGTAGTTCAAAACACCTGGTATACCTTCTACTTCTTCTTTCTCACGTGAATTCAACCCCATTTCTCCATATTCACGTCGATCTAGAAAACCCTGGCTCACTGGTTCTGCGTAGGTCAGACTAGTCCGGCCAACAGCGGACGTGTCCGGTCTCCAGATTCGTTTAATAATGAATTAATTCCAATTTGATGTAATATCAACATGAACTTGTGTAAACTTGTTAATAACCATTATAAATGATAAGTGAACATTAGTAGTAACTCATTAACTAGTTTTGCTTCGCATTTGCATTAATCATGCATGTCATGACATATTGAGTAATATATGTGCACTTATTGATTGTTATTCTTGTCTTGTTTGTTTATTGCGTGGTATAGACAGATTTGCGCTAAAGAGTGTTGCGGAGGACCTCCAGAACCAGGAATTTGAAGGCTTTGACCCAAACCAAGCCCAAGAATAAGGCAAGTGCTGTTGAACATATTGATCCTGTTTTTACAATAAATGTTTTGTTTTCAAAATTGCATGCTTGTGTCAATTTGATGGGAATCCTATGATAGAAATTTTGCAAGCTCTGGTTAACCACCCATGTCACCTAGAATACATGGTAGAGAGTCAGGAAAGGCTTTTTACCTTTGCTTCGCCTAATTAATTGGGATGGGAAAACAACTATACAATTTAATTATGCATTAATGAGATTATGGTTAGTATGAACTGGTTAATATGATATGGTAATGGGTGATCTAAGCAAGACTGGTATGTGAGTGGGTTGGAAGACATGGTGGTTGCTTGCTTTAGATCTATGGACCGGCTTATGCGATAATATGCCAGGACAACAGTGCCACCACGAGGCCAAGTATGGGTGTGGCGTAGCTAATTAATTAGGGTATTGCTAGTACTGGGGGAATCATTTGGCGCACTGGGGAAGGGGAGTCGGATTGGGTTTGGATTTGTGGCGGGACTCCCTGGGATCCGAATGGCACGAGAGGGGGCCCTTGGTTGAAGATGTGCTCAGTTGGAGGCATCGCCACAGGTGAAACCTCAGCGGGTCCATACATGCTAGTAGTCCCTATGTAAAGGCGATTTTGTGATCTCTTGTCCATACACCTAAGGAAGTGTAATTGGCATAAGGGAGGTTTCTTTAGTCGTCGACGGGTGACGAAATCACGAACTTGTGGGTAAAATGGTACAAACTCTGTAGAGTATTAAAACTATTATGATAGTCGTGCTCCTGGGTACGAGCACCTGGATGACCTACATGATTAGAGGGGTTTTGGTATTCGGATGGTTTGGTACTGTTTATGGGATGGTATTATGGTTTATGGCAATGGATATGATTAATGGTAATGATAAATTTTGTATATGAATGATGGTAATTCAATATGGACTGATATTATGCTAACTACATGGTTTATGATGGGTTTACTTCACACACGTAGCATATATTGCTCTTCAAATGTTTTAATGTACTTTTCATCACTTAGCCTTTATTATATTCGTCATTTGTACCAGCTACATGTCATACTTTCCCACACTTGCTGGGTTTGACATGTACTCACCCTTGGAATTCTCTCACCAACATTTGCAGGTCAGGATTGAGAGTATCAAGACATTATTGAGGAGTTCTAGGTTGTGTGCTGCCGCCAGCTTTGCCCGTGGTGTTGCTTGGAGCTGCGCTACCTTTTTGATTAGCTTGCTTATTTTGTTTAGTTCAGATTTAGTTTATTTCTACTGCATTAGTTCAAACATGTCATTAACATTCATTAGAGCTGAAATTTGAGGATTATTCTGAATTCTGTATTAGAAAGTGCTTAATTAATCCTATTCTATGGTAATTTTCTGTATATCCTTTTGTGAATGCACTCGTGTATGTTTGTTGGATGTCCTGGGCACACATATGCGTCACACTTGGTTCATTTTCGGAATTGGGTGTCACAAACTGGTATCAGAGCCGCAGGTTGACCGTAGGACACAACCTAGATAGAATAGACACTTTAGAGTACACAAGAGCACTCAGGAACCGATGTGTTTTTGTTTGGTGTTTTTTTGCTATGTATTGTTGCTTGTGTACTTAGTAGAGGATTGTGGGATGCTTTAGCATTGCCATGTCTACATAGGATAGTATAAGGAGTTGCTTAGTTTCAAATCCCTTGATGCATATAGTTGGGGATGTTTTCTAAATTCTTCCCTCTTGCTTTGCTTCAGATGGTGAGGACTCGGAACCAGAGGGATGCCAATGGTGAGGAGGAGGGCAATGAAGCGCCTCAGAACAACCATGGACCTGCCCAGGGAGATATCAATCTTGAGCAGCTATTGGCTATGCAAAACCAACTCATGCAGACCATGATACAGACTATGGGACAGCTGCAGGCTGGTAACAAAAACAATCATCCCCACATGCCTCCACCTCTGCCACCCTCACCTCCTCATAACCGATTGTGAGAGTTCATGAGGACTAGGCCACCAACCTCTGCTCAAGCCTCAAACCCTATAGACATCGATGATTGGCTCAAGTCTGTGGAAAAGAAGCTAGCTATTGTCCAATGCAGTAACCAGGAGAAGGTTCTATTCGCTTCTCACCAACTAGTTGGAGCAGCTGCGGATTGGAGAACCATGAGAGGATTACTTGGGCTGAATTCAAGGAGAGCTTCCGTTCTCATTATGTGCCGGAAGGTGTTATGATCCTAAAGAGACAAGAATTTGAGAACTTGAGGCAAGGAAGGTCGTGTGTAAGTGAATATCTCAATAAGTTCGCTTAACTTTCAAGGTACGCCCCTGAAGATGTCAGCCGGGACAGTCGGAAGCAATACTTCTTCATGAGAGGCTTGAACAATGAGATTCAGGTACAATTGCTCAACTGTGATTATGCAAACGTCTAGAAGCTAGTGGACAAAGCAATTTTTGTGGAGAATAAAGTCCATGAGATGGAGCTAGATAACAAGAGGAAGGCGCCACATCAGGGACAACAACAAGGAAGTAATGTGCGCCCTCGCTTTGCACCACTCAATGTGCCATATTACAGCACCCCTACGCCTGCCCAACGCCCTAGTTATCAACCTTGTCCAGCTCAACCTCAGTTTGTGCAGCACCACCCCGTCATGCAAGCACCTAGGCCTCCAATGCCTTATGCACATCATGCCAATTTTCATGGTGCAAATGTGCAAAATCAAGCCCGTCCAAATTCTGGTGCAGCTAAGAAGTGCTATACATGTGGAGAAGCAGGACATTTTGCATCTCAATGTCCTACGTCAGGCCTTGGTCAAGGAAGCAATGCTCAAAGACAAAATCCAAGACCAAATGGAGGAGCGCTACAAAGGAACTGTGGACAGATTTTGCCCGTGGCAATGTGAACCATGTCTCTCTGGAGGAAGCGCAACAAGCAGATGTGACACCCGGTTCTGAAAATGAACCAAGTGAACGCATATGTGTGCGCAGGACGATCACCACACATACACAAGTGCATTCACAAAAGGATATACAGAAAATTACCACAAAAAAAGATTAATTAAGCACTTTTATTACACAATTCATAACATACTCGAATACATGCTCTAATGAATATTAATGACAAGTTTGAACTAATGCAGTGGAAATAACTAAATAAGCAACTAAGCAGCTAAGCAAATAGGGTAGCGCAGCTCCAATCAACACTAGAGGCAAAGCTGATGGCAGACATGGCCTAGAATTCCACATTATCATCGTTATACTCCCAATCCTGACTAGCAACTGTTTGTGGGGGAATTGGAAGGATGAGTACAGGTGGTACTCAACAAGTGTAGAAAGTATGACATGTAGCTGATACAAATGATGAATATAATAATGGCTAAGTTCTGAAAAGTACATTAAAACATTTGAAAAGAAATATATATGGTATGTATCTGAAGTAAACCCACCATAAACCATAATTATTAAAATAGTACAAGTCCATATTCCATATCCATCACCACTATACCAAATTTTACTATTTACCATTAACCATGTCCATTGCCATATACCATAATTCAATTCATAACCATAACCATGTTATAAACCATAAACATAACCAATACCAAACCATCCAAAATCCCATGTTTCCCTCTAATCATGTGAGGGTCCAGGTTGCTCATGATCGGGAGCATGACTATCATGATAGTTTTTTAACACTCTGCAGAGTTTGTACCACTTTACCCATGTGTTTGTGATTTCATCACCTTTCAGTGATTGAGGAGTCTCAATTATGCCCTCTCACACTTCCGTTGGTGTGTGGCCAAGAGATATCCAAATAGCCTTTACAAGGGGATTACTAGCATGTACAGACCCACTGAGGTTTCAGTGGTGGCGATGTCTCCAACTGAGCACATCTTCAACCAAGAGCCCCCTCTTGTGCCATTCGGATCTCAGGGAGTCCCGCCAACTATATCCATACGCAATCCGACTCCCTTCCCCGGTGTGCCAAATGATCCACGCAATACTAGCAAAACCCTAATTAATCAGCTATGACACACCCATACTTGGCCTCGTGGTGGCACTGTAAATCCTGGATGGTCACTCCATGAACCGGTCCTTAGATCTAAAGAAAGCAAACAAACATAACATCCAACCCATCCACATAGCATGCTTGCTTAGATCATCCATTACCATGTCATATTAACCAATTCATATTAACAATAATCTCATTAATGCATGATTAAATGGTATAGCTGTTTTCCCATCCCAATTAATTAAGAGAAGCAAAAAGGTAAAAATCCCTTCCCTACTCTCTACCATGAATTCCAGGTGACAAGGGTGGTTAAACAAAGCTAGTAATCTTCCTATCATAGGATTCCCAACAAATTGACACAAGCATGCAATTTTGAAAACAAAACATTTATTTTAGAAACAGGATCGATATGTTGAAGGATACTTGCCTTGCTCTTGTGCTTGGTTTGGGTCAAGGTCCCCAAATTCCTGGTGTTGGATTTCCTCCGCAGCACTCTCTAGCGCAAATCCGTCGAAATCGCACAAACGAACATACAAGACAAGAATTACAATCAATAAGTGCACATATATTACTAAATATGTCATGACATGCATGATTATTGAAATTGTGAAGTAAAACCTGTTAATAAGTTGCTTTTAATGTTTACTAATCAATTATAATGGTTATTAACAAGTCTACATGGGTTCGGAGTTGATTCAAATCGATTTGGAATTAATTCCGCAGAAATCAATCAGCAAAATCAGACTAGTCCGCTGAAGGGCTGGACTAATCCGCCCATCGCAGGAACAGTGAACTAGGGTTTTCTAGATCAACATGAATTTGGAGAAACAGGGTTGAATTCATGTGAGAAAGAGGAAATAGAAGGAATACCAGGTGTTTAGAACTCCAATGAATCAAGGGTTTTGGAGGCAACACTTGGATCTTGACGATCTAGGGTTGGTGAAGAACTTCATAGAGGATTGGTCGTGAAGAATGAAAACTCGATGGGGATCTTGATCCTATTTCGTTTCCTCCTCTTCTTCTTCTTGCCCGGGGTCTCCATCAACCTCCTTGGTGGCAGCTCTCCACGAACTAGGGTTTGTGGTCCTTCAATTGAGGCAAAAGGATGTAACGTCAAGGGGTGGGGTTGTATATAAAGAGGTGGAGGGCTAGGGTTTGATGGATTTCAAGTTTGTGGAGGGTGAAGGCCGCTGTGGGGTCCCACATGGGCTCCAAAAAGAGTTAGACACGACGTCCTTATGCCCACTTAAGGTAAAACACAAAAACACATCATGAAACAAAAGATCAACTTAGAATCGCGATCACCGGACAAGTCCGCAAGAGGTCGGACTAGTCCGAAGATTGACAAAGGCAAAAATGGACAAGTCTGGACTATATCGAACAAGTCTGAACTTAGTCAGAGGAAAATCAGACAAGTCTTGCCAACACCGGGCAAGTTCCATTTTAGTCAGAGGGAAAATGGACAAGTCCGGACAAGTCCAGGGATTTAGCAAAATTTCCAAGGAATTGGAATTTTGAACTAGTCCGCAATGGACCGGACAAGTAAGAAACTGTACAGAGGAAGAAACTGGAATAGTCCACACAAAAACGGACATGTCCGAGTGAGGTCGGAGAGAAATCGGACTAGTCCACACCAAAACCGGACTAGTCTGCACTTCTAAGAACTTTTGAGTGCGGTTTTACTCTAAATCCATTTTAAACTTGTTCCTTTTTATGTGGATTAATGTTAAACATGTATAATGATGGATGCAGGGAATGATGCATGAAAATGAGGGTGTTAAAAACCTACCCCCTTAAAATGAATCCTGCTCTCGAGATTCGACGTGGAAGAGAAAAGATAGGGAAACTCCTTCTTGAGATCATCCTCCAACTCCCAAGTTGCCTCTTATTCTGTGTGATTCTTCCATTAAACTTTATACCATCTAATAACCTTGTTCCTTGTGACCCTTTCCTTGGTTTACAAGATTTTGACTGGTTGCTCGGCGTAAGTCAAATCTGCCTCTAGTCCCAATTCTTCCATTGGCACTTGTTCTTCTGGTACCCTAAAGCACTTCTTGAGCTGGGAAACATGAAAGACATCATGAACATCTGATAAGTGAGCTGACATCTCCAATTGATATGCAACTTCTCCTCATTTGTCAAAAATCTTGAACAGACCAATGTATCGAGGTGCTAGCTTGCCTCTTATGTTAAACCTCTTATGACCTCTCATGGGTGATACTTTGAGATATACAAAGCCTCCTACTTCGAAGGCTAGCTTCCTTCTCCTATTGTCTGCATAGAATTTTTTCCTTGATTGAGCAGCTCTCAAATTTTGTGGATGATCTGAACTTGTTTCTCAGCTTCTAGCAGCATATCAGGTCCCAATACTTGATTTTCTCCTGTCTCATTCCAAAACAAATGTGTCCTACATTTCCTCCCATACAGTGCTTCATAGGGTGACATTTTCAAGCTTTCTTGATAACTGTTGTTATATGAAAATTCCGCATATGGCAAGCTCTTGTCCCAACTTTTCCCATGCTTTAAAGCACAAGCTCTTAACATATCCTCCAAAATCTGATTCGTTCCCTCGGTTCGTCCATTGGTTTTTGAGGGTGATATGCTAAGCTGAAGTTCAACTTTGTACCCAATGCTTCATGCAATTTCTGCCAAAACCTGGAGGTAAATTGAGAACCTCTATCCGACACTATCTTCTTCGAAACTCCATACAAACATACTATTCTTCCCATATACAGTTCAACCAACTTCTCCCCACTGAAGATGGTCTTTATGAGAATAAAGTGGGCTGAATTAGTTAACTGATCCACAATTACCCATATGGAGTCATAACCGGATTGGGTACGCTGTAACCCAACTATAGAGTCCATTCCAATCTCTTCCCACTTCCATCTCGGAATCTTCAATGGCTACAATAATCCAGCTTGCCTTTGGTGTTCCGCCTTCACCTGTTGGCACACATCACATGATGCTACATATTCAGCTATGTCCGTTTTCATGCTGGCCCACCAATAACATGTCTTCAAATCCCTGTACATCTTTGTACAACCGGGATGAATTGAGTATGGCGAGTCATGTGCCTTTTTTAATATCGTCTCCCGAATATGCTTCACATTAGGCACGACAATCCCTTTTACAAGCCATAAAGTGCCAAAGGATTATCGGACTAGTCCAGACTTCATCGGACTAGTCCGGGGAATATTGGACTAGTCCGGACCTGTAGAAACTTGTGCAGTGAGAGTGTTTTATTTTGCTTGAGCTCTTGGGATGTGTTTCTCCAACACACTCCATACACAAAAAGTATTCTATTCATCTTCTTCAGCTCTTTTCAACTTGATTCATCACTTTCCATTCTTTTTGTGCTTACATCATAATTTCATCAAAACCTGCGCTCATCTTAATAATTTGGTTAGGATCTCATTTGTTTGTCATAATCAACCAAAACCCACAAGGGATGCCTAGATGCACTTTCAGTCTCCCCCTTTTTGGTGATTGATGACAACCAATTGAGATTTCACAAATAAGATTGAAAATCCATATTTTCATAAAGTGTGCACATATGAGCTTGGAACGAATTAAGCAATGAAAACATAAGACATATGTGCACTCTTTATGGTGGGGTGCAAAACTAAGTGTGTGTAAGAGATATGCGTGATGAGAACGAGATAATTGACATAATCATAACAACATTAGCAGAATTTCAAAGCATAAACACAGACTATACCAAATTATCATCACAAACTCCATAAACATGACTGGAACCATAATAAGAGCATAATAGCAGTTTTACAACCCAAAAGTAGCAAAATTTCAAAAGAAACACAATTTGACTTCTCATCTCTCAAACTACTGCTAGACCTAATGACTCCCCCTCAATCTCTCCCCCTTTGGCATCAAGCCACCAAAATGAAGGAGAGGAGGGATCTAGCAATCGCCGTCAACTCACTCCTCGCTGTCGGTCCTCTCACTGTCATCATTGTCATCAGATCGATGATAAGGAGGATGAGAACCACTTGCAGTGCTCCCAATGCCAAAATAGGCAAGTTTAGAAGGTGAGAGGGGTGGAAGCTCCGAGAAGTTAGAAGGAGAGTCCTCGAAGATGACAAGAGACCCAATAGGCTTAATCTCCAGCTTTTTGCATATGGCTTTGACATTTGGCTTTATGTATCTCGTATCTTCTTTCCTTGCCTTGTTCAACTTGTGGACTTTCACCTCAGCCTTCTTGAAGGAGCCAAAGATGGCGGCCAAGTACTTCAAGATTCCACATGGAGACCCCTTTCTTGGAAGTAGTATCTCTTGAACTTGGTGGGGGTCTTGCTTCAGCTTGGGCCCTCCTGGGAGCCTCCTCACTAGATACAGGGGATGGAGTAGCTGGGAGAGTGGCTTGGGATAGCTTCTGGGGCCTTAGAGGAGTGTGCTCAACATCCTTGACAAAGTCGATTCCTGTGACCTTTTCTATCATAAACATGATATAGGGCGCATAGACACAGGGTTAGGGGTGCAAGAGATGTTCACCATGTCGTTCCAGATATAGTCGAAGACATCAAATTTCTTGTTCTTGCTTATCACCTTCATTAGTGTCCTCAGGTAACCTTGAACACTTCTTGCATCTCCATCTTGTGGAGCTATTGTCTTCCTCAGCACCCTATTTAGAGCCATGAAGAAGGACTTCATGTTCTTGGTTGATGGAGGGTTGTACTTTAGGCAGGTGTCATATAGGAACTCCATCTTGTCCTTCTCCAGTACGCCAATGTTGTGGATGATGAGATCATTGTTGCCAGTGTCTTCCAGGTGAAGCAATCTTTCAAACTCATCATAAGTCATGGTGTACTTGGATCCTTGAGTCATCCAAGTCACCCTTTCCTCTTCATCACTGGCAAAGTAACAGGTAGCATAGAACTGAGCAATAACTTCATCATTCCAGTTGTATCTGAAGGCAAACAGATCTTTGAGGCCATGTCCCTCCACAGCATGTATCACTTCATCAAAGGCTGGGCAGCTCTTCCCCTCAAAGTGGGTACAGTCGATCCATTGGTTTCGGACCACCAGAGTCTTCATCTTAAGATACACGAAACTATAATAGTCCACGTGGAAGTTTCTCCAGAACATTGCATCAACTGCCTTTCTGGATCTGCTGTAGCAGTCAATTGTCCTGAGCTTTGAAGCGACATCGCGTCCTTTGCCATTGAACCTTTCTTCAGTGGGGTCTCTGGTCCCCTTCCTTGGAGCACTCATTTGTAGAGGGCCAGTCGGACCGGTGGCTATCCCTTTTTCTTTGCCCTTAGCTTGGCGGGGAGCTGCCAGGATGGGGCCAGCTGCATCCTTTCCTTTGGATGCAGGCTTCTTGGCCATGACCTTTCATCGCACTTGATGTTGAGTGGGCGACGGGTCAGCTGCACGGTGTTGGCGCTTTTTGCTTGGCCCGTCAAGGACAGAAGCAATGACTCTTGGTCCAAATCGGCCTCAAAGTCGTAGATCTCATCATTGGAGCTCGATAGTGTCCTGACAAATGGATTATACAATGCATGGATGAGGATTGATGGCAAGGAAATGCATTGAGTAATTGGAATTTAGGGTTGAGTTCAGTTAAAAATCGGACTTGTCCGGTGCTCAAGTGCGGACTATTCTGGAGTACCTGACATGTCCGTACTGAGACCGGACTAGTCCGGTGTTCAACTGTTCAAACCCTAACTAGCAAATCAATGGTTGTTCTCGATGCAAGAATAGCTCATGGTAGATGTAATACAACAAGGAATCATGTATTAACAAGTGAAACTAAGCTATTTGGTCCACAACACAAGAAATCAAAGGTTCTAGGGTTTTGGAGAAAGTTTACCAAAATCCTTCGATTCTTGAGGTTATAGGCATTGTTGGTGCGGACAAGTCTGTGGTCCACGATCCCCTTGCGATGAAGATCGTTTTCCACAGAGAGTTGAAGAGATTTGGTGGAGAAAGCGCCAAATGACCTTGGGGGCACATGAGTGAAGAGAGAGAGTATGAGGGAAGTTGTGAGGATGAAGGAAATTAGGGTTTGGCAGCCCTAGGGTTATGGAGTCATAAAATCGTACTACTCCATGGTTAATCGGACTAGTCCGAACTAACGGATCTCTGCAGACTAGTCTGAAGTTTGCAGACTAGTCCGAGCAACCACAAACTAGTCCCTGGTCACCGGAACAAAAACATCTATCCCATTCTTATATTCGAAGGTGCTTACAAAGAAAATAGGGGGCAAAACACACAAATAATCTTGATGAATATGATCAGTAAACATCCAACAATCAAGCTATGACCATAATTCACCAATATCAAGTAATTGAAATAGTTTTTTGGAGAAAATAGAGAGAGATGATTTTTAAAACACAACCAATAGATTTTGAAGATGGCATCTAGGTATGCAAGTTTTCATGCCACATTTTGAGCATCAAGGATATTTAGTTCATTTCAGAGCTCGCAAAAACGTTTTTCATCAAGTGGCTTGGTAAAGATATCGGCTAATTGTTTTTTGGTGTTGACAAGGGAAATGGTTATGTCTCCTTTCATTGAGTGGTCTCTTAAAAAGTGATGCGGATGACTATGTGTTTGGTCCTAGAGTGCTCAATGGGTTATGCGCAATTTTAATAGCACTCTCATTATCACAAAGGAGTGGAATATGGCTCATATTGTAACTGTAATCCCTTAAAGTTTGTCACGCCCAAAGGAGTTGTGCACAACAACTCCCGGCTGCAACATACTCCGCTTCGGCCGTGGATAAAGCAATGGAGTTTTGTTTCTTGGAGGACCAAGAAACTAGGGATCTACCTAGGAATTGGTATGCACTGGAGGTATTTTTTCTATCTACTTTGCATCCGACATAATCTGCATCGGAGTATCCAATGAAATTGAACTTGGAACCTTTAGGATACCGAAGGCCTAAGTTGGGTGTATGAACTAAATATCGCAAGATTCTTTTTACGGCTGTCAAATGACACTCCTTAGGATTGGCTTGAAATCTTGCACACAAACATACACTCAACATAATGTTGGGCCTAGATGCACATAAGTAAAGTAGGGATCCAATCATGGAGCAATATACCTTTTGATCCATGTTTGGTCCATCTTCACTGAGGTCCAAGTGTCCATTTGTTGCCATGGGAGTCTTTATAGGATTCGCCTTGTCCATTTCAAACTTTTTGAGTATGTCTTGAGTGTACTTGGTTTGGCTTATGAACGTCCCTTCTTTTGTTGTCTCACTTGGAATCCCAAGAAGTATCTCAATTCTCCCATCATGGACATCTCGATCTGTCATAATCTTACTAAATTCTTCACAAAAGGATTTGTTAGTTGAACCAAATATAATATCATCAACATAAATTTGACAGATAAATAAATCATTGTCAAAGTGCTTGGTGAACAATGTGTGATCAGCTTTGCCAATCTTAAATCCATTTTCAATTAAAAAATCTCTAATACACTCATACCAAGCTCTAGGAGCTTGTTTGAGGCCGTAGAGAGCCTTACGCAGTTTGAACACATGGTCGGAGAACTCTTGATCTTCGAATCCGGGGGTTGCTCCACATACACCTCCTCCTTGATTGGTCCGTTGAGGAAGGCGCTTTTCACATCCATTTGATAGAGCTTGAAATCATGGTGAGTAGCATATGCAAGTAATATTCTAATCGATTCAAGCTTAGCTACGAGAGCAAAAGTTTAGTCGAAATCCAAACCTTCGACGTGTGATTACCCTTTGGCCACAAGTCGTGCCATATTTCTTGTCACCACCCCGTGTTTGTCTTGCTTGTTGTGGAATACCCATTTAGTGCTGATGACGTTGAACTTGGGCCTTCCGACAAGTTCCCACACCTCGTTCCATTTGAAGTTGTTCAATTCTTCTTGCGTTGCCATCACCCAATCCAGATCTTTCAATGCATCTTCAACCCTGTGAGGTTTAAAAGAGGATACAAACGAGTAATGTTCACAAAAATTAGCAATTCGAGATATAGCTGTTAGTCCCTTTTGGATGTCACCGACTATGTTGTCGACGGGGTGATCTCTTTGGATGCATTGGTGTACTCTTGGATGTGGCGCTTGTGGTCTTTAATCTTCATGGTCATCTTCTTCTCCCCCTATATGGTTGCCCTCATTGATTTGTTGGTCACCCCAATATTCATGAGGTTGATCTTGTGTAGAAGCTCCCCGTTGATCCATTACCTCCACTTGTGGTTCATCTTTTTCATTTGCATTTGGAGGTGGCGCTTGTGGTCGAACATCGCCCAACACCATTCTTCTCAACGCTTGACATGGAGCTTCTTCTCTATCTAGCACACATTATTCAACTTGCTCTTCTTGAAAGCCGTTAGTTTCATCGAACACTACGTCGCATGCTACTTCAACAAGTCTGGAGACCTTGTCGAAGACACGATAGGCGTAATAGTTCGAATCATAGCCAAGCGAGAAACCTTCATAAGACTTCGAAGTGAACCTTGAAGTCCTAGGCTTCTTGTTTAAGATATAACATTTAGAACCAAAAACTCGAAAATAGGAAATATTAGGCTTGTTACCGGTATGTAGTTCATATGACGTTTTCTTGAGTAGGCGATGAAGATAGAGTCGATTTATGGCGTGACAAGTGGTGTTGATCGCTTCAGTCCAAAATTGATCTGAAGTCTTGTACTCATCAAGCATTGTCCCCGCCATCTCTATGAGGGTTCGATTCTTCCTTTCGGCTACTCCTTTTTGTTAAGGGGACTACGGTGCTGAAAATTCATGTTTTATGCCTTCTTCTTCTAGGTACTCCTCAACTTGGATGTTCTTGAACTTCGAGCCATTGTCACTTAGTATGTTCTTGATCTACAATGAAAATTCATTTTGGCTCACGCTTGAGAAACTTCTTGAGGGTTCCTTGTGTTTCTGTCTTATCATGCAAAAATAAAACCCACGTCGGGCGGAAAAAATCATCAAAAATCACTAAACTGAATTTGTTACCACCGGTGCTTATGTAAGCAATTGGACCAGATAGATCCATGTGAAATGGCTCGAGTGGTCTTGTCGTTGTCATTACCTTCTTTGCGGGATGGGGTGCTCCTACTTGCTTCCCGGATTGGCACGCTCTACAAGGCCTGTCTTTCTCAAAAACAACATCCTTGAAACCTCAGATCTGATCGCCCTTAAGGAGTTTTTGAAGATTCCTCATACCAACATGTGCTAGCCGTCTATGCCACAGCCAACCCATGTTGGTCTTTGCAATAAAGCATGTGTCAAGTTTGGCTTTATCTTTGTTAAGTCAACAAGATAAAGCTTTCCCTTTAACACACCCTTGAATGCAATCGAGTCACACTCCTTCTAGTGACGGTCACACCCTCATTAGTGAACAAGCAATTATAACCCTTGTCACATAATTGAGATATGGACAATAGGTTATAATATAAGGAATCGACATGTAAAACATGAGAAAGAGTGTGTTGAGATGATATTGCAGTTTTACCGGTACCGAGCACCCTTCCTTGACTGTTGTCTCTAAAATAGAAGCCTTCACTTGGATCTTCATTTTCTTCATATTCAATGACCATCCTTCTTTCTCCGGTCATGTGGTTGGTGCATCCACTATCTAGCACCCATTTTCCTCCAATAGAGGAGTAGGCCTGGAAAAACAAATTACGCCCTGGTTTTAGCTACCCAAGCTTGCTTGGGTCCTTTGAGGTTAGTTACAAGCGATTTGGTCACCAACACATGAGACTTGGTGTTCCCATGGTGTGGCCCAACATGTTTAGCATAAACTCTACCGAAATTACTTTTCAGGAGAACATATGATGCGTCAAAGGTTCTAAACAATAGTTGTTGCTCATATGTGTTAACATTTTTGTACTTGTCAACATTATTAGGATTTCTAGCTTGAGAGGAGTTTCCCTTGACAAAAGCAATGTGATCCTTGTTATTCCTATGGCTTCTAGCCTTTTGCTTTTCACCATAAGAATACCCAATGCCATATTTAACATTAGGAGGTCTTGTGGCAAAGTATGCACTGCGTGCATAGTTGACCTTCTCCTTGTCAAATATGCCACTACGCGAAGGATGCTTGTCCTTTGTCAAGTTCGACTTATCCTTCAAGTTAGTGTCAATTTTAGCATGTGAACAAGAAACAGTAGTTTCAGTTTTTAGAAGTTGATAGGGTGAGCTTAAAGAGGATGAAGGGTCACTTTGCTTGAGTAACTTAACTTGTACCTCAAGGATCTTGTTAACTTTGGTTAAGTTAGCAAGTTCATCCTTGATGATTACATTTGAGTCGCTTAACTTCAAGCAAGCTTCCTTGCTTGAAGCTAACTCAAGCTCTAGTGACTTGCTTCGCTCCTTTTCAAGTTCAAGGAGCTTTTTGATCTTAATATACTCCTCCTTTTGAAGGATGATCATATCTTCTTGGCGATCAACAATCTCCTCCTTATCAATAAGTTATCCATCAAGAATTTCATTTTTGCAGCAGTTTTCTTATCTAAGCCAACAAGCATATCTTCATTATCACTATAAGCATTACTATCGCTAGAGTAAGAATGCGAGGATGAAGATTTAGTTGTTACCTTTCTTTTACCTTCCTTTGCCATTAGACATGTGTCGTTGTCCTTTATTGCGCCAATAGTTGGGAAGAGGGTGGATTTGTTTGTTGTCTTCTTGATGGCTATGCTAGCCATCTCCTCTTCCTCTACGAATAAGGACTCGTCATTGGAGTCCCACTCCTTTCCTAGGTGTGCGTGTCCGATTTGCCTTTTCTTCTTGAACACCTTCTTGGGTTGAGGCTTTGTATCCTTGGTCTTCTTCTTGTTTTCTTCATAAGCACAATCAACTATAAAGTTGTTACACCCTCATTTTCATACATCATGCCCTACATACACTCATATACATGTTTAACATTAACCCACAACAAGAGGAACGAGTTTAAAATTGATTTGGAACAAAACCGCACTTAAAACGCAGGAAAGTGCGGACTAGTCCGATTTTGCTGAGGACTAGTCCGATTTCTCTCTGACTAAAAACGGACTTTTCCGTTTTGCTGCGGACTAGTCCGATTTTGCCTCTGGAAACCTTCAGACTTGTCCGATTTTGTGAGGACTAGTCCGATATTCCAATAATCCTTGAAAAATTGCTAAGTCCTTGGACTTTTCCGGACTAGTCCGGTGTTCCAGCGGACTTGTATGATTTCCTCTCTGTTTAACGTCAGACTTGTCAGATTTTTGGCCAGACTTGTCCGATATTTCGCGACTCCGAGTTGATCTTTTGTTTTATGACTTGTTTCTTGGGTTTCACGTTAAGTGGGCCTAGGTACGTCATGCCTAACTCTTTTAGAGCCCATGTGGGACTCTAAATCGACCTCTACTCATCCCAAACTCAAAATCCATCTAACCCTAGCCTCCACCTCTATATAAACAACCCCACCCCTTGGTTCGACATCTATTTGCCACTTTTCCACCACACCCAAACCCTAGTTCGTGGAGAGCCACCATCAAGGGGGGCGGAGAAGATCCCAAGCAAGAAGAAGAAGAGGAGGAACCGAAAGAGGATCAAGATCTCCATCAAGCTTTCGTTCTTCATCACCAATTCATCTCCAAGTTCATCACCAACCCTAGATCATCAAGATCCAAGTGTTACCTCCAAGTTTCTTGATTCATTGGAGTCCTAAACACATGGTGTACCTTCTATTCTCTTTTCATTACGTGAATTCAAGCCCTAATCTCCAAATTCACGTCGATCTAGAAAAACCCTAATCTGCCGATCTCGCAGAGGGCGGACCTGTCCGGTCCCTAGCGGACTAGTCCGATCTTCTTGGTTAAATTGTGTTGAATTAATTCTAAAATTTGATCTAATCAACCCCAAACCTGTATAAACTTGTTAAAAGCTATTAGAAATAGTTAGTTATCATTAAAAGCAATCTAGTAACAAGTTCTACCTTGCATTTGCATCAATCATGCATGTCATGACATATTGAGTAATATTTGTGCACTCTTTGATTGTGTTTCTTGTCTTGTATGTTTATTGTGCGGATTAGATGGATTTGCGCTAGAGAGTGCCGCGGAGGCTCTACAGCACCAAGAGTTTGAAGGCTTTGACCCTAATCAACCGCAAGAGCAAGGCAAGTGTCCTTGAAGCATATTGATCCTATTTTTAAAATAAATGTTTTGTTTGCAAAACTGCATGTTGTGTCAAATTCATGAGAATCCTATGATAGGAAGTTTACTAGAATTGTTTACCCACCCTTGTCACCTGGAATTATGGTAGAGAGTCAGGATGGGCTTTTTACCTTTTGCTTCGCTTAATCAACTGGGATGGGAAAACAACTATACCACTCAATTTAATTATGCATGGATGAGACTATGGTTAACATGAACTGGTTAAAAATGATATGGTAATGGGTGATCTAAGCAAGCGTGGTATGTGGATGGGTTGGATGTTATGGTGGTTTGCTTTTCAAATGATTAATTTCATATTCTAGTGACTCAATTTTAACAGCATTGCTCCTAAGCTTTTTATCCTTTTTCTTAACAATAACAACAGCACAGGAAATAGCATCACACATTTCATCACAAGTAGGACATACCTCTTCGTTGTCACTGTTGTGTTCTGCATCCTCCATACTTGATCTTGATTTTCCCACCATGAAGCACAAGTTTGCTAGATCATCTTCATCTTCTTCTTTTCCAATGTCTACATCACTCGAGCCAAGTTCTTGAAGTGCGGTGATGAAACTGTTTATCAGTTTGCGTCCTGTAAAACCCTTATTCTTCTTGTTGGTGTTGCCAGAAGAGGAGTTGACTTTATTCTGCTTTTCATTACGGGTAGAAAGACCTGAAAGGTTAGGAAAATTTGTACAAAAGTTTCCTGTCTTAACACATTCAAAGCATCATTGAGGTTCGGAGCTTCCTCTCCTTCTAGTTCTCACATTTTGCATGCTTTTGAGAACTGAGTAGAGATGAGTGCTAGCTCATCTTCTAGAAATTCTTCAATCTGTTCCAGGGTTAGTGAAGATAGCAAAGCAAGTGTATTGCTAGATGAAGATAGGCCAGAGCTAGTCTTATCACGTTGAGAAACAAATGCAAGAGACTTGTTGGGGTTCTTACGTGAGATTATGTCAATTTTATAAGTTTTCAATTTAGAATATAGCACATCTAATGCAAGTGTACTCATGACAGTAGATTCACGAATAGATGTGTCTTTCATCTCCCAAATTGACATGTCAAATGCACTTAGTAATTGCCTAGCATTCTCAGCATCTGAAAAATTTACATTGACGCTACGCAAGTTGCTGAGAACTTTATTAAAGCGAGCAAAGAGGTCATTAATGGACTCTTCGGGTTGCATCTCGAAGCGCATGTATTCTTTCTTGAACAAATCCTTCCTTACCTCCTTGATCATGTTGGATCCTTCGTGGTAGTCACAAAGTGCTCTCCACACATCGTACGCCGATCGGAGGTGTGCAACATGGTCAAAGTCGCTTTGAGTTAGTCCTTGGATTATCAAGTTGCGGGCTTTGTTGTTGTTGTCGACATCTCTTAAGTTTGTAGCCGTTACTTGATCATTCGATGGCACATCGTAAGGCTTGTACACCTTTTCCCCTATCGTGAAGCCTTGCACCTGGATAAAAGCTTCCGTGTGTGCCTTCCAAACCTGGAAATCAATGCAAACAAACACACAAGGTTTTGCTGAGTATTTATCAATGAGGATTAGTAAATAACACGTGCAAATCACAAAGATTAGAGCGTCGTGGCTCTGATACCAATTGTAGGATCGAAGAGCATGTGAAAAGCTACCAGAGGGAGGGTGAATGGTAGATTAAAACTTTTTTAGTGGAAGCAACAAAAAAAAACCTCGACGGAAAATCAATCTGTTAAGAAATTGTGTGTGCAACTAATCTAGACGTGATCAATTGTGACAAACAATTATATATTGTGTAGAATCAAGTCAAGAAAACTTCACAACAAGAATCACGAAAATCCGTTGAGAGAAACTCAAGTTACAGTCGAAAGATCGAACAAAAGTCAATCTGGTCTACCCAAGAAAGACAGATCTTTAACATTGCAAAGAAACTCATGTAGATCAAAAACCACAAAACTTCTTAAGGGTTCCTTGAGTTTCTGTCTTATCATGCAAAACGAAAAATAGAAGCGCGAAAAGTCATCAACAATTACTAAGCCATATTTATTACCACCGATGCTTATGTAAGCAATTGGACCAAATAAATCCATGTGAAGTAGCTCGAGCGGTCTTGTTGTAGTCATGACATTCTTTGTGGGATGAGGTGCTCCAACTTGCTTCCCGGCTTGGCACGCGCTACAAGGCTTGTCTTTCTCAAAAAACAACATCCTTCAAACCTCGGATGTGATCGTCCTTGAGGAGTTTTTGAAGATTCCGCATACCAACATGCGCTAGCCGTCTATGCCACAGCCAACCCATGTTGGTCTTTGCGATCAAGCAAGTGTCAAGTTCGGCTTTATCTTTGTTGAAGTCAACAAGGTAGAGCTTTCCCTTTAACAAACCCTTGAATGCAATGGAACCATCACCCCTTCTAGAGACGGTCACACCCTCATTAGTAAACAAGCAATTATAACCTTTGTCACATAATTGAGATATGGACAGCAGGTTATTATCTAAGGAATTGACATGTAACACATGAGAAAGAGTATGTTGAGACGATATAGCAATTTTACCAGTACCGAGCACCTTTCCTTGACTGTTGTCTCCAAAATAGATGCCCTAGCTTGGATCCTCATTTTCTCCATACTCAACGAACATCCTTATTTCTCCAGTCATATGGTTGGTACAACCACTGTCTATCATCCATTTCGATCCACCGGAGGAATAGGCCTACAAAAACAAATCATGCCTTGGTTTTAGGTACCAAAGCTTGCTTGGGTCCTTGGAGGTTGTTCACAAGAGATTTGGGCACCCACACATGAGACTTGTGTCCCCATGGCGTGGCCCAACATAATGAGCATAAACTTTACCAAATATACTGCTCATTAGAACATAGGATGCATCGAAAGTCCTGAATAATAGCTGTTGTTGCTGTTTATGAGCAGAACTAGTCTGGGAAAGTGGACTTGTCCAGAGTACCAGACTTGTCCGTATATGGACCGGACTAGTCCGGTTATTGTATGTGTTGACTATTTTGGACTTATTAGCATTATTGGTCATTCTAGCTTGAGAGGAGTTTCCCTTCACAAAGGCAATACTTTCCTGGTTATTTTTATGGCTTCTAGCATATTGCTTTTCACCATAAGAATAACCAATGCCATATTTGACATGGGGAGGTCTTGTGACCAAGTATACACTACGTGCATATTTGATCTTCTCCTTGTCAAATATGCCACTTCGGGAAGGATGCTTGTCCTTGGTAGAGGTTGACTTTTCCTTCAAGCTAGTGTCAATTTTAGCACATGAACAAGTAATAGTAGCTTCAGTTTTAAGTGGTTGAGAAGGTGAGCTTGAAGAGGATGAGGGGTCACTTTGTTTGAGTGATTCAACTTGTACTTCAAGGATTTTGTTAACCTTGGATAGGTTAGCAAGTTCGTCCTTGATGGTGGTGTTTGAGTCGCTTAACTTCAAGCAAGCTTCCTTGCTTGAGGCTAACTCAATTTCCAGTGACTTGCCATGCCCCTTTTCAAGTTCGAGAAGTTTGTCAAGTTCAAGATATTCCTCCTTTTGGGAGATAATCATATCTTCTTGACAGTTGGTCAACTTCTCCTTCTCAACAAGCTGATTAGGTAGAAATTTCATTCTCGCAGCTGTTTTCTTATCTAGCCCAAGGAACATGTCTTCATTATCACTAGCTACTTCATTATCACTAGAATAGGAATGCAAGGAAGAGGATTTGGTTGTTACCTTTCATTTAGCTTCCTTTGCCATGAGGCAAGTGTTGTTGCCCTTCCATGTGCCTAGAGTTGGGAAGAGGGTGGACTTCTTGGATGTCTTCACGATGGCTATGCTAGCCATCTCCTCTTCCTCTTCGGATGAGGACTCGTCATTTGAGTCTCACTCCTTTCCTAGATGCGCTTGTCCAGCTTGCTTCTTTTTCCTAAAGAATTTCTTGGGTTGAGGTCTTGTTTCCTTTGTTTTCTTCGTATGGGCAATCAACTATAAAATTGTCATACTCACCACAGTTATAGCATGTCTACCTCAACTTTGGTCTTGACTTCTCTTTGTACTTTCCTTCACTTGATTTTACCCCTTGTCTTTTCTTCATCATTTTCTTGAATCTCTTCATAAAGAGGATCATGTCCTCTTCGTCAATGTCGCTGCTCTCGTCATCGCTGTCTTCTTTTTGTTGAGCTTCTCGAGCTTCTTTAGACAAGGGCTTGCAAGTGGAATTCAAAGCGACCACTTTCTTCTTTGCCAATGTGAGGTCGGCAATCTCCTTGGCATGCTTTGCTTGCTTTTCCATCATCTCGAAATTTATGATTTTCCCAAGCAGCTCATCCGGGGTCATTTTCTTGTACCCGGGGCTTTCTCTAATCATCGAGCACAATGTGACGTTGCAAGGCATAAAAGTTCTAAGGATGAGCTTTACTACCTCGTGATCATTCCACTTCTTGCTTCCGTATGCTCGAACCTTGTTGATGAGTGTCTTTATCCGGTTGTACATGTCTTGCGGCGACTCATCTTCTTCAATGGCGAATCATCCCAATTCACCATCGATCATTTCGATCTTCGCCTCTCGCACATGATGATCGCCTTCATGTGCAGTTTGCAATGTATCCCAGATTTCTTTCGCAATCTCGAGCCCATCCACCTTGGTGAACTTGTCCCGACTTAGTGATGAGGTGATGACTGCTGCAGCTTGGGCATTTCGATGGATTGCTTGCTCTTGGCTAGGGGTGAGCTCCTCATCATCGTCGGGGATATCTATTCATGTAACCACAATGTGCCACAAGCTGGGATTGAGTGAGATCAAGTGCATTTTCATGTTTTGCCTCCACATTGAGTAGTCATTGCCATCAAAGTGTGGTGCTTTTCCAAGGGGAATAGATAGGTAGTGATTATTGTTAGAATTTAAACGATCATAATTAAAAGGATATCGGGAGTAGTCGGTGCGACTACTCCCCTTCTTCTTCTTCTCGTCCTCGACCTGCACTTTCCCTTTCGAGAGAGCTTTCTTCTTGAGGAGTGCATTGAGTTCAAGCGTCTCCTCATCATCATCCTTGAAGTCCTGGATGGCGTTGAGGAGCTTCTCCAATTTTTGATCTTTTTCGTCTTCAACCTTCTCTTGGTTGAGACTCTTGTGCACATCCTTCATGTCCGACATTTTCTCTTTGAGTGATTAGTCTCTTGCGAAGAGTCCTGCTCTGATACCAATTGAATGTGACCTAGAGGGGGGTGAATAGGCCTTTTTGAATTTTAGTCGGAACCTGCAACACTTAACAAACGGATCAAATCCCGAGATATCGGACTAGTCCAGTAGAGTGCAGACTAGTCCAGTGCGTGCAGACTAGATTGATCAAGTTTGATCAATGATTTCAATACAAGCATAGTATGCAGCGGGATATAGTATGTAAATTGAAAGTATTGAGTCAATGAAATTAACTATAGTACAAATTAACTTTGATTTGAATGTTTTAACGTAAGATGGAAAAGATCAATCAAACCCTAGAATATGATATGAGAAACTTAAGAACAAGTTTGACACACGATTTTTATCCCGTGGTTCAGTTTCCACAGAGGCAACCTACGTCCGCGTTGAGGAGCCCACGAAAGGACTGGGCCTTCACTGACCCTAATGTCATCGAATCGCCACGAAGGCCAATTCTTCTTCCACTATCACGAAGGGGCAAATCACCAAGTTCAAGGGTCCTTCTCACAAGTTGAGGGCTCCCCAAGATTATAATTCAAATACCACCAAGAACACACTCGTAAGATCAACAATGAAACAACAAGAGTGTGTTAGAGATCAAACCCAAGAGCTCAAACGCGTGGAATCGTGTCTCTCCTTTGATCCAAAGTGAATCCTCAAGGGATTGATCCTTCTTGTGTTGGATTGCGTGGAGAGATGTGTTTTCTAGGCTCTTGGAGGGTGTGACGGCGCAGGGGGGTCAAGAGAAATGATAGTTGGGCCATGCACATCTATTTATATTAGGGTTTTCAAAAGTTACCATTAGGGTTTTGAGAGTTCGGACTAGTCCGTGGTGGATTCTGGACTAGTCCGGTGTGCGGCGTGCAAGAAACCCTAAGTGTCCAGGAATATCGGACTTGTCCGGCTAGGTGCGGACTTGTCCGATTTTAGTCAGAAAGGTTTTCGGACTTCTCCGTGGTGATATCGGACTAGTCCGGTGTGGTGATGCCCTTAGTGAATATAGGACAAGTCCACACTTGGAGGACTTGTCCGATTTTAGTCAAAGGCATTATCGGCCTAGTCCAGACATTATAGGACTAGTCCGTCGGACAAGTCCGCATTGGCTGGACTTGTCCGAACCTGTCCAGAGAGGATATCAGACTAGTCCGGTGTATATCGGACTAGTCCGTTTTTCCTGTGAAATGTGAAGTGTGTGAGAATTTTTGTGCTTGAGATCTTGGAGATTTTTACAACAACACACGCCCTACACAATGATGTATTCTATTAAGCTCTTGAGCTCTTTTCCGAATTGATCCTCATTCTCCTTTCTTTTTGGCACTTTATTCATTATTTCATTAAACATGCGCTCATCTTAATAATGTGGTTAGGATCTCATTTGTTTGTCATAAATCAACCAAAACCCACAGGGGATGCCTAGATGCACTTTCAATCTCCCCCTTTTTGGTGATTGATGACAACCAATTGAGATTTCACAGAATATGATAAAAATTGAGATTTTCATAAAGTGTGCACATATGAGCTTGAAAATTATTTAGCAATGACAACATAAGACATATGTGCACTCTTTATGGTGGGATGCAAAACTAAATGAGTGAGAGAAGTAATCATGATTATAGTGAAATAATTGACATCAATATATCAACAACAAGCATATATGTCAATTTTAGAGCAAAATCACCGATTTCATAAATATGAGCATAAATAGTTCATAGCATTGCATCACAGGACTAAAAGTACCAAAATAGCATAATATGAAGTCCTACAACCCAAAAGAGACAAAATATGCATAAATGAAGCTCTCATCTCTCAACCTATAGCTAAGACCTAGTGACTCCCCCTCAATCTCCCCGCCCCCCCCCCCCTTGGCATCAAGACACCAAAAAGGAGAGGAGGGATCTAAGATCTTTACTCGTTGTCGGTTCTCTCTTCATCTTCGTCTTCATTCTCAGGTTGAGGAGGAGAAGGAGGAGCAGATCCACTCGAACCCCCAATGCTAAAATAGGCAAGCTCGGAGGGAGTCAAAGGCCTGAGCTCGGTGAAATCTGAGGCTGAATCATCAGAAATGACTAAAGATCCAATGGGCTCAATCTCCTGTTTTTGGCAAATGTGCTTCACATTTTCTTTGATGTACCTCATATCGGCCTTCCTCGCCTTGTTCAGTTTATGGGTGTTCACTTCTGCCTTCTTGCATGAAGCAAAGATCGTTGCCAGGTACATTAGGATTCCACTAGGGGACCCTTTTTGGGGAGGGGCCCTAGTAGTGGAATCAGCCCTTGCATCACCTCTATCTCTCCTCGGAGCTTCTTCACTGGATGCAGGAGAAGGAGCAGCTTGAACTGTGGCTTGAGGAGGCTTTTGGGGCCTCAGAGGGGTGTGCTCACGTCCTTCACAAACTCGATCCCTGTGACCTTCTCAATCATGAACATCAAGTAAGGTGCATAGCCACAGGACATGTTAGGAGTATAGGAGATGTTCACCATGTCATTCCATATGTAGTCAAAGACATCAAACTTTCTATCTTTGCTTAACACTTTCATCAGTGTCCTTAGATAGCCTTGGACACTTCCTGCATCCCCATCCTTCGGGGCAATATTCTTCCTCAGAACCCTGTTGAGGACCACAAAGAATGGCTTCATATTCTTGGTGTAAGGAGGGTTGAAAGTAGAGCGGGTGTCATAGAGGAACTTCATTTTGTCCTTCTCAAGGACCCCAATGTTGTGAATGATCAAGTTGTCATTGCTTGAGATATCAATATGTAGAAACCTTACAAATTCGTCATAGGTGATGGTGTACTTGGATCCATGAGTCATCCAAGTCACCCTTTCCTCCTCATCACTGGCAAAGAAACAAGTATCATAAAATTGGGCAATGACTTCATCGTTCCAGTTGTTCCAGAAGGCAAGGAGATCCTTCAAGCCATGCCTCTCTACAGCTTGAACTACTTCATCAAAGGCTAATCAACTCTTCTTGTCAAAGTGCGCCCAATCAATCCATTGGTTGTGCACAACTAGGGTCTTCATAGTGAGGTAGACTGAACTGTAGAAATCTGCATGAAAGTTGCTCCAAAACCTAGCATCGGCAACTTTCTTGGAACGGCTGTACCAATCAATGAAATTGAGTTTGGAAGCAGTTTTGCTTCCCTTGCCGTTGAACTTCTCCTCGGAGGGATCTCTATTTCCCTGCCTCAGAGCATGCAACTTGAGAGGGCTTATCGGACCCGTGGCAATCCCTTTGCCCTTGCCCTTAGCTTGGCGAACAACCACTGAGCTAGGGCCACCACCTGCTGAGGCCTTGGAGGCAGGCTTCTTGGCGAGCACCTTGCGTCGAGTCTGAGGTGGAGAAGGTGTCGGCTCGGATGGGCGCTCTTGGCGCTTCTTGCCTTGGCCCGTCGAGGACCGAAGCAAGGCTTCTTGGTCCATCTCAGCCTCGAAATTGGAGATCTCGTCGTTGGTGCTCGGCATTGTAACACCCTAATTTTCATGCATCATGCCTTGCATACATCCATATACATGTTTAACATTAACCCATAACAAGAGGAACAAGTTTAAAATTGATTTGGAGCAAAAACGCACTTAAAAATGTAGGGAAGTGCGGACTAGTCCGGTTTTGCTGAGGACTAGTCCGATTTTTCTCTGTCTCTAAACGGACTTGTCCGTTTTTGCTGCGGATTAGTCCGATATTTGCCTCTGGACAACTTCGGACTTGTCCGATCTTGTGCGGACTAGTCCGATATTCCATGAATCCTTGAAAATTTGCTAAGTCCCTGGACTTGTCCGGACTAGTCCGGTGTTCCAGCGGACTTGTCCTTTTTTCTTTCTGACTAAGATCGGACTTGTCCGATTTTAGGCCTGACTTGTCCGATTTTCTCTCTGGACGACTTCGGACTAGTCCGATCCTGTCCGGATTTGTCTGATATTTCGCGACTCCAAGTTGATCTTTTGTTTTACGACTTGTTTCTTGGGTTTCACGTTAAGTGGGCCTAGGGACGTCGTGCCTAACTCTTTTAGAGCCCATGTGGGACTCTAAACCGGCCTCTACTCCTCTCAAACTCGAAATTCATCTAACCCTAGCCTCCACATCTATATAAACAGCTCCACCCCTTGGTTTGACATCTATTTGCCACTTTTCCACCCACCCAAACCCTAGTTCGTGGAGAGCCACCATCAAGGAGGGAGGAGAAGATCCCAAGCAAGAAGAAGAAGAGGAGGAAACGAAAGAGGATCAAGATCTCCACCAAGTTTCGTTCTTCACCACCAATTCATCTCCAAGTTCATCACAAACCCTAGATCTTCAAGATCCAAGTGCTACCTCCAAGTTTCTCGATTCATTGGAGTCCTAAACACCTGGTATACCTTCTATTATCTTTTCTTTACGTAAATTCAACCCCTAATCTCCAAATTCGCGTCGATCTAGAAAACCCTAATCTGCTGATCTCGCAGAGGGCGGACTTGTCCGGTCCCTAGCGGACTAGTCTAATCTTCCTGGTTAAATCGTGTTGAATTAATTCTAAAACTCGATCTAATCAAATCCAAACCTATATAAACTTGTTAAAAGCTATTAGAACTAGTTAGTTATCATTAAAAGCAATCTAGTAACAAGTTCTACCTTGCATTTGCATTAATCATGCATGTCATGACATATTGAGTAATATTTGTGCACTCTTTGATTGTGTTTCTTGTCTTGTATGTTTATTGTGTGGATTAGACGGATTTGCGCTAGAAAGTGCCGCGGAGGATCTACATCATCAAGAGTTTGAAGGCTTTGATCCTAATCAACAGCAAGAGCAAGGCAAGTGTCCTTGAAGCATATTGATCCTGTTTTTAAAATAAATGTTTTGTTTGCAAAATTGCATGCTTGTGTCAATTTGATGGGAATCCTATGATAGGAAGTTTACTAGAGTTGTTAAACCACCCTTGTCACCTAGAATTTATGGTAGAGAGTCGGGAAGGGCTTTTTACCTTTTGCTTCGCTTAATCAACTGGGATGGAAAAACAACTATACCACTCAATTTAATTATGCATGGATGAGATTATGGTTAACATGAACTGGTTAAATATGGTATGGTAATGGATGATCTAAGCAAGCCTGGTATGTGGATGGGTTGGATGTACGGTGGTTTGCTTGCTTTAGATCTAAGGACCGGCTCATGCGAGAATAAGCCAGGACTACAGTGCCACCACGAGGCCAAGTATGGGTGCGGCGTAGCTGATTAATTAGGGCTTTGCTAGTGCTGTTTGGACCATTGTGGATGCTCGGGGAAGGGGTAGTCGGATTGGGTTTGTTGATGATTGGTGGGACTACCCTGGGATCCGAATGGCTCAAGAGGGGGCCCTTGGTTGAAGATGTGCTCAGTTGGAGGCATCGCCACCGGTGAAACCTCAGTGGGGTCTAAATAGGCTAGTAATCCCTTTGTAAAGGCTATTTTGTGATCTCTTGGCCATACACCAAAGGAAGTGTAATTGGCATAAGGGAGGTTCTTTAGTCGCCGACGGGTGATGAAATCACAAACACGTGGGTAAAGTGGTACAAACTCTGCAGAGTCTAAATAAACTATCATGATAGCCGTGCTCCCGGTTATGAGCGCCTGGATGACCTACATGATTAGAGGGAAATTTGTAATTGGGATGGTTATGGTTTGATAATGGTTATGGATGGTTATGGATTTATTTTTGGTATTGAATATGGTTATTGGCAATGGTGAAATCTGGAATTATGGATGAGGATGGTGAATTGTGGACTGGTATTATGGTATTACTTATGATTATGATAGGATTACTTCACATACATGTAATATATTGCTTTTCAAATGTTTTTTATGTACTTTTCAGCACTTTGCCATTATTATTGTCGTCATTTGAATCAGCCACATGTCATACTTTCCACACTTGCTGAGTACGACATGTACTCACTCTTGCAATCCCCCCAATAGTTGCAGGTCAGGATTGGGAGTTTAATGGTGATAATGCAGAGTTCTAGGCCGTGTCTACCGTCAGCTTTGCCTGTGGTGTTGATTGGAGCTGCGCATACATACCCTGTCGCTTATGTTGCATAGTTGCTTAGTTTGCTTAATTAGTTTATTTCCGCTGCATTAGTTGAACTTGTCATTAATATTCATTAGAGCTTGTATTCGAGGATAATCTGGTTTGTGTAATAAAATTTGGTTAATTAATCTTGTTCTGTGGTAATTTTCTGTATACTCTTTTGTGATTGCACTCGTGTATGTGTGATGAACATCCTGGGCACACATATGCGTTAGCTTGGTTCAGTTTCGGAACCGGGCGTCACAGATTGGTATCAGAACCACAGGTTGACCGTAGGATGCAGCCTAGATAGAATGGACACTTTAGAGCACATAGGAGCACTCAGGAATCGATGTGTTTTTGCTTGGAGTGCTGTTTGCTATATATATTGTTTGCTTGTGTGCTTAATAGAGGATTTTGGGATGCTTTAGCATTGCCATGTCCACCTAGGCTAGTGTAGCTAGTTGGTTAGCTTCATATCCCTTGATGCATATAGTTGGGGACGTTCTCTAATTCTTACCTATTGCTTTTCTTCAGATGGTGAGGACTCGCAACCAGAGGGATGGCAATGATGAGGAGGAGAACAATGGAGTGCCTCAGAACAACATCGGACAAGGATCTACTCAGGGAGCTATCAACATTGAGCAGCTATTAGCTATGCAAAACCAGCTCATGCAGACCATGATACAGACTATGGGACAGCTGCAGGCTGGCAATATCAACAATCAGCCCCACATGCCTCCACCACCACCCCCGCCTCCTCATAACCGATTGGGAGAGTTTATGAGGACTAGGCCGCCGACCTTTGCTCAAGCCGCAAACCCTATGGATGCGGATGATTGGCTCAAGTCCGTGGAGAAGAAACTTGCTATTGTCCAATGCAGTGACCGAGAGAAGGTCCTATTTGCTTCTCATAAACTCGTTGGAGCAGCTGCAGATTGGTGGGATGCTTATTACAATGCTCATGAGAATCAAGAGAGAATCACTTGGGCCGAATTCAAGGAGAATTTTCGTTCTCATTATGTGCCCGAGGGTGTTATGATCTTGAAGAGGCAAGAATTTGAGAATTTGAGGCAAGGAAAATCAAGCGTGAGTGAATATCTCAATAAGTTCACTCAACTCTCAAGGTATGCGCCTGAGGATGTTAGTCGGGACAGCCGGAAGCAATACTTGTTCATGAGGGGCTTGAATAATGAAATCCAAGTGCAACTACTCAATTGTGACTATGCTAACTTCCAGAAGCTTGTGGATAAAGCAATTGTGGTTGAGAATAAGATCCGTGAGATGGAGCAAGAAATCAAGAGGAAGGCGTCATATCAAGGACAGTAACAAGGAAGTAATGTGCGCCCTCGCTTTGCGCCGCCCAATGCGCCTCATTACAGCTCCTCTATTCCTGCTCAGCGCCCTGGTTATGCACAGCGCCCAACTCAGTTTGTGCAGCAGCGCCCTGTTATGCAAGCACCTAGGCCTCCAATGCCTTATGAGCCTCGTGCTAATTTTCCTGCTGCAAATGCTCAAAACCAAGCTCGTCCCAACAATTCTAGTGGGGTTAAGAAGTGTTATACTTGTGGAGAAGCTGGACACTTTGCGCATCAATGTCCTAAGTCAGGCCTTGGTCAAGGAAGCAATGCGCCGAGGCAAAACCCAAGACCCAATGGAGGACAGCCACAAGGAAGCCCTGGACAGAAGAATTTTGCTCGTGGCAACGTGAACCATGTCTCTACGGAGGATGCTCAACAAGCGGATGACGTGGTCATTGGTATGTTTCTCGCCAACTCCAACCCCGCGACTATGTTATTTGATTCTGGAGCATCGCATTCATTCATTGCATCGAAGTATGTTGCCAAGTATAGTTTGCCTATCTCTCATATGAAGTTTACTCTATTGGTTAAGTCTCCTAGAGGAGAGATGAGGACAAATATAGTATGTTCAAAAATAAGCCTTAGAATAAGGGGGGTAGACTTCTCCGCCAACCTCATTGTTTTGGATTCTCAAGGATTGGACATTATACTTGGTATGGACTGGTTGAGGAAGCACAATGGAGTTATTGAGTGTGCCACAAAGACGGTGAAGTTGACTAATGAGGAAGGGATCACCGTAGAATTTGAAGCATCTCAAACCGCACCGAAGCAATTGGAGCTGAACCATGTGGACGGTGCTGCAATTGAGGAGATCCGGTAGTGTGTGAATTTTTGGATGTTTTTCCGGACGAGTTGCCAGGTATGCCACCTGATCGAGACATTGAGTTTGTCATTGATTTAATACCTGGAACTGCACCTATAGCTAAGAGGACGTATAGGATGCCTCCTATGGAATTAGCGGAGCTCAAGAAGTAGATTCAAGAGCAATTAGAGAAGGGTTTCATTCGCCCTAGCTCTTCGCCTTGGGGAGCGCCCGTTCTATTTGTGGACAAGAAGGACGGATCCCAAAGGATGTGCGTGGATTACTGAGCTCTCAACGAGGTAACAATCAAGAACAAGTACACCTTGCCACACATAGAAGACTTATTTGATCAGATGAAGGGTGCTTGTGTCTTCTCTAAGATTGATTTGAGGTCGAGATACTTTCAAATGAAGATTAGACCATCGGACATACCCAAGACAGCTTTTAGGACACGGTATGGATCTTATGAGTACACCGTGATGTCTTTTGGATTGACAAATGCACCTGCCTACTTTATGTACCTCATGAATAAGGTCTTCATGGAGTACTTAGATAAGTTCGTTGTGGTGTTTATTGATGATATTATGATCTACTCGAAGGATGAGAAGGAACATAAGGAACACTTGAGGCTTACGTTGCAGAAATTGAGGGAGCATCAATTGTATGCCAAGTTCAACAAGTGTCAGTTTTGGCTGAGAGAGATGTCATTTTTGGGTCATATAATTTCAGGAGGAGGAGTATCGGTTGACCCCGGAAAAGTGAGAGACGTGTTGAAGTGGGAACCGCCACAAAATGTCAAGGAAATAAGGAGTTTTCTTGGGATGGCTGGATATTACCGTCGGTTTATCAAGGATTTTTCCAAGATAGCCAAACCTATGACGGAGTTGCTAATGAAGGGAAAGGCGTTCCAATGGACTGAAGCTTTTCAAAACAGTTTTGAGGAGCTGAAGAAGAGGTTAACAACAGCCCCAGTTTTGGTATTGCCGGATGTAAGCAAGAGTTTTGATATTTATTGTGACGCATCAAGACAAGGGCTTGGATGTGTATTGATGCAAGAAGGTCAAGTGGTCGCCTATGCATCAAGACAATTGAAGAAACATGAGCAGAATTACCCCACGCATGATCTTGAACTAGCAGCCGTGGTACATGCATTGAAGATTTGGAGACACTATATTCTAGGACATAGGTGTGAAATTTACACGGATCATAAGAGCTTGAAGTATATTTTCACACAAACGGATCTGAACTTAAGGCAACGAAGATGGTTGGAGCTCATCAAAGATTATGATTTGGGGATCAACTATCATCCGGGAAAAGCCAATGTAGTGGCTGATGCTTTGAGTCGGAAAGGAGTAGGTCATCAACTCATAGTTCGAGAGTTACCATCGGAGTTATGCAAGGAGTTTGAACGGTTGAACCTCGGGTTGTAAATGAGATGGAGATGATGGAATTAAACCCAACCTTGGAGCAAGAAATTCGAGAAGCACAAACCACGGATGAGGAGATCAAGGAAATCAAGGAAAGGATCGTTGAAGGGAGAGAATTCAGGTTCGATGAAGACGAACATGGTACCTTATGGCTTGGAAAGAGGATCGTTATGCCTAATGTAAAGCATATTCGGGAGGCAATATTAAAGGAGGCACATGACTCGCCATACTCAATTCACCCAGGTTGTACGAAGATGTACAAAGACTTGAAGACTTGCTATTGGTGGGATAACATGAAGAAGAACATAGCCGAATATGTTGCATTGTGTGACGTGTGCCAACGAGTCAAGGTGGAACATCAAAGGCCAGCAGGGTTATTGCAGTCATTGAAGATTCCAGAGTGGAAGTGGGAAGAGATTGGTATGGACTTTATAGTTGGATTACCGCAAACCCAGTATGGCTATGATTCAATATGGGTCATTGTAGATCGGTTGACAAAATCAGCTCACTTCATTCCTGTCAAGACCACATATACCACCGCGAAGCTAGCAGGATTGTATATGGAGCATATTGTGTGCCGACATGGAGTGCCGAAGAAGATAGTCTCGGATAGAGGTTCTCAATTTACTTCCAAGTTTTGGCAAAAGTTGCATGAAGCTTTGGGAACGAGGTTGAATTTTAGTTCAGCATATCATCCTCAAACGGATGGGCAAACCGAGAGGACCAATCAGATTTTAGAGGACATGTTAAGAGCTTGTACTTTAAAGCATGGGAAAAGTTGGGACAAAAGCTTGCCATACGCGGAATTTTCATACAACAATAGTTACCAAGCAAGCTTGAAAATGTCACCATACGAAGCGCTTTATGGGAGGAGGTGTAGGACACCTTTATTATGGAATGAAGCAGGGGAAACTCAAGTATTTGGTCTGGATGTGTTGCAAGAAGCCGAAAAGCAAGTCCAAATAATTCGTGAAAACTTGAGGGCTGCCCAATCAAGACAAAAAGTCTATGCAGACAATAGGAGAAGGAAATTAGCCTTTGAAATAGGAGATTTTGTTTACCTCAAGGTGTCACCAATGAGAGGTCATAAGAGGTTTAACATAAGGGGAAAGCTCGCACCTCGCTATATTGGACCATTCAAGATTTTGGACAAAAGAGGAGAAGTAGCGTATAAGTTGGAGATGCCAGCTCATCTTTCAGACGTACATGATGTCTTTCATGTTTCTCAGCTCAAGAAGTGCTTGAGAGTACCGGAAGAACAAGTGCCTATGGGAGAACTGGAACTAGAGGAAGATTTGACGTATGCCGAGCAACCGGTCAAAATCTTGGAAACTAAGGAGAGAGTCACAAGGAACAAGGTCATTAGATGGTGTAAAGTTCAATGGAAGCACCACACAGAAAAAGAAGCGACGTGGGACTTGGAGGATGATCTCAAGAAGGACTTTCCCTATCTCTTCTCCTCCGCGTCGAATCTCGAGGGCGAGATTCATTTTAAGGGGGGTAGGTTTGTGACACCCTAATTTTCATGCATCATGCCTTACATACATCCATATACATGTTTAACATTAACCCATAACAAGAGGAACAAGTTTAAAATTGATTTGGAGCAAAACCGCACTTAAAAATGTAGGGAAGTGCGGACTAGTCCGGTTTTGCTGAGGACTAGTCCGATTTTTCTCTGTCTCTAAACGGACTTGTCCGTTTTTGCTGCGGATTAGTCCGATATTTGCCTCTGGACAACTTCGGACTTGTCCGATCTTGTGCGGACTAGTCCGATATTCCATGAATCCTTGAAAATTTGCTAAGTCCCTGGACTTGTCCGGACTAGTCCGGTGTTCCAGCGGACTTGTCCGTTTTTCTTTCTGACTAAGATTGGACTTGTCCGATTTTAGGTCAGACTTGTCCGATTTTCTCTCTGGACGACTTCGGACTAGTCCGATCCTGTCCGGACTTGTCCGATATTTCGCGACTCCGAGTTGATCTTTTGTTTTACGACTTGTTTCTTGGGTTTCACGTTAAGTGGGCCTAGGTACGTCGTACCTAACTCTTTTAGAGCCCATTTGGGACTCTAAACCGGCCTCTACTCCTCTCAAACTCGAAATTCATCTAACCCTAGCCTCCACCTCTATATAAACAGCTCCACCCCTTGGTTTGACATCTATTTGCCACTTTTCCACCCACCCAAACCCTAGTTCGTGGAGATCCACCATCAAGGAGGGAGGAGAAGATCCCAAGCAAGAAGAAGAAGAGGAGGAAACGAAAGAGGATCAAGATCTCCACCAAGTTTCGTTCTTCACCACCAATTCATCTCCAAGTTCATCACCAACCCTAGATCTTCAAGATCCAAGTGCTACCTCCGAGTTTCTCAATTCATTGGAGTCCTAAACACCTGGTATACCTTCTATTATCTTTTATTTACGTGAATTCAACCCCTAATCTCCAAATTCGCGTCGATCTAGAAAACCCTAATCTGCTGATCTCGCAGAGGGCGGACTTGTCCGGTCCCTAGCGGACTAGTCTAATCTTCCTGGTTAAATCCTGTTGAGTTAATTCTAAAACTTGATCTAATCAAATCCAAACCTGTATAAACTTGTTAAAAGCTATTAGAACTAGTTAGTTATCATTAAAAGCAATCTAGTAACAAGTTCTACCTTGCATTTGCATTAATCATGCATGTCATGACATATTGAGTAATATTTGTGCACTCTTTGATTGTGTTTCTTGTCTTGTATGTTTATTGTGTGGATTAGACGGATTTGCGCTAGAAAGTGCCGCGGAGGATCTACAGCATCAAGAGTTTGAAGGCTTTGATCCTAATCAACAGCAAGAGCAAGGCAAGTGTCCTTGAAGCATATTGATCCTGTTTTTAAAATAAATGTTTTGTTTGCAAAATTGCATGCTTGTGTCAATTTGATGGGAATCCTATGATAGGAAGTTTACTAGAGTTGTTAAACCACCCTTGTCACCTGGAATTTATGGTAGAGAGTCGGGAAGGGCTTTTTACCTTTTGCTTCGCTTAATCAACTGGGATGGAAAAACAACTATACCACTCAATTTAATTATGCATGGATGAGATTATGGTTAACATGAACTGGTTAAATATGGTATGGTAATGGATGATCTAAGCAAGCCTGGTATGTGGATGGGTTGGATGTACGGTGGTTTGCTTGCTTTAGATCTAAGGACCGGTTCTTGCGAGAATAAGCCAGGACTACAGTGCCACCACGAGGCCAAGTATGGGTGCGGCGTAGCTGATTAATTAGGGCTTTGCTAGTGCTGTTTGGACCATTGTGGATGCTCGGGGAAGGGGTAGTCGGATTGGGTTTGTTGATGATTGGTGGGACTACCCTGGGATCCGAATGGCTCAAGAGGGGGCCCTTGGTTGAAGATGTGCTCAGTTGGAGGCATCACCACCGTGAAACCTCAGTGGGGTCTAAATAGGCTAGTAATTCCTTTGTAAAGGCTATTTTGTGATCTCTTGGCCATACACCAAAGGAAGTGTAATTGGCATAAGGGAGGTTCTTTAGTCGCCGACGGGTGATAAAATCACAAACACGTGGGTAAAGTGGTACAAACTCTGCAGAGTCTAAATAAACTATCATGATAGCCGTGCTCCCGGTTATGAGCGCTTGGATGACCTACATGATTAGAGGGAAATTGGTAATTGGGATGGTTATGGTTTGGTAATGGTTATGGATGGTTATGGATTTATTTTTGGTATTGAATATGGTTATTGGCAATGGTGAAATCTGGAATTATGGATGAGGATGGTGAATTGTGGACTGGTATTATGGTATTACTTATGATTATGATGGGATTACTTCACATACATGTAATATATTGCTTTTCAAATGTTTTTTATGTACTTTTCAGCACTTTGCCATTATTATTGTCGTTATTTGAATCAGCCACATGTCATACTTTCCACACTTGCTGAGTACGACATGTACTCACTCTTGCAATCCCCCCAACAGTTGCAGGTCAGGATTGGGAGTTTAATGGTGATAATGCGGAGTTCTAGGCCGTGTCTACCGTCAGCTTTGCCTGTGGTGTTGATTGGAGCTGCGCATACATACCCTGTCGCTTATGCTGCATAGTTGCTTAGTTTGCTTAATTAGTTTATTTCCGCTGCATTAGTTGAACTTGTCATTAATATTCATTAGAGCTTGTATTCGAGGATAATCTGATTTGTGTAATAAAATTTGGTTAATTAATCTTGTTTTGTGGTAATTTTCTATATACTCTTTTGTGATTGCACTCGTGTATGTGTGATGAACATCCTGGGCACACATATGCGTTAGCTTGGTTCAGTTTCGGAACCGGGCATCACAGATTGGTATCAGAACCACAGGTTGACCGTAGGATGCAGCCTAGATAGAATGGACACTTTAGAGCACATAGGAGCACTCAGGAATCGATGTGTTTTTGCTTGGAGTGCTGTTTGCTATATATATTGTTTGCTTGTGTGCTTAATAGAGGATTTTGTGATGCTTTAGCATTGCCATGTCCACCTAGGCTAGTGTAGCTAGTTGGTTAGCTTCATATCCCTTGATGCATATAGTTGGGGACGTTCTCTAATTCTTACCTATTGCTTTTCTTCAGATGGTGAGGACTCGCAACAAGAGGGATGACAATGATGAGGAGGAGAACAATGGAGTGCCTCAGAACAACATCGGACAAGGATCTACTCAGGGAGCTATCAACATTGAGCAGCTATTAGCTATGCAAAACCAGCTCATGCAGACCATGATACAGACTATGGGACAACTGCAGGCTGGCAATATCAACAATCAGCCCCACACGCTTCCACCACCACCCCCGCCTCCTCATAACCGATTGGGAGAGTTTATGAGGACTAGGTTGCCGACCTTTGCTCAAGCCGCAAACCCTATGGATGCGGATGATTGGCTCAAGTCCGTGGAGAAGAAACTTGCTATTGTCCAATGCAGTGACCGAGAGAAGGTCCTATTTGCTTCTCATCAACTCATTGGAGCAGCTGCAGATTGGTGGGATGCTTATTACAATGCTCATGAGAATCAAGAGAGAATCACTTGGGCCAAATTCAAGGAGAATTTTCGTTCTCATTATGTGCCCGAGGGTGTTATGATCTTGAAGAGGCAAGAATTTGAAAATTTGAGGCGAGGAAAATCAAGCGTGAGTGAATATCTCAATAAGTTCACTCAACTCTCAAGGTATGCGCCTGAGGATGTTAGTCGGGACAGCCGGAAGCAATACTTGTTCATGAGGGGCTTGAACAATGAAATCCAAGTACAACTACTCAATTGTGACTATGCTAACTTCCAGAAGCTTGTGGATAAAGCAATTGTGGTTGAGAATAAGATCCGTGAGATGGAGCAAGAAATCAAGAGGAAGGCGCCATATCAAGGACAGCAACAAGGAAGTAATGTGCGCCCTCGCTTTGCGCCGCCCAATGCGCCTCATTACAGCTCCTCTATTCCTGCTCAACGCCCTGGTTATGCACCGCGCCCAACTCAGTTTGTGCAGCAGCGCCCTGTTATGCAAGCACCTAGGCCTCCAATGCCTTATGAGCCTCGTGCTAATTTTCCTGCTGCAAATGCTCAAAACCAAGCTCGTCCCAACAATTCTGGTGGGGTTAAGAAGTGTTATACTTGTGGAGAAGCTGGACACTTTGCGCATCAATGTCCTAAGTCAGGCCTTGGTCAAGGAAGCAATGCGCCGAGGCAAAACCCAAGACCCAATGGAGGACAGCCACAAGGAAGCCGTGGACAGCAGAATTTTGCTCGTGGCAACGTGAACCATGTCTCTACGGAGGATGCTCAACAAGCGGATGACGTGGTCATTGGTATGTTTCTCGCCAACTCCAACCCCGCGAATATGTTATTTGATTTTGGAGCATCGCATTCATTCATTGCATCGAAGTATGTTGCCAAGTATAGTTTGCCTATCTCTCGTATGAAGTTTACTCTATTGGTTAAGTCTCCTGGAGGAGAGATGAGGACAAATATAGTATGTCCAAAAATAAGCCTTAGAATAAGGAGGGTAGACTTCTCCGCCAAACTAATCTGCAGGGTGCGGACTAGTCCGGGTAACCACGGACTAGTCCGTGGTCACCAGAACAGAAATGCTTAGTCCATTCGTATATATTCGAAGTTACTTATTAATAAAATAGGAGGCCAAAGCAAATCAAATAATCTTGATGAATATGATCAGTAAGCATACAACAATCAAGCAATGACCATAATTTATCAAGATCGAGTAGTTGAAATAGTTTTTGGAGAAAATTGAGAAAGATGATTTTTGCAACTCAAACAATATATTTGAAGAGTCCGTACAGGTATGCAAATTTTCAAGCCACATTTTGAGCATCAAGGATATTTAGTTCATTTTGAAGCTCGCAAAAGCGTTTTTCATCAAGTGGCTTGGTAAATATATCGGCTAGTTGTTTTTCGGTGTTGACATGGGAAATAGCTATGTCTCTTTTATTGAATGGTCTCTCAAAAAGTGCTACCGGATGTCTATATGTTTGGTTCTAGAGTGTTCAACTGGATTATGAGTAATTTTGATGGCACTCTCATATTGTAACCGTAATCCCTTAGAGTTTGTCGCAACCAAAGGAGTTGTGCACAACAACTCCCGGATGCAACATATTGCGCTTCGGCCATGGATAAAGCAATGGAATTTTTTTTCTTGGAGGACCAAGAAACTAGGGATCTACCTAGGAATTGGCAGGTGCTGGAGGTACTTTTTCTATCTACTTTGCATCCAACATAATCTGCATCGGAGTATCCAGTGAGATTGAACTTGGAACCTTTGGGGTACCAAAGGCCTAGGTTGGGTGTATGAACCAAATATCTCAAGATACTTTTAACGGCTGTCAAGTGACACTCCTTAGGATTGGCTTGAACTCGCACACAAACATACACTCAACATAATATCAGGCCTAGATGCACATAGGTAAAGTAAGGATCCAATCATGGAGCGATATACCTTTTGATCCACGCTTGGTCCATCTTCATTGAGATCCAAGTGTCCATTAGTTGCCATGGGATTCTTGATAGGCTTCGCCTTGTCCATCCCAAACTTGTTGAGTATGTCTTGAGTGTACTTGGTTTGGCTTATGAATGCCCCTTCCTTTTGTTGTCTCACTTGGAATCCCAAGAAGTACTTCAGTTCTCCCATCATAGACATCTCAAACCTATCTATCGTAATCTTACTAAATTCTTCACAAAAGGATTTATTAGTTGAACCAAAGATAATGTCATCAACATAGATTTGACAAATAAAAAGGTCATTGTTGAAGTGTTTTGTAAATAATGTATAATCTGTTTTTCCAATCTTGAAACCATTTTCAATTAGAAAATCTCTAAGACACTCATATCAAGCTCTAGGAGCTTGTTTGAGGCCGTAGAGAGACTTACGCAGTTTAAAGACGTGGTCAGGGAACTCTTTGTCTTCAAATCCGGGAGGTTTCTCCACGTACACCTCCTCCTTGATTGGACTGTTGTGAAAGGCGCTTTTCACATCCATTTGGTAGAGCTTGAAATCATGGTGAGTAGCATATGCAAGCAATATTCTAATTGATTCAAGTCTAGCTATGGGGGCAAAGGTTTCATCGAAATCCAAACCTTCGACTTGTGAATACCCTTTGGCCACAAGTTATGCCTTGTTCCTTGTCACCACTCATTGTTCGTCTTGTTTGTTGTGGAAAACCCATTTGGTGCCGATGATGATCGTGTTAGGTCTTTCGACGAGTTCCCACACCTCGTTCCGTTTGAAGTTGTTCAGTTCTTCTTGCATCGCCACCACCCAGTCCGGATCTTTCAATGCATCCTCAATCCTGCACGATTCCAAAAAGTACACAAAAGAATAATGCTCACAAAAGTTAGCTATGCGGGATCTGGTTGTTACTCCCTTTTGGATGTCACCGATGATGTTGTCTATTGGGTGATCTCTTTGGACACATTGGTGTACTCTCAGGTGTGGCACTTGCGGTCTTGTATCTTCATGATCTTCTTCTTCTCCCCCAAGATGGTTGCCTCATTGACTTGTTGATCATCTTCATCTTTTTGAGGTTGATCTTGTGTGGAAGCTCCCCTTGATCATTGAACTCCACTTGTGGTTCATCTTCCTTATGCACATGTAGAGGTGGCTCTTGTGGTCGAACATTGCCCAACGCCATTCTTCTCAATGCTTGACAAGGAGCTTCTTCTCTATCTAGCACACATGAATCAACTTGCTCCTTTTGGGAGCCGTTAGTTTCATCGAACACTACGTCACGTGCTACTTCAACAAGTATGGAGACTTTGTTGAAGACACGATAGGCGTAAGTGTTCGTGTCATAGCCAATCAAGAAACCTTCATCGGACTTCGAAGCTAACTTTGAAGTCCTAGGCTTCTTGTTCAAAATATAGCATTTAGAACCGAAGACTCGAAAGTAAGAAATATTTGGCTTTTTACCCGTGAGTAGCTCATATGATGTCTTCTTGAGTAGTCGATGAAGGTAGAGTCGGTTTATGGCGTGACAAGCGGTGTTAACCGCTTCTGCCCAAAACCGATCTGAGGTCTTGTATTCATCGAGCATTATTCTCGCCATCTCTATGAGGGTTCGGTTCTTCCTTTCGGCAACTCTGTTTTGTTGAGGGGGGTAAGGTGTTGAAAACTCATGCTTTATGCCTTCTTCATCTAGGTACTCCTCAACTTGAGTGTTCTTGAACTCCGTACCATTGTTGCTTTGTATGTTCTTGACCTTCAATGAGAACTCATTTTGGGCATGCTTGAGAAACTTCTTGAGGTTCCTTGAGTTTCTATCTTATCATGCAAAAATAGAACCCAAGTGAAGCGCAAAAATTCATCAACAAATACTTAGCCATATTTGTTACCGTCGATGCTTATGTAAGCAATTGGACCGAATAAATCCATGTGAAGTAGCTTAAGCGTTCTTGTTGTAGTTATGACGTTCTTCGCGGGATGAGGTGCTCCAACTTGCTTCCCGGCTTGGCACGCGCTACAAGGCCTGTCTTTCTCAAAAACAACATCCTTCAAACCTCGGATGTGATCGCCCTTGAGGAGTTTTTGAAGATTCCGCATACCAACATGCTCTAGCCGTCTATGCCACAACCAACCCATGTTGGTCTTTGCAATCAAGCATGTGTCAAGTTCGGCTTTATCTTTGTTGAAGTCAACAAGGTAAAACTTTCCCTTTAACACATCCTTGAATGCAATGGAACCATCACCCCTTCTAGAGACGGTCACACCCTCATTAGTAAACAAGCAATTATAACCTTTGTCACATAATTAAGATATGGACAACAGATTATAATCTAAGAAATTGACATGTAAAACATTAGAAAGAGTATGTTGAGACGATATAGCAATTTCACCGGTACCGAGCACCTTTCCTTGACTGTTGTCTCCAAAATAGATGCCCTCGCTTGGATCCTCATTTTCTTCATACACAATGAGCATCCTTCTTTCCCCGGTCATATGGTTGGTGCAACCACTGTGTAGCACCCATTTCGATCCACCAGAGGAATAGGCCTACAAAAACAAATAATGTCTTGGTTTTAGATACCCAAGCTTGCTTGGGTCCTTGGAGGTTAGTCACAAGAGATTTGGGCACCCACACATGAGACTTGGTGTTCTCATGGCGTGGCCCAACATAATGAGCATAAACTTTACCAAAACTACTCCTCATTAGAACATAGGATGCATCAAAAGTCCTGAATAATACTTGTTGTTGTTTATGAACAGAACTAGTCCGAGAAACCAGACTTGTCCGGAGTACCGAACTTGTCCATGTATGGACCAGACTAGTCCGGTTATTGTATGTTTTGACTATTTTGGACTTATTAGCATTATTGGTCTTTCTAGCTTGAGAGGAGTTTCCCTTCACAAAGGGAATACTTTCCTGGTTATTTTTATGGCTTCTAGCATATTGCTTTTCACCATAAGAATAACCAATGCCATATTTGACATGGGGAGGTCTTGTGACCAAGTATGCACTACGTGCATATTTGATCTTATCCTTGTCAAATATGCCACTTTGGGAAGGATGCTTGTCCTTGGTAGAGGTTGACTTTTCCTTCAAGCTAGTGTCAATTTTAGCACATGAACAAGTAATAGTAGCTTCAGTTTTATGTGGTTGAGAAGGTGAGCTTGAAGAGGATGGGGGGTCACTTTGTTTGAGTGACTCAACTTGTACCTCAAGGATTTTGTTAACCTTGGATAGGTTAGCAAGTTCGTCCTTGATGGTGGTGTTTGAGTCGCTTAACTTCAAGCAAGCTTCCTTGCTTGAGGCTAACTCAATTTCCAGTGACTTGCCTCACTCCTTTTCAAGTTCGAGAAGTTTGTCAAGTTCAAGATATTCCTCCTTTTGGAAGATAATCATATCTTCTTTACGTTTGATCAACTTCTCCTTCTCAACAAGCTGATCAAGTAGAAATTTCATTTTCGCAGCTGTTTTCTTATCTAGCCCAACGAGCATGTCTTCATTATCACTAGCTACTTCACTATCACTAGAATAGGAATGCAAGGAAGAGGATTTGGTTGTTACCTTTCATTTACCTTCCTTTGCCATGACACAAGTGTTGTTGCCCTTCCATGCGCCTAGAGTTGGGAAGAGGGTGGACTTCTTGGATGTCTTCTCGATGGCTATGCTAGCAATCTCCTCTTCGGATGAGGACTCGTCATTTGAGTCCCACTCCTTTCCTAGATGCGCTTGTCCAGCTTGCTTCTTTTTCTTGAAGAATTTCTTGGGTTGAGATCTTGTTTCCTTTTTTTCTTCTTGCTTTCTTTGTATGGGCAATCAACTATAAAGTGGTCATACTCACCACAGTTATAGCATGCCCGTGTCAACTTTGGTCTTGACTTCTCTTTGTACTTTCCTTCACTTGATTTTCCCCCTCGTCTTTTCTTCATCATTTTCTTGAATCTCTTCATAAAGATGATCATGTCCTCTTCGTCAATGTCACTGCTCTCGTCATCGTTGTCTTCTTCTTGTTGAGCTTCTCGAGCTTCTTTAGACAAGGGCTTGCTAGTGGACTTCAAAACGACCCCTTTCTTCTTTGCCGAGGTGAGGTCGGCAATCTCCTTGACATGCTTTGCTTGCTTTTCCATCACCTTGAAATTTATGATTTTCCCAAGCAGTTCATCCGGGGTCATTTTCTTGTACCTGGGGCTTTCTCTAATCATCAAGCACAATGTGACGTTCCGAGGCATAAAAGCTCTAAGGATGAGCTTTACTACCGCGTGATCGTTCCACTTCTTGCTTCCGTATGCTCGAACCTTGTTGATGAGCGTCTTTAGCCGGTTGTACATGTCTTGTGGCGACTCATCTTCTTCAATGGCGAATCTTCCCAATTCGCCTTCGATCATTTCGATCTTTGCCTCTCGCACATGACGATTGCCTTCATGTGCAGTTTGCAATGTATCCCAGATTTCTTTCGCAATCTCAAGCCCATCCACCTTAGTGAACTCGTCCCGACTTAGTGATGAGGTGATGACTGCTGCAGCTTGGGCATTTTGATGGATTGCTTGCTCTTGGCTAGGCATGAGCTCCTCATCATCGTCGGGGATATCTATTCCTGTAACCACATTGTGCCACAAGCTGGGATTGAGTGAGATCAACTGCATTTTCATGTTTTGCCTCCACATTGAGTAGTCATTTCCATCAAAGTGTGGCTTTTCCCAGGGGAATATATAGGTAGTGATTATTGTTAGAATTTAAACGATCATATTTAAAAGGATATCGGGAGTAGTCGACGTGACTACTCCCCTTCTTCTTCTTCTTGTCCTCGACCTTCACTTTCCCTTTCGAGAGAGCTTTCTTCCTGAGGAGCGCCTTGAGTTCAAGCGTCTCCTCATCGTCATCCTCGAAGTCCTGGATGGCATCGAGGAGATTCTCCAATTTTTGAGCTTTTTCTTCTACAAACTTCTCTTGGTTGAGACTCTTGTGCACATCCTTCATGTCCGACATTTTCTCTTCGAGCGATTAGTCTCTTGTGAAGAGTCCTGCTCTGATACCAATTGAATGTGGCCTAGAGGGGGGGTGAATAGGCCTTTTTGAATTTTAGTCGGAACCTGCAACACTTAACAAACTGATCAAATCCTGAGATATCAAATTAGTCCGGTGCGTGCGGAGTAGATTGATCAAGTTCGATCAATGATTTCAATACAAGCACAGTATGCAGCGGAATATAGTATGTAAATTGAAAGTATTGAGTCAATGAAATAAAGTGTAGTACAAATTAACTTTGATTTGAACATTTTAACATAACATGGAAAAGATCAATCAAACCCTAGAATATGATATGAGAAACTTAAGAACAAGTTTGACACAAAATTTTTATCCCGTGGTTCGGTTCCCACAGAGGCAACCTACATCCACGTTGAGGAGCCCATGAAAGGACCGGGTCTTCACTGACCCTGACCTCGTCGAATCGCCACGAAGGCCAATTCTTCTTCCACTATCACGAAGGGGAAAATCACCAAGTTCAAGGGGCCTTCTCACAAGTTGAGGGCTCCCCAAGATTACAATTCAAACACCACCAAGAACACACTCATAAGATCAACAATGAAACAACAAGAGTGTGTTACAGATCAAACCCAAGAGCTCAAACGTTTGGAATCGTGTCTCTCCTTTCATCCAAAGTGAATCCTCAAGGGATTGATCTTTCTTGCATTGGATTGCGTGGAGAGATGTGTTTTCTAGGCTCTTGGAGGGTGTGAAGGCGCAGGGGGTCGAGAGAAATGGCAGTTGGGCCGTGCACATCTATTTATATTAGGGTTTTCAAAAGTTACCATTAGGGTTTCGAGGGTCCGTACTAGTCCATGGTGGAGTCCGGACTAGTCCGGTGTGCGGCGTGCAGGAAACCCTAAATGTCCAGGAATATTGGACTTGTCCGGCTAGGAGCGGACTTTTCTGATTTTAGTCAGAAAGGTTTTTGGACTTGTCTGTGGTGATATCGGACTAGTCCGGTGTGGTGATGCCCTTAGTTAATATAGGACAAGTCCGCACTTGGAGGACTTGTCCGATTTTAGTCAGAGGCATTATCGGACTAGTCCGGTGCGGATAAGTCTGCATTGGCTCTTGGGATGTGTTACACCAACACACTCCCTACACAATGATGTATTCTATTCAGCTCTTAAGCTCCTATCCGAATTGATCCTCATTCTCCTTTCTTTTTGGCACTTTCTTCATTCTTTCATTAAAACCTGCGCTCATCTTAATAATGTTGTTAGGATCTCATTTGTTTGTCATAAATCAACCAAAACCCAAAGGGGATGCCTAGATGCACTTTCAATTGCTACTATCAACATCATCATCACGAATAGAAGATAAAGAGGAGGATCTAGATTTTACCTTTTTCTTGCCCTCCTTAGCCATAAGGCAAGTGTGGCTTGAGTCCTTCATTCCTCCCAAGTTAGGAAATATAGTTGTCTGCATGAAAGGATTCTTGATAGCAATGGTTGCCATCCCATCTTTATCTTCGGGGGAGGACTCGTCGTTTGAGTCGCACTCCTTGCTAATGTGTGCTTGATGCGCTTGCTTATTCTTCTTGAACATTTTCTTGTCTTGTGACTTGGAATCCTTTTTCTTATTGTTATCTTGTATTTGTCGGTACCCTGGAAACCGTACACCCCTTGAGATTACAAAGATCTCAAGGGAAAGTCATCTATTTGATTTAAAGACCTTCGTAGGCCCACATGTCAGACATAACCGGACCCGCTTCTCCAACATGGTTAGTCCCAGGGTCGCCACATGTACTGTCAAATCGGAGCTACCGTCCACAAGGGGAAAGCTCCGGGCTATGTACCGAAATGGCACCCCCGGACCTAACCCCAGATCGAGGGAAGCTCCGGAACTGACACGTGTCAGATAGATCCGGAGCTATCTGTTTCCCACAGTATGCTCCAGAGCTGCCACGTGTCCAACCGTCGGATCTTCGGCCTCTAACCTCTGGAAGACACCACAACGGCTCCGGATCATCGAAGGGGAATCAACGACTTCAAGACCCGATTAAGTGTCATTAATACTATATTAATGACACACGATCGGACGACCTTAATTACCAGTAACGGTGCTGTCAAAGCCCATTATCCGGTCATTAAGGGCAATTAAACGTGTTGAATGAGTATCAATATTAGTAACCGCTGGGGCCACATGTCGGGCCAGGCTAACTTGTAACGGCCTACCCTTGTACTATAAAAGGACAGGCCGACGACACACTCTACACGTTCTACACACGCTCGATACAAGCTCATACAGCTAATACAATATTAACACACCCGTGGAGTAGGGTGTTACGCTCAGGCGGCCCGAACCACGTAAATCTTTGTGTCTCCTGTGTCATTCACAATTCACCTTCTTGAATCTCCGCGCGCCCACACCGAACCTCAAACTCCTCTAACACTTCAGTAGTGTCGGGAGATATGCCGGATCCAAACCACCGACAGTTGGCGCGCCAGGTAGGGGGAGGGCCTGAGATTTCAAGAATGGTGAACTCAGCTGCTGGATCATCCAACGGTCATCCTGCTGCTCAAGCTGTTGGGGGCAATCCCACCAATATGCAGTCACCAGCAGGAGCCTCAGCGCCAGCAGGAGTCACACTACCACCACCGCAGCCTCCACCAGCAAATCAAGTTGGACAACGCGACGGTGCCCCGGCGTCAGTCACTGCGTCGGCGAATCATGACAACCCAGAACATGTTCTTCATGCAGCACGTGCTCTTCTCCAACGCCCACCACCTCCAGATGCATCCCGGGATGCACTGGAACAGTGGAGGGCTGATGTGGAACATTTGGTTGCAGCAGCAGCTGACCGCATCAGCAACCAGGGTCCTCCTCCTTCAGGACACGCCCCGTCGCAGCGGCGGACCTTGTATGGTAGACTTGGTCCGCATGTTTCCAACAACAGGAGACGTGTTGCATCACAGCAGGTGACGTCGTTGCCCTCCGGGGCACGACGCACCCACACGGTATCAAGGCTTTCAACTCATGACCTCCGGGCGGAGCTTGATCGCCGATACCGCCAACAAGACGACCGAGTCCATATTGAGCGTGCTCGCGAAAGACGAGAAGCTCAAGACATTCCTGCTCCTGAAGGAATAGGAGGAGGCTGTTCAGCCCTGGCCATGCATCTGCGTATGGTCAGGTGGCCACAGAAGTTCCGGCCTCACCTGCCGGAGAAGTTCGACGGGACCATCAATCCTGTCGAATTTCTTCAGATTTACTCCACTGCTATCTTGGCCGCTGGAGGAAATGAGGCCGTAATGGACAATTATTTCCCAGTGGCTTTAACTGGGACAGCCAGGTCATGGTTTATGAGCCTTCCACCCAACTCCATCAACAGTTGGGAGGAGCTGTGCCAGCAGTTCACCGCCAATTTCGGGAGTTCATACACCCGATCAGGCACTGAACTGGACCTTTTTGCAGTCGTGCAAAAAGGTGGAGAATCCCTGCGATCATTCATCCAGAGGTTCTCTCAGGTACGAAACACTATCCCTTCTATCTCTAGCGCCTTTGTCATTGTGACATTCAGACAGGGTGTACGGGATAAGAAGATGCTGGAGAAATTGGCGATCAAGGAGATCACCAGTGTCACGGAACTCTTCAGTTTGGCCGACAAATGTGCCAGAGCTGCGGAGGGCCGTGAGATGCACTCCAAACCAACTCCGGAGGATCACAAGAAATCCTCCAAAGGAGAAGCCGCTACCTCCGGGAGTGGCAAGAAGAAGAAGAAGACCAACGGCAAGAAGAAGTCGTCGGCCGGTGCATCCAATCTTGCAGCTGCTGCAGCTCCGGGTGGCCGGGGGCCACGCCCCGAGAAGCGACCTCGACCATCTTCTGAAGACGGTGGCAAACCCAAGGTGTGGTGTCCAATTCACAAAACGGGCAGCCACAGTTTGGAAGACTGCCGGGAGGTCCAAAACCTTGTCGAGCGCTACAACAAGCGCCGGGAAGAAGCTCCTTTCCGACAGAGGGAAGGAAAACAAAAAGTCGACCAAGCTCCGGCTGAAGAGGAGTTAGGTTTTCAGGATCCCAAAAAGGTCCTGAAGGCTGTCTACACCTCCGTCGACGACGATTCTGACGTCTCCGACAACGAGCGTCGGAAGACCATGAACACCATTTTTGGTGGATCATGGGACATCACCTCCCGCCGCGTCATCAAGACTATGCGTCGGGACATGGCTGCTGTAGCTCCTACAGCTAGGGCGGAACCTCATCGGAAGTGGATGGACACAGCCATCACTTTTGATGCTTCGGACTGCCATCGAAGCATGGTTGGAGCAGGTAAGCTACCTTTGATGGTATCTCCTACCATCAATAACATCCAGCTCCACCATGTCATGGTAGACGGAGGTTCGGGGCTTAACCTCATAAGCTTCGAAGCTTTTACCAAGCTTCAGCTCCGACCTTCGGATCTCCACCCCTCCCGACCTTTCTCCGGAGTAGGTCCGAGAGCCATTACCCCACTCGGGGCTATTACTCTCCCTGTTACCTTCGGGACACGAGAGAAGTATCGCACCGAGAAGTTGGTCTTTGATGTTGCTCAGATCAACTTACCCTTCAACGCCATCTTGGTTAGGCCTACCTTGTACAAATTCATGGCAGCTGCTCATTATGGCTGCCTGGTGTTAAAGATGCCAACACCAGTAGGCGTTCTCCGGATCCGCGGAGATCGTACTGCCGGAGTAACTGCTTTGGAAGAACTCCATGCACTTACCACGGCGCAAGAGGAGGACTCCAGGCAGGAGAAAGCTCCAAAACCCCCGAGCATTCGTCAACGAGGCTCGACATCTGCACCTCGTGTGCAGCCAAGCGGCGACGCCGACATTCCCGTCAAAGTCATCCAAATCGGTTCTGATGCCGCTCAGACCACCCGTATATCGGGAGGATTGAACGACAAATAGGAACTCGTGCTCATCGCTTTGCTCCGGGCTAATGTCGACGTGTTTGCCTGGCAACCGTCACAAATGCCTGGGATCCCCAGGGAAGTGATTGAGCACAATCTGAAGATCTACCCTGATGCCCGGCCTGTGCACCAGAAGCCTCGGAAGCAATATGTAGAGCGACAGAACTTCATTCGACAAGAAGTGAAGAAGTTGCTCGAAGCTGGATTCATCCGAGAAGTCTTCCATCCAAAATGGCTGGCAAACCCAGTCGTTGTTCCCAAGGCCGGCGGGAAGCTTCGAATGTGTATCGACTACACAACACTAAATAAGGCATGTCCAAAAGATCCATTCCCACTACCTAGAATAGATCAGATAGTGGATTCCACCTCCGGGTGTGAATTACTGTGTTTCCTAGACGCATACTCTGGGTATCATCAAATCAGAATGTCTAGGGAAGATGAAGAGCATACCTCTTTCATCACAGTAGATGGATTGTACTGTTATACATCCATGCGGTTTGGTCTCAAGAATGCAGCTTCAATCTTTGTACGAGCTATGTACAAAACCTTTGAAGACCTCATTAGAGACATAGTGGAAGTGTATGTTGATGACATCATGGTCAAGGTCAAGAACAAGGAGTCACTTCTTGACATCTTACAGGCTGTCTTCGATAAGCTGCGGGTCACCCACACAAATCTAAACCCAGACAAGTGTGTCTTCGGGGTTAGCTCCGGAAAACTTCTTGGTTTCCTGGTAAGTCACCGGGGCATAGAAGCTAATCCGGCAAAGATCAATGCCATTGAAGACATGCGGCCACCAGCCCGCATTAAAGATGTCCAAAAGCTAACTGGATGTCTAGCAGCCCTCAGCCGGTTCATTTCAAGACTGGCGGAACGGGCACTCCCCTTCTTCAAGTTATTGAGGAAGTCCGGACCATTCCAATGGCCTGAAGAAGCAGAAAAGGCGTTCCAGGAGCTAAAACAGTTCCTCACCACCCTACCAACTCTGGTAGCTCCGAACCCTGGTGAGTCTTTGCTGCTTTACATTTCAGCTACTGACGAGGTCGTCAGTATGGTCCTGGTCACGGAGAGACCAGAACTACCTCATACTCAGGGATCCAGACCCCTTCGGGAGGGTCCGAAGGTTCCTGAAAGCGAGTCTGGGTCCCAGCTCCCAGATTCGAATCCACAAGAAGCCACTTTAGAAGACCCAGACTCCTCCGGGAGGATCCAGGTCGCTTCTAAAGAAGCTCCGGGTTTCTCCAGCCAGGACCCGGAGGTCCCCGAAGAAAATCCAGATCCCTCCAGGAGGATCCGGGTCAGTGGAGAGGAAGCTCCGGGCCCCTCCGGGAGGGTTCGGACCATTCAGCACCCAGTGTACTTCATCGGTGAAGTACTACATGATGCCAAGACTCGATACCGAGAGGTGCATAAGCTGCTCTATGCAGTTCTTATCGCCCCCAGGAAGCTTTGACATTACTTCCAAGCTCACAAAATCTCAGTGGTGACCTCTTGCCACTTCGAGCAATCTTGCATAATCCTAACTCAAGTGGGAATATTGCAAAGTGGGCAGCAGAATTGGCCGAATTCGATCTCGAATTCATTTCAAGGCAAGCAATCAAGAGTCAAACATTGGCAGACTTCGTGGCAGAATGGACTCCCTCTCCATCAAATCCTGGGGGCCCCAGTGAGCAGAAGCCGGAACACGAAGCTCCGGCCTTCACTGAGCCTCATTGGACCCTCTACTTCGACGGCTCCATGCAAAAGCAGGGGGCCAGAGCTGGAATCCTTCTCCTTGCACCAACCGAGGAGAAGGTAAAATACATGGTACACCTTGACTTCAAGGCGACCAACAACATGGCGGAGTACGAAGCACTCATATACGGACTAAAGGTGGCACTATCATACGGTGTCAAGCAATTGCTGGTTAAGGGAGATTCACAGCTCATCATTAAGCAAGTGAAGGGTGAATTCTCCTGCAACAATCTCCAGTTAGCTGCTTACCTCCTTGAAGTCCAGAGGCTTCAGAAGGACTTCGAAGTCCTAGATCTCCACCATGTCCAGCGTGCCCACAACGCTGAAGCCGACGAACTCTCGACGAAAGCATCAACCGGAGCTCCGGCTCCTGACGGAACTTTTGTCCGGAGATTGTAAAAACCCACAGCTCAGCCTGCCGAACTGAGCGAAGGGGGTGAGATCAGCATCGCGAAGCTGACGGTCCCGATGGCCATGTTACCATGGCAGCCATCAAGGGTCGTAGGTGCTGCCGGAAGCTCCGAGCAACCCAGCACGCAAGACTCAAATGCTCAAGTTAGTTCCGATGCATGGATCTCGGAGATCCGGAACTACATGAAAGATAACATCCTTCCTGACGATGATGTATCCGCTGACCGGGTAGTCAGATTGGCTAAAAGATACACGTTGGTAGAAGGGGATCTCTACTGGCGCGGTGCCAACGGCATCCTAATGCGGTGCATCACAAGGGAAGAAGGCTGCGAGCTCCTCGCAGAAATCCATGGAGGCGAGTGTGGGAACCACGCGTCTTCCCGCACGCTGGTTGGTAAAGCCTTTCGGCATGGCTTCTACTGGCCTACAGCACTCTAGGATGCAACTGAGCTGGTGAAGAAATGTGAAGCATGTCAATTTCATGCAAAGCAAATTCACACACCGGCTCAGCCCTTACAAATGATACCTCCCACATGGCCCTTCGATGTGTGGGGGATGGACAACTTGGGACCTTTCCCAAGAGCCGTCGGAGGTTACAAGTTCCTGTACGTCACCGTTGACAAGTTCACCAAGTGGCCGGAAGCAACTCCAGTTGTGACAATCAACAAGCAATCTGCTATCAACTTTTTGCAGTCCATTGTATGCAGATTTGGAGTCCCAAACAAAATCATCACTGATAATGGGACCCAATTCACAAGCTCTGCATTTCAAGGATATTGCAAAGACCTCGGCATTCAAGTTTGCTACGCCTCCGTAGCTCACCCAGCAAGCAATGGCCAAGCCGAGAGAGCAAATGCTGAAATCCTTAAAGGACTCAAAACGCGCACGTATGAGCGCTTGAAAAAACATGGTGCCAACTGGATTGAAGAGCTTCCGCCCACTCTCTGGGCCAACAGGACAACTCCAAACCGGTCAACTGGAGAGACACCCTTCTTCCTGGTGTATGGAGCTGAAGCAATCCTTCCTCCAGAAATCACCTTGGGGTCACTCCAAGTCCGGACCTTCGACGAAGCCACGCAGGACCAGCTCCGGCGTGAAGACCTAGACCTCCTTGAGGAGGGAAGGTGCCAAGCAGCTGTTTGGAATGCCCGATACCGCCAAGCCATTTGGCGCTATCATCAGCGGCATGTACACAACCGACTGCTCGAGGAAGGCGACCTGGTGCTACGGAGAATACAATCTAGAGAAGGGTTAAACAAACTCTCCCCCAGCTGGGAGGGACCCTTCCGAGTGATTAAAGTATCTCGTCCCGGGAGCGTTCTCTTGGCTACTGAGGATGGGACACCTCTCCCAAATCCTTGGAACATTGAGCACCTCCGTAAGTTCTACACTTAATATCACGGAGGTGAGTCTGTAGTAACTTGAGGTGTATGTTATAGAGTCATTGTACAGAGTCAGGTAGTTCCTCCGCGAGAACAGCCGGACCTTTCCTGGAAGGTCTGCAAAGTTCATGCAACACTTGTCACAGTCTCAGGACTAAAAGTGTGGCTAGCTACCCTGGGTCAAACGAGAAATAAAACACGCTTAGCCTGGTTTCGTACCCTAAGAGTGTACTTGTTTCCCCTGTACCCCGGACCTATAATGAAGGACATCTTCATGTGAAACAGACTCCACGTGCATTTATTTTGTACAGGCTCAACAATTTTTATTTTTCTCTTTCTTGTCTATAACAAAGACGTGCAATTCTTAAGAAATTTTAGTTGGACCGGTTCATATACGATTCAAGTTGTATTGTCAATTCTTTTGGATTCAAATATTGTTCATGGCCCACTCGCCTGAAAGCCGCCAAGCCAATTTAGGGCCGGAGTGTGCTATCGACTTAGCCTGGTCAAGCACCCTAAGTACGCCACTCTACCTACACCCCGGCAGGCCGAAGTAAGGCGGGTCCAAGTGCAATTGGATCTGGAAGTAGAGACAACACATTCGGTTGTATTTAGAATCGCGTTGAACCTAAAATTTTCTTGAGAATCGTAAGCCGCGACGAAGTTATAGGCAAGAAACGAATTTTACTATTTTCATGGCTTCAGTGTGTAGGAAAAATAAAATCTACGTTGATGGAGAAAAGCAGGAGCTAACAAAGCTCCGACTCCCCTAGGTGGCTTGTAATCGATGTTAAGCATTGAAAACGAGCATCACGAGAGCAACCAAGCTCCGGTAGAGCTAGGGAGACCAGCCGTTGACGCTAAATAAAAGATGGTGAGAAGACCCCGCAAACAGAGTCTGCTGCCAACAAACTAAGTGTTGGCAAAGGTCACTGCCGGAGCTACTAAGCTTCGACGATAGACAATGCCAGAGCTTCTAAGCTCCGACAACCTCAGGGGGCCTTCACTATCGAAGACTTTGGACCTACACTCTAGAAGTTCGGAGCAAATGAGTCTTCAACAAAACACAATATCCTCTTGGTACATGTTCACAATCAAATTGTGTACATCTACCACGGGGCCAAGTGAAGACAAAAGTGTTGAAGACAAAAAATGAAATTCACAAAAATTTGGGGATTTCATTCATCTGGAGACAAGGGATTACAAAATTGAGGAAGAAGAAGAGAAAATACAAGTGAGAACTACAGAGATGGTCCTAGACCCTATGGAAGAATTGGGCGACCTTCTGGGCAACCTCCGACACGTTGGCTCAGGCAGCTTTGCCTTCTCCTTCAACGGGACCTTCAAGCACCGGGTCCAGAGGAAATTGGGAGTTTCGGCTAGTGTAGCACGTCAGCACATACTCTGCGACGTTCTTCGCCAGGGATTGCCCCTCAACCTCCAATTGGTCCGCGATGACATCGCCCACCTTGGAGAGTTTGCTACCTGCTGAGCTCAACGCCTGCAACGCCAGGTCCGGCTCCAGCTCCAGATCATCCGGACGCACGGGGCTGAAGCCCATCGGTGTCAGCGCTTCGTTAGCCTTGCCCAGGAACTCCCAAATCTGTAGGGAGTCCGCGGTCCTTAAGCCCTTCAATTCCTCCAGGGATCTTCTGGCCGCCACCAGTTCAGAATTCTCGCAAGCGAGGCGCTCAACCTCTTTGGCATTTTGCTGGATCTTTTCAGCAACTCGCTTCTCAAGTTTTCCGAGCTCCTCCTCCCGGAGGTGGATCTTGTTTCGGCGGTCAACCAGGTCATTCTCCCTGCCCCTCACTTTCTTCTCCCTGGCAGCAAGGGCACACTCTTGCTCGTAGAGTTCCTGCCCTCGCACCCAGGCCTTCTCCTCCTCCTCAGTGCAGCGCTCTTCCAATTTCTTGGCGCGCTCCTCGAGGCCCTTGTCAGCCAGAGCCACCTTTTCGGTGAGCTCCTCCTCCCTCCTCAGGACGTCATCCCGCAGCTCTAGGAGTTTCTGCTCTTCATTTTCGAGCCTTTTCTCCCTCTCTTCAAGTGTCTCCCGGCGCTTGATGAGTTTAGTGTTAATGGCCTCAAGCCTTTCTTGGCGTTCATCGGCCACACTGTTAGCTGCTTTGGTCTGCTCATAAATCTCTCGGGATTGAGCGTCGAGGGCACGAGTCATACTCTCCCTGTCATCCAGTAACTTGCCCCAGTATTCCAGGCGGACCTTCTCCCGCTTGATACACTCTTTGTCATCTGCTAGCCTCGACTGCGCCAGCTTGGTCTCGAAGTAGAGCCGGTTACGCCACCGCCTAAGGGTTTGGCACTCCTCTTCAAGAGCCTTGCTGTCGTGGAAGAAGGCCAGTTGAACTTGATGCAGACTGGAACAGGCGTTGTCAATAGACAATGACAACGGGATAGGTTCCGGACCTGCTGGGGTCTCCTCCGCTGGTTCCAGCGGGTTTTTAGATACAAAAATTGGGTCCCACTCCACAAGAGTGGTCCCCTGGGTCTCCATGGCACTAGGGTCGTCCTCTGGGATGGCCTCAGTCACCATCGAGGAAGGCCCCACCGCCAGGTCTTCATTTGCCCCCTCAGGCAGGGGGTCAGCAACTTCACCAGGGCACTCCGGCTCAGCCGCGAGTACCTCCGACGTCGTCACTTCCGGAGCAGGGGCCGCTTCTGGCTCCGGCCTGGGCACCTCCTCTATTGGGGGCTCGAGCTCCGACGCCTCTACAACAACCGGCTCGGGAGCCAGAAGATCTTCATCATCAACCGGCCCTGCAGCCGGAGCTCCAACAACGATCGGCTCTGCGACCGGTGCTCCTGAGGTAGCCGGCCCAACCACCAGGACTTCCTCAACACCCGGCGCGCACGCCGGGACTTCAATCACCTCCGGCTCAACCGCCGGAGCTTCGACAATTTCCGGCTCTGGGGCCGGAATTACTGCTTCCTCCGGCTCAATGGCGGAGCTTCCATCATCTCAGCACCAGGACCCGGAGCTTCAACCTCCGGGACAGGTGCCGCTGGCGCATCTTCTCTCCCGCGGTCCGGTGCTACCACGGGAGTCTCTGGGGATGAGTCGAGGTCCAGGACCACGACAGTTGGCGCCGGAGCTATCGCAGCTTCAGCCACCACTTGGGGCGGCACCGGGACAGGAGCAGAAGCTTCCGCCCTCACAGCTTTAGTTGCTGTGGCTGAGGGTGGAGCCTCACTCCTCTTCTTGGGAACGCTGCAGATAATGTACGAAGAAACTTAAAAAAAAAGCAGTTACTACAACAAAACAACTATCCATGGTAAAGATTAAAAATTACCTTTGGAGGCTTCCGCACCAGCTTGCGTGGAACCTCTTTCCCGGGCGTTCTGGGTTGGTCATAGCCGGCGTGGAAACTCCGGAAGGCCCCCCGGAACTCGTTGCAGCCACGGGCATTTCCCTAGTCGAGGCCCCCCTCGATCGGGAAGAACCTCCGGACCTAGAGGCCTCAACCGGCCCTGGTACTGGAGTCGCATGCCCGGAGCTAGCACCCCGGGAGGACCCCGCCGCGGGTACAGTCGCCGCGGTTGTAGAAGACCTCCCCCTCCGTGGAGAAGGAGCCGAGCCGAGGTGGCAGGCCTGACAGACCTTCCATCGGCGTACTGCAGCTTTCTCTTCCGGCTCAAGGGTTCATCCGCCGGCTCCTTGCCCTTGCCGACGACCTCAACCCTTGGCTTCGGGGCATGGTCGGAGCCACCTTCAGAAACCCCAGGGATCACCACCCTGGAGATCGATCTTCTTTCGACAACACCGAGGTCGTCAAGCACGGGCATCTTCCGCCGGAGCTCCCTACTGAACTCTACTTCCACGTTCAGAGGAAGAAAAGCTGATGGCGGAGTCAAGTCGTCACCCTCGACGTCGATGCCGTGCTGGAACTTCTTGAGGTGGAACTCCAAGGTTGTCCCCACCATGTTGGACTTCAGCCCGGTCTCGACCCGGTCGTCGTCCATCACGCTGTTGAGGGCCCAAGCGAGTTTTTCTCTCCTCTTCAGCGGTGTCCACCTGTTGACCAGGAAGTTACAAAACACCGCCTGAGGAGTTAATCCTCCCTCCACGCACTGGCGGATCCTGGTCAGAGCAGGGTTGAAGGCGTCCGCCAACACCGGAGCTTCACTCCAGATTGTCGTGTCAATGTTGGGGAGGCCTTCGGGCAGCTCCAGCCTCTCGTGCTCCTCCACCCGGATGACTATCCAGTCCTTCTTCCAGTCATCCCACTTCCTAGAGGGGAACGACTGGAGGTACTTGAATGGGCACTTCTTGCGCTTCACGAAGTAGTACAAGCCAAGGTACTCATTGCTCCTGCCGGTGGTATGGACGGTGAAGAAGGTCCAGAAGAGTTCAATGCAGGGGGATGCCCACCCACATCTCACAGAAGTGGACAAAGATAGACACAAGGAGAATGGAGTGAGGGCCAAGGTGGTATAGCTGTAGACCATAAAAGTCTAGCAGCATCAAGAAAAAGGAGGAAAAAGGTGGGATCAACCCCACCATGGCGTACGAAGAAAAGTACACCATTTCGCTAGCGTGCCCCTTCTCAAACGGGAGCTCTCCTCCGGCGCGGACCATGCAGTTGAAGAAGTCCGAGGACCATCCCATGAGTGCCCGGACCTTCTTCAGGTCACCGTCGGTCTTCAAACGACTCTTGCGGAGACCCAACTCCATCGCAGCACAGCAAGGCAAGAGAGGAAAAGCGAAGCACAAGTTGGGAGTTTGAGCGCAAGATCAGATGAGAGGCGTAAAGAACTCCAGATGGTGCGCGCTTTCCTTCTTAAGTAAGCCCTCACAACGCTTGGATGGAAACCGCAAGGAAGTCGAAGATACCACTCAAAAATTCCACCCAGCCGATGACAAGAGGGCCCGGGACCACCCCGACGATCCAGTCAAGGTTCTTACCCAGGCGAACGGTTGTCATCATGAGGCGGGAAGCCCGAAGGCGGCGACCTGACAAGGCGCGCGAAACCAATACGGTTTTCGTATTGGGAACCGACGACCTTCAATTGTGTGAGATCCGCACGCCAAAGATCTCATCTGCCGCACGCGGGATACGCCACACGGCGAGGATTTAACTCCAAACTATCGCCAATGGCACATCCGAAGACCTTTGAAGACTCAGTTCAAAAGTCGCGAGGATGGACCCACCTCCAGCGGAATGACTTCACCCAAGGGGTCTTCCCCAGAGGTGGGCCCAGGGGGCCACTGTCGGTACCCTGGAAACCGTACACCCCTTGAGATTACAAAGATCTCAAGGGAAAGTCATCTATTTGATTTAAAGACCTTCAGAGGCCCACATGTCAGACATAACCGGACCCGCTTCTCCAACATGGTTAGTCCCAGGGTCGCCACGTGTACTGTCAAATCAGAGCTACCGTCCACAAGGGGAAAGCTCCGGGCTATGTACCGAAATGGCACCCCCGGACCTAACCCCGGACCGAGGGAAGCTCCGGAACTGACACGTGTCAGATAGCTCCGGAGCTATCTGTTTCCCACAGTATGCTCCAGAGCTGCCACGTGTCCAACCGTCGGATCTTCGTCCTCTAACCTCTGGAAGACACCACAACAGCTCCGGATCTTCGAAGGGGAATCAAGGACTTCAAGACCTGATTAAGTGTCATTAATACTATATTAATGACACACGATCGGACGACCTTAATTACCAGTAACGGTGCTGTCAAAGCCCATTACCTGGTCATTAAAGGCAATTAAACGTGTTGAATGAGTATCAATATTAGTAACTGCCAGGGCCACATGTCGGGCCAAGCTAACTTGTAACGGCCTGCCCTTGTACTATAAAAGGACAGGCCGACGAGACACTCTACACGTTCTACACACGCTCGATACAAGCTCATACAGCTAATACAACATCAACACACCCGTGGAGTAGGGTATTACGCTCAGGCGGCCCGAACCACGTAAATCTTTGTGTCTCCTGTGTCATTCACAGTTTACCTTCTTGAATCTCCGCGCGCCCACACCGAACCTCAAACTCCTCTAACACTTCAGTAGTGTCGGGAGATCTACCGGATCCAAACCACCGACAGTATTGACAATCAACCATAAAGTGTCCACATTCTCCACACTTGTAAGAAGTTCGCCTAGCTTTGGATTTTCCTTTGTCTTTGCCCTTGCCTTCATTGGAGTTGTCACCTCTTTTTCTCCTCATCATTCTCTTGAACTTATTTATGAAGGGAACCATTTCTTCATCATCCATGTCGGTACTTACATCATTGTCTTCGTCATCTTGCACCTCATGGTCTTCTTTTCCTTTTGGTTTGCAAGTCGCTTTGAGTGCAACTTCCTTCTTCTTGGAAGAGGTGAACTTGGCAAGACTCTTCACATGTTGGGCTTCCTTCTCCATCATTTTGTGATTGATGATTTTGCCCAAAAGTTTATACAGAGTCAATTTGTGGAACCCCGGGCTTTCTCGAATCATGGATCAGAACATAACATTCTTTGGCTTAAAGGCTCTAATAATTCTTTTGACCACCTCGTGGTTAGTCCACTTTTTGCTACCATAGGCTTTGACCTTGTTGATGAGAACCTTAATGCTGTTGTACATCTCTTGGGGAGTTTCACCATCCTCGATGGCAAATATCCCTAGCACCCTCTCAATCATCTCAATTTTGGCTTCGCGAACATAGCGATTTCCTTCATGTGCCTTCTTGAGGGTGTCCCGTATGTCTTTTGCCACCTCGAGTCCTTCAATCTTGTTGAACTCCTCCAAGATCAGTGATGAGGTGATCACCGTGGCAGCTTGTGCATTGCGGTGAATAGCTTGAGCTTACTTCGGGGTGAGTTCATCATCGGTATTCGTGATATCTATATCTGTGCACACAATATGCCAAAGACTAGGATTTAAGGAAATTAGATGCATTTTCATATTGTACTCCACATTGTATAATCATTATCATCGAAATGTCGAGGTTTCCCCATGGCGATAGAAAGATAATAATTGTTAGAATTTAAACGTTCGTAATTAAGAGGATATAGTGAGTAGTCTTGATAACTACTCCCCTTTGGCTTCTCGTCTTCTTTTTTGCCCTTTTGGCTTATGAGCTTCTTCCTTAGAAGTGCCTTGAGCTGACAGACTACTTCATTATCATGCTCATACTCCTTGAGCACATCAAACATCTTCGTGTCTGAGGCATCTCTGTTGATGGGCATTTTTGGAATTTCATTTTGCTTTTCATTGGCTATCGTCTCTCCGAACGATTAGTCTCTTGATGGAGAGTTTGGCTCTGATACCAATTGAATGTGCCTAGAGGGGGGCGGGGGTGAATAGGCCTTTTTCGGATTCCTGAAAAAACTTAGTCGAGAGCTGTCAAATACCAGAGTGCGGACTAGTCCGTGGTGCAGCAACTCAATGATCAAACATGAATATTTTTGTGTTTTCTTCGAATTTAATGTAGCGGAAAATGTTTAGCAACTCTAATAACTTTGACAAGTATTTATTATATCTAAATAACATGTGAATCACAATATTAAAGTAAATCACAAGTATGATCAACTTAAACCCTAACTAGTGATGAAATTGAAAAATATGAATCAAGAACACACGAGACAATCGATTTTTACCGAGGCTCGATCCCACATAGGAGATCTATGTCCTCATTGAGGAGGTCACACAGAGCTGGGTCTTAACCAACCCTTCCCTCATCAAGTCACCATGAAGGCCGACTTGATCTCCACTATCAACTGGGGTAATCACCAAGTTTATGGAGCTTCCTCACAAGTCGAGGGCTCCTACAAGTTTACAGGGAAGAACTTTATCAAACACACTCAAAAGACATACAAGAATTAGCAAGAATGTGAGAGAGATCAAATCCAAGAGCTCAATTGCGATGAGATTGTCACTCTCCCTTTCCCATTGCCTAACACCCGAAGATTTCACTCTTAGGGGCTTAGAATGTGTGAAAAGGAGTGTTTTTGTGCTCTTGGATGCAGTGACGGCGCTAGGGTTTGTGATTGATTTGAAATAAGTCGTGAGGTCTCTTTTTATAGAGGTCTTGAAAAGTAACCGTTATGTTCTGGTGACCCCTGACTAGTCTGTGGTGTATCCCAGACAAGTCCGGTGTGGTGATGTGCCATTCTCATGCCATGTGCCGCCACATTTGAATTAGGGTGTGAAAAAACCTAGAAGATCGGACTAGTCCAAAGTAGTACAATAAGGTATAGCGGACTAGTCCGTGGTGAGAACGGACAAGTCCGATGTGATACAATAAATAACTTCGGACTAAAGTGAGTGTTGTGAGACTAGTCCGATGTATTACAGTAGCATATAACGGACTAGTACGTTCAAGAACGGACAAGTCTAGTGAGTGAATAACTGGGAAAATTGGCTAAGTCTATGGAGTGACTGAGTAGTGCGGACTAGTCCGATATGAAACGGACTAGTCCTGTGTGTATGTGTGTGTGTGTGTGTGTGTGTGTGTGTGTGTGTGTGTGTGTGTGTGTGTGTGTGTGTGTGTGTGTGTGTGTGTGTGTGTGTGTGTGTGTGTGTGTGTATGTCAATTTTAATTTTGATTACCCCTCTCATACTTCTCATGCATCAATTAAGCTCTTGAGAGGATAACTCACACACACCAAGACTGTAAGTGCATCTAGGATATCCCTTGGTGGTTTTGGCTAATTGATGACAAACATATGAGATCCTAATGAAACTACTGACATGATTGCAGGACAAACAAGTGACACATATCGGTGCACACAAAAAGGTGAAAAATGAAGTGGTGTTCAAAGAGAGATACTTTGATGAAGCTCGGAAGACCAAAATAGATTTGAATGTATAGGGAGTGTATGAAAGACACACTCCAAGAGCTCACAACTTTGCGCGAGGATAAGGGATTAAAATTAACATAATTTTCACAAAGCACCGGACTAGTCCGATCATGGACCGGACTAGTCCGTTCACCTTTCTGGAATCACACTCACAAGGAGACCGGACTAGTCCGTGCATCCACCGGACTAGTCCGTTGATGTTTCTGGAGTCTCTCATGCTGAGGGACCGGACTAGTTCGATCATGGACCGGACTAGTCCGTTGAACTTTCTGTAAACTCCCATTTGTGGAGATCGGACTAGTCCACGGACTAGTCCGGTGAACTTTCTGGAGTCATCTTTACACAGTACCGGACTAGTCCGAGGTTGGACCGGACTAGTCCGGCAGACTTTCTGGACCTCAAAACATGTTGAGACCGGACAAGTCCGGACTTGCACCGGACTAGTCCGGTGTTAGGGTTTTTCAATGGCTAGCTTTTGGAAACCCTATAAATAGATGATCCACGACTTTCCCATGATGACACACGTCGAATATTGAAAAAGGAGCAAACCCTAGCGCCGCCACTCAGTCCCAAGAGCCCAAAACACATCTCCCCACACATCTAAAGTTCAAAAAGACTGAAATCAATTGAACACTTGGATTCAGGATTGGGAGATCGTCGTTCTTTCATCGCGAGCTCTTGGGGTTTGATCTTTCTACACTCATACTCTGCATTGTAATACTTTTGAGTGTATTTGATCACTTGTTCATTGTAATTTTCGTGGGAGCCCTCAACGTGTGAGGTTGCCCCACAAACTTGGTGATTACCCGTGATAGTGGAATCAAGTCGGCCTTCGTGGTGACTTGAGGAGGAAAAGGGTTGGAGACCCGGCTCTGTGTGAGCTTCCTCAACGAGGACGTAGATCTCGTTGTGAGATCGAACCTCGGGAAAAATTCTTATGTCTCGTGTCTCATTTACTTTAAATTTTGTTCATTAGATCACTTAAGTGCTAAACATTAACTTAAGGTAGCTTGAAGTTACTCCTGCATTCTTATATTAATTTCAAGTATAAATATCAGTTGTTCTTAATTCCGCTGCTAAAGAAATTTAATTTCTCAATTAACACCTGATCAACACACATACTTCTTGCACACCGGACTAGTCCGCCCACGCAACCGGACTAGTCCGGCCAACCAAGTTTTTGACTATTCTATTAAGTGTGCAGGAAATTCAAAAGGCCTATTCACCCCCCCCTCTAGGCCACATTCAAAGACTATAATCTATAAACTAAGTCCGTTGTCCTTCACTTCATCATTTTTTCATCAAAGCAAAGCCACCTTTTCCCCTTTTTTCTTTAATCACCTTTCTCTCCATGCGAACTGCTCTCACTTAGCAAATTTCATTAGCTCTTTACATGTTTATCATCTATCATACAAAATCCACAAGGGAATGCCTAGATGCACTTACATGCGTCCATGTACGATTCCTGGATATGCGTATTTATCGTGTACTTGAGTTTTTGTTGGAGGATTTAAACTATTTAAATTGTCGTCCCTCACGTTTATTGAGCATCACTTGTTCACTGCATCATCGCGCAGTAAAAAGTGAACCACTGATTAATAAGATCAGATTGGAGTGATTTAATTATATGTTTTGCAAACGTGTATTGTATTAGTTGTAGCTGCAAATTAAAATTGCTTTTCCTTAACATAAAAACTGACTGTTAAAACTTGCAATTAAGGTGCCACTCTTAGGCTATGTTTATGCAAAAGTTGTCTCCTATCAGATAACCCCTTGCATATTTAGTTGTGGTCCTAGTGAGTCATTTGACGGGTAAGACATGCTGAATATTAGTTGCTCAAGGTTTGTTGTTACATGTTTTTTCTAGAACTCATGATCATATTGTGTGTGTGAAGGGCTGCCTAATGAGGTATCACCCTTTCGTTTGTTGGTAGCTTCAGATTTGGTTTTTGGTAGCTTCAGAAGAAGCCCTGCTCGCCCCTATGGCTTGTTCGATGCTGCTAGCGTGAAGTATACGTGGACATGATATTTCACTACCGTTCTATAGTTTAGATATCATTGAGTGATATATTGTGGTTTTTGTTACGCTTCACTTATTATCGAACTTTGTTTTTAAACTCCCACTATGATGTAACTCATCCAAATGTTCCTTTTATGTAATATTTTTGAACACCTTGCATGATGTGCAATCCGTTGTCACAGTGCATGCCCACACTTGAACACACGATCCTACCTTCGGGACTCCGATCCTCACAACTTGGTATTAGAGCTAGGTTCAAGGACATTACACATCGAAAGGATCTATTTTTTAGAAACTTAAAGCGCTTTCAAGTGAGGATAAATAATAGAATATTATCTTGGTGGTAAGCTAACAATGTTTGTTTTTCTTTAACTACAGAGCTTATGGTTAGGAAGGTAAAAGTAGGTTGGAATAATTTTGTTATTTATGAGTATAATTTTGTTGATGAAAATAATTTGCTGTTTGTCACTTTTGTAGATCTGGTAGGTTGTTAGAGCCTTATTTTTGTTTTTATTAGATATTATTTTGGTAGTTTGTGAAACTTTTGGGTGAAAATATGCTGACGTGATCTTATTTCGTATGTACACTGGCTGCGGTAATTGTATTGTGAATAGAAAATATGCGCTACCTAGTGACCGTTTTTGTGCCACTATGTACACCTATATACCAGCTAAGTCCGGTTAGATTTTTTTTCTTTTTGAAAGGAGACATAGTACTGTCATGTAGTTTTGATGTGCATTTTAAATAAAAGTTGATAACAAATAAAGATCCTAATCACTAAGAAATGGTTAACAATATTAAGGATAAACAAATTATAACTCGTGCCTGAAAACTTTTACTTAAACCTGCAGGACCCCCTCCCTCCAAAGTCTACATCTGAATCTCAATTTGGCACCTTAGTTCATAAAAATTCGATCAAAACTCCAATTTAGTTATCTGTCTAGTTTTGATTGTCTAGAAACAACAGTAAACTTCAGAAGTCCGTAGGATGTGTTTTACTCATGGAAATCTCTTCCATGAGAAGAGTGGAGACGATGTTGTTGAAGTTTGGGAAGGGTTGTAGCATCTTCATTAAGAACACCATATGAACAATTTTGACTTTGAGGCAACAAAAGAGTGAGAACCAGTCACCAAGGTGAGTTCGGGTCGTCATAGGGCAACAACCATACTTTTAAGACACCTGGAATAATCAGTAATGCAGGTTGTCACAGTTAACAAGGGCAACAACCATACTTTTAACACACCTGGAATAAGCAGTAATGCAGAGATCATCTCGAGCAGTCGTATCACATAACATCACCACATTCACAAGATCATGCGACACTCTATTGTGCAGGTGAGGACCGTACAGTCCACCTAGTCCCAAGCATCACGCTCCGGGTGAGCATCATTGGAGAGTACCTTGTTTTCAACTCTTACTTACCAAGAACAATGAGGAAAAGCTCATGCCACTTTCCGTAATTGTTGCTAGCGCGATCGAGCGACAAGGGGATTAGGGTCTGAATGCTAAGGATGGACAGGGCTGGGCGTGCAGTGCAGCTAGAGCATCAACTTCTGCACGAACGAGTGTGCTCTGCCTTGCGGCTTCACACTCTTCTTCCTCACTGGAAATGCGCTCTTCACCAGTGAGATGTCCAACTCCAGTTTTGTTGTCAGGGGCACGCCTCTCAGGGGGAGGCCATGGAGACGGTGGGGAATACAATAACTTCTGGAGTGGTCTAGCTAAACTCAGGTTTCAGCGATGACAGGCAAAAGCCGGCCAGAACAGAGATGGCCAACTAGCGAGAAGATAAGCAGCAGTGTTGGGTAAACAATCGCCACGAGTGAGCGCAACGCGGGTGCGTCCTGGGCCCGCTGCGACATGGGCGACGGCGAAGCTGTGTGCGTTCATGTGTGTGCCAAGGCTCTCGGACTTTGGCTCGTAGGTTTGACGCACGACCAGCTGACATGATCAAGAAGTTGCAGTGCATGAACGATCGGTGAGTCGTGAGGGAGGGAGAGAGTGGCGCCGGATATGGTGGAGGTCGCTGCAATGTGCACGCTGAGCAACAGCCCGAGCCACGACATGAGCTGGAGGGTCGGATCATACGCGAAGTGGCCAGAGTGGAGGGAAGAGCTCCCTGGCCTATAAAGAGGTTATGTACTCTCTCAATATCCGGTGAGCAATAGAATCAAAGTCCAATTTGGTCCACATTCGTCGCTGGCATGAAGCTCTCTTGTTTTCTCTCTCTTGCATTTTGGTCCGAATTCATCGAATTATGATTTGATTCTAACAATTGATACCAGAGCCGGACACTATAAGACAGGGTGATGACCGCCCTGCGGACGCCGAGAGGACCAATGGGCACACCAGGGTACGGAGGCTTGGGATCGCCGGAGAATTTACCCCAAATTTGGTAGCCATTGAGCTGCCGATGCTCACCAAGTCGAATAACTTCGAGTGAGTTTTGTTGATGCATGTTAGCATGGAGACGCTCGGATTGTGGGAAGCTGTGCAGGATGTAAACACTGATCTACGAGAAGACAGGCTCATCTTTACCGCGATTCTGCGGGCGGTGGTGCCGGAGCTCAAAGCGGGCATCACAGTGAAGAAGTCCGCATTTGAAGCTTGGCACGTCATCAAGAGGATGCAGATCTGCAATACACGGAAGGAGGTGAATGTGCAACTCCTTCTGCAACAATTCAAGAATTACTTGATGGTGATTCCATTGATGAATTCGTTATTTAAATTACTGGAATTGTGGGCAATCTGCTTGAATTGGGGGAGAGGATGGAAGAAAGCTGAATTGTGAAGAAGATTCTACACGTTGTCCCATCGAAATTCAACTAAATTGCATGTGCAATCGAGATGCTACTCGACCTGAATGCCATGATGACAAAGGAGCTCGTCAGGCGGCTTTGAATTGCAGGAGATCAGTGCACGGTCGAGGTTGCCACGCAGCGTGTCGAGCAATTGATGCTCATGGAGAGCAGTGGGTGGCTTGACAGTGCCAGCATGGAAATAATCGACTGTGGAGCAGGAATCGGTCTAATGGGGGTGAAGGCTCTCACGGCGGCGGGAGGAGCGGCGACCATAGCGACGACAAAAGGGACGACACTGACACTAGCACCATCTCCGACAAGATTAGGCGTAGTAGGAACAATTATCTTGACAGGTTCTTTGATTGCAGTGAGCGTGGCCACATGGCAAGGGACTGCTGTGAAAGAAGGAAGCGTCACTTCTCGCCGGCATCATGGAATTGGTGCTGCTGTGAAGACCAGGACATCAACGTAGTGTCTTAGTTTAGGGGGTGTGTGTTGGGTAAACAATCACCACGATGTGGGCACATCATGGGCACACCACGCCATGCGTGTGTCAAGGCTCCCGGACTTTAGGTCGTAGGTTCGTCACATGACCAGCTGACATGATCAGGACGGCGTAGTGCATGAACGATGAGCGAGTCTGAGGGAGGGAGAGTGTGGTGCTGATTATGGCGCATATCGCCACAATGTTTGCGCCGAGCAACGACTCTCGCCACAACATGAGTGGGAGGGCCGGGTCGTGCGCGATGTGGCCAGAGTGGAGGGACGAGCTCCCTGACCTATAAAGAGGCTCTGTAATCTCTCAATTTTCGGCAAGCAAACGAATCAAAGTCCATTTTGGTCCGGTGTTTGTTGATATTTCCTACCCACTACTAACAATTCATCCCTATCAGGAGTGCCAGAAATGCTTGTTGGTAGATTTTAGATTCTATATGTAAATCCGCAAGCGCACGGAAACTATCGATGTAGCATTTCCCCTTTAAAGAGTATTCCCAAAGGGTGTCATTTATATTTTCCCAAATGAAGGCTAGATTGAAGTAAAACAATCATCAAATGGAGAGGCTAGATCGGCCTAGGTAGGGTTCTAGCAAGGATGGATAAAGGGTAATTGAGGTAGTGTGACACACACAAGAGCATTCTATCCAAAGAGATAAATGAGGTAATAGAGGAACTAGGCTAAGAGTTAGGTAGATACTCCTACTATTCTTCTAATGTACATATACATAGCCTAAGTTAGTTATGAATGATTATATTAATTATGAATTCTTATGCTAAGTGGATTAACACACCGTGCACGGGTTTACCCCTAGCAACACTAGGTGACTCCCGCCAAGAGCCTGTGGCATAGCCGAATGTGGAGGATTAAAAAAAAGATAGGGTTGTCACCACCTACTGTCTACCTCTTCAATGCGTGGGCATACGAGACATTCAAAGCTACTCTCTATCCTAGCACCATGCTAGCATATTGTGAGACCTATGTGTGCTGAATACATTGGCTATGACAGTAAAGTTTTGAATACTACCAAAACACCTTTTTCAATATGGTCCAACTCTAGGTCCGAGCTCCTACAAGGTCCGATGATAGGTTCGGCTTGTGTTGGGTAGCTTCGGCAAGGTCCAACGTAAGGTCCGACTTGCTTTGGCTAGGTCTGACTTCTTTGTCTAGGTCTGACTTATTCAAGTTAGGTCCGACTTGCTGTGGCTACATTCGACTGGCTTTGGTAAACTCCGCACTAGTTCCGACTAGCTTTGGTAAGCTCTCGTGCTAGGTCCTGCTAGCTTTGGTAAGCTCCAGTGATAGGTCCTGCTAGCTTTGGTAAGCTCCAACTCAAGGTCCAGTTAGCTTTGGCAAGGTCTGGAGCTAGATTGCAATAGTTCTGCTTTTAATTTGAATTGATTTGAACTTGCTTTACATCTATGGAAAGTTTGCTCTGTATTCTTTTACTAAGTTTTTGGTGTGTTTTGGTGGTTATGGCTGATATCGTTTTGCTATGGTTTGCAGCATGCTTATGTGAGGTGCTCACAAAAGGTGTTGTAGTTTTGGAACTAACGAGAGTCAAGTCGAGGACTTGTGCTCGGAAGTATCGGTTGTTTATTCATGTGCAGGTGTTGCTTGAGTTCAAGACATGGCTGGTGACTGGATCCATTGAACTAGTCTTAGGGAGAAGATGAGGTTCAACAACCAAGTTCGGGAGGAATTGTGGTTGAGTTGATCGGGAGGTCGCGCAACATGTTTGAATCAAGAACAATGCATATGAAGGTATCGCGGATGTTGTTTGGAAGGTGTTTGCACATGTGCAAGGAGTGCACAGACATGGCAACATGGTTCCAAAGTGTGATGAAGAGAATTCGACGTAAAGAATTTATCAGAAAGGTCCAACCGACTAGGTTATGGACTCAGGCTGCGGCTGAGTCGAGTTTGACTCAAATATGGAAAGATTTGAGTTGGTTATGATAGGATTTCGTGTGGGTCACGAAGTTGGATTGTTTTAGGAATGTGGGATACATTCATAAGGTGTATCTAAGTATTAAGATTGCTTCTATCTACGTATAGAAGAGTCTTGAGTAGTTATGGAGAGTTTCGGTTGAATCTGAGCAGGATTTGAGTCCCAGTTAGGATTGGTTTGGCCTAAGGGCTAGTTATAAAAGCAAGGGAGGCCAGAGCTTGTGGTGTACAACTTTGGGGCTGTCCATTTTGTGTTTTGATCAATAAAATTCGTAGTCTAAAGGAGCTTTTGTTCCTTGTTCGTCCGACTTGTTTCTGTCAAGTCTTTCTCGTCGAGTTTCTGCACAGCACTACCTTGCTTCGGTGGTTTTATCATAACTCGAGTTTTACCGATCCAATTGACATTATTCTTTTTGAGTTGTCTTCACAACTTGATTATCTATAAGCTGTAAAAATTTCACGGTCATTGCATTTGTTTTTTCTAATCTAAATGAGTTTTTTTGCAGTGTTGTAGATCTGATTTTTCTTGGGTAGAACAGATTGACCTTCGTTCAATCTTTCAATCGTAACTTGAGTTTTTCTTGACGATTTTCCATGATTCTTGTTGTATTTTCTTCGTGACTTGATTCTCCACAATATATATTGGTTTTGTCACAATTTGTCACATTTAGATTAGTCGCACACAAAATTTCTTAACAAATTGATTTTCTACCAAAGGGTTTTTTGTTACTTCTTCTGAAAAAGTTTTAAATCTACCATTCACCCCCTCTGGTAGCTTTTCACGTGCCTTTCGATTCTACAATTGGTATCATATCCACAATGATCTAATCTTTGTGATTTGCATGTGTTTTTGACTAATCATCATGGAGAAATACTCCGCAAAACCTTGTGTCTTTAGTGATATTGATTCTCAGGTTTGGAATGCACGTATGGAAGCTTTCATCCAGGCACAAGGCTTCACAATATAGAAAAAAGTGTACAAGCCTTACGACATGCCGTCAAACAATCAAGTCACGGCTACAAACATGAGAGATGTCGACAACAACAACAAGGCTCACAACTTGATCATACAAGGATTAACTCAAAGCGACTTCGATCGTGTTGCTCACTTTCGATCTGCATATGATGTGTGGAAAGAACTCTGCGAATACCACAAAGGATCCAACAAGATAAAGGAGGTAATTCAAGACATGTTCAAAAAGGAGTACATGCGCTTTAAGAGGCAACCATGTGAGTCCATCAATGATTTCTTTGCTCGCTTTAATAAAATTCTCAGCAACTTGCGTAGTGCCAATGTTAATTTTTCAGATGCTGTGAATGCTAGGCAATTACTAAGTGTATTAGACATGTCAATTTGGGAGATGAAAGTCACATCTATTCGTGAATCTACTGCCATTAGTACACTTACTTTAGATGTTCTATATTCTAAATTGAAAACTCATGAAATTGACATAATCTCACGTAAGAACCCCAACAAGTTTTTTGCATTTGTTTCTCAACGTGACATCCCTTGCTCCGGCCAATCTTCATCTTGTGGAACACTTGATTTATTGTCCTCTCTAACCCTTGAATAGATTGAAGAGTTTCCAGAGAAAGAACTTGCACTCATCTCTACTCGGTTCTCAAAAGCATTGTAAATTGTGAGAACTAGAAGGAGAGAAAGTGTCAGACCTCAACGATGCTTTGAATGTGGTAAGACAAGACATTTTTGCATGGATTGCCCTAACCTTTCAGGTGCTACTTCTCGTGATGAAAAGCAAATAAGGATGAAGCACTCCTCTGCAAAAAACAACAAGAAAAAGAAGGGTTATACAGGACGCCAATTGGTGAATAGCTTTATCTCCGCACTTCAAGAACTTGGCTCGAGTGATGTGGATATTGGAAGTGACGAAGATGAAGATGATTTGGCAAACTTGTGTTTCATGTCGGACAAGTCAAGATCAAGCATGGAGGAGGAAGAACACAACAGCGACAATGAAGAGGTATGTCCTACTTGCGAAGAAATGTGTGATGCTATCTCTCGTGCCACTGTTATAGTTAAGAAAAAGGAAAAAACTTAGGGACAATGCTATTAAAATTGAGTCACTAGAAAATGAAATTAATCATTTGAAATCTTTGATTCCTAGTGATGATTCTTGTTCCTCATGTGATTTAATATATGAACAATTGTCCCCTCTAAGAAGTGCACAAACCTCCACACTTGATAAACTTGAACTTGAAATTGGAAAGAACAAAAAGCTTGCTGCACTTAATGATAAAAAACTTGAAAGATGCTTGCTGTTCTACAATTGATTTGCATTCTTCTACTTGTGATGACCTTGATAAGAAACTACAAGATGCTATGAATTGAAATTTCTATATTGAACAATGCTTTACGTTCTCATGAAGTTAAATATTGTTCCAATTGCAAATTAAAAGGAAAAACTTCATGTGAAAATTGCCTTGATTTGTCAAATAAACTTGATGACATGCATAGGACATTAGATCGGTTTTGTAATGCAAATAAGAACCTAAACTTGCTGTTGAATTCCTCTAAATTTTGCAATGATAAATCTGGTTTAGGTTTTGATTCTCATGCTCATGTTAAAACATATCCACCTAAAATTGTAAATGCATTAGGAAGTGATTTGATTAAAATAGTTCCTAAACATAAAAAAGTGGTTTTCAAATCTGCAGGAGTGTTGTCTCATTCGATTTCAAATAAAAATGTTGCTTACTCATCGAGACATGAACACAAAGTTAAATTTCATTGTACCTACTGTGGTAGAGATGGTTATGTCATATATTTTTGTAATAGACTAGCTAAACAACTGAAAAAGGAAAGAATGATTACTAGATCACATAACAATAAAGCAAAACTTGTTGCGCGTGCTGAACCGAATGTTTGGAACTTGCAACCTGCTATAATGAGTCAAAAACATGCAAAGTGTGCTCCCAAACCTATTGTTTTTCGGCCTACACATGTAACACCTCGTAGGTCAGTAGTTGGGTACAAGAATTCTCAAAATTTGGCTCATAAACCTGCTGTTTTGTCTTAGCTTTCTCGTGTTTTTCCTGCTGCACGTCGTGTGACTCAGTACTGGATTCTTAAATGCCTTTTGACTAACCCCAGTATTGAGTCATCGATGTATTGTTCTTCTATGTAGGTTACACGCTTGAGGAAGAAGAACATTTGAATTGTGGATTCACGTTGCTCACGCCACATGACAGGTAACAAAGATTGGTTCTCCTCCCTCTCTTTTGTGTCACGTGTAGAGAATGTTACTTTTGCCGATAATTCTTCAACTCCTATAATTGCTAAGGGTTCGGTTAGAGTAAATGATCACTACACTTTGAAGGATGTGGCACTTGTCAAAAATTTGAAGTAGAACTTGCTTTCTATTTCACAATTGCTAGATGAAAATCTGGAAATTATTTTCAATAAAAATTGCTGCAAAGTTGTAGGTTCAAATAGTGAGCTTATTTTTAACATGTCTCGGTTTGGAAGAGTTTTTAAAGCTGATTTTGATATGTCTTCTTCTAAGCATAGGTGTCTAGTTGCTAATGATTCCAAGGACTTATAGTTTTGACATCGTAGACTTGGTTACGTAGGCTTTGATCATCTCACGCGTGTTAGTGCTCTTGATCGCATACGTGGGCTGCCTAAGCTAAAAGGGGACAAACAAATTGTATGATCTTCTTATAGACATGCTAAGATGGTTGCAGGTTCACATGCTCCTCTCACAATGACCATGACAACTTTTGCATCTTGACAACGTAGGACCTTCACGTGTTCAATCTTCGTAGGTAAATGGGATGTTCTTGTGACTGTTGATGACTATTCTAGATACTCTTGGGTTTATTTTATGGCATCTATGAATGAAGATTTTAGTCACTTTAGAACTTTATTTCTTAGATTATCAATTGACCACCCAGGATCTTTAAGAGCAATTAGAAATGATAATGGAACTGGATTTAAAAATCAATCCTTTGATCATTTTTGTGCTGAAAAAGGAATAGTTCATCAATTTTCTTCACCTTATGTACCTCAACAAAACGGTGTTCTAGAAAGAAAGAACAAAACCTTAGTTGAGATGTCTAGGACTATACTTGATGAATATCAAATTCCTAGAAATTTTGGGCAGATGCAATTGCAACCGCTTGTTATGTTTCAAATCGTGTTTTCTTGCGTGCTAAGCTAGGAAAAACACTATATGAGCTTTGGTTTGGACATAGGCCTAGTGTCACACACTTTAGTGTCTTTGGATGCAAATGCTTTGTTAAGAAACATGGTAATCTTGATAAATTTGAAGCTAGATCTGTTGATGGCATGTTTCTTGGTTATCCATCTCATACTAGAGGCTACCGTGTGCTTTTACTTGACACTAATAAAATTGTGGAGACTTATGATGTTTCTTTTGATGAAGCTAGCCCAGGTACTAGCTCAAATATTGCAGGTCCGGATCCATATCCGCAGGGGGAGAGTATTTTCGTTGAAGATGAGGAAGAAGAGGAGTTGCTGCCTAAAAATTCATCAGCTAATGACATTGTTCCAGCTTCTGATTTTGATTCACAACCAGCACCGACGACCACCATTGCTAGTCCAGATCGTCCTCAAGTCACAAGAACATCGATTTGTGATCAACATGAAAAAGAAGAAGCTTCTGAAGTATCCACTCCCCTCCGGGTTCTCAAAAGTCATCCTCCACAACAAATTATTGGAAGCTTGCACGAACGAGTCACACGGTCCAGCTATGATGAGTTCATTATTTGAGTTGAGTATGATGGGAGAACTCGTGTACTTTTTGGGGCTGCAAATAAATCAAACCAAGGAGGGAACCTTTGTGCATCAAACGAAGTATACAAGAGACGTTCTTAAGCGCTTCAACATGGACAAAAGCAAGTCTCTTCGAACACCAATGGGTACAACAATGACACTTGAACTTGATGAAGATGGTGACCCAATTGATCAAAAAGAATATAGAAGCATGAACGGATCACTTTTGTACCTCATAACATCAAGACCAGACATACAATTCATTGTATGTCTTTGTGACGAGTTCAAGCTTCCCCACGTGCTTCACATACATTTGAAATTTTTCTTCCTTCTTCCTCAATCGTTACTTTGAAAGCTTTTTCGGATGTTGATTTTGGGGGTTGTAGGATTGATAGGAAAAGTACTTTGGGTGTTTGTCATTTTCTTGGTAATTATCTTGTTGCTTGGTCCTCTAGAAAACAAAACTCAGTTGCACAATCCACAACCAAATATGAATATGTAGTTGCTGCTAGCGCTTGCTCACAAATTGCTTGGATTGTTCAAACACTTGATGACTATGGGGTTGATCTATATAGTGTTCCACTATTTTGTGATAACACTAGTGTCATTTGCATTGCTAAAAATCCTGTGCAACATTCGAGAACAAAGCACATTGACATTAGGTATCACTTTCTCTGTGATAATGTTGAAAAAGGAAACATTGTGTTTCACCATGTAGATACCGAATAACAATTCGCTGATATTTTCACAAAACCTTTGCATTTCACTCTTTTTTGTTTGATTCGTAGTGAAATAGGAGTTATGAATCCTCATGGCCTAAATTGAGGGTGAGTTTTGAAACTTGGGAAGTCTATGTGTGAATCTAAATTTAAAATAATATGAGCATAGTATTTCATACATATATGACTTTGTGATTCCTTTTACATGCTGAAAGTTCTTACTACATTACTCATGTTATACATTTTGTAGTTTTTGCCATGACAAGTAATTAGAATAATTACTTACACTAAATCTGTTCGTGATCAAACTTTCTTGCTGTTTTGAACTTGTTGCGTGCTCACAAGTGCTTTTAATAATGAAAAATTAATCAATCAACTATCCACATGTTGAGCTTTTATGATCAAATATAAATGAGAAAATATCAAGAGAATATGCATGTATCGCACTTCTTCTTTTGAGATGGCTTATCATTGCACTTAGATATGAACTTAGATAAAGTTGTGTATGACGAAAACCATGTCCTTAAGCTTCTGATTGTAAAATGACATAGGCTTGACTTGGTTCGTTAGAATAAGGCAGATGCGGTATATAATCTATTGCAAATGTTATATGATCAAAATTTGTGCTTTAAATAATATTGAAAAATTAAAATTGCAGCAACAAGTGTCATGCTTTCAGGTTTTGAAATAGTTAAGTTTGTGAGATCATGACTTGCTTAAATTGAAAATTACACTTGATCTCTATCATGGCTTACACTACTTTATGTATCTCATTGATGTGATAGTGTAAGTTACTTGATAGTATGACTTGGATGAACTTTGTTTTATATGTTTATGTTATAATATGCTCATAAAAATTAAAATTTCTCTGTTGTGCCTTGCTGAATACATTGTCAAAGGAGGAGAAATTGATCACACATTGCACATATTCACAAGTGTTTTTGGCACGATTCTTCTCAGTGGGAGAATTTTTTCTTCTCATTTTTTTTATGATTTACAAAAGGGGAGAAATATGTATAGGGGGAGAATTTTCTTTTCAAAACTTTTCATGTGAATAAGCCAATGTTCGGATTCTAAGTGGTGTTGCCAATGCATTCATCAAGGGGGAGATTGTGAGACCTATGTGTGCTAAATACATTGGCTATGACGATAAAGTTTTGAATACTACCGAAACACATTTTTCAATATGGTCCGACTCTAGGTTCGAGCTCCTGCAAGGTCCGACGATTGGTCTAGCTTGATTTGGGTAGCTCCGACAAGGTCTGACCTAAGATCTGACTTGCTTTGGCTAGGTCTGACTTCTTTGTCTAGGTCCGACTTATTTTTGTTAGGTCCAACTTGCTGTGGCTAGGTCCGACTAGCTTTGGTAAGCTCCGGCGCTAGGTCTGACTAGCTTTGGTAACTCCGATGCTTGGTCCTACTAGCTTTGGTAAGCTCCAGTGCTAGGTCCTGCTAGCTTTGGTAAGCTCCAACTCAAGGTCCGGTTAGCTTTGGCAAGGTCAAGAGCTAGATTGCAATGGTTCTTCTTTTACTTTGAATTGATTCGAACTTGCTTTACATCTATGGAAAGTTTGCTTAGTATTCTTTTAATAAGTTTTGGTGTGTTTTGGTGGTTATGGCTGATATCGTTTTTGCTATAGTTTGCAACATGCTTATGTGAGGTGCTCACGTAAGGTGTTGTAGTTTCAGAACTAGCGAGAGTTAAGTCGAGGACTTGTGCTCGAAAGTATCGGTTGTTTATTCATGTGCAAGTGTTGCTTGAGTTCAAGACATGGCTGGTGACGGGATCCATTGAACTAGTCTTAGGGAGAAGATGAGGTTCAACAACCAAGTTCAGGAGGAATTGTGGTTGAGTTGATCGGGAGGTCATACAACATGTTTGAATCAATAACAATACATATGAAGGTATTGTGGACGTTGTTTGGAAGGAGTTTGCACATGTGCAAGGAGTGCATGGATGTGGCAACATGGTTCCAAGACGTTATGAAGAGAAGTGGATGTAAAGAATTGGTCGGAAAAGTCCAACCGACTAGGTTACAGACTCAGGCTGCGGTTGAGTCGGGTTTGACTCAAATATAGAAAGATTTGCGTTGGTTATGATAAAATTTCGTGTGGGTCATGAAGTTGGGTTGTTTTAGGGATGTGGGATACGTGCCTAAGGTGTTTGGAAGTCTTAGGATTTCTTCTATCTACGTATAGAAGAGTCTTGAGCAGTTATGGAAAGTTTTGGTTGAATCTGAGTAGGATTTGAGTCCTAGTTAGTATTGGGTTGGCCTAAGGGCTGGTTATAAAAACAAGGGAGGCCAGAGCTCGTGGTCTATGACTTTGGGGATGTTCCTTTTGTGTTTTGATCAATAAAATCCATAGTCTAAAGGAGCTTTTGTGCCTTTTTCATCCGACTTGTTTCTGTCAAGTCTTTCTCGTCGAGTTTCTGCGCAGCACTACCTTGCTTCGGTGGTTTTTTATCATAACTTGAGTTTTAAGATCCAATTGACATTATTCCTTTTGAGTTGTCTTAACAACTTGATTATATATCATCTGTAAAAATTTCAAGGTCATTGTATTTGTTGTTTCTGAGCTACACGAGTTTCTTTGCAGTGTTGCAGATCTAATTTTTCTCGGGTACAATAGATTGACCTTCGTTCGATCTTTCGATCGTAAGTTGAGTTTTTCTCGATGATTTTCCATGATTCTTGTTGTCTTGTCTTCGTGACTTGATTCTTCACAATCTATATTGGTTTTGTCATGATTGATCTCATTTAGATTAGTCGCACACACGATTTCTTAACAGATTGATTTTCTACCGAAAGGGTTTTCGTTGCTTCCGCTGAAAAAGTTTTAAATCTACCATTCACCCCCCCTATGGTAGTTTTTCACGTGCTCTTCGATTCTACACATATTAAGTAATTACCTTAAGAGCCTAGGCACAAGCCATCCTAGGGCAATGAACTAAATCATCGTTGAACCAATGTTAATTCATAGCATAAGTGATTCATATTAACATAGTCATATTATAGTTAATTAGACTATAGTGGAGGTTTATAGTGTTTGTGATGATGTAATAAGAATGGTATAGCACAATCATAAATATTACTCCTACCACATACATGGAATCGACAATCAAACAAGAAATGATTCGTCCAAGTATATGAACAATAGAAGACTAAAGATAACATCTTTATTATGAATAAAGTCACAAATACAAATTGGAATATGGGAGACATACCTTTCCCAATTGGAAATTGGGAAGATACTCCTTCTACTCCTCTCCTACTTGGACTATGGACTAGAGACTCCCCTCTCTACAGCCTATACTCATCTAAACCTATGGAGAGTAGTGGACACAATGGATGAATACTCAAGTAGTGTGTGTTGAAGTGAGGGGTGAGGGCTCCTATTTATAGTTTGGAAAAGGGTCGGTTCCCACCACCAAAAGCTCGTGAATCATTCACTCCTGACCTCTTGAAGACGGGAGGAGCCAACACGTGGTGTTTGACCACGTTTGGCGTCAGGAACTAGTCGAACGACTAGGGGGGTCGGCCGCCCTAGTCCTAACTCCAAACGGCCAGTTCTTCCTTCATGTGACTGATAGGTGGGTCCCATTCCATAATATGGGTGCTACACCGTTGGATGGCCTCAGATACTTATGTTTGTGGGTCATTTGATCCATGCGGTGCCATGTGGCATCGCCTGATTGACTGGAATGATATTTTATAGGATCTATCCCCTTGTTTCACTTCAATTCTGCATAGAATTCCTGCATGCACTACTTTCTCCAAGGACAAGTGGAAATAGGTTAAATAGAAAGGTGATGTGTGCAAGAAATGACAATTCCTTCACATAATTGAGTTATATTGACTGGTGAAATTGGTATATAACAGTCGTCAACAAACTTCCCCAAGCTTATACTTTGCTCAACCCGAGCAAAGTCAAGACTTTAGGTTGATGATCAGGAGTTGCTACTATGTTCAATTTTTCAAAAGTACCATGCGCACAACAAAATACTCTACCTAGTATTGCAATAATTAGCATGGTACTTCACCCATCTTAAGTCATTATGGGGCTTATGCCATCTCCTATTCATGGGTGGTTGAAAGATAGAACAACAAATGGAGCACACATACCCTAAAGTCAAGTTCCACTATAATTCCGGAGAGTTCAATTCAAATTTTAAGTATCTCAATTTGATTCTCTCAAGTCTCTCCTTTGTGTGTATTGGAAATTTATCCTCACCAAGGCATTTTGTCTAAATTCATCCTACCTCTACATAAGGCTTGTATGTGGAGCTTGGTAGGGAATATATTAGACATATTTGCAACACATAATATTGCTAAGTCAAAAGAGTAAGCCTTAGGAGAAATCAATTCAAAACAATTTGATTCAAGACTTGTGCATGTGTGATGGATTGGAGTGGATGTGGATCTTGAGATGACTCCTTTTTGAGTGGACTCTCTTATTTTGCAAGGATGAAATATGACTACTTTTTTCTTCTTCTCATGCTTATGATGTAAGCATGCATTTTTTTTCTTTTTTTTGTAGCCATGTCCTTTACTCCCTTTTTATGCAATGAATTTTGGAGAGAGTATTAAGCATGAGATATAAAGTTTCTCTTTTTATTGTGGAATGATGGTATGATGGAATTTTGCTTACTTCTAGTGTATAAGTATGGATGTGCAAGTGATGTCTTGAATTCAAAAAGTAATGAATGAAATCTCACATAGGTCTATACTAGGTTAACAAAGCTCAATGTGAAGACAAATAGCATATGCATAAGGTCTATCAAGGTAATGTGTCATATGGCTTTGGTGGGTATTTCCTATCTAATGAGGATAACTTAAATCTTTTTAGAATTTCTTCGGAAATCTAAGTTTCACTATCAAACTAGGAATAGCAGCCCTATCACTATATCATATCTCACAACAACTTAGAATGGATTAAGCTTTTGCTACCCACAATTTCCAAATCAAGGCAAAAGCAATTTTAGCCAATGAGAGCAATATGTTGGAGAGTCGTAAGTTGTAAACTAGGGACTTGGGAAAATTAAAACAGAGCAACTATTCATCATCTCATCTATGTGAATTCCAAATCATTCTTACTGCACATCATTTATTTTACTGAAAATAAAAATATCCTAACTTTTTAAATGCAAGGTGGATGATGGGTAAGTGGAAAATAAATATGCAAGGGGTTGATACAATTTACCTAAGTGGGGGTCCTTCCCCAAGCTTGTTCTTCACTCACCTCCGTGTCGAGGGTTGAACCCTTGATGACGGAAGTATGCCGCGAGATCGGCTTGTTGTTGTTGTAGCGTGGAGTTGAGGTTGATGAATTGAGCGTCCATGTGTTGTTGCCGGCCTTGGGTACCTTGGACATGCCCTTGGACAGTGTTGTAGATGTCACCCGTCCTTATTTCAAGCTCCTCCATACGTATAGAGAGGTCTGTCATTCCTTGGCTATAGTCACGATGACTTCTAGCCGAAGTGGGATGACATCTACTCATAGATGTTGGAGGCAAGCTGCTAGAGCTTGAAGTGGATAGGGGTGTCTCCCATGTAGCACCTGGCCATCCATGTCAAGATGGACCTTTGGTCTCATACGAAGGAGTTTGAGTCCATCCAGGTGCATCACACGTTGGGTTCTCTTCCTCTTTGTACTCATGGACCGTGGATGTTGTCGGGGGCATGGCCGCTCTCCTTGTACGGCTTCTAGTTATCTTGCCAGAGACATTACTTCTTCCGGCTTCCTCGATGGGAAGAAGGTCAATGGTTTGCCTTTGACATTTTTACAAATGATAATCCGGGTTAGATAACCAAATTTCATTGACAAAGCCAGGATAATAAAATATCAAAGATCCATCTTGATCATGATTAAGGGTATGTCCTTGCACTAAATATTCTTCATCAATTAACTCTTTCATTTTCAATATACTCAAATGAAGAATATACTAGTGCTCCTAGTAGCAATATGAGTAATCAATGAAGTACATTCAGTTGGCCCTACCCTTGGAATGTAATCTAACCATTGTGTCATCATGGCAATAACTGGGGCAACTTTTATCTTTTTGATCATGGCAAATAAAATTTTCAGCTCTTCATCACGTATTATCCTTACATCTCCTCTAGGGAACATAGTCATAGCCACCCATCTATGCATGAAGTGTAAAGTAGGGTTGTGCAAGTGGCTATTCCTAGTGCACTACATCTGACCTCACCAGTTAAATCTTGCTAGAAACTTTGTTTGTTAAACTTAAGCAAATTGTCTAAATCTAAAAAAGAACGTTTATGGAAGCCTAGGATTTCACTTAATTCTTTCCATAGGATGTTGTATCCTTTTCGAAATAATCGAAAAGTAATACCATCAAATCCTATCATGAGTGTGCAAAGGAATTGAACGGAGAGAAGACATGAACCTTTCTCCTCTTTGTGAGCAAAGTTTTCCCAGCCTAATGCATGCCAAATGGAAAAGAATCCGGAATCCATACCTATCTTGGAGATCAAATACGGATCACAAGCTTTCGTATCAGAAAACTCACGATCTTGGAGGATCTTGCGTGCTTGATCTTCAACTTCACTTTGGATGTTGAGGTCGTTGTCGTGAAGAAGTTGGTCAGGGTTGCTCTTCTCACCCATGGGTGTGTCCTCTCCTACACTTCTCCTCTATAAACTTGGTGTAGCAACGGAAGAGGGGCGTGCACTTGAGTCTCCACTATGGCTTGAGCTTGCAGCCTCCTTCCTCTTTCCAAACAACCTCTTCATTACTTTCATGGCCACAACGAACAAGAACACAACAACGCAAAAACTCAAAAGAGGTGATGTTAGCGAAAGCAAAACCCCGACGAATTTTCTCTTGAAGAACTTGAGAGAAAATTGCAAATGCAGACAAAAGAAAATCTTTTTGAGTTGGATTTTGAGCAAGAGTGCTTCAACGAAGAGTAAGAAAACAATGTGAGTAAGAGTGACTTTGGGAGGTATGAAATGAGGTGAAGTGTGAGAAGAAGATCTCCTCATGGCCACCATTTATAGTGTGCAATCCCCAACGGTCACTAGGGAACCAAATGTAGCCGTTGGAGGAGAGAGAGCGAAAATGGCTCTTTTCCCTAGTCGACCGAACAGGGGGGTCGGTCGACCTGGCAGGTGGGCGCCCCTGTTCCCCCTTTTGGCATGTGGCTCCCCAACGGCTATGAAATTAGCACGTTGGTGAAATACCACTTTTGCAGCTCAAAAAATTTGTTTTCCAAATAAAAATTCTTTTTTAAAACCCAACAATTTTCTTTTTGTGAAAAATAAGAAATAAAAATGATAGTTGATAATATAAGATTCTCAACTTACTAGGAAAACCAAATATGCAGTGGGGAAAAATTAAACTAAATGGGGAAAACCAAATAAAGAGAAAATAAAAACAAAGAAAAGGATAACTACCAATTTAACCTATTGGCTAGGTCTCACCACTGTCCGTTGAGATGGACATTCCTCCTTCTTCATTTCTTGACATCTAGGCCCGGAGGGAGGGATTGGACGGCTTGTCTTGCTTCTTCCGCCATACCTTCTTTGGCGGCTTGGTGGACATGGGCCTTTGAGGAAGCCCGGACTTCTCCGTCTTCTTGGGGTGTCGTCATGGGCGATAAGACAGGTTTTCCACATAGATCAAATTCCTCATGAATGCAATGAGCGGGTCCACCTTTGGAGGTGTGATTTTGACCTCTTGAATGTGTTTAACATTCAGCCCATACTTGATACGGATCATGGAGCATTGCTCCAACTTTGGGTGAAAGTTAAACTTCTCCTCCTTGCCATTGATATAAAAGCATATTTCTCCAGCTCCCACATCTATGCGAGCCTTCGCGGTGCTTAGGAACGGGCGCCCAAGAATGAGTTGCGTATCCTTCTCGACCTCCATGTCGAGCACCATGAAATCCACAGGTATGAAGCAGTTCCGTATTTTCACTAGAACATCTTTAGCAGTACCTGCCGAGTAATGGACTAAGGAATCAGCCAGTTAGAGCTGCAATTGGTGTTGGAGTAAGTTCTGTGAAGTTCAGCTGGTTGAAAACCACCTTGAGCATCATACTCACACTTGCTCTAAGGTCACAAAGGGCATTGTCAAAGTGGTGTGCCCCAATTGAGAATGAGATTGTAGGACATCCAGGGTCCTTTAGTCAGTTGCCTCCTTGTAGAGAAATCATGTTGACATTTTCCACAAGGGGTTCGAGCTGTCCTGGCATCTTGCCATTCTTCACTGGAGGAACAACAGCTTCCAGTTGAGCCAACTGAGTTTCCAACATCTTGTTGAAACTCAATTGATTCTTGAAGGCTGAGGATAGTCCTTCAATCTTGGCATCTATGCTCTCTAGAGTTTTGTCATTGGCCGGCATCTTCTTAGATATAGCCTCATTAATCTTCAGCTGGCCCATGGAAAGTTCTCTCAAGTTGGGTTGATTTCCATTGTTGCCATTGTTGTTGTACCCTCCTTGAAAGAATCTGGTTGGCCCCACACTTGACCTCCTGGACGACAGCCATTGTTGTGTCCATTGTTGTCTACGTATAAGGCATCTTCACGGGTTTTTGGGTAGTCATTGCCCAAATAGCCCGTGTTGCCACAAACTTCACAAGTGATGTGAGAGTCCAAGGAATAGGCATTGCCACATACCTCACCATTGCCTTGTCCATCAATTTTCTTCATAAGGAGGTCCAATTTGGCAGCGATCATGTGCACCTCCTTCAAGGTGTGCATGCCTCGCTGGCGGGTATGAAGACGCTCGTCGCTCCAACCCATGTTTGACACTATCTTATCAATCAAATCTTTGGCTTTGGGCACCGTCAATGAGAAGAAGGCACCTCGAGCAGCAGCATCAACATGGTCACAGGTGGAAGGGATCAACCCGTTGTAGAAGTTTTGGATGATGAGCCAGTCATCCATTCCATGGTGGGGATAGTTTAGGATGTACTCCTGAAGCTTTTCCCAAGCCTCGGGAATAGATTTCTTGGCATCTTGCTGGAAGCTAGAAATTCGTCCACGTAGGGCATTGGTTTTGCCCAACAGGAAAAACTATGCGAGGAATGCTGTAGAAAATTTCTCCCAAGTATCTACAGCTCTTAGATTCGCATAGAACCACTATTTCGCTCTCCCAAGAAGAGAGAACGGGAACAACCTAAGACGGACAACATCAGGGGATATGTCCTTAATCTTAAAAGTGTTGCAGATCTCAAGGAAATGTTGCATGTGAGCACTTGCATCCTTGTTAGCCTTCCCACAAAATGGGTTGGCTTGCACCATAGTGATTAGGCCAGTCTTGATTTTGAAGTTTATGTCTCCCGTGTTAACAGTGGGCCCAACAGACACATTGTTAGCAGAGGGAGCTAAAAACTCACGAAGGGCCTTCTGGGCCATTGGTGTTTTGGTTGTTGGTGGAGTTGTGCTGGCTTGCTTTGCCGCTCGAAGCTTCTGATGAGTAATGACACGAGGTCGATCCGTCAGAAGGGATTCAGGATCTTCAACAAAGTTTTCCGGCAACCGGAAAACAGACATACACTACCCTGTTTTCACATAAAATGCGAAAACAAAGAAGGGTCATCCTACTAAAACCTACCAGGGTCCTATCCTATTCACTCAATCATGCAATACTTCAGCTGCCTTCTCCAGCAACGGCGCTAGAAATGCTTGTTGATATTTCATACGCACTACTAACAATTCATCCCTAGCAGGGGTGCCAAAAATGCTTGTTGGTAGGTTTTAGATTCTATATGTAAATCCGCAAGCGCACGGAAACTATTGATGTAGCATTTCCCCTTTAAAGAGTATTCCCAAAGGGTGTCATTTATATTTTCCTAAAGGAAGGCTAGATGGAAGTAAAACAATCATCAAATGGAGAGGCTAGGTTGGCCTAGGTAGGGTTCTAGCAAGGATGGATAAAGGGTAAATTGAGGTAGTGTGACACACACAAGAGCATCCTATCCAAAGAGATAAATGAGGTAATAGAGGAACTAGGCTATAAGTTAGGTAGATACTCCTACTATGCTTTTAATGTACATATACATAGCCTAAGTTAGTTACTAATGATTATATTAATTATGAATTCTTATGCTAAGTGGATTAACACATCGGGCACGGGTTTACCCCTAGCAACACTAGGCGACTCCCGCCACGAGCCTGTTGCATAGCCGAACATGGAGGATTAGAAAGGACAAATAGGGATATCACCACCTACTGCCTACCTCTTCATTCTGTGGGCATATGAGACAATCAACGCTACTCTCTATCCTAGCAAGACACTAGCATATTAAGTAATTACCTTGAGAGCCTAGACACAAGCCATCCTAAGGCAATGAACTAAATCATCGTTGAACCAATGTTAATTCATAGCATAAGTGATTCATATTAACATAGTCATATCATAGCTAATTAGACTATAGTGGAGGTTTATAGTGTTTATGATGATGTAATCAAAATGGTATAGCACAATCATAAATACTACTCCTACCACATACATTTAATCCACAATCAAACAAGAAACACTTCATCCAAGTATATGAACAATGGAAGACTAAAGATAACATCTTTATTATGAATAAAGTCACAAAAAATACAAATAGGAATATGAGAGACATATCTTTCCCAATTGGAAATTGGGAAGAGACTCCTACTCCTCTCCTACTTGGACTATGGACTAGAAACTCTCCTCTTTACAGCCTATACTCCTCTAAACCTATGGAGAGTAGTGGATACAATGGATGAATACTCAAATGGTGTGGGTTGAAGTTAGAAGTCCTATTTATAGCTTGGAGAAGGGTCGGTTCCCGCCACCAAAAGCGCGCGAATCAGTCACCCCTGACCTCTTCAAGCCGCGAGGAACCAACACGTGGCGTTTGACCGCGTTTGGCGCTAGGAACTAGTCACCAACTAGGTGGGTCGGCCGACCTGGTCCTGGCTCCAAACGGCCAGTTCTTCCTCCAGATGACTGACAGGGTGGTCCCATTCCATGATAGGGTGCTACACCACTGGATGGCCTCGAATACTTCTCTTTGTGGGCCATTTGATCCATGTGGTGCAATGTGGCGTCGCCTGATTAGCTGTAGTGATATTTTATAGGATCCATCCCCTTGTTTCACTTCAATTCTGCATAGAATCCCTACAAGCACTACTTTCTCCAAGGACAAGTGGAAATAGGTTAAATAGAAAGGTGATGTGTGCAAGAAATGACAATTCCTTCATACAATTTAGTTATATTGACGGGTGAAATTGGTGTATAATAGTCATCAACAGCGTTCATCGCTGGCATGAAGCTCTCCTGTTTCTTATCTCCCACGTTTCCATCCGAATTCATTGAATTATGATTCAATTCAAACAAGGAGCTAGCCTGTCTTTTTCGTGGTGGGAGGATGATCGTGTGGGTGACACACGTTGGGAAAGGCTGACGAAGCAGGCTTGTGATCGTGACTGCTAAGCTCAATGGTGGCCCGGGGCTACAAACACTAAGCAGAATGAACCTACTCGTAATACCACATAAGAAAAAATATTTTATTCGAAATGATTTTTAATATATTATGATGCGTCTTTTGGCTGGTATTTATAAAATACAAGAGGCTGATACATATGGTTGTGTATGATGCTATTATCTAGCCTAAAAAATACACTTTCAATATATATGACAGTCTATCTAGCCTACCAAATAATCTTCGGATATGTATGGTAGTCCACCTAGCCTACTATTGACGGTCCTTAAATGCTAAATTTGACCGTCAATTCACCTCATAAAATTTTAAAAATTAGAGCACAACATAGTGGTAGGTGCTAATACTAACCATTTCCACAAGTGTTAGAGCCTATTTGCATGCAAGTAAATTAAGCCCCAAAATACCAAGAAATGTAGAGAGGCAATCCCGAAATGTTACACTTCGACCAATCAGGCAATGACACGTGGCAGCACATGGATCCATGGACCCATTCCCATTCGTATTTGGGGGAATCCAACATCGATTCATGTGGGAAGGGCATTAGGGCCCATAATTCAGTCACCAGGAGGAAACACAACCTGAGGGGTCCAGGACCAAGTCGGTCGACTGGTTCCTAGCGCCAAACTCGGTCTTCTTCCACGTGTCAACTCTCTATGACTCCTTGAAGGTGGCGGGTTATGATTCACGCGCTAATTCCGGCGCCAAACTGACTGAACTTTTTTATGAAGAGTCCCCTCGCTCCCTCACTTCACACACCACAAGTTTGAGAATAGTAGTCCACTTGAAAGAGTTAGTGCTAGCCAAGAGGCAGGAGAGTGAGGAGGAGCTAGGAGGAGGAGGCTTGGGCTTGTCAAGTACCTCTTCCACACCTGCACCTTTATGAAAGTTCTACCATATTCCAGTAACACTTACTACACCCCACGTACCTGCGCGTACTCCTCCTCTGTCAGGTGCCTCTCACTCTCTTGCCGGAAGTGTAGCACGTGGTGCTAATAATTTGAACACGAGCATTCGACAAAGCTTGTCGAAGCACCTTGGCAGTGTTGTAGTGAAACACTCTCCTCGCATCCTAAACCATGCGAGGGTCATTCAGATCTTCTAAAGTATACCTTGCCTGTGATACAGAATATATTAAAGAGATGTTCATTAAAAGAGTTCAAGAGTTAAAACTTAGAAACTATTTTTAACATACTTACCATAAAATCGGCCCATACGGCCTCCTGAAGGTTGTCATGCTCTTGGTGATGGACGCGTGTGTAGTCCTCCCACGAAAGAGCAGGCACACCGTCGATGACCCCGGGATAGTGCAAATGCACTAAGGACCCGAGGACACCATTCACTGGTCTTTGGTGTCTCTCACCGGTGAAAGACGTGTCGTCCCAAACCCTGCAAGATATTTATTGATTCATTCCTTATGTAACCAAAAGAAACTAGAATTGAACACTATAATTTTATTACCTATATCTGACTGGACGAATCACGACCCTGTGTGAAGGGACTGCAGGAGGACTGAAAAAGTGAGTCCTCCTCGTCCTCTGCGTCTGCTAGGGCGCCACATCAGGTGACCCAGACGGATCGTCCCCAGTCGAGTCAAAGGGCTGAGGAACAGAAGGCTCGCTAGCCGAGGGCTGGCTCGCCGAGGGCTGGCTCACCGAAGGGTAGCCAAGGTCAACTGGCGCCGTAGCCTCTGAGTTAGTCGGTAAGGACTACAACATTCAAATGATTTATAAGTAAGTTTAATGTGAAATTTACTTTAAATAATTTGTCAAAAATGAGTGAAATTTACCTGTGATGAACCTCTAGAGCTGCTCAGAACGTGCCCGAGCAGCTGAGAGCATCTGCTCCCGGTCGACGAGGCACCAGCGAAAGCGTCCTCAGGTCTAGAGGGGTAGAACCCCCTCGTCGGCGGCCCCTTCTTACCCTTCTTTGATGCCATCCTGTTTTAATAGATAATCAGTAAATATGCAAATAATATATACAAAATTCATGTTACTATCTTCAAGAAAACATTACTTGTAAAAACTTTCAAAATTCATCAACATCATCATCATGTGCCCTACTCCTTAAACCAGTCCAACGATCTTCCATCGTGGCCTGTTCTAATTTCCGTTTTCGCATATCATCTGGCTCTACATCTTCAACATCTTCAACATCTCCAACTAATTGATCGAGTCCTGCACCAAGCTCTACGATAAAAGTTTCTGGCAACTCTTTTCTTGGTACACTTCTTCAACGTCTTCACTATCATGGTAACCATCATCCCCGGGAGTATATAACTGCTCACAAGGATTCACCTTATATACCACCCACCAAGCACTGATCTTCGTGCATGGATAAGGTAGATAATACACTTGTTCCACTTGATGTGCAAGAACAAATGTATCATAACCTCGTAGTAGCTCCTTATGTTTCACTTTCACCATTTCAAATTGGTTTTCTCGAGTTCCATGAGTGCGATCAAAGCAGTCAAAGAAGACAACTAGAAGGGTCTTATTTCCGGTAAAAGTAAATTCAAGGATTTTGTTAATGAACCCATAATAATTAGTTAAATTCCCTTGGTGTCAATTGCTCTCGTCACAACACCAGAATTTAATGTTGTCGCGAGAGGACGAAGAGCTTCAAATTGAGTTGTACAGAATCGAAAGCCATTTACGTCATATCGACCATAACTTCTAACATTCACCAACCCATAAGATAGTTGCCGCAAATCTTCATGGACATTGTGAGTCCGACACTGTCAAAAATGATCGTAAGTTAAAATAACACTTCTTTAATAATAGTAACTTATAATACATAGAAGACGAGAGAGTATTACATAATCTCGAAACCAGGATAGGAAACTCGGCGTTCCATTTATTCCTTCTTTTCGCATCCCTTCTACTTGTTTGGCCGTAGGTTGATGCCTATGTGGCCAACATTGTCTGTGGAACTCGCTGAATGTGAAAAAACATCTTTTAGAATACATGTGTAGCAAAATATGTCGATTAGCATAAATGTAGGGCAAACACTTACTCGAAGTAATCATGCATGCCTTCTATATTTGTGTACATATAGAGTAAAGCAAAAGTCCTGTCATGTTCGGATAGCACGTAGATTGTGTAGCTACCAACGGTGGTGCCTCTCGTTTGAAAAATGGAAAGGTCGCCTAAAGGGGGTGTTTCGTCCACATTGTACCTCATGGATGAAGTATTGATATTTTTTCTTCTTCAAAGTAGACACTTGAAAAGTATTCTACTTCCATTAGAGCATATGCTTCAGCGATGCATCCTTCTGCCCTTGCTCTATTGCCAACCATTGGTTTCATATATCGTAGCGCTCTTTCAATGTGCCTTTATTGGACAGGACCGCCAACTTTAGCTTCGAATGGAAGATTGATAAGCAGATGTTGCATTGGATTGAAGAAACCCGGTGGAAATTTTTTTCCATCTTACATAAAAGTACGGGTATCTCCTTCTCTAACTTATCCATCATCCCTATCTTGATTTCTTTAGCACAAGTTGTCTATAGAAATAGCTGAGCTCGGCTAAAACCTTCCACACCGCATCATCTAGATAGCCTCAAAACATAACAGGTAAGATTCTTTCCATTATAATGTGATAATCATGACTCTTCAACCCAGTGAGGTTTCCTGTGTTCACATTTACGGCTTGTTTCAAGCTAGCTGCGTAACCATTTGGGAATTTCAAAGTTTTCATCCATTTCATAACTTCTTTCTTTTCTTTCGATCGAAGACAGAAAGAAGCATGTGGCTTCCCACCACTTTCAGAGATTTCAAGAGTTGGACAGTGACAAATGTCTGCCAAATCTAGTCTAGCTTTGTAATTGTCTTTCGTTTTGTCAGGCATATCCATGCAAGTGCTTATGATACTTTCGCTCATGTTACGCTCCTGATGCATGACATCAATGTTGTGCATTAGAATCAACGACTTCACATACGGTAGATCCCAAACTCCACATATGTGAGTCCAATTGTGTTCCTCTCCATAACCTACAAAATATCCAGGATGACCTTCATCAGGCACCAGTTTGTCCAACATATCAGAAATTTTTGAACCGTTGAGACGCTTCGGTGGTCCTTTAGTGACAACAGTGTTCTTTTGAAAGATATGCCTCTGCTACCTAAATATGTGATTCGAGGGCAGCCAACGTATGTGACAATCGAAGTAAGATATTTTGCTTCCATAAGTTAGTCAAAAACAATCCGTGTCTAAAGCACATATCAGACACGTCAGACGACTGTGAGTGCTCCATCTAGAAAACATGTCGTATGCCGGGAAAATCATGAACGGAACACAAATAAGCAGCTCGAAGGTGAATTTCTGCTTCTTGTAACTGTCGTACGCTTCGACTCCTGTCCACAAGACTTTTAATTCTTCGATCAGCGGTTTCAAAATAACATTGAGACGTGACCCGGGATGATCAGGTCTAGGTACAATGAGGCTGAGAAAGATGAACTCGTTCTTCGTACAAAGAGCAGGTGGCAGGTTGTACGGAATGACAAAGACGGGCCAACAGGAGTATGGCGTGGCGTTCGTACTGGACGGTGAGAATCCATCTGTACTAATCCGATGCGAACATTCCTCGCATCATAAGAAAAGTCTGGATTGAAATGGTCTAGCGCCTTCCATGCATCACTGTCAGACGGATGCGTCAATAATTTTTTTTGTTCTCACGTTTACTCTCTTTGTGCCATCTCATGTGTCTTGTGGTTATTTTTGAAAGAAACAACCGCTTCAACCGAGGTGTCACAGGCAAGTAACGAAGCTGCTTATGTGCAACATCTGTCATCACATTATCGCCATCGTCATTAACAACTTCAACATACCTCGGTTTACCACATTTCAAGCACATCTTCTCATTGGCGTACTCTTTCCAGAATAGCATGCAGTTGTCTGGGCACACATCGATTTTCTTATACTTCATACCGAGACCAGGTATCTTGATCTTTGACTGATACATATCAGGTGGCGCTTTATGAGGTTGTGGAAGGATATCGCAGATCAATTTCATGAGATCATTGTAGCAGTTGATGGAAAAAGAGTACTTGGACTTAGTTGCTATAAATCTGGTCAAGAAAGCAAATACGGTCACAACCGTATGTTCATGCAATGGCTCTTGTGATTTCTTCAGCTCCTCGAAGAACTCCTCTGCCTCATTTGTAAGAGGATCCCCCACTTCCAGAGCTTCTAGCATCTCATCCGTCCTATCAACCTCTGTTATATCATCATCCTCATCCACTTCTACTATGACTCCAGAATTAGTATTGCCATGAAAGGTCCACACTTCATAATGTGGAGTGAAACCGTTTCGACATAAGTTAAACGAAAGCTCCCATCTTCTCAAAAACTTGGTGTTCCAACATTTTGTACATGGGCACCGCACCATATTGTTGACGGCTGTTATATACCAATTTCAGCCGTCAATATAACTCAATTATGTGGAGGATTGATCATTTCTTGCACACATCACCTTTCTACTTGACCTATTTCCACTTGTACATGGAGAAATATGTGTATGCAGATATTTATACAGGAATTGAGGAAAAGTATGGGGTGCGATCCTATAAAATATCATTCCATCCAATCAGACAATGACACGTGGCACCACATGGATCAAATGGCCCACAAATAGAAGTATCCGAGGCCATCCAACGGTGTAGCACCAATATCAGTCAATGGGACCCACATGGAAGACACCTGGAGGAAGTACGGGCCGTTTGGAGCCCTGACTAGGTCGGCCGAACCAGGGGGTCAGCTGACTTGGTCCTGGCGCCAAACGCGGTCAACTTCCATGTGTTGGCTCCTCCCGGCTCCCTGGAGTAAATTACGACTGATTCGCGCGCTTTTGGTGGCGGGGACCGACCTCAACACTAGTATAAATAGGACCCCATACCCCTCACTTCAACACACACCACTTGGGCATCATTCTATTGTATACACTATCTTCCATAGTCCTTAGAGGAGTTAGGATGTAGAGAGGAGATCCTCTAGTCCCAAGTCCAAATTGGGAAAGGAGTAGAAGGAGTCTCTCTTCCCAATTCCACATTGGGAAAGGTATATCTCATGTATTCCCACTTGTATTTGTGACTTTGTGCTCAATAAAGATATTATCTTTAGTCTTCTTTTATACGTATACTTGGACAAAACGTTTCTTGTTTGATTGTGGAATCCATGTAAGTGGAAGGTATAGTCTTTATGATTGTACTCTCATGATCACATCTTATGGTCATAAATACTATAGACCCCCACTATAGTCTATGTAGTTATGATATGATTATGATAACATGAATAACTATGCTATGCAATCAACATTGGTTCAACAATGATTTAGTTCATTGCCTTAGGGTGGCTTGTGCTGCAGCTCTTAAGGTATTTGCTTAGTATGCTAGCATGGTTCTATGGTATTTAAGTAGCGTTGGATGTCTCGTAGACCCACGGATTGAAGAGGTAGGCAATAGGTGGTGACAACCCCACCTGTCCTTTGTAATCCTCCACGTTCGGCTATGCCACATGCTCTTGGCGGGAGTCGCCCTAGTATTGCTAGGGGTAAGCCCGTGCCCGATGTGTTGAATAGCATTGCATAGGAATTAATCATTGACATGACCATTAGTATCTAACTTAGGCTATGTATATGTATTAGGAGCATTGTAGGAGCAACTCTCTAACTCTTAATCCAATCTCCCTCTAGGACCCATTTACCCTTTAGAATAGATTGCCTAGGTGTTTGTCACACTACCCATATTATCAACTTACCCCCTGTCTGGATAATTGATTAGTATCCCATAGCTTGACCATAAGAGTAGTATATACTTTACTCCATTGTCTTCCTTTGAGATAAATATGATACCCTTGGGAATACTCATGGGTGAAATGCTACAACGGTATCTTCCGTGCGCTTGCGGATCTCATCTCTTTACCGAAGATGATTTGTGGTGTTAAGAAATACCAACAGGCATTTCTGGCACCGTTGCCGGGGATGATTTGTTAGTATATATTAGGAGCCATCAACAAGCATTTCTGGCGCCGTTGTCGGGGAAGGCAAAGGAAGTGAAGGATAGTTATCACTTGTGATTAAGCTATAGGTACTAATAGTTATTAGACAGGATTACCCTTGTTTGTTTTCTCCTTTGTGTGAAAATAGGGTAGTGTTGGCCAACCCATTGTATGGGATGCCCAACAAGGACGCAAGTGCTAAACTGCAAGATGATTCAAGGCGTACCTCAACAAATGTCCGCTAGGCAACACCATTGCCTTTTGCGGGAGAATTTCAACTTTCAGTAGGAGCCAAAGTCATCAATACTCAAGCTTGGGGAAGGCTCCAAGAAGTTCTTCTTGGTTTGCCTCCACCATGGGGTGGATAGTTTGCTCTTCATCCAACACTCGTGTAATGGGTTGGCTCCACCAATCCATGACCACATTCATGCTGGAGCTGAAGGAGTCCTATTGTCATTCATCATGGATGAGAAGAAGGTCTCCACTCAAGGGGTGGATTGAAGAATGCTCGAGTTCCCATAGCTTGTCATGCACACCACTTCACAAGGTGCATATGCTAGTTATGTAACTACACCTCCCATTGAAGTGTCATGAATATCCAAATAGTGTGAGATTTGTTTGGATAATCCAAGTCATGGATATTCACATGATTTATGAAAATCCATGTCATCATGGGACGCGTGGGAATTATTTCCCTAAGACGCATGAGGACCTTTTTCAAACAACAACTCCAATGGCTACCATTCACAAGGAGGTTAAGGGTGAAATTAACATCACCCTTGTATTCAAGGAGGTTATGGCTTTCCAAGGGATTTAATTTCAACTAGCCTACCTTGAAGTATCTTGGCCAAGCAGAAATCAAGACAACATCCACATGAAGATCTTGGCCAAGGACAAGAACTTAAGGAGCATTCAAAGTCCAAGATATCCCACATCACTTGTTGGGATTCCCACACTTTGACCAAACCCATTCAACCTAGGGCAAGTGACATTGTGGATGAAGCGTTTCTGTAAGACCTATGTGTGTTGAATACATTGGCTTGTAGTGAATACACTAGGCTTTGATGATAAAAGTTTTGAATATCACCAAAACACCTTTTTATCAAGGTCCGACTCTAGCTCCGAGCTACAGCAAAGTCCGACTAGCTTTGGTCAGCTCCGGTGAAGTTTTGTCTTTAGCTCCGGCATGTCTTTGATAGCTCCGACATTGTTTTTGATAGCTCCGCCGTGTTTTTGCTAAGCTCCGAAGTTGATTTTTCTAGCTCCGGCTTTTGGGATTACTAGTTCCAACTAGTTCTAGTTTGCTCCGGCGCTAGGTCCTGCTAGTTTTGTAAGCTCTGGCAGGAGCTTGGTTATACTAGCTCTGGTAAGCTCTGGCGCTAGGTTCTACTAGTTTTTGTTAGCTTCGGCTCAAGGTCCGGGTTGCTCTGGCAAGGTCCGGAACTTGACCGCAGTGCTACTGCTTTTCATTTGCAATGTTTCGTACTTGCTTTACATTGTTGGAAAGTTTTCTTAGTATTCATTTGCTAAGTTTTTGGTGCGTTTTGGTTGATATGGATGATATCGTGTTACTGTGGTTTTGCAACATGCTTATGTGAGGTTCTCACATAGGGTGTTGTGTTCGGAACTAAATTGAGTCAAGTCAAGGACTTGGGCTCGTATGGATTGGTTGTTTATTCATGTGCAGGTGTTTCTTGAGTTTAAGACATGGCTGGTGATGGGATCCATTGGACTAGTCTCAGGGAGGAGATGAGGTTCCAACAACCAAATTCAGGAGGAATTGTGGTTGAGCTGATCAGGAGGTTGCGCAGCATGATTGAATCAAGAACAATGCATATGAAGGTATCGTGGACGTCATTGGAAGATGTTTGCACGTGCGCAAGGAGTGCATGGACGTGGCTACATGGTTCCGAGACGTGATGAAGAGATGTGGACGTAAAGAATTGGTCGGAAAGGTCCAACCGACTAGGTTATGGACTCAGGCTGCGGATGAGTCGGGTTTGACTCAAATATGGAAAGATTTGAGTTGGTTATGATAGGATTTCGTGTGGGTCATGAATTTGAGTTGTTTAGGAATGTGGGATACGTTCCTAAGGTGTTTGGAAGTCTTAAGATTGCTTCTATCTGCGTATAGAAGAATCTTGAGCAGTTATGGAAAGTTACGATTCGTGATCTGAGTAGGATTGGAGTCCTAGTTGATGTTGGGTTGGCCTAAGGGCTGGTTATATAAGCAAGGGAGCCCAGAGCTCGTGGTGCACGACTTTGGAGCTGTTCCTCTTGTGTTATATTGAATAAAATTCATAGTTTGAAGGAATTTGTGTGCCTTGTTCATCAGACTTGTTCCAGACAAGTTTTACTCGTCGAGTTTCTGGACAGCACTACCTTTCATCGGTGGTTTTATCATAACTCGAGTTTTACAATCCAATTGACGTGATTCTTTTTGAGTTGTCTTCAAAACTTTATTGTCTATCATATGTCAAAATTTCACGGTCATTGGATTTGTGGTCTATGATCTACACGAGTTTCTTTGCAGCGTTCCAGAACTGTTTTTTCTCGGGTAGGGCAGATTGACCATTGTTTGATCTTCCGATCATAACTTGAGTTTTTATTGACGGATTTGAGTGATTCTTTTTGTGTTGTCTTTGTGACTTGATTCTCTCTGATATCTATCACTTTTGTCACAGTTAAACACGTTTAGATTAGTCTCACACACGATTTCTTTAACAGATCGTTTTTCTGCCGAAAGGGTTTGGGGTTTAATTGTTTCCGCTGCGTAAGATTTTTAAATCTACCATTCACCCCCCCCCTCTGGTAGCTTTTCACGTGCTCTTCGATCCTACAGTTTCTTGTTTGATTGTGGAGTCCACATGTCATCATGCCCAAGGAAGCCTTTGATCCATGATCAAGGTATGCGTTGATTCAATGGAATATCAATATGGTCAGATTGGCACCCCTAAGAAGGACAAAGCCTCACCATGCTCATGAAGGAATACATTCAAGAGGGATAACCCGTTGCTACAACAACATGTCTATATCAATACAACGGGGAGAGGCTAGGGCCACCATGTGGCCCACATGTCCAAATGACAGCCAAATGAGTTTTGCATGTCAAAACAGAAGAAATCGTCTACATCTTCAACTCCGGGATTGGACAACAAATCATCGCGCTAAACAGAACGGAGGTAAGTCCTACTCATCGAACTTCAAAAATTTGGTGAGTCCTCGCCAATAGGTTAATTGGTAGTTATCTCATATTTGTTTTCCAAATTGCATCAACCCTTGCATTTGCATGTTTTCCACACTTGCATGTTGGAAAGTAAAATTTCCAACCATCATAAAACTAAAAATTTGAATTAGGAGAGAAATTTAATTGGATATGAACTACGTGCATGACCACTTGAATTTATCTTCCTAGTTCAAAACCAAAAAGATTTGCTTTGACCCTCATTGCATTTACAAGTTATTTCAAGTTGGGCAAGACAATTTGAAAATTGGGTTCAATTTGCTTTTGGCTAACGTAACCAGTTTTCGAGTTATTTTGTGTGTTCTTGATTAAAGTGCAGCTAGGTCAAAATTGTGAATAGGTGGTATGTCAAGAAAGTGGAAGGTTTCATCAAGCTCAAGTCACCATTGGGAGGACTTGAGAACACTTCTCTCCTTCAAACTCATTTTGAGTTTGAGGAAGAGAAATGTTCAAGATGATGACCCAATGGAGGAGCCAGAACCAAATCCATTGCCAAATCCAATCTCAACTTGGCATTTGACATCAACCATCAAGCCTACGCCAAAAATCAATGTTGTGAGTTTCTCACACAAAGACATTCGTCACCAACTGCTCTTCAAATAAGGTATAAGTTTAGAATTTTTCATTGTTTGGTTTGCCATAGAATTGAATGTATTTGCTTGCATTTGTGAGGAAGGTTGACACTTTCTCATCATTTAATTCTCATGCATCCTCACAAGAGTAAGTGTGGGTATTGACTTTTGGATCTCCAAAAGGAAATCCCACCTTACATGGAAAAATCTAAGACAAGTACCTAGAATCCTTTAAGCATTGTTTTGTAGACTTAGTCATTTTTGTCTAGGTTTAGAAAATAAAACTTTTGGGCATGACTTAATTGGTGAATTAGCATATAGAAACTTGGGCATAGTGACAGCCATAATTTTTAATTGAGCTTCATGCATAGATGGTGTCACTAGATTTCAAACTCCTAGGAATAAGTGATATCCTTGCTATAAAATTGAATTGCATTTTTTGGAGGAGTCACTAAATTTTAAATTCCTAGTGAATTTCAGGAGGATAAATTGAGAATCTTGTTTGTCATGGTCTAAATAATAAAATTTGCTCTTGAAAGCTAAGATGGTTAGAAACTTTAAAAGATGTAGGGATCCATGTAGTATATTTCTATCACATGCATTGCTATGAGTAGAAGCTTTAGAAAATATGCAACATGAATTATCCATAAAGCTCCACTCTTATCAATGAATAACACATTGATCATGGATACACTTGACATTGGAACCAATGCATCTTTGATTTTGTTCTTCCCCGTATGTACAAATGAAAGTTCGATTACCTAACCCGAATGTTCATTTGTACAAGTATTGGGAGCTAACCATCCCTCTCTATTCAAGAGAGGAAGTTTGCAGGAGTAACATTACTATGCAGGCATTCAAGAAGCTGATTGTTGGGATCCCTAGAGGATCCCATTTCAACATCTCTTGGCCAAGGAGTAAATGAGGATGGTTGCTACCTATCGGAGATTATGCCCGAATGTCAATCATAACTATACGAGGCTAGAGGTTTGAAATGGGAACCCTCCATGAGCAACCAATGGGCTGCCACGAATGGGTGAGAGCATTATGCTCTCAACTATTCTAAGCACTCATTCAAGCTCAAGGGATTTGCCACCATCATTGGGTGGAAGTTGTTCCTATGTGGCTAGAAGCCAAGGAATGACAAATCACACCCAACACATGGAGACCCTGATGTGCAGACGATCAACATCGAAAACACTCTATTCAACCACACTCATGGTGTCCATGGGAGGCAACACAACAATCAACACTCAACCCTCCATTTTCAAAGCCACGCCGCAACAAGGATAGGCCAACTCATGGCCTACCTCCGTCATTAGGGTTTCAACCCCTATCACGAACCTTGATCAAGAATAAGCTTGGGGGAGGACCCCACTTGAGGTAACTTGTATCACACCCACTGCATTTTTATTTCAAATCATCCATTGCATATTTACTTTCCATTCATCCACCATCCACCATGCATCTACAAAAACATAAAAATAGGAACTTAGATTTGCTTTGCTTATCAAATAAAGATGTGCGGTAAGAATGATTTAGAATTCACATATATGAAATGATGAATAGTTGCTCGGTTTTATTTTTCCTAAGTCCCTAGTTTACAACTTGCTACTCTCTGAATATTGCTTAAATTGGGTAAAATTAACTTTGCCTTGATTTAGAAATTGTGGGTAGCAAAAGCTTAATCTACTTCTATGTTGTTGGGAGATTTGAATTAGTAATAGGGCTGCTATTCCTAGTTTGAAAGTAAAACTTAGATTTCCGGAGAAATTCTAAAAAGATTTAAGTTTCCCTCAATTGGTTGGAAATACCTATCAAAGCCATATGATGTTCATACATAGACAAAACCTTATGCATATGATATTTGCTTTCACATTGAGCCTAGTCAAACTAGTAGAGACCTATGTGAGAAATCATTCAACTCTTTTGAATTCAAGACTTCACTTGCACATGCTATACTTCTACACTAGAAGTAAGCAAAACGTCCATCATATCCACCATACCACAACAAAAAGAGAAACTCCATGTTATTCATGTTTAGCACTCTCTTCAAAATTCATTACAAAGAAAGGGAGTAGAAGACATGGCTACAAAAAAAAAGAGAGAAAAGAAAAGTAGCCATGTTTCATCCCTGTAAAAGAAAGAGAGATTATACCAAAAAGGAGTTATCTCAAGTATCCACATCCACTTTTCACTCCATCACACATGCACTAGTCTTGAATCAAAAAGTTTTGATTTGAATTCTCCTAAGGCTTGCTCTTTTGACTTAGCAATATTATGTGTTGCAAATATGCCTATTTACTTTCCCTACCAAGCTCCACATACAAGCCATATTCAAATACTAGGAATAGTATAGGAATAATGCCTTGGTGAGGACATATTTCCACTATACACAAAGGAGTGATTGAAGGAATCAATTGAGGTACTTATAATCTAATTTGAATCTCTCTGGAATTTAAGTGGAAATTGATATCTAGGCTATGCTTGCTCCATTTGCTGTTCTATCTTTCAGTTACCCATGAATAGGAGAAGGCATAACTCCCATAATGACTTAAGAAGGGTTAAGTACCATAGCCACTTTTTGCAATACTAGGTAGAGTATTTTGTTGTGCACTTGGTACTTTCGAAAGGTAGAACATTGTAGCAACTCCTGATCATCAACCTAAAGTCTTGACTTTGCTCGGGGCGAGCAAAGGATAAGCTTGGGGGAGTTTGTTGACGGCTGTTATATACCAATTTCAGCCGTCAATATAACTCAATTATGTGAAGGATTGATCATTTCTTGCACACATCACCTTTCTACTTGACCTTTTTCAACTTGTACTTGGAGAAATTTGTGTATGCAGATATTTATACAAGAATTGAGGAAAAGTATGGGGTGCAATCCTATAAAATATAATCCCAGGCGACGACACGTGGCCCCACATGGATCAAATGGCCCACAAACAGAAGTATCTGAGGCCATCCAACGGTGTAGCACCAATATCAGTCAATGGGACCCACCTGGCAGCCACCTGGAGGAAATACGGGCCGTTTGGAGCCCTGACCAGGTCGCCCGAACCAGGGGTCGGCCGACCTGGTCCTGGTGCCAAACACGGTCAACTTCCACGTGTTGGCTCCTCCTGGCTCCCTGGAGTCAATGATGACTCATTCGCGCGCATTTGGTGGCGGGAACCAACCTCAACACTAGTATAAATAGGACCCCATACCCCTCACTTCAACACACACCACTTGGGCATCATTCTATTGTATACACTATCTTCCATAGTCCTTAGAGGAGTTAGGATGTAGAGAGGAGAGTCTCTGGTCCCAAGTCCAAATTGGGAAAGGAGTAGAAGGAGTCTCTCTTCCCAATTCCACATTGGGAAATGTATATCTCATGTATTCCCCCTTGTGTTTGTGACTTTGTGCTCAATAAAGATATTATCTTTAGTCTTCTTTTATACGTATACTTGGACAAAGCGTTTCTTGTTTGATTGTGGAGTCCATGTAAGTGGAAGGTATAGTCTTTATGATTGTACTCTCATGATCACATCTTATGGTCATAAACACTATAGACCCCCACTATAGTCTATGTAGTTATGATATGATTATGTTAATATGAATAACTATGCTATGCAATCAACATTGGTTCAACGATGATTTAGTTCATTGCCTTAGGATGGCTTGTGCTGCAGCTCATAAGGTATTTGCTTAGTATGCTAGCATGGTGCTAGGGTATTTAAGTAGCGTTGGATGTCTCATAGACCCACGGATTGAAGAGGTAGGCAGTAGGTGGTGACAGCCCTATCTGTCCTTTGTAATCCTTCACATTCGGCTATGCCACAGGCTCTTGGCGGGAGTCGCCCTAGTATTGCTAGGGGTAAGACCGTGCCCGATGTGTTGAATAGCATTGCATAGGAATTCATCGTTGACATGACCATTAGTATCTACCTTAGGCTATGTATATGTATTAGGAGCATTGTAGGAGATACTCTCTAACTCTTAATCCAATCTCCCTCTAGGACCCATTTACCCTTTAGAATAGATTGCCTAGGTGTGTGTCACACTACCCCTATTATCAACTTACCCCCTGTCCGGATAATTGACTAGTATCCCATAGCTTGACCATAAGAGTAGTATATACTTTACTCCATTGCCTTCCTTTGGGATAAATATGATACCCTTGGAAATACTCATGGGTGAAATGCTACAACGGTATCTTCGGTGCGCTTGCGGATCTCATCTCTTTACCGGAGATGATCTGTGGTGTTAAGAAATACCAACAAGCATTCCTGGCGCCGTTGCCGGGGATGATTTGTTAGTATACCTTAGGAGCCGTCAACACATATCTTCCATTGACAACGAAAATGCTCGATCCAAAAATTTATCTAACTTGATGTATCACTCATCCGAGTGACCACCAGTTCTGCTCTTCCAGCCAGTATACATCCAACTACGGTATGCATTGATGTTTGGCTCTGCAGTTTAACGCAAAAGAAATTGTCGTTAATGTATACAGGATAGGTCCTAAAATTTTGACAGCATGACGAGACGCGTCAGAGTATACCTTTAAAGCAGACAAATCATTATGAGTTTCATTGTTATGTTATGTCACGGCTCTACAACCTAGGCAGATAGATCCTAAACCCACCCAAGAGTGACTGAGCGGAGCATTCTCATGACGAGACGCGTGATCCGGATTCGAACGAAATTTCGGCAGCATAACCCCGCTTTTCTCCACTGCACGGCCAAAAATGGTGCAGCAGAGAACAACATGGTTATGCCATCGAAATCTCGTCCAAATCCGGACCCGCGTCTCGTCACAAGCCACACCCCCTCGGTCACTCCCAGGCTGTCCAAAAAGGGACAATTCCGAACCTGCACGTCCCACATGCCAATGGCATGTGAGACGTGCCGATCCAAAACGGGTAATACATTGCTATATGTTATGTTGCTCATTTTCATTTTGAAGTCATTTAAGAGAGAGGAAAGAACTAGAAAAAGAGTGAGAGGAAAGTTGGTCTTAGATGACAATTCCACATCTATTTCCATCGTCCATGCAATCGCGGGTCATTGACGTCCTTACCAACCCATTCGCTTCCATGTTGCCTTGACGCATATGGTACCACTACAATGGTCTACACGGTACGATCACACTTATTGTGTGCCGTGCCCTTCCGGGTTGGTCTGAGCCGACCCAAAACCCCTTTATCTACATATATTAAGTAGTCACACAAAAACATTAAATATCAATAAAAAATAAGCACCAATAAAAAATAAATATCAAACAACAGACAATATGTTATATGAGGACATGTATGATCATTGGTAAGTTCATTGCATAACTAAACAAAGATAGGAAATCTAAAGCTTATAGGGTCTAGACATTCCTCAAGCACCAGCCCCCAACTGAATTTATAATCAAAACAAATAATTACAACACTGTAAGTATAATAATTATATATGATGGTGCACAATTTACAACATTGCATCATCTATACATAACTAGCAATGAAGTAGGAATGGAGAAGAAATTTACGTCCATCATGCATTCCCAACAAACATTACAAAATTGCATCACCTAAACATTGCATCATCTAAAAATTGCATTATTCAAACGTCCATCATGCATTCCCATCCGAAACTTGAAAATTTACAACATAACTACCATACCTAGTCGGGGGAGGCCAGTGGGGAGGCGTTGGAGGAGGCCGGCGACGTTGTTCGGGGTGGTGGGGGCGAGGGCGCGATAGAGGCGGAGGCGGCGGGGCCGCGGCGGGGCCAGGGGAGGCGAGGGTGCGGCGGGAGCGGGGGCGGTGGGCCAGCGGCGGGGGCGCGACAGGGCGGCGTCAGGCGTTGGGGGCGCAGCAGGGGGCGGGGGCGGTGGGGCCGGGGACGGCGAGGGCGCAGCGAGAGCGGGGGCGGCGGGTCGGCAGCGGGGCGGCGTCAGGCGCGGGGGCGCGGCGGGGGCGGGGGCGGCGGGGTCGGGGGCGGAGAGGGCAAGGCCGGAGCGGGGGCGGCGGGCCGGCGGTGGGGGTGCGACACGGTGGCATCAGGCGCAGGGGCGCGGCGGGGTCGGGGGCGGCGGGCCGGCGGCGGGCGTGGCGGTGGGGGCGCGGAAGGGCGGCGGCGGCGGGCGTATGTGGGTGGTTGAAGAGAACAAGGTATCCGGGTCCGATGCGCCCGATACTAGCCCTTATTTGCGACGACATTCTTAATTGCAACGGCCTTAACTAACGGCCATCACAATTAATATTATTTGCGACGGTACTTTTTGCAGCCGTCGCAAATAAGATTTTATTTGTGATAGCTACTTTATTTGTCACGGCCCTAGGGTCGGACGTCACAAATAAACCCTTATTTGTGATGGATGTCGACGAAGCTGTCGCAAATTAGTGTTTATTTGCGACGGCCTCCTTATTTGCGAGGGCCCGAGACAAGCCGTCGCCATTTAGGTTATTTGTGACGGCAAGCTGTCGCAAATAAACCTAGCCGTTGCAAATAATCGTGTTTCCTGTAGTGATGTGGGATGTGCTACAGACACGGTAGGACCGGCTCAATATTTAGGTGTCTTCTAAAAGGTTGTTGTCTAGAACGTTATCGAGAAAGATTGCACCTCTTCTAGACGGGTGTACATGACATACAAGCTGGCTGTATTTTGATTCGAATCACCATCGCTCGCGAAAGGGAGCATACTTGTTCACTGCACTGTGACATAGTCACAACATAAATGGAATCAGATGGATGATGCTTTATGAGGAATCATGACATTTGAAACTTTTATGAATTAGAGCAAACTAAAGTTCTGATTCTCGAACCCTTAACTTGTTGCTAAAACTAAAAGTAAGGATCTACTTTTTGGCAAGTTCATTTATGCAAGTTTAAATAGCAGTCTTACGTTTCTTCTGTACGTAGAGTTTATCTGCTTTAGGTGAGACGGTTAAGTCTTGCTGAGCCATGTGCTCACGGTTGCCTTTATATGATTTTTGCAGGTACTTTAGTAGTTAGTAAGCATTATGACGGGTTTCCTAGTACGGCATCACCCTCTACGGGTGTATATATGAAGGGGAACCCAACTCGTCGCTGCAAAGAATCAAGTGTTGCTAGTGGGAAGCATCCACGTGCAGGATGACTTCTCTTTTGCTTAGTTAGGTTGACGGACATGAGTTGTGAAGACTTCCACTGTAAATGACGTACATTAGTTTGTAAACTTGACAATGATATGTAATAAAGACAACTGTATTGTATTTGCGTTCTTTTCTGTGTTGTGGTATTTGGTGCCACATCGTACGACACTATCCTTTGTGATTCCTGGTATGTCAGGACCTTGGTCCTCACAGGCTGGTATCATATCTACATTGGGAACAGTGCACCTGAAAACTAACTTATTTTGAAAAACTTAAGCTTACGAGTGAGGATACGGTATTAAGACCACATAAGGACTATTATTAGCATAGTTACTTAAGGTGGCAAAGCTAATATATTTGTTATTATATTCAGTAACAACGCTCTGATGTCAGTTAAGAGGTAAGGTATGTCACTGCAAGCAGACCAATTGCGGTAAGCTCCCCCGTACAAGAGGTAGTACGATGATTGTCCTCCGTGGCTTCACCGGGAGTTAATATGAGTCTCTGAACCTTTTCATGGTTCTGGAAACATATGAAAACGCTGCTCCCCGACATGCTTCAGGCAAAAGCAAGGATACTCTATCGTGTGGTTAAAACCGCGATAGTATGCAACTCTTGAACATTCAATGTTCAATGGGCCATATGCAGCACTTGCCATTGGCGTGCCTTAGCTTTTATGGGGCTGTAGGTGGTATCCGTTGGGTTGATAAAATTTCCAACTGTGACGACCCATTCGCGCTCTACTCTGGTCCCCCGTCGTTTAGTGTGGAAACACGATCACGTTTCTTGAGACGTGCTCTCCTCGAGGACGACCTGTATGGAATGATACAGGGCGTAAGATTAGAAATGATCGCCTGTGCGGGTCGTGCCATACGACACCATAATGAGTGTTTTCTAAATTGAGTGTCTTATGCAGGTACACTAACCGTGTTATACTATTGCGAGAAGAACATGTTTGCAAGTTCTCGACTTTAGTGCCACCTATGAGACGTATATACCGGAGGTAATCCGATTAGGATTTTCTATTTGGTGAGGAACGTAGTACCAGCATGTCATTTGCATTACATCGGACACGTGGACAATTCAAGTCCGTGTTGAAAAGGTGACTCTAATCTACAAGTTTTCAACTAATTCCTACGACAAATTCTCGTAATTTAAGCATGAAATGGATCAAATACACCATCTAACAAACTTACATTTTCCTGTCTGGCTCTGGCATCAAGTTGCTGAAGTTTGGAAGTGCATATATCCTTATAGACTTCACCAATGTTGGTGTTCAAGACAGTTTTGGAAATGTTGAGAAGTCCCCTATAAATTCTCTTTTGACTTCCAGGACAGAAAAGTAAAACCATCTGGTGAAAACCCCTAGAAACTACAACTGCTACAACTGTCTTGCTTAAGGAACTAGTCTGTGTATTTTTGCAATATCTCCCTGTAGGAACATCTTTTGGAGTATTGTGATACAGTCTGGAAATGGGAGAGAATGTGCTACAACGTTTTAATTCAAAGTTGTCCCAAACTCGGCTCAAAATGATTTGAAAATTTGAGTTGAAACTGGTATACATGTGGAGGTGCTGCCAAAGATTGACAGGAAATAGTTGAACTTTAAACAGTCATATTTTCATGATATAGAAATAACATAGTAATTAATATATATATATATATATATATTACTGGAAAGCTTAGAAAGTCCTCTACCAAGTTTATTTAGAACGCCAGAGCTAAATCTCAATGTAGCATGGTGTAATTCAAAGAATGGTCGAAGCTATCCCGGCAGTCTAGAATCTGGACATTGTGAGCACCATTTGAAACTTGTCGAGTATGGACAAGTATGTAAGTTGTAAGGTGTCATGGATGCATTTTTGATAAGATGATGTAACGTACTGCAATATTTTAATGTAAAGTTTATGCATATTTTGAATATTTGTGACTGTTTAAACTGTGACCAAAATCTCCACTTTTAGGTGAGGTTCTGTCAAAATGGCCCCAGAAAACTGTCAGATTTAAACCACCATAACTCTCACATACTTGATGAAATGGAGGTATATTGGTGACCTTTGGAAAGGTCTGAGAGTCAGATACAGCATTGGTAATTGGCTCATGTCATGAAAATGTCATTTGCCTATTCAAATTCAAATTTTGTGAAGACTGGTCAGTCTGTCAGCACAGTTGACAGCAAGGCTATCGGTTTAATCCAAGAGTTATGGTGATGTATTTTAAAGATGAAATGGCATCATCCAGGGAATAGGGATTGAAAACTTGGTTCTGATGCAAATAAGCTTAGCATGAAGTATATATGCAAATCATATCGGAATTAGGATTAAGAGTGACTTTGAGTTTTCAATACTACATATATATGGATTGAATGAAGTGGTAATATTGAAACTAATGATGAACTCATCGCCATGCAGCATGTCTCATAACCAGTATTGTATGGAGCATGGTGAATCAAGCTAAAGTGGAGATAACTCATCCCAACAGCAACAGCGACAACAACCACCACCTCCACCTCCGCTTACTGTGACTGAAGCTCTTACCGTCATGGCAGCTTTGTACGAGAGGAATATGGAGCTTTTGCGAACTTTGGTGGAGCAAATGTCCAATCAAGGTGAACATCAAGATGTAGGCTATTGCCAACCACATCAGTGCAACTATGCGGATTTCATGGCAACTCAACTACCGGTCTTCTATGAGGCTGCAGAACCTCTCCAAGCAGATAAGTGGATCCGCACCATTGAAGCAAAGCTTGGACAACTCCAATGTTGTGAACACCAGAAGGAGCAGTTCGAAGCACATCAACTCCATGGCTCCCCCGGTGATTGGTGGGCAAATGACCTCGCTCCATGCCTGATGGACATGTATTTACATGGATTGAGTCTAAGAATGCGTTTTGTGCTTACCACACGCCTTCCGGTCTTATGAGGAGGAAGCTCCTAGAATTTCTAGATCTGAAACAAGGAGGGAGGACTGTTCGTGAATATGCCAACGAACTCAGCCATTTGGCGCATTATGCGCCTAAGCATATAAGAACAGAGGCCATGCAGTGTGAGCATTTCTATAGAGGCCTCGATGCAAAGCTGAAGGAAAGATTGGTCCTGGTTGATCATAAAAAACTTCTTTGAACTGGTTAAAGTCACATTGTTGGTAGAAGATGCTTACTGTCAAACTCAGGCAGAAAAGCAAAAAAAGGATGAAAAGCCGGACAATGCTTGTAACACTCCTAAGAAACACCAGACAGGGTTCAACCCACCCAATCAGGGAGTTCCACCAGAAGTGCGACCATCACAGTTCCAAAGGTCATTCGTTTCAAGCGTCCTGTTTCCGACCACCGCAGCAACCACCGATGATCCCTCGTGCATTTCCACCACAGCAGAATGTACCTAGTTTCCATCCTCCAGCTGATGGATGTCCAAATGTCACACCCGGTTTTATTAGAATTAAAATCAGCTGCAAAATACATGTATGCCAGGATCAGTTTTACCATACATGTACGACAAAAAGTGATAAACAGTTCTATATCGCATGCAAACAGCATTATCCCTTCAAAAGAGTTTTGAAGTAGCAGCGGAAGAGGAAAAACTTCATGGCAACCACAGGCAAATTGACTGGCAGCAACGCGACCTTTGCACTGTCTTCACTTGTCACTGTCCCCATTAGATCTTCTCTTCACTGAGCAGCATATCAAAAATACAACAAAGCAAGTGTGAGTACCATCCCGTGGTACTCAGCAAGTGTGGGAAATAAATGACATGAAGGCCAAATCATCGGAGAAGGTTGATAGTGGTTTAAGCACTAAGCATTAAACCTAACCTTAGCTTTCATTAGCAACCTACATCTAGGTGAGTAATCCCAATTGTAATAACAGTAATAGTAATTATAATAATATCAACATCAATTTCAAGCATTATCCAAACCACCATTCCAACCATTGACTAATTATGAATTCGACACCAAGCCGCTCTTGTCCGTGAGCACGGCTGTCATGACAGTTTCCCAATCTCTGCAGAGAATGTATCCTTTACCCACAAGCCGTGATTTCATCCCCTGTTGTCAGGTGGACTAAGCAAACCTCCCTGATGCCCGTGACCCGTCGGTCACATTACACACTTCCGTAGGTGTGCGGCCAGGAGATCACTACGAGGTCTTTACAAAGGTCCTCCCGACTAGTAACTGGCCCTTTGAGGTTTCACCGCTCCGGCTCCTAGAGTCCATTTTACCTCCGCCAGGAGAAGCCCCCTCTTGAGCCATGCGGATCACAAGGCAGATACGCTGAACCAATTCCCCGCACTATCTGACTACCAGCACTAAGCCGGGAGAGGCCTAATTAATTGACCAAGCTGCCCCATACTCAGTCTTGTGGCGATACTATATAGCTTAGTGGCTACTCCATAAACCAGTCCTTAAAATCTGACAGGGTTCAATCCCCAAATCCGGGTCTCGTGCGTACTGCACCATACCATTCAAACTAACCTGCCAGATTCCTATTTACTACAATCCATTTCCAACATCATAATCATAATCATAATAATAAGTCATGAGTAATAAGTATGGTCAATGTTCTCCCACCCAACTAGTATGCAAGGCTGAGCGTAAGGTAAATCCCATTACAACCCTTCCATAACCCAAGCGACAAGGTAGCAGGTAAAACAACAGGGCATAGCATAGGATTTATATTAATTAACATGCAACTAACTAAACCCTTAAAAAGGTGCAAGATGGTCAAGGACACTTGCCTGTATTTATATAGTTGCTCAGTTCTTCTTCATTGAACTCTTGATCTCCATATTCTTCGTGTTGCCTCTACATCGTGACACGAATGCGTGTAAACTACCGTCAAAGGGAAATAAAAACAATCAATAACAATACACCATACAAGCAATACAAATATTATAATTGGAATATGTTATGGTTATGATTTAAATCAGAGTTATGAGTGATTTATTATTTTTCATAGCTAAAGAAATGCATTTTCCATATATTTTCCATTTTTAGTATTTACTTACAGGCTAAAACATTTTTAATGAGTTTTCTATAGCCAAAATATATTTTATATGCATTTTATAAATTTTATTTCAGTATAAAATATTTTATAAATAATTTTCCTACTATTTTCACATTTATTATCTATTTTTAATATTTATTTATAGCTAAAAACATTTTTAAATAAATTTTCATAGTCAAAATATATTTTATATGTATTCTTACTATTTTATTTTAGCCTAAAGAGATTTATTACTATTTTTCCTACACTTTCTATATTTAATTTATTATATATAAACATATTCTATTCACTAAATACATTTTAAACTATATTCTACAAATAAATAATACCTCAGGGGTTGCTCTGTAAGTTTCCTAACTGAGCAGTGGCCAAAAGTGTGATTTAATATAATTATAGGGGCTTCATTGTTATTTTTTTCCTTATCTGCTTATTATTTTCATAATTACAACAAAGGCCAGGGTCAATTTATAAAACTTTAGGACCTATCTGTAATTTGATTTTAAAAGGCTAAGGGTTTATGTGCAAAGATGTCAAAGGGATGACTTGACTTATTTCTAGCCGTCGGATTCTATATGGATGGCCTTGATTTTATTTAAACGAATGGGTACCTAACTTCTAATCTAAACCGTTCAAGCAAAAATGGACGGCCACGGTTGGGCCACGTCCCCCAGCAGTGGTCGGCGGCGGCGGCAGGAGGCCGACGGTGCTGCTCTTGTCGAAGGCTCGCCGGAGAACGCCGGAACAATGCTCTGGTGCCCCAAACTCGACGGCAAATGGACGGGGAGAAAGAGGAGAGGTTTGGCAACTCACCTCGGGTGCTTGGAACGCGGGAAATCGTCTAGGGGCAGCGGGTGACGGTGATGGCGGCGGCTCGGCCATCGGTGCCGATGGGGAGGGCCTCGGGCGGCGGAACCTTGGCTTAGACGGGTCCTTCGGGGGAGGAGCGGCACTACTGTGCTCGGAGGCTTGATGGAGAGGGGCGGGGCGACCTCCTTGTGGCGGAACATGAAGCTCCGTCGGCGGCGGCCATGGCGGCTAGGGTTTCAGAGTAGGGAGCAATTGGGGAGTGGGGGAAGGGAGATGAGGTGAGGCCAATAATTTTGTAGCGGGGAAAGGAGGTGGTTGCGAGGGGGAGGGCGACGGTTGTCACGCGGTGCAGAATGGCGTCGGGGCGCAGTGGGAGGCGTGGGCAGGGAGGCAGTTGTGGAAGAACGTGCTGACAGGCGGGCCCCACGTGGAAGAGAGAGAGGAGAGGAGGGGCTACGGTGGACTGGGCTGTTTGGAAGGAAAGAGGAGGGACGTGGGCTGCGTGGGAGCTTTTGGCCCAGGTAAGGTTTTATTTCCCTTTTTTCCATTTGATTTCAAATTCAAATCTTGGCAAATTCTACTCGTTTGAATTCAAACTATCACACAAAATGCACAAACAAAAGGTAATTAAATTATTTTTCTTTCTTTTAAAAATGTGGGTGTTACAATTCTACCCCCTTAAACGGAATCTTGCCCCGAGATTCTGGGTCGCGTAAACTTTAGGACTTGGATTTTTAGCTAAATCAATAAACTGCTAATTTTGTCTTTTGAAAATATTTTTATACATTTTTTTCTATTTCAAATTTTGATCTTAAGTTATTTTGAAAAATGTTAGACAGATGTACAAATATCATGCACTAATTTAGTTTGAATTAATTTTAAGCAAAATTAACTTTCAACACCAAGAAAATTTGTACACTAAAGTTTTATTTCTTCTTCCTCTTTATTGTGTTTAGTTTCTCATCTTACTATCATTATTCTTCTTATTATTGTTTGAATGAAAGGTTTAAGGGCTTGAACATTGGTTTATTTTATTTGAACTTGTTTTCCAACCAAAGCACATCAATAAATTAGTTCTAATTAATTAGCATTCGATACAATACATTAAGTTTCTTTTCCTTCACTTAGGTTTTATTTATTTGTTTGTTTATTTTGCCAAAAAAAAATTCAATTGCTATTTATTTATTTATTATGTTGTCACTATTAATTGTGTAAATTTGTTTATTATTATATAATTATTATTATTCTCTAGGTGTTACAATTCCATCTCACTTACAAGGAATCTTACTCTCGAGATTCAAGGTTAGGTAAAGAATAGGATTAGATTTTCACTCATCAATAAGTTATTATGATTATTATTTTGATAATAATTTACTTCTTCTTTTATTTATAATGATCTTCTAACACTTTTATAAGTTTAGGTGCACACAGCTGAATACATCAAAACATTTGTTTTTGTCCTAAATTGATGTAAGAAAACTTCTATATTACCACACACAAATTTAAATCTTATTCTATTATCATTATTATTATTTTATATGTAGAGTTCATTATCAATGCTATTGTAATGTTTAACAGAGTGTTATAAGTATGAGTCCTGATTGAATTTTCTTTGTCATGCCTTAATTTCATTTGAGTTCAAACGTATTCTTTAAAAAATTTAAATTTGCATTTTTCATAAATAAGCAATTATGATGGATATGTTGATTTAGTTAGATTTAAAGTATTATTACACAACAACACACACATTATTTTTATGTACTTCTACATTCTTATTCTTCTTATTATTATTATTTTGAACTTGGCCTAAATGTGTACTTTGGTTTTAATTTTAAAGTCTTCCATTTCAAATACATTGTCATGATTACTATATTTAGTATTATTGTTTCTTTTCCTTATTATATATTTGAGGGTCACGATCCCACCCACCTTACAAGGAATCTCGCCCACGGATTCAAGTGGGTCGGCTACCCCCCTTAAACAGACAATTGCTATAATTTATTATTGTTATTATGATTATGATTATTATTAGAATTATGAATCTATTGTCATACATCAAACACCGTGTTCTAATTCGTTGTGAGAGAGGCATGAGCTTCACTTGCTAACCAAAGGGGACCTAAGCAAGTGATGTATGGTAATCTCTAAGAGTCTTCTTCTTTTGTATTGTCCTCCTACGTCGATCTTCACGCTCCTGTCGGTTGAGTCAAAGCTTCATCTTCATGAGCGAGGTCAAAGGGGGTGTCTTATAGGTCCATTCTAACTAAGGTCACGTGCCTACAGTCAACATATAGCTCTGATACCACTTTGTCACACCCGGTTTTATTAGAAATAAAACCAGCTGCAAAAATACATGTATGCCAGGATCAGTTTTACCATACATGTACGACAAAAAGTGATAAACAGTTCTATATCGCATGCAAACAGCATTATACCTTCAAAAGAGTTTTGAAGTAGCAGTAGAAGAGGAAAAACTTCAGGGCAACCACAGGAAAATTGACTGGCAGCAACGCGACCTTTGCACTGTCTTCACTTGTCACTGTCCCCATTAGATCTTCTCTTCACTGAGCAGCATATCAAAAATACAACAAAGCAAGTGTGAGTACCATCCCGTGGTATTCAGCAAGTGTGGGAAATAAATGACATGAAGGCCAAATCAACGGAGAAGGCTGATAGTGGTTTAAGCACTAAGCATTAAACCTAACCTTAGCTTTCATTAGCAACCTACATCTAGGTGAGTAATCCCAATCGTAATAACAGTAATAGTAATTATAATAATATCAACATCAATTTCAAGCATTATCCCAATCACCATTCCAACCATTGACTAATTATGAATTCGACACCAAGCCGCTCTTGTCCGTGAGCACGGCTGTCATGACAGTTTCCCAAATCTCTGCAGAGAATGTATCCTTTACCCACAAGATGTGATTTTATCCCCTATTGTCAGGTGGACTAAGCAAACCTCCCTGATGCCCGTGACCCGTCGGTCACATTACACACTTCCGTAGGTGTGCGGCCAGGAGATCACTACGATGTCTTTACAAAGGTCCTCTCGACTAGTAACCGGCCCTCTAAGGTTTCACCGCTTTGGCTCCTAGAGTCCATTTTACCTCCGCCAGGAGAAGCCCCCTCTTGAGCCATGCAGATCACAAGGCAGATACGCTAAACCAATTCCCCACACTATCCGACTACCAGCACTAAGCCGGGAGAGGCCTAATTAATTGACCAAGCTGCCCCATACTCAGTCTTGTGGTGATACTATATAGCTTAGTGGCTACTCCATAAACCGGTCCTTAGAATCCGGCAGGGTTCAATCCCCAAATCCCGGGTCTCGTGCGTACTGCACCATACCATTCAAACCAACCCGCCAGATTCCTATTTACTACAATCCATTTCCAACATCATAATCATAATCATAATAATAAGTCATGAGTAATAAGTATGGTCAATGTTCTCCCACCCAACTAGTATGCATGGCTAAGCGTAAGGTAAATCCCATTACAACCCAAGCGACAAGGTAGTAGGTAAAACAACAGGGCATAGCATAGGATTCATATTAATTAACATGCAACTAACTAAACCCTTAAAAAGGTGCAAAATGGTCAAGGATACTTGCCTGTATTTATATAGCTGCTCAGTTCTTCTTCATTGAACTCTTGATCTCCATATTCTTCGTGTTGCTTCTTCATCGTGACACGAATGTGTGTAAACTACCGTCAAAGGGAAATAAAAACAATCAATAACAATACACCATACAAGCAGTACAAATATTATGATTGGAATATGTTATGGTTATGATTTAAATCGGAGTTATGAGTGATTTATTATTTTTCATAGCTAAAGAAATGAATTTTCCATTTATTTTCCATTTTTAGTATTTACTTACAGGCTAAAAACATTTTTAATGAGTTTTCTATAGCCAAAATATGTTTTATATGCATTTTATAAATTTTATTTCAGCATAAAATATTTTATAAATAATTTTCCTATTATTTTCACATTTATTATCTATTTTTAATATTTATTTATAGCTAAAAACATTTTTCAATAAATTTTCATAGTCAAAATATATTTTATATGTATTCTTACTATTTTATTTTAGCCTAAAGATATTTATTACTATTTTTACTACACTTTCTATATTTATTTTATTATTTATAAACATATTCTATTCACTAAATACATTTTAAATAATACCTCAGGAGTTGCTCTGTAAGTTTCCTAACTGAGCAGTGGCTAAAAGTGTGATTTAATATAATCACAGGGGCTTCGTTGTTATTTTTTTCCTTATTTGCTTATTATTTTCATAATTACAACAAAGGCCAGGGTCAATTTATAAAACTTTAGGACCTATCTGTAATTTGATTTTAAAAGGCTAAGGGTTTATGTGCAAAGATGTCAAAGGGGTGACTTGACTTATTTCTAGCCGTCGTATTCTATATGGATGGCCTTGATTTTATTTAAACGAATGGGTACCTAACTTCTAATCTAAACCGTTCAAGAAAAAATGGACGGCCACAGTTGGGCCACGTCCCCCAGCAGTGGCCAGCGGCGGCGCCAAGAGGCCGACAACGCTGCTCTTGTCGGAGGCTCGTTGGAGAACGCTGGAACGGTGCTCCGGTGCCCCAAACTCGACGGCAGATGGACGGGGAGAAAGAGGAGAGGGCGGGCAACTCACCTCGGGTGCTTGTAACGCGGGAAATCGCCTAGGGGCAGCGGGTGATGATGATGGCGGCCGCTCGGCCATCGGTGCCGACGGGGAGGGCCTCGAGCGGCGGAACCTTGGCTTAGACGGGTCCTTCGGGGGAGGAGCGGCGCTACGGTGCTTGGAGGCTTGATGGAGAGGGGCGGGGTGGCCTCCTTGCGACGGAACATGAAGCACCGTGGGCGGCGCCCATGGCGGCTAGGGTTTCGGAGTAGGGAGCAATTGGGGAGTGGGGGAAGGGAGATGAGGTGAGGCCAATAATTTTGTAGGGGGGGGGGGGAGGAGGTGGTTGCGAGGGGGAGGGCGACGGTTGTCGTGCGGCGCAGAATGGCGTCGGGGCACAGTGGGAGGCGTGGGCAGGGAGGCAGTTGGGGAAGAACGTGCTGACAGGTGGGCCCCACGTGGAAGAGAGAGAGGAGAGGAGGGGCTACGGTGGGCTGGGCCATTTGGAAGGAAAGAGGAGGGGTGTGCGCTGCGTGGGAGCTTTTGACCCAGGTAAGGTTTTATTTCCCTTTTTTTTCCATTTGATTTCAGATTCAAATCTTAGCAAATTCTACTCGTTTGAATTCAAACAATCACACAAAATGCACAAACAAAAGGTAATTAAATTATTTTTCTTTCTTTTAAAAATGTGGGTGTTACACCAAAGCAACTTCTCTGCTTCAGATGTGGCAATGCGAGTTGTTTTGCAAGGAAATGTCCTGAAAACAAGAAGGGTAGTGGTCCCAAGTCTTCTCAAGGCACACTGCAACATTCCTGATACACCTGTGGTCTTATGGATCATATGGCTAGGCAATGTCCTGAAGGCCCTAAGACTAGTGAGCAGCCATTTTATCCAAGCTCAAATCAATTCTACGCTCCTCAGAGTATGGTAGCTCCAGAAGCTGGCAAACTCGATCATATCAAGATTGAGGAGATTCTGGAGAACGAACCCATGTCCGCGGGTATGTTACTCTCATATTTAACCATTTTATTTCTAGTTGATTCCAGTACCAATCATAAGTTCTATCAGAAAATCGTGTGTCCCGTTCCATTATTAAGTTAATCTAGTTAGTTGATTCTCAAGCTGAAAAGCTCCTATGCTTCAACTTTTGCAACTAGAGACTATGTATACTAAGTATGCACACCATCATCATCGTATTTTGATCTAAAGATATGATCAAATAAAAAGCTTGCATTTTACTGTATGGCCGTAGAGAACCTACGAACATGTGTTTGGAGATAACACTTGTGAATGCTAGATGTTCCTATTTTGAAAAATTGCATACTATCCACTTTTCTTCAACGGTTTGTTTGACCAAGTTTGAGTGTGGTACGGCCTTGTGATCCTACAGTGATGACATAGGTCATCAACCACGATTGTTGATCAAACACAGTCCCTTGTCAACCACCTATTGCAGCCTACTGAGGTGGATGTTAGTTATTCCTTCTTGTAAAGTTACTCTCTTTGCCACTTTTGAAGGCAGTTCCACTACATCCACTATAATGTAGGAATCTTCTGTAAGAACACTACGAGATGAGAAACCTGACCTTCTGTCAAGAAATCACAATACCATTTCTAAGTTGTGGTTAGAAGGTTTCATGGAGCACTACACCATCGACAAGCTTAATCGTTCAGCTCAACTGTATGTGCTACATTAATTTGAGCTGGATACGTATATTCCTCTATATTTTGTTCTTTGTATACATCGACATTGGTCGAGATATGGGAGGTGTATACTTTGTCTAACACCTTCATGACCAAGTCTAGTCGATCTCTGAGAATCTTGAGATAGTTCTTATCGTGTTTGAATTGTCTTACCTATTTTTGCTCAAATCAATAAAAGTGAACGCACCATGTCTCATGCATCTCCACCACAAAGCCGTCTTGCATGTGCATTACATCTTTCCACTTGAGATGCATCATGAAATAGGATCATACCGAATTTTGAGCAAGAAATGGAATCTTTGAGTCATACGAGAGGCACTGATTACTCGAATTTCTTGCAAACCAAGCCAATATTGTACGATAGATCTCAATTGAAGGCTACTTAGTGGGAAAGAAATAGGACCCAAAGATTATCGTCATCCTTTCAATCAAATTTGTTAACGGCTTCCATTGTTAACAACTCTTGCTACCGATCTAATCCTAGCGAATTTCTTTTTCTTTCCATTTGAATGTTGAGACTAGATTTCTTTAAAGAGGGAGGGTTGTAAAAGCCCACGTATGAAAAAATTAAAGTTAATGCAAGAATTTAAATCAAAGTAAAGTTCAAGGTTTAAACTCATTAAAAAAATTAATACAATGCATAGGCATGCATTAATTTTAGATTTAAAACACAAGCATAATGTTTAATTCAAATAAAGTCATCCAATAAAAAGGTAGTTCAAATTCTATTCATAATCATGAGAGAATAAAAATGTAATAACCACAAAACATTTAAATTAATTATACAACTAGAAGTTGAATCAAAGTATATGCTACATAATTAATTACGTGGCTCTTAAAACTTTGCTAATTAAAAAGAACAGCAAATATACTTAACAATGTAAACTGAATTTAAATTAATAATTAAATTTTAGCTCAACTTAGACCAATACACAATTTTAGAGTAACAAATGTTTGGTTCATAATAGATTAAGTGGTTCTACCGAAATTTGGTACCAAATAAGGAAAATAGGGAGTAAATCCATAGCAGTGGGCTTTAGGTTCAACTTTAAATTTTTGAATTCAAAGTGGTCGAAACTCAATTCTGACTTCACTAATAAAATCATCACATTTGAAATTTTACTCATGCAAACTTTCACTATTTTAGGAGATCATCTCCTATTTTAATTCCTTGATTGAAGGCATCAGTAGGTGGGCAAGAATGACAGGTGGGACCCACCTGCCAGGACAGCGCATAAGGCAGATTTCCTTCTTTCTTCCCTGTGATGGCACGCAGCTGCTTGCCTCCAAGCATGGCACCTGCCTGCTTGCCGTCTTTGAGCGCTCACCCTTATCTATCAGAGTAGCGCTTCCGTTACTTGCTTTTCCTTCACGCTCGCCTCCTTTTGTAATTACACCATCGACGAGCCTTGCGCCACCGCCTCCGCTCTGAGCTTGCCACGCCGCTGCTGTCGCCAACCCTGGCCGAGGCCCAGGGCATCGCGCACGGTTTCCTTTCCTCCTGGGACGAGCTGAACGAACTGCTGCTTCATGCCGGATCGTAGGACACTTCCTGCTGCGTTGCTTCACATCGGCGGGCCTGTTGAATAAATCAGGAATGTTACTTAGTTTGTGTTTTGTCAGTCTAAGTTAGTTTATTCCTTTGGTCAAAGTCAGTTGTGAGCCTGAGAGGTAGTCAGGCGCGTCTCATATTCGTGCCGCACCGCACGGCATGCAAGAGCTGCACGTTGTGGCGTAGCTTGCGGGAGTTGGCGCGCGAAGCGGGCAGTGTGGAGTGAGTCGTAGTTCTGCATGGTATGCATACGGGTGTAGTGGCCGGTGAGATCGAATCTTTGCATGACGTTCAGAACGTGCATGCAGATGAGGCCTTAAGTCTCGGTGGTGGCCACTGTATTCTGTTTTTGCTTTGTTTTAATATAAAAAAAACGGCCTGGTGAGTAAAGGAAGACCAAGCCAGTACCACAAAAAAATTCCCAGCGTCTCTCTTCCGTAAGTTGTGTGTGTGTACGCCTCCTCCTGTCCAGCGCTCTCTTCGTCTTGGCTGCCGGTGGTCGTCGGTTTGCCAGAACAATTGGTACCAGAGCCGGGTTCATCACCTGGAACCGCGACAAAGCAATCAAGTGGGCACTCATGTCGCGACGAAGATCGTCTACGCCGCCGCGTCGTTCCTGGAGGGACACCACGCCTCCAGGAAGCACCAGCAGGAACGGAGGCGGTTCGGGCACACTGGTGATCCACAAAATCACCAAGGAAGCTGGCAACAGTGGCTCCTTCCCAGTGCTCACCAAGGCAAACTACCACGACTGGGCGGCGTTGATGCGTGTCATGCTGCAGGCAAGAGGCCTGTGGACGGCGGTAAGCCTTGGCACGGATGACTACATCGAGGATCGTCTGGCTTTGGAAGTCCTCACCAAAGCTGTTCCACCTGAGTTGATGGGTATTGTCGCTAGCAAGGAGACTGCCAAGATCGCATGGGATGCGATCAAGATGCGAAATGTTGGCGCCGATCGCGTGCGCAAGGCGCGGGCGAGTACCCTTCGTCGGGAATTTGATGCGCTCAAATTCCGCGACGGAGAAACGGTGGACGAGTTTGGTGTGCGCATCAGTCACCTTGCCACACAACTCGAGATGCTCGGCAACGGGTATACTGAGGAAGAAATTGTGAGAAAATTCCTGCAGGCTGTGCCGTCCAAGTTTGAGCAGATTGCTGCAGCTATCGAAACCTTACTCGATCTGAGTGAGGTAACGGTAGATGAGCTGATCGGGCGACTCAAAGCCACGGAGGAGAGGCTTGGCACTGGTAGTGCCGGTGGCGGTACATCGGCAAAGCTGAACCTAACAGAGGATGAGCTGGTGGCACGGCTGTCCTCACAGCTCAAGCTGACAGGAAGCGGAGGTTCAGATCACCTGAAAGAAGGATCGTCAAACTCAGAGAAGAACCGCGGGCGAGGGCGCGGTCGAGGACGAGGCACTGGAGGACGTGTTGCAGGCCGCGATGGCCGGAGCAAAGCCAGCGACGAATGTCGATACTGTGGCAAGATAGGCCATTGGGCTCGCGATTGCCGCAAGAAGAAGAAGGACGAGCAGGCTCACACGGTTCAGGCCGAGGAAGAAGAGGCATCTCTCCTGGTGGCCACTGTCACAACAAAAAAAAGTGGTTCCGAATTTTTGTCGTCTGCATCGACAGAGTCATGCAAGTCCCCTGCACCAAACCACCTGGAGGAGAGTGAGCTCTTCGTCCAGCTAGAAGATGGGCGTGATGGGGACTGCACACGGTGGATTCTTGACTCCGGAGCGACGAATCACATGACAAATGTGAAATCTGCGTTCTCCAACCTCGACATGGGGGTCCACGGCACCGTCAAGCTGGGTGACGGCTCCATTGTTGGGATCGAAGGGCGCGGGACTGTGCTCTTCAAGTGCAAAAACGGCGATCACCAAGCGCTGACTGGGGTGTATCACATCCCACGTCTAACCACCAACATCATCAGCTTGGGGCAGCTGGAGGAAGACGGCTACAAGATTGTCATGGAGAGTGGATTTCTCCGCATCTGGGACCAGCGCTGACGCCTGCTCGCCAAAGTGCCTCGGTCACAGAACTGGCTGTACGTGTTGCCTCTCAACATCAGCAAGCCAGTATGCCTCGCAGCGCAGTGCAGGAACTTGGCATGGCGCTGGCACGCGAGGTACGGCCATCTGAATTTTCGTGCGCTACGGCTGTTAGCGCAAGGCGAAATGGTGAGAGGGCTGCCACGGCTTGATCATGTTGATCAGGTTTGTGACAGTTGCCTGGCCGGGAAACAACGGCGCCTACCGTTTCCATCCCACGCAAAGTACCGTGCGCAGCACAAGCTTGAGTTGGTGCACGGTGACCTTTGCAGACAGGTGACGCCCGAGACACCCAGTGGCAAAAAGTATTTTCTTCTACTCGTCGATGACCTGAGCCGCTATATGTGGCTCATTCTGCTTGAGTCCAAGGATCAGGCTGCTGCAGCAATTACACAATTCAAGGGTGTGGCTGAAGCTGAAGCAGGGAGCAAGCTGGGTACGCTACGTACCGATCGTGGTGGAGAATTCACGGTGCGCACATTCACTGAATACTGCGCCGAGCACGGGATCAATCGTCATCTGACTGCGCCGTACACGCCTCAGCAAAACGGCGTGGTGGAACGACATAATCAAACTGTGATGGGGATGGCCAGAAGCATGATGAAGGCCATGGCAATGCCGGGCTGGTTCTGGGGGAAGGCAGTCACCACCGCTGTCTTCATCCTGAACCGAGCACCAACACAAAGCATTGAAGGGAAGACGCCGTACGAGGTGTGGCATGGGACCAAACCTCCAGAACATTTTCTCCGAACGTTTGGCTGCGTCGCTCACGTCAAGACCGTCGGTAAGCACCTGTCCAAACTTGATGACAGGAGCACACCCATGGTATTTGTTGGTTATGAACCAGGAACCAAGGCGTACCATCTCTACAATCCGACAACACGGCGCGTACGCATCTCTCGTGACGTCGTGTTCGAGGAGGAACGTGGCTGGAATTGGGGCGCAGAGAAGGGAGCTGGATTGGAGGATGATGCAGACCCGTTTCGCGTCGAGTTCATCACAGTGCAGACCAGCAGTGGTATGCAAGGGGTGTTGGAGTCGCCATTGATGCCAGCTGTGACACCACCACCACAGGACCCAACGACGCCGGCTAGTGCGGCAATGCCCACGTGCGGGTCTGAGCCTCGCACATCATTGGCTGCACCGGCTCCTGGGATTGAGTTTACATCACCACCTGTGGGTGAACTCAATCTTTACAATGATCATGATGATGCTCCTCTCAAGTTTCGTGCATTGGAAAATATTCTTGGGCCATCAACATCTCTTGGCTTGGCCAAGCAGGAGGTGGTCCAGGAACTATTGGTGGCACTCGAGGATGAATCTGCAACAGTGGAGGAGGCGCTGCAGACCAAGGAGTGGTGTGCAGCAATGCTTGAAGAGATGGCTTCCATTAAACACAACAAGACATGGTCTCTCGCGGACCTACCTGCTGGACAGCGTGCCATCGGACTGAAATAGGTCTTCAAGCTCAAGCGTAACGAGCACGGCGACATCACCAAGTATAAAGCTCGCCTCGTCGCCAAGGGGTACGTGCAACGCTAAGGAATTGACTATGAAGAGGTCTTTGCACCGGTGGCGAGGATGGAGTCTGTGCGGATGCTCTTAGCTGTTGCTGCTCACCGGGCATGGGTAGTGCATCATATGGACGTCAAATCGGCGTTCCTCAATGACAACCTGGCAGAAAAGGTATATGTGTCGCAGCCACATGGTTTTGTTGCTGCTGGGCACGAGCGCAAGGTGCTGAAGCTGCACAAGGCACTTTACGGTCTTCGACAAGCGCCTCGCGCTTGGAATGCCAAGCTCGAACCAGCCTGCATGAGCTTGGTTTCTCCAGGAGCGAGTGTGAGCACGGACTGTACACGCGTGGCGTCGAACAGTCCCGGCTTCTGGTGGGAATCTACGTTGATGATCTCATCATCACGGGGGAGTCTGAAGCTGAGATCACCACATTCAAGAAGGAGATGAAGTCCCTTTTTAGCATGAGCGATCTGGGGTCTCTCTCGTATTACCTTGGCATTGAAGTCAAGCAAGAGCGGCACCGCATCGAGCTGTCGCAGGCCGCCTATGCAAAGAAGGTACTCGAGAAAGCGGGTATGGGGACATGCAATCCATGTGCGACACCTATGGAGACGAGACTCAAGCTGTCCAAGCAAAGTTCATCGCCGGGGGTTGACTCAACAGAATATCGCAGCTTGATTGGTAGCTTGCGGTATCTGATGAACACTCGTCCTGACCTTGCATTCGCAGTGGGATACCTGAGCCGATTTATGGAGGATCCTAAGCAGGAGCACATGGCAGCAATGAAACACCTGCTAAGGTACGTCGCTGGCACAACCGACTATGGCCTGGTGTACACAAGGAGCAGCACCGAGCCTGGCCTTGTTGGTTAGAGCGATAGTGACTTGGGAGGCGATGTCGACGACAGGAAAAGCACGAGTGGCATCATCTTCTTTCTCCATGGCAACCTGGTGGCTTGGCAATCCCAGAAACAGAAAGTGGTGGCTTTATCCTCGTGCGAAGCTGAGTACATTGCCGGAGCAGCAGCTACATGCCAGGGTGTGTGGCTCGCACGTCTACTCTCTGACATCGAGGGTATGAAGCCGATGCCTCCACTGCTCAAGATGAACAACATGTCTGCGATTGCTCTCAGCAAGAACCCGGTTCTTCATGATCGAAGTAAGCATATCGACACAAAATTTCATTACATTCGGGAATGTGTTGAAAGTGGTGCAGTTCGACTAGCATTCACAAGTACTCAGGAGCAGCTCGCGGACATCCTGACGAAGTCGCTTGGGAAGTCGAAATTCCAGGACCTCCGGGAGCAGATCGGCGTCACCAAACTGAAGTAAACGATTCCTGTCTTAGGAGGAGAATGTTGAATAAATCAGGAATGTTACTTAGTTTGTGTTTAGTCAGTCTAAGTTAGTTTATTCCTTTAGTCAAAGTCAGTTGTGAGCCTGAGAGGTAGTCAGGCGCGTCTGATATTCGTGCCGCATCGCACGGCATGCAAGAGCTGCACATTGTGGCGTATCTTGCGGGAGTTGGCGTGCGAAGCGAGCAGTGTGGAGTGAGTCGTAGTTCTGCATGGTATGCATACGGGTGTAGTGGTCGGTGAGATCGGATCTTTGCATGACGTTCAGAACGTGCATGCAGATGAGGCCTTAAGTCTCGGTGGTGGCCACTGTATTCTGTTTTTGCTTTGTTTTAATATAAAAAAAAAGGCCTGGCGAGGAAAGGAAGACCAAACCAGTACCACAAAAAAAATCCCAGCGTCTCCCTTCCGTAAGTTGTGTGTGTGTACGCCTCCTCCTGTCCAGCGCTCTCTTCGTCTTGGCTGCCGGTGGTCGTCGGTTTGCCGGAACAGGGCCGTGTTGCTGTGTTTCTGCTCGGAGCTGCGCCGAGCTGCCGCTGCTGCTTTCTAGCCCCCGGTGAAGCCAAGGAGCATCATGCAACATCCCCTTCCTCATCTACACCGAGTTGCTGCTGCCCCGTGAAGTCTGCTTCCTGACGGGTTCGACGCCGCCTTTGTTTCCGCTCCACCTTCCCGAAGCTATGTTGCCCAGCACATTCGACACCTTCCTCACCCAGCCAACAATGCGATAAGGTTCCAGCACAGCTCTTTATCTCTTCTCTGCATAGCTCTCTGTCCACTTTTCGTCGGGCCTCCGTGGAGCTTATTTTTCCGGCAGGTTTCATCAAGAATTTGATCCCTATTCATGATCTACGTCGCAGAACGGTCCTGTAGGGCTTTGTCCAGTCTAATTTCGCGATGCCGTTGGGAAGAATGAGATAGCCGGAGTTGGCCCGATCTGCAGGGAGGATGACTTCTCTTTTGCTTAGTTAGGTTGAAGGACGTGAGTTGGTGAAGACTTCCGCTGTAAATCATGTACATTAGATTGTAAACATGACAATAATATGTAATAAGGACATATGTGTTATATTTGCATTTTTTCTGTGTTGTGCTATTCAATGTGACTCCTAGTATGTCGGGACTTTGGTCTTCACATCCACGAATAAAGGATCGCGGCGACCGAGGATTCTTTCCGCGCACCTTTCCACCTCCTCAAAGGCCATGCCGCACTGAAGGCCGGCGAAGACAGCGGACGTCCATGACTCGTTCCACTTACTCACTCCTCGAAGCTCGCGCTCGCTTGCAGGGATGGTCCCCCCCAGGCGGCACCCCATGATTGCAAGACTGTGGTGTGTAAAAGCCAATACATTTGAAGAAAGCAATAATACAAAAAAGTGAACTCAAAAAATTTTCAAGTTTAAATAGAATTTCAACTCACATGAGCTAAGTTATGACTCCTAAAAAACTCTAATGTAAACCTCAGATCAAGGATCCATTTAGACGGAGGGAAAAATTGAAATATGAACAAAGTGCTCATGTAGGGTATGTTATTTAAACCGTAAAAAGGGAAGTTCAAAATCAACATGAATTCTCAAATCCAATCAGTCATACTTCAAAATTGAATTCACCAATGTCATTTTTATAATTCAAATATCTCTCCTGCCAAAGTTGATAATTTTTTAACCCCAGACTATTTATTTGGATCCACCCACATGTGAGCATTCAAATTCAAAGTTAAACTAAAATTTCACTTTCCACTTTGTCAAATTCCAAATTAGATTTCATCTTTGAATTCTGCACTTTGAATTTGGCCTAGCTGCCAATTCTCATAATTTTCTGAGCATATTTGAATTGTATTTGAATTTAATGGAGGACCCAGTGCCGGAGCTGCAGTGTATCCATTGGGTTCAAATGAACCCAATAAAATTTTATAAAACAAGTATGATTAGCTAATTCCTATTAGCTTGAACCTACTAAAAATTTAAGAAAAATCTTGAATGCAAGGACCTTGTTGTTCTTGTGGACCCCACTGGTCGTTGACTTAATCCTCCTCTGTTCTTAGCCTCTCCACTGCATGACACCTCCTCGGTATGCAACTCCACGCAGCAGTGTGCCTGCTTACTCCCTTCGTTGCTTCAACGAGCGTGCACACCAGCTGCGTTCTCATTCTTGACCAAAACTGAAAATATCCCCGCGCTCTATCTTCTCTCTGAAGGTTTCTCACACTTTCCTCTCATATACTCTCGCTGGCTCACAGCAGTTCATCGCCGCCTCTACTCTTTCATCGTCGGCATTGTGTGTTGCTTCCTCGATCAACTCCTTTGTGCTCAAGCTCATCCTCATCTCCAGAGTGCTCTGTCCTTGGTCATCGATGCACTGAGACTGCTCAACTCGCTCTGTTTTGCTCACTGAGGCATGTGTTGCATACACCGACGCCTCTCTTCATTACCGCTGAGTCCGAGCTATTATCTGAGGATTGATCATTGTTCGTCATGTTTGGTACTTCTAAACTTGCTTGCGCAGCTCATGACCTATTTGGGCAGCCTGTGCTTTCTCGGCATCAACTCGGCGATCCTGTGACCGCAAAGCCGACGGCCACCTCTGTTCCTACGGTCGCGCCCATGTTCCCGTTGAACCAGGCCATCTCCCATGCAACCAAGAACTCCATAAGGTTTTCATGACCGTGTTTTTTATTATTCTCATGGTTGCTTCTCAAGTTTTTGATTATAGCCACCGTATTCCAAAATTTTGTGCCGGCTGTTGTAGAGAACCGATTCCACAAAACTAACAAAATTCGTCCTGGATGCTTAACTGAGCTTCATACCCTTTAGATATTATCTTCTAGGCTTGATTTCGAGTCACCCCAATCAACAAGATCAAAGAACCATGGAGTTTTAACGTCGGAACACAATTTTTCCCCATTGCCGCCATAAAGGGCCTAGGTCACCGTTGAGGTATAGGTTGCAGCCTTTTTCCGAGTGATTGGATTTTATTTTCGGTTTTCCCATCATGCAGTTGTGCTTTAGGATCCCCCGACGAGCCCATTTGTCCAGTTCCGTGCTGCTCCACCGAGGCCGTCATGCCGACGGCCGCCGCCACCGTTGCCAATTCCGTTCCAGTTGCCGTCGAACGTGGTGGAGGTTCCCCATGCGTGTTCCAAGATCCTAGGATCATTTTTCCCTTTGAACCGCCGCCTATTGTTGATCTCTGACGCGGGAACGGCCGTGCGCCGCTGTTGGCCGTCGGTCCCTGTAGCGCCGTCGGAAGGTGGAGGACGACCCCTTGTGGGTCCGTCTATCAGCCACTCCCGGCTGCCCCTTTTGATCCTTTGTGTCACTCAGATCTGGTGTGGCTACAGCCTTTTAAATCCGTGGCCCCGTGTGGCACTTTCTGGTTGGTTAATTCAAATCAATGTGGGTCCAGCTAATTAATCCATGCTACTCAATACAAAAGAAGATCAGAAAAATAGTACAAACTTAGAAAATGCATATCTCCCTGTATATTTAATAAAAAATTATCAAACAAATTTTGTTGGAACCCTCTTGACCTGTACTATCCAGTGGAATAGTTTAAATTGTATGAAACCCTCTGTAAATTTATCAATAATTTTTTAAAGCAAAAGCTTTGTAATTTTATACCAGAAGCTCCACTGCATGAAACATTCTCAAACTTGGAAAAACTCTCCCATTAGTACATTAGGGTTTTTAGTGAAAATTTCAACCTCATTGGAGGTGTTTAACTAGGTCCTAATGTGTGCTTTTTCCCTATGTTCATAAAATGTCCAAAAATACAGAAACCAAATCAGAAAAACTAGTGCAACTTGTAAAATTAATAAATCACTATAGAATGCTCAGGAAAATATGAAACCAATTCTGCTGAGTTCCTTATGATCCTCACTACATGAAAAACGAACTGTCCAGTATGAAAAAGCTCATAATTTTATCTGAAAATTTATATAAATGAAAAGGCTTAGAGAATTATTGGGACCAAAGTATTTCACCTAAAAATCTGGAATTTTTCTGGTAAATCATATTCCATCTCCTTGAGTTACTGTAAAAATATGAGATCCATTAGATAAGTTCTTGCAGTCGATTAAAGCTGTTGTTGCCTATTTCCATGAAATTCTATTTTCAAGTTTATAGAACCTTTTCATAAATCAATGGGACTGAGCATAAATCTTTCTTTGAACCCTAAGGAAAACTAGCAGGGAATCTTTTAAACTTATGCGTAGGAGTTGAACCTTAAGAATTCATTAGTGTCCATATGTCCAATGTTGCATAGTTGCCTTTATACATAAATCAATTTAGTAAGTTGGTCTCTCCTTAGTGCTATAAAAATAACAGCAGTGTCACCTACTTCTCTAGTTAGCACTTGATCATACTATGAGTTATAAGAACTTCCTTAAATTGATTGCTAAGTTGCATTTTATTAACTGTGCACCTTCATCTCGATAGTTCACATGACGATGAAGAACAATGAGAAGCACCATATGGAAAAGGAGAGGATCAATGTGGATCTTGCTGCAAGAAATCTTTCATCCGAAGCAGCAGCAAGGGCATTTGAAGAAAGGCATCGACTCAAAGCTCCATCCCATGATCAAGCAACTGACTTTATTGACATTTATCTAGTTGCAACCCAAGGCAAGCCCCGGTTTGCATTTAAGAACTTTTATAAAGTTTTGCTTTTATACACACTTCATTGAGTAGACTTGATATGTGCATTAGGTCTATGTTGATTGAATAATCCACATGCATGACCAAGTAATCCTTGAAATGGATGGGTAAAATAAGACTTCATCGGATTATATTGCTATGCTTAATGTTTAGTTAGATGGTCGATAGAAGTCGAGTATGTTGGATACTACTCGCATATTGTCATATCTTATTGACCACAAGTCAAGTAGTTGAATTCTACTTGCGAAAGAAGTCGAGTATGGGAAACGTACTCGTGAGAGATCACTATAATGTTCACTCTTAAATTTCAGATGTGGACGGGGATTTTTTTTAGGATGGGATGCCCAAGGTTGTCCTCGACCCGAGCGGTGACACAATGCTTGTGATCACATCGTGCCTGGGTCTATAATGGCAAAGCAGATGTTGGAGGTTATTATGGTAGCCCCATCTATGTCGTTTAAAGATTGATCCGTATGCTGCCTTGCTAAGCAAGTTTGAACTGTACCGGAGTCATAATGGATATATGGGGTCCACGAAATCGATGTACCTTGGGAAGCCGTTGTTGAGACTTTTTCGATCGCCTCAGGCTTTCGGCCGCAACACAGTAGACGAAAACTCGCCCACGACATCTTCACAGCAGAGGATGCACTGTGAGTGGGAATATTGTCCTAGACGATCGAATCGATTCAACTTGGGTGGGACTTGGGAAATGTTGCTGCGTATGACATCCGCAAAGTGCACCTACGTGGCTTCCAGTACGGGCGTACATGTCGTGTATTCTGGGTGTCATTTGATTCGAATCACTGTCGCTCGCGGTTGTGGATTGAGCATACATGTTCGCTGAGTTGTGACGTAGTAATAAGGAGTAGTTGGAAGAATATGAATATGCTGCTTATAATATTTTGTATTGTAACCTTGGCTGAATTAGATATAGCATAATTAAAGTTATCATTTCCAAACATTTAACTTGAATGAAGCTTATGCAGCTTTGGGCAAGTATCATCATGGATGAAGCGTTTCTTGTTTGATTGTGGAGTTCATTACGCTACTCTAAAAACTAACAACTAAGGATTACTTTTGGCAAATTGATTCATGCAAATTTCATCTTCCAGTCTTTTGAGTTTCTAGCAAGTAGAGTTTCATGCCTTAGGTGAGACCGTTAAGTCTTTCTGTGCATTTGTGCTCACGGTTGCTTTATATGTGGTTTTGCAGGTTTACTTATATTGTTGCTGTTATGGGTTGTCCGTGAGACCTAGAGCTGTCAAGCTGTATTTCTCACGTGACACCACGCCATCGCCTTATGATCCTTGTGTTGCTAGTGAAAGCGTCCGCAGGCATGGATGGCTTCTCTTGTGCTTGGATAGGTTGAGAGTGTGAGTATGTACTTTTTGTTGCGTGTGTACTGATGTTGTACACTATCTTATAAACAATATCTTATATGAAATGAAAACTTTGTATCTTTACTATGTCTTTTCCTGTGTGCTATTGGGTGCCGCATCGCACGACACCACCCAATATGATTCCTGGAATGTCGGGACCCCAGTCCTCACAAGGTGAGCCACTCCAACCCCGCAGCCTCAACCTGTTGGGTCACAACAAGAAGGTGGGGACCCCGACCCAAGCACTAGGTCTGACCAAGCTCTGAGTTTGGTGGTCAGCCTATTGGGGCTTCGAGACCGCCCAAAATAAGTAGGAGCAGCGGACGGAAAATTGAGAAATGGTACAGTAAAGGGCGCCTTCAGAGATAACAGATACCTCTAACATCTTCGACACACAGTGTCTGAGTCCCAGGTCAGCGATTCACCGGTAACCCCCTGAAAGGTTGGCACCAAGCTGACCGGCCCCCCGAAAGGCCCGGGATCCACATGAATGTGCCGAGCGGGATTTCATGAAACATGGGCATCGAGCCCCAACCTCAATTACCAGTTGAAATCAGGTGTTAGGTTCCGATCTCCTTCACATTTTGAGGAGATCGGTTTCACTCGGATTAAGCTGGCAGAAGCTCACATTGGCTCAGAAGCTCGACCAGTGAGACAAAAAGTGATGCAGTGAAGACATTCGGACCCTAGGCGACCCGCGGACGGGACATGACTAAAAAACGCAGCGACGTACCTCTCAGAGCCATATGTGGCTCATGGAAGGGGTGTGACATGACCCAACCATTGTCCGTGAAGCTTGTCCCTACAGGACCTGTGACGGCTCATGGATGGGGCATGGTACAATCTAATCACTATTTGGAATGCCGACCCCCTCCTATCAAAGGTGGCTCACGAGGGGAGGGGACAACGTAGCACTATTGCCAGACGCGCCATAACTCAATCAAGCAAAGAAGAATTGTCGAGCCATGCCTCGTGCACAACTCGAGAAAGCTCTAGATTCAAAAGTCGCCCTCCCCTCAGGATTTGAGACTGCTGGGAGCAGACCAGAGCACGGGTCAGACGACCGTGAGGTGGCCTTACATTGGACCCTACCGGAGGTAGTGGATACCTCCAGCGCCTCCGACGCTTATTATCCGAGTCCTCGGTTGGCAGTTCAGAAGTAACCCCATGGAGGGTCGGCCTTGTGCCGCCAGAACCCCCAAAAGGTTTGGGATATGCAAGAATACGCCGAACAAGATCCTATGAAACGTGGGCACCGAGCACCGACCTCAATTGCCCATCAAAACTAGGCATTGGGTTCCATTCGCCCTCACATTTGAGGGTGATCAGGTTTCACCAGGGTTCACCCCAAAAAAACAGCTCGAGCGGGCTCGTGAGTTTGGCCATTGAGGCAAGCTTCTCGGGCCTTCCCAATAGCACTAAGGATCTCCTGCAGCGCGAAGTGCTCGCCTAACGCCCCTGATTGCTAGATCGGCGCACATCATCCTCCGACCGAACAAGTTGCTCGGCCAGAGACTGAGGGGCTACTGACATATTTCGGATACCCGGGTGTCCGAAGTCCGTGATTGGCCTGGCCAATTATGATTCGGCTAGGACAAGCAAGCCCGGGCCCTGCCAGCGAGACCTTGCTATCCCATCGACCCAGGCGACTAAGGGAATGAACTACCCGACCATTGCCTAGCAAGGTTCTGCCTACATTCAGTTGAGCCCCCACCACGGGGACCCGATGATGCTCTTCTGGTCTCCGCATGGAAGACTGTAATGATGCTGCTGCCAACTCTCTGCGCGCCCTGTCCCGTCTTGCCATGGACAACGCGCCAGCCTCGGCATTGGGGCGCTGACAAGAGATGTGATGTGACCGGATGAGGCAGACGTGATGCTGGTTGCAGTCCAATCCCACCCTGGGGAGTGGGTGGATAAAGACGAATATGAAAGAACCCACGTCCCATATGAGGAAGGTGGAAACTAGCTAAGCCGTAGAGGGCCTGCTCCTGCCTATAAAAGGGGTCCAAAGCCGCTCGACGGAAAAGATACTACAGAGAAGAAAAACACCCCAGACAGTAACGAAGAAGACAACCAACCACAGGGATTCCACCTCTTCAGCTAAAGAAGTAGGGCTTCTCCTCACACATGTGCTCCCCCACCATTTATAATGAGAAGAAGAGATCCCCGAACTCGACAACCTTGCCAGAACCAGTATACATCCCTTGTCCTAGTTGTTAGGCCACCTTGAGGCAGAACGCGTGGTACATACGGTACTCGATGGTGATTAAAATGCTGACAAGTATATCCTTTAAGATAATTCTCATCGATAAAAGTGTGAGGGGTAGAAATGCAAGGGATAGAAACATTTTATAAAGCTCCCACCCTAGTAGCAATGGCGATAATAAGTGAAGTCCTCTATAGGACTGGTGGTCTTCAAATTTCCTAACCACCGGCAATCATAGCCTTACCAGGAGAGATTTATATCTTTTTAACCATGGCAAATTGGATCCTAAGTTCATGATCTCGACTGACTCTAACATCCTCTCTAGGAAATATAGTCATAGCCACCTATCTACGCATGAAGCATTGTGTAGGGTGGTGAATGTGGCTAGTCCTAGGATACCTACATACTACCTCATTGGTGAATGCTTGCCAAAAGCTTTGCTTAATAAATTTAGGCAACGTGTCGAAATCTATTAAACAGCGCATATAGAAGCCTATGTGCTCACATAATTATTTCCATGAGAGAAAATGTTCCTTCCGGAAAAATCTGAAAAATACCTTCTACTCCATGTGAAAGGGTGCATACGAATTGAGTAGTGAGGAGCTGAACCATCCTGATCAATTTGAGAAAAATTATCCCATCCTATTCATGCCATACAGTAAGGAACTTGGAGTCCATACCAATTCTGGAGAGTAATCAACACCGTAGGCCTTCGTGTGGAAGAAGTCACTATCACGGGGGATGTTGTAGGCTTCTCATTCCACATCTCTCGCCAAGTCAAGGTCATCATCAACGAGAAGTCGGGGCGTAGCATTGCCTTCTTCCATGAGTACGTCATCTTGCGCCTCCTCCCACTGTGGTCTTGATGCAGGTTCGATGAAGAGGCAAGTGCTTGAATCTTCCCGTTGATGACTTGAGTTTGATAAAGCACACTTCATCTTCCCAAACAACCTCTTAATGTCATTCTTCATGGCTAAAATGAGAGAACAAATAAGAAAACAAACTCGAAGAGGGTTACGTTAGCAAAACCAAAGCAAAACCTCGACGAGAAATCTTTGCAAGAACTTAAGATCAACTTGCCAACACAATGAAATCTTTTTGGGTTGGAAGTAAGAAAAACACTTCAATGAAGAGCAAGAAAATACATTGAGCAAGAGTGTGTGAGAGTTGGAGACGTGAGAATTAGGTGCATTGTGAGGAAACACTTTCTGTTTGGCCGAAGTGGGGGTGCAGCTGCACTACCAAGTGGGCCCTCAGTTCTTCTTTTGTCCAGAGCCTCCCCAACGGTTATAATTTTGGCCATTGGGTTCAAGGGCCAAAACTCTGCTTGAAAAAATGTTTTTCAATAAATCTTTTCTCAAACCCAACATTTTTTTTCAAATAAAATTCCCAACATGCAAAGAAAAATCCAAATATGCTATGGGAAAAATGCAAATGTAATGGGGAAAATCAAACTAAGCAAAAAAAAAACAAATATGGGATAACTACCCTTTTTCCTATTGGAAAGGTCTCACGAAAATCTTTTGAAGTCCGTTAAGCTGGACTTTCCTCCTTCATGTTCAGTTCGGGGACTTGGCATCTGGTCTCGGAGGAGACTCAGATTGATTACTTAATTTCTTTTGCCATTCCTTTCTTGGTGGCTTGGTGGACTTGGGCCATTTAGACGGCCCTGGCGTCGCCATTGTCTTGTAATGATGTGTTTGTACGGACTACATTTCTTCTTCCAACAAATTCCTCGTGAATGCAATGAGGTTGTCCATCTTTGGGGGGGGGGGGGGCTCATTTCGACCTCCTTAATGTGTTTGACATTCAGTCCATAATTAATGTTGATCATGGAGCATTGCTCCTTCCTTGACCGAAAATCAACCTTCTCCTCCTTGACATTGATACGGAAGCGGTTCTCTAGCTCCCACATTAGTGTGAGCATCCGCGACGCTAAGGAACGGATGCCAATAATGAGCGGCGGTTCATTCTCGACATCCATATCGAGCACCACCAAGTCCATAGGAATGAAGCAGTTCCAAATATTCATTGGAACATCTTTGGCGATTACTGCGGGGTAGCGATCCGAGGAGTCGGTCGGCTGGAGATGCATTAGCATTGGAGATAGCACCATGAAGTTGAGTATGTCAAAGACCACCTTCGGCATGACACTCACACTTGCTCGGAGGTCACAAACAGCTTTGTCGAAGTGCTAAGTCCCAATTGAGCATGATATGGTGGAACACCTTGGGTCCTTGAGCAGCTTGCCACCTTTGGTGGTGATCATGCTGACATTCTTAGTGGGAGACTCGGTTGCCCCGAATCTTCCAATTCTCGAAAGGCGAAATTGCGGTTGCCAGCTGAGCTGACTAAGTCTTCTTTTTGAAGCTCAGTTGGTTTTTAAGGGATGTTGACAATCCCTCAAACTTAGCATTGATATTCTCTAGGTCCTTGTCATTAGATCACAACTTTTTGGACATTATTTCATTGATCTTGAGTTGGCTAATAGCAAGTCCCTTCAAGTTGGGCTGATTTGAGTTGTTGCAATTGTTGTTGTTGTAGCCTCCTTAATTGAAAGGATGCGGTTGGCCCCACCCTTGACCTCCTGGATGGTAGCCATTGTTTAAGTTTCCGTTATTACCAAGTACAAGACATATTCACGGGTTTTGAGGCAATCACTCCTCATATGACCCGTGTTGCCACAATTCTGGCATGTCATGTGAGCATCCAAGGCTTGGGATATACCAAATATTTCTCTATTGGCTTGGCAGTCCAACATCTTCACCAGGAGGTCCAATTTGGTAATGATCATGTCCACCTCTTTTAAGGTGTGCATGCCTCACTGATTGGATTGGAGTTGCTCATCGCTCTAACCCTGTTGGCGATCATCTTATATATCAATTATTTTTCCTTGGGAACCATGAGTGAGAAGAAGGCACCTCCAACAGCAGCATCCACATAGTAACAGGCTGATTATCAACCCATTGTAGAATTCCGGATGATGAGCCAATCATCCATCCCATGGTGAGGGTAGGCCAGGATGTACTTCTGAAGTATCTCCCAATCCTTGAGAATGCATTCCTTGGGCTCTTGCTGGAAACTCAAAATCCATCCATGCAGGTTTTGCCTAATGGGAATAACTTCACAAGGAATACCATAGAACACTTATCCCTAGTGTTTATAGTACTACAGTTCACGTAGAACCATTGCTCCCTCTCCCAAGGAGGGAAAACGAAAACAACCGAAAATGGATGGTATCCTGAGTGACATCCTAAATCTTGGAAGTACTACAAATCTCCAGGAACTGTTGCAGATGGGCACTTGCGTCTTCCTTGGGTTTCCCACAGAAGGTGTTATCATACACCATTATGATAGCCCATCTTGATCCCAAAGTTCGCATCTCTTGTGTTAACAAACGACCCAACAAACACAATGTCAGTAGAGGGAGCTAAAAACTCGCAAAAGTCTTTTGATCCATTGGATTGAAGCTTGATGGTGCTGGGATGACTAGTTTTCTTACCGAAAGCATCACCTGAGGGGGGACAATACAAAGTTGAACTTGTATCAAAATTGATTCGGGATCTTCAACGAAGTTTGCCGATAAGCGAAAACCGGTCATACACTACCTTGTCTTCATGCTAAAGGAATGCAAAGATGAAGGAGGGTTATCCTACTTGTACCTACTAGAGTCCTATCTATCACAAGCAATTATGCTATACTCTTGTGTCTTCATACTAAAGGAATGCTTGTTGATACTCTCTAAGATACACCACAAGTGCACGGAGAACATCACCGTAGCATTTCACCCAAGAGTATTCCCTAGGGTATCATATTTGTCCCAAAGGAAGGCGGTGAAGTGTGGCAAGGTTACTTGTGAGATATAATAGGTAATTTGAGTGTGGGATCTAGTAGGATGGATAAATTGGATAATAGGGTAGTGTGAGACACCTAAGCAATCTACTCTAACGGTAAAAAGGGATCCTAGTGAGAGATAAGCTGAGAGAAGGGGATACTTCTATTGTGCTTCTAATATACATATGCATAGCCTACATAGTGTACACGTGGATATACTAGTGATGAATACTAGGGTTCAGTGGTCTAACACATCAGGCACAAGCAAACCTCTAGCAATACAAAAGGGACTCCCACTATTACTGTATGGCATAGCTAAACGTGGGGGATTATAGAGGATGGAAAGGGTTGTCATCACTTGCCGCCTATCCCTGCAATCGTGGGACTACGAGACATTCAACACAACTTAACTATCCAAGCACCACGCTTGCATGCTAAGTAGATACCTTAAGAGTTGCAGTACAAGTACCTTCCTAAGGCAATGACTGACCTAAACATCATTGAACCAGTATTGGGACCAAACACTATGCTATTCATACTAACATATCCGTATTATACTCAACTAGACAATAGTGGAGGCCCGTGGTGTTTATGATAACATAATAACGATATTACAACATAAGAATAATGACATCTAAACTTACAACATGCATGGACTCCACAATCAAACAAGAAATGGTTTATCCAAGCATATGAATATGAGAAGACTAATAACAATATTAAACATAATATCATAAACCATGGAAAATATGCATGAGCCATACCTTTTCCCAAAGTAGACTTGGGAACTAGAGGCTCCTCTCTACAGCCTAAACTCCACTAAGGACATGAAGAAATGTGTATACAAGAGATTGATGCTCAACTAGTGTTTGTGGAGAAATGAGGAGTGAGGATCTATTTATACTAGTTTCTAAGGTGGTTCGAGCGACAATCCATGCAGGAATCAGTCATTACCGCCATTAGAGAGCCACCAGGAGCCAACACGTGGAAGTTGACTGGGATTAGTGCAAAGACCGAGCAGCCGCACAAGGAGTGCGACCACACTCGAGGCAGCTCCTCTGTGGTGTGCTTCCTCTAGGTGACTGGTAGGTGGGATCTAAGACCATTTCCGAGTGAATCACCATTGGATTTCATTGAATACCCTTGCAGATGGGTCATTTGATACTTGTACTGTCACGTGTCAACCTTTGGTTGGCCAAGGTGGCATTTTTAGGATCACACCCCAGGTTCTTCCTCAATTCTCTAGATAAATACCTGCATGCACTATTTCTCTAGTACAAGTGGAATTATGTTATTTCAAATGGTTATCGTGCAAGAAATGCTTACTCCTTCATACAATTGAGTTATATTGATGATCGAAATCAGTATTGAACGACCGCCAACACTTGTCATCAAGAAGGGGAGGATGATGAGATCATGCACGTTATCACTGCATATACAAGTAAAATATTGCAGTCGCACAACTACCTTGTTGTGATTGGCTACATTGACATCTTGGCTGCATCAATATGTGCTTTCCATACAACAAGTCACTATAGAATCTTACACGCGTTGTGTCATCCTTCATCATACATTGGACGATGTATATTTGTTTGGGATCCCGACCCAATTGAATGTGCATGATCATTTGAAGGAGAACATCCAGGAGGTGCAATTTCGTCCACCACCTTAACCTCCTCCTTTCATGAGCACTAAAGGATTTGGTGACCTTGCACATTTAGACTGACACTTGAGAGAAGATGAGCTTGAGTCGAGTGTGAATCTAATTGTGAGACCTATGTGTGTTTAATACATTGACAATTCAAATAAAAGTGAGGGTTCACACGCAAAGTTTTCAATATTGCTGAAAAGCCCACTTCAGACTGTCCAAACTTGCGGAAATCCTTTTTGCACTGTCCAAACTTTCAGTCACGTGAGCAGCACGTGCTTTCACTTTGGACTGTCCAAGCTTTTTCTCACGTGAGTTGCACGTGTTCCCTGTTTGGAGTGTCCAAACTTCTAGCGCACGTGTTGTTCATTTCGCACTGTCCGAACTTTGCTCACATGAGCTGCACGTGAGCGAATGCTTCAGAATGTCCCAACGTTTCTTATACTTTGCATAGTGGCTGTTTTGGATTGTTTGATCTTTCATTTGCTGAAATATTCGTGCGGCTGTTATGTTTTTATTTGCAATTTCTCGAAATTGCTTTTTGACTTATGGGAAGGATTGCTAGTATTCAGTTGCTAAGTTTTTTGTGTGTTTTGGTGGTTATGGCTGGTATTATTTTGCTATGGTTTGCAACATGCTTATGTGAGATACTCACATAAGTTGTTGTGTTTTTTGGACTAACAAGAGTCAAGTCGAGGACTTGGGCTTGCAAATATTGGTTGTTTATTCATGTGCAGTCGTTGCTTGAGGTCAAGGCATGGCTGATAGCAGGATCCTTTGAACTAGTCTTAGGGAGAAGATGAGGTTCAACAACCAAGTTCAGGAGGAATTGTGGTTGAGTTGATTGGAAGGTCGTGCAACATGTTTGTGTCAAGAACAATGCATATAAAGGTATCGTGGATGTCATTGGAAGATGTTTGCACGTGTGCAAGGTGTGAATGGGCATGGAAACATGTTTCCAAGACGTGATGAAGAGTTATGGATGTGAAGATGTGACAAGAAAAGTCCAACCGGCTGGACTATGGACTCAGGCTGCGGCTGAGTTGGTTATGTCTCAAATATGGAAAGATTTGAGTTGGTATTTGTTAGATTTCATGGTGAGCACGACGTCGAGTTTTTTTTATGAATGTCTGGTACGTTCCTAAGGTGTTTAGAAGTCTTAATATTGCTTTTATCTGCGTATAGAAGAGTCTTGAACAGTTGTGGAAAGTTTCGGTTGAAACCGAGTAGGATTGGAGTCCTAGTTAAGACTGTGTTGACCCAAGGAGCTGGTTATAAAGCAAGGGAGGCCAGAGCTCATGTAGAGACGACTTTAGGTTGTTCCTCTTGTGTTCTATTGAATAAAGATCGTAGTTTTAGAGGATCTTTTGTGCCTTGTTCGTCTGACTTGTTTTTGTCAAGTCTTTCTCGTCGAGTTTCTGCATGGGACTATGTTGCTTTGGTGTTTTTATCATAACTCGAGTTTTACAAATCCAATTGATGTGATTCTTCTTGCATTGTCTTCAGAACTAAATTTTCTATCATTTGTAAAAGTTTTACGGTCATTGGATTTGTGGTTTCATATCTACACGAGTTTCTTTGCAATGTTGTAGATCTTGTTTCTACTCGGGTAGAACAGATTGACCCTTGTTCGATCTTTTAATCATAACTTGAGTTTTTCTCAATGGTTTTTCATGATTCTTGTTGTTGTGTGGTTCTTAATTGATTCTCTATAATATATACTACTTTTGTCATGGTTGAACATGTATAAATTAGTTGCATACATGGTTTCTTAACAGATTGGTTTTCTACCGAGGGGTTTTCGTTGCTTCCGCTGAAAAAGTTTTAATCTACCATTCACCCCCCTCTAGTAGATTTTCACATGCTCTTCAATCCTACAATTGGTACCAGATCCACAATGCTCTATTCTCATTGATTTGCACGTGTTTTGATTAATCATCATGGAGAAATACTCTGCAAATATATGCTTCATGGCAAATATATGCTTCATGGCGGACAACTCAAGATCAAGTATGGAGAAGGCAGAACACAACAGCGATGATAAAGAGGTATGTCCCACTTGCGAAGAAATGTGTGATGCTATTTCTCGTGCAACTGTTATACTTAATAAAAAAGAGAAAAAACATAGGAAAAATGTTCTTAAAATTGAATCACTAGAATCTATAATTAATCGTGTGAAATCTTTGATTCCTAGTGATGATTCTTGTTCCTCATGTGATCTTATATATGAACAATTGTTCTCATTAAGAATGTACACACCTCCACTCTTGATAAACTTGAACTTCAAATTGAAAAGAACAGAAAGCTTGCTGCAATTAATAATAAAAACTTGAAGGATGCTTGTTGTTTTACAATTGATTTGCATTGTTCTATTTGTGAAGATCTTGATAAGAAACTACACGATGCTATGAATGAGATTTCTATATTGAACAATGCTTTTACGTTCTCATGAAGTTAAATATTGTTCTAATTGCAAACTAAAAGGAAAAAATTATGTGAAAACTGCCTAGACTTGTCTAAGAAACTTGATGACATGAATAGGGCACTAGAGTGGTTTTGTAATGGAAATAAGAATCTAAACTTGCTGTTGAATTCCTCTAAATCATGTAATGATAAATCTGGTTTAGGTTTTGATTCGTATGCTCATGCTAAGGCACATCCACCTAAAATTGAAAGTCATTAGGAAGTTGTTTGATTCAAACAGTTCCTAAACAAAAAGATGTGCTTTTCAGATTCTGCAGGAGTGTTGCCACATTCGGTTTCTAATAAACATGTTGCTTGCTCATCTAGACATGAACACAAAGTTAAATTTCACTGTAACTACTATGGTAGAGATGGTCATGTCATAGATTTTTGTTATAGACTAGCTAAAAAACAGAAAAGGAAAGAGTGCAAGCTAGATCTCATAACTCTCATGCAAAATTTGCTGCACATGCTGAAACGAACGTTAGGAACTTCTAACCTGCTTTCATGAGTCATAAACATGCAAAGTTTGCTCCCAAGCCTACTGTTTTGTGCTACACATGAAACACCTCATAGATCAGTAGTTGGGTATAAAAATCCTCAAACTTTGGCTCATAGACCTGTTGTTTTATCTCTACTTTCGCGTGTTATTCCTGTTGGACGTCGTGTGACTCAGTACTAGATTCCTAAATGCCTTTTGACTAACCCCAGGACTAAGTCATCGACGTATTGTGATTCTATGTAGGTTACACACTCGATGGAGGAGAACATTTGGATTGTAGATTCAGGTTGCTCACACCACATGACCGGTTATAAAGATTGGTTCTCCTCCCTCTTTTTTGTGTCACGTGTATAGAATGTTACTTTTGCCGATAATTCTTCAATCATGTAATTGCTAAGGGATCAGTTAGAGTAAATAATCACTACACCTCGAAGGATGTGGCACTTTTTAAAAATTTGAAATACAACTTGCTTTCCGTTTCACAATTGCTAGATGAAAATCTGGAAATTATTTTCACTAAAAATTGTTGCAAGGTTGTAGATTCAAATGGTGGGCTGATTTTTATCATGTCTCGATTTCGAAGAGTTTTTAAAGCTAATTTTGATATGTCATCCTCAAAGCATAGGTGTCTAGTTTCTAATGATTCAAAAGACTTATATTTTTGGCATCGTAGACTTAGTCACATAGGCTTTGATCACCTCACACGTGTTAGTGGTCTTGATCGCATACGTGGGTTGCCTAAGCTTAAAGGGGATAAAGAAATTGTGTGCTCTTCTTGTAGACATGCTAAGATGGTTGAAGGTTCACATACTCCTCTCACAATGACCATGACAACTGAACCGGGACAACTTTCGCACCTTGACACCGTAGGTCCTTCACGCGTTCAATCTTTCGGAGGTAAATGGTATGTACTTGTGATTGTTGATGATTATTCTAGATACTCTTGGGTTTACTTTATGACATCTAAAAATGAAACTTTTAGTCACTTTCAAACTTTATTTCTTAGATTATCAATTGATCACCCAGGATCTTTAAAAGCATTAGAAGTGATAATAGAACTGAATTTAAAAATCAATCTTTTGATCACTTTTGTACTGAAAATAGAATAGATCATCAATTTTCATCGCCATATGTACCTCAACAAAATGGTGTTGTATAGAGAAAGAACAAAACCTTAGTTGAGATGGCTAGGACTATGCTTGATGAATATCAAACTCCTAGAAAATTTTGGGCAGATGCAATTGCAACAGCTTGTTATGTCTCAAATCATGTTTTCTTGAATTCTAAGCTAGGAAAAACTCCATATGAGCTCCAGTTTGGACATAGGCCTAGTGTCACACACTTTAGAGTCTTTGGTTTCAAATGCTTTATTAAGAAACATGGTAATCTTGATAAAATTGAACCTAGATCTCATGATGGCATGTTTTTTGGTTATCCATCTGATACTAGAGGCTACCGTGTGCTTTTACTTGACACTAACAAAATTTTGGAGACTTGTGAGGTTTCTTTTGATGAAGCTAGCTCAGGTACTAGCTCTAATATTGCAGGTCCAGATCCATATTCGCAGGGGGAGAGTATTTTCGTCGAAGAAGACGAAGAAGTGGTGCTGCTACCCAAAAATTCAGAAGCAAATGACATTGATCATGTTGCTGATTTTGCACCACAACAAGCACCAACAACTAATGCAGGTGGTACAGATCGTCATCAAGCCACAAGTTCTTCGATCTGTGATGAACATGAAGAAGAAGGAGCTTGTAAAGTGTCTACTCCCCTCCGCGTTCTCAAAAGTCATCCTCCACAACAAATCATTGGAAGCTTGCACGAACGATTCACACGATCCAGGTTTTGTGATCCAAACTCTCATGCTCATTCTTCCTTTGTTGCTTCATTTGAATCCAAAAATCTACCACACGCACTCACTAATGAATCTTGGATTATTGCTATGCAAGAAGAATTAGAAAATTTTGAAAAAGATAATGTTTGGAAACTCGTGCCGCCACCTCAAGGTCACACCTAATTGCAATAAAATGGGGGTTTAAAAATAAACAAAGTGAGGATGGGATTGTGGTTAGGAATTAGGCTAGGGTGGTTGATCAAGGTTTCACACAAGTTGAAGGTCTAGATTTTGATGAAATTTTGCTCCTGTTGCTAGATTAGAAGCCATGGGAATTTTGTTAGCTTTTGCTGCATCTAATGGTTTTAAGTTACATCAAATAGATGTTAAAAGTGCTTTTCTTAATGGCTACATAGATGAGGAGGTTTATGTCAAGCAACCATCGGGTTTTTAAAATCCAATTTTTTCTAATCATGTTTACAAACTGTCCAAAGCCTTGTACGGTCTCAAACAAGCCCCTAGAGCATGGTATGATAGGTTAAAAACATTCTTACTTGAAAAAGAGTTTACCATGGGCAAGGTTGATAAAACTCTTTTTGTACTTAAGAATGGCAATGACTCACTATTTGTTCAAGTATATGTGGATGATATTATCTTTGGATGTGCTTCTCATGATCTTGTGTCCAAGTTCTCAGCTATAATGAGCTCAAAATTTGAGATGAGTATATGGGAGAACTTACATACTTTTTAAGGCTGCAAATCAAGCAATCCAAGGAGGGTACTATTGTGCATCAAACAAAGTATACAAGAGACCTTCTTAAGCGCTTCAACATGGACAAAAGCAAGCCTCTTCGGACACCAATGGGAATAGCAATGATGCTTGAACTTTATAAAGATAGTGAACCCGTGGATCAAAAAGAATATAGAAGCATGATCGGGTCACTTTTGTACTTCACGACATCAAGACCGGACATACAATTCAGCGTTTGTCTTTGTGCACGATTTCAAGCTTCCCTATGTGCTTCACATCGTCAAGCTGTCAAAAGGATTCTCTGGTACTTACATGGCACTCAAGAATTTGACATTTTTCTTCCTTCTTTCTCAACCGTTACTTTGAAAGTTTTTTCGGATGTTGATTTTGGGGGTTGTAAAATTGATAGGAAAAGTGCTTCGGGTGCTTGTCATTTTCTTGGTAATTCACTTGTTGCTTGGTCCTCTAGAAAACAAAATTCAGTTGCACATTCCACTGCTGAATCTTAATATATAGCTGTTGCTAGCGCTTGCTCACAAATTCTTTGGATTGTTCAAACACTTATGGACTATGGGGTTGATCTAGATAGTGTCCCAGTTTTTTGTGATAACACTAGTGCCATTTGTGTTGCTAAAAATCTTATGCAACATTCGGGAACAAAGCACATTGAAATTAGGTATCACTTTCTCTGTGACAATGTTCAAAAGGGAAACATTATGCTTCACCATGTAGATACCGAACAACAATTGGCTGATATTTCTACAAAACCTTTGGATTTCACTCATTTTTGTTTCATTCGTAGTGAAATAGGGGTTATGCATCCTCATGGCTTAAATTGAGGTTTTTTTTTAAACTTAGGAAGTCTATGTGTGAATCGGAAATTAAAATAAATGAGGATAGCGTTTCATACATATATGACTTTGTGATTCTTTTTACATGCTAAAAGTTCTTACTACATTACTCGTGTTATACATTTTGTAGTTTTTGCCATGACTAGTAATTGGAATAATTACTTACACTAAATTTGGTCATGATCGAACTTATTTGTGTAAAATCCCTCATTTCCATAATGCAAACTTTGGTTAGGACTAAAATTTTTGAATGATAAAAAGAAATAAAAAGGAAATGAGAAAAAACAAAGTAATTCAAACTCCAAAAGAGAGAATTCAAAAAAATAAACTTAGCTACTGTTCAAATGAGTTTAACATGAAGATTTGAGCTGACCATTGGATTAAAAATATTTCAAATAGTCTCCCTGCAAACTTTCTTAATTTTTGAAGCAAGTTTGCAATTTAATTCAATGACTACATTGAATTCCACTCAAATTCGAAATCAACTTTGAATTCAAATGAAACTTGGTCAAATCAGTGATCTGAGTTTAGAATCAAATTCTCCATCTTCAATTTAGCCTTCCCACAAATATCTAGCAAATTTTGGACTGAATTAGGTGGTAGAATTGACTGTCCAGTGAGAAGGATGAGGATGGGCACCATGTGGGACCCACCTGTCATGCTAAGAGTGCTATGTTTTTTCTTCCCAGGGCGACACCACATAGCATGCATTTGCCACAGAGGTGCTTGCTTCCCTGCTTGCCTCCAGCTGCATACAACACGTCTCTGGCCTCCTTTTCATCCTCATCTAGACACCAGAGGTGACACAACTTGCTCTGCTCCCGTTCTTGACCCAAAAATTCGAACAGCCCCGTGTTCTTCATTCTCTGACCGAAATCAATCAGGTACAATCGGTTTTGATCCATTTTCTTTACCTCTACTTCCTCACAAATGTCTTGCGCACCTGTATGAGCATTTTCTTGCACAGTTGAGCCATCCCGAAGGAACTCCGAGCTGAAACGCGGTCGCTGTTCCTCTGTTGGTGTTGGCCGTCCTCTGCTCCCTCGGTGACCCAGTGCTACGAGCCTTTTCTCACCTCAACCCTTGAAGCAAAAAGTTGCACAAACCCACATAGAGGCTACTCACAAAGTTTCATGTCAAGCCATGGCTCTTAGCTTGCTAATTTTAAATTTTAACGAAGCTAGTTCATACCTAGGTCACTAGGTTGTCAATATAATTTATTTTCTAGGTGCAACCATTTTCCAATTCGTTCATGAATGTTGTTCACCACTTCATGGCACACGTCTCAGTCAAATTTCAGTAGCATCCATCAAGGGATTGATGAGTTCCACTAGTTTTCCCCACCGCCTTCTAAAATGGTGCTGTTCTCCGCCGAGACCCAACCTTCGGCCAATTTATCCACGATTTTGATCCATAATCATGTTCTCCTTGTTTCAAAGGTTAATTTGGTGAAAATCCTGTTCGATTTGGTGCAAAAATGATTGAAATCGAGCTCACCCTAGGTGCTAAAGCCGCTGGTCGAGCGCCCCTGCTGGAGGTTGAAGACAACCCTGCCAGTGGGGCGCATGGTTAAATGAGTTAGACCAGATTCTCTGTGCAGGTTCTGTGCTGAACTTAGAAAATCTATATCTCTTCGAATACTTGTCCAAAAATTCCCAAATAAATTTTGTTGGAACCAGGATGATCTATACTTTCAAGTGGTGCACTTGGATCTGTATGAGAATCCTTAATTGGACCTCAATAATTCCATGAAGCAAAATGCTATTGGGATTAATTCCTGACTCTCAATTCATCCAAAAATTCCCAACATTTTCCAAATCATTCCAAATAATTCCCTTAAGTTCCAGTAAAAGTTTTAGGCCCATTTTAGTTGATTTGAATAGCCAAATTGTGTTCCCAATCTGTATGTATCTAAAAATTCCAAAATATCCAGAAACTTTTCAGCAAGTTGTCCAAGCTTTTAAATTCAATATCTCAAAGTATAATGCTTAGAAAATTATGAAACCAATTTTATTGAGTCACTCTTGAACTCTAAAAGGAACACCAACTTTTGGCTATGTTCAAGTCCCTGATTTCCCATGCAAATTCTGGGAAGTGTTTTATCTACATTGAATTTTGGACAACAGAGACTCCCATAAATTGATCCCAATTTTGGCCAGAACCTCACCCATAATACCTAGTGTCCTCTGTAAAATTTCCAGAACTAGTGGCCATTATTTAATATACTTAATTGTGTTTCCATTCAGCTATGTAATAATACCAATATTGATTCACTTGCATTATTCTTTGCATATCGAATAGTTGCCAAACTCGAGAAGATCCCGGAGTCACTGGAAGTCATCAACCCGGAGACTAACTTTAATCCCGTCTCGCAGAAAGGCAAGCAAAGGTTTGCTTTTAACAACATTTTAAACTTTGATTTGTATCACACTATATGGGATAGCATGTATGTGCATTAAGTCTAAGTTTCTGGGAGTTTTCCACATGCGTGACCAGAGAACCCATGAGAGAAGGGTAGTTGGTTAAGTCCTCGATGTGCCCATGCTATGCTTAATGTTATAGTTGCTTCGGTAGAAGTTGAGTAGTTGGAATCTACTCACGAGTTCAGGATTTAGGTTCACATGGGATCGGTCGAGTGAGAGATTCACCATTTGGTTAAATATGAGAGCGGGCATGGAGTAGGAGCAGCAGGACATAAGGGCCTGTGAGCTGTAGTTGTGCCTGTGTCGGTCAAGGACCGATCCGTGTGCGGCCCTGTTGAGCAAGTTTGAATGTACTGAAGGCATACTGGATATATGGGACCCAGTAAATTGATGTAACTTGTCCACCTTAGCGTCGAGGCATACCCCACCGCCTTATAGGTGGGAGTTGAGAGCAGCAAGGTGTAAAATTGCCAACGGGTATGTCGTACTTTGTGTGGGGGCCTCCTGCTCGCAGTGGTGGGACCGGTTCGGCGTGTAGGTAGTGGGTGAAAGATTGCCGCATACAGCAACAATGGAGTGTGCTTTTGCAGCTCTGAGTGTGGGTGTATGTGTCGTGCTATTCAGGTATCCCTGTAGGTGTATATCGATTTGAGTCGCCGTCCCTCGCGGTTATTGAGTACCGCTTGTTCACTGAGTCATGACGTAGTTAATTATTTGGAGCTGAATATTATTGAATCATGCTTTATGGAATAATTTTATATTGATACTTGTATGTTTAGAACAGGTTGCTCACTAAATTTCAGATTCATGAAGCCTTAATTTGCAACTAAAAGCTGAAAGTAAGGACAAATATTTAGGCGAGTCTTTTATTGCAAACTGTTGTCCTATATTACATATATCCTACATATAGAGTTTCATGCTTAGTGGAGACGGTTAAGTCTTGTTGAGCTTTTGTGCTCACGGTTGCTATTTTAAGTTTTTGCTGCAGATAATAACGTATATGATGAAGGGTTCACTAGTGAGACGTTGCCCCGTCGGGGTACACGACCGAGTGGGAACCTTGCATGCCGTTGTGATGTCTTTAGTGTGCTGCTAGTGTGATTCCGTTCTAGGGATGAACATAATGACTTTTGCATAGCTTAGGCTTGAGTGTCGAGAGCTATGAACTTATCTTCCACTGTAGTGTATTTTACTGTATATTATTTGTAAAGACAAAACTTGTATAATACTATGTTGTTTTATGTAATATGATGTACCTTTTTCTGTGTGCTGTTGGGTGCTGCATCGCGCAGCACCACCCACTTGCGATTCCTGGAATGTCGGGACTACGGTCCTCACAACTTGCTGTTTTGAACTTGTTACATGCTCACAAGTTCTTTTAATCAGGAAGAATTTATCAAGTAATCAACTCACATGTTGAGTTTTTATGTTCAAATGTAAAATTGAGAAAAGATAAAGAGAATATGCATGTATCACACTTCTTCTTTTGATATTGCTTATCATTGCGCTTTGATATGAACTTGGAAGGAGTTGTATATGACTAAAATCATGTCCTTAAGTTTCTGAGTGTCAAATGACATAGGCTTGACTTGGTTGGTTAGAATAAAGCTGATGCGGCATATAATCTCTTGCAAATGTGATAAGATAAATTTTATTCCTTAAAAGAAAATAAAAATGCAGCAACAAGTATCATGCTTTCAGGTTTTGAAATAGTTGAGTAAGGGAGATCATGACTTGCTTAAATTGAAAAATTACACTTGTTCTCTAGCATGGCTTACACTACTTTATGTATCCCATAGATGTGATAGTGTAAGTAACTTTATAGTATGACTTGGATTAGCTTTGTTTTATATGTATATGTTATAATATGCTCATAACAATTAAAATTTCTCTTTTGAATCTTACTGGATACATTATCAAGGGGGGAGAAATATGTATAGGGGGAGAAATGAAATATGTCACACATTGCACATTCACGAGTTTTACACGTTCTTCTCAGGGGGATAATTTGTTTTTAAATTTATTTCTCATTTGGTTTTTAATTTTCAAAAGGGGGAGAAATTTTTCTTTCAAAATGTTTCATGTGAATAAGCCAATGTTCGGATTAAGTGGTGTTGCCAATGCATTCATCAAGGGGGAGATTGTGAGACCTATGTGTGCTGAATACATTGGCAATTTAAATAAAAGTGAGGGTTCACATGCAAAGTTTTGAATATTGCTGAAAAGCCCACTTTGGACTGTTCGAACTTGCGGGAATCCTTTTTGCACTGTTCGAACTTTCAGTCACATGAGCAGCACGTGATTTTTGCTTCGGACTGTCCAAACTTTTTATCACGCGAGTTGCACGTGTTTTCTAGTTTGGAGTGTCCGAACTTTTAGCGCACGTGAATTGCACGTGTTGTTCATTTCGCACTATCCGAAATTTGCTCACATTAGCTGTATGTGTGCGAATGCTTCCGAATGTCTGAACTTTTCTTATCCTTTGCATAGCAGTTGTTTGGACTATCCGATCATTCATTTGCTGAAATATTTGTGTTGTTGTTATGTTTTTATTTGCAATGTCTCAAAATTGCTTTTTGACTTATGGGAAGGATTCCTTAGTATTTAGTTGCTAAGTTTTAGGTGTATTTTGGTGGTTATGGATGATATTGTTTTGCTATGGTTTGAAACATGCTTATGGGAGGTGCTCACGTAAGGTGTTGTGTTTTTTGAACTAACAAGAGTCAAGTCGATGACTTGGGCTCGAAAAAATTGGTTGTGTATTCATGTGCAGGTGTTGCTTGAGGTCAAGACATGGATGGTGACGGGATCCTTTGAACTAGTCTTAGGGAGAAGATGAGGTTCAACAACCAAGTTCGTGAGGAATTGTGGTTGAGTTGATCGGAAGGTTGTGCAACATGTTTGGGTCAAGAATAATGCATATGAAAGTATCGTGGACGTTATTGGAAGGTGTTTGCACGTGTACAAGGTGTGTATAAATGTGGCAACATGGTTCCAAGACATGATGAAGAGATATAAATGTGAAGATGTGGCCGAAAATGTCCAATCGTCTGTATTAAGGACCGAGGCTTGGCTGAGTCGGTTATGGCTCATATATGGAAAGATTTGAGTTGGTCTTGGTTGGATTTTGTGGTGAGCACGAAGTTGAGTTGTTTTAGAAATGTTTTGTATGTTCCTAAAGGGTTTGGAAGTCTTAAGATTGCTTCTATTTGTGTATCGAAGAGTCTTGAGCAGTTATGGAAAGTTTCGGTTGAAACTGAGTAGGATTAGAGTCCTAGTTAAGACTGGGTTGGCCCAAGGGACTCGTTATAAAATCAAGGGAGGCCAGAGCTCGTGTGAAGACGACTTTGGGCTGTTCCTCTTGTGTTTTATTGAATAAGGATCATAGTTTTAAAGGACCTTTTGTGCCTTGTTTGTCCGACTTGTTTTCGTCAAGTCTTTCTCATCATGTTTCTGCATAGCACTACATTGCTTCGGTGTTTTTATCATAACTAAATTTTTACAGATCCAATTGATGTGATTCTTCTTGCATTGTCTTAACAACTCAATTATCTATCATATGTGTAAGTTTTAAGGTCATTGTATTTGTGGTTTCGGATCTACACGAGTTTCTTTGCAGTGTTGCAGATCTGATTTTTACTCTGGTAGAACAGATTGACCCTTGTTTGAGCTTTCGACCATAACTTGAGTTTTTCTCGACGATTTTTTGTGACTCTTGTTATTGTGTCTTCATGAAACTCTATATTATATACTACTTTTGTCATGGTTGAACACGTTTAGATCAGTTGCACACACAATTTCTTAACATATTGATTTTATATCGAGGGGTTTTTGTTGCTTCCGCTGAAAAAGTTTTAATCAACCATTCACCCCCTCTGGTAGATTTTCATGTGCTCTTCGATCCTAGACAAATTTAAGAGGGGGAGGAGATGAGGACATAACTCCTATGGTTACAAACAAGACTCCATTGAACATACAAGGTGTAATCATAAGAATTCACAAACAACATGAATTTAGAGGTGATCTGATTCTTATGTGTTTCCTTATATGTTTTTTAAAAATAGATTGCTACCTAATGAATTAATTGTGGTTAGGATCCATGGCAAGGTTCAAGGAGTACTTGGGATAAGGCTTGGGGCTATAGATAACCAAATAATACATCCACTAGAAGATAGAGGCCAAACCCAACACGAACTTCAGTCCAACATGGAAACCCAAGAACACTTCTCATTAAAATGGATGACCAGGACGAATACGTACTCTATTTTGGATGTTCTACATATGAACGGAATTCCAATGGCACTAGTCCCATGTCATTTTTCATCTCGGCGAGAATCATCAAAACAAAGTAGATTTTAGGGTCTGTCAAGGTGTTGTTCCACTGTATTGGGCCATTGGGCCTTGTATCGAGTCCAAGTTCATTATTTTTCAATTCCAAGTAGGTTGCTATGTCTTTATTTTCTAGGGAAGACAATAGAATTGTTCAGAAGGGTGAATCAAGAATCTTATTTGCCATGGTTAAAAAGAAAAAATTGCTCTTTTAATAGCCATTATGGTTAGAAATTTTCAAGATGAAGGAACCCATAGAGTCTACATCTATGACTTGCATTGTTATGAGTAGGATCTTTAGAAAATGCGCAATTTGATCATATTATAAAGCTGCACTTTTATTCCAATGAAAGTATATTGCTTATGGACACACTCAGAAATGGACCCAATGAATCTTTGTTGTTTTTCTTTTCCAGATATACAAATGAAATTTGGTTATCTAAATCGGAAATTCATTTGTATAGGTGGAGCTAATAATTCCTCTCCATTCAAGAGTGGAAGCTCCCAAGAGTAGTATCTCTGGCAGGTATACAAGAAGTCGACCGAGGAATGCAATTACGGGGAAGTGGTATTTCAGCACCCCCTAGCCAATGAGTAAAGAGTAGGTTGGAAACCATCGAGAAATGTACCCAAGGGCCAATCATAGCTATACAAGGCCGGAGATTAGTCATGGAAAACCGACCAAAAGCAACCTATGGGCTGCTATGAATAGGTGGAATCAATATGCTCTTAACTATTCTAGCACCCATTCAAGGTAAAGTTAGTTACCTCCACTGATGAGTGCACATCGTTCTTTTTCGGCTAGAGGTTATCATGACCTTAGCCAAGAACAACGAAACTCACCCAATGCATGGGAGACCTTGAGTTGCGGATGAGCGACATCCACAACATGCTCTCTTACTACATTCGAGGCACCCATGAGAGGTATCATCACATCGACACTCAACCCTCCAATATTGACACCACGATGCAACAAGGAAAGGCCGATCTCATGGCCTACTTCCACCAACAGGGCTTCTGTTGTGGACCTTAACCAAGAACACGCTTGGAGGAGGACCCTCACTTGCAATAACCTATATCTTTCCTATGTTTTCTTTTGCATATAAAAAACTTAAAAAAATAAAACCAACTTAGTTTAGGGTTAATAGAATAGAATTTGCTTTCTCTATGTGCTGAATCTTCCATTGTTGAAATGATGAATAGTCTATTTTATTCTTCTTTAGTACTTACAACTTTTGTGTTCCCCTATGTCTTGAGTGTATTTTCCTTAGAACAATCACCTTGAACTTAGAAATTGTGGGTAGCATGAGCATGATCTAATTCTAGGTTGTTGTGAGATAAGATATTGCCATAGGGCTGTTATAGTCTTATTCTAATGTGAAACTTGAATTCCGTAGAATTTTGTTTTAAAAATGATAAAATGTTAAGTTTCTCAATGATGATGAACTCCTACCAAAGCCATATGATGAAATTTTTTTGATAAACCATACGCATTTGCTACTTGCTTTCACATTAAGACTAGTCAAATTTGTAGAGACCTATGGTGGATTGTTTTCATACTTTCATGATCAATGTCACATTTGCAAATGCCAAACTTCTACAATGGAAGTTACACTACAAGAATGCGACTAATTTATAACGGTCTAAACTGTCATAATTAAGCCTAAAATTGTTGTCATTAATCTATTTACGATGGTTTTAGCTTAATTATGATGGTTTTAGGCCTTGGTAATTCAATCGTCATAAATTAGCTAATTTATGATGGCATCCCATAGCTGTCGTAGATAAGAGTCTGTGCCACCTTATTTATGATGGCTTACTAGGCCGTCATCGATCGTCCAGGCCCAGACCGTCGTAAATAAGGAAAGCTTATTTACGACGGCTTCCACGACAATCGTAAATTATATATATCTTATTTATGATGGTCTGTATACATAAAATGTCTGACCTAGCTTGCCCTAAATGGGTCGTGCCGGGTCGAACCGACCTGAAGCCCGTTTATTTACATATAATAAACATTTCACCCATAAATTAAACATTTCATTAATCTAGATGTGGAGACCGGGGTCCTGACTTCCAAGAATCACATTGGATGGTGCCGTTCGATGCGGCACCCAACAACACACAAGAAAAGAATACTCAAAATACATCTAAATTTTCATTTCACAATATAATCAAGAGTACGCAAGCAGCGGAAATACATACTCACACCCTCAACCTATCGATGCATGAGAGAAGCCGTCCATGCCCGCTGACACTTCTCACTAACAACACAAGAAGAGATGGCAGTGGCATGGTTTCCTGCGAGATATACATCTCGACAGCTCGAGGTCTCACGGACAACCCTTTAGAGCAACACTATAAGAATACCAGCAAAACCACATATATAGCAACCATGAGCACGAAGACTCAGCAAGACTTAACCGTCTCCGCTAAATATGGAACTCTATATGTAGAGAACTCATAATATAGGAAAGCTGAAATTCGCATAAAGGACCGCCTAATAGTAGATCCTTAATTTCAGTTTTTGCAGCAGATTAAGGCTTCATGAAACATAACTTTAGTGATCAATAGTTATATAGCATACAAGTTGCAATACAATAATATTCATAAAAGCATAATTCAATTGGTTACAACACTGTTATTTACTACGTCACGACACAGTGAACAAACGGTACTCGGTCTATAACCGCGAGGGACGGTGATTCAAATAAATAACACCCGGATGGCAAGACACACACGTATGTAAGAAGCGTGTGGTGCTCCTCATGACGTCATACGCAGCCACCTTTCACAAGAAACCCAAATGTCGAACCAGTGTAAGCATCACGGGCAGAAGGTCCCTACACGAAGCGTGTATGTGCCCGCTAGCGGATTAACACCTCGCTGCCCTCAACCCACCCCTATCGATAGTGGGGTATGCCTCGACGTCCATGTTTACAAGTTATATCGGTTTTCTCTAGGGCCCATAGATCCAATATGCATTCCTGTAGAGCTCAAACTTTTTCAGCGGGGCCACACACAGATTGGTCCTCAATCAACACAGGCAGGGCTACGCACATGAGACCATGTCTCGCTTCCTCCTATTCCACTGTCCGGTCTCATATTCAACTTCATAAACCATTCTCTATCATAACCAATCCCGTGTGACAATATTGTTATCTCGCGGTAGATTCCAACTACTCGACTTCTACCGGATTCCCTACAGCATTAGCATGGTAATTCAATTCGTCAAGCTATAAACCTACCCATATACTCCAGGGATTATGGGTCGTGCATTTGGAGTATTCAAACACTTTAGCCCCAATGCACATATAGGACTCTAGTCATAGGAGTGATATAAAAGCAAAACATTGCAATAGCTCATAAATGCAAAGTGGGGATTGCCTTGCTTAACGGTTTAGTTAGTAGACTAGTCAGTCAATCTTCCTCCGAAGAATCCATCATGGCAGCTCCGAGATGGAAATCCTCGTCGAGCTCCGACGTCACGCCCGCTATCGATATGCAAATGCACAATTAACAAAACTGATTTAGTAAATGACTTAATGAAGTTGTAAAGAAATTAAGGAGGATCAGAACTTGACTAAGAATGAAGTTGCTATTTCTGTTTCCACAGTAACAAAGAGCAAAAGGAAGTGAAAAATGGAATAGAATGAAGGTATTGTAATTTTGCTATGTGATGGATATATGAAAACAAATCTGGGTTCATAAGGCTCAACTCAGTTGTAATTAACTTAATAAGGGACAAGGCCTGAGTAAGAAGGAAGTTACTGACTCTGTTGTCCACAGCAACAGAGAGAAAAATGGAGTTGAAATGGAATAGAATTATGGTAATGTCAACTTATGCTTCATATGGATATATGAACATAAAACTAAATTCTCAGGGATCATTAGATGTAACCGGGCTGTAAACTCTACAGTAGCTGCTAGAGATGACATACAAAGTAACTGCAAAGTTTGAAATTTTTCTATGGCTTGGTGTGGTCACAGTAATTCCGTATGCAATTCCCTTCCTTTGAATTTACAGAGCAAATTATGAGGTTTGTCATACATGAAAGTATGTTTTTCATATAGAGCAGGTCACATGGAGTCTAGGAAAAAAATTAGTTTCGCATTTGTCCAAGCTTTCTACATGGAGATATTGATTTTACAAGTTCGAAAAATTTTCGGGAAAATCTTTTTGTTATTTTTATTATTTTCCTAGACATAGAGAAAAACAACACCACTTGACGTACTTAGCAAATTCCAATGATGCTGAAATTGATACTGGTAGTCATTGGCCAAGTAATGAACAATCTGGCCAAGTTTGAGAATTTTCCAATGCATAACACTCCTGGAATTAATTCCCAAATATTTATAGAAGATGAATCAATCAGAATATTCCAAGGTTTTTCGTACCATTATTTTGAACCATTGCAAAGTATTGATTAAAAGGAATCCAACAAAATTTATTCGAGGATTTTTGGAGTCTTCTATTGAGCTCTACAATTTTTCGAAGTTTGAAAGGAATTGGGATTTATTTCCTAACTGGAATTAGTATAAATCGTGGCTGGACCCACTATTTGAAATTGGCCACTCATAAACAAGCAACAGACGGGTTACAGAGTTATATTGTGTGGCCACAAAAGATCACAGCGCCACAACAGATCCGTCCTAAAGGAATCACCCACCGACAGGCGGGCCCCGCAGGGCCTTCTTCTACCTCCGGCCAAACTGAGCTAGTTGCCGGAGGGGCGGCGTGCTCGCCGGAGTAGCACTCCAACCGGCTTTTCCCTCGCTGCCGAGGGTGTCCCACCACCAAGGACGACGAAAAATCCATTGGTAGGTCTTGCGGTGGCCAAAGATGGCTGGAAAGATCATCCCAACGGCGGCGGCGACGGTCACCATTGTGGCGACCATGAAACATCTCAGAAATGGATTATTTCAATCGAAGTTTGCATTAATAGCTCCGTAGAGACTTGTAGAACGAGATAATGGACAACAATCGGGAAGAAAAGGACTGTAGATATGAACTCCACGGTGACCTAGGGTTTCGGCGGTGAAATGGGGAAAAACCGTCGCCCGGCATGGAGATACGATTACTTTCGAATTGGTTTGGTGCTGGGAACTTGCAATAGGTTATAACATAATTTCTAATGGAATTGGTGCGACAATAACTAAACATGATGAATTTTGGGTTTTTCTAGCCGGGTTCTTATGAGGCCAACGGCACAAAATAGTTTGATACTTGCTGTAGGAAGGCTAACATGCAGTACAAGCTTAGGAACAGTTAGGGCAATATCGCGCGAACCTGGGGTGGCCTTGGAAGCTCGAGAAAGGCTTGAAATCGCCGGGAACACGATGACCAAGGGCAGTGAAACAAAGAACAGGGGCCGTCGGCAACTTGTCGGCCACAAGAACTCCATGTTCACCTCGGGGAAAACTTGAGCTGGCCAAAGAAATCATCAGAGAGGTGCGCAAGGTAGTTAGGAGTGACATGGTGCGAACAAACACGATTGAAACCCCCTGCTTTGCTGTCACACCCCAAAATTGAAATTTTGGGATGTGAAAAATTTAAACCAAAATACGCAAAACAAAAAAATGTTTGCTTATTATTTCCTTTAAATAAGTATGTTCTCCTTAAAATTATAATTATATTATCACAAAAAATATATTAAATCCATCCACATGATAATGGGTTCTTGTTTAAAAATATAAATTTCAAATCAATAGGGAAATTCAACTGATTCAAAAAAAAAGAGAGATTGAAACAAAAAGAAACAAAAGAAAAGAGAAAAGAAAATTGAAAAGAAAAAAGAAAAGGAAATAAAACCTTAATTGGGCCAATAATTCACCCTGCGGCCCAATCCCTCTCCCTCCTCCTCTCTCCCCCACCGGCCCAGCCCAGCCGCGCCCCTCGCTCCTTCTCCCACTGCTACCTGGGGTCCGCCCGTCAGGGCTTTCTTCCCCAACTGCCGCCGATGCCTCGCCCGCACCCCACCTCCACGGAACTACCGCGCCTGCACCCCACCTCCACGGAACCGTCGCGCCCGCACCCCGCCTCCACGGAACCGCCGCCCCCGCACGACCCCTTCCCCCTTCTAATACCCCGACCTAGCCCTATTGCCCGCACACACGAAACCCTAGCCCCAACCACCGCCATGGCCGCCGCTCGAAGCTTGATGTCCCACAAGGCCAAGCCGTTCCGGCCGTGTCCCACGAGCCTCCGAGCATCCCGACGTCACGCCGCCCCCGTAGGACTCTTCCACGGCGAAATTCATCGCCGGAGCCACCGCCCCGACATCACCGATGGTCGACCGTCTCTCACCATCGATGTGCGCCCCTCTCTGGCCCTCTCCGCACCCGCTCAAAATAGTGGCATGTAGCGCAAGATCGGGCGACGCCGACCAACTCCGGCCATGGCGCCGCTCGGCGTTTGGATCCGGCAGATCTTCCGATACTACTGTTGATAGATCGCGGAGTTATAGTTCGGTAATGGGTGCGCAAAGATTCAAGAAGGTGAATGACAAGTAGACACAGAGATTTACGTGGTTCGGGCCGCCTGAGCGTAATACCCTACTCCACGGGGTGTGTTGGTGTTGTATTGAGCGTGTGAATCTAGAAGAAGCTCCAGAAGAAGAAGCTCGTCTAGGTCAGGGAGTCCAGAAGCCGTCTGGAAAGATCCCTTGTGTATCGTTGGCCAGTCCTTTTATAGTACAAGGACTAGTCGTTACACCGTTAGCCTGGCCTGACATGTGGCCCCGGCAGTTACAAATGCTTGATACACAATTAATGAGGTTAATTACCCTTAATAGCATGGTAACGGGCCTTGACGATGCCGATACTGGTACTAAGGGCCTTCCGATCGTGTGTCATTAATATGATATTAATGACACTTAATCGGGTCTTGAAGTCCTTGATTGTCCCTTGAAGGTCCGAGCCGTTGGGGGGGGGGGGTCCACCAGCCTGATTGTTGGGGTTGAAGGTCCAGCGGTTCTAACACGTGGCAGCTCTGGAGCTTACCGTCGTGGACGGGGAGGTCCGGTGCTGTTGGACACGTGTCGGTACCGGAGCTTCCCTCTGTCTGGGGTTAGGTCCGGGGGTGCCATACTGGTATTCCGTCCGGAGCTTTCCCGTGTGTGGGCGGTAGCTCCGATCTTATGATACACATGGCGGCCCTGGGACTAACCATGTCGGGGAAGCAGGTCCGGTTACGCCTGACATGTGGGGCCTTCGGAGGTCTTCAAATCTGGTAGAAGGAGTTTCCTTGTGATCTTTGCAATCCCAAAGGGTATCCGGTATGCAGGGTACCGACAGTGGCCCCCTAGGCCCACCTCTGGGAGATACCTTTTGGATGAAGTCATTCTGCCGGAGGTGGGTCCATTCTTCGATTTTTGAGCCATGTCTTCAAGGGTCTTCGGATGTGCCATTGGCGGTAGTTCGCAGTTAAACCAACACCGCGTGGCATATACCAGATGTGGCATGTGAGATCTTGGCGTGTGGATCTCACGCAACTGAAGGTCACCGGTTCCCGATACGAAAACCGTATCGGTTCCGCGCGCCCTGTCAGGCCGCCGCCTTCGGGTTTCCCGCCTTTCATGATGACAACCGTTCACCTGGGGTAAGGACCTCGACTTGATTGTCGGGGTAGCCCCGGGCCCCCTTGTCATTGGCAGGGTGAAGTTCTTGGCTGGTATCATCGGCTCCTCTGCGGTTTCCATCCAAGCGTTGCGGGGGCTTACTTAAGAAGGAAAGCACGCACCATTTGGGGGTTCTTTACGCCTTTCATTCGAACTTGCGCTCAAATCCTCCAAACTTTCGCTCGTTTTCCATCTATTGCCCCGTTGTGCCGGGAGTTGGGTCTCCGCCAGAGCCGACTGAAGACCGACGGTGATTTGAAGAAGGTCCAGGCCCTCATGGGTTGGTCCCCTGACTTCTTCAATCACTTGGTCTGCGCCGGCAAGCTTCCGTTCGAGAAGGAACACGTTGGCGACATGGTTTACTTCTTCGCGTACGCCATGGTGGGACCGATCCCACCTTTCTCCTCTTTTTTCTTAATGCTACTAGACTTCTATGGTCTGCAGCTGTACCACCTTGGCCCCCACTCCATTCTCCTGGTGTCGATCTTTGTCCACTTCTGCGAGATGTGGGTGGGCATTCCCCTCTGTGTGTGCCCGTTCAAGTACTTGCGGTCGTTCCCTTCTGGGAAGTGGGACGACTGGAAGAAGGATTGGATCGTCATCAGGGCAGAGGAGCAAGAGAAGCTGGAGTTGCCCGAAGGCCTCCCCAACGTCGACACTGCAGTTTGGAGTGAAGCTCCGGTGTTATTGGACGCCTTCAACCCTGCTCTGACCAGGATTCGCCAGTTCGTGGAAGTAGGGGTGACTCCTCAGGCGGTGTTTTGCAACTTCTTGACCAACAGGTGGGCTCCGCTGAAGAAGAGGGAGAAGCTTGCTTGGGCTCTCAACAGTGTGCTAGACGACGACCGGATTGAGACCGGTTTGAAGTCCAACATGGAGGGTGCAACTTTGGAGTTTCACCTCAAGAAGTTTCAGCACGGCATCAAAATCGAAGGTGATGACTTGACTCCACCAGCAGCTTTTCTCCCTCTGAACATGAAGGCGGAGTTCAGCAGGGAGCTCCGGCGAACGATGCCGGTGCTTGACGACCTTGGTGTCGTTGAGAGGCGTTCGATCACTGGGTTGGTGATCTCTGGAGCTTCCGAGGGTGGTCCCCCTTCCGTCCCGGAACAGAGAGTTGAAGTCGTTGGAAAGGGCAAAGAGTTGGCTGAGCCCTCGAGCCGCAAGAGGAAGCTGAAGCATGCCGACGAGAGGTCCGTCAGGCCTGCTCCTTCTGCAACGACTCCTTCTCCCTGGAGGGGAAGGTCTTCATCGGCGGCAACTACTCCAGCATTAGCATCTCTCGGGGCGCTAGCTCCGGCCATGCGGCTCCAGTACCAGGGCGAGCTGAAGGCTCTGGGTCCGGAGTTCCTTCCCGGTCAAGGGGGGCCTCAACCCGAGTGATGCCGACAGCAGCAGCGAGCTCCGGGGAACCTTCCGGAGCCACCACGCTAGTGGCGTCAGGGTCCGACTCTGAGCGTCCGGAAAAGAGGTTCTGTGCTAACTGGTGCGGAAGCCTTCTGAGGTAATTTTTGATTTTTTATACCTCATTCAGTTGTTTTATTGTTATAACTGTATTTTGAGTTTCTTCGTCCTTCATCCACAGCGTGCCCAAGAAAAGGGGTGAAGCTCCAGCTCCTGCAGCAGCAGCTGAGGCTGTGCAGGCGGAGGCTCCGGCTTCAATCCCAGCGCCGCCCCAAGAGGTGGCTGAGGCTGCGACAGCTCTGACGCCGGCTGTCGTGTTCTTGGACCTCGACTCGTCCCCAGAAGCTCTCGTGGTAGTGCCGGACCACGGGGATGAAGATGTACCAGCGGCGCTAGCCCCGGAGGTTGAAGCTCCGGGCTCGGATGCTGAGATGTTGGACGCTCCGGCCATAGAGCCGGAGGTAGCTGCAATTCCGGCCCTAGATCCAGATGTTGTTGAAGCCCCGGCAGTCGAGCCGGTGGCTGATGAAGTCCCGACGATGGAGCCGGGTGTTGATGAAGTTCTGGCGCTTGAGCCGGTTGTTGAGGAAGTCCCGGCGGTAGAGCCGGTTGCTGCAGAAGTTCCGGCTGTAGAGCCAGTCGTCGAAGAGGTTCTGGCATCTGAGCCAGTTGCTGCGGAGTCGTCGGTGCCTGAGCCCATGATGGTCGAAACGCCAACACCTGAGCCAGCGGCAGAGGAGGCGCTTGCGTCGGAGTCGGAAGTAGCTTATGCTCTGACCGAACCTTCAACACCTGCTCTAGAAGTGGTGATCCCGGAGGTGCCCGATGTTGAGCCATGGTGCCAAGATGAAGTGCTGGCCCCCTGCCTGAGGGGCTAGTTGTTGATGACCTGGCGGCGGGTCCTTCGGAGCCAATTCTGGAGGTTGGAACTTCTGCTGCAGGACCTTCCTCGACGGTGGCCAAGGCTATCCCAGTGGACGGTCCTAGTGCCGTGGAAGCTCAAGGGACCACTCTTGTAGAGTGGGACCCAATTTTTGTTACTAAAGACCCGCTGGAGCCAGCGGAGAGGACCCCGGCAGGTCCGGACCCGATCCCCCTATCGTTGTATATTGACAACGCCTGCTCCAGTCTTTGCCAAGTCCAGCTGGCTTTCTACCACGACAGCAAGGCCCTCGAGGAGGAGCGCCAAACCCTTCGGAGGTGGCACAACCGACTCCATTTTGAGACCAAGCTGGCGCAGTCGAGGTTGGATGACGACAAGGAGTGGGTGCAGAGGGAGAAGATCTGCCTGGAATACTGGGGTAAGCTGCTGGGATGAGAGGGAAAGCATGACGCGATCCCTCTACAACCGGTCCCGGGCCATCTACGAGCAGGCCAAAGCTACTAATAGCGCAGCGGATGATCGCCAGGAGAGGCTCGACGCCATCCACGCTAGTCTCATCAAGCGCCGGGAGGCTCTTGAGGCGCGGGAGAGAAAGCTCGAAGATGAAGAGCAAAAACTCCTGGAGCTACGGGACGATGTCGTGAATAGGGAGGAAGAGCCTGTCCAAAAGACAGCTCTGGCTGACAAGAGCCTCGAAGAGTGCACCAAGAAATTGGAGGAGCGTTGCGAGGAAGAGGAGAAGAAGGCCTAGGAGCAAGGGCAAGATCTCTACAAGCAGGAGAATGCCATCGCCGCCAGGGAGAAGAAAGTGTGTGGCGGAGAAAGATCTGGTCAACCACTGGAACGAGATCCACCTCCGAGAGGAAGACCTCAGTAAACTCGAAAGGCGGGTTGCTGAAAAGATTCAGCGAAATGCCAAAGAGGTGGAGCGTCTTGTTCGGGAGAACTCCGAGCTTGCGGCGGCCAAAAGATCCTTGGAGGAGATGCGAAGCACAAGGGCTGCGGAGTCCCAACAAGTTTGGGACTTCCTGGGCAAAGCCAACGACGCGCTGACACCAATGGGCTTTAGTCCTGTGCGTCCGGATGATCTGGAGCCGGAGTTGGACCAGGCTTTGGAGGCGCTGAGTTCAGCAGGCAACAAGCTCACCAAGATGGGCGATGTCGTCGCGGACCAGCTGGAAACTGAGGGACTGTCCCTGGCGAAGAACGTCGCAGAGTTCGTGCTGACGTGCTACACCAGCCGGGACCCTCAATTACCTCTGGACCCGATGCTTGAAGGCCCCATCAAAGTAGAGGGTGAAGCCGCCCGAGTCAGCGTGTCGGAGGTTGCCCAAAAGGTCACCCAGTTCTTCCATAGGGTCTAGGACCATCTCTTTGTAGCTCCCGCTTGTATTCTCTCTTCTTCTTGTACAATTTTGTAATCTCTTGTCTCCATATGAATGAAATCCAAATTTTTTGTGAATTTCATTTTTTGTCTTCAACCCCTTTGTCTCCCTTGGCCCCCTGGTAGATGTACACAATTTGATTGTGAACATGTACCAAGAGGATGTAATAGTTGTTGAAGACTTGCGTGCTTCGAACTTGTAGAATGTATGTCCGAAGTCTTCGATAGTGTAGGCCTCCTGAGGTTGTCGGAGCTTAGTGGCTCCGGCATTGACCATCGTCGGAGCTTAGTAGCTCCGGCAGTAGTCTCCATCAACGCGTTGAGCATCGACGGTTAGCCCTCTGGGGTGTCGGAGCTTGGTAGCTCCGACAGTGACCTCTGTCAACACATGGTGTGTCAACGGCAAACTCCACTGTAGAGTCTTCCCATCATCTTTTCTTCACGTTGACGGCTGGCCCCCTAGCTTTACCGGAGCTGAGTAGCTTCGGTGACGCTCGCTATCAATGTTTTAACATCGACCACAAGCCACCTAGGGGATGTCGGAGCTTTGGTAGCTCCGGTCATTCACCATCATTGTGTGGTCTTTATTTTTCTTGCACACTAAAGTCAAGAAAAACAGTAAAAACCATTTTTCTATCTATAACTTCATTGTGGCTTACTATTCCCGAGAAAGTTTTAGGTCGAACACAATTCTAAATACAATCAAGAGCATCGTCTTGTTTCCTTCAGGTCCGATCATTTCTGGACTCGCCTTACTTCGGCCTGCCGGGGTGTAGGTAGAGTGGCGTACTTAGGGTGCATGACCAGGCTAAGTCGATAGCACACTCCAGCCCTAGATTGGCTTGGCGGCATTCAGATGAGTAGACCATCAACAATGTTTGGACCCGGAAGAATATACAATGCAACTCGAATTGTACATGAACTGGTCGAGCTAAAGTTTCTTAAGAACTGCACAACATTGTTATAGACAAGAAAGAGAAAAATAAAAAATATTGAGCCTGTACAAAGTAAATGCACGTGGAGTCTATTTTCACACAATGATGTCTTTCATTATAGGTTTGGGGTACAGGGGAAACAAGTACACTCTTAGGGTACGGAACCAGGCTAAGTGTGTTTCTTTTCTCGTTTGACCCAAGGTAGCTAGCTACACTTTTAGTTCTGAGACTGTGACAAGTGTTGCATGGGCGTTGCGGACCTAACGGGGTAGGTCCGGCTGCCCTCCCGGAGGAGCTACTCGACTCTGTACAATGACTCTATAACATACATCACATGTAATTACAGACTCACCTCTGTGATATTAAGCGTAGAACTTACGGAGGTGCTCAATGTTCCAAGGATTTGGGAGAGGTGTCCCATCCTCGGTTGCCAAGCGAACGCATCCGGGACGTGATACTTTGATCACTCGGAAGGGTCCTTCCCAACTGGGGGAGAGTTTGTTTAAACCTTCTCTGGATTGTATTCTCCGTAGCACCAAATCGCCTGCCTCGAGTTGTCGGCTGTGAACATGCCATTGGTGATAGCGCCGAAGAGCTTGGCGGTATCGGGCATTCCGAACAGCTGCTCGGCACCTTCCCTCTTCAAGGAGGTCAAGGTCTTCATGCCGGAGCTGGTCCTGCGTGGCTTCGTCGAAGGTCTGGACCCGGAGCGACCCCAAGTTGATTTCCGGAGGAAGGACTGCTTCAGCTTCGTACACCAGAAAGAAGGGTGTCTCTCCAGTTGACTGGTTTGGAGTTGTCTTGTTGGCCCATAGAGTGGGCGGAAGCTCTTCGATCCAGTTGGCTCCATGTTTTTTCAGGCGCTCATAAGTGCGCGTCTTGAGTCCTTTCAGTATTTCTGCATTTGGTCTCTCAGCTTGGCCATTGCTTGCCGGGTGAGCTACGAAAGCGTAGCTGACTTGGATGCTGAGGTCTTCGCAGTATCCTTGGAAAGCAGAGCTTGTGAATTGGGTCCCATTATCTATTATGATTTTGTTCGGGACTCCAAATCTGCATACGATGGACTGCAAGAAGTTGATAGCTGATTGCTTGTTTATTGTCACAACTGGAGTTGCTTCTGGCCATTTGGTGAATTTGTAAATGGCAACATGCAGGAACTTGTAACCTCCGACGGCTCTTGGGAAAGGTCCCAAGATGTCCATCCCCCACACAGCGAAAGGCCATGTAGGAGGTATCATTTGTAGAGGCTGAGCTGGTGTGTGAATTTGTTTTGCATGAAACTGGCATGCTTCACATTTCTTCACCAGCTCAGTTGCATCCTGGAGCGTTGTAGGCCAGTAGAAGCCATGCCGGGAGGCTTTACCAACCAGCATGCGGGAAGACGCGTGGTTCCCACACTCGCCTCCATGGATTTCTATGAGGAGCTCACGACCTTCTTCCCTTGTGATGCCCCGCATTAGGACACCATTGGCACCGTGCCGGTAGAGACCCCCTTCTACCAATGTGTATCTTTTAGCCAATCTGACTATCCGGTCAGCATATACATCATCGTTAGGAAGGATATTGTCTTTCAAGTAGCTTCGGATCTCCGAGATCCATGCATTGGAGCTTGCTTGAGCATTTGAGTCTTGCGTGCTGGGTTGCTCGGAGCTTCCGGCAGCACCTACGACCCTTGATGGCTGCCATGATAATAGGGCCATCGGGACCGCCATCTTCGGGATGCTGGTCTCGCCCCCTTCGCTCACTTCGGCGGGCTGAGCTGTGGGTTTTGACAGCCTCTGGATGAAGGTTCCGTCGGGAGCCAGAGCTCCGGTTGACGCTTTCGTCGAGAGTTCGTCAGCTTCAGCGTTATGGAGACGCTAGACATGGTGGAGGTCCAGGACTTCGAAGTCCTTCTGAAGCCTCTGGACTTCAAGGAGGTAAGCAGCTAGTTGGGAATTGTTGCAGGAGCATTCACCCTTCACCTGTTTAATGATGAGCTGCGAATCTCCCTTGACCAACAGCTGCTTGACACCATATGATAGTGCCACCTTTAGTCCGTAAATGAGTGCTTCATACTTCGCCATGTTGTTGGTCGCCTTGAAGTCAAGGTGGACCATGTATTTTACCTTCTCCCTGGTTGGAGCGAGGAGAGGGACTCCAGCTCCGACCCCTTGCTTTTGCATGGAGCCGTCGAAGTAGAGAGTCCAGTGAGGCTCGGTGAAGACCTGAGCCTTGAGCTCCGGCTTTTGCTCACTAGGGCCCCCAGGGTTTGATGGAGAGGGGGTCCATTTCGCCACGAAGTCCGACAATGCTTGACTCTTGATCGCTTGTCTTGGGACGAATTCAAGATTGAATTCGACCAATTCTGCTGCCCACTTTGCAATGTTCCCAGTGGAATTGGGATTATGCAGGATCGCATGCAGTGGATAAGAGGTCACCACTGAGATCTTATGAGCTTGGAAGTAATGGCGAAGCTTCCTGGAGGCGATAAGAACTGCATAGAGCAGCTTATGCACCTCTAGGTATCGAGTCTTGGCGTCATGGAGTACTTCACTGATGAAGTACACTGGTCGAAGCTTGATGCCCCATAAGGCCAAGCCATTCCGGCCATCTCCCACGAGCCTCCGAGCATCCCGATGTCACGCCGCCCCCATAGGACTCTTCCACGACGAAATTCACCGCAGGAGCCACCGCCCCGACATCACCGATGGCCGGCCGTCTCTCACCATCGATGTGCGCCCCTCTCTGGCCCTCTCTGCGCATGCACAACACCCGGGGTGAGTTCTCCTTCTCTTCCTCTTCATTTTCCACTTGTCCCCGCTCAAAATAGTGGCATGTAGTGCAAGATCGGGCGACGCCGGCCAACTCCGGCCATGGCGCCGCCGTCGGCCACCTTGCACCGCCGCTAGAGCCGGCGAGGCCTACGTGGCCCTATCTTAACCGTTGGTTGTGAAGCAACGATTAAGATTAGAAGGCCACATACCCTTTCGCCCTTTTAAATCTGAGCCCTCCTCATAAAATCCAACGGCCCAGATTAGAAGGGCTCATACCCCTTCATTTGTTTTAAATCTGGCGCGCCCACTTTGAATCCAACGGCTCCAATTAGATCAGCCATACCCCTTCATCTTTTTGCAATATAGCCCCTGGAATCTTATGATCTAGCCCCTGGCCTTTCAAGTAATAATGTTTGAGCCTCTATTTTTACAAATAAACCATTAGATTTCTCTGGAATTAGGATATATCAGAAAAATAACAGTTTAAGCCCCTGAACTTTACTTTAATGGGTGAATTAACCTCTGATTAATAATAGAAATAATTTTTAATTTCCTGGAATATTATTTAATAGCAGAAAATAGTTTAAAAACGTATTTAGTGAATATAATATGTTGATAAATGATAAAATAAATATATAAAATAAGATAAAATTATTTATAAAACTTTTTAAGCTGAAATAAAATAGGGGGTGCATATAAAATATATATTGACCATGCAAAATTTATTAAAAATGTTGTTAGCAATAAATAAATACTAAAAATGGAAAATAAATTTAGAAAAAGTAGGAAAATTATTTATAAAATCATTGAAGCTGAAATGAAATTAATAAAGTGTATATAAAATATATTTTGGCTATGATAAATTCATTAAAAATGTTTTTAGCATATGGATAAATACTAAAGAAATGGAAAATAAATGATAAATGCATTTCTTTGGCTATGAAAAATAATAAATCACTCATAACCCCGATTTAAGTCATAATAATAATATATTCAATCCTAATATTTGTATTGTGTATGTTCTGGTGTATTGTTCTTGAATGTTTTCATTTCTCTTTTATCGGTAGTTTACACGCACTCGTATCTCGATCGAGAAGTGACATGAAGATATGGAGATCAAGAGTTCCACTAAGAAGACTGAGCAGCTAAATAATCAAAGGCAAGTGCCCTTGACCATCTTGCACCTTTTAAGGGTTTAGTTAGTTGCATGTTAATTAATATGAATCCTATGTTATGCCCTGTTGTTTTACCCTATTACCTTGTCGCTTGGGTTATGGAAGGGTGGTATATGGGATTTACTTTATGCTTAGCCATGCATAATAGTTGGGTGGGAAAATATTGACCATATTCATTACTTATGACTTATTATTATGATTATGATTATGATTTTGGAAAATAAAGTGTAGTAAATAGGAATCTGGCGGGTTGGTTGAATGGTATGGTGCAGTACACACGAGACCCGAGATTGGGAATTGAACCTTGCCGAATTCTAAGAACCAGTTTATGGAGTAGCCACTAAGCTATACAGTATCGCCACAAGACTGAGTATGGGGCAACTTGGTCAATTAATTAGGCCTCTCCCGGCTTAGTGCTGGTAATTGGACGCTGCGCGGAATTGGTTCAACATATGTGCCTCGGGATCCACATGGCTCGAGAGGGGGCTTCTCCTGGCGGAGGTAAAATGGACTCTAGGAGCCGAAGCGGTGAAACCTCAGAGGGCCGGTTACTTGTCGGGAGGACCTTTGTAAAGACCTCGTAGTGATCTTCTGGCCACACACCTACGGAAGTGTGTAAGGTGGGTTGTGCACCACTGGCATCAGGGAGGTTTGCTTAGTCCACCTGGCAACAGGGGATGAAATCACGGCTTGTGGGTAAAGGATACATTCTTTGCAGAGATTGGGAAACTGTCATGGCAGCCGTGCTCACGGACAAGAGCGGCTTGGTGTCGAATTCATAATTAGTCAATGGTTGGAATGGTGATTGGGATAATGCTTGAAATTGATATTGATATTATTATAATTACTATTACTGTTATTACGATTGGGATTACTCACCTAGATGTAGGTTGCTAATGAAAGCTAAGTTTAGGTTTAATGCTTAGTGCTTAAACCACTATCAGCCTTCTCTGTTGATTTGGCCTTCATGTCATTTATTTCCCACACTTGCTGAGTACCACGGGATGGTACTCGCACTTGATTTGTTGTATTTTTTATATGCTGCTCAATGAAGAGAAGATCTAACAAAGGCAATGACAAGTGAAGATGGTGCATAGGTCGCGGTGCATAGGTCGCGTTGCTACCAGTCAATTTGCCTGTGGTTGCCCTAAAGTCTTTCCTCTTCTGCTGCTACTTCAAAACTCTTTTGAAGGTATAATATTGTTTGCATGCGATATAGAACTGTTTATCACTTTTTGTCATACATGTATGGTGAAACTGATCCTGGCATACATGTATTTTGCAGCTGGTTTTATGGTTAATAAAACCGGGTGTGACATTTGCTCGGATTTTGCCGGAATCAGAAAGGTGGTCAACGAACACACTGGGGGGGGGGGGGGGGGGGGGGGGTGGAACTCTCTGTTACCCCGGCTATGGCGCAGGGCAACTAAGGCAGCTTTGGGGAAGAGTACTAGGTGGTTCATCGCTCAGTTTGGCAGCTCAAACTCGAGCTTCAAAGATTATGTTGAAGCGTACATCTCCAGTAGAAGCCGCGGGTTTTTATTTATAGCCAGCAAAGGATTACGATCTGAATTACACTCAAACTCCAATCAAACTCCATCTTCTATATCTATAATATAAGGACTCGCTTATAGATAATGTTATGGATATCGGATTCTACAGGGGATACCCATTTCCTTATTCTAACAGCCCCTCTCAATCATAACTTAATCAAGTTAAGATTGTTTTGGAATTTTTCTTGTAGCGGCAAACACAATGCTTTAGTGAATCCATCTACAACTTGATCATTTGTAGATATATGTCAAACTTCAATCTTTTTGCTAACCACCTTTTCACAAACAAAGTGGTAATCAATCTCGACATGCTTAACCCTTCCATGAAATATAGGATTAGCTGTTAGGTAAGTTGCACCTAAATTATCACACCACAGGCACGATGTCCCATCTTCTTTGATTCCCAATTCCTTGAGCAGATATTGTAACCACATTACCTCAGCAGTAGCGTTTGCCATAGACTTATATTATGCTTCTGTTGAAGATCGATACTATGGGTTGCTTTTTAGCACTCCACGAAATTAAGTTGGGCCCAAGAAATATGGCGAAACCACCAGTAGAACGTCCGTCATCAACACATCCTTCCCAATCAGCATCTGAGAAGGCACTAATCTTTGTTGAAGATGATTTTTGAAACATTAGTCCAAGGACAGTTTTCTGAACAAATCGCAATATTCTTTTCACTGCTGACCAGTGCTCGGTTGTAGGAGCATGAAGAAACTGAGAAACTTTATTAACCGCAAAGGAGATATCTGGTCTAGTAATAGTTAAGTATTGTAAAGCCCCGACTACCTTTCTGTAGTTCGTGCTATCCTTGTCGTCAAGGGATTTACCACTGTGTATAGATAACTTACTTGCTGTAGCCATTGGCGTTGAAACTAGTTTGCAGTTTCCCATATTAACCCGCTTTAGAATATCCTTTGCGTATTTCTCTTGCGATAGAACTAATCCTTCTTTGATTTTCTTGACTTCTATTCCAAGAAAGTAATGCAAGTCTCCAAGGTCTTTTAGAGCAAAAGTATTTTTCAATTTGGAGAGCAGATCACTTAATAATTTGACGAGCTTGCCAGGATGATATCATCAATATAAATTAGCATAAAGTTAGTAGTACCTTGATTTTGATAAATAAACAAAGAATGATTAGCCTTTGAGGAAATAAAACCAAGCTCTTGCAATCTTGCACTCAGTCTAAAATAGCATGTCCTAGGTGCTTGTTTCAAACCATATATAGCTTTGTTCAGTTTACAAAGATGTGTAGGCATATTCTTGTCTTCATACCCAAAACGTTGCTTCATATAAACTTCCTCTTCTAGAATTTCATGTAAGAACGCATTCTGCACATCTAGCTGTCTTAAGCACCAATTGTTTGAAACTGCAATAGAGAGTACAAGTCTTATAGTTGCAACTTTAACTATTGGACAAAATGTGTCCTCATAGTCTATCCCATACCTTTGCTTGACCCTTTTGCCACAAGTCGAGCTTTATACCTGTCTATAGATCCATCTGCCTTTTTCTTTCACATAGGAAACGCGACCATTTGTGAAGGCCGGATTAACTTGAGATGGCCGACCATCGCAAATAAGCCTATTTATGATAGTCTGCAACCAGCCATCGCAAATAAACAATGCTGTCGCAAATAGACGGGTAAATTGCGATGGATGGACCTCGAGGCGTCGCAAATAAGCGAGCCATCGCAAATAAAGTTTATTTGCAACATCCTGTTCCCGAGGCCGTTGCAAACAAGTTTAATTGCGATGGCCAACCCTAGATCCGTCACAATTTACTAGGACATCGCAAATTAAAGTCCTATACCCCCGTCAGGATCTCTCTTTTCCAACCCGAGCGCCGCTTGCCTTCTTCGCTTTCGCTGATGGCGCCGACGCCGACTGCTGCCGCCGCCGCCTCAAGGTATGGCAGCCCCCTTCCTCTTCTACACCCTCCATGGCTGCCCCCTTCCTCTTCTCCCTCCCCTCCATGGCCGCCCCCTCCCTCTTCGCCCATCCATGGCCGCCCCCTCCCTCTTCCCCCATCGATGGCCGCCCCCCTCCCCTTGCATGGCCGCCCTCCCCTCCTAACCTCCCCCCTACCTCCCCTCATGTCCATGGCCGCCCTTCCCCCCTCACCTTCCTCCTAGCCAACCCCCCCTCCCCACCTTCCATGGCCGCCACCCCCATCCATGGCCCCCTCCCTCCCTCCCCTCCTCCATAGTTTAATTTGTTTAATTATGGTGAATTATGTGTTGAATTTTTGCTTAATATGTTGAATTAGGGAAGTTAATTGGTGATTAGTTGATTAGATGATTGAATTGTGTATTTTGTTGGTTAAATTGGTGATTAGTTGATTGAATTGTGTCATTCATAGATTAAATTGTTGATTAGTGGAATAATTGTTCTTTTAAATTGGTAGTGCTTATGTCTATGTTAATCATGCTTAGCTAGCTTTAGATTTAATTATGTTTATGTTTATTTATGCCTATGTTCAATTTTTTGTTAATTGAGATTAAGTTTGCTAAGCTAGGTTTAGGTCAGTGCTTATGTCTATGTTTATAATAAAATTGTTTATGTTTAAGTTTATGTTTGAAATTTGTTACATTTAATTGAATTGCTTTGTTTTTTAGATTATGTTTATAATTTTTAATTTGATTGCTTGAGTGTTACTATATGTACAAAAATAGGATTCGGGATAGGGGGTGTAGTGCTAAATAGGTGGACGGGTGGTTGTTTGGATTCAGGTTTGGTGTTGGGTCAGAAGCAAGATAAATCCTACATATATTAATGATATTTTCTTCCGCTTTAAACTGCAGAGTCAAACATGGGTGAAGACCGCAGTTGGATGTATACTGGCTGGAAGAGCAGAACTGGTGGTCACTCGGATGAGTGGTACATCAAGTTAGATAAATTTTGGATCGAGCATTTTTATTGTAAATGGAAGATATGGTGCAGTGACCATGTACAAAATGCCAGAACACCAAGTTTTTGAGAAGATTGGATCTTTTGTTTCACTTATGTCGAACAGTTTCACTTCACATTATGAAGTGTGGACCTTCCACAGTGAGACTAAATCTCGAGTCATAGCAGAAGTGGATGAGGACTATGATATAATAGAGGTTGATAGGATGAATGAGATGCTAGAAGCTCTGGAAGCAGATGATCCTCTTACAAATGAGGCAGAGGAGTTCTTCGAAGAGCTGAAGAAATCACAAATGTCGTTTCATGAACACACGGTTGTGACCGTACTTGCTTTCTTGACCAGATTTATGGCAATTATGTCCAAGTACTCTTTTTCCATCAACTGCTACAATGATCTCATGAAATTGATTTGCGATATCCTTCCACAACCTCACAAAGCGCCTAAAGATATGTATCAGTCAAAGATCAAGATATCTTGTCTTGGTATGAAGTATGAGAAAATCGATATGTGCCCTGACAACTGCATGCTATTCTGGAAAGAGCACACCAATGAGAACATTGCTTGAAATGTGGTAAACCAAGATATGACAGATGTCACACATAAGCAGCTTCATTACTTGCCTGTGACACCTCGGTTGAAGCGGTTGTTTCTTTCAAAAAGAACTGCAAGACACATGAGATAGCACAAAGAAGGTAAACGTGAAAACAAAGGATTCTTGACGCATCCGTCCGATGGTGATGCATGTAAGGTGCTAGATCGTTTCGATCCAGATTTTTCTCGTGATGTGAGAAATGTTTGCATCGAATAAGCGACAGACGAATTCTCACCATTCAGTACAAACGTCATGCCATACTTCTTTGGCCCATTTTTGTCATTCCGTACAACCTGCCACCGACTCTTTATATGAAGAACGAGTTCATGTTTCTCAGCCTCATTGTACCTAGACCTGATCATCCCGGGTCACGTCTCAACGTGATGTTGAAACCGCTGATCGAAGAATTGAAAGTATTATGGACAGGAGTCGAAGCATACGACAGTTACAAGAAGCAGAAATTTAACCTTCGAGCTGCTTATTTGTGGTCTGTCCATGATTTGCCGGCATATGGCATGTTTTCCGGATGGAGCACTCACGGTCGTCTGACGTGCCCAATATGTGCTTCAGACATGGATTGTGTCGGTACCCTGCGTATCGTATACCCCTTGGGACTACAAAAAGACCAAAAGAACTTCACCTGTCTGAGTTGAAGACCTGCGAAGGCCCCACGTGTCATATGGGACCGGACCTGCCTCCCATCTATGGTTAGTCCTGGTGTTGCCACGTGTATACAACAACCGGACCTACATCCCACACATGGGATAGCTCCGGGCTAAACACTTGTGCGGCACCCCCGGACCTAACCCCCGACAGACGGAAGCTCCGGTACATACACATGTACATCTACACCAGACCTACCCGTCCCAGACGAAAAGCTCCGATGATGCCACGTGTCCAACCGCCGGACCTTCAACCTCAACAATCAGACTGGTGGACCCCCAACGGTTCGGACCTTCAAGGGGCAATCAAAGACTTCAAGACCCGATTAAGTGTCATTAATACCATATTAATGACACACTATCGGAAGGCTCTTAATACCAGTAACGGTACTGTCAAGGCATGTTACCACACTATTAAGGGTAATTAATCTCATTAATTATGTATTAAGCATCAGTAACCGCCAGGGCCACATGTCGAGCCAGGCTAACTGTGTAATGACCAGTCCTTGTACTATAAAAGGACTGGTCGACGATACACAGAGGGGGATTTTTTGAACTCGGAGACCTCTCCCATACTCAACTTAGACACCCAATACAGACAACTACACACCCCGTGGAGTAGGGTATTACGCTCAGGCAGCCCGAACCACGTAAATCCTTGTGTCTATTTCCCATCGCCTTTTGAACTGCGCGCCCAATACCGAACTACAAACTCCGTGAGCTACCAACAGTAGTACTGGGAGAATTGCTGGATCTACACTCCGACAGTTGGCGCGCCAGGAAGGGGGCGCCCGAGATTCGAAGATGGTGAACTCTGCAGCTGGATCGTCCAACGGCAACCCTGCAGCGCAACCTGCTGGAGGCAATACCTCCAATGTGCAGCAGCCAGCAGGTGCCTCGACTCCAGCAGGAGTCATGCCTCCGCCGCCACCATCCGCACTGGCAAATCAAGCTGGACAGCGGGACGAGGCATCTGCGTCGGTCACAACATCGGCCAACAACAATCCTAAACACGCGCTCCATGAAGCTCGTGCTCTCCTCCAATGCCCACCACCTCCAGGCGCATCCCAGGGTGCAATGGAGCAGTGGAGGGCTGATGTGGAACATTTGGTTGCAGCAGCAGCCAATCGCATCAGCAACCAAGGTCCTCCTCCCTCGGGGCGGGCCCCATCGCAGCATCGGACCGTGTCGGGCAGACTTGGTCCGCATGCTTCCCAGCATAGAAGGTGTGCTGCGTCTCAACAAGTGACATCGCTGCCTTCCAGGGCGCGACGCACCCATACAGTGACCATGCTTTCAACTCACGACCTCCAGGCGGAGCTTGATCGCTGTTACCATCAATAGGACGACCGTGTCCATATTGAGCGTGCTCGCGAAAGGCGAGAGACTCGAGACAGTCCTGCTCCCGAGAGAGTAGGAGGAGGCTGTTCTGCCCTGGCCATGCACTTACACATGGTCAGATGGCCAAAAAAGTTCTGGCCTCACCTACCGGATAAATTTGACGGGACTGTCAATCCCGCTGAGTTTCTCCAGATTTACTCTACCGCAATCCTTGCGGCCGGAGGTAACGAGGCCGTAATGGCCAACTACTTCCCCATGGCTTTGACTGGGACCGCTAGGTCCTGGTTCATGAGCCTTCCGCCCAACTCTATCAACAGTTGGGAGGAATTGTGCCAACAATTCACCGCCAATTTCGAGAGTTCATACACCCGACCAGGCACCAAACTGGACCTTTTTGCTGTCACGCAGAAGGGGGGAGAATCCCTGCGTTCCTTCATCCAGAGGTTCTCCTAGGTACAAAACACTATTCCTTCTATCTCCAGCACCTCTGTTATTGTGGCATTTAGACAGGGCGTACGAGACAAGAAAATGCTGGAGAAGCTGGCGATCAAGGAGGTCACCAGTGTCACGGAGCTCTTCAGCTTGGCAGACAAATGTGCCAAAGCTGCGGAGGGCCGCGAAATGCACTCCAAACTATCTCCAAAGGATAATAAAAAATCCTCCAAGAGTGAAGACACTACCTTCAGGAGTGGCAAAAAGAAGAAAAAGTCCAACGGCAAGAAAAAGCTGTCGGCCGGCACACCTACTGCTGCAGCTGCCGCAGCTCCGGGTGGCCGAGGGCCACGCCCCGAGAAACGACCTCGACCGTCATCTGAAGACGGTGGCAACTCCAACATGTGGTGTCCTATACATAAGTCGAACAACCACAACCTGGAAGACTGCCGAGAGGTCCAGAACCTTGCCGAGCGCTACAACAAGCGCCAGGAAGAAGTTCCTTTTCGTCAAAGGGAAGGAAAACAAAAAGTCGACGAAGCTCCGACTGAAGAGGAGTTAGGCTTTCAGGACCCTAAAAAGGTCTTGAAGGCTGTTTACACCTCCGTCGACGACGACTCCGACGTCTCCGACAATGAACGTCGGAAAACCATGAACACCATCTTTGGTGGTTCGTGGGACATCACCTCCCGCCGCGTTCTCAAGACCATGCGGCGGGACATGGCCTCAGTAGCTCCCACCGCCAGGGCGGAGCCGCATCGGAAGTGGATGGATACTGCCATCACTTTCGATGCATCAAGCTGCCCTCGAAATATGATCGGAGCTGGCCAACTCCCATTGATGGTATCTCCGACCATCAGTAACATCCAACTCCACCATGTAATGGTGGACGGAGGTTCGGGGCCGAACCTCATAAGCTTCGAAGCTTTCGTCAAGCTTCAGCTCCAACCTTCGGACCTTCGCCCCTCCCGACCTTTCTCCGAAGTAGGTCCGGGGGCCATAAACCCACTCAGTGTAATTACTCTTCCAGTGACCTTGGGACCTGGGAGAATTAACACACTGAAAAGTTGGTCTTCCACGTGGCGCAGATCAACTTACCCTTCAACGCCGTTCTGGGCAGGCCAACCTTATACAAGTTCATGGCTGCTGCTCATTATGGCTACTTGGTGTTGAAGATGCCAACACCAGCTGGTGTTCTCCGGATCCGTGGAGATCGCAGCGCCGGAGTGACAGCCCTGGAAGAACATCACGCGCTTGCTACAACACAGGAAGAAGAATTCGGAAAGGAGCAAGCTCCGAAACCCCCGAGCATTCGTCATCGAGGCTCAACCTCCGCACCTCGCGTGCAACCAAGCGGTGACACCGACATTCCCGTCAAAGTCGTCCAAATCGGTTCCGACGCCGCTCAGACCACCCATATATTGGGAGGTCTGAATGACAAATAGGAACTCGCGCTCATCACTTTCCTCCAGGCTAACGTCGACGTGTTTGCCTGGCAACTATCACAAATGCCTGGGATCCCTAGGGAAGTGATCGAGCATAATTTGAAGATCTATCCTGACGCTCGACCTGTACATGAGAAGCCTCGGAAGCAATCAGTAGAGCGACAGAACTTCATACGACAATAAGTGAAGAAGTTGCTTGAAGCTAGATTCATCCGAGAATTCTTCCACCCAAAATGGCTGGCAAACCCAATCGTTGTACCCAAGGACGGCGGGAAGCTTCAGATGTGTATCGACTACACTACACTAAATAAGGCACGCCCAAAATATCCATTCCCACTACCTAGAATAGATCAGATAGTGGATTCCACCCCTGGGTGTGAATTACTGTGTTTCCTAGACGCATATTCTAGTTACCATCAAATCAGAATGTCTAGGGAAGATGAAGAGCATACCTCCTTCATCACAGTAGATGGATTGTATTATTATACTGCCATGCCATTTGGTCTCAAGAATGCAGCTTCAACATTTGTACGAGCTATGTACAAAACTTTTGGAGAGCTCATCAGAGACGTAGTGGAAGTGTATGTCGATGACATTATCATCAAGATTAAGAACAAGAAGTCATTCCTTGATACCTTGCAAGCTGTCTTTGACAAGTTGCGAGTCACTCACACGAAGCTGAACCCGGACAAGTGTGTCTTTGGGGTTAGCTCCGGAAAACTTCTTGGTTTCTTGGTGAATCACCGAGGAATAGAAGCAAATCCAGCGAAGATAAAAGTTATTGAAGATATGCGACCACCAGCCCGCATCAGGGACATCCAGAAGCTGTCTGGATGTCTAGCTGCCCTTAGCCGATTCATCTCAAGACTAGCGGAACGGGTGCTACCCTTCTTCAAGTTATTGAGGAAGTCCGGACCATTCCAGTGGTCTGAAGAAGCAGAAAAGGCGTTTCAGGAGCTGAAGTAGCTCCTCACCACCCTACCAACCTTGGTAGCTCCGAACCCTGGTGAGCCACTTCTGCTTTACATCTCTGCAACTGACGAAGTTGTTACCATGGTCCTGGTCGCAGAGAGACCAGAACCGTTGCAAGCTCAGGAATCCAGACCCCTCCGGGAGGGTCAGGAGGTTCCTGAAGGTGGGTATGGGTCCCAGCCCCCAGACTTGGGTCAACAAGGAGCTACTCTTGTTGAGCAAGAAGAGCCGGACCTCCCTGGGAGGGTCCCGGTCACTTCTGAAGAAGCTCCAGGTTCCTCTAACAAGGACCCGGAGGTCCCCGAAGAAGGTCCGGACCCCGCCGGGAGGGTCCGGACAGTCCAACAGCCAGTGTACTTCATCAGTGAAGTACTCCACGACGTTAAAACTCAGTACCTGGAAGTACATAAACTTCTATATGCAGTTCTTATTGCTTTCAGGAAGCTCCGACACTACTTCCAAGCTCACAAGATCTTAGTGGTGACTTCATATCCACTGTGAGTGATTTTGCATAATCCCAATTCCACTGGGAACATTGCAAAGTGGGCAGCGGAGTTGGCCGAGTTTGACCTTGAATTCGTCCCAAGACAAGCGATCAAGAGTCAAGCATTGGCGGACTTCGTGGCGGAATGTACCTCCTCTCCATCAAATCCTAGGGGCCCCAGTGAGCAGAAGGCGGAACCCAAGGTTCCGGTCTTCACTGAGCCTCACTAGACTCTCTACTTTGACGGCTCCGTGGAGAAGCAAGGGGCTAGAGCTGGAATCCTTCTCCTCGCCCCAACTTAGGAGAAGGTAAAATACATGGTCCACCTTGACTTCAAGGCGACCAACAATATGGCGGAGTATGAAGAACTCATTTACGGACTAAAGGTGGCACTATCATATGGTGTCAAGCAGCTGTTGGTCAAGGGAGATTCGCAGCTCATCGTTAAATAGGTGAAGGGTGAATGCTCCTGCAACAATCCCCAACTAGTTGCTTATCTCCTTGAAGTCCAGAGGCTTTAGAAGGACTTCAAAGTCCTGGACCTCCACCATGTCCAGCATCTCCACAACGCTGAAGCTGACGAACTCTCGACGAAAGCGTCAACCGGAGCTCCGGCTCTGGAAGGAACCTTCGTCTAGAGGTTGTCAAAACCCACAGCTCAGCCTGTCGAACTGTGCGAAGGGGGCGAGACCAGCACCACAAAGCTGGCGGTCCCGATGGCCCCATTACCATGGCAGCCATGAAGGGTCGTAGGTGCTACCGGAAGCTCCGAGCAACCCAGCACGCAAGACTCAAATGCTCAAGCTAGCTCCGATGCATGGATCTCAGAGATCCGGAGCTACTTGAAAGACAATTTCCTTTCTGAAGATAATGTATCCGCTGACCGGATAGTCAGATTGGCTAAAAGATACACGCTGGTAGAAGGGTATCTCTACCGGCGCGGTGCTAACAACGTCCTAATGTGGTGCATTACAAGGGAAGAAGGCTGTGAGCTCCTCGCAGAAATCCATGGAGGCGAGTGTGGGAACCACGCGTCTTCCAACACACTGGTCGGGAAAGCCTTCTGGCATGGCTTTTACCGGCCTACAACACTCCAGGATGCAACTGAGTAGGTGAAGAAATGTGAAGCATGCCAGTTCCATGCGAAACAAATTCACACACCGGCCCAGCCTCTATAATGATACCTCCTACATGGCCTTTCGCTGTGTGGGTGACAGATATCTTGGGACCTTTCCCAAGAGCCGTCGGAGGTTAGAAGTTCCTGTATGTTGCCATTGACAAATTCACCAAATGGCCGGAAGCAACTCCAGTTGTGACAATAAACAAGCAATCAACTATCAACTTCTTGCAGTCCATCGTATGCAGATTTGGAGTCCCAAACAAAATCATAACTAATAATGGGACCCAGTTCACAAGCTCTGCATTCCAAGGATATTGCGAGACCTCGGCATCCAAGTCAGGTATGCTTCCGTAGCTCACCCAGCAAGCAATGGCCAGACCGAGAGAGCAAATACATAAATCCTAAAGGGACTCAAGATGCGCACATATGAGCGTCTGAAAAAACATGAAGCCAACTGGATCGAAGAGCTTCCACCCACTCTATGGGCCAACAAGGCAACTCCAAACCGGTCAACTGGAGAGACACCGTTCTTCCTGGTGTACGGATCTGAAGCAGTCCTTCCTCCAGAAATCACCCTGGGGTCGCTCCGGGTCCGGACCTTCGACGATGCCATGCAGGACCAACTCTAGCGTGAAGACCTTGACCTCCTTGAAGAGGGAAGGTGCCGAGCAGCTGTTCAGAATGCCCGATACCGCCAAGCTCTTCGGCGCTATCACCAACGGCATGTTCACAGCTGACAGCTCGAGGAAGGCGATCTAGTGCTACGAAGAATACAATCCCGAGAAGGGTTAAACAAACTTTCCCCCAGCTAGGAAGGACCTCTCCGAGTGATCAAAGTATCCCGTCCCATATGCGTTTGCTTGGCAACTGAGGATGGGACACCTCTCCCAAATCCTTGGAACATTGAGCACCTCCGTAAGTTCTACGCCCTAATATCATGGAGGTGAGTCTATAGTTGCATGTGATGTATGTTATAGAGTCATTGTACAGAGTCGGGTAGCTCCTGCGGGAGAACAGCCGGACCTTCCTGGAAGGTCCGCAAAGTTCAGGCAACACTTGTCACAGTCTCAGAACTAAAAGTGTAGCTAGCTACCTTGGGTCAAACAAGAAACGAAACACACTTAGCCTGGTTCCGTACCCTAAGGGTGTACTTGTTTCCCCTGTACCCTGGACTTATAATGAAAGACATCATTGTGTGAAAACAGACTACACATGCATTTATTTTGTACAGGCTCAATATTTTTTATTTTTCTCTTTCTTGTCTATAACAAAGTTGTGCAATTCTTAAGAAACTTTAGCTCGACCAGGGCATGTACAATTCGAGTTGCATCGTCTATTCTTCCAGGTCCAAACATTGTTAATGGCCTACTCACCTGAATGCCGCCAAGCCAATCTAGGGCCGGAGTGTGCTATCGACTTAGCCTGGTCATGCACCCTAAGTACGCCACTCTACCTACACCCCGGCAGGCCGAAGTAAGGCGAGTCCAGAAACGATCGGATCTGAAGGAAGCAAGACAGTGCACTTGATTGTATTTAGAATTATGTTCAACCTAAAACTTTCTCGAGAATAGTAAGTCGCAATGAAGTTATAGATAGGAAAAGGACTTTACTATTTTTCTTGACTTCAGTGTGCAGGAAAAATAAAGACCACATAATGATGGTGAATGACCGAGGCTACCAAAGCTCTGACATCCCCTAAGGTGGCTTGTGTCGATGTTCCAAACATTGATAATGAGCGTCTCTGGAGCTACTCAGCTCCGGTAAAGCCACGGGGTCAACCTTCAACGTGAACATAAGATGGTGGGAAGACTCTACCATGGAGTCTGCTGTCGACACACCGCGTGTTGACATAGGTCACTGCCGGAGCTACCAAGCTCCGACACCCCAGAGGACTAACTATTGATGCTCTACACGTTGATGGAGACTGCTGCCGGAGCTACTGAGCTCCGACGATTGTCAATGCCGGAGCCACTAAGCTCCGACAACCTCAAGGGGCCTTCACTATCGAAGACTTTGGACCTACGCTCTACAAGTTCAAAGCACGCAAGTCTTCAACAACTGTTACATCCTCTTGGTACATGTTCACAATCAAATTGTGTACATCTACCAGGGGGCCAAGTGGGGCAAAGGTGTTGAAGACAAAAAATGAAATTCACAAAAAACTTGGATTTCATTCATCTGGAGACAAGAGATTACAAAGTTGGAGAAAAAGAAGAGAGAATACAAGCGGGAGCTACAAAGATATGGTCCTAGACCCTATGGAAGAATGAGGCGACCTTCTGGGCAACCTCTGATATGCTGGCTTGGGCAGCTTCTCCCTCTCCATTGATGGGGCCTTCAAGCACCGGGTCCAGGGGGAATTGAGAGTCCCGATTTGTTTAGCACGTCAGCACGAATTCTGCGACGTTCTTTGCCAGGGATTGTCCCTCGGTTTCCAGCTGGTCCGCAATGACATCACCCATGTTGGTGAGCTTGTTGTCTGCCGAACTCAACGCTTGCAACGCCTGGTCCAGCTCCGGCTCTGGATCATCCGGACGCACGGGACTAAAACCCTTTGGCATCAGCGCGTCGTTGGCTTTGCCCAGGAAGTCCCAAACATGTTGGGACTCTGCACCCCTTGTGCCTCGCATCTCCTCCAAGGATCATCTGGCCGCCGCAAGATCCGAATCTTCCGGGCAAGACGCTCTACCTCTTTGGAGTTCTGCTGAATCTTTTTAGCAACCTGCATTTAGAGTTTGCTGAGGTCTTCCTCCCAGAAGTGGATCTCATTCTGGCGATTAACCAGGTCCTTCTCTCGGCCCCGCACCTTCTTCTCCTAGGCAGCAACGTCATTCTCCCTCTTGTGGAGGTCCTGTCCTTGCTGCCAGGCCTTGTTCTCCTCTTTCTCACAGCGCTCATCCAACTTCTTGGTGCGCTCCGCGAGAATCTTGTCACCCAGAGTTAGCCTCTGACTAAGCTCTTCCTCCCTCTTCACGAGGTCATCCCGCAGCTCCAGGAGTTTTTGCTCTTCATCCTCGAGCTTTTTCTCCCGCTCCTCAAGCACCTCCCGGCGCTTGACGAGGCTGTCGTGGATGGCGCTGAGCTTCTCCCCGCGATCATTCGCTGTGTTATTAGCAGCTACGGCCTGTTCGTGGATGGCCCGAGACTGGTTGTCGAGGGATCGCACCATGCTTTCCCTCTCGTCCAGCAGCTTACCAAAGTACTCTAACCGGACCTTCTCCTTCTTCACCCACTCCTTGTCGTCAGCCAACCTCGACTGCGCTAGCTTGGTCTCGAATTGGAGCCGATTGTGCCACCTCCTAAGAGTTTGGCGCTCCTCCTCGAGAGCCTTGCTGTCGTGGTAGAAAGCCAGCTGGACCTAACGAAGACTGGAGCAGGCGTTGTCAATAGACAATGACAGAGGGATTGGGTCCAAACCTGCCGGGGTCCTCTCCGCTGGCTCCAGCGGGTTCTCCGTGACAAAAATCGGGTCCCACTCTACAAGAGTGGTCCCCTGGGTGTCCACAGCACTAGGGCTATCCTCTGGGATAGCCTCGGCCATCGTCGAGGAAGGTCCTGCTATAGAAGTTTTGACCTCCAGAGTTGGCTTCGAAGGTCGCGCCAGGTCATCAACAACTGGCCCCTCAGGCGGGGGGCCGACAGCTTCTTCTAGGCACCCTGGCTCAAGCGCGGGCATCTCCCGGACCACCACCTCCGGAACAGGTGTTGAAGGTTCGATCGGAGATGAAGCTACTTCCAGCTCTGATGTTGGTGCCTCCTCCACCGCCAGCTCAGGCGTTGACGCTTCGACCATCATGGGCTCGGGCGCCGGCACCTCTGTAGCGACTGGCTCAGGCGCCGGAACTTCTCCGATGACCGGCTCTACCGCTGGAACTTCTGCAGCAACCATCTCTACCGCCAGGACTTCTTCGACCACTGGCTCTACCGCGGGGGCCTCATCAACCACCAGCTCCATCGCCGGGGCTTCAACAACATCCGGCTCTAGGGCCGGAATCGCAGCTACCTCCGGCTCTGAGGTCGGAGCATCCACCATTTTAGCATCCAAACCCGGAGCTTCAACCTCCGGGGCTGGTGCCGCTGGTACATCTTCATTCCCGTGATCCGGCGCTACCACGGGAGCTTCTGGGGATTAGTCAAGGTCCAGGACCATGACAGCCGGCGCCGGAGCTGTCGCAGCCTCGGCCACTTCTTGAGGCGGCATTGGGATTAGAGCCGGAGCCTGTGCCTGCATAGCTTCAGCTGCTGTAACAGCAACCGGAGCTTCAGCCCCTTTCTTGGGCACCCTGTGGATGAAGGACAAAGACACTCAAAACACAGTTACAACACAAAACAACTAACTGAGATAAAAAACAAAATTTACCTCGGAAGGCTTCCGCTCCAGCTAGCGCGGAACCTCTTCCCCGGACGCTCAGGGCCGGACCCTGTCGCCACTGGCATGTCAGCTCTAGAAGGTTCCCCGAAGCTTGCCGCTGCCATCGGCGTCACTTTGGTCGAGGCCCCTCTCGATCGGGAAGAACCTCCGGACCCAGAGCCTTCAGCTGGCCCTAGTACTGTAGCCACACGACCGAAACTAGCACCCCGAGAAGATGCCGATGCTGGAGTAGTTGCCGCCGTTGAAGACTTTCCTCTCCGGGTAGAAGGAGCTGCTGCGGAAGGAACAGACGTGACGGACATCCTGTCAGAGTGCTTCAACTTCCTTTTACACCTCGAAGGCTCGGCCAACTCTTTGCCCTTGCCCACGACTTCAACTCTCTGTTCCGGAATGGAGGGGGACCACCCTCAGAAGCTCCGGAGATCACCAACTCGATGGTCGAACGCCTCTCAATTACACTGAGGTCATCAAGCGCCGGCATCTTTCGCCGGAGCTCCCTGCTGAACTCTGCCACCATGTTCAAAGGAAGGAAAGCCACCGATGGAGACAAGTCATCACCTTCAACGTCGATGCCGTGCTGGAACTTCTTGAGGTAAAACTCCAAGGCTGCGCCATCCAGGTTGGATTTCAAACTGGTCTCGATCCGGTCGTCGTCTGTCACGCTGTTGAGGGCCTAAGCGAGCTTCTCCCTCTTCTTCAGCGGAGCCCACCTGTTGATCAGGAAGTTGCAAAATACCGCCTGGGGAGTCACCCCTCCTTCCACACATTGGCGGATCCTAGTCAGAGCAGGATTGGTGCATCCGATAACACTGGAACTTCGCTCCAAGCTTCAGTGTCGATGTTGGGGAGGCTTTTGGACAGCTCCAGCTTCTCATGCTCCTCCACCCTGATGACGATCCAATCTTTCTTCTAGTCGTCCCACTGCTCAGAAGGGAACGACCACAAGTACTTGTATGGGCACTTCTTGCGCTTCACAAAACAATAGAAGCCAAGATACTCGTCACTCTTGCCGGTGGTGTGGATGGTAAAGAAGGTGCAGAAGAGCTCGACGCAGGGGGGAATGCCCACCCACATCTCGCAAAAGTGGATAAAGATCGACACAAAAGAATGGAGTGGGGGCCAAGGTGGTACAACTACAAACCATAGAAGTCTAGCAGCATCAAGAAAAAAGTGGAGAAAGGTGGGATCAGTCCCACCATGGCGTACGCGGAGAAGTACTACATGTCACCAGCGTGTTCCTTCTCGAACGGAAGCTTGCCGGCGCGAACCTGGTGGTTGAAGAAGTCACTGGACCACCCCATGAGGGCCTGAACCTTCTTCAAATCACCGTCAGTCTTCAGTCGGCTCTTGCGGAGACCTAACTCCATCGCAGCACAGCGGGGCGAGAGATGAAAAGCAAGCGAAAGTTTGGAGGATTTGAGCGCAAGTTCAAATGAAGGCGTAAAGAATCCCCAAACAGTGCGCGCTTTCCTTCTTAAGTAAGCCCCCACAACGCTTGGATGGAAACCGCAAAGGAACCGACGATACAATTCAAAAATGTCACCCTGCCAATGACAAGGGGGCCGGGGCCACCCCGACGATCGAGTCGAGGTCCTTACCCTAGGCGAACGGTTGTCATCATGAAAGGCGGGAAGCCCGAGGGCGGCGGCCTGACATGGCGTGCGGAACCGATACAGTTTTCATATCGGGAACCGACAACCTTCAATTGCGTGAGATCCGCATGCTCAGATCTCACCTGCCGCATCTTGGATATGCCACACGGCGTTGGTTTAAATGCGAAGTACCACCAACGGCACATCTGAAGACCCTTGAAGACATGGCTCAAAAACCGAAGGATGGACCCACCTCCGGCAGAACGACTTCATCCAAAAGGTCTTTCCTAGAGGTGGGCCCAGGGGGCCACTGTCGGTACCCTGCGTACGGTATACCCCTTGGGACTATAAAAAGACCAAAAGAACTTCACCTGTCTGAGTTGAAGACCTGCGAAGGCCCCACGTGTCATACGGGACCGGACCTGCCTCCCATCTATGGTTAGTCCTGGTGTTGCCACGTGTATACATCCGCTGGACCTACATCCCACACATGGGATAGCTCCGGGCTAAACACTTGTGCGGAACCCCCAGACCTAACCCCCAACAGAGGCATGCTCTGGTACCGACACGTGTACATCTACGCCGGACCTACCCGTCCCAGACCGAAAGCTTCGATGATGCCACGTGTCCAACCGCCGGACCTTCAGCCTCAACAATCAGACTGGTGGACCCCCAACGGTTCGGACCTTCAAGGGGCAATCAAAGACTTCAAGAACCGATTAAGTTTCATTAATACTATATTAATGACACACTATAGGAAGGCTCTTAATACCAGTAACGGCACTGTCAAGGCCCATTACCACGCTATTAAGGGTAATTAATCTCATTAATTATGTATTAAGCATCAGTAACTGCCAGGGCCACATGTTGGGCCAGGCTAACTGTGTAACGACCATCCTTGTACTATAAAAGGACTGGTCGACGATACACAGAGGGGGCTTTTTCGAACTCGGAGACCTCTCCCATACTCAACTTAGACACCCAATACAAACAACTATACACCCCGTGGAGTAGGGTATTACGCTCAGGCGGCCCGAACCACGTAAATCCTTGTGTCTATTTCCCATCGTCTTTTGAATCTCTGCGCTCCCAATACCGAACTACAAACTCCGCGGGCTACCAACGGTAGTACCGGGAGAATTGCCAGATCTACACTCTGACAGATTGCTTTCGACTAACTCATGGAGGCAAAATATCTTAGTTCAATTGTCACATACGCTGGCTGCCTTCGAATCACATATTTAGGCAACAGAGGCATGTCTTTAGAAAGAACACCGTTGTCACTAAAGGACCACCAAAACGTCTCAACGGGTCCTAAATTTCTGATATATTTGATAAACTGGTGCTAGATGAAGGTCATCCTGGATATTTTGTAGGTTATGGAGAGGAACACAATTGGACTAACATATGTGGACTTTTGGAGCTACCGTATGTGAAGTCATTGATTCTAATGCACAACATTGATGTGATGCATCAGGAGCGTAACATGAGTGAAAGTATCATAAGCACTTGCATGGATATGCCTGGCAAAACAAAAGACAATTACAAAGCTAGACTAGATTTGGTAGACATTTGTCACCGTCCAACTCTTGAAATCTCTTAAAGTGGTGGGAAGCCACATGCTTCTTTCTGTCTTCGATCTAAAGAAAAGAAAGAAGTCACAAAATGGATGAAAACTTTGAAATTCCCAGATGGTTACGTAGCTAGCCCGAAACGAGTCATGAATGTGAACACAGGAAACCTCACTGGGTTGAAGAGTCATGATTATCACATTATAATAGAAAGACTCTTACCTATTATGTGTCGTGGCTATCTAGATGATGCGGTGTGGAAGGTTTTCGCCGAGCTCAGCTATTTCTATAAACAACTTTGTGCTAAAGAAATCAAGATAGGGATGATGAATAAGTTAGAGAAGGAGATACCTATACTTTTATGTAAGATGTAAATTTTTTTTACACCGAGTTTCTTCAATCCAATGCAACATCTGCTTATCCATCTTCCATTTGATGGTAAAGTTGGCGGTCCTGTGCAATACTGGTGGATGTATCACATTTAAAGAGCGCTACAATATCTGAAACCAATGGTTGGCAACAGGGCAAGGGTGGAAGGGTGCATCGCTGAAGCATATGCTCTTAAGGAAGTAGGATACCTTTCAAGTGTCTACTTTGTAGAAGAAAACAATATCAATACTTCGGCGATGTGGTACAATGTGGACGAAGCACCCCCTTTAAGCGACCTCTCTATTTTTCAAATGAGAGACACTACCGTTGGTAGCTACACGACCTACGTGCTATCCGAACGTGACAGAACTGTTGCTTTACACTACATGTATGCAAATATAGAAGGCATGCAGGAATACTTCGAATAAGTGTTTGTCCTACATTTATACTAATCGACATATTTTGCTACACATGTATTCTAAATGATATTTTTCACGTTCAGCAAGTTCCATAGACAATGTTGGCCACATAGGCATCAACCTACGGCCAAAAAGTAGAAGGGATGCGAAAAGAAGGAATAAATGGAGGGTCGGGTTTCCTATCCTAGTTTTGAGATTATGTAATACTCTCTCGTCTTCTATATATTATAATTTACTATTATTAAAGAAGTGTTATTTTAACTTATGATCATTTTTGACAGTGTCGGACTCACAATGTCCATGAAGATTTGCGGCAGCTATCTTATGGGTTGGTGAATGTTATAAGCTATGGTCGATATGACGTAAATGGCTTTCGATTCCATACAACTCATTTTGAAGCTTTTCGTCTTCTCGCGGCAACATTAAATTCCGGTGTTGTGACGAGAGCAATTGACACTCAAGAGAATTTAACCGATTATTATGGTATCATTAACAAAATCCTTGAATTTACTTTTATCGGAAATAAGACCCTTCGAGTTGTCTTCTTTGACTGTGACTGGTTTGATCGCACTCATGGAACTCGAGAAAACCAATTTTTAATGGTGGAAGTGAAACATAAGGACCGACTACGAGGTCACGATACATTTGTTCTTGCACATCAAGTGGAATAAGTGTATTATCTACCTTTTCCATGCAAGAAGCTCAATGCTTGATGGGTGGTATATAAGGTGAATCCTTGTGAGCGGTTATATACTCCTGGGGATGATGGTTACCATGATAGCGAAGACGTTGAATAAGTGTACCAAGAAGAAGAGTTGCGAAACACTTTTATCATCGAGCTTGGTGCAGGACTCGATCAATTAGTTGGAGATGTTGAAGATGTAGAGCCAGATGATATGCGAAAACAGAAATTAGAATAGGCCACGATGGAAGATCGTTGGGCTGGTTTAAGGAGTAGGGCACATGATAATGATGTTGATGAATTTTGAAAGTGATTACAAGTAATATTTTCTTGAAGATAGTAACATGAATTTTGTATATCTTATTTGCATATTTACTGATTATCTATTAAACAGGATGGCACCAAAGAAGGGTAAGAAGGTGCCGCTTATGAGGGAGTTCTACCACTCTAGACTGAGGACGCTTTCGCTGGTGCCTCGTCGACCGGGAGCTGGTGCTCTCAGCTGCTGGGGCATGTTTTGAGTAGCTCTAGAGCTTCGTCACAGGTAAATTTTACTCATTTTGACAAATTCTTCAAATTCAAATTACAACTAAACTTACTTATGAATCATTTGAATGTTGTAGTCCTCACCGACTGACTCAGAGGCTATGACACTAGTTGAGCTTTGCTACCCTTCGGTGAGCCAGTCCTCGGCCAGCGAGCCCTCGGCTGGTGAGCCTTCTATTCCTGAGCCCTTTGACTCAGGTGGTGACGAGCCTTCTGGGTCACCTGACGTGGCGCCCCTGTAGGATTGAAGATCACGTGAAAATCTACCAGGGGGGGGTGAATGGTGGATTAAAAGTCTTCCGTAGCGGAAACAATTAAATCCCAACCCCTTCAGTAGAAAAATGATCTGTTAAAGAAATTGTGTGTTATACTAATATTAAACGTGTTTTACCATGAAAAGAGTTATATATATCATAGAGAATAAAGTCACGAAGACGACACAACAAGAATCACTCAAATCCGTCGAGAGAAACTCAAGTTACGATCGAAAGATCAAACAAAGGTCAATCTGCTCTACCGAGTAAAAAACAGATCTGTAATACTGCAAATAAACTTGTGTAGATCAAAAAGCACAAATCCAATGACTGTAAAATTTTGACGGATGATAGATAATCAAGTTGTGAAGACAACCCAAAAATAATCGCGTCAATTGGATCTGTAAAACTTGAGTTATGATAAAACCACCGAAGAAAGGTAGTGCTGTGCAGAAAACTCGACGAGAAAAATTGTCTGGAACAAGTCGGACGAACAAGGCACAAATGTTCCTTTTAACTACGAATTTTATTCAATAGAACACAAGAGGAACAGCCCAAAAGTCATCTTCCACGAGCTCTGGCCTCACTTGCTTATATAACCAGCCCTTAGACCAACCCAATCTCAACTAGGACTCTAATCCTACTCAAATCATGAATCGAAACTTTCCATAAGTGCTTAGGACTCTTCTATACGCAGATAGAAGCAATCTTAAAACTTCAAAACACCTTAGAAATGTATACTACATTCCTAAAACAACTCAAATTCGTGACCCACATGAAATCCTATCATAACCAACTCAATACTTTCTATATTTGAGTCAAACACGACTCAGCCATAGCTTGAGTCTATAACCTAGTCGGTTGGACCTTTCCGACCAATTCTTTACGTCCACATCTCTTCATCACACCTCGGAACCATGTAGCCACGTCCATGCACTCCTTGCATACATGCAAACATCTTCCAACGACGTCCATGATACCTTCATATGCATTGTTCTTGATTCAAACATGCTGCGCAACCTCCCGATCAACTCAACCACAATTCCTCCCGAACTTGGTTGTTGAACCTCATCTTCTCCCTAAGATTAGTTCAATGGATCCCGTCACCAGCCATGTCTTGAATTCAAGCAACACCTAAACATGAATAAACAACTAATCCGTATGAGCCCAAGTCCGCGACTTGACTCAAGTTAGTTTCGAACACAACACCTTACATGAGCACCTCACATAAGCATGTTGCAAACCATATCAAAATGATATCAGCCATATCAACCTAAAACTTAGCAAATGAATACTAAGCAATCTTTCTAATAATGTAAAGCAAGTTCAAAACATTTCACAGTAAAAACAGGAACATTGCTATCAAGCTCTGAACCTTGCCAAAGCTAACCGGAGGGTGAGCCGGAGCTTACCAAAGCTAGTACAACCTAGCGCTGGAGCTTACCAAAGTTAGTACAACCTAGAAATGGAGCTTACCAAAGCTAGTACAACCTAGCGGCGGAGCTTACCAAAGCTAGTACAACCTAGCGTCAGAGCTTACCAAAGATGGTCGGAACTAGTCAACCTAAAAGTCGGAGCTAGAAAAACATGTCGGAGCTAACCAACATAAGGCGGACCTATCAAAACATATCGGAGCTTAACAAAGACATATCTGAGCTATCAAGACATGCCATAGCTAAAGACAAAGCTCACTCGAGCTACCCAAAAACATGTTGGACCTTGATAAAACAAGTCAGACCTATTGTCGGACCTTGCCGGAGCTCGGATCTAGAGTCAGACCTTGCTAAAAGGATGTTATGGCAGCATTCAAAACTTTTTTTGTCAAAACCGATGTATTCAACACACATATGTCTCGCAATCTCCTCTTTGATGAATGCATTGGCAACACCACTTAAAATCCGAACATTGGCTTATTGACATTAAAAGTTTTGGAAACGATTTCTCCCCCTCTACAAAACAAAAATAAAATGAGAAGAAAAATAAATTCTCCCCCTGAGAAGAATCAAAGAATCGTGCTAGAACAATTGTGAATATGAGCAATGTGTAATCAATTTCTTCCCCTTGCATACTTATCTTTAAAAATTCACATATTATCATATTATCTTTTATCTCTCCCCCTTTGACAATGTATTCAACAAGGTTCAAAAGAGAAATTTCAAATGTTATGAGCATATTATAACATATACATATAAACAAAGCTCATCCAAGTCATACTATCAAGTAACTTACATTATCACATCAATGAGATACATAAGGTAGTGTAAGCCATGCTAGAGATCAAATGTAATTTTCAATTTAAGCAAGTCATGATTTCACAAACTTAACTATTTCAAAACCTGAAAGCATGACACTAGTTGCTGCATTTTATTATTTTTCAAAGCAAAAATTTAAATCATATGATATTTGCAAGAGATTATATGCGCATATGCCTTATTCTAACCAACCAAGCCAAGCCTATGTCATTTGACAATCAGAAGCTTAAGGACATGGTTTTAGTCATACACAACTTCTTCTAAGTTCATGTCTAAGTGCAATGATAAGTCATCTCAAAAGAAGAAATGCGATGCATGCATATTTTCTTGAACTTTTCTCAATTTATATTTGCTCATAAAAACTCAACATGTGAATAGTTGATTGATTAATTTTTCATTATTAAAAGCACTTGTGAGCATGCAACAAGTTGAAAACAGCAAGAAAGTTTGACCATGACCAGATTTAGTGTAAGTAATTATTCCAATTACTAGACATGGCAAAAACTACAAAATGTATACCATGAGTAATGTAGAAAGAACTTTCAGTATGTAAAAGGAATCACAAAGTCATATATATATGAAATACTATGCTCATATTATTTTAGTTTCAGATTCACACATAGACTTCTCAAGTTTGAAAACTCCCCCTCAATTTAAGCCATGAGGATGCATAACCCCTATTTCACTATGAATGTAACAAAAACGAGTGAAATCCAAAGGTTTTGTAAAAATGTCAGCTAATTGTTTTTCGGTATCTACATGATGAAGCACAATGTTTTCTTTTTCAACATTATCACGCAAAAAGTGATACCTAATGTCAATGTGCTTAGTTCTAGAATGTTGCACAGGGTTTTTAGCAATGCAAATGGCACTAGTGTTATCACAAAATAGTGGAACACTATGTAGATCAACCCCATAGTCCTTAAGTGTTTGAACAATCTAAAGAATTTGTGAGCAAGCACTAGAAGCAGCTACATATTCAAATTCAGCCGTTGCTTGTGCAACTGAGTTTTGTTTTCTAGAGGACCAAGCACCAAGTGAATTACCAAGAAAATGACAAGCACCGGAAGTACTTCTCCTATCAATCCTACAAACCCCAAAATCAGCATCCGAAAAAGCTTTCAAAGTAACTGTTCAGGAAGAAGGAAGAAAAATACCAAATTCATGAGTTCCATGTAAGTACCTGAGAATCCTTTTGAGGGCTTGACGATGTGAAGCACGTGGGGAGGCTTGAAACCGTGCACCAAGACATACGCTGAATTGTATGTACGGTCTTGATGACATGAGGTACAAAAGTGATCCGATCATGCTTCTATATTCTTTTTGATCCACGGGTTCACCATCTTCATCAAGTTCAGGTGTTGTTGCTGTTCCCATTGGTGTCCGAAGAGGCTTGCTTTTGTCCATGTTGAAGCGCCTTAGGAGGTCTTTTGTATACTTCGTTTGATGCACAAAGGTACCCTCCTTGGTTTTCTTGATTTGCAGCCCCAAAAAGTACGTGAGTTCTCCCATCATACTCATCTCAAATTCTGAACTCATCATAGCTGAAAAACTGGACCGTGTGACTCGTTCGTGCAAGCTTCTAATAATTTGTTGTGGAGGATTACTTTTGAGAACATGGAGGGGAGTGGACACTTCACAAGCTTATTCTTCTTCATGTTCATCACAAATCGATGAGCTTGTGACTTGAGGACGATCTGAACCAGCAATGGTGGTCGTCGGTGCTGGTTGTGAATCAAAATCAGGAGTTGGAACAATGTCATTAGCTGCTGAATTTTTGGGAAGAAGCACCTCTTCTTCCTCATCATCAACAAAAATATCCTCCCCCTGCGGATATGGATCTGGACCTGCAATAATTGAGATAGTACCTGGGCTAGCTTCATCAAAGGATACCTCACAAGTCTCTGCAATTTTGTTACTGTCAAGTAAAAGCACACAGTAGCCTCTAGTATGAGATGGATAACCAAGAAACATGCCATCAATGGATCTAGGTTAAAATTTATCAGGATTACCATGTTTCTTAACAAAGCATTTGCAACATAAGACCCAAAAGTGTGTAACACTAGGCCTATGTCCAAACTGGAGCTCATATGGTGTTTTACCTAGCTTAGCACGCAAGAAAACATGATTTGAGACATAACAAGCGGTTGCAATCGAATCAGCCCAAAATTTCCTAGGAGTTTGATATTCATCATGCATAGTCCTAGCCATATCAACTAAGGTTCTGTTCTTTCTTTCTACAACACCGTTTTGTTGAGGTACATATGGTGTAGAAAATTGATGATCTATTCCATTTTCAGCACAAATGTGATCAAAAGATTGATTTTTAAATTCAGTTCCTTTATCACTTCTAATTGCTCTTAAGGATCCTGGGTGATCAATTGATAATATAAGAAATAAATTTCTAAAGTGGCTAAAAGTTTCATTCTTAGATGCCATAAAATAAACCCAAGAGTATCTAGAATAATCATCAACCATAACAAGAACATACCATTTACCTCCAAAGGATTGAACACGTGAAGGTCCTACGGTGTCAAGGTGCAAAAGTTGACACAGTTCAGTTGTCATGATCATTGTGAGAGGAGTATGTGAACCTGCACCCATCTTAGCATGTCTACAAGAAGAACACACAATTTCTTTGTCCCCTTTAAGCTTAGGCAGCCCACGTATGCAATCAAGAGCACTAACACACGTGAGATGATCAAAGCCTACATGACCAAGTCTACGATGCCAAAAATATAAATCTTTGGAATCATTAGCAACTATACACCTATGATTAGAGGAAGACATTTCAAAATCAGCTTTAAAAACTCTTCCAAACTGTGACATGTTAAAAATAAGCTCACTATTTGAACCTACAACTTTGCAGCAGTTTTTATTGAAAATAATTTCCAGATTTTCATCTAGCAGTTGTAAAACAGAAAGCAAGTTGTATTTCAAATTTTTGACAAGTGCCACATCCTTCAAAGTGTTGTGATTATTTACTCTAACCGAACCCTTAGTAAATTATAGGAGTTGAAGAGTTATCGGCAAAAGTAACATTCTTTACACGTGATACAAAAGAGAGGGAGGAGAACCATTCTTTGTTACCGGTCATGTGGCGTGAGCAACCTGAATCCACAATCCAAATGTTCTCCTTCCTCAAGCGTGTAACCTACATAGAAGAACAATACATCGACGACTCAATACTGGGGTTAGTCAAAAGGCATTTAGGAATCCAGTTCTGAGTCACACGACGTCCAGCAGGGATAACACACGGAAGCTGAGACAAAGCAGCAGGTTTATGAGCCAAAGCTTGAGGATTTTTGTACCCAACTATTGACTTACGAGGTGTTGCATGTGTAGCATGAAAAACAATTGGTTTGGTTGCAAACTTTGTATGTTTTCGACTCATTACAGCAGGTTGCATGTTCCTATCATTCGGTTTAGCATGTGCAGCAAATTTTGCATGAAAGTTATGAGATCTAGCAATCATTTTTTCCTTTTTGTGTTGTTTAGCTAGTCTATAACAAAAATCTACGACATGACCATCTCTACCACAGTAGGTACAATGATGAGAAAACAACATTTTTATTTGACACCGAATGAGACAACACTCCTGTAGATTTGAAAACCACTTCTTTTTGTTTAGAAACTGTTTGAATCAAACCACATCCAAATGACTTTACAATTTTAGGTGGATGTGCCTTAGCATGAGCATGAGAATCAAAACCTAAACCAGTTTTATCATTGCAAGGCTTGGAAAAATTCAGCAGCAAGTTTAGGTTCTTATTGCCATTACAAAACCGATCTAATATCCCATGCATGTCATCAAGTTTTTCCTTTTAATTTGCAATTGGAACAAAATTTAACTTCATGAGAACGTAAAGCATTATTCAATATAGAAATTTCATTCATAGCATCTTGTAGTTTCTTATCAAGATCATCACAAGTAGAACAATGCAAATCAGTTTTAGAACAGCTAGCATCTTTCAAGTTTTTATCATTAAGTGCAGCAAGCTCTCTGTTCTTTTCTATTTCTAATTCTAGTTTATCAAGTGTGGAGGTGTGCGCACTTCTTAATGAGTACAATTGTTCATATATTAAATCACATGAGGAACAAGAATCATCACTAGGAATCAAGGATTTTAAACGATTAATTTCAGATTCTAGTGACTCAATTTTAACAGCATTGTCCCTAAGTTTTTTGTCCTTTTTCTTAACTATCACAGTGGCACGAGAAATAGCATCACACATTAATTCACAAGTAGGACATACCTCTTCATTGTCGCTGTTGTTTTCAGCCTCCTCCATACTTGATCTTGACTTGCCCGCCATGAAGCACAAGTTTGCCAAATCATCTTCATCTTCGTCACTTTCCAATGTCCACGTCGCTTGAGCCAAGTTCCTGGAGTGCGGAGATAAAACTGTTCACCGGTTGGTGACCTGTAAAGCCTTTCTTCTTCTCCTTCTTATCATTTGTTGAGGAGTGTTTCGTCCTTGATTGTTTTTCTTCTCAGGAAGTAGAACCTGAAAGGTTAGGACAATCTGTACTAAAGTGTCCTGTCTTACCACATTCGAAGCATCGTTGAGGTCCGAAGCTTCCTCTCCTTCTAGTTCTCATATTTTGCAATGCTTTTGAGAACCTAGTAGAGAGAAGTGCTAGCTCCTCCTCTGGAAACTCCTCAATCTGTTCAAGGATTAGAGAGGACAACAAAGCAAGTGTACCACAAGATGAAGATTGACCGGAGCTAGGCATGTCACGTTGTGAAACAAAAGCAATAGACTTGTTGGGGTTCTTACGTGATATTATGTCAATTTCATGAGTTTTTAACTTGGAATATAGCACATCTAAAGTAAGTGTACCCATGACAGTAGATTCATGAATGGATGTAACTTTCATCTCCCAAATTGACATGTCTAATATACTTAACAATTGCCTAGCATTTTCAGCATCTGAAAAATTAACATTGACGCTACGCAAGTTGCTGAGAATTTTATTAAAGCGAGCAAAGAGATCATCAATTGACTCACCGGGTTGCATCTCGAAGCGCATGTATTCTTTCTTGAACATGTCTTGTCTTACCTCCTTGATCATGTTGGATCCTTCGTGGTAGTCACAAAGTGCTTTCAACACATCGTATGCAGTTCGGAGGTGTGCAACACGGTCGAAGTCGCTTTGAGTTAATTCTTGTATGATCAAGTTTCGAGCCTTGTTGTTGTTGTCGACATATCTCAGATTTGTAGATGTAACTTGATCGTTTGACGGCACTTCGTAAGGCTTTTACACCTTCTCCCAAATTGCAAAGCCTTGCGCCTGGATGAAAGCCTCCATGCGTGCCTTCCAAACCTGAAAATCAATACCAGCAAACACACAAGGTTTGGCGGAGTATTTCTCCATGATGATTAGTCAAAAACACGTGCAAATCACAATGATTAGAGCACTGTGGCTCTGATACCAATTGTAGGATCGAAGATCATGTGAAAAGCTACCAGCGGGGGGGGGGGGGGGATGGTAGATTAAAAATCTTTCACAGCGGAAACAATTAAATCCCAACCCCTTCGGTAGAAAAACTATCTGTTAAAGAAATTGTGTGTGAGACTAATCTTAAACTTGTTTCACCATGAAAAAAGTTATAGATATCAAAGAGAATCAAGTCACGAAGATGACACAACAATAATCACTCAAATCCGTCGAGGAAACTCAAGTTATGATCGAAAGATCGAACAAAGGTCAATATGTTCTACCGAGTAAAAAACAGATCTGTAATACTGCAAAGAAACTCGTGTAGATCAAAAACTACAAATCCAATGACCGTGAAATTTTGAAAGATGTTAGATAATCAAGTTTTGAAAACAACCCAAAAAGAATCACGTCAATTGGATCTGTAAAAATTGAGTTATGGTAAAACAACCGAAGAAAGGTAGTGCTATGCAGAAAACTCGACGAGAAAAACTTGTCTAGAACAAGTCGGACGAACAAGGCACAAAAGTTCCTTTCAAGTACAAATTTTATTCAATATAACACATGAGGAACATCCCAAAAGTCATCTTCCACGAGCTCTGGCCTCCCTTGCTTATATAACTAGCCCTTAGGCCAACCCTATCTCAACTAGGACTCTAATCCTACTCAAATCACGAATCGAAACTTTCCATAACTGCTTAGGACTCTTCTATATGCATATAGAAGCAATCATAAGACTTCCAAACAACTTAAGAATGTATCCTACATTCCTAAAACAACTAAAATTCGTGACCCATACGAAATACTATCATAACCAACTCAAAACTTTCCATATTTGAGTCAAACATGATTCAGCCGCAGCTTGAGTCCATAACCTAGTCGGTTCGGCCTTTCCGACCAATTCTTTACGCCCATATCTCTTCATCACGACTCAGAACCATGTAGCCATGTCCATGCACTCCTTGCATACGTGCAAACATCTTCCAACGACGTCCATGATACCTTCATATGCATTGTTCTTGATTCAAACATGCTGTGCAACCTCCCGATCAACTCAACCACAATTCCTCCCGAACTTGTTTGTTGAACCTCATCTTCTCCTTAAGACTAGTTCAATGGATCCTGTCACTAGCCATGTCTTGAGCTCAAGCAACACCTGCACATGAATAAACAACCAATCCGTACGAGCTCAAGTCCGCGACTTGACTCAAGTTAGTTCCGAACACAACACCTTACGTAAGCACCTCACATAAGCATGTTGCAAACCATAGCAAAATGATATCAGCCATATCAATCAGAACACCCCAAAAACTTAGCAAATGAATACTAAGAAATCTTTCTAACAATGTAAAGCAAGTTCGAAACATTTCACAGTAAAAACAGGAACATTGCTATCAAGCTCCGAACCTTGCCAAAGCTAACCGGAGCTTGAGCTGGAGCTTATCAAAGCTAGTACAATCTAGCGCTGAAGCTTACCAAAGCTAGTACAACCTAGCAGCGGAGCTTACCAAAGCTGGTTGAAACTAGTCAACCCAAAAGCCGGAGCTAGAAAAACATGTCGGAGCTAACCAACATAAGTCGAACCTATCAAAACATATCGGAGCTTAACAAAGACATGCCGGAGCTATCAAAGACATGCTAGAGCTAAAGACAAAGCTCACCCGAGCTACCCAAAAACATGTTTGTCCTTGATAAAACAAGTCGGACCTATTGTCGGACCTTGCCGGAGCTCGGACCGAGAGTCAAACCTTGCTAAAAGGATGTTATGGCAGCATTCAAAACTTTTATTGTCAAAACCAATGTATTCAACACACATATGTCTCGCAATCTCCCCCTTGATGAATGCATTGGCAACACCAATTAAAATCCGAACATTGGCTTATTCACATTAAAGGTTTTGAAAATAATTTCTCTCCCTCTGTAAAATAAAAATAAAATGAGAAGAAAAACAAATTCTCTCCCTTAGAAGAATCAAAGAATTGTGACAAAACAATTGTGAATATGAGCAATGTGTAATCAATTTCTTCCCCTTGCATACTTATCTTTAAAAATTCACATATTATCATATTATCTATTATCTCTCTCCCTTTGACAATGTATTCAGCAAGGTTCAAAAGAGAAATTTCAAATGTTATGAGCATATTATAACATATACATATAAACAAAGCTCATCCAAGTCATACTATCAAGTAACTTACACTATCACAGCAATGAGATACATAAGGTAGTGTAAGCCATGCTAGAGATCAAATGTAATTTTCAATTTAAGCAAGTCATAATCTCACAAACTTAACTATTTCAAAACCTGAATGCATGACACTAGTTGTTACATTTTATTAATTTTCAAAGCACAAATTTAAATCATATGATATTTGCAAGAGATTATATGCGCATCTGCTTTATTCTAACCAACCAAGCCAAGCCTATGTCATTTGACAATCAGAAGCATAAGGACATGGTTTTAGTCATACAAAACTTCTTCTAAGTTCATATCTAAGTCCAATGATAAGTCATCTCAAAAGAAGAAGTGCGATGCATGCATATTCTCTTGATCTTTTCTCAATTTATATTTGTTCATAAAAACTCAACATGTGAATAGTTGATTGATTAATTTTTCATTATTAAAAGCACTTGTGAGCATGCAACAAGTTCAAAACAGCAAGAAAATTTGACCATGACCAGATTTAGTGTAAGTAATTATTCCAATTACTAGACATGGCAAAAACTACAAAATGTATAACACGAGTAATGTAGTAGAAACTTTCAGCATGTAAATAGAATCACAAAGTCATATATGTATGAAATACTATCCTCATATTATTTTAATTTCAGATTCACACATAGACTTCTCAAGTTTGAAAACTCCCCCTCAATTTAAGCCATGAGGATGCATAACCCCTATTTCACTACGAATGTAACAAAAACGAGTGAAATCTAAAGGTTTTGTAAAAATGTTAGCTAATTGTTGTTCAGTATCTACATGGTGAAGCACAATGTTTTCTTTTTCAACATTATCACCGAGAAAGTGATTCCTAATGTCAATGTGCTTAGTTCTAGAATGTTGCACGGGGTTTTTAGCAATGCCAGTGACACTAGTGTTATCACACAACAGTGGAACATTATGTAGATCAACCCCATAGTCCTTAAGTGTTTGAACAATCCAAAGAATTTGTGAGCAAGCACTAGCAGCAGCTACATATTCAGATTCAACCGTGGATTGTGCAACTGAGTTTTGTTTTCTAGAGGACCAAGCAACAAGTGAATTACCAAGAAAATGACAAGCACCAGAAGTACTTTTCCTATCAATCCTACAACCCCAAAATCAGCATCCGAAAAATCTTTCAAAGTAACGGTTGAGGAAGAAGGAAGAAAAATATCAAATTCTTGAGTTCCATGTAAGTACCTGAGAATCCTTTTGAGGGTTTGACAATGTGAAGCACGTGGGGAGGCTTGAAACCGTGCACAAAGACATACGCTGAATTGTATGTACGGTCTTGATGCCGTGAGGTACAAAAGTGATCCGATCATGCTTCTATATTCTTTTTGTTCCATGGGTTCACCATCTTTATCAAGTTCATGTGTTGTTGCTATTCCCATTGGTGTCCGAAGAAGCTTGCTTTTGTCCATGTTGAAGCGCCTTAGGAGGTCTTCTGTATACTTCGTTTGATGCACAAAGGTACCCTCCTTGGTTTGCTTGATTTGCAGCCCCAAAAAGTACGTGAGTTCTCCCATCCTACTCATCTCAAATTCTGAACTCATCATAGCTGAAAAACTGGACCGTGTGACTCGTTCGTGCAAGCTTCCAATAATTTGTTGTGGAGGATGACTTTTGAGAACACGGAGGGGAGTGGAAACTTCACAAGCTTCTTCTTCTTTATGTTCATCACACATTATTACTCTAGGGATCTTCGATGTATTAGTTACTTAAGTTCTCACACCCATTAGCCATCTTCTAAAATATATTGACGTTTTTTTTATGCAAATGACAGGTGCTCTTGCTTTTCATTAAAAATGGAGAAAATTAGAGAAAGTACATAACACGAACGTTGTTAACGGCAACCTCAGCTGCTGTAACCCAGCACACCACGAGCACTAACACACACTGACTTTCCAGACTGGAAAGAGGTTCACAACCAACAAGATAACCAACAGTGAGCATTGTGCCGCAACAATGAGACGCCTACTGCTATAACTCCTAGCTACTCACGAACAACAAACCATAGAGAGGAAGATGCGAGAGAGAAGAAGCTCCACCGCCATTAGTAGTTGAGAAGCAAACAATAAGCGACTAGTCGCCCCGCCCCGTCAGTAGGTCGAAATGGATTGAAATGGAACTCTAATAACGATCCCTCCAAGGAGAGAAATAACATAGAAGTACCGTCATCGCCCGTATAGGGAATTTGGACCTGATTTTCACCAGAAGGGAGCCAATAGAGACGATGGATAGTTGACAACATCCTCAAAGGATCGCGGCGCCCACAAGCGTCACTGTTGTCAGCCCAAACCATGTTCGGACTAGGCTTTCGTCTGTACCCACCGCCATACGCATCCATTTGACAACTACACAGAGACCACCGCCACACACACCGGCCACCTTGCAATGCGCCAACTAATTGAACATCTGCGCTGCACTCGCCGATGCCTTCACCGCGTCACAACAACCAATGCCATTCACTGCCCTTCCTTAAGAGATGTCACATCTTCCACACCGAATCTGCAACTTCTAGCTTGAGAGCCTCTGGTGTCGTACCAAACGCATCCTCCTCGCTGCACCAACCATCGTGGCCATAGGCCACTTCTATCACCGGTCACCGCAGTGGCAACCATGGATGCAGCTGGTCTAAACCAACGCGTTGTCTCCACCATCTATAGGTGCCAGCCTGTCAGCTCCACCTATCGGAGCGCACCGCATCTGCTGCCATCAGTAACAGCAAGACTTGCAGAAGAGACGTTGTCGCCACTGCAGAGGCAAGGGCGGGGACAAGTTGACATCTTATTTCTCATGCCATCACCGCCGCCTTTCTTCTCCACCTTCAATGAGACCCTCAGTGGCAATTGAGCACATATGGCGAGCTTATAGGTGGCCATATGTGTCGGGCCACATGGGCCGCCTCGAGGCCCGCAAAAACAGCACGACCCAAGCACAACACGGCCAAAAAAATGGGCTTGTGCCGGCCAGCGGCCAAGTGCGAGCTGTGCCTGGGCCTCGACCTCCGGCCCGTCGAGCTCGCAGGCACGTCCCGTTTAGGCCTGGCACGATCGGATGTCGGGCTGGCCCGACCCAACACGACCCATTTAGGACCGAATAATGATTTTTTTTTTCATTTTAATGTATTTTTAACTGAAACGGGCTGCGGGGCACGGCCCGACATGCATAAAATAAAGTTGGGCTGTGCCCGGGCCTTGACCTGCAGCCTGCGGGCTGGCCCGACATGGCCCGATTGTTTTCTGAGCCATACTGGGCTGAGGCTTCTAAGGCCCGAGCCCAGCCGGGCTCGAGCGGGGCCGGCCTGGCACGACCTGTTGGCCACCTATAGCCGAGCTCGAGCAGCCACCATGGCAACTGGCGGCCTGCAGCACCGCCCCGACCATGACCAGATTCATCTCGACCGTCCTTCACATGACCTCTGAAGATGACGCCATCCAGCCACCCTTTGCGGCTATGCTTGGTCACCGGGAGAGACCCGACCGCCGGTGCAAAAGCAGCTCAGTGACCGACAGCGAGCGCTACCAACTTTGAGCTCGAGGCAACAGATCCGTGCTATAGACCATCGAATCCACGCGCCTGTCCTCCAGATTCCGCGTGCCAACATCGACTTCTTCTGCCACTGCCTTCGTCTTCGTCCGCCATTGCCCGCCATCACCATCTTCAACCGCGCGTCGTCGTCGCCTTCTTCAGCGAGGTGGACCACCAAATCGAAGCAATGCGACCTCCTTCTTTCTTATGACTTGGCCTCCTTCTACCGCAAAACTTTGCTGCCTACATCCGCGAGGGGGAGGAGCTGGATCTTCGCCGCCACCATCATCGCACTCTCCGGACTTGATAGAAGTTTGCTCTAGCGGCGGCGAGGTGGGCTACAGTTGGGGAAGGGTTGGCGACAGCTAGGGTTGATACAGTTTCTTTGTGACGAAACGATTTGCCCAACCAAAAGTATATATTGACGTTTTAACAAGTTTCTATTTTTGAATATATTTCATGTAGCAATTAATTCATGTGAGTTTTTAATTTCCCATTCAACTTTAAAATTTTTAAGTTCACATTTTTACCTTCTTGTCCATCTCAAGTTCTGGGATTTGACACAAGAATAATTTAGGAACTCAACTAATTATCAAAAACATTAAACAACCAATATACAACTAAACTAATTAACAAAAACTAATTAATCCTAATTAAAATAAAAATGGGGGAGGGGTATAAAAACTTAATTAACATAATCTAATTAGCATAAACTAATTAACATAAAATAAACATTTAATATAAACTTAACTAATTTAACCTAATTAACTTAAACTAATCAACTAAACTAATTAAAATTAATATTCCCATCACAAATAATTAAAACCTAATCAGGAAAAAGAGCTGTCGGGTGGGGGTGGAGGTGCGCTGGCCGTCAGTGTAGAGGTGGGGAGGAGCGCTGGCATCGTGGGGAAGAGTGCGGCACCGCTGGGGGCGTCGAATGGCGGCGTTGTGGGTGGGGAGAGGCGCTGCGCCGTCAGGAGGCGGCCTTGTGCCGAGGGCGAGGGGAGAGGATGAGGCCGAAGGCGGGGGAGGGGGGGGCCACCGAACCTGGTGGCGTTGGGAGGCGGCGCAGCATCGCCGACGGCAACGTCTTGATAAGGCAGAGACGGTGGCTTCGTCGGGAGGTGGCATGCGTGAGGTAGGCGGCCGTGTGTGAGGGAGCGGGAGGAGAGAGGCGGGCCTTGCGGCCCAGGTATATCCACCCATTTACGACATCCCATTAACTTACAATAGTTTTTAGGTTGGTCGTCGTATGTTTTGTGTTAATTTACGGCGAGACATTATTTATGATTGCTTTATGGTTGGCCATCGTAAGTTATGATTTAATTTAGACATCCATTTTATTTACGATAGGTTTGGTCTTTGGATTGTTGTAAGTTTTGTAATTTACGAGGCCACCTGCGATCGTCTTAAATTGCTCTATTGATGATGGTCGCCCGTCGTAAATTAAATTAGCCATCGTAAATTGTCCAGTTTCCTAGTGTTAGCACCATTTAACATCGGTCCACTGCAGCAAAAATACTCCATGCAATTATTGTTATGACTCTCTCCAAAATTCTTTGAAAGAGAAGAAATGGCTATGAAAAAGAAAAAAGAGAGAAAAGTGAAATAAAGGCATGCTCTCACAAAAGATGAGTGTGAGAAAAAAAGAGAGAAAATAAACAGCCATGCCTCCTCATATAAAAAGAGAGAAAATCACAAAAATGAGTATCCTTAAAGTTCCACTCTCATTCCACCATATAAAACACAAATGCACATCTTGATCCGACTGTATGACTAGATTTTTGCTATGGCTCACACTTTTGACTTAGCAAAAATATGTGTTGCAAGTATGCCTATTTTCATTCTCGACCCTGAACTCCACACAAGCCATACTTAGAAGCAGGAATAAAAGGCACATCCTTGGTGTGGAAAGTTCATACACCTTGAGTGATTGAGCAAAAATCATTTGGGGACTTGAGTTTTATTTGCAAAATCTTTTGAAAACCTCCAAAATAAAGTGGAACTTAGAAATAAATTATGTGTGCCTTGTGAAACTGTTCTATCTCTCAACTACACAAGAGGGGAAGCCAAAAGCCCCATGAGGACTAATGCAAAGGGTGAGTAGGAATGGTTAATTTACTCAATTCTAGGTAGAATATTTTGTTGTGTGGTTGGTACTTCTGCAGAATAGAACATAGTAGAAACTAATGATCAACAACCTAAATCTTTCTTTGACGTGAATGCACATCCACGTTGCAAAGAAACACACTCCTAACCAATAAGACGTTGCAACGTGGCCTCCCACGGATTCAATGGCCCACTTGCCGATAGGTACATGCACGTTTTCACAAGGATTCTTCTAGAAGGTGAACAAGGGATCACAAGTCACTGTATGAGAGCGAGCAGCAGCCGAATGAAGGTGTCCCAGTTCAGTGAACTACCTCTTCGGCTGACTTGGGCAGTAATCCTCTCTAGTGTTTCCATGTGGTGGCTTGTGGTGGCTTTCTTGTCATGGGAGTAAGTGACTCGCATGATTTTAGCGTGCAAAACCACCTTAGTGAGTGTATAAACAGGGGAAGGTGCTTCACTCTCTCACGCGCACACACACTTAGAAGCAGTCACTCTCTTGTATAAAAAGTCTATCAGGTCTTGGTGGAGTAGTCTTAGGGGAGGAGCCTCTCTAGTTCCCAAGTCCATTTTGGTGAAGGTATGGCTGATGTATCTTTTTCTTTATTGGTGACTTTATTCTTATTAATGATATTAGCCTTTTAATATACTTGTATTTGAATGAACCCTTTCTTCTTTGATGGTGGATTGCATATATGTGGTATGATGAGATGCTGCTATAATAGTGTAGTATTCCTACTATGCTATCATTATTATCATACACCTCCACTACAGTCTTATTAATGTAGAGTGTGATCATGCCTGTGTAGAGTAGTTAGGGTTTATGTTACAGCATGAATTTGGTGTTCACAAGATTGCTCTGGCTTGTATATTTCTAGGGGACCTATGTACTACTTATGCAAACATGGTGTTTGGATAGTCTAGGTAGCATTGATTACCCCATAGTCCACGAATTGTAGAGGTAGATGGTAGATGGTGACAAACCTATCCATCCATTTTAATCCTCCATGCTCGGCTATGGTGTAGGCTCTTGGTGGGAGTTGCCTGACAGGTCAGGGGTAAACCCGTGCCCAGTGTTTTGTAAGAATAACTCATAGGTATCCAATACATAGCATGTGTGTATGTATACTAGTAGGCTATACACATGTAGATGAAAAGCACAGTAGGAACAATTAACTTTCTAGACTAATTCCCACTAGGCTTAGGATATCTTAATAGAGTAGATGCTTCAGTGTGTCACACTACTCCACATTATCAACTTACCCCTGTCATGATAATTACTCAATGTTATATCCCTTGATTATAAGAATAATGATATCTATCGGTCTTTGGAACCGGCAGATCTCCCGACACAACTTTTGGTAGATCGAGGAGTAGTAGTTCGGTAATGGGCGCACAAAGATTCAAGAAGGTGAAAGAAACGTGTACACGGGGATTTACGTGGTTCGGGCCACCTGAGCATAATACCCTACTCCATGGGGTGTGTTGGTGATGTATTAAGCTTGTGCGTCTAGAAGAAGCTCCAGAAGAAGAAGCTCGTCTAGCTCAAGGTGTTCAGCAGTGGTCTGGACCCGTCCTTTGTGTATCGTCGACCAGTCCTTTTATAGTACAAGGACTGATTGTTACAATGTTAGCCTGGCCTAACAGGTGGCCCCAGCGGTTACACATGCTTGATACACAATAAATGGGGTCAATTACCCATAATAGCCTGGTAACGGACCTTAATAGTGCCGTTACTAGTATTAAGGGCCATCCGATCGTGTGTCATTAATATGGTATAAATGAAACTTAATCGGGTCTTGGAGTTTTTGATTGATCCTTGAAGGTCCGGAGCCATTGGAGGGTCCACCAGCCTGATAGTTGAAGTTGATGGTCCGGCGGTTGCCATGTGGCAGCTCCGGAGCTCACCTTTGTGTACGGATAGGTCCGGTGCTGTTGGACATGTGTCAGTACCAGAGCTTCCCTCTGTCTGGGGTTAGGTCCGGGGGTGCCATATTGGTATTCTGACCGGAGCTTCCCAGGTGTGGGTGATAGCTCCGGTCTTGTGATACATGTGGCGGCCCTGGGACTAACCATGTCGGGGAAGTAGGTCCGGCTACACCTGACATGTGGGGCCTTCGGAGGCCTTCAAATCTGGTAGATAGGGCTTCCTTGTGATCTTTGCGATCCTAAGGGGTATCTGGTACGGAGGGTACCAATAGTGGCCCCCTGGACTCACCCCCGGGAGAGACCTTTTGGATGAGGTCATTTTGCCGGAGGTGGGTCCATTCTTCAGTTTTTGAGTCGTGTCTTCAAGAGTCTTTGGTTGTGTCGTTGGCGGTAGTTCACAGTTAAACTTCCGCCGAGTGGCGTATCTTGAAGGCGGCAGATGAGATCTCAGCGTGCGGATCTCACGAAATTGAAGGTCGCCGGTTCCTGATACGAAAATCGTATTGGTTCCGCGCGCCCTGTCAGGCCGCCGACTTCAGGTTTCCCGCCTTTCATGATGACAACCGTTCGCCTGGGGTAAGAACCTCGACTTGATCGTCGGGTTGGCCCCGGGCCCCCTTGTCATTGGCGGGGTGAAATCTTTGACTGGTATCATCGGCTCCTCTGCGGTTGGCTTACTTAAGAAGGAAAGCACGCACCGTTTGGGGTTCTTTACACCTTTAAATCGATCTTGCGCTCAAACCTTTCAAAATTTTGCTTGCCTTTCCTCTCTTGCCTCGCTGTGCCGCAATGGAGTTGGGTCTCCGCCAGAGCCGACTGAAGACCGATGACGATTTGAAGAAGGTCCGGGCCCTCATGGGATGGTCCCCTGACTTCTTCAACCACCTGGTCCGCGTCGGCAAGCTTCCGTTCGAGAAGGAACATGCCGGCGACATGGTGTACTTCTCCGCGCCATGGTGGGACTGATCCCACATTTCTCCTCCTTCTTCTTGATGCTGCTAGACTTCTATGGTCTGCAGCTTTACCACCTTGGCCCCCACTCCATTCTGCTGGTGTCCATATTTGTCCGCTTCAGCGAGATGTGGGTGGGCATTCCCCCCTGCATTGAGCTCTTCCGCACCTTCTTCACTGTCCAGACCACAGGTCGGAGCGACGAGTACCTTGGCTTCTACTATTTTATGAAGTGCAAGAAGTGCCCATACAAGTACGTGTGATCATTCCCTTCTGGGAAGTGGGACGACTGGAAGAAGGACTGGATTGTAATCAGGGTGGAGGAGCACGAGAAGCTGGAGCTGTCGGAAGGCCTACCCAACATCGACACTGCAGTTTGGAGTGAAGCTCCAGTGCTGTCGGATGCCTTCGATTCCACTCTGACCAGGATCTGCCTGTGTGTGGAAGGAGGGGTGACTCCCCAGGCGGTGTTTTGCAACTTCCTGACCAACAGGTGGGCTCCGTTGAAGAGGATGGAGAAGTTGGCTTGGGCCCTCAATAGTATGCTGGACGACGACCGGATCGTGACCGGTTTGAAGTCCAACATGGAGGGTGCAACTTTGGAGTTCCACCTGAAGAAATTCCAGCACGGCATCCATGTTGAGGGCGACGACTTGGCTCCGCCGCCAACTTTCCTCCCACTGAACATGGAGGCAGCATTCAGTAGGGAGCTCCAACGGACGATGTCGGTGCTCGACGACCTTGGTGTCATTGAGAGGCGCTCGACCACCGGGTTGGCGATCTCCAAAGCTCTGGAAGGTGGCTCCGTTCCCGCCCCTAAGCCAAGAACTGAAGTAGTCGGCAAGGGCAATAAATTGGCCGAGCCCTCGAGCCGTAAGAGGAAGCATGCCTACAGAAGGGTCAGGCATACTTCTACCGCAGCGTCTCCTTCTGCCCAGAGGGGAAGGTCTACAATGACGGCGTCTACTCCAGTTGTGACATCTTCTCGGGGTGCTAGCTCCGGCCAAGTGACTCCGGTCCTAGGACCAGCTGAGGGCTCCGGGTCCAGGGGTCCTTCTCGGTCGAGGGGGGCCTCGACCAGAGCAACGCCGGCAGCAGCAGTGAGCTCCGGGGGGCCTCCGGGACTACCACGCCAGTGTCGGCTGGGGCCAGTCCGGAGCGTCCAAAGAAAAGGTTCTGCGGGAACTGGTGCGGAAGCCTTCCGAGGTAAATTTTGATTTTTTACCTCAGTCAGTTGTTTTATTGTTAAATGTATTTTGAGTCTTTTCGTCCTTCATCCACAGTGTGCCCAAGAAAAGGGCTGAAGCTATGGCCCCTGCAGCAGTAGTTGAGGCTGTGCAGGCTAAAGCTCCGGCTCCGATTCCAGCGCCGCCCCAAGAGGTGGCAGAGGTTGTGGCAGCCCCGACGCCGACTGTCGTGGTTTTGGATGACTCATACCTAGAAGCTCCCATGGTAGCACCGGACCACGGGACTGAAGATGTACCAGCAGCACCCACCTCGGAGGTTGAAGCTCCGGGCATGGATGCTGTGATGTTGGACGCTCCAGCCGCAGAGCCAGAGGAAGCTGCGATTCCGGCCCTAGAGCCGGATGTTGTTGAAGCCCCGGCAGTTGAGCCAGTGGTTGAGGAGGTCCCGGCGGTAGAGACGGGTGTTTATGAAGCTCCGGCACTTGAGCCGATCGTCGAGGAAGCTCCGGCGGCAGAGCCGGTTGCTACAAAAGTTCTGGCTGTGGAGCCGGTTGTTGAAGAGGTTCCGGCGTTCGAGCCAGTTGCTGCGGAGGTGTCGGTGCCTGAAACTATGGCGGTCGAAGCGCCAGCACCAGAGCCTATGAAGGCTGCAGCGCCAGCACCTGAGCCAGAGGCGGATGAAGCGCCTGCGCCGGAACCAAAAGTGGTTTCTGCTCCGACCGGACCTTCAACACCCGCTCCGGAAGCAGTGATCCCAGAGGTGTCCGTTGACGAGCCAGAGTGCCGGGATGAAGCTGCTGGCCCCCCGCCGGAGGGACCAATTGTTGATGACCTGGCGGCTGGGCCTTCGGAACCATTTCTGGAGGTTGGTACTTATGCTGCAAGCACTTCCTCGGCGGTGGCCGAGGCTATCCTGGAGGATGTCCCTAGTGTCGTGGAAGCTCAGGGTACCGCTCTCGTAGAGTGGGATCCAATTTTTTTTGCTAAAGAACCGCTGGAGCCAATGGAGAGGACCCCAGCAGGTCCGGACCCGATCCCCCTATTGTTGTCTATCGACAATGCCTGCTCCAGTCTTCGCCAGGTGCAGCTGGCCTTCTACCACGACAGCAAGGCCCTCGAGGAGGAGCGCCAAACCCTTAGGAGGTGGCGCAACTGACTCCATTTTGAGACCAAGCTGGCACAGTCGAGGCTGGCTGACGACAAGGAGTGGGTGCAAAGGGAGAAGGTCCACCTGGAGTACTGAGGAAAGTTGTTGGATGAGAGGGAAAGCATGACGCGGACCCTCAACAACCAATCTTGGGCCATATATGATCAGGCCAAGGCTGCCAATAGTGCAGCTGATGAACGCTAGGAAAGGCTCTCCGCCATCCACGATAGTCTCGTCAAGCGCTGGGAGGCTCTTGGAGCTCAGGAGAGATGGCTCGAAGATGAAGAGTAGAAATTCTGGAGCTGCGGGACGACCTCGTGAAGAGGGAGGAGGAGCTTGTCCAAAAGACAGCTGTGGCTGACAAGAGCCTCGAAGAACGTACCAAGAAATTGGATGAGCGTTGCAAGGAGGAGGAGCAGAAGGCCTGGGAGCGAGGGCAAGAACTCTACAAGAAGGAAAATGCCATCGCCGCCCGGGAGAAGAAAGTGCGTGGCCAGGAGAAAGATCTGGTCAACTGTCGGAACGAGATCCACCTCCGGGAGGAAGAGCTCAACAAGATCGAAAGGCAAGTTGCTGAAATGATTCAGCAGAATGCCAAAGAGGTGGAGCGTCTTGCTCGGGAGAGCTCGGAGCTGGTGGCGGCCAAAAGATCCTTGGCGGAGATGCATGGTGCAAGGGCTGTGGAGTCCCAACAAGTTTGGGACTTCCTGGGCAAGGCCAACGACGCACTGACGCCAATGGGCTTCAGTCCCGTGCATCTGGGTGATCCGGAGCCGGAGCTGGACCAGGCGTTGGAGGCGCTGGGTTCAGCAGGCAACAAGGTCTCCAAGGTGGGTGATGTCAACGCGAATCAATTGGAAATGGAGGGTCAGTCCCTGGCGAAGAACGTCGCAGAATACGTGTTGACGTGCTACACCAGCCGGGGCCCTCAATTCCCTTTGGACCCTGTGCTTGAAGGTCCCATCGAAGGAGAGGGTGAAGTCGCCCGAGCCAAGGTGTCGGAGGTGGCCCAGAAGATCGCCCAGTTCTTCCATAGGGTCTAGGATCGTCTCCCTGTAGCTCCCGCTTATACTTTCTCTTCTTCTTCTCCAATTTTGTAATCTCTTGTCTCCAGATGAATGAAATCCAAATTTTTGTGAATTCGAATTTCATTTTTTGTCTTCAACACCTTTGTCTCGCTTGGCCCCCTGGTAGATGTACACAATTTGATTGTGAACATGTACCAAGAGCATGTACTAGTTGTTGAAGACTTGCGTGCTTTGAACTTGTAGAATGTAGGTCCGAAGTCTTCGATAGTGTAGGCCCCTTGAGGCTGTTGGAGCTTAGTGGCTCCGGCATTGACCATCGCCAGATCTTAGTAGCTCCTGAGCATCGATGGTTAGTCCTCTGGGGTGTCGGAGCTTTGGCAGCTCCGGCAGTGACCTCCGTCAACACGTGTTGTGTCAACGTTAGACTCCACTTTAGAGTCTTTCCACCATCTTCATCTTGACGACTTGCCTCCTAGCTTTACCGGAACTGAGTATCTCCAGAGATGCTCGATGTCAATGTTTGATCATTGCCACAAGCCGCTTAGAGGATGTCGGAGCTTATTTATTTTTCCTGCACACTGAAGTCAAGAAAAACAGTAAAATACATTTCTTATCTATAACTTTATTGCGGCTTACTGTTCCCGAGAAAGTTTTAGGTTGAACACAATTCTAAATACAATCAAGAGCGCCGTCTAGCTTCCTTCAGGCCCGATTGTTTCCGGACTTGCCTTACTTCGGCCTACCGGGGTATAGGTAGAGTGGTGTACTTAGGGTGCAGGACCGGGCTAAGTCGATAGCACACTCCGGACCTAGATTGGCTTGGCGGCATTCATACAAGTAGGCCATCAACAATGCTTGAACCCGGAAGGATAGACAATGCAACTCAAATTGTACATGAACTGGTCGAGCTAAAGTTTCTTAAGAATTGCACAACTTTGATATAGACAAGAAAGAGAAAAATAAAAAAATATTGAGCTTGTACAAAGTAAATGCACGTGGAGTCTGTTTTCACACAATGATGTCTTTCATTATAGATCCGGGGTACAGGGGAAACAAGTACACTCTTAGGGTACAGAACCAGGATAAGTGTGTTTCGTTTCTCGTTTGACCAAAGGTAGCTAGCTACACTTTTAGTTTTAAGACTGTGACAAGTGTTGCATGGGCGTAGCGGACCTAACAGGGTAGGTCTGGCTGCCCTCCTGGAGGAGCTACCCGACTCTGTACAATGACTATATAACATACACCACATGTAATTACAGACTCACCTCCGTGATACTAAGCGTAGAACTTACGGAGGTGCTCAATGTTCCAAGGATTTGGGAGAGGTGTCCCATCCTCGGTTGCCAAGCGAGTGCATTCGGGATGGGATACTTTGATCACTCGAAAGGGTCCCTCCCAGCTGGGGGAGAGTTTGTTTAAACCTTCTCTGGATTGTATTCTCCGTAACGCCAGATCGCCTTCCTCGAGCTGTCGGCTGTGAACATGCCGTTGGTGATAGCACCAAAGAGCTTGGCGGTATCGGGCATTCCGAACAGCTGCTTGGCACCTTCCCTCTTCAAGGAGGTCAAGGTCTTCACGCCGGAGTTGGTCCTGTGTGGCTTCGTCGGAGGTCCAGACCCAGAGCAATCCCAAGGTGATTTCTGGAGGAAGGACTGTTTCAACTCCGTACACCAGGAAGAAGGGTGTTTCTCCGGTTGACCGGTTTGGAGTTGTCCTATTGGCCCATAGAGTGGGCGGAAGTTCTTCAATCTAGTTGGCTCCATGTTTTTTCAGGTGCTCATATGTGCGCGTCTTGAGTCCTTTTAGGATTTCTGCATTTGCCCTCTCGGCTTGGCCATTGCTTGCCGGATGAGCTACAGAGGCGTAGCTGACTTGGATGCCGAGGTCTTCGCAGTATCCTTGGAAAGCAGAGCTTGTGAATTGGGTCCCATTATCTATTATGATTTTGTTCGGGACTCCAAATCTGCATACTATGGACTACAGGAAGTTGATAGCTGATTGCTTGTTGATTGTCACAACTGGAGTTGCTTCCGTCCATTTGGTGAACTTGTCAATGGCGACATACAAGAACTTGTAACCTCCGACGGCTCTTGGGAAAGGTCCCAAGATGTCCATCCCCCACACAGCGAAAGGCCATATAGGAGGTATCATTTGTAGAGGCTGAGCCGATGTGTGAATTTGCTTTGCATGGTACTGGCATGCTTTACATTTCTTCACCAGCTCAGTTGCATCCTGGAGCATTGTAGGCCAGTAGAAGCCATGCTGGAAGGCTTTACCGACAAGCGTGCGGGAAGACGCGTGGTTCCCACACTCGCCTCCATGGATTTCTGCGAGGAGCTCACAACGTTCTTCCCTTGTGATGCACTGCATTAGGACGCCGTTGGCACCACGCCGATAGAGATCCCATTCTACTAACGTGTATCTTTTAGCCAATCTGACTATCCGGTCAGCGGATACATCATCGTCAGGAAGGATATTGTCTTTCAAGTAGCTCCGGATCTCCGAGATCCATGCATCGGAGCTTGCTTGAGCATTTGAGTCTTGCGTGTTGGGTTGCTCGGAGCTTCCGGCAGCACCTACGACCCTTGATGGCTTCCATGGTAGCAGGGCCATCGGGACCGCTAGCTTCGGGATGCTGGTCTCGCCCCCTTCACTCAGTTCGGCAGGCTGAGCTGTGGGTTTTGACAACCTCTGGATGAAGGTTCCGTCACGAGCAGGAGCTAAGGTTGACGCTTTCGTCGAGAGTTCGTCAGCTTCAGCGTCATGGACACGCTGGACATAGTGGAGATCCAGGACTTCGAAGTCCTTCTGAAGCCTCTGGACTTCAAGGAGATAAGCAGCTAGTTGAGGATTGTTATAGGAGCATTCACCCTTCACCTGTTTAATGATGAACTGCGAATCTCCCTTGACCAACAACTTCTTGACACCATATGATAGTGCCACCTTTAGTCCATAAATGAGTGCTTCATACTCCGCGATGTTATTGGTCGCCTTGAAGTCAAGGTGGACCATGTATTTTACCTTCTCCCCTGGTGGTGCGAGGAGAAGGACTCCAGCTCCACCCCCTGCTTTTGCATGGAGCCGTCGAAGTAGAGGGTCCAGTGAGGTTCGGTGAAGACCGAAGCCTTGAGTTCCGACTTCTGCTCACTGGGGCCCCCAGAGTTTGATGGAGAGGGGGTCCATTCCGCCACGAAATTTGCCAATGCATGACTCTTGATCGCTTGTCTCGAAACGAATTCAAGATCGAATTCGGCCAATTACGCTGCCCATTTTGCAATGTTCCCAGTAGAGTTGGGATTATGCAAGATCGCACGCAGTGGGTAAGAGGTCACCACTGAGATCATGTGAGCTTGGAAGTAATGGCGAAGCTTCCTGGAGGCGATGAGGACTGCGTAGAGCAGCTTGTGCACCTCTAAGTATCGAGTCTTGGCATCATGTAGTACTTCGCTGATGAAGTACACTGGGCGTTGGACTGTCCGCACCCTCCTGGAGGGGCCCAGAGCTTCCTCCACATCGACCCGGACCCTCCCGGAGGGGTCCGGACCTACTTCGGGAACCTCCGGGTCCCTGCTAGAGGAACCCGGAGCTTCTGCTGGAGTGACCTGGACCCTCCCGGAGGGGTCCAAATCTTCTGGGACAACTTCCTATTGATCCAAGTCTCGGGACTGGGACCCAGACTCATCTTCAGGAACCTCCGGACCCTCACGGAGGGATCTGGATTCCTGAGCTTGAGATGGTTCTAGTCTCTCCAATAGGACCATGCTGACAACCTCATCCGTTGCTGAAATGTAAAGCAGTAAGGGCTCACCAGGGTTCGGAGCTACCAAGGTTGGTAGAGTCGTGAGGAGCTGCTTTAGCTCTTGGAACGCCTTTTCTGTTTCTTCAGACCATTGAAATGGTCCGGACTTCCTCAATAGCTTGAAGAAGGGTAGCGCCCGTTCCGCCAATCTTGAGATGAACCAACTGAGGGCGGGTAGACATCCAGACAGTTTCTGAACATCTTTGATGCGGGCTGGTGGTCGCATCTCCTCTATGGCTTTAATCTTCGCCAGATTTGCCTCTATGCCCTGGTGGTTTACCAGGAAACCAAGTAGCTTTCCAGAGCTAACCCTGAAGACGCACTTGTGTGGGTTCAGCTTCGTGCCGGTGACCCGCAGCTTGTCGAAGACAGCTTGCAAGGTGTCAAGGAGTGACTCCTTGTCCATGATCTTGACAACGATGTCATCAACATACACTTCCACTACGTCTCTGATGAGCTCTCCAAAGGTTTTGTACATAGATCGTATAAATGTTGAAGCTGCATTCTTGAGACCAAATGGCATGGCAGTATAACAGTACAATCCATCTACTGTGATAAAAGAAGTATGTTCTTCATCTTCCCTAGACATTCTGATTTGATGGTACCCAGAATATGCATCTAGGAAACACAGTAATTCACACCCGGAGGTGGAATTATAATCTGATCTATTCTAGGTAGTGGAAATGGATCTGTTGGGCATGCCTTATTTAGTGTTGTGTAGTCGATACACATCCAAAGCTTCCCGCCGGCCTTGGGTACAACAACTAGGTTTGCCAACCATTTTGGATGGAAGAATTCTCGGATGAATCCTGCTTCGAGCAACTTATTCACTTCTTGTCGTATGAAGTTCTGTCGAACTACAAATTACTTCCGAGGCTTTTGATGTACAGGCCGAGCGTCGGGATAGATCTTCAGATTATGCTCAATCACTTCCCTAGGGATCCCAGGCATTTGTGACGGTTGTCAGGCAAACACGTCAACGTTAGCCCGGAGGAAAGTGGTGAGCGCGAGTTCCTATTTGTCATTCAGACCTCCCGATATACAGGTGGTCTGAGCGGCATCAGAACCGATTTGGACGACTTTGACGGGGATGTCGGTGTCGCCGCTTGGTTGCACATGAGGTGCGGAGGTTGAGCCTCGTTGACGAATGCTCGGGGGTTTCAGAGCTTGCTCCTGCCTGGATTCTTCCTCCTGCACTGTAGCAAGCGCATGCAGTTCCTCCAAAGCAGTCATTTCGACAGTATGGTCCCTGCGGATCCGGAGAACGCCAGCTGGTGTCGGCATATTTAACACCAGGTAGCCATAATGAGCAGCAGCCTTGAATCTGTATAAGGCGGGCCTGCCCAGAATGGCGTTGAAGGGCATGTTGATCTGAGCGATGTCAAAGATCAACTTCTCAGTGCGATAATTCTCCCCAGTCGCGAAGGTCACGGGGAGAGTAATGGCATCGAGTGGTGTTATGGCCCCCGGACCTACTCCGGAGAAAGGTCGGGAGGGGCGAAGATCCGAAGGTCGAAGCTGAAGCTTGACGAAAGCTTCGAAGCTTATGAGGTTCAGCCCCGAACCTCCGTCCACCATTACATGGTGGAGTTGAATGTTGTTGATGGTAGGTGATACCATCAGAGGTAGCTGGCCAGCTCCGATCATGTTCCGAGGGCAGTCCGAAGCATCAAAAGTGATGGTAGTGTCCATCCACTTTTGATGAGGCTCTGCCCTGGCTGTAGGAGCTACTGAGGCCACGTCCCGCCGCATAGTCTTGAGGACACGCGCGAGGTGATGTCCCACGAACCACCAAAGATGGTGTTCATGGTCTTCCGACGCTCATTGTCGGAGACGTCGGAGTCATCGTCGACGGAGGTGTACACAGCCTTCAAGACCTTTTTAGGGTCCTGGAAGCCCAACTCCTCTTCAGCCGGAGCTTCGTTGATTTTCTGCTTTCCTTCCCTCTGACTGAAAGGAACTTCTTCCCGGCGCTTGTGATAGCGCTCGGCAAGGTTTTGGACCTCCCGGCAGTCCTCCAAGTTGTGGTCATTCGTCTTGTGGATAGGACACCACATTTTGGAGTTGCCACCGTCTTCAGAGGACGGCCGAGGTCGTTTCTCGTGGCGTGGCCCCCGGCCACTCGGAGCTACAATAGCTGCAGCGGTGGATGTGCCGGCCGACGACTTCTTCTTGCCGTTGGGATTTTTCTTCTTTTTGCCACTCCCGGAGGTAGTGGCTTCGCCTTTGGAGGATTTTTTTCCATCCTCCGGAGGTGGTTTGGAGTGCATTTCATGGCCCTCCACAGCTTTAGCACATTTGTCTGCCAAGCTGAAGAGCTCCGTGACGCTGGTGATCTCCTTGACTGCCAGCTTCTCCAGCATCTTCTTATCCCGTACGCACTGTCTAAATGCCACGATAACAGAAGCGCTAGAAATAGAAGGAATGGTGTTTCGTACCTGGGAGAACCTCTGGATAAATGAGCGCAGGGATTCTCCCCCCTTCTGCACAACTGCAAAAAGGTCCAGTTCGGTGCCTGGTCGGGTGTATGAACTCATGAACCAGGACCTGGTGGTCCCAGTCAAAGCCACTGGGAAGTAGTTGGCCATTACGGCCTCATTACCTCCGGCCGCAAGGATTATGGTGGTCTAAATTTGGAGAAACTCGGCAGGATTGACTGTCCCGTCAAATTTCTCCTGCAGGTGAGGCCGGAATTTTTGTGGCCATCTGACCATGCGCAAATGCATGACCAGTGCAGAACAGCCTCCTCCTACTCCCTTGGGGGCAGGGCTGTCTCGAGCCTCTCGCCTTTCGCGAGCACGCTCGATATGGACACGACCGTCCTGTTGATGGTAACGGCGATCAAGCTCCACCCGGAGGTCATGAGTTGACATCCTGGTTACCGTATGAGTATGTCGCGCCCCGGAGGGTAGCGACGTAACTTGCTATGACGCAGCACGTCTCCTATTCTGGGAAGCATGCGGACCAAGTCTACCAGACACGGTCCAGCGCTGCGATGGGGCCCACCCCGATGGAAGAGGACCTTGGTTGCTGATGCGGTCGGCTGCTGCTGCAACCAAGTGTTCCACATCGGCCCTCCACTGCTCCATTGCACCCCGGGATGCACCTGGAGGTGGTGGACGTTGGAGGAGAGCACGCGCTGCATGAAGCGCGTGTTCAGGGTTGTTGTTGTTTGCAGACGCAGTGACCGACGCCGATGCACTGTCACGCTGCTCAGCTTGACGTGCTGGTGCAGGCGGTGGTGGTGGAGGCATGACTCCTGCTGGAGCCGCAACACCTGCTGGTTGCTACATGTTGGAGGGATTGCCTCCAGTGGGTTGAACAGCAGGGTTGTCGTTGGATGATCCAGCAGCTGAGTTCACCATACTCGAAATCTCGGGCCCCCCTACCTGGCGCGCCAACTGTCGGTGTTTGGAACCAGCAGATCTCCCGACACTACTTTTGGTAGATCGAGGAGTTGTAGTTCGATAATGGGCGCGCAAAGATTCAAGAAGGTGAAAGACACGTGTACACAGGGATTTACGTGGTTCGGGCCGCCTGAGCGTAATACCCTACTCCACGGGGTGTGTTGGTGATGTATTAAGCTTGAGTCTAGAAGAAGCTCCAGAAGAAGAAGCTCGTCTAACTCAGGGTGTTCAGCAGTGGTCTGGACCCGTCCTTTGTGTATCGTCGACCAATCCTTTTATAGTACAAGGACTGATCGTTATAACGTTAGCCTGGTCTGACAGGTGGCCCCGGCGGTTACACATGCTTGATACACAATAAATGGGGTTAATTACCCTTAATAGCCTGGTAACGGGCCTTAACAGTGCCGTTACCAGTATTAAGGGCCATCCGATCGTGTGTCATTAATATGGTATTAATGACACTTAATCGGGTCTTGGAGTTTTTGATTGATCCTTGAAGGTCCGGAGCCATTGGGGGGTCCACCAGCCTGATAGTTGAAGTTGAAGGTCCGGCGGTTGCCATGTGGCAGCTCCGGAGCTCACTGTTAAGAAAACTTACTTAACTTAGCTACTCTAATCAAAGTGATTAAAGATGAAAATTATATATTAGATCCTAGGTGATATGAAGAATTTTCTGGCCAAGTTTGAGAATTATTCACTGAATAATTTTGGAATAATTCTCCAAAGAAATAAAGAAATGAAATTCTATAGATTTTTCAGAGGGTTTTCATCCCAATTATTTTGCCTCTGTAATGTACTCTTCATGAGGATTTCAACAAAATTTGTTGGAGTATTTTTAGATTAATCTACAATGAAATATGATTTTTCAAACTTTAGCTCATATCTGGAATTTATTCCCTAAAAGAAATTAGTACTTGGCTGACAGCTGGGCCCACTTCTTAAACCCTCCACATAGGGGCATGCCGCACAGGGGCCACTGAGTTTCCCACAATAGCCACATCGGATCAGGGAGGCATAGAGGATCACACGGGGGTCTTCTTCAACCTTCTGACTGGCGGCGCTCACACTGCGGCGCACGACAGTGACGTCGCCGCCCGTTGATTCCGTGCTCCGTGGTTGTCGAAACTTGCCACGTGTGCCTTATTTTCCATGCGCAACACGATGGTGTATACGGTGGACCTTGGCGACCGCCAGAGACCATCTCGCGACGGTGGCGGCGGACGGCGGCATAACTCCGTTGTTGTTCTCGCTCGAGAAGGCTTTATTCGAAGCGCCGAAACATCGTAAAGCACCAGGGTCATGCAAGGAACATAAAAATGAACCATGTTCGTGCAAAAAAATGGGTAGAGCATAGAGCTCAATGGTGACAGTGGTTGTTTCAAACGGTAGCGAGGAAAACTTGACGTTCTTCATCACCCATCAGTCGTTTTCTTCTGTTCTTGTTCCAGGCAATGCGCAAGGGAGTGAGTGTAACTTTTTATTGGAATGAAGCCCGGTGTATGATGAATTAAACCAAAACCTAGCTACTGTCCTCATGTGCATATAAATGAAGAAGCAGAAAATACAATGATGATGGTGGATGAAAGGGTCACGTGGCACCGTCGTCTATAAGCCCCACTTTCTGCCACGTGGCATGGTGGGATTATTGACGACGGACTGGTCTGGCCATCATCAATTATTTTATAGATGAAGGCTGCTGTCGTCAATAATCTTATAGATGACTAATAATCGTAGACAGCTGGAAACCGTCGTCAATAAGCAGATACTGATGTCTATAACTTATAAACGACAGTAGGGACCTGATTAACGACAATTTCTAGCCGTCGTTTATCATCGAGATTCATGTAGTGTTGGTTCATCGGGAATGCCTCGGTGCTCCTTGGCAGATTCATGGACAGCCGACGACGTTCATGCCAAATACGGCCAAATTAGCCATGAACTCCGCGAGTTGGGTTTAGCAACATGTCAAGCAGGTCAAAGCGCACCTTTTCCTTGTTGCTTGCTCGGGCAAACAACAAGCAGAACGCCAGCGAGAGGAAGGAACAGGGAGGGCAGGCCTGGCTCTGACCCTAGGCGGGAGGGGCAACCGCCTAGGGCCCAGGCCAGCGGGGGCTCATAATTTTTGTATTCATTATATATATTGTTAGACTTAAAAATATTTACTAACAAGTAGAAAATAGATTGTATATGGATCATATGCTGTACGTAAACACGGCAGTACGCCCAGAGGCTGCAGCAATGCTCGGCGGCTAGCCCACCTGCTGTAAAATGTTGTTCTTTACGTTCTTGCCTCTGCAGTCCGGCAAGAGTAATGGTACGGGAAAAACTACTACTACAAGCTGCCGCCACGCGCCACCTCATTCCTTTGTTCAGTTATTTGCCGATTAAATCATTTGAACAGTGAGCCTGTACTTAGATAAACGTGATCGTGAATATAAGTACAGCAAAGCAAGTGAGACAATACACTTCTTAAGTGCACACCAGCGATGATGCAAGAAAAGCAAGCAAATCTGTGTGATCAAAGGTACCGGCAATGCTATATGTTGTATTAACAAGTGTATTTTGGACAACATTGATTTTGATATTATTTTAAGTAATTTCGCGTCTTGTCGAAGAACTTTTTTTGAAGCACTGAAACATTCTTGTCGATATAGCTATTATAATTTGATTCTTATTTAAGACAATCTTATGTTCATTCTAGCATATTTTTATCTTGGTATTTTTTTCATCTTTATATCATAATATAATATTACTCAAAGTGTTAATATTTTTTATTTGATGCCTCAAACTAAGAATACATATGTTTAGACGCTTTACAAGTAAAAATAAACATTTATACACCTATATACATGTACATAAATCTAGTTTTTAAGGGCCCAATGCTGTCGATTTCGCCCTAGGGCCCTCCAAATCATAGAGCCGGCCCTGAGGGAGGGCAGTGGCAATGGTGAACGGCGGATGGTGCTTTGGGCGAGACAGAGGCTTTCACCAAGTGGGTAAGGACGGTGGGGTAAGAAGGGATGAGGGCGCCTTCAGTGCACTCGAGTAGCAGAGGTGATGCGGTAAAAATGGCCGTCCGAGGTGGAACGGCGGCTCTGCGTCCGTGGCGCGCGCAGCAAGGAGGAGAAAACAGCTGCGCTGGCAAGCGGGGTGTGTTAAATTGTGGGACCCACTTGTCATACCCTTCTCTCATAGCTATTTTCTAAATTCCATTTGAAATAGTAAATTAACTCCAAAAATCACCAAACTTGGTTGTCAAACCAATTTTGACTTGAGGAACACAATGGTAGCCTCAGATTTCGCATTGGACTTGGGCAAATCTTTGAATTCAAACAACAGTTGCATATTCCCTTGCTTTGCCCTAATTAGAATTTGAGGTTTTGAATTCCTATTTCTGACTTTTGATTGCAGGATATTTCTCCCCCTTGGCACTATGATATACTTGGTAAAGTCTTTGCCTCTGCTAATTTGAAGTGTCGGGAAAAATTAGAGAACCCTAGAAATGGGATTTCACAGCCGAGGATGTTGACAGACAATGGAGCAAACCAGTAGTCGTGGCTGGTGCGCGACTTCATTTATCCAAATACCCATGTAAGACATCAGCTTGGGAATGGCTGGAAGAACTTTTGCCGGGACAATGGAATCCAGGAGGGAGACGTATGCACCTTCAACATCATTGAGCCCACACTATGTCATGTAGACATCGAGCGTCACTCCAAAAGTTGTTCCAAACATTTGCATTCTGTTTTGTGGTACTTTTGTTGGTTATAAGGACTGGTGATGTTGCTTATATCTCGTGCATATGTTGTTTATATGTAGTGCATATATTTTGTAACTGATTTTGGAACCTCTGTAAAGGATTGCAAACTGCTGGAAACATGGTTATATGTTCTGAGTTCGGATATCAGGAATTTGTTTTTGCCCGGAAAACATATCTATGCTTGCTCGAAACTGCAACCGGTACCGATAAGTGTTCTAATCATATATTAGCAGACTTTCTGTATTGGTTCCATGAAAGAAGCAATAAAGTATTAATTATCTTTACCGCTTGTAGTTGTGAACCGGTACATATATGTTCTCAGTATATATAAAATCTTCTTCTCCAGACCAGTAGACGTTCCCCACCCCTTTGGACATCAGTCCGCGTGCTGCTCTGGAGATGTCATTTCTACCCATTGTCGCGGCTATAGAATTCAAAACTCCAAGTATCTGCTTTACTAATGGTCTCCATGTTTAAGGGCGTATTCAGCACGGCTCCAAAGTAAAACTCAAGTTCGGAGGTCACTAGAGATGTGAGGTACAATCTTCTCAAATTAAAGAATGAACAAGGAAGACTAAGAAAAAAATAATTTATAAACATGGAAGTTACAACAGCACGGTCTAAAGGGAGCACAACCTACTCGGGTACAACAAAACCCCCAAAATTTGCACCAAATTCTTGCGGCCTTCCACGCAAAACACATCGGCGACCACCTCCCGCAATGCGTCAAGATGCTTGGTCACCGAGCAGAACCCGAAGACACAATGGCTAGTGGTGCCCATTTCATTACACACTGCTACAATAAGACTCATCTTATGTGGCTCCAAACGTATTATCACACACGATTTCTAAAACCGTCTGAAATGAAGAGTCTGTGATAATCTGTAATTTCACAGACGGAGAAGTAAAACCGCCTATGATAATGGTATTATCACAGACAGTTCTTTACTTACGACTAGCCGCATGTGAAGAAACATTATCACAAGCGGATCGTGCATTATATATAACCGTCTTGATAATGGTGTTATCACAGATGGATCTTTACCTATGACAAGCCGCATGTGGAGATAAATCATCGCAACCGGTTTGTACCATAACAATAACCGCCTGTGATAATGAGGTTATCACAGATGGTTCTTTACCTATATCTACCCGCCTGTGATAATGATATTTCACAGACAGGTCTAGCTGTAGGTAAATAACTGTCTGTGATAAGGTATACCCTATGCAGTACTACATGCTGTTATTTCTAATTTCTACGTCAATTCAATATAATCACGGAAGTCAATAATATAATCACAGAAGTAAACAATATAACCACAGAAGTCATCTCACCGAAGTCAAATTTCACTAAAACAATATACATATGTACAAGTTACACATACAAATCATCTCATATTTTACAAGTTTTACTAAAAACTGTTTCTATTGTCATATTCGCAAAGTTCTGACACATCAGCTATTGCACTATTCTCATCAAAGAACTTCCCTATTTTGTGCAAAATTTCGCGACGCACAAATTGACAGAGTTCACCAGCAATCTTGTCGGCTCCTCAACTAGGCATACTTCTACAAACCGACCATTCTTCGTTCACATTCTTTGTGTGCTACAATGAAACACATAACAAGGTTTATAATGTGTTGGTTTGAACAATCTCAAAGTATATATCAAAGTGAGAGTATACAGGAATTTATTTGATATTTTTGGAGCAGTTGTACTATGAGCAATTCCATTTTGAAGTTTGAATCAAAATCTGAAAATAACGTTTCTGATAATATTGCATAGCAGAGAATATAAGTATTAAAATACGCTAGTTACAATGAAAATGAAACTCAAAAGTCAGAAAAATAAGATATCGACGTTAAGGATAACTTACATCCTCACGATTCACTCTATATTCGCTGGCGGTCCGAAGATGCTCGCATACATACTACCCACATAACACACTCCCAGCAGCCTTCTTCGGACAAGGATAATATGTTTTAACGTCTAATGCATTCGTATTAGGAGGTCTCTGACCGCCAAGCCGATCCGCGTAAAATCGCCAAGCGTTGTAATACAAGAAATATCATATAAAACTTGTCAACACTTTCTAAATGTGTGTAAATTAAAAGTATTGAATAAATACAGTTTCAAAATGGAAAGGAAATCTTTGTAACAATCTGGTGGGTAATCGGCTGAGTCCAAGACTGTTGCCAAACCCTGCGTTGGCTTGATAAGGATCATTATGTAGTGTTTACTGCACACGTACAAACACATGTGTTAAGTTAAATATTAGCAATAATTGCTATTTCAATGTCATGTGTCAAACTTACTCGAAGTGGCATGGAGCCTTTACGAGGTCCTTGCCGTCTCTGACAAAGTTAAACATTGCATGTCCTATGTAACCGCAACTTCTGTCCTTCTATCCTTCTTAAGTTTTGCGATTGATTTTTCAAAAAAAAATTTAATGTGCTTGTACTGTACTGAGTCTTGATCAGGCTTAACGTTGAATAACGTCTTTGCAATCCATATAGGGTCAAGGATACCTGTCTTGCGTTTCATCTTCTCATTATCTATGTATTGCATCATATTGAAAAAGTTCAGAATTGTTATAATCTCATAAAATGTGTATGCGTGTAGTAAGAAAAGCAAATGCAAAATATTAGAGGCATTTACAAGTACTAGACGAGTAGCAGGTTGATTTTGAGCATGCCCCGATGGAAAAGGGTATGCAACCCTTCAAATAAAATCACTCGTTTATTTTCTCTAGTGCTCCTGAATGCATCTTTTGGAACACGAAATGTGACGCAAGAAAGATCATATTTTGTGCTGGCAGTGATGTATCACTCGTGCATTCTTTTGAGAAGGACGGGTTGTTTGCTAAGTTGTACGGATGTCATGAACGGCTTCCCATTCTCAAATTCAGGAGGAACATCATCAAACTTGTATATTGGAACTCCTGGTTTAACTTAAGTCGTCCACCAATTATACATGACACCGTCTTCTTCCCACTCCTCGATATCTTCTAATGCTGGCTCATGAGAAGAATGAGATGCACTTGATTTTCTAATATTTTCCTTCATATTTTACAAATACTTTGACACTTCTGATGAAGGTTTCTTAATTTCATATGAGCTAACTTTGATAGACACTGATGATCGTGGAGTAGTCGTCGGAAGTTGGACACTGACTTGTTGTTGAACCTGTTGTTCAACTGATTGCTCTTTACTCCCAGCAGTTGGCTCTAGTACTACTTCAAGCTGTTGCTCAACTGGTTGCTCTTTACTAGCAACAGCTTGCTCTTGTACTGCTTGAAGTTGTTGTCCAACTTGTTGCTCTTGGTTATCTTTACTAGCAAGGTTACTATCATTCTTGCTGAGACATAGGGGGAGTGGATCATCCTGGACTGGGAGTGGATCTTCCTGGACTATCACCATAGAAGACGGGGTTGCAGTATTTTGAGATGCGACGGGGCTAGAAATTTTCTCATCATCCAACACGATATCGCGTCAGTGCCAAAGGATTAATTTGTTGACAGCCTGCCCCAGAGTTGTGATCCCCTCATATGTGATGTGGTCTATTTCATAATCTTCATAATCATTATCAATGATCTAAAGAACTTGCACCACAATATAATACAACAGAAGTGGATTGCCGTTGAAGTCACGATCAGGCTTTGCCATAGCAGTGGCAACCTGTTTGGTTTTGTTCCCTGCTCTACCGATTGGGACAAGAAGACGACAAGATCTTTCCTTAGCAATATCATCGCCAGTGAACTTATGCGTTGACCCTAAGCCTGGCACAGAACCTACGCTGCTAGGGTAGGCCGCTGGATATACCAAATGCTCCTTTAGCACAGGAACCATCGCTGTACTCGGTGCCACTAACTGTACCGATTGTCTAAGTTGTTCTATTATTTCTTGCACATTTTCCTTGACCTTTTGAGCAATTGTTTGATCAATTGTTTTCTTGAACTTCATCTTCTATATGTTTCTTTATCTTTCAGGAAGCCATCTATCCAAGACATTTGATAAGAGATTGCTCGAACCCGTCCACTGTGTTCAGGGTTTCCTAGGATAGCGGTAAGTTGGTCATTCTCCCTCTTCGGCTTGAAGAGACCCTTCTGTTGCTTTTCAATTACTTCTTTCATTTTGTGCTCTACTTCATTCACAGAGTCAGGCTTTTCAAATTTTCCCTCGCTGGTCAAACCTGACCGAACAAAGACCCACCATTGAGTTCTCTCATTGCAACCTTCTAAGGGGTGAGGATTGCCCTTACTGGTAATTTTGTCTAATATCTTATTCCATTTCTGGACTTTGGGGGCATATCCGGCAGACCCCAAGCGATGATGGTATTTGTTCTTTTTGCCAAGCTCTGACCTAGTTGCACTTAGGGCTTTAGCATCAGGTGTGGTCTTTTGACGAACAAATTCTTGCAGCTGAGCTTGTGTGATTTTTTCCATCTTCCTCAGGCTAGGGACATTATCAGCCTTAACATAAGCATTCATTTCACTCTTCTAGCCATGAAACTTCTTGCTGCAAGAGACCAATGTTGCTTTATTTACAGCTTCTTTCGTGCCTTTCGGAACTTGAATTGTTTCTTTATCTTTTCCCACAACTCATTCTTGGTCTCCTTAGGTAATTTTCTCCAATTCTCGGTTGTGATCGGCATGAGCTCTCTAACAAGAAAACCGCATGCATTTCGACACTTGGTAACTAAATATAGTAGTTCTTGGGGAATCCCACCTAGACCGACCCTTGTTATGTACATGATGTGGTCCAATGGACCCTTATTGGGACCTCGTTGCCCTCATTTCTGCTTGAGTGAACCTGAGGATTCATCCATTGGAGAACCTTCTGCACTTTTAGGAGCCGAATTCACCTCGTTGTCTTCGCAATTAATCTAGGTAGAAAAGAAATATAAGACTTCATATACTTGAGAACCAACATTAACTTGAACTGCTAAAGTTAAGATTCGTGATCCATACCTCGTCGGCAGGATTATATTCCGGGTCAAGATCCTCTGAAGTCTTTTTAATTTTTATATTCAGAAAAGGATCTGATGGACTATTAAAGGAGCCTGAACTGTTGGAGTCACTAAACTCCGTATTGCCTTCTTTATTGCTACTACCATCAACAGTCTTCTTAGGACTTTCCATGCTAGAACTAATAAGACAAAAAATATAATGAATGGCATAATAACTCTACATGAAGTGTTGCATGAATAAAAAGATGGAAGCATTCTAGGGTTTGATAAGGCATTCTATGGTTTAAGGCGACTGACCAAGGTGATTGACCAAGTTCCATTCTAGGGTTTAAGGCGACTGACCAAGGTGATTTACTAAGTTCCATACCTTTATATTCAACCCACCTTTCCTTTTATTTTTAAAAATATTTTCCCATTTTACTAGATGGTATTTCTTTTCCATCTGATATCCTTGCCATAAAAACCTTCTTCCAAGTACATCCAACTTTTCCACGGTAGTTTTTTGCAAAAGAAGCATTGACATATGATAAATTGGAATACTAGAGAGATCGACATTAATTAAGACAACCCTCCCTGCCATAGACAAGTTTTTTCAAAGTTTATTTGAAGACCTAATAGATTTTCATACAAAGCCAGAAGTAGTTTTAGATTTCTAGCCCATATTAAATCATTTGTGATACATACAATTGTATCACCTGCATACTATAAAACTGCCACACCATTATGCACTAGATCATCAGCTAACCTGAAGACAATTTATTTTCCTGGGCCTTTTATATCATCCTAGCAAGACAATCAACAACAATGTTAAATAAAAGAGGTGACAAAGGATCACCTTGTCTAACCCCCTTGAAGCTTTTAAAGTAAGGACCAATCTCATTATTGATTCTAACACTCGAGGCCTTACATATATATTTATATATTAGGAGCATAAACCACTGATAATGCTTCTATAAGGAAATAAACCACTGATAATGTTTGGAACAATAAGCAGATAGAGCATAAACCACTCATAATGCTTCTATAAGGAAATCAACCACTGATAATGTTTGGAACAATAAGCAGATAGTGCTAGGGTTTGAGGCCACTGACCAAGACACTGAACAACCACTCATAAACCACTGATAATTCTTTGAATAATGAAAATTAGATAGGAACCTAGGGTTTGAGGCGACTGACCAAGGCACCTAGGGTTCAAAAACTTTGATTAAGGAAACCTAGGGTGCGTCAGCGACGAGGCCAGCACTCGGTCGATGGTGAGGGCGAGGAGGGAGGCGGCATGGGGATGGAGGAGGAAAGGAAGTGGCAGCATACCTGGCGGCATGGTCGAAGCTCAGTGGCAATGGTGAGAGCAAAGCTCGGCGTACCTGGAAGGAAGGAAGCGGCAATGGCGAAGCTCGGCAGCGATGGCGAAGCTCGGCGGCGATGGCGAAGCTCGGTGGCAAGAGCGGCGAAGGCATAGCGGCAAATGAAAATTCGACAAACTGACGACATCTAAGTGATTTTGCTCGGGTTAGGTTTCTCCAATGCAGCCGAGGGCTATATATAGACGCCTATCTTCGTAGGCGGTTATTAAGTATCAACTGCCTAAGAAGATGATTATCTCAGGCGGGTGATAATTACCACTCGCCTGAGAAGATTTATTTATCTCAAGCGGTTGGTAAGTAATAACCGCTTGAGATAAGATTCTTCTCAGGCGGTTATTTAGTACCAACCGCCTGAAAAGATATTTATGTAAGCTCAATTAATATTCTTGACTAAATGTGGGGCCTTTCAAAAGCCAGTTAATATTCTTGATTAAATAATAAAAATATGTTCATACAACCAATTTCAGTGAAGGATCCTTTTTTTTAGGAGATACACAAATGTGAATAATATGTGAGTATAAATTAATTTGATATTTACCAAAACATTACAATGTTAGCTATACAAGTTTTAAAATATTTGGTCCAAGTGGTAGATGTTAATTTTTGAAAAATATAGAAGAAAGAATCATCGAATCTGGACTCAATTTGCAGAATCTATACATGTTTGATTATTTATATTGGAATCTAAATAAAAATGAAGCAAGGGAAAAGAAAACTGAAAAACAGGCTCGGGCAATTATCCCAGGCGGTTGGTAATTAATAACCATCTGAGATAAGCTTCTTCTCACGCAGTTGTTCAGTATCTTTATGTAAGCTTAATTAATACTTTTGATTAAATGTGGGGCCTTTCAAAAGCCAAAATTCAACTTTCTTGTAATATGATTGAGTATTAAAGGTTACCATTAAATTTAACTTCATAAAGCCGTTGAAATTGGTAAGAACATAAAAAACAAATAAAAATTCTTTTTGTCATTTTTCTATCTTGATGAATATAATGATTTTTTCATTTAGTTTTTCAATGGACCTTTTTAGTCATCATACCAACCTCTATGAATTTTTTCAGATTTTTTAAAATTTTTTTGAATCAATGTGTGTTCATAATTTCATGAATGCCTCATATGTATATGAGAATTTGGTTAGAATGATGGATAATTTTAATTTTGACATGTTTGAATGCTTTAAAAAAACAAAATACATTATAAATAATACAAATATGTTCATACAAACCAATTTCAGTGAAGGATCCCTTTTTTTAGGAGATACACAAATGTGAATAATATTTGAGTATAAATTAATTTGATATTTACCAAAACATTACAATGTTAACTATACAAGTTTTAAAATATTTGGTCCAGGTGGTAGATGTTAATTTTTGAAAAATATAGAAGAAAGAATCATCGAATTTGGACTCAATTTGCAGAATCTATACATGTTTGAGTATTTATATTGGAATCTAAATAAAAAGAAGCAAGAGAAAAGAAAACTAAAGAACAGGCTCGAGCAATTATCTCAGGCGGTTGGTAAGTAATAACCATGTGAGATAAGCTTCTTCTCAGGTGGTTATTCAGTACCAACTGGCTGTGAAGCTGTTAAAAACCGCCTGAGTTGTATTAATTTTTATCACAGGCGGTTGTTTCTTTAAAAACCGTCTGTAAAAACTGACACCTATATAAAGACCCCTCGGGCACCACAGAAAATCTAACACTGGAGATTTTCCATTGACGCCGCCAGGCTGCCAAAATTTCCACCGTGCGCGGGCCGGTAATGCATTCATCAGTTGATCAAGCTTCGAACAGAGAAAAGGTTAGAAGAGACTTCTTCTTCACTATCATGTTTTCAATTCGTTCTATTTTCAGTCTTGTTTTGTTGAGTTTGCATATGCCTCCAGCTCCCCCTCCCCCCCCCTCCCCAACCACTTGAGATTTGTAGTAGATTTGAAGGATTAAAGGTTGAAAGATGTAGTTGAGTCTCCCCTTGAGCTCACCCATGAATTTTACAGAACAAGAAGTAGATTTGAAGGATTAAAGGTTGAAGATGAATACAAGCACATCACGTGTTCGATGAAATGTTTCAATGAATAAGCCTAACTTCAAAAATCCATTATGGCCACTAGGAAGCTGAGAAAATTATGAAACAATTTATTTGGAACCCTTATGAATAGACCTACATGATACCAATATTCACTCATATGATACAGGCTTGTTGTCTCTGTAAATTCCTTTTATAAGAGACATTTAGGGAATATCTGTGGCCAAATTTTGTAGATCTTACAAAAAATCTATTATTGAAGCATGGACCGTTGAGCGTGGATGTATATCATGCCAAGACCCGATCCTATGTACATTCATAATATTGCAAATTTTATTGAAGCATCCAAGAGACATGCGAAGTTGCAAAAGATAGATGGCATATTATGTCCATGTATCGACTATGAAAATAAGATTGCTTGGATAGATACTATAGTATTCCAATTTCATTTGGTGAAAAGAGGTTTCAAAAAAAACTACACAATCTGGATAGAGCATGGTTAGATACACATGAAGTGGATAAAGATGATGAGAGATGTTTAGATGACGATAATGTTCATATCGATGATGGTAGTGGCATCAAGATGGTGGTGATGATGATGAGTTCGATTGCGAGGAGATGTTGCGTCACATTGAACCATATGTATTGACTTCTATGGGAGCAAGTAAAGGTTTAAGTAAAATGGAGACATTGCAGAATGCGGTGACATAGCTTTTATATGATGAATCAAACGGTTGTGATAAAGAGTTTACTACATTGTGTGCAGTCCTAGAACTACTAAAGTTGAAAGCCACACACGGATGGTCTGATTGTAGTTTCTCTGATCTTTTGAATTTTTGGCAGAAATTCTTCCAAATCCAAATAAACTGCGCAGAAGCACTTATAAAGCGAAGAAACTTCTTTGCCCGATGGAACTAGGTGTGACAAAAATACAAGCTTGTGTGAACCATTGTATTCTGTATTGCAAAGAGCATGAGCTCTCAACTAGATGCCCCATCTTTGGTGTCAGTAGATATAAGAAGGACTACAATAACCAGTATGTTACCAACATGAAAGAGTCTTAGAAGAATAAGAAGTTTATTATTGGTCCTGAAGGTGACGATGATGATACTTCTGGCGATGCAGACGGGAAGAATAAGAGAAAAAATGCTTCCTTGGTGATGTGGTACCTTCCAGCAATTGATCACTTGAGCATTTGTTCTAAAACCCTAGAGAGGCTGAACTTATGCGTTGGCATTCCGAGCAGCACAAGAAGAATGAAAAACATATTCGACACCCTGGTGATGCAACGCAGTGGGAAAGTTTTGATATTCAGTTTCTAGAATTTGCAAAGGAAATCAGAAATGTAAGGTTTGCCTTGGGTACACACGGAATGAACCCATTTGGTGAAAAAAGGAGCATACACAGCACATGGACCGTGGTCTTAACGATGTACAACCTACCGACATGGTTGTTTCACAAAAAGAAATATATCTTGTTATCTGTTCTTATCCAAGGTCTGAAACAACCAGGCATCAAAATTGATGTGTTCTTGGAACCTCTAATGGAAGATATGGCGAAATTGTGGAATGAAGGGGTACGTACATGGGATGAGTACAAGCGGGAGTATTTCGCGCTAAGAGTAATGATATTCGTTACTGTGCATGATTATCCCAAATTGTTTACATTATCGGGACAAATGAAATGGAAGAAAGGTTGTGTAAGGTGCATGGATAGAAGTGGATTTCTATACCTCACTTCATCCAGAAAGACGGTGTACATGAGAACTGGTGGTTCTTGACAGATACACACAAGAATAAGAAGATGAAAGAACAATTTCATAACAAAATCGATAGTGATACTGCACCAAAACCTTATAGTGGAAAACTCGTGTTCGAAATGGTCAAGAACATTCATATTGCTTTCGGTAAGGGCAAAAAATGTAAAGAAACAAAGAGAAATAAAAGTACATCTTCGGGTTATACAACTGACATGGCTTTCAGGAAACAATCAATTCTTTTCAAGTATCTTCCGTATAGGAAGAATCTGGAATTTCGCCACTGTATTGATTTGATGCACGTTACAAAGAATGTATTTGACATCATCATTAAGACCTTGCTAGACACGCCGAGGAAAATAAAGGACGGATTAAATTCACGTATGGACCTAGTAAATCTTGATATGAGACCAGAGCTTCATCCAGTAGAAAAGGCGAACGGGAAGCATTACTGTCGGTACCCTACGTACCGGATACCCCTTGAGATTGCAAAGATCACAAGGAAACTCCATCTACCAGATTTGAAGACCTCTGAAGGCCCCACATGTCAGGCATAACCGGACCTGCTTCCCCGACATGGTTAGTCCCAGAGCCGCCACGTGTATCATAAGACTGGAGCTATCGCCCACACATGGGAAAGCTCCAGACTAGATACCAGTATCGCACGGCCAGACCTAACCCCAGACAGAGGAAAGCTCTGGTACCGACACGTGTCCAATAGCACCGGACCTACCCGTCCATGACAGTAAGCTCCGGAGATCCCACGTGTCCGAACCGCTGGACCTTCAACTTCAACAATCAGCCTGGTGGACCCCCAACAGCTCGGACCTTCAAGGAGCAATCAAGGACTTCAATACCTAATTAAGTGTCATTAATACCATATTAATGACACACGATCGGAAGGCCCTTAATACCAGTAACGGCGCTATCAAAGCCCATTACCACGCTATTAAGGGTAATTAACCTCATTAATTGTGTATCAAGCATGTGTAACCGCCGGGGCCACATGTCGGGCCAGGCTAACAGTGTAACAACCAGTCCTTGTACTATAAAAGGACTGGTCGATGATACACAAGAGACCTCTCCAGACGCCTTCTAGACTCCCTGACCTAGACGAGCTTCTTCTTCTGGAGCTTCTTCTAGACTCACACGCTCAATACAACACCAACACACCCCCTGGAGTAGGGTATTACGCTCAGGAGGCCCGAACCACGTAAATATTTGTGTCTACTTGTCATTAACATTCTTGAATCTCTACGCGCCCATTACCGAACTACAACTCCGCGATCTACCAACACTAGTATCGGGAGATCTGCCGGATTCAAACGCTGACAGTTGGCGCGCCAGGTAGGGGCACCCGAGCTTTCAAGGATGGTGAACTCAGCTGCTGGATCATCCAACGGCAACCCCGCTGCGCAACCAACTAGAGGCAACCCCTCCAACATGCAGCAACCAGCGGGTGCCACGGCTCCAGCAGGAGTCATGCCACCGCTGCCACCGCCTGCACCAGCAAATCAAGCTGGACAATGGGACGGAGCATCCGCATCGGTCACAGCATAGGCGAACAACAACAACCCCGAACACACGCTCCATGCATTGCGTGCTCTTCTCCAACGTCCACCACCTCCAGGTGCATCCCAGGGTGCAATGGAGCAATGGAGGGCTGATGTGGAACATTTGGTTGCAACATCAGCCGATCGCATCAGCAACCAAGGTCCACCCCCCTCGGGGCGGGCCCCATCGCAGCACCAGACTTTGTCGGGCAGACTTGGTCCGCACGCTTCCCAAATTAGGAGGCGTGATGCATTTTAGCAAGTTACGTCGCTGCCTTCCGGGGCGCGATGCACTCATACAGTAACCAGGCTTTCAACTCATGACCTCCGGGCGGAGCTTGATCGCCATTACCGTCAACAGAATGGCCGTGTCCATATCGAGCGTGCTTGTGAAAGGCGAGAAGCTCAAGACAGTCCTGCTCCCGAGGGAGTAGGAGGAGGCTGTTCTTCCCTGGCCATGCACCTATGCATGGTCAGGTGGCCACAAAAGTTCCGGCCTCACCTTCTGGAGAAATTTGACAAGATTGTTAATCCCGCTCAGTTTCTCCAGATTTACTCCACCACAATCCTTGCGGCCGGAGATAATGAGGCCGTACTGGCCAACTACTTCCCAGTGGCCTTGACTGGGACCGCCAGGTCCTGGTTCATGAGCCTTCCTCACAAATCCATCAAAAGTTGGGAGGAATTGTGCCAACAGTTCACCACCAATTCCGGGAGTTCATACACCCGACCAGGCACCGAACTGGACCTTTTTGCTGTCGTGAAGAAGGGGGGAGAATCCCTGCGCTCATTCATCCATAGGTTCTCCCAGGTACAAAACACTATTCCTTCTATCTCTAGCGCCTCTGTTATTGTGGCATTTAGGCAGGGCGTACGAGACAAGAAGATGTTGGAGAAGCTGGCGATCAAGGAGATCACCAGCGTCATGGAGCTCTTCAGCTTGGCTGATAAGTGCGCCAAAGCTGCGGAGGGCCGTGAAATGCACTCCAAACCACCTCCGGAGGATAACAAAAAATCCTATAAGGACGAGGCCACTACCTCCGGGAGTGGCAAAAAGAAGAAAAAGTCCAACAGCAAGAAAAAGTCGTTGGCTGGCACATCTACTGCTGCAGCTGCTGTAGCTCCGGGTGGCCAGGGGCCACGCCCCGAGAAATGACCTCGACCTTCATCTGAAGATGGCGGCAACTCCAAAATGTGGTGTCCTATCCATAAGTCAAACGGCCACAACTTGGAAGACTGCCGAGAGGTCCAGAACCTTGCCGAGCATTACAACAAGCGCTGGGAAGAAGCTCCTTTCCAACAAAGGAAAGGACAACAGAAAGTCGACGAAGCTCCGGCTGAAGAGGAGTTAGGTTTTTAGGACCCTAAAAAGGTCCTGAAGGCTGTATACACCTCCGTTGATGATGATTCCGAGGTCTCTGACAATGAACGTCAGAAAACCATGAACACCATCTTTGGTGGTTCGTGGGACATCACCTCCCGCCATGTCCTCAAAACCATACGGCAAGACATGGCTTCAGTAGCTCCCACCGCCAGGGTGGAGCCGCACCGGAAGTGGATGGATACCGCCATCACTTTCGACGCGTCGGACTGCCCTCGGAACATGATTGGAGCTGTCCAACTCCAATTGATAGTATCTCCGACCATCAACAACATCCAACTCCACCATGTAATGGTGGACAGAGGTTCAGGGCTAAACCTCATAAGCTTCAAAGCTTTCATCAAGATTCAGCTCCGACCTTCAGACCTTCGCCCCTCACGACCTTTATCCAGAGTAGGTCCGGGGGCCATAACCCCACTTGGTGCCATTACTCTCCCCGTTACCTTTGGGACTCGGGAGAATTATCGCACTGAGAAGTTGGTCTTTGACGTCGCTCAGATCAACTTACCTTTCAACGCCATTCTGGGCAGACCGGCCTTATACAAGTTCATGGATGCTACTCATTATGGCTACCTGGTGTTGAAGATGCCGACACCAGCTAGTGTTCTCCGGATCCGCGGAGACTGCACTGCCGGAGTGACTGCTTTGGAAGAACTTCATGCGCTCGCTACAGCGCAGGAGGAAGAGTCCAGGCAAGAAAAAGCTCTGAAACCACCGAGCATTCGTCAATGAGGCTCAACCTCTGCACCTTGCGTGCAACCAAGCGGCGACACCGACATCCCTGTCAAAGTCGTCCAAATCGGTTCCGATGCCGCTCAGACCACCCGTATATCGGGAGGTCTAAATGACAAACAGGAACTCGCGCTCATCACTTTCCTCCGGGCTAATGTCGACGTGTTTGCCTGGCAACCGTCTCAAATGCCTGGGATCCCTAGGGAAGTCATCGAGCATAATTTGAAGATCTATCCTGACGCTCGGCTTGTACATCAGAAGCCTCGGAAGCAATCAGTAGAGCGACAGAACTTCATACGACAAGAAGTGAAGAAGTTGCTCGAAGATAGATTCATACGAGAAGTCTTCCACCCAAAATGGCTGGCAAACCCAGTCGTTGTACCCAAGGCCGGTGGGAAGCTTCGGATGTGTATCGACTACACAACGCTGAATAAGGCATGTCCAAAAGATCCATTCCCACTACCTAGAATAGATCAGATAGTGGATTCCACCTCCGGGTGTGAATTACTGTGTTTCCTAGACGCATATTCTGAGTACCATCAAATCAGAATGTCTAGGGAAGATGAAGAACATACTTCTTTTATCACAGTAGATGGATTGTATTATTATACTGCCATGCCATTTGGTATCAAGAATGCAGCCTCAACATTTGTACGAGCTATGTACAAAACCTTTGGAGAGCTCATCAGAGACGTAGTGGAAGTGTATGTTGATGACATCATCGTCAAAATCAAGGATAAGGAGTCACTTCTTGACACCTTGCAAGCTGTCTTCGACAAGCTGCGGGTCACCCGCACAAAGCTGAACCCAGACAAGTGTGTCTTCGGGGTTAGCTCCGGAAAGCTTCTTGGATTCTTGGTGAACCACCGAGGCATAGAGGCAAATCCAGCGAAGATTAAAGCTATTGAAGATATGTAGCCACCAGCCCGCATCAAGGACGTCCAGAAGCTGACTGGATGTCTAGCCGCCCTCAGCCGGTTCATCTCAATACTAGCGGAACGGGCACTACACTTCTTCAAGCTATTGAGGAAGATCGAACCATTCGAATGGTCTGAAGAAGCAAAAAAGGTGTTCCAGGAGCTAAAGCAGCTCCTCACCACTGTACCAACTTTGATAGGTCCAAACCCTGGTGAGCCTCTACTGCTTTATATTTCGGCAACTGACGAAGTTGTCAACATGGTCCTGGTTGCAGAGAGACCAAAACCCTCACAAGCTAAGGAATCTAGACCCCTCCGGGAGGGTTGGGAGGTTCCCAAAGGCGAGTCTGGATCCCAGCCCCCAAACTTGGATCTACAAGGAGTTACTCTTGTCAAACAAGAGGATTCGGACCCCTCCGGGAGGGTCCGGGTTCCTCCAGCAAGGACCCGGAGGTCCCCGAAGCAGGTTTGGACCCCTCCAAGAGGGTCCGAGTTGATGTGGAGGATGCTCCGGGCCCCTCCAGGAGGGTCCGGACAGTCCAGCGCCTAGTGTACTTCATCAACGAAGTACTACATGATGTCAATACTCGATACCTAGAGGTGCACAAGCTTCTCTACGCAGTTCTCATTGCCTCTAGGAAGCTTCACCATTATTTCCAAGCTCATAAGATCTCAGTGGTGACCTCTTATACACTGCGTACAATCTTGCATAATCCCAATTCCACTGGGAACATTGCAAAGTGGGCGGCAGAATTGGCCGAGTTCGACCTAGAATTCGTCCCAAGACAAGCGATCAAGAGTCAAGCATTGGCGGACTTCGTGGCAGAATGGACCCCCTCTCCATCAAACCCTGGGGGCCCTAGTGAGCAGAAGCTGGAGCTCAAGGCTCCGATCTTCACCGAGCCTCACTAGACTCTCTACTTCGACGACTCCATGCAAAAGCAGGGGGCCGGAGCTGGAGTCCTTCTCCTCGCTCCAACCGGGGAGAAGGTAAAATTCATGGTTCACCTTGACTTCAAGGCGACCGACAACATGGCGGAGTATGAAGCACTCATTTACGGACTAAAGGTGGCACTATCATATGGTGTCAAGCAGTTGTTGGTCAAGGGAGATTCGCAGATCATCATTAAACAGGTGAAGGGTGAATGCTCCTGCAACAATCCCCAACTAGCTGCTTACCTCCTTGAAGTCCAGAGGCTTCAGAAGGACTTCGAAGTCCTGGACCTCCACCATGTCCAGCGTCTCCATAATGCTCAAGCTGACGAACTCTCAACGAAAGCGTCAACCGGAGCTCTGGCTCCCAAAGGAACCTTCGTCCGGAGGTTGTCAAAACCCACAGCTCAGATCGCCGAACTGAGCGAAGGGGGCGAGACCAGCTTCCTGAAGCTGGCGGTCCCGATGTCCCTGTTACCATGGCAGCCATCAAGGGTCGTAGGTGCTGTCGGAAGCTCCGAGCAACCCAACACGCAAGACTCAAATGCTCAAGCAAGCTCTGATGCATGGATCTCGGAGATCTGGGGCTACTTGAAAGACAATATCCTTCCCGACGATGATGTATCCGCTGACCTGATAGTCAGATTGGCTAAAAGATACACGCTGGTAGAAGGGGATCTCTACCGGCGCGGTGCCAACAGCGTCCTAATGCGGTGCATCACAAGGGAAGAAGGCTGCAAGCTTCTCGCAAAAATCCATGGAGGCGAGTGTGGGAACCACGCGTCTTCCCGCACGATGGTCGGTAAAGCATTCCGACATGGCTTTTACTGGCCTACAGCGCTCCAGGATGCAACTTAGCTGGTGAAGAAATGTGAAGCATGCCAGTTCCATGCAAAGCAAATTCACACACCGGCTCAGCCTCTACAAATGATACCTCCTACATGGTCTTTCGCTGTGTGGGGGATGGATATCTTGGGACCTTTCCCAAGAGCCGTCGGAGGTTACAAGTTCCTGTATGTTGCCATCGACAAGTTCACCAAGTGGCCGGAAGCAACTCCAGTTGTGACAATAAACAAGCAATCAGCTATCAACTTCTTGCAGTCCATCATATGCAGATTTGGAGTCCCGAACAAAATCATAACAGATAATGAGACCCAATTCACAAGCTCTGCTTTCCAAGGATACCGCGAAGACCTTGGAATCCAAGTCAGCTACGCTTTCGTAGCTCACCCGGCAAGTAATGGCCAAGCCGAGAGAGCAAATGCTGAAATCCTGAAAGGACTCAAGACGCGCACTTATGAGCGCCTAAAAAAACATGGAGCCAACTGGATCGAAGAGCTTCCACCCACTCTATGGGCCAACAGGACAACTCCAAAACGGTCAACTGGAGAGACACCCTTCTTCCTGGTGTACGGAGCTGAAGCAGTCCTTCCTCCGGAAATCACCTTGGGGTCGCTCCGGGTCTGGACCTTCGACGAAGCCACGCAGGACCAACTCCGGCGTGAAGACCTTGACCTCCATGAAGAGGGAATGTGCCAAGCACCTGTTCGGAATGCCCGATACCGCCAAGCTCTTCGGCACTATCACCAACAGCATGTACACAGCCGACAGCTCAAGGAAGGCGATCTGGTGCTACGGAGAATACAATCTAGAGAAGGGTTAAACAAACTCTCCCCCAGCTGGGAGGGACCCTTCCGAGTGATCAAATATCCCATCCCGGATGCGTTCGCTTGGCAACCGAGGATGGGACACCTCTCCCAAATCCTTGGAACATTGAGCACCTCTGTAAGTTCTACGCTTAATATCACGGAGGTGAGTCTGTAATTACATGTGATGTATGTTATAGAGTCATTGTACAGAGTCGGGTAGCTCCTCCGGGAGGGCAGCTGGACCTATCACGTTAGGTCCGCAACGTCCATGCAACACTTGTCACAGTCTCAGAACTTAAAGTGTAGCTAGCTACCTTGGGTCAAATGAGAAATGAAACACACTTAGCCTGGTTCCGTACCCTAAGAGTGTACTTGTTTCCCCTGTACCCCAGACCTATAATGAAAGACATCATTGTGTGAAATCAGACTCCACGTGCATTTACTTTGTACAGGCTCAATATTTTTATTTTTCTCTTTCTTGTCTATAACAAAGTTGTGCAGTTCTTAAGAAACTTTAGCTTGACCAGTTCATGTACAGATCGAGTTGCATTGTCTATTCTTCCGGGTCCAAACATTGTTGATGGTCTACTCGTCTGAATGTCGCCAAGCCAATCTAGGGTCGGAGTGTGCTATCGACTTAGCCTGGTCATGCACCCTAAGTACGCCACTCTACCTACACCCCGACAGGCCGAAGTAAGGCAAGTCTAGAAACGATCGGACTTGAAGGAAACAAGACGACGCTCTTGATTGTATTTAGAATTGTGTTTGACCTAAAACTTTCTCGGGAATAGTAAGCCACAATGAAGTTATAGATAGGAAATGGATTTTGCTATTTTTCTTTACTTCAGCGTGCAGGAAAAATAAAGATTTCATGATGATGGTGAATGAAGCCAGAGCTGCCAAAGCTCTGACATCCTCTAGGCGGCTTGTGGTCGATGTTCAAACATTGATATCGAGCGTCGCTAGAGCTACTCAGCTCCGGTAAAGCTAGGGGGCAAGCCGTCAACGTGAAGAAAATATGGTGGAAAGACTCTATAGTGGAGTCTGCTGTCGATACACCACGTGTTGACAAAGGTCACTACCGGAGCTACCAAGCTCCGACACCCCAAAGGGCTAACTGTCGATGCTCTACGCGTTAATGCAGACTAGTGCCAGAGCTACTAAGCTCCGACGATGGTCAATGCTAGAGCCACTAAGCTCCGACAACCTCAGGGGACCTTCACTATCGAATACTTCGGACCTACATTCTACAAGTTCGAAGCGCACAAGTCTTCAACAACTGTTACATCCGCTTGATACATGTTCACAATCAAATTGTGTACATCTACCAGGAGGTCAAGTGTGACAAAGGTGTTGAAGACAAAAAATTAAATTCACAAAAAACTTGGATTTCATTCATCTGGAGACAAGAGATTACAAAATTGGAGAAGAAGAAGAGAGAATACAAGCGGGAGCTACAAAGAGATGGTCCTAGACCCTGTGGAAGAACTGGGCAACCTTCTGGGCAACCTCTGACACGCTGGCTCGGGCGGCTTCACCCTCTCCTTTGATAGGGCCTTCAAGCACCGGGTCCAGAGGGAATTGAGGGTCCCGGTTGGTGTAGCACGTCAGCACGAACTCTGCGACGTTCTTCGCCAGGGACTGTCCCTCAGTTTCCAGCTGGTCCGCGATGACATCGCCCATCTTGGTGATCTTGTTGCCTGCTGAACTCAGCGCCTCCAACTCCTGGTCCAACTCCGGCTCCGGATCATCTGGGCACACAGGACTAAAGCCCATTGGCATCAGCGCGTCGTTGGCTTTGCCCAGGAAGTTCCAAACTTGGTGGGACTCCACAGCCCTTGTGCTTCGCATCTCCTCCAAGGATCTTTTAGCCGCCGCAAGCTCTGAGTTCTCCCGAGCAAGATGCTCCACCTCTTTGGCATTCTGTTGAATCTTTTCAGTAACCTGCCTTTCGAGTTTACTGAGCTCTTCCTCCCGGAGGTGGATCTCGTTCCGGTGGTTGACAAAATCCTTCTCTCAGCCCCATACTTTCTTCTCCCTGGCGGCGACGACATTCTCCTGCTTGTAGAGATCTTGCTCTCGCTCCCATGCCTTCTTCTCCTCTTCCTCGCAACGCTCCACCAATTTCATGGTGCGCTCTTCAAGGTTCTTGTTAGCCAGAGCTGTCTTTTGGACAAGCTCTTCCTCCCTCTTCACGACATCGTCCCGCAGCTCCAGGAGTTTTTGCTCTTCATCTTCGAGCTTTCTCTCCCGTGCCTCAAGAGCCTCCCAACGCTTGACAAGACTAGCATGGATGGCGTCGAGCCTCTCCTGGCAATCATCCGCTGCGCTATTAGCAGCTTTGGCCTGCTCGTAGATGGCCCGAGACTGGTTGTTAAGAGATTGCGTCATGCTTTCCCTCTCATCCAGCATCAAACCCCAGTATTCCAGGCGGACCATCTCCCTCTGCACCCACTCCTTTTCGTCAGCCAGCCTCGACTGCGCCAGCTTGGTCTCAAAATGGAGTCGGTTTCGCCACCTCCTCAGAGTTTGGCGATCCTCCTCGAGAGCTTTGCTGTCATGGTAGAAAGCCAGCTGGACCTGACGAAGACTGGAGCAGGCGTTGTCAATAGACAACGACAGGGGGATCGGGTCAGACTTGTCGGGGTCATCTCCGCTGGTTACAACGGGTTCTCTGTGACAAAAATTGGGTCCCACTCTACAAGAGCGGTTCCCTGAGCTTCCACAGCACTAGGGCCATCCTCTGGGATAGCCTCAGCCGCCGCCAAGGAAGGTCCTGCAGCAGAAGTTCCGACCTCCGAAATTGGCTCCGAAGGTCCCACCGCCAGGTCATCAACATCTGGCCCCTTAGGCGGGGGGCCAGCAGCTTCATCTTGGCACCCTGGCTTAACAGCCGGCACCTCCGGGATCACCACTTCCGGAGCAGGTGTTGAAGGTTCGGTCGGAGCAGAAGCTACTTTCGGCTCCGACGCAGGCGCCTCTTCTGCCGCTGGCTCAGGTGCTGGCGCTTCAACCATCATGGGATCAGGTGCCGACACCTCCGTAACAATTGGCTCAGATGCCAGAACCCCTTCGACGACCGGCTCTACAGCCAGAACTTCTGAAGCAACCGACTCTACCACCGGGGCTTCCTCAACAACCGGCTCAAGCGCCGGAACTTCATCAACACCCATCTCTATCGTCGGGACTTCATCAACCACCGGCTCGACTGTCGGGGCTTCAACAACATCTGGCTCTAGGGCCGGAATTGCAGCTACCTCCAGCTCTGAGGCTGGAGCGTCCATCATTTCAGCATCCCAGCCCGGAGCTTCAACCTCCGGGGCTGGTGCCGCTAGTACATCTTCATTCCCGTGGTCCGGCGTTACCACGGGAGCTTATGGGGATGAGTCTAGGTCCAAGACCACGACAGCCGGCATCGGAGCTGCTGCAGCCTCAGCCACCTCTTGGGGCGGTGCTGGAATTGGAGCTGGAGCCTCCGCCTACACAGCCTCAGCTGCTGTTGCAGGAGCTGGAGCTTCACCCCTTTTCTTGGTCACGCTGTGGATGAAGGACAAAGAAACTCAAAATACAAATATAACAATAAAACAACTGACTGAGGTAAAAAATCAAAAATTACCTCGGAAGGCTTCCGCACCAGTTAGCACGGAACCTCTTTTCCGGACGCTCGGAGCCGAACCCTGATGCCACTGGTGTGGTGGCTCCGGAAGGTTCCCCGGAGCTCGCTGCTGTTGTCGGTGTCACTCGGGTTGAGGCCCCCTTCGATCGGGAAGGAAGTTCAGACCCAGAGACTTCAGCTGGCCCTAGTACTGGAGCCGCATGGCTGGAGCTAGTGCCCCAGAGAGATGCTAATGCTGGAGTAGTTGCCGGTGATGAAGACCTTCCCCTTCGGGGAGAAGGAGTCGTTGCAGAAGGAGCAGGCTTGACGGACCTCCCGTCGGCGTGCTTCAACTTCCTCTTGTGGCTCGAGGGCTCGTCCAACTCTTGGCCCTTGCCCACGACTTCAACTCTCTATTCCGGGACGGAAGGGGGACCACCCTCGGAAGCTCCGGAGATCACCAACCCGGTGATCGAACGCCTTTCAACGACACCAAGGTCGTCAAGCACCGGCATCGTCCGCCGGAGCTCCCTGCTGAACTCCGCCTCCATGTTCAGAGGGAGAAGCTGGCAGAGTCAAGTCATCACCTTCGACGTTGATGCCGTGCTGAAACTTCTTGAGGTGAAACTCCAAAGTTGCATCCTCCATGTTGGACTTCAAACCGGTCTCAATCCGATCATCGTCCAGCACACTGTTGAGAGCCCAAGCAAGATTCTCCCTCTTCTGCAACGGAGTCCACCTGTTGGTCAGGAAGTTGCAAAACACAGTCTGAGGATTCACCCCTCCTTCCACGCACTGGCGGATCCTGGTCAGAGCAGGGTTGAAGGCGTCCGATAACATCAGAGCTTCACTCCAAACTGCAGTGTCGACGTTGGGGAGGCCTTCGGGCAACTCTAGCTTCTCGTGCTCCTCCACCCTAATGACGATCCAATCCTTCTTCGAGTCGTCCCACTTCCCAGAAGGGAATGACCGCAAGTACTTGAACGGGCACTTCTTGCGCTTCACAAAATAATAGAAGCCAAGGTACTCGTCACTCCTACCGGTAGTGTGGACAATGAAGAAGGTGCAGAAGAGCTCAACGCAGGGGGGAATGCCCACCCACATCTCGCAGAAGTGGACAAAAGTCGACACCAGGAGAATGGAGTGGGGGCCAAGGTTGTACAGCTGCAGACCATAGAAGTCTAGCAGCATCAAGAAAAAAGAGGAGAAAGGTGGGATCAGTCCCACCATGGCGTACACGGAGAAGTAAACCATGTCGCCGGCGTATTCCTTCTTGAACGGAAGCTTGTCGGCGCGGACCAAGTGATTGAAGAAGTCAGGGGAACACCCCATGAGGGCCCGGACCTTCTTCAAATCACCGTCGATCTTCAGTTGGCTCTGGCGGAGACCCAACTCCATCACGGCACAGCGGGGCAAGAGATGGAAAACAAGCGAAAGTTTGGAGTATTTGAGCGCAAGTTCGAATGAAATGCGTAAAGAACCCCCAAACGGTGTGTGCTTTCCTTCTTAAGTAAGCCCCGCAATGCTTAGATGGAAACCGCAGAGGAGCCGACGATCCAGTCAAAAACTTCACCCTGCCAATGACAAGGGGGCCCGGGGCCACCCCGACGATCAAGTCGAGGTCCTTACCCCAGGCGAACGGTTGTCATCATGAAAGGCGGGAAACTCAAAGGCGGCGGCCTGACAGGGTGCGCGGAACCGTTACAATTTTCGTATCGGGAACTGGCGACCTTCAATTGCGTTAGATCCGCACGCTGAGATCTCACCTGCCGACTCCAAGATATGCCACGCGGCGGTGGTTTAAATTCGAACTACTGCCAACAGCACATCTGAAGACACTTGAAGACACGGCTCAAAAACCAAAGAATGGACCCACCTCTGGCAGAATAACTTCATCCAAAAGGTCTCTCCCAGAGGTGGGCCCAGGGGGCCACTTTCGGTACCCTACATACCGGATACCCCTTGAGATTGCAAAGATCACAAGGAAACTCCATCTACCAGATTTGAAGACCTCGGAAGGCCCCACATGTCAGGCGTAACCAGACATGCTTCCCCGACATGGTTAGTCCCAGAGCTACCATGTGTATAATAAGACCGGAGCTATCGCCCACACATGGAAAAGCTTTGGACTAGATACCAGTATGGCACCCCCGGACCTAACCCCAGACAGAGGGAAGCTCCAGTACAAACACGTGTCCAACAGCACCGGACCTACCCGTCCACAATGGTAAGCTCTAGAGCTGCCACGTGTCCGAACCGCCGGAACTTCAACTTCAACAATCAGGCTTGTGGACCCCCAACAGCTCGGACCTTCAAGGAGTAATCAAGGACTTCAAGACCTGATTAAGTGTCATTAATACCATATCAATGACACACGATCGGAAGGCCCTTAATACCAGTAACGGCGCTGTCAAAGCCTGTTACCACGCTATTAAGGGTAATTAACCTCATTAATTGTGTATCAAGCATGTGTAACTGTCGGGGCCACATGTCGGGCCAGGCTAACGGTGTAACGACCAGTCCTTCTACTATAAAAGGACTGGGCGACGATACACAAGAGACCTCTCCAGACGGCCTCTAGACTCCTTGACCTGGACGAGCTTCTTCTTCTGGAGCTTCTTCTAGACTCACACGCTCAATACAACACCAACACACCCCGTGGAGTAGGGTATTACGCTCAGGTGGCCCGAACCACGTAAATCTCTGTGTCTACTTGTCATTCACCTTCTTGAATCTCTGCGCGCCCATTACCGAACTACAACTCCGCGATTTACCAACAGTAGTATCAGGAGATCTGCGGATTCAAACGCCGACAATTACCTTCCCCCAGCCAGCTACAACATGACACTAGAAGATAAAAAAGCAATTTTTGAATGCGTGCGTAGGATCAAAGTGCCCACGAGTTTCTCATCCAATATCCGCAAGCTAGTCTCGATGAAAGACTTGTCTTTATTCGGCTATAATTCTCACGACTGTCACGTGATGATGACAATGTTCCCTGCCATTGCAATAAGAGTCATCAAACCTGAGCATATAAAAGTTTTCATCACACGATTGTGTTACTTCTTCAATTCAGTATCGCAAGTGGTGATGGCACGTGAAGATTTAGACTATCTGAAAACATACATCGTCGAGACTATGTGCAAGCTTGAGATGTGTTTCCCACCATCATTTTTTGATATGCACGTACACCTAATGATACATCTTGTTGATCAGATAAAAGCATTAGGGTCACTATATTTACATCATATGTTTTCGTTGGAGAGATATTTAGGAGTATTAAAAGGTTATGTGCGGAACTGTGCTCGCCCAGAGGGTTCAATTATGGAAGGATACACCACTGAAGAAGTGATTGAGGGTTGCGCTGATTACATCAAATATGGAAAACCGATAGGTGTGCCGATACTAGTACATGAGGGTAGACCACGTGGGAGAGGCAAAGTGGGTAAGAAAACTTTTATCGTTCAAGATTACAAGAATGTACATCGTGCATATTTTGGTGTACTACAACAACTCGCAATAGATGACTCGTACATCGAGGAACACCAAATTGAGCTCCGCGAAAAAAAACCAAGACCGCACAGAGGACTGCATCATGAAAGAGCACACAAGATGATTCACTGAATGGTTAATGAACAAACATATACTATACGAAAACTCTATAGAAGAGGCAAAGAAGAAGTTAGCTCTGTCCCATCTTCTTTGGTGACATCATGGCAAGCATATGACATCAATGGTTACACATTTTACACTAAAGAAAAGGCCGTAAGAGTGTTGCACAAAATAGTGGTGTTCGTATTGAGGCTTATGATTCACAAGGGTAGAAGACCACATACTTCGGGTTCATAGAGGAAATATGGGAACTCGATTATGGCAAAAGAATGGTAATGCCCATATTTAAGTACCAATGGGTCAAACATCCTAATAGTGTGAAAGTGGACAATTACGGGTTAACACTGGTAGACTTGAATAAAGTGGGTTATAAAGATGACCTGTGGGTTCTCGCTGATCGTGTTGCACAAGTTTTTTATGTACAAGATCCAGAAACTGAGAAGATGCACGTAGTTGTTTCTGAAAAGCAAAATATTGTTGGGGTTTACAATGTGGGAGATAATGAAGAGGAATATAATCAGTATGAAGAGATGTACCTTTTCACTCAACTAGAAAACATCAAGCGCGTAGAGAGAAGCATTAAAAAAGATTTGAAACCCTATATGCGAGAATATGTCAATGCTGGAAAAAAAATGTATGATATATATTGTATATATTTGTATCCTCTGAAATCAACTTAGAACAATGCTCTATTTCAGCTTTAGATAGCATATTTCGAATATTGTTAAATTCAGCTTCTATAGAGAAGACTAATTTGTACAAGTGATCCTTTTCGACTTGTTCACTATCATATTTATCACCTTCACTTGTTCCATAAGTTATCAAATTGTATGTGTATATAAATTTCTTCTGGCCTATGATGATCAGGCTGGCCTTCCAGCAGCTTGGTTCCAAAAAACATCTAGAAGCACAACTCTTGAAGCTCCTAAGCTAATCCCTTCACAGCAAGCTCCTGTAGATGCAAGTAACACCCGAAACTCATCATTTGGATTGTTAAAAGCTTCAATTGAAGTCCGACGATATTTCCCACCATTTGAGGGCTTGTTTTGATAGGAGTGGATCCACTTCAATATAAGTGGATTGAGGTGGATTGAGGAGAAAATTAGTTTATTCTTCACTCCAATCCACTTCAATCCAATTAGATTGAGTACACCCAAACAAGCCCTGAAATATTTCTTTCTCTTCTCTCCATTCTAAAAACTTACGAAGATGCTACTTTATTAGTTCTAATGGCTGAATATATTGACTACAAATCAATACCATCTCTCTTAGTGCTTCACACAAGCGACGAAGTGAACAACTTCAATGACAAATCTTGTTTTTATGCTTTTCATAGGAATTTGACCTTAATCTTTCAAGCATATATTTATCAATAAGTGAAGCTTCCTCATCAAACATGTTAATGACAGTTACAAGTGAAGGTTGTGTCGAAGCTAACGAAATCTCAACGGGACTAAAGATAAAGAGATGCTGCATATGAGTGACAATGTCCAGGTTAGACAACATGAAGCTATGATAGCAACCTTCAACAACATGAAAAGTGATGCCCAGGTTATCCTTGCATCAACCAAGGCATGTTGTGAAGGCATAACACTTGTTGGATCATCCCGGTTATGCTTGCCCCAACAAGTGTTATTCCCTCACAATATGCCTTGGTTGATGTAAGATTAAACTTAACATCACTTTTCATGTTGTTGAAGGTTGCCATCATAGCTTCACACTGTCTAATCTGGACATTGCCACTAATATGCGGGATCTCTTTATCTTCAGCCCAATTCAGATTTCGTTAGCTTTGGCATATCCTTCGCTTATAATGCCATTAACATGTGTGATAAAGAAGCTTCACTTATTGATAAATCTATGCTTGAAAGATTATGGTCAAATCCCTATGAAAGGCTAAAAATAAGATTTGTGATTGAAGTTGTTCGCTTCCTCGCTTGTGTGAAGCACTAAGAGAGTAGGTACTGATTTTTAGTCAATATATTTAGGCATTAAAACTGAGAAAGGAGCATCTTCTTAAGTTTTCAATTGGATATGAGGGAAAGAAATCCTTCAAATGGATGGGAAAATTCTCCCAATGATCGTCAGGCTTCAATTGAGGCTTTCAACAATCCAAATGATGAGTCACGGGTGTTACTTGCATCTATAAGAGCTTGTTGTGCCGGGATTAGCTTGACAGGAGCCTATCAACATCACAGGCGATTCTTAACTAACAAGCAACCTGTGAAAACAATGACTTTCCCCAGGCAATTCTTCAACAAAAATCGATTGTCATGATTGAACCAGTACATACAGGTGTTAAACAATGACATCCCGTGAAAATCATGTATTTACCTAGGCGGTGGTTAATTAAGAACTGCCTGTGAAGTTTGCTAGAGTACAGGCGGTTCTTAGTTAACCACTGCCTGAGAAAATCATGTATTTACACAATCGGTTGTTTTTTAAAATCTGTCTGTGATGTTCTATCATCACAGGCGGTTATTGTATCATTCGTCATCACAATCAGGTTTTTTTACGGGCCGCCTGTGTTTAAAAATCGAGGCACGTGTGATAATGCATTTTGTAGTAGTGACATTTGGGGAGATTCCCAAGCCCCAACGCTTTATAGAGATGGATGTCGACATCCTGTGACATCTCCAGTACGGATTGGGATCCTCTGACTTAAGTACCGTGACTTAATACCCTGCAGTACACTTACATCCGTGTGCATGGGCAGCTAGTTTTATCCAATGGTTAATAAGCAAGGGAGTTTTGTCTCACAGCACTACCAACTACGTACTGCACGGTATTAAGTCACGGGACTTAAGTCAGAGGATCCTGATCCCCCCAGTACGACCTTAATGGGTTGTTCGCCTGCCACTTCTTATCGGCCACCTTCTCGGAAAAGTCAAACGTCAAGATCCTCAACCCACGTGAGGAGCCTATCTCTCTCTCTACCACCCAGGTTGATGGGAGAGGTGTTGGCATCTCCCCCAACAGTGTTGCAGTGGGGGGCAACAAAGGTGTGATGATTGGCGAGGAACATCACGCCCTCGACATTGGCTTCTCCAGGCTTGCCGATGACCAATGGCAAAGGTGGTCCGAGGACTCACTTGTTGTTTGCTCCATCTTGTCCTTGACTATATGGAAAAACAAAGAGACTAGCATAAGGGAGGAGCAGCGCAAGGAAGACTACTGTGTCGGGATGAGGAACGCTGAGGCCTAGAAGAAGAGTGAGTTCATTCCATGAATGGTGTGCCTTATATGATCATCTTCCTATCGCACAATTTGTCAAGCGTCAGGACACAATGCATATGGAATATAATTCACTGAGGTTCTTGACCAATGCCCCCTATGGCAAACACATTTGTGACTGATATTTCAAATTTAATTAATGAGAATATGTTCCCGCTTCGGCTCCACTACATAAGAAACCCAAATAGGAGACAAAGATGGACGACGCGCTCAAAGGAGGCATCTCTGATAATGTTAAGCGAGACGAGCCCACTTCAGCGAGGATCTGACATGGCTCAACTGAAAGTACAAGGAGACGCGTTAAAACAAAGCCCGTCTCAGTTAAATTGGTATCTGAGACATGCTATTCTCTCTACAAAGCGGGAGACACACATAAAACAGAACATGTCTCCTATGACCGACGTCTCCCTCTCCTCTGCTAAAAGTGAGATGCGCTCTAATTGAAAGCGTGTCTCCAATTCCTCATGTCACCTTTAGCTTCGTAATTTTTCCATTTCACTCCGGTTCACTGTTGATGTCACACATCACTGAACTCAAAACACGTTCTCACTTGATACCTGAATATAATCAAATCCTTCCTTATGATACCTGAGGAACACGATGAACACACCACACATTCATTCATTCACACAGTTGAAGAACACACAAGAAAATATTCAATCACATAGATAAACAAAGATAGAATTCATTCATTAACAATATTTACAAAACAGAAGCTATTAAAAACACCAAAGAAAAACTAAATCCTACTCCTACTCCTACTCCTCCTCCTCCTCCTCTTCCTCTGGCGACGACTTCGGCGCCAGTGCAACAGAAGCCTGGGACGATCTGACGCATCGATACCGCCTCGGGGAAATGAAAGGTTGCGCACGGACGTCACACGTGTCTCTGAACCATGCCGCCGAAATTAAGTTCTCCGCAGACCTTGTGCCGCATGTCTCTCTTTCGACTATGGAAGATGCGCTTTAGATTAACGCCCGTCTCTCTTTGTTATAGTGCGTCTCGCATTTATCTCCCTCGTCTCTTCGTCTCTTCGACAATGGAAGACGCTCTTGAACTTAACACGTGTCTCGCATTTATCTCTCTCGTCTCTTCTTCGCCTCTGGTGCTCCTTTATTACTAATCGACCAACGGTCCTTTAGTAATCGACCAACTCCAGTGCGACTGCCTCCTCTGTTCGCCATCGCCGTTGTTGTCGTCGTCGCCATCCTCGTTGTCTTCATCGTCTCCATTGTCGTCATCATCGTCGCCGCCGTCATCATCCTCCTCGTTGTCGTCACTGTTCATGGCTGGTATCAGTTTGGCGTGTAGCCGACTCAAGGAGGAGCGCTTGGCATGGCGCAAGAATCATCCCCATGTATGTACATATGGCACATCGGTTGCATAGTTGTATATATATATATATATATAGATCTGCAATGGACTGATGAACTTAACTTTAGTTTTGTTTTTCCGTCTGCTTGGGTTTTCTTTGCGAAGCCTGAATCGGGAGATTTATTGAAGTGGCAGTGCATTGTCCGCGGTAAAGAAGGGGTAAGTCATGAAGAACAAGCACAATATGAGTTTAACCATCGTCCTCCTATTAATGAATTTCCTTTGTAGACTGTCTGGGAAGGTGGTTACTACCCCCTGACAATCTCCTTCTCAGAGGACTATCCATTGTTGCCTCCAAGATGCGCCTTTCCAAGTGGTTTCTTCCACCCAAATGTCCATCGCTCAGGAGCACTCTGCATTGGGATTCTTGACCAAGAGACTGTAAGATAGACCTATTTTTCTCATGTAATTAGTAATTGTTGCAGAACTTATTTGAATTGGTTTCTTATGTTGCTTAAATTTATATTTCATAGGGGTGGTGCACTGGTTTTACAATCAAAACTATACTACTTGAAGTTCAACGTTTGCTGCATCAGTCAAATGCGCCCGATGTTGATATAATCTACTTATCAAGGTTAGACACTTTGTGTTAGTGACCAACGTAGGTTATTCATTCCTCCTTCGACATTTGTCAATTTAAAGAATGTCAAGATTTTCAGTATCCATGGCAATATAAGAGACGTGTTCGGGAGCAAGCTAGACGGTACAATTTAGATTGATTGATGGGAGCTTTAGGAATAAGTTTAGATTCGAAATTAGTTTAGAGGGCATGCAATGTATGAACTATGAAATTCATTGAGTTGCAAATTATCTCTAAATTGCAATGTCATTGCATTTGTTTATCCCTGAATTCCAATTAATCTGTGAATTGCAATGTCATTGCGTTTGTTTATCCCTACAACGGTTCACGATGTCGTGCGAGTGGCAATGTGAAGAGTGCATAAGAGACGAACTTTAGAAATGTGCGTCTCAGATACCTGATATCCGGCAAAAGGGAGACGGGCCTTACATGGGCTCGTCTCTGATTTGTTCCGAAGATCTTTTGTCCCACCTCGTAAAGCTGAGCACATTACAATGATTGTATAAGGCATTGCACACAGTTACCAGTTGGAAACGTTGGAATGTCCTGAATGTTGTTCTGGCTTCAGCACACCGTGGCGCATCTAGGGCACACTAGCATTTTCGGGGCCACAAAATAATGCGAGGTGCACCTTTCAGTGGCTCGTCTCCGATTTACGCTGAAGATCTTTTGTCCCACCTCGGAAAGCTGAGCACAATGCAATGATCATATAAGGCATTGCACATATTTGCCAGTTAGACACATCATAATGTCCTGGATGTTGTTCCTGGCCAGCTTAGCACACCGTGGCGCATCTAGGAGACTGCAGCGTGTCTAGGGCAACAAAATAATGAGAGACACGCCTTACACTGGCGCGTCTCCAATTTATGCCGAACATACGGCCAAAACAAAATCCGAGACGCGCCTTATGTTGAGCTGATCTCTGATTCATGCCGAAGATTTTTGTCCCACCTTGAAAAGCTGAGCGCAATGCAACGATCATATAAGGCATTGCGCACAGTTGCCAGTTGGACACGCCGGAATGTCCTGGATGTTGTTCCTGGCTTCAGCAAACCGTGGCGCATCTAGGACACGCTGGAGTGTCCGGGGCATCAAAATAATGAGAGACGCGCCTTAAATTTGTGTGTCTCCCATTTACGCTGAAATTTTTTGTCCATCGCGCGCTCTCTCCTAACATTTGGCGAAAAATTTTAGCTGTCACGTGCTCTTTCGACCTATAAACTGCAGATCCTGAGCACGCAGCCGCCGTCGACCCCGACCCTCGCGTCATTAGAGAGTTGAGCACGCTGGAGCACGCTGCCTCATCCCCTGTCCCCGGAGCACGCCGCCGCCATCCCTCTTTCTCAACTCGCTCTTCGTTATTGTCGCGCTGCCGGCGTCGACCCCTACCCCACCGTCAACCCCGACCTTCATCATCAGAGAGTTGAGCACGCTGGAGCACGCCGCCTCGTCCCGTGTCCCCGGAGCACGCCCCCGCCTCGACCTCGACCTCGGTATCGGTATGAGCACGCCGCCACCTTCACATAACTGGAAATATTCTCTCTGTCCCTGGAGCACGCCATCCTACTGTCATCAGAGAGTTGAGGAACTGTCACTCTAGCACCTCTGCCAACTCGTCCCGGAGCATGCCGCCGCGTCCCCTGTCACCTAAGAACGCCGCCGCCTCAACCCTGCCATCAGAGCGTGCATTCCAGTGATTTTATCGAATTTGGGGATGTCCAATGAAGGCTCATTGTTAATGAAGTCATTGATCCAAAGGGAGATTTTCATTACGGTATACATTCATCTTCCTTGTTTATGTCCAATGCAGAAGTACTGTATTGTTTGGACTATCAATGTATAATAAATTCTAATTCGAAAACCCTTGAAACTACAGGAACTGTGGTTGATACTAGCATTTACCATCCACCTGAGTTTGATTTGTGCCTCTGCAGCCATGCTGGAATCAAGATACCTATGCGATAATTGGTGTTTCTCTCACGAGTTTTTGATATCAGGCTATAAAAAGCATCAGTAGAATGTAAATTGTTTGTTTTTTTAGAGGATAAGCGCACCAGCTCAGTACCATGTCCTTTACCATGAGAACAATTTCTCTGTTGATGCCTTGCAGATGCTCACCAACTGCATGTGCTACAAGTAAGGTCTATTCTCCATTCACTAACAGTTTTTGTGTTTATTACAATTGTATACCAATTTGTTCTTGTGTTTATTATAGTTGAATTTCAGGATGTCTCAGTCGGAGCATTAGAGGCTATGAAGGATCATCGTCAATGAAGTCATTGATCGAGAGAATTTTTATTACGGTATACAGGATTAGATGATGGCAGTTATGATGTGTGTAATTAGTTATATTGTAGTCAGGATGAAAAGTCTTTGTTGTGTAATTAATATACTTGATAACCATGATTGACACTTTGGTAATATTTGATTGGTCATTATAATTTAACGTGTGATGATTTTGGCTATACATATGTTCATGAATAGTATGTTGCTGACACTGATAATACGGCTGCCAAATCCTGGCTAGCTCCTAATAGTAGTGCCTTTAAACAATACGCGACGAGCTGTAGCAGAGAGCGTCTCGGATAAGTTAATGAATCTGCGATGCGCTACATAATCGAGCGTCTCGGATAGTCAATATATCTGCAACGTGCTTTGTAAGGCCTGTCACACTCGTAAGCTGGTGGACGACGCGCGCCAGCGGCGTCTCCAATGACACCGTAAAGATTGTTTGTTATGACAAAAAAAAAGACACACTTCCTTTGAGCGTGTCTCGCACCTAGTTCGATCAGCGATGCACCTTGAAACCCGTCTCTGATGCCAACGTAATGCGAGACACGACGACAGAGACGCACAATTTGTTCGTCTCCCTTCTTCGTTCGGACCCGTCTCGTATGAGCCTTTCTTACGTAGTGTCCTCTATGGCTATTAATTGAACTTAACACCCTCCCCACCTTGCTCCACGCTATGGGACATGTCTCTTCACATAATGCCCCTATGGCCCACACATCATTAACTACTAATGCAAATTTAGCTAAGGATATGCTCCCGCTTCAGCTCCTCCGCGGTGATTAGTTCAACCAAACACCCTCCCCGCCTCACTCCCCACCTTGTCTCTACTAGGGACATGTCTCTTAACACACGGACGCTTCAGATTTTCTTTCATGCGTATTTCTCATGATCTTAAAAAAAATATTTCCCTTCACATGATGATCTTTTCACAATAGGGATTGCCCCTGCCATTGTTCCTTTTTGAAAAAAAACATATCAAAATATAGATAAATAGTATCAGAACTGGTCAGTAACCAAATCTGGTATAGATGAGATTACCATAACCCGGTAACTATACTCGTGTGACAGCCCAAAATTTTAAACAAGGTAAAAATCACTCCAAATTGAAATTTTGAATAAGTATCAAACAAACAATATTTGTCAACAAAAATTGAAGCACATACTCCCTTTTTCAAATAGGAGTAAACAAGTGGGGAATAAGTTAAGTACCAACTAAATTAGGATCAAAACTCCCTTTGAAAGCTTAAGATCAAACATACCCAAAACTATTTTCTTAAAACCTGAGACTCGAGAATTAAATAATGCACAAAATGGTACATATATGTATAGGTGCGTCCAACAAATGATTTGGAATATAACAAATAAATTAAGCAAGAAAATATATCCAACCTAGGAGGAACAAATAGTATAATGAATTAATTAGAAACAAATTGTTTAAATACAAACCAACACAAATGTGCTTTGTTCATCACAAATCAAATCCGAAACAAAACTTGGATTCAAACTCGAAACCATAAACGACAAAAGTAAACCAAACGATGATATTCTATCACCCAATAAAACAGGGGACAATTAGAATTGAAACCAGATTTGAATTTGAAATTAAATCTGAAATTAAATTAGAAAAGAGGGAGGAAATTGGTTAAAAATAAAATGGGGAAATGGCCCGTTCTTCCCGGTCAAACCAACCTCCTCATCTCTCTCCTGGGCGCCAAGCCATACTCCCTCTTCTCCCCGCTTCAGCCCAGCGACGCCCGCTTCCCCCTCGCGTGCGTCCCAGCCAAGCGTCGATGCTTTCTTCTTGAAACGATGTACATGCACGCCGGGTGAACTCAAACCGAGCTCTGCCCGCTCCGGCTTTGGTCACCACTGTACATGCCGAGCCCGCACCACCTTCACACTGCCAGCCTAGTGCCAGCTCGCTCACATGTGGAAACATAGCGCGGCCGCCAAGTTTCTGCCCCCAAAAATATATCGGCAATGTCTAGTATGCAATCTGATTTATGGTGCAATCCTGCAATCATCCATCCCCAACTATTAGATCTCCATCCTAGGGTGGTTGTGTTTTTATACTTAACTCTCTCCACATGTGTTTCTCACATGGAGGGAGTTAAGTGAAAAAACACAACCACTCTTGGATGGACATCTAATGGTTGGGGGTTGTTGATTGTATGATTGCATTATAATACAGATTGTATACTAGTCATTCCCAAATATATCACCACAACCACCTCAATGCCCATCGCCGTTTCGCGCCTATAGAAGGCCCCTCGCCACCATTCTTGCGTGCATGAGACTCACCGCACTCCCCTCTCTATCCCTGATCATCGAGCATGTTTCACCGAGGCTTCCTCACCTCCAATTTGGACTGACCTCATCGGCCCCCTTTTTCCCAACTCCGGCCACCACATCGTGTTCCCATGCCAGTGAGCAACCATTGTCCAATTGCTTCTGCAGTAAGCTTTCTGTTTCGTGACGTGTCTAGAACGTGCGTTAGTAGTTACTATAGTACGTCGCAGAACGGACTTCCGCGAACCCTAGCTTCGCTGCCACTGCCGCCTCGGTCTCCCTTCGCCAGCCGTCGCGGAGCATTCCCCAGCCTGGTATACGTATGATCTTCCCCACACCCTAGAACACACTCTCGAGCTGTTATTTAGATGAGAATGTGTTTGCATGTGGAGGACATCGGAGCACCACCGTGCAAGGCCACCATGGCTCACCACCGGCCATTGTAGAGACTGCTCCGGTCCGACAGAGCGCCTCGAAGGCATCCCAACACTCTTGATCACACACTCGGCAGCCCAGTTTGAGGAAAATGCGATTGCACACAAGTTTCCCCTAAGCGTTGCCGCCTCCCTTGCCTCCGACAATCCGGCAGGGCCGCTCGAGTCGCCGCATTAGTCCGCTGCCATAACCAATGGAATCTCCATGGCAGGATGAGTGCGTAGCCGAACCTCGTTGGTGTAGAGTTGGATGGCGGTAGAGTTCTGTGGCGTCCCTTGGCCGAGTGCGCACTACCACATCGGCGTGAGATCGTGCAGTGGCCACCGACAAGCTACGGCATTTGCGTTGGTAGGAAGAAGAAGCCGACAGGAGGCAACTACTTTCTGTTGCAATTGATCATTATGTCAAGTAAACGGCACCGATCATTTTAACCCCATTTCTGGGCTGTGGTGCACGTACTCACACGCCTCCCTACTCAGTTCAAATGATGGCACATTAAGTGTTCGCGCCATTTTACAGAGCCCACACACCATGCATGCCAAACTCAACCCGATCAGGTGTCTTCCTCCATTGATGGCAATGGCAATGTCTTCGCAGACATGAAACCTTCCCCCTCTCCAGCATGTGCTTGTCACCTAGCACTAATCTCTGGGAACTGCTTGACCAAGACGTTCCAATCCTCCCATGTGGCTTCGGCTTCAGAGAAACCCGACCATTGGATCAGCACCTGCGTTATAGCATGATTACCCTTCTTCACCATTTTTCGGTCGAGAATCTTCACTGGCTTCATATGATGCTTCTCAAAATTGATCACCGATAGCAACTTGGCAAACACAGGAGCATAGTTAGGCACAAAAGACTTTATTTGAGAAATGTGAAATGTTGGGTGAACCTTAGCGCCTAATGGCATTTCTAGCAAATAAGCGACCTCCCCAATCCTCTGTAGAATCTTGTAAGACCCAATGAACTTGAACGCCAGTTTAGGGTAAGGATGGTTGATCACCGATGATTGGGCATAGGGTTGAAGCCGTAAGAATACCATGTCACTAACTTGAAACTCCTTGTCAGTGCAACCTTTGTCGGCCTGTTGCTTCATGAAGTTAAGAGCATTCGACAATTGAGATCTAAGGTTAGCATTGTGGGCAGCTCGCTCCCTGAGAGCGTCCTGCACGTCAGCTTCCACAGTCGACGGTATAGGAGGAACTTGCAACTTGTTAGCATCATAACTATAAAGAGCTTTGAACTGAGAGCATCCAAGTGAAGAGTGAAAGGATGTGTTCTACCAGAATTCCGCAAGAGAGAGCTAGGACTTCCAATTCTTAGGAGCTGAATAAATTACAAAGCGAAGGTATATCTCCACACACTAGTTGACTCTTTCTGACTCCCGTCGGTCTGAGGATTATAAGGCGTGGACAATAATAGAGTGATCCCCAAAAGCTTGAAGAGTCCCTTCCAAAATGTGCTTGTGAATATCTTGTCTCGGTCGAACAACATGGTGTTAGGTAGGATGTGTAACTTGAAGACAGTGTCGAATAGCACCTGAGCCACCTTGCTCGCCGACAGGGGGTGTTTTAGAGGAACAAAATGGGCGTATTTGGTAAAACGATCAACCACTACCAATATAGTATCATATCCTTCTGACTTGGGAAGGCCTTATGCGAAATCCATGGTAACATCTGTCCAACGTCCACTCAGAATAGGTAAGGGTTGGAGCAACCCAGTGGGATGAGTCTTCTCTATTTAGGCCTGCTGACAGACACTACATTGTTTGACATATTCAGAACCATCCAGTTTTTTGCCCATGCCAACAAAAGTGTTTCTTAAGCCTCTGGTGTGTAGCTTGGGCTCCGGAGTGGCCTTCAGTTGCCGTATCATGAAAAGTGGAGATTAACTTGGTCTTCAACACCGAGTTAGATCCTATCTATATTTGTTCTCCCTTATCAATCCTTGTGGCAGAGAAAAACCCTCTTTGTTAGCACTGGCTACTGCCAACTTTGTCAACAGCTCTTGAGCTTCTGCATCCAAAACATAGGAATTAAGCACTTCTTGTATCCACAACGGTTTAGTCTCAGTCACAGCCAGTAGAGAAGCACCATGATATACTCTTAAGAGAGCAATGGCGGCCACATTGTCATTCCTTCTTTTCTAAACAATTCTGAAGCCTAGGCCCATCAGCTTGGCCATTTCTTTTCTTCGCAAGTCTGTCTTCAGTTGTTGGTTCTAAAAAAATGTAAGACTCTGGTGGTCTATCTGCACAACAAACTCTTCCCTTTGCAAATAAGGCCGCCATTTCTCCACGGCCATGATCAAGGCTAAGAACTCTTTCTCATAAATGGATATAGCTTGTTCTTTCATTCAGAGCTTTGCTAAGATAAGCACTTGACCTACCTTCCTGCATGAGGACTGCCGCCAAACCTTGATCAGAAGCATCCGTTTCAACTACAAATGGTTGATCAAAATCTGGTAGTGCCAGAATCAGTGTACCAACCATGGCTTTTTTTAGTTGTTGAAAAGCTCCTTTAGCTTCATGTGACCGGAGGAAAGCCCTTTTCTTTAGTAAGTTCATTAGAGGTTTGGCAATACTTCCATAGCCTTTGACAAACCTTCGGTAATACCCAGTTAGACCAAGGAAGGCTCTAAAAACAGTGACAGAGTTGGGACGTGGCCAGGCCGCCATTGCTTCTGTTTTTTTTTTGGATCCGTGCCTACCTCATCCCTTGAAATAATATGACCGAGGTAAACTAGTTCTGACTTGGTCAGGCTACACTTGGACTGCTTCAGAAAGAAATGGTGCTTTCTCAGAATCTGAAAAAACACCCTCAGATGAGCTACATGCTGAGCCATGGACTGACTACAAATCAAGATATCATCCAGAAAGACCATCACAAACTTTCTCATTAATGGGGACAATAGGGAGTTCATCGCGCACTGAAAAGTTGCAGGTGCATTTGTAAAGCCAAATGGTATTACCTTGAACTGGTAATGCTCACTGTGTGTTTTGAATGTGGTCTTATATTCTTCCCCTTTTTCATTCTCACTTGATGGTACCTTGACCGCATGTCTAAACTGGAGAAGATAGTGGCACACGACAGTTCATATAATATATCTTTAGTAATCGGCATTGGGAACCTATTCTTGATGGTCAGTTCATTCATTTTCCGGTAATCAATGTAAAACCTACACGTTCCATCCTTCTTTTAGACAGGCAATACCAGCAAGGAAAATCGGCTCACGTTGTTTTCTATTAATCCTTCCTCAAAAAACTTTCAGACTTGCCTTTCTACCTCGTCCTTGTGCAATGGGGAGTACCTATATGGCTTGGAGTTCACAGGGACGGCCCCTGGAAGTGGTGAGATAGTGTGATCAAAAGGTCTGACTTGGGGTAAGCCCTTTGGCTCCTCAAACTGTGTCAGCAGATATGCTATGCCCTTGGCCTCAATAGTGTCAGTCTGTTCTGCAGAATGGAAACTATGTTCCAGTACCACCATACCCAAAATTTGGTTGCCTAATATCCACTTCCCTAGCTGCACGGCTGACAACTCCGGCAATGTCTGCTGTTGCATTGGTTTCACCCCTTCCAGCCTAAGCTGCCTCCCTTTCACTGAAAATTCTATACTCTTCTCTTTCCAGTTACACAAAATGTGGCTGTGAGCTTGGAGTCGGTCTAACCCAAGAATAGCTTCATAGGCCCCAAGTGGTAAGACTCGCATGTGCATCTGAAAAGATGCACCGTTGCTCCACCACTGCGAATTCTGAACAATGCGATCGCTATGTAGTGTTTTACCATTAGCAACTTTGACAGATTTTCCAGGCACCTTCTGAAATGGTATCCCGAGCACTGAACTAAGGACTTGCTGACGAAAAATATCGTGCTCCCAGAATCCACCAATAATAAAAATACCTTAATACCCACTAACGCCCAAAGTTTGAAGCACTCTGCTCCTTTTGTCCCTGCCAACACATGCATGGAGATCTGAACACTCTCCTCAACCACCCTATCTTCGGACTCCAGTTGCTCCAACACTTCGTCAGTCAACATTAATGGCATATCCTCTGTTGTTAAGGAGTTGAGCTGGACTTGTGCTCCCTTAGGATAGGGAGTCGAGTGACGTGAGTCATACTTCTCACCACAACCGTAGCACCACACATTTAGTCCATGGTACTCCCGCAGTCGGCGCTCTTTCAACAACCCAGGAGCCCTCCTCCCCCCTGGCAGATTGTGCTCCACTCCTCCCTTGCTTCTTGCTCGCGGTGCCCATGACGGCTTCAAAAAAATTTGTGACTCAGTGGTTTGGGACGGGCGCGTTCCTGTATATCAACCTGAAGTCTGGCCAGTAATATTGTCTGATCCATAGTGGTGGGCGCCTGTGCGAAGACCGGGCCATAGAGTTCCATCTTCAGACCCTTGAGAAACTAACTGACAAAGAATACTTCATCCATCTCTGAATTATGTACTGCAATGGCGTATGTCATATCACCCTTGAGAAACTGACTGACAAAGAATACTTCATCCATCTCTAAATTATGGACTGTAATGGCGTATGTCATATCATCGAAAGCAGAGATACACTCCTCCAATCCTTCCGTCCGCCTCAGACTGAGAAAATTGTGCATAGTCTTTTGATACTCATAAGCCCCATATTTCTTCTTCACCGCTTCTGCAAACTGCTCCCAAAACCCGAATCCTTCAGTCAAATGGTATACCCGAAGCCACTTAACCGCCAACCCTTCCATGTTTCGATGCTGCTCGAACCCACAATTCTTTGGGCACGTTGAAGATGGTGAAATAGTCCATGCGCTTGTCGAGCCAGCCAGTCGGATTCTAATGTTGAAACTTCGGGAATGACAAATCATCATAGATCGGTCTCCACCCCCACTCTCCCCACATTGCCCTGAGTGTTCTCTGTCCACACCCCACGCTACCATATCGAACCCGAGCAATCCTAGAGCATCATCCCACCTCCCCAACCACGATCATGCACCATACCACAACTCCAACCATCCGCATCTGGTGATTGGCCCTCTGAGAAATATTCCATCTCTTCAGCCATCCTCTCCAGACGCAGATCTGCCACCAGCTTGCCGTTTTCCTGCACTTGACGGAACAAGGTGCCCTGCTCCTTCCCGGCTTACTCCACCTCCGGTGCCAACAAAGCCTGCTGCCCCATGAGCTCCTTCATTGACACGGCAATATCCTTCAGAGTCTCTCACATCTTGTCCAACTTCCCCTCCTCAGTCTCCACCGTCGCTGCCATGGCAGCCGAAACCAGCTCAGTTTGAGCCTAAGGTTGAGCCGTCATGACTTCCTCAAACCAAGCCAACCCAAAAGTGAAAGTGCATCTATGCATCCCTTGTGGGTTTTGGTTGATTTATGACAAACAAATGAGATCCTAACCAAATTGTTGAGATGAGCGCAAGTTTTAATGAAATTATAAAGAAAGCACAAAAAAGAAAGAAGAATGAGGATCTATATGGAAAAGAGCTCAAGAGCTGAATAGATTAGATCATTGTGTATGGAGTGTGTTAGAGAAACTCAAGAGCTCAAGCACAAGAAAACTCATTCACTGCACAATTTTACACAGGTCCGGACTAGTACGATATACCCCGGACTAGTCCGATAATCCCTCTGTTCAAAATCGGACAAGTCCTCCTAGTGCGGACTTGTCTGCACAGTCCAGGTTTACACAGACTGGACTAGTCCGATATCACCATGGACTAGTCCGATATCTTTCTGACTAAGATCGGACTAGTCCACCCCAGTGCGGACTAGTCCTCAACACTTCACAGCTTTGCACAAAATTGGACAAGTCCGATAATATCCAGACTAGTCCGATAACCTTTCTGACGAAAATCGGACAAGTTCTCCAAGTGCATACTTGTCCTCAAACTCACTAAGGGAGTCACCTATCCGGACATGTCCGATATGTGTCGGACTAGTCTGAAGATTTCTAGAGCCTAAATCGAACTAGTCCGCTCAAGGCCGGACAAGTCCGATGTTCCTGAGAACTTAGGGTTTCCTAGACGCCGCACACCGGACTTCACCTCGGAGTAGTCCGGACTCTCAAAACCCTACCGGTAGCCTTTGGAAACCTCTAAATAGATGTACACGTCCCTACTTTCACCTCTCTCGACTCCCAGTGCCGTCATACCCTCTAAGAGCCTAGAAAACACATCTCTCCACACAATCCATCGCAAGAAAGATCAAATCCTTGAGGATTAACTTTGGATCAAAGGAGAGACATGATTGTCACGTCTTGAGCTCTTGGGTTTGATTCTCTAACGCACTCCTGTTGTTTGATTGTGGATCTTACGAGTGTGTTCTTGGTGGTGTTTGATTTGTAATCTTGGGGGGCCCTCAACTTGTGAGAAGACCCCTTGAACTTGGTGATTTACCCTTTGTGATTAGTGGAAGAGAATCGGCCTTCGTGGTGATTCAACGAGGGTAGGGTCGGAGAAGACCCGGTCCTTTCGTGGGCTCCTCAACATGGACGTAGGTTGCCTCTGTGGGAACCGAACCACAGGATAAACTCTTGTGTCAATCTTGTTCTTAGTTTTTCATATCACATTCTAGGGTTTACTTGATCTTTCATATTTTACATTAAAACATTGAAACCAAAGTTAGTTTGTGCTACATTTAATTTCATTGACTCAATACCTTCAAGTTACATACTGTATTCCGTTGCGTATTATACTGGTATTGAGATCATTGATCTAACTAGATCAATCTAGTCCGCACACACCGGACTTGTCCGCACTCTACTGGACTAGTCTGATTTCTTGGTATTTGATCAAGTTTCTAAGTGTTGCAGGTTCCGACTTAATATTAAAAAGGCCTATTCACCCCCCCCCCTCTAGGCCACATTCAATTGGTATTAAAGCCAGGCTCTTCAAGAAGAGACTAATCGCTCGAAGAGAAAATGTCAGACATGAAGGATGTGCACAAGAGCCTCAACCAAGAGAAGGTTGAAGATGAGAAGGCTCAAAAATTGGAGAAGCTCCTCGACGCCATTCAGGACTTCGAGGATGACGATGAGGAGACGCTTGAACTCAAGGTGCTCCTAAGGAAGAAAGCCATCTCCAAAGGGAAAATGAATATCAAGAACGAGAAGAAGAAGGGGAGTAGTCACACTGACTAATCCCAATATTCTTTCATCTACGATCGTTTAAATTCTAACAATAGCCATTATTTGTCTATTCCTCTAGGAAAAGCCCCACACTTTGATGGCAATGATTATTAAATGTGGAGGCAAAACATGAAAATGCACTTAATCTCACTTAACCCCAGCTTGTGGCATATAGTGTGCACAAGTATAGATATCCCAGACAATAATGAAGAGCTTACACCAAGCCAAGAGCAAGCAATTCATCAGAATGCTCAAGCTGCAACGGTCATCACATCATCACTAAGTCGTGACGAGTTCACCAAGGTGGATGGACTCGAGATTGCAAAGGAAATATGGGACACATTGCAAACTGCACATGAAGGTGATCATCATGTGCGAGAGGCGAAGATCGAAATGATAGAAGGCGAATTGGGATGATTCGCCATAGAAGAAGATGAGTCACCGCAAGACATGTACAACCGGTTGAAGACTCTGATCAACAAGGTTCGAGCATATGGAAGTAAAAAGTGGAACGATCACGAGGTGGTGAAGCTCATCCTTGGAGCTTTCATGCTTCGCAATGTTACCCTATGCTCGATGATTAGAGAGAGTCCTGGGTACAAGAAAATGACCCTGGATGAATTGCTTGGAAAGATCATCAACTTTGAAATGATGGAGAAGCAAGCTAAACAAGTCAAGGGGATTGCCGATCTCACCTCGGCAAAGAAGAAAGGGGTTGCCTTAAAATCTACTTGCAAGACCTTGTCAGAATAAGCTCGAGAGGCTCGAGATGAAGATGACAATGATGATGAGAGCATCGACATAGATGAGGAAGACATAATCCTCTTCATGAAGAAATTCAAGAGAATGATGAAGAGAAGACAAGGGGGGAAATCAAGTGAAGGAAAACTCAAAGAAAAGTCAAGACCAAAGTTGAGGCTGGCCTGCTATAACTGTGGTGAATATGACCACTTTATAGTTGGTTGCCCTTATGAAGAAAACAAGATGAAGACCAAGGAAACAAACCCTCAACCTAATAAGTTCTTGAAGAATAAAAAGCAAGCTGTACAGGCGCACCTAGGAAAGGAGTGGGACTCAAATGATGAGCCCTCGTCCGAAGAGGAAGAGGAGATGGCTAACATAGCCATCAACAAGACGACCGAGAAATCGACCCTCTTCCCCAACATTGGCACAAGAAAGGACTATGACACTTGCCTCATGGCGAGGGAAGGTAAAAGAAAGGTAACATCTAAATCCTCCTCCTTGCATTCTTACTCTAGTGACAGTGATGCCAAAAGTGATTATGAAGATATGCTTGTTGGCCTTGATAAGAAAACTGTCGCAAGAATGAAATTCTTAATGGATAAACTTATTGATAAGGAGGAACTTGTTGATCGACAAGAAGATATGATCATCCTTCAAAAGGAGGAGTATCTTAAGATCAAAAAGCTCCTTGAACTTGAAAAGGAGCGAAGCAAGTCACTTGAACTTGAGCTAGCTTCAAGCAAGGAAGCTTACTTGGAGTTAAGCGACTCAAATGCTATCATCAAGGATGAGATTGCTAACTTAACCAAAGTTAACAAGATCCTTGAGATACAAGTTGAGTCACTCAAGAAAAGTGAACCTTCATCCTCTTCAAGCTCTCATTCTCAACCCCTTAGAACTGAATCTACTACTACTCGTACATGTGCTAAAATTGATACTAGCTTGAAGGACAAGTCAACCTCGACCAAGGACAAGCATCCTTCCCGTAGTGGCATATTTGACAAGGAGAAGATCAAGTATGCACGCAGTGCATACTTGACCACAAGGCCTCCTAATGTCAAATATGGCATTGGGTATTCTTATGGTGAAAGGCAAAGTGCTAGAAGCCATAAGAATAACAAGGAGCGCATTGCCTTTATCAAGGGAAACTTCCCTCAAGCTAGAAAGGCTAATAATGTTGACAAGTCCAAACATGTTAATTCATATGAGCAACAACTTTTGTTTAGAACTTTTGATGCATCTTATGTTCTTATGAAAAGCAACTTTGGTAAAGTGTATGCCAAATATGTTGGGCCACACCATGGGAGCACCAAGTCCCATGTGTGGGTGCCCAAATCTCTTGTGGCTAACCTCAAAGGACCCAAGCAAGCTTGGGTACCTAAAACCAAGACATAATTTGTTTGTGCAGGCCTACTCCTCCGGTGGAGCAAAATGGGTGCTAGGCAGTGGATGCACCAACCATATGACCGGAGAACAAAGAATGTTTGTAGAATATGAAGAAAATGAGGATCCAAGTGAGGGCATCTATTTTGGTGACAATAGTCAAGGAAGGGTGCTCGGTACCGGTAAAATTGCAATCTCTTCTCAACACACGCTTTCTCATGCTTTGCATGTTGACTCCTTAGATTATAACCTTCTGTCCATATCACAATTATGTGACAAGGGTTATAATTGCTTGTTCACTAATGAGGGCGTGACCGTCTCTAGAAGGAGTGATGACTCGGTTGCATTCAAGGGTGTGTTAAAGGGAAAACTTTATCTTGTTGACTTCAACAAAGATAAAGCCGAACTTGACACATGCTTGATTGCAAAGACCAACATGGGTTGGTTGTGGCATAGACGGCTAGCACATGTTGGTATGAGGAATCTTCAAAAACTCCACAAGGGCGATCACATCCGAGGTTTGAAGGATGTTGTTTTTGAGAAAGACAGGCCTTGTAGTGCGTGCCAAGCCGAGAAGCAAGTAGGAGCACCCCATCCCGCGAAGAACGTCATGACAACGACAAGACCGCTCGAGGTACTTCACATGGACCTATTCGGTCCAATCGCTTACATAAGCATCGACAGTAACAAATATGGCTTATTAATTATTGATGACTTTTCGAGCTTCACGTGGGTTTTCTTTTTGCGTGATAAGACAGAAACTCAAGGAACCCTCAAGAAATTTCTCAAGCGTGCCCAAAATGAGATCTCATTGAAGATCAAGAACATAAGAAGCGACAATGGCACGGAGTTCAAGAACACTCAAGTTGAGGAGTACCTAGACGAAGAAGGCATAAAACATGAGTTTTCAGCACCATACTCACTTCAACAAAATGGAGTGGCCGAAAGGAAGAACCGAACCCTCATAGAGATGGCGAGAACAATGCTTGATGAGTACAATACATCAGATCGGTTTTGGGCGGAAGCGGTCAACACCGCTTGTCATGCCATAAACCGACTTTACCTTCATCGCTTACTCAAGAAGACATCATATGAGCTACTCATGGATAGAGAAGAAGCTCCCTGTCAAGCATTGAGACAAATGGCATTGGGCAATGTTCGACCACAAGCGCCACCCCCAAATGAAAATGAAGAAGATGAACCACAAGTGGAGGTAATGGATCAAGGGGGAGCTTATGCACAAGATCAACCTCAAGAAGACGAAGATGATCAACACACAAATGAGGGCAACCCTCTAGGGGGAGTAGAAGATGACCATGAAGACTCAAGACCACAAGTGCCACACCCAAGAGTACACCAATGCGTCCAAAGAGATCACCCCATCGACAACATAATCGGGGACATCCAAAAGGGAGTAACTACTAGATCTCGAATTGCTAATTTTTGTAAATATTACTCTTTTGTACCCTTTTTGGAACCGCGCAGAATTGATGATGCATTGAAAGATCTGGATTGGGTGGTGGCAATGCAAGAAGAACTCAACAACTTCAAACGGAATGAGGTGTGGGAACTAGTCCAAAGACCCAAGTTCAACGACATCGGCACCAAATGGGTCTTCCGCAACAAGCAAGACGAACACGGGGTGGTGACAAGGAACAAGGCACGACTTGTGGACAAAGAGTATTGACAAGTCAAAGGCTTGGATTTCGTTGAAACATTTGCTCCCGTAGCTAGGCTTGAATCTATTAGAATATTACTTGCATATGCTACTCACCATGATTTCAAGCTCTATCAAATGGATGTGAAAAGCGCCTTCCTCAATGGACCAATCAAGGAGGAGGTGTATGTGGAGCAACCCCCTGGATTCAAAGATCAAGAGTTCCCCGACCACGTGTTTAAACTGCGTAAGGCTATCTATGGCCTCAAATAAGCTCCTAGAGCTTGGTATGAGTGCCTTAGAGATTTCTTGATTGAAAATGGTTTTAAAATTGGCAAAGATGATTATACATTATTCACGAAGAACTTTGACAATGATATCTTTGTTTGCCAAATTTATGTTGATGATATCATTATTGGTTCAACTAACAAATCTTTCTGTGAATAATTTAGTAAGATTATGATAAATAGGTTTGAAATGTCTATGATGGGAGAGCTGAAATACTTCTTAGGATTCCAAGTTAGGCAATAAAAGAAGGGGACATTCATAATCCAAACCAAGTATACTCAAGACATACTCAAGAAGTTTGGAATGGACAAGGCGAAACCTATAAAGACTCCCATGGCAACAAATGGACACTTGGATCTCAATGAAGATGGACCAAGCGTGGATCAAAAGGTATATCGCTCCACGACTTATGTGCATCTTGGCCTGATATTATGTTGAGTGTGTGCTTCTGTGCAAGATTTCAAAATAATCCTAAGGAGTGTCATTTGACAGCCGTAAAAAGAATCTTGCGGTACTTAGTTCATACACCCAACCTAGGCCTTTGGTATCCTAAATGTACCAAATTCAATCTTATTGGATGCTTCGATGCATATTATGCCAGATGCAAAGTAGATAGAAAAAGTACTTCCGGTACATGCCAATTTCTAGGTAGATCCCTAGTTTCTTTGTCCTCCAAGAAACAAAACTCCATTACCTTATCCACGGCCGAAGCGGAGTATGTTGCAGCCGAGAGTTGTTGTGCACAACTCCTTTAGATGCGACAAACTCTAAGGGACTACGGTTACAATATGAGCCATATTCCACTCCATTGTGATAATGAGAGTGCCATTAAAATTGCTTATAATCCTGTTGATCACTCTAGGACCAAACACATTGACATCCGGGATCACTTTTTGAGAGACCCCTCAATGAAAGGAGACATAGCCATTTCCCATGTCAACATCGAAAACCAACTAGCCGATATATTTAATAAGCCACTTGATAAAAAACATTTTTGCAAGCTCCAAAATGAACTAAATATCTTTGATGCTCGGAATGTGACTTGAAAACTTGCATACCTGTATGGCTTCTTCAAAATATGTTGATTGTGTTGCGAAAATCATCTCTCTCAATTTACTTCGAAAAACTATTTCAATTACTTGATCTTGATGAATTATGGTCATTGCTTGATTGTTGTATGTTTGCTGATCATATTCATCAAGATTACTTGATTGTTTTGGCCCCTATTTTCTCTATAAGAACCTTCAAATATATACGAATGGGCTAATTATATCTGTTCTGGTGACCACGGACTAGTCCGTGGTTATTCGGACTAGTACGCACACTGCAGACTAGTCCGCAAAGGTCCGGTAGTCCAGACTAGTCTGACCGACTACGTACTAGTCCGATTTTTCGACTCCATAACCCTAGAGGCCGCCCAAACCTAATCTCCTTCACCCTCACAACCCACCTCACATTCTCTCTCTTCACTCGAGAGCCCCTAAGGCGATTTGGCGATAACTCCATCAAATCTTTTCAAGTTTGGGTGAAAATCGATCTCCATTTCTAGGGGATTGAAGACCACAGACTTGTCCGCACCTCCAACTCCTCCTTCGTCAAGAATCGAAGAATTTCAGTAAATTTCCCCCCAAACCCTAGAAACTTTGATTTCTTCCATTTTGGATCAAATAGCTTAGTTTCTTTCAGCTAATACATGCTTCTTTGTTGTATTACATCTTTCTTAAGCTAGTTTTGCATCGAGCAACACCATTTGTCTCATAGTTAGGGTTTAAGGTGTTGAACACCGGACTAGTCCGGTTCAGATATGGACAAGTCCGGTCCCCCCGGACTAGTCCGTACTTGAACTCTGGACAAGTCCGATTTTCAACTGAATTAGACCCTAATTTCCAACTACTCAATGCACTTCCTTGCCACCAATTCTCATTCATACATTGTGTAATCCCTTCTTAGGACAATGTCGAACTCCAATGATGAAATTTCCGATTATGAGGGTAAGATGGACCAAGACTTTTTGCTTCGGTCCTTGACGGGCCAAGGGAAGAAGCGCCAAGAGCGCCCCTCCGTGCCAGCACCTTCTCCACCTCAGGTGCGGTGGAAAGTTCTAGCCGAGAAGCCTACGTCCAAATCCAAGGATGCAGCTGGCTCTAGCTCGGCAGCTTCTCCCCAAGCTAAGGGCAAAGGAAAGGGAATCGCCTCGTTCCCGATCAGCCCTCTCAAGATGGCAGCTCCAAGGCAAGGGAATAGAGATCCTTCCGAGGAGAAGTTTAATGGCAAGGGAAGCGATACGGCTTCCAAACTCAGATTTGTGGACTGTTACAGTCGGTCAAAGAAGGCAGTCGATGCCAGATTTTGGAGTAACTTCCATGCAGATTTCTATAGCTCTATGTACCTCACCATGAAGACTCCAGTTGTCCGCAGCCAGTGGATTTATTGGAATCATTTTGAAAGGAAGAGCTGTGGTGCCTTTGATCAAGTGGTGGAGGTTGTAGCTAGGCATGGACTGAAGGACCTGTTTGCCTTCAGATATAACTGGAATGATGAGATTACTGCTCAGCTCTATGCCACATGCTTTTTTGCTAGTGATGAGGAGGAAAGGGTGTCTTTGATGACTCATGGATCCAAGTACATCATTACTCATGATGAGTTTGCAAGACTGCTTCACCTAGAAGACACCGGCAACAATGAGCTGACTATCCACAACATTGGTGTCTTGGGAAAAGATAAGATGGACTTTATTTATGATACTAGCCTAAAGTACAACCCTCCATCGATCAAGAACAAGAAGCCCTTCTTCATGGTTCTTAATAGGGTGTTGAGGAAGACCATAGCACCAAAAGATGGGGATGCAGGAAGTGTGCAAGGGTACTTGAGGACCCTAATGAAGGTGATTAGCAAGAACCAAAAGTTTGATATCTTCGACTACATTTGGAATGACATGGTCAACATCTCCTGCACACCGAACATATCCTTTGGCTATGCCCCTTACTTGATGGTCATGATTGAGAAAGTCACTGGGATCGAGTTCGTGAAGGATGTGGAGCACACTCCTTTGAGGCCCCAGAATCCTCCCCAAGCCACTGTTCAAGCTGCTCCATCTCCGGTGTCCAGTGAAGAGGCTCCAAGGAGAGCTCGAGGAGATGAGAGGACTGCTCCCGCCACTAGAGCCCATCCTCAAAAAGGGTCCCCCAATGGCATTTTGAAGTACTTGGCAGCCATTTTTGGCTCATGCAAGAAGGCTGAGGTAAAGCTTCACAAGCTGAGCAAGGCAAGGAAGCTCGACATGAGGTATGTAAAAGAAAATGTCAAGCATATCTGCCAGAAGCTGGAGATCGAGCCTATTGGATCCTCTTTTATCTCTGAAGATTCAGCCTCTAATTTCGCTGAGCTTGGGCCTTTGACTCCCTCCGAGCTTGCTTACTTTGGCATTGGGGGCATTTCGAGTGGATCCGCTCCTCCTCCTCCTACCCAACCTGAAGATGAAGATGAAGACGAAGAGAGGACCGATAACGAGGAATGAGCCACTAGTTCCCTCCTCTCCTTCTTTTTGGTGTCTTGATGCCAAAGGGGGAGAGATTGAGGGGGAGTCACTAGTTCCTAGCTGTAGGTTTAGAGATGAGAGCTTCATTTGTGTATATTTTTGTGTCTCTTGTGTAAAACTTTAATTTTGTAATCTCTACCTTTAGTATTGTGGTGTGATGGAATGACTATGTTTATGCTTATGTTATGAAATTTGTGATGATGATTTGAGATAATCTGTGATTTTGCTTTGGAATTGAGATATATGCTTGATATTGGCATTTCCATGTCAATCATTTGATTCTCATCAAGATTATTGCTCACACTCACGTAGTTTTGCACACCACCATAAAGAGTGCACATATGTCTTATGTTTTATTTGCTCAATTTGTTCCAAGCTCATATGTGCACACTTTATGAAAATTATGTATTTTTATCATATTTTGTGAAATCTCAATTGGTTGTCATCAATCACCAAAAAGGGGGAGATTGAAAGTGCATCTAGGCATCCCTTGTGGGTTTTGGTTGATTTATCACAAACAAATGAGATCCTAACCCAATTGTTGAGATGAGCGCAGGTTTTAATGAAATTATGAAGAAAGCGCAAAAAAGAAAGGAGAATGAGGATCTATATGGAAAAGAGCTCAAGAGCTGAATAGATTAGATCATTGTGTATGGAGTGTGTTGGAGAAACACACCTCAAGAGCTCAAGCACAAGAAAACTCATTCACTACACAATTTTGCACAGGTTCGGACTAGTCCGATATACCCCGAACTAGTCCGATAATCCTTTTGTTCAAAATCGGACAAGTCCTCTCAGTGCGGACTTATCTGCATAGTCCAGGTTTACACAGACTAGACTAGTCTGATATCACCACAGACTAGTCCGATATCTTTCTGACTAAGATCGGACTAGTCCTCCGCAGTGCAGACTAGTCCTCAACACTTCATAGCTTTGCACGAAATCGGACAAGTCCGATAATATCCGGACTAGTCCGATAACCTTTCTGACTAAAATCGGACAAGTCCTCCAAGTGCGGACTTGTCCTCAAACTCACTAAGGGAGTCACCCAGCCGGGCTTGTCCGATATGTGCCGGACTAGTCCGAAGATTTCCAGAGCCTAAATCGGACTAGTCCGCCCAAAGCCGGACAAGTCCGATGTTCCTGAGAACTTAGGGTTTCCTACATGCCTCACACCGGACTAGTCCGAACTCCACCTCGGACTAGTCTGGACTCTCGAAACCCTAACGGTAACCTTTGGAAACCTCCATATAAATAGATGTGCACGGCCCTACTTTCACCTCTCTCGACTCCCAGCACCGTCACACCCTCCAAGAGCTAGAAAACACATCTCTCCACACAATCGATCACAAGAAAGATCAAATCCTTGAGGATTAACTTTAGATCAAAGGAGAGACATGATTCTCACGTCTTAAGCTCTTGGGTTTGATTCTCTAATACACTCCAGTTGTTTGATTGTGGATCTTACGAGTTTGTTCTTGGTGGTGTTTGATTTGTAATCTTGGGGAGCCCTCAACTTGTGAGAAGGCCCCTTGAACTTGGTGATTTACCATTTGTGATTAGTGGAAGAGAATCAGCCTTCGTGGCGATTCAACGAGGGTAGGGTTGGAGAAGACCCGGTCCTTTTGTGGGCTCCTCAACGTGGACGTAGGTTGCCTCTGTGGGAACCGAACCACGGGATAAACTCTTGTGTCAATCTTGTTCTTAATTTTTCATATCACATTCTAGGGTTTACATGATCTTGCATATCTTACGTTAAAGCATTGAAACCAAAGTTAGTTTGCGCTACATTTAATTTCATTGACTCAATACCTTCAAGTTACATACTATATTCCGCTGCGTACTGTACTAGTATTGAGATCTTTGATCTAACAAGATCAATCTAGTCTGCACGCACCGGACTAGTCCGCACTCTACCGGACTAGTCCAATTTCTTGGTATTTGATCAAGTTGTTAAGTGTCGCAGGTTTCGACTTAAAATCGAAAAGGCCTATTCACCCCCTCCTTTAGGCCACATTCAAAAAGAGATTTACCAGAGAGGGAATCGATGATCGATCACTTTATCCCTCTATGCAAATCTACCAACCCCTCCCCCCCCCCCCCCCCCCCGCTTCTGGAATTTTACAGCTCAAGGTTGAAGGTTACCGGTCGCTCCACACCGCCATCATCACCCCAAACCAGTACCTTGTGATACCAGCTGTGACATCCGTTGGCCGTGTGTGTGCTACCACACCGGCGTGAGATTGTGCAGCAGCCGCCGATGAGCTACGACGTTTGCATGGGTAGTAAGAAGAAGCCGACAGGAGGCAACTACTTTCTATTACAATTGATCATTGTGTCGAGTACACAGTGCCGATCATTTTAACCCCGCTCCTAGGCCGTGGCCCATGTACTCACACGCCTCCCTACTCAGTTCAAATGACGGTACATTAAGTGTTCGCACCATATTACAGAGCACACACACCACGCATGCCAAACTCATCCTGATCAAGTGTCTTCCTCTGCCAATGACGATGTCCCCGCAGCGTGAAAAGTTCTGAAGAGCTGCTGGTGGCCATCCTCTGTGAGCCTCTCCCACGCCACCGCCAGCAACATGGCAGCCCAGCAGTGGCCGCCAGGCAGACAAAAAGATTCCACGCCAGCGAGGTTTGCCACGCGAGCACACCGCCCCACGTGTAGATCCAGTCCACGTAGGCCGATGGTTCGTCGGCCACTGACTTAGGGGATGGACACATCATACTCAAGCCGCAAGGAAAATTGCTAATACCACAATCTGGTGCACACACTGACTATCATGGCCAACCAGCCATCCTTTGTTGAGCCATGCAATTGATAGGGCCACATAACAAATGCACACAAAACATATCAATTACATTCCCAGGCATAGAGAAATTATAGCATAAATCACTTATAAAGATCATGTTAAATATTATTGGCTCACAAAAATAAGGTAATCAATTATCAAATAAAAAACAAATAATGTCTAGGCTCTAAATTTATAATCACTTTGCAAATAATTTCTAGGAATTCTCTAAAATTGTTTCGTGACTATTAGTACATAAAAATAGTTATTAGTCACATAGATAAAATGTAGAAAATGTGAGACTCATTATTAGCCAATAAAAATCATTTAATTAACTAGGAAATTGGGAAAAAGCTATATTTATTCTACAAATTTGATAATCCCTTCACAAACAATTCTCTAGAAATTAATAGCAACATTAGTTGACATTTATTAAATATTAAAAGTGGGTTATTCAGCTAATATAAAATATTGAATAGTAAAATAATTATCATTTTATAGAAATTTAATTAAAATACCATTAGATAGTAGAAAATCACATATAAACTCTAAGTAGAATAATTTCCTCACAAAATAATTGTCCAAAAAGCCTAGAAAATATTTTTTGACATATATAGTGTAATGTAAGTGGTATTTAGCGGTGATAATGGACTGGGCCGACCCTCGAGCTTATGGGCCTAAGATCTGTTAAACTTATTTGGGCTGAGCATTCTATGATCCGGGCTTGAAACTCAGTCCGAGACCGAATTTATTTTCGTTACCGAGTATTATATGGACGGCCCATCTAAAGCTCAGCGAATTTCTGCTGCCGACCTGCACGCCGCAAATCGAGCTCGCCTCGCACAAATCGTTCTGCTCCTCGCCACCTACGACTGTGATGACGTCCTCCTCTCCTCGCCGCCCCCGCGCGTCTCGACGCCCGGCCCCTCCTGGTCCTGTCGTCTGTCCATCACTGCAAGCGTCGGCTGCTTGCTCCCCTCCGAGTCTCCGACGATGTGAGCTCCTCTCTCTCTTGTCCGCTCCCTCATTCCCTCCAGCGCCTCGCCCTTCACGCACCCACTCCCACTCTGGCCACCTGGCTTTGAGGCTAGGTGGATTCCGTGCAACTTGCCCCGATCTGGATGGTCTAGCCTTGAATCTGCGTTGATTTGTTGGGAAGATTCGATTTTAGGTGGTGTTGTTAGTTGTGATCTCGGGGTGACGTGGGCAACAACCACAACCCGAGTCAAACTCCCCTACGCTTCCTGATCGGGGGCACAACCGACCCTGGTTCAGTGCGGCCTCCTCTCACCCGCACCATACAAATAAGAGGGGGAGGGGCTGGGGTGCTAATCATGAGTTGATCAGCCACCACATCCCTCCCCACAAACCCTAACCGATCAATCAGAAGCGCGGAGTGAGGGGAAGAGCTCGTACCTTGGAGATCCGCCGCCATCACCACCGACGACCAGTTCTGCTCCAAGCCGTCACTGCACCAACGTCCTTCCTGCATCAGCGACCATCCTGCATCAGCATCTATCTCCATCGATCATCCGTTTGAGCCCAATGGCATCAAACGGATCCACTGACGGTAATACTCAACTCCCAATCTCTAATTCTCTAAGCATCCTTTACATGTTCACATGATCTATCTGTATGTCCTTAATTGATTGTTTACATAAGCAATTAGATCACAGATGTTTAATTATGCTTGTTAGATTAGATTAGACTTAAGTAAACCTAATTAGGCATTGCAAGTGTTGATCCTAAGAACCCTAAGACCTAACAATGGCATTAGAGCCACACTAGTCAATTCCTTATTAGGTGATTAAGTTCTAAGTCAGATGAATTTTTTCTAATCATTTCAATTAAGGCCTAGTTCCTAATTACCTAAGATCAATTTTAGTTAAGTTGTTTATCGTAGCAATTAGAAGGAGGGGATCAGTTTCAGTTCTGTTGCAACAGACAATTAATCAAACAAAACCGAATCGAATTAAGAAATTGAGATTAGGGTGAGGACTTATTTGGATCAAGAGGCCTTGGGCCGTTGAATCCTTCTCAGAGCAGGGTTAGGGGAAACCCTAACCCCTATGGCCTCCTCCCCTCATTGGCGACCGCCTGATGGATCTCTCCCAATGGAGACAATGTCGGCGGCGGCGTCCTCAGGCGTAGTACTAGGGTTCGGGTCAAATCCCCAACCCTAACTGCGCAACTCAACAGCCGCCGCCACATCAGAGCCTAGGGTTAGGAAACCCTAACCCTAGGCGCTTCACTCCACCGGCGGCACGACGTGCGCGCCACAGAGGAAGCCTCAGCGGCGACGGGTACCTGCAAGCAAAATCACTCAGCACACTTAGAGCGCCGGGCTAGGGTTGAGGGTCGAAACCCTAACCCCAGCCGTGTGTTTCCTTCGATGGCTGACCGCGCGCACCACGTCAACGATATTGATGCGGCGGCACCGAAAGGCCCCGCGGCGGCCCAACCCAAATCCCTCCACTCTGATCCAGCGCGAGCGCCGATGCGCCGGTTTCCCTCAACGGTCGACCGACTAGTTTCATCGGCGACGCCGGAGCTCCACCCCGAAGGGGGGATCTCTCGTCAGCACCGATGGCACGGCGACGCCAGAGGTCCCGGCGCAGCGCTCGCCTCGCTGCCGCTCGACCGCTTTCACTCGCTCGGCCCAAAGAGAGAGAAGGAGAGAGGAAAATGAATTAGGGTTAGCGAAACCCGCGGCCAACGGGCTTATGTACCATCTGATCCCGACGCGGAGCCGTTGGATCATGATCGAACGACTGAGATTCGCCCGTGTTGAGAAGCAGCGATGAGTTGGAGCCGTCGGATGAGGATCCGACGATCCACATCGCGCGCCGTTCCACCGCCTAAGCAAATGGGCCACGAGCCCATGTGGGGTGGCGCTAGGGAGCATTTGGGCTGCCCTTTCGATTTTTCAGTTTTTTCCCAATTTTCAGATTGGTACAATTCAGCCGTGGGCCGACATGTCTGGTGGGCTGCGTGTTGGGGATTTTCCTATTTTCTTAGGATTTTTTGGATAATGGGCTGGGCCATTTTACACAGTGGGCCAAATTGAGGGTTTTGGCCCTTTTCAGCATTTTCCACATTTTTTAATTTTCAGAATATGTTTAAGATGGAAATTAAATTCCAGAAATAAGAAAAATGATTAGAAAAGTTAGTAAATGGCTGAGAAAATTTAAGGAATTTTTGTGTGATGTTTGAAATATTTTTATTACACTGTTTTCTATAACTTTGAGTAATTTTAAGTTATTAAGTAAATTTTCTGAGTTATTTAATCCAACTAATTGCATTAAATTTTTTGCAATTAATTTCAGAAATTTAAGAAATTAAGTTTATTTAGCTTCTGCTGTTATTTAGTAGTAAATTTAAATAAGTAAACAACATGAAAGTTTAAATTTGCTAGAATTTAAGATTGTGTATGTTTTGCATGGAAATTAAATAAGTAACCAACGTGAAAATTTAATTTTGCCATGCTTAAGTTTATTTCTAGTATATTTGCACTATATTGGGAATGTTTTCATGAATTTTAAGTATGTCTACATGGAAACTAAAGTAACCAATGTGAAATATTTCCATGTTAAATAAATTATTAAGTGAAATGGAAATTAAAGTAACCAACGTGAAATATTTCCATGATGTTAAGTGAAATGGTTTTGTTGAGTAACCAACGTGAAAGACATTTTATGCCATTTCTAATTGTTTAAGTGCAATTTTAAGTATATGCTTCATCATATGTTGTTTGAAGTCATTTTCTAACCCCTATATTTTGTTTTATTAAGGTGTCTCAAATGTGGTAAGTCTCATTGCCTTCATAGAGACCCTTGCTGGTCATAACTATGGGACATGGAATGAGAGACTCAGGATGAACTTAGCAATTGCAAACCTTGACCTTTGCCTAAGAAATGATCGACCTGTTGATCCTGAAGCTCTCATTGCTCAGCCTGAGGAGACTAATGAGGAGTTTGGAATAAGAAAAGAGGAGTATCTTAAGCTTAAGGAAAAGTACCCTAAGGATCTTTAGGCATGGGAGGAATCCAACAGAAAATGCCTCATGGTCATTAAGGCCACCATTTCTGAGACCATAAGAGGAGTTATACCTGACTGTGAGCTGGCAACTGAGTATCTTGCCAAGGTCAAAAGTCAGTACATAGGCTCCACTAAGACATTAGCAAGCACTCTCCTCAAAAGGCTTGTTAATGAGAGGTACACTGGTGGGGGTGTGAGAGATCACATCCTTAAGATGAGTAATTTAAATGTAAACCTCAAGACTCTTAACTTAGCCATGCCAGATGAGATGCTAGTGCATTTCATCTTCATGTCTTTACCCAAAGAGTTTGAGGCATTTGTGATAAATCACAACTCTAAGGAAGATAGCTGGACTTTAGAGAAAGTCATGACTATGTGCATTCAGAAAGAGGAGCGCATAAAAGGTAAGGGTGGAGACTCCATTAACTTCACCAAAGGTAAGGGTAAGGGAAAGGCGAAAACCTACTTCACCTCTCCTAAGACACCATCTTTTAAGGTACATGGATCCTCTTCTAAGGGCAAAGGAACAGCTCCCCAGCCTTCTGGTTCTAAGTTAAAATCAGATCAGTGCAAATTTTGCAAAGATTTTGGACATCGCCGGAAGGACTGCATTGGTTTTATTAAGTGGTGTGCTAAGAATGGTAAGGATGTTATCACTTTTGTAAATGAATCCCTGTACTTAGCTTATTCTCGATCTATTTGGTGGATTGACTCAGGTGCAACTATGCACGTTTGTAATTCTATACAGGGGTTAAGTACGATAAGGACTATAAGAAGGGGGGAAAGGACCATCAAAGTCACTGATGGCCATGAAGCTGAAGTTGAAGCCATTGGAACTTATCCTCTTAGACTTAGTAGTGGTTTCATACTTAGACTTCATGATGTTCTTTATGTCCCTAGTTTAGAGAGGAATTTGATATCAGTGTCATGTCTAGATAATTGTGGATTTGTTTGCCATTTTGGCGAAGACAAATGCTATATTAGTTTGAATAATAAGATTGTGGGTCCTGCCTTCAGTCAAGACATGCTTTACCTATTGTCCACTCATGATAATGTGAATGCCTTAAGTAATGATCAAATTCCCGCTAAGAATGACATGAGAACAAACAAGCGCAAAGAATCGATTTCGAAACATCATCAAAATTATGGCATTGTGTTTATGCCATATTTCGAGTGGGGGGATCGAACGCTTAGTATCTCAATCAATCTTACCTCACTTAGACTTTTCATATTTAGAGGAATGCATTGACTGCATTAAAGGTAAGTTTGTTAAGACTATTAAGAAAAACGCCATACGCAGCACGGGAATTTTAGAAATTATTCACACGGACATTTGTGGTCCATTTCCCGAAGTCTCCATAGACGGGTATGACTCGTTCATAACGTTCACGGACGACTAAACTCGTTATGGTTACATTTATCCAATCAAGGAGCAATCCGAAGCATTAGATAAGTTTAAGATATTTAAGGCTGAAGTAGAAAATCAACACAATATTAAGATTAAGGTAGTAAGATCCGATCGTGGAGGTGAGTACTACGGTCAGCGTAACCCATATGGTCAGGTTCCTAGACCTTTTGCGAGGTTTTTACAGGAGCATGGCTTAGTCGCCCAGTATTCTACACCAGGCGAACCTCAGCAGAACGGTGTTGCGGAACGTAGAAACCGTACTCTTATGGACATGGTAAGGAGTATGCTATGTTATTCTACGTTACCGGTTAGCATATGGATGGAGGCATTAAAAACCGCCATTCATGTGCTTAATCAGGTTCCCACTAAGTCAGCACCTCAGACACCATATGAGATGTGGACATGACGTAAGCCCTCATTAAACTATTTTCATATTTAGGGTTGTCCAGCTGAGGCTAAGATGTTCAACCCAAACATTAGTAAGCTGGAATCTAGAACAGTTAGTTGCAATTTTATTCGCTATCCTAAGAAAAGTGAGGGTTTTAGATTCTATTGTCCAGATCGGCATACTAAGTTCATAGAAACACGACATGCCGTATACTTAGAAGACGCTATGATCAGGGGGAGCACGATACAACGGGAAATAGACCTTGAGGAGGAATGGATTAGTTTACTCGTTCTGATGACTCAAGAGCCTTATTTCACCCTACCTGCTGTCGTCGTGCCACCGGCACCTTGTGCTAGTGACACAACGCCTATTGCTGCACCTCCATCGGCCACAACAAAAATAAGTGAGGTTCAACCTTCTCAGCCTGTTGAGGATATGGTGGAACAAAATGAGATTCAACAGCAGCCTCAACCATTAGATGATGCTCAAGTAAGAAGATCACAAAGAGTAAGACGGTCGGCCATCCCGTACGACTACCAGATCTACTTGAGCGAAGAAGTTAAGATGGAGGATGATCCCACCTCTTACGAAGATGCCATGAGGCAACCTCAGTCATCTGAATGGCACAAGGCCATGGAAGATGAAATGAGTTCCATGGGTGCCAACAAGGTCTGGGACTTAGTAGAGATTCCTAAAGGAGCCAAAACTGTAGGCTGTAAGTTGGTCTACAAGATTAAGCGTGACTCCAAAGGGAAGATCAAAAAGTATAAGGCTAGACTTGTGGCTAAGGGATTCACCCAACGGGAGGGTATTGATTATAATGAGACATTCTCTCCCGTGTTGTCTAAGGATTCTTTTAGAATCATCATGGCATTAGTAGCGCATTATGACTTAGAATTACATCAGATGGATGTAAAGACGGCGTTTCTCAATGGGGATATCTATGAGGACGTCTATATGACACAACTGAAAGGTTTTGTCGTTAAGGGTAAGGAACACATGGGATGCCACTTGAAGAAATCCATTTATGGACTTAAGAAAGCTTCAAGACAATGGTATCTCAAGTTCGATGAGATTATTAGAAAGTTTGGGTTTAAGGAAAATGAGGAGGATAATTGCATTTATGCTAAGTTTATGAATGGAAAGTTCATTTTCTTAGTCCTTTATGTGGATGATATCCTATTAGCAAGTAGTGATGTCAACCTACTCTTAGAAACTAAGAAGTTTTTATCCTCAAACTTTGATATGAAAGATCTAGGTGAAGCGACCTATGTTTTAGGGGTTGAGATACACCGAGATCGTGTTAAGGGGGTTTTAAGACTATCTCAGAAGGCATACTTAGAAAGCGTACTTAGAAAGTACGGTATGCATAATAGCAAAGCCTCGCCTGCTCCAATAGTTAAGGGCGATAGATTTTCAAACTCTCAATCGCCTAAGAATCAGTATGAGGTTGACCAGATGAAAGGAATTCCTTATGCTTGTGCTGTCGGAAGTTTGATGTATGCTCAAGTTTGTACACGCTCTAACTTAGCTTTTGTGACTGGGATGCTTGGCAGATATCAAAATAATCTAGGATTAGATCACTGGAAAGCTGTTAAGAAGGCATTAAGATACATACAGGGTACTAAGCACCTCATGCTAACATTTAGTAAGACTGAGTCACTAGAAATAGTGGGATATTCATATTCAGATTACGCGGGTTGTGTGAATACTAAGAAATCCATGTCAGGTTACATATTCACCCTCGCGAATGGAGCTATATCGTGGAAAAACTCCAAATAAGCAATTACTACATCGTCCACAATGTATGTTGAGTTTGTTGCTTATTATGAGACCACCGAGCAGGCATCTTGGCTTAAGAAATTTGTTCCCGGTCTTAAAGTGGTCAACAACATCCATAAATCACTTAAGTTATACTGCGATAATCAGCCAACAGTAATGTACTCTCAGAACAACAAGTCGAGTGGTGCTGCCAAACACATCGACATTAAGTACTATATTGTGAAAGAGAAAATCTAGGATCACACAATTAGTCTCGAGCATATAAGTACTAAACAAATACTTGCGGATCCGCTAACTAAGGGCCTTCCACCCAATGTGTTCAGTGAACACATAGCCGACATGGGTTTGAGGGAGACCCTGTGATAATATCCTAGATTCTAAGGGGTCACCAAAGTGTAAGACTATTTCTTTTTGTGAGATGTATCATGGCCTTCAAGTCAAACAGTACATAAATGGCTGTTTTGATACGTCGTGCCCTTTATATCAAAGCAAAGGAAATATGTGTAAGATTAGTTTAGTAAATAAGATAATAAGTTAAGGTTCCGAGATCAAGGGAGAGAATGTTAGTTGTGATCTCGGGGTGACATGGGCAACAACCACGCCCTCGAGTCAAACTCCCCTACGCGCCTTGATCGGGGGCGCAACCGACCCTGGTTCGGCGCGGCACCCTCTCACCCGCGCCATATAAATAAGAGGGGGAGGGGCCGGGTGCTAATCACGAGTTGATCAGCCACCACATCCCTACCCACAAACCCTAACCGATCAATCAGAAGCGCGAAGTGAGGGAAGAGCTCGTACCTTGGAGATCCGCTGCCATCACCACCGACGACCGGTTCTGCTCCAAGCCGTCACTGCAACGACGTCCTTCCTGCATCAGCGATCATCCTGCGTCAGCATCTATCTCCATCGATCATCCGTTTGAGCCCAATGGCATCAAACAGATCCACTGACGGCAACACTCAACTCCCAATCTCTAATTCTCTAAGCATCCTTTACATGTTCACATGATCTATCTGCATGTCTTTAATTGATTGTTTACATAAACAATAAGATCACGGATGTTTAATTATGCCTGTTAGATTAGATTAGACTTAAGTAAACCTAATTAGGTATTGCTAGTGTTGATCCTAAGAACCCTAAGACCTAACAGGTGCATGTAGCTAGCTAGGTGTTGTTTGGTCCTAGGTGCGTGTAGCCACTCTCTCTGGCTTCCCTACCTCGAAGTTCTCGCCTTTTCCGTCGCCATTCTCTCCATGACCGACATCAATGGCGTGCTGCTCTGGACTTCTCTCACCGGCGGAGGATGCAGCTGCTGCTGCTATTTCCGGCCCCTTCTCCATGTTTTGAGGCTAAACTCGCTTAATTAGATCTCAGCATTTGGAGAGAAGGAATACTTATCAAGGTTGAGTTATCTCCTCAATCATATGAATGAGAAAGTTCAAGCATGCCACATTTTTGTATATACATGCAGCCATCTGGTACAGTGAATTGTCTCTCTTGCAGTTGCAGTCCACGAAATGTAATCCATTTGATAATTAATAACTAGTTTAACTGCGGGCTAGAATAATCTGGAATTAACGAGTAGGGCGCCGTCTTGCTGCAGGTGAAGTGCATATATATTTAACACGATCGGCCATCATTTTCCATGTCCCTTCATGTGTTTCGTTTCCCTGCATTCTTTTAGTCTGCGGTGGACAGTTTCAGATATTGCTCTATCACCTGACCAAGGATTACTTGTAAGTATCCATGTTTATGCTCTTAATTACTCTTTGTTTTTTTCTGCAGGAAATTCATGAGGGAATAGATCTCGCTGATGTTGATTAATATATGTTTATGATCTTGGAGAAAATAAAGTATCAGTCCGTATCAATGCTCATCAGGTACATCCGTACATACTTGTCTGTCTATAGTACTGTCCTGTTCAAAATATTTTTTGTGTGCGTTTTAAACGATGTTTATTTTATTATCAGGCTATCTAATTCATTTTATGCTCGTCATCTTTTATATTTGGTGTATGATGAAACAACACTATTTCTTCCATGCACTTATATATATGACAAATTACATATTCGATTTCACAAAGATCTCTGTTTGAAACAGTTCTGAACCTAAGCTGAACTTCTTCGTCCAGCAGCCAAGGAGAATGGTCAGTTCTGCATTTGTATATTTTAGCATGTACCAAGATTCAAATGATGTATTCATGAATTATAGTCATTTTATCACTGTAGTCAGACCACAGTACCCTTATTTAGAGAGCCTTGTGTATCTGAGTATATTCAAATCCTACATAGCAGTCAGATACTGCATGTTTTAACTACTTAAACTTGATGTTATCATTCTGAAAGTTTTGTTGCAGTGTTGCTCATAGCACATGTAGTCAACTACTCACCCTTTTTGCTGCTAGGAACACTAGACTTGATAACTTCTTGGTGTTTGGCCTAATGTAGTTTGCTTCCTTTTTCCTATGTTTGTACTATATGATAATTGCTTCATGAATGTCTTAGTTGTTGAATTTCTAAAGATGATTCATATGGCACTGAGCACTGAACTTTTCCTTTCATGGATTTGAGTTTCTTTAAATATCACTTTGTGTTAGGAAGCTGTGCTAATGTTAATGTCATTAAAGGTGTTGAAAAATCTCGTTGGCTTTTGAACTTCAGATGTTTCACCTCATATAGTAGTGGTACACTCTTCGTTCTTCAATTATTTGGTGCCATATGCACATACTCTGGATTTATCTATATAATGTTCTTTCATTGTGTGTGTGTGTAATCAGGGTTTAATATGCCAACTTTTTTCTTGTCATTTTTTTTATTGATTGTATATATTTATTTTCAGGTTGACAATGTCTATGAAGGCATTATTTTAGAAATGGTCCAAGATGTCTTTGACTTGATCTGGGAGAATATGTAAGCCACCACTCAGCCCAGTGCTTACATACTGAGTTCTTCGGTTAAGCTTCAGTTCTTGATGGTCAAGGGTCAAGCTTCAGTTCAGAGTCAAGAGACAACAGACAAGTTTTTATATGAAAAAATGTATGCCACTTAATTAATATTTTCATGTCACGGCCACTTACTGCTATCTACCTATTGTTATTATTATTATCATATCTATTCCGACTTCAATGTTCCAGTCTCTTGATTGTTACTCTGTTTCCCTCCTCTTATATATATATATATATATATATATATATATATATATATATATATATATATATATAAATTAGAGAACTTGAGTGGTTAACAAAATTAAAATAGCCACTACTACAAAAAACATTTTTACAGGCGCTTCTATATTTTTTTTACAGACGGTCCATTAAAAGTGCCGCCTGTGATGTGAGATGAGTTAATAACCGTATGTGATAATAGAATATCACAGGTGGTCCGTAACAAACAACCGCATGTGAAAATGTATTGATTTTCACAGGCGGCCCGTAATAAAAACCGCCTGTGTTAATAGTCATTATCACAGGCGGTCCGTAACAAACATCCGTCTGTGAAAATATAATGATTTTCACAGGCGGTCTGTAACATAAAAACCGCCTGTGATAATGATGGCTCCTCATTGGTCCGCTGCTTCATCCCACGGATCACTCTTGGACTTCGTATCTCCGCTGTCCGCTGCTTATCGATCCAACGACTCAGTTTAGAAGCCGCACGATAGATGTGTCTATAACAGCAGCAGCCACGGTTCAGTCTGTGATCCTCCATCAGCCTCCCAAGGTACGGCTTCCGGCGGCATCTCCCAAGGCGCGGCTGCCGGCGGCCTCTCTCAAGGCGCGACTAAGGCGCGAATTCGGTTGCTCCAGACCTCGGCGGCTCCGGCGCGGCCTCCCGACGAGTGCGAGCCCTGCCGACGCGAGCACGGGCGCGGATCTGGCACAGTCCACCTCGGGCTCCCGGCGGCGCGGCTGCCGGCGGCCTCTCTCAAGGCGCGATTAAGGCGCGACTTCGGTTGCTCCGGACCTCGACGGCTCTAGCGCGGCCTCCCGACGAGCGCGAGCCCTGCCGACGCGAGCACGGACACAGATCTGGCACAGTCTACCTCAGGCTCCCGGCGGCGCGGCTCCGGCGCGCCTCCCGGCGAGCGAGCGCCCTGCCGGCGTGGGCGCGGGCACAGATCCGGCGCGGTCTACCTCGGGCTCTCGACGGCGCGGCTCCTCCGGCTCCAAGCGGCACGACCTCGTCGGGCTTCGGGCGGCACGGCTCTTGGCGGTGTGACCTCCTTCGTCACTTGGCGGCGCTCTTCCAGCTCCCGGCAACGCGGCGACCTCCGGGCGGCGCGGCCTCTTTTGACTCCCGGCGGCACATGTGAATTTTTTTTGTTTCACTAGCCATTTTCACAGGCGGTTTTTAATAAAAAACCGCCTGTGAAAATGCATTTTCACAGGCGGTCGGTAATTAAAAACCGCCTGTAAAAATCTATTTTCACAGGCGGTTCTTAATAAAAAACCGCCTGTGAAAATAGATTTTCACAGGCGGTTTTTAATTACCGACCGCCTGTGAAAATGCATTTTCACAGGCGGTTTTTTATTAAAAACCGTCTGTGAAAATGTAGTTTCACAGGCGGATTATGCAACCGCCTGTGTTAATCGATCATTTTTACAGGCTCTTCGTTACAGGCGGTTTTTAAAACCGTATGCGATAATATGTTTAGAACCGTCTGCGATGAACCATTTTGTAGTAGTGAGCAGCAAATAGAGAATTTGAGTCTAGGCGTCCTGAGAGTAGCCCATTTTACGTACTGCTCAAAGCTCGGAACAAAGTACTGGGTAAAGCTCGTACAGAGAAATCGAGCCGGGGCAAAGCTCGTACAGAGAAATTGAGCTGGGGGCGAGTGTGAACTCGGACTCAGTCTTTAAATATGTGATATGGGGCGATAAATGGCTTATAATGATGTGATATGGGCCGGACCGAGTATTGAGTCTAAACTCGCCAAATACCAGCGCTAGTGGTATTTAGATAACATAAATTATAGCATGGAGAATTAATTAGCATTCCTGTAAAAAATCATGAGAATATTCATCATTAGTAAAATGCACAGAGAAGCTTCCTATTAAATAATCTCTCAACAAATGACCTTCTAAATATTACTAAGGATATATTATTAGAACCTTAGAATATTAAGTGGCTAAAAAAATTAAGGGAGTAATGAACCAATTATCATCATAATTGAAAAGCAATTAGAGAGCTATTAAATAATAGAAACTCATATGCAAAATTTAAAAATAATAATATTCTCACTAGTAATTCTCTAAAAATCCTAATAGCCATACACTAAAGAAGTTCTAAAATATGTTCGTGACTATTAGCACATATTAACAAAACAATAGATTAAGAAATGATGTAAATTAATGAGCCATACACTAGTCTTCATTGAAAATGTTGCATTTAACTTGAAAATGCTAGAACTCATGATTAGTCTCCAAAATAGGTGAGATTTGCATTAGTAGAACCCAAGTGAATATACTATTGTGCTATAGGGTAGTTATAGACAAAACCTATAAAAATAATTATCAACTTGTTAACCACAATATAAGAGATTTGTAGTATAATTTAATAAGTTAATCATAACTTTCATAAACCAATTAAATACCTATGAATGTAAGAAGAATCATATTAAAACTTCAAACTTGATAAGGACCTCACCAACCATTACTTAAGGGTATTACTTGATCCCTAAAACATAATAAAAAGCGGGAATGGGACAATAAAGCTAATAGGACCGATGACACTGCTATGTTGTTCAGTGACCATTTCATTGACCAATGAACTAGTATTGCTTACAAATAACTCACCGATAGAATGAGGTATTCTTCGATAAGCCTTATAAGAATCTTAGCAACCGTATTATCACGTAGCTATGTACTATAGTAATCGTAGAGTTCAAAAAAGAATCTCAAGACCCAGATCATGAAGAATTAGATAGAGACTGCAAAGGCAAGCTCTAACTTCCTTGATCACATTACACCTATGTTTGCAAATACACCCAATAACTTGTTTTCAATATGCATGACTCAATGTCTATTTTAAAGTTTGGCGTAGTTATGCCTACTTAAAATGTGGTGTTTACTGTAGGAAAGAAATACAGTATGATGTTGGTTACTTGCTCTTTCATGAGCAGTAATCGGTCTTATCAAGTCAACCCACTATCTAAGAAGTGACTACCACACCCCCCTTGACCTTGTTGACACACCCCCTTTGACACCCTAAGAACTCTGGCATCATACTATAATGGTGACTAGAGCATCTCCTTGATTAGCTCTATGCTTCGGAACCCCACGATATTCGCATTGCAACTCACTACACATTACTCACACGATTTGCAAAATGTGTTACTGTGTTTGGTGGTGTGAGTTAGGATGTGGTTGGGTGATTAATGAACTATGTCTGTGAAGAGGGGTGGTGGTCTTGGCGGGTATGGTGATAGGATGTCGTGATCCCCCTATGCAATATAACAGTCGTGGTTGAGTGTTCAGTGTAAACCATCGACCATCGTCGTGCTCTTCGGTATGGTCCTTGTGATAGGGACTATTGGAGTCATCTTATCAATATAAGGACCGATTCATTTGACCTCAACATGGTGATTTCTTACAACCACAAAACATGTATGTGTGGGACTCACTCTACCTATCTGGTTATCTACCACATGGGGCACCTAGAGTAGCCATGTCAGGCAGGGTGGACTAGGATATGACAAAAGTACTGGGTTGGGCCTATTGTTATTGGGTATTTAATGCCCAAAAATCTAATGGTCGGTCCATTTTGCTATTGTGGGGGTCACTCGGGAAAGATGAGAGGAGTGTTATGTCATGCCCTTGCAAGCTGTGCTTGGCTTGTGGGTAGAGTGTACAAACTCTGCAGTGTTTTAGTCTATCCTGATAGATGTTGTTACAGTCTTGGCACACTATGACCTGGGCTCATTATGATTAGTCTTAATGCAATCTCTTGGTGTGACTATGTGTGGCCGTGGCTGCTGTGTTCTGGAGATTATTGTAGTGATGCCAATTAGTAGGACTATGGAGTCCGAAAACTCAAATATAAAAATGATGGAACTAGAAGGATGGTGTGAATCCCCCAGGGCCCGCCAACTTATAATGTTGATCCAACTAACTCTTCATGTTATTGCAAAACACTTTTTAATGAGAACCTTGCATAAAATTATTTTTGGCAAAACCAAGTCGTATGACCTCTCGTTGCTACAAGCCAGAATGCATGAAACACACCCCCTTGAGTAGTGTTAGGGTTTGTTGAGTACCTTCTATACTCACTCTTGCTTTACATGTTGTTTATCAGAAGATGAAGAAGATTGAAGTGCGTGAGGATGATCATTTGGTTTAGTACTGCTTCCCAAGACTGCCTGTAGGACATGGCCTCACTATTCCGTTGCATTCCATTCAGATGTAATTAGTGACCTAACCTGGCTTGTGATTGCAATGTAAGACTTAAGTGTAAGATCCCTACGGTTCTAATGAATAATTGATGTATGGATCTCGATCATTCTGTTGTGCGTACCAACTATTGACCCAGAGAATTTGTACGGGATGCACAAGAAGGCCTCTAAAGAGAACGAGTCTCGACAACTTGGTACATATGTGAGGCTATCAAAACCAGGTCATTTTATAACCGTTCAGATATTGCTCCTATATATATTCACTTTTTTTTTATCTCCATCATAGACACACTTTTGCATCACAGACAACTGGCAGGCCAACCACAATCTGCGGATGACACAGGAGACGAAGAGGATGTGTCAGTGACAAGCTCTTTGTTGGGGCTTCCATAATTTGTCCTTTTTTATGTTAATGTCTTACATGTGTATATTGCTTCATCTTAAGGTAGCCATATGCCCTAGTGGTATCCTTTTTGCTGTACTCGTATGCAGTTTTTGAACTAAAGAAGATGTAATGCAGTTTCAAATAAAATTCATGGCTTGGAGTTATGATTGTATAACAACCTTTTTGTAACGACGTAGAATTATTTGCTTAAGTTACTATTATATATACTCGTTTTGTTACATCCAAATGAAAGAATATTTTAATGTTAACTATGATGGGGACAAAATAGTTGCTTGTATATGTATTGCAATATTGCAACTATTACTTTCTATTTGAATGGTATGTCCATGTCTTGTTTTAAAATTTGATGTTAATTTCTTCGATGTGTAAATTACTTCATCTTAAGGTAGCCACTTGCCTAGTGTTATACCTTTTGTTGTACTCCTATGCAATTATTTTGGATTGAATAAGATGTAATGTAGTTTCTAATAATAGTCATTGCTTGGAGTTGTAATGCTATAACAACATTTTGCATCAAAGTAGAACTATTTGCTTAAATTTATATAATATGTGCTCTTTATGTTACATCAAAATTAAAAAATATGCTAATATTAACTATGTTGGGGACAAAATAGCTGCTTGTTTATGTATTTCAATATTACAATTATTACTTTCTAGTTAATGACACCTACAAATTCAAGTCATTGAAGGTACCTGTCGGTACCCTGCGTACCGGGTGCCCTATGATACCGCGAGAAGTGCAAAAGAGTTCTACCCATTAAAGTTGAAAGCCTCCTCAAGCCCCACATGTCATATTACACCGGACCCGCATCCCTCATATGGGTAGCTCCGGAGATTGACACGTGTAACAAAAATCTGGAGCTAAACTCCCAACACAGGGAAGCTCCACGATCCACACGTGTATAATGATCTTGAACCTACCCCAAGGCAGAGGGAAGCTCCAGTGCTGACATGTGTATAGCGGTTCCAGAGCTTCCTCCCCGCAAAGGGAAGCTCTGAAGCTGTCACGAGTAGAGCCTCCGAACCTTCACTAACAAATACATTGGCGGATCTCCTTCGGCACAGACATTCAAGGGACAGTTAAAGCGACAGTTACAAGACTTGATTACGTGTCGTTAATGCTGTATTAAAGACACACGATCAGGGCACTGTTAATAGAGGTAATACAACCATTAACACACGTTATCACACTATTAAGCATGCTTAATACTCATAGATAGTGTATTAGGATATTTAATACACTAGGACCACAAGTCGGGCCAGACTATTGATGTAACGGTCAATCCTTGGACATAAAAGGATTGAGCTGCACGATACGGACAAGGGCAAGGAGAGCCACATACTACACTTTCCAGCGATTCACAATACAACAACACATACTCTGTGGAGTAGGGTATTACGTTTAGGCGGCTCGAATCACGTAAATCTCTTATGTCACCATCTTGCTCGTGATCTCTGCGTGCCCCGACCGAAATAAGAACCTCCACAGGATAAAATTGATAGTACCGGGGGAAGTGTCGTTGCGACACTTCGACAGTACCATGTAAAGGAAAGAGGTAACCAAAGTGACTGTGCACAAACTACGCACTTGATACAATGTCTGGATGCAGAGCAGGATGACGAACCATAACAGCATGATGCTCAGGAGGGAAGCGGTAGCCCATTCGTCTACCGTATGTCCCCAAGATCGAAGGGCCAAGGGAGATTGAACCATGGTTGATGTTGATGATAGAAGCAGAAGCTCGAGTGATTACCTAAACTTAAACCAAGAAGACATGAAACTTTAGAACAAATGATTTGCAGGGTCTGGTTAAGATTGATCGTGCGGTGACTCCCCCTTAACATCCGAAGAGTGGAGTTGAAGATGATCATGCAGATGGCCCTGATACACAGTCCCCTTCAAAAAATGAGATGTGGGTGCAGTCTTCTGCCTTCTTCTTCAAGGAAGCAATCCGAACAAAATGTCTATAGTGCAATTTGTCATCATATAGGTCCTTACTGATGTTGAACCTGTAAGACCAACAAAAGCAGCATTTGCGTTCAAGATAACATGTGGAGAACTTGTAAGAGACCATGTTGCTATTACTTATAGAAGCTGAAGTAGAGTCCAACAGACTGCTAAATACGCAGTTCCCAAGAACATCAAAGATTATCTATGTAAAGAGTTGGATTCAAAGATTGAGTTCCCTGATGGATGCAACATGACAGCAGTAAAGCAGAGAACCATGGTTCAAACATGCATTGCTTTCAGGGGATTTAACTAGAGGTTCAAATATTATCACAAGAAGGGTCGAACACCAGACTTCAATAAATATCCAACATCGAAACCTTTATGGAAAGCCTTCAAAAAGTATAGGGATTCGGAGGAAGGAAAAAAGTGAACCATACAAGAAAAATGCTCAGAAGATTCAATACCCTATAGAACTAGTCATGTAGGTACTTAGAGAAAATAGAAAAGCTGTGTCAGATGGAAGAATGAGTAATCAGCGCTGGTTGTACACCTCCGACATCTGGTTGGGCTGAGAGGCTTAATATATTCATGTTGGCCAGAAGGGTAGAATATACCCCTGACGAACACTTTTTGTTCAGAAGTGATCATGGGAAGTGTCATGTGGGGACGCACGTACAGGCGCCGCTGTGACATGCGCCGCACCACAGACCGCGCCGAACAGGAACAGCACCAAGAGTAGTTAAGATTTAGAAAGAGAGATTAGTTTAGATTCCTTGAGTTTAGGAAAGATTAGTTAAGACTTTAGCCTATTTATATTCCCTGTACCCGTACATTGAAGAGCAAGCAATAAGATCATATTCCTTAATTCCCTATCCCTTCTCCAATCCACGCCGACGGCAGAGGGGCAAAACCTCGCCGGCGACAACGAACCGCGGCTACGAGCTTCGAAGCCAAGGGCCGGCTACCCTAGGCCCTGACGCCCTTGACAACCTGGTATCACGATCCAGTCGTTCCTCGTCCCCATCTGCTTCGCCGCTGCATCAGCCCTCCTCCGCCGCGCCACCCATAGCTGACACGCCGCACCCGCCAGCCATGTCGGAGCCCTCTACCGCCGACCTGGCCAAGTTGATCGAGACCCTGACCGCGTCGGTGGCATCCTTGCAGAAGTCCGTGGCCGCGCTCCAGCAGGAGCGACCTGACGCCTCATCATCCGGTCCGGGAGGCTACGATCGGCCGCAACACCACGATCGGCCGCCACGGTTCCAAAAGATGGATTTTCCCCGCTATGACGGAAAAACCGATCCACTGATCTTCACCAATCGCTGTGAATCGTACTTTCATCAACAGCGGATTATGGAGGAGGAGAAAGTCTGGATGGCCTCCTACAATTTGGAGGAGGGCGCGCAGATGTGGTACATCCAGGTCTAGACAGACGAGGGTACCCCGTCATGGCGCCGCTTCAAGGAGCTGTTGCATCTGCGTTATGGTCCGCCTTTGCGCTCTGTGCCGCTCGCCGAATTGGCTGAATGCCAGCGCACGGGCACGGTCGCCGAGTATCAAGATCGGTTTCAAGCGCTCCTTCCTCGTGCTGGTCCGCTTACCGAGGCGCAGCGGGTTCAGTTGTTCACCGGAGGTCTTCAACCGCCGCTCAGCATCGACGTCCGAATCCAAAACCCACAGTCCCTGGCCGCCGCCATGAGCTTGGCTCGCCAGTTGGAACTACGGGAGCAGTACACCGCCCCAGCTGCCAGAGCCCCGCAACGTCCTTTGCTGCCGACTCCGGCCACTCGCTTGGTCCCGGCCACGCTGCAGGGTACCACAGCAGCCACCCCAGCGACCATCACCATCGAGGGCCGCCCCATCAAACGCCTGACCCAGGCAGAACAGGAAGAACGCCGCCGCCTTGGACTTTGTTACAATTGCGATGACAAATTCACCAGGGGCCACAACCGTGTGTGCAAACGGTTATTCCTCCTGGAGGGCATTGAGGAAGACGACGACGGACCGGCCCGGGAGGCCGTCGCTGGCGAGGGGGCTGGTGAAGCGCCCGTGTTCTCCCTCCAGGCCCTAGCCGGGGTCGCCTTCACCGACACAATGCACCTGGAGGTCGGGCTGGGATCCACAACCCTCGTCGCCCTTCTCGACTTGGGCAGCACCCACAACTTCATCTCGGAGGCCGCTGCCCTCCGAACGGGTCTGCCCCTCCAGCATCAACCTCGCCTTACGGCTTTGGTCGCCAACGGCGAACGCGTCGCGTGCGTGGGCGTTATCCGCGACGCTCCGCTGACCGTTGGGGGCATTTCGTTCCCTGCTGACCTCTACGTCATGCCCTTGGCAGGGTACGATGTCGTCCTTGGCACACGATGGCTCGCCGGGCTCGGTCCGATCATGTGGGATTTCGGCAACCGCACAGTATCTTTCACATTCCAGGATCGCGCTTTCTGCTGGCAGGGGCTGGCGGGCCCTCGCGTGCCGGCCGTGAGCACGACCACGGCTAGCAGCTCGCTACTCGACGAACTCCTAGCACATTTCAACGACGTCTTCGGCGAGCCACACGGCCTGCCTCCATCACGCAGCCGCTACCACAGCATTAACTTAGTACCGGGGGTACCGCCGGTGGCCGTTCGTCCTTACCGCTACCCTGCTTTGCACAAAGACGAACTGGAGCGTCAATGTGCATCCATGCTGGACCAAGGGATCATTCGGCGCAGCAGCTCAGCCTTCTCGTCACCGGTTCTGCTCGTCAAGAAAGCGGACGGCTCATGGAGGTTCTGCGTTGACTACCGCGCGCTGAACGCCATCACCATCAAGGACGCGTTCCCCATTCCAATCGTCGATGAGCTTCTGGATGAACTCCATGGCGCCCGTTTCTTCACCAAGCTCGACCTCCGATCCGGCTACCATCAGGTCCTTATGAAGCCGGAGGACATCGACAAAACGGCGTTCCGGACGCATGACGCCTTCTACGAGTTTTTGGTCATGCCATTCGGGCTATGCAACGCACCTGCCACGTTCCAGTCACTCATGAACGACGTGCTGCGCGCCTATCTCCGCCGGTTCGTGCTTGTCTTCTTTGACGACATATTGATATACAGTGCTTCCTGGGCGGATCACCTACGCCATCTCCGCGTCATCCTCACGGTGCTCCGGCAACATCGTCTGTTTGTCAAGCGCTCCAAGTGCTACTTCGGCGTGAAAGAGGTCTCCTACCTCGGGCACACCATATCCGCGGCAGGCGTGGCCATGGATCAGGCGAAGGTCCAGGCCATCCACGATTGGCCTCCACCACGCTCGGCGCGGGCGGTGCGGGGCTTCCTCGGCTTGGCAGGATACTACAGGAAGTTTGTCCACAACTATGGTGCTATCGCTGCCCCTCTCACGGCTCTTCTGAAAAAGGAGGGGTTCTCCTGGAACGACAACGCAGCGGCGGCCTTTAATGCTCTCAAAGAGGCGGTGACATCGGCGCCAGTACTGGCACTGCCGGACTTCTCTAAACTATTCGTTGTCGAGTGTGACGCCTCGACCTATGGTTTTGGGGCGGTGCTGGTCCAGGAGGGCCATCCCGTCGCATTCTTCAGCAGGTCGGTGGCGCCGCGCCATCACTCACTCGCCGCGTATGAGCGAGAGCTCATTGGTTTGGTCCAGGCGGTACGGCATTGGCGGCCGTACTTGTGGGGACGACGCTTCATCGTCAAGACGGACCACTACAGTCTGAAGTACCTTCTTGACCAGCGTCTGGCCACAATTCCACAACACCATTGGGTCGGCAAGCTGTTGGGGTTCGACTTCGCCGTCGAATACAAGTCCGGCTCTGCGAACGTCGTGGCTGACGCCCTCTCCCGCCGTGATACTGAGGAGGGCGCCTTACTGGCGGTTTCGGCTCCTCGTTTGGACTTCATCGGCCGTCTTCGTCACGCGCAGGCCACGGATCCATCACTGGTAGCCATCCACGAAGAGGTTCGCGCAGGCACACGCGCCGCGCCGTGGACAGTGGTCGATGACATGGTCACCTACGGAGGGTGCCTGTACATCCCACCCACCTCCCCGCTGATATCGGAGATCGTGAAGGCCGTGCATGAGGATGGGCACGAGGGCGTCCAACGCACGCTCCACCGCCTCCACCGCGATTTTCATTTCCCTAACATGCGTCGTGTGGTGCAGGACTTTGTGCGGTCGTGCCCTACTTGTCAGAGGTACAAGTCAGAGCACCTGCATCCAGCAGGGCTGCTTATGCCATTGCCGGTGCCAGCGGCGGTCTGGTCCGACATTGGTATGGACTTCGTGGAAGCGTTACCAAGGGTGAATGGGAAGATGGTCATATTCTCTGTCGTCGACCGGTTTAGCAAGTACTGCCACTTTATTCCCCTTGCACACCCGTACACGGCAGAATCGGTGGCACAAGCTTTCTTCACCGACATTGTTCGCCTCCATGGCGTCCCGCAGTCCATCGTCTCCGACCGTGACCCAGTGTTTACTTCGTCATTCTGGCGCGAACACATGCGACTTATGGGCACCAAGCTACACATGACGACAGCTTTCCATCCACAGTCGGACGGTCAGACGGAGGCTGCCAACCGCGTCATCGTGATGTACCTGCATTGTTTCACCGGAGATCGCCCCCGCCAGTGGCTGCGCTGGTTGCCGTGGGCCGAATACATATACAACACCGCATACCAGACCTCCCTCCGGGACACGCCGTTCCGAGTGGTATATGGCCGGGATCCGCCGTCCATCCGCTCTTATGAGCCAGGGGAGACGAGAGTGGCTGCGGTCGCCCAAGACATGGAGGCTCGGGAGGCCTTCCTGGCGGATGTCCGGTACCGCCTGGAGCAGGCCCAGTCATCACAGAAACTCCACTACGACCGGCAGCATCGGCAGGTTTCGTATCAGGTCGGCGATTGGGCACTACTTCGACTCCGTCAGCGTGCAGCGACCTCCCTACCCAGGACGTCCACGGGCAAGCTGAAGCCCCGATTTGTGGGACCCTTCCGCGTCACCGAGATCATCAACGAGGTCGCAGTCCGTCTGGAGCTGCCCCTGGGTGCCCGACTCCATGATGTGTTCCATGTTGGCGTCCTCAAGAAGTATATCGGCAAACCTCCAGCATCGCCCCCGACCCTGCCGGCCATCCACAACGGCGCGGTGATTCCAGAACCACAACGTGTCGAGAAAGCTCGCTTGGCGCGTGGGGTTCAACAAGTCCTGGTTCATTGGCGCGGCGAACCAGCGGAGTCGGCTTCGTGGGAAGACCTCGACGAGTTCCGCATCAAGTACCCCGACTTTCAGCTCGGGGACGAGCTGGACCTCGAGGGGGGGAGAGATGTCATGTGGGGACGCACGTACAGGCGCCGCCGTGACGTGCGCCGCGCCACAGACCGCGCCGAACAGGAACAACACCAAGAGTAGTTAAGATTTAGAAAGAGAGATTAGTTTAGATTCCTTGAGTTTAGGAAAGATTAGTTAAGGCTTTAGCCTATTTATATTCCCTGTACCCGTACATTGAAGGGCATGCAATAAGATCATATTCCTTAATTCCCTATCCCTTCTCCAATCCACGCCGACGGCAGAGGGGCAAAACCTCGCCGGCGACGACGAACCGCGGCTACGAGCTTCGAAGCCAAGGGCCGGCTACCCTAGGCCCTGACGCCCTTGACAGGAAGCAACTCACTGATAAGATTGTCAAAGCCCATCTTAAGTATTTCGAAGGCTCATTCAGGCAAAGCAGGGAAGAGGATGAGCTAACCCATGAACCGGGAAAAAAAGGAGCATTCAGGCCACACACAAGGCTATGGTAACAAGACCTGGAACCATGCATTGGAGTCTAATGCTGAAAGTTACAAGAAACATAGACAAGTAGTAGTACTACACGATCAAGTGATGGCCTTTATAAAAAGAGAGGAAAATGGTAGATATAAAATAGAAAGAACGAGAATGGTCAGCTAACCAACAAGTCAATTTGGTTATGAGCCCTAGTGGACCAAGTGGCCATCGTAGGAGCTGCCGCGCATTGATATCGGAAGATGAAAACCAGCATCATCCCATTGATGACCTTAGAAGAGCACAACATGCAGGCTTGTCTGCTGTGTCAGATATTCCGAGAAGGTGGCTACAGGGTTGGGAGCCATTGATTGAAGGGGTTCTCTTCAATGAACAGCCGATACCAAGGGTATGCAATGGTACAATTAGACAATGTAAATTGTTATTTTAGTAGAAGTAAATTGGATTACTGTGGTGAGAAAGAGGAATATTGTCGGTACCCTGCGTATTGGGTACCCACGATACCGGAAGAAAAGCCACAGAGTTCCACCTGTCCGAGTTGAAGACCTCCAAAGGTTCTACATGTCACACAGCACTAGACCCGCCTCCCTCATTATGTTAGCTCCAGCGCTGCCACGTGTAAAGCAAGGCTGGACCTAACTCCTCGTATAGAAAAGCTCCGGTCGTGCCACGTGTCCAGTGGCCCCGGACCTCCAGTGCTGCCACGTGTACAGCGGCTCCGGACCTGCCTCACAGTGGGAAGCTCTGGAGCTGCCACGTGTCGATCCTTCGGACCTAAGCCTGCAACAGAAAGACTATCGGATCTCCAACGGCGCGGATATTCATGAGGTGGTTAAAGAAGCCATTAAAGACCTGATTACATGTCATTAATGTAATGTTAATGACACACGATCAGAGGACCTTTAGTACCAGTAACACTGCCATTAAGGTGCGTTATCACACCATTAATCATTCTTAATACATACAGATCGTGTATTAGGTAATTAAACATCGTCGGGGCCACATGTCGGGTCAGGCTGACAATGTAACAGTCACTCCTTAGACTATAAAAGGGTTGTGCCGCATGGTACAAAGGACAAGTCCAATCAAGCGCTCACACACATACTCATACATACAACAACCACCCGTGGAGTAGGGTATTACGCTCAGGCAGCCTGAACCATGTAAAAATCCTCGTGTCACTGTCTTGTTCATAATCTCACGCGCGCCCCAACCAATCACGAACCTCCGCGAGCTACGATCTAGTAGTACCGGGGCAAGTGTCGATCGCACACTCTGAAATTTGGCGCGCGAGGTAGGGGGTGCCTTGAGTTTCAAGATGGTGAAGTCCGCCGCTGGATCGTCCAACGACCACGCTGAGCAACCTGCTAGAGTAAATCCCTCCAACGTGCAATAGCTAGCTGGTGCTGTTGTTCCGGTGGGCGTCATTCCACCACCACCACCAACTGCTCCGGGGAACAACGCTGGACAACAAGATGGTGTCCTTGCGTCGGTCACTGCATCGACGCACAACAACCCTAAGAATGCGATCAACGCGGCGCGTACTTTTTTGCAGCGTCTACTGGCGCCCGGAGCACCTCAGGGTGTAATGGACTAGTGGCGCGTTGATGTGGAGCATATGGATGCAGCTGCAGCTGATGCCATCGGCAACCAAGGTCCCCCCCCCCCCCCATTTGGGGTAGGCACATTCTCAGCGAAGGGCCTTGTTTGGCAGACTTAGTCCTCACACGTCACAGCACCAGAGGCGTGCACCCTCCCAGCAAGTGACGTCCCTGTCCTCCGGGGAACGCCGTACTCACACGGCTTCAAGGCTCTCGAACCATGATTAGCGATCAGAGCTTGACCGCCGTTACAGGTAGCAGGACGACTGCGTCCACATCGAGCATGCTCGCGAAAGGCGAGAAGATCAGGAAAACCCTTATCCTTTGGGAGTAGGGGGCGGCTGTTCGGCTCTAGCCATGCACCTCCGCATGGTCCGATGGCCGCAGAAGTTCCAACCTCATTTGCCGGATAAATACGACGGGACTGTCAACCCTGTCGATTTCCTCTAGATATACGCTAGCGCTATCCTCGCGGCGGGAGGCAATGAGGCCGTTATGGCCAACTACTTTTCTGTGGCTATGACCAGGACAGCCAGGTCCTGGTTCATGAGTCTTCCGCCTGACTCCATCAATAGTTGGGCGGAGCTATGCCATCAGTTCACCACCAACTTCGGGAGTTCCTACACCCAACCTAGCACAAAGCTGGATCTCTTCATCGTACAACAGAAGTCGGGGGAGTCGCTGTGATTATTCATCCAACGGTTTACCCAGGTACGGAATACAATCCCTTCCATCTCCAATGCATCTATCGTTGTGGCATTTTGACAGGGCGTCAGAGACAAGAATATGCTGGAGAAGCTGACGATGAAAGAATTCACCAGTGTCACAAAACTCTTTAGCCTGGCTAATAAATGTGTTAGGGTTGCAAAGGGTCGTGAAATGCACTCCAAGCTGCTCCGAAGGCTGGAAAAAAGTCCTCCAAGGCTGAAACCACTACCTCCGGTAGTGGGAAGAAGAAGAAAAAGTCCAACGACAAGAAGAAGTCGTCGGTCGGCACGCCTACTGCTGCAGCTGCTATAGCTCTGGGTGGACGGGGGCCACGCTCTGAGAAACATCCTCGACCATTGTGTGAAGACGGCAACAGTCAAAAGATGTTGTGTCCGATCCACAAAACAGACACCCACAATCTTGAAGAGTGTCGTGAGGTCCAAAACCTTGTCGAGCACTTCAACAAGCACCGAGAAGAGGCTCCTATCCATCAACGAGAAGGAAAGCAGAAAGTCGATGAAGCTCTGGCTGATCCGGAGCTAGGCTTCTAGGACCCCAAAAAGGTCCTGAAGGTTGTGTACAACACCGTCGATGACGATTCTGACATCTTCGATAACGAACGTTGAAAGACCCTCATTACCATCTGTGGAGGGTCCTGGGATATCACCTCCCACCGCGTCCTCAGGACTATGCATCGGGAGATGGCTGCCACAACTTCTACCACCAAGGCAGGACCCCATCAGAAGTGGATGGATACTCCCATTACTTTCGATGCTTCAGGCTGCCCAAAAAACATGATCAGAGCTGGACAACCGCCGTTGATGGTGTCTCCTACCATCAATAATGTCCAACTCTACCTTGTCTTGGTGGATGGAGGTTCGGCGCTCAACCTCCTCAGCTATGAAGCGTTTGTCAAGATCCAGCTAAAACTCTCGGACCTATGCCCCCCGCGTCCTTTCCCTAGGGTAGGTCTGGGGGCCATTAGTCCTCTCGGTTTGATTACTCTCCGAGTGACCTTTGGGACTAGGAAGAACTATAGGACCGAGAAGCTGGTCTTCGACGTGGCGCACATCAGCTTACCCTCCAACGCTATCATAGGCAGGCCTGCCCTATATAGGTTCATGACCACAACCCATTATGGCTATTTGGTGTTAAAGATGCTGACACCTTCAGGCATTCTTCGGATCCACGGGGATCGTACTATAGGGGTCACTGTGCTGGAAGAACTCCACACGCTTACAATAGCGGAGGAGGAAGCTTCCGGCAAGGAGCTAGCTGCTCGACCTCTAAGCACTCGTCACCAAGGCTCAACCTCTACACCACACATGCAGCCAAGCGGCGAAACCAACATTCCCGTCAAAGTCATCCAAGTTGGTTTCGATGCTGCCCAGACCACCCGTACATCGGGAGGACTGGACAACAAATAGGAACTCGCACTCATCACTTTCCTCCGGGTGAACGTTGATGTGTTTGCATGGCAACCGTCACAAATGCCTGGGATCCCTAGGGAGGTGATTGAGCACAGTCTGAATATATATCCTGACGCACGACCAATTCACCAAAAGCTCCAGAAACAATCAGTCGAGCGACAAAACTTCACTTGACAAGAAATCAAGAACCTGCTCGAAGCTGGTTTTATCCGGGAGGTTCATCATCCACGATTGCTGGCAAACCTTGTCGTTGTACCCAAGGCCGACGGGAAACTTCGGATGTGTATCGATTACACCATCTTGAATAAGGCATGTCCAAAAGATCCATTTCCACTACCTAGGATAGACCAGATAGTGGACTCCACCTCCGGGTGTGAGCTATTATGGTTCCTAGATGCATACTCCGGATATCATCAGATCAAAATGTCTAGGGAAGATGAAGAGCTTACTGCCTTCATAACAGTAGATGGGTTGTATTGTTACACTGCCATACCTTTTGGTCTCAAAAATGCTGCTTCAACTTTTGTGCGAGCCATGCACAAAACATTTGGAGAGCTCATCAGGGACTTGGTGGAGGTCTACGTCGATGACATCGTCATGAAGGTAAAGAACAAGGAATCACTTCTTATCAACCTACAAGCAGTCTTCGACAAGCTGCGCGTGATGCACTAATCTAAACTCGGACAAATGTGTCTTCGGGGTTAGCTCCGGGAAGCTCCTCGGATTCTTGGTGACTCACCGAGAAATTGAAGAAAACTTTGTGAAGATCAAGGCCATTGAAGATATGCGGCCTCCAGCCCGCATCAAGGATGTCCACAAGTTAACTGGATGTCTAGCTACACTCAGCTAGTTCATCTCAAGACTGGCAGAACGGGCGCTACCCTTCTTCAAGCTATTGAGGAAGTCTGGGCCATTCCATTGGTCTGAAGAAGCAGAAAAGGCGTTCCAAGAGCTCAAGCAGCTCCTCACCACACTACCAATCTTGGTAGCTCCGAACTCTGGTGAGCCTCTTTTGCTTTACATTTCGGCAACTATGGAGGTTGTCAGCATGGTCATGGTCGCGAAAAAACTGGAACCACCTACAGTTTAGGAGCCCAGACCCCTCTGAAATGGTCAAAGTTGCGTAGAGGGGGGGGAGGGTGAATAGGCTAATCGACCTGAAATGACTTAATAAATTGAAATCAGTACTCAGGGGGCGGACTAGTTCGGTCCAGGGGCGGACTAGTCCGGTCCACCTGCAGGGAAAACCTAAAAAGTGTTTCTAACAAGTTCTAGTTGGATTTTCGTGATGCGAAAAGTGTTAGAATGATTCAGTGAACCATAGCAAGTTATATGCCAAGTATGAAGCTAAGGATCACAATGAAACAAGAGTGAGAAACAAAAATGGTAGAGCTAACCCTAGAAGCAATGTGCGATAAATGAAAGCGGAGTACACAAGAGACACAATGATTTTATCCCTAGGTTCAATCCCACACAAGAATCTACATCCCCGTTGAGGAGTCCACGAAGGACCGAGTTCAACAACCCTTCCCTCACCAAGTTTACCACAAGGGCCTAACTTGGTTCTCCACTATCACAAAGGGTGAATACAAGATTCGTTGGGGCTTCTCACAATCTGAGGCTCCCACCACAAATATGATTACAAATAACAAAGAACGACTCAAGCAACAGATCACAAAGATTCAACAAGTGCAAGAGATCAAACCGAGAGCCTAGAATGGTGTTCTTCCTCTTCTTCACCTCACCAAACCCTAATCCACACAAGAATTAGTTTTAGAGGGAAGGTAGGCAAGAAGGAGGCTTTTGGAGGCTCAAAGTGCGTTGTGGCGGCGCTAGGGTTTTAATGTTATCAAAGGTTGGTTCAAATGAACCCAGGGGTCCTCCATTTATAGAGGTTCCCAGCCTATACTGCTGACTTCAGCAAATGGGCGGACTAGTCTGGATACGGCCCAGACTAGTCCGACCTTTGGGACCACCGACGTCCCTGACAACTATCACACTGCGCGGCAATCATCATGCTACCCGCCAAACTTCAAATTCAAACGGTCACTTCAAAACGGACGAGTCCGATCCAAACCGGACTAGTCCGATCTCACACAGAACCTTTTGTTCCGTGTGAAAACATACTAGTCTGGAGACCACGGACTAGTCCGGCCCCCAGGGCGGACTAGTCCGGCCTCCCAGACTTAGTCGCTGAAGCACCTAACTCTCACCAATCTGGACTAGTCCGGCCACCAGGGTAGACTAGTCCGATCTCAGTCAGGACCTCTTGCTCCGAACTGAAATGAACAAGTTCGTTGTTTTGACACTTAGTCCCGAAAACCACTCCATGACTACCCGGACTAGTCCGGTCCACTATGGACTAGTCCGAAGTCAGTCAGACCCTTCTGGTCCGGCTGAAAACGGACTAGTCTGGCCAGGAGCGGACTAGTCCAGCCACCAGCACAGACTAGTCCGGCCACTCCTACCAGACCACTCCAACACTCTTCTCTCAATAGGTTTTGATCTCTAAACCGCTTTGAGCTCCGAACTTGATCTCAATGCACTCTACGCACACATCCTCATACATACACGGCTAGTATAAACTCGACACGCTAGAAACCCTAGTTTCTTCTTTTCGAGTCGACATTGCCGTTTTCATCCTTTTCCTTTTTGAGGGTTTGTGTTTCCACTTGAGTACACACCTGTTCTTAAGAGCAGTAAGCTCATTAGTTACTTAATTGTCGTCATCAATCATCCAAAACCCATGGGGATCCTAGATGCACTTTCAATCTCCCCCTTTTTGGTGATTGATGACAACACATTAAGTCTTCACATATAAGAGTATAAATTTTGGTTTTCATAACGTGCGGGTGTATGAGTGACTCCCCCTCAATGAATGCATCATGAAAAGAATATTGAGGAAGTCCTTCATACACACACGCGTTATGGTGGGGTGCCTACGTGTTGTGCTCAACATTTGTGACAAAACATATGAAATATGAATATGAATAAAAGATAGACATTCAGAGCATCATATTGATATTAAACATTCAAAACACAGTCTTGCACAGATTTAAACCTTTGAATGACATAAATATTACATTAAGAAGTGCACCTTGTCCAAGGATCCAACAAAAATAGAGTGCTACTACCCCCTCTAACCACATCTAACACTCCCCGTCTAACTCCCCCCCTTTGGCATCAAGACACCAAAAAGGAAAAGAAGAGGGGAACAACGAGGCCTATCAACTAGTCATCGTCCTCCTCGCTATCGGCCGCCTTATCATTGGTGTTGCTCTCCGTGGCCTCCAGGTCCTTGAAGTCCTCGTCGTCTTCGTCAGAGACCTGTGCCGAGGGAGCCGCCCGGGAAGAGCTCCCGTCCTCATGGAACTGGGCGAGCTCGTCGGCGATGAAGTCGGTGAATGGAGTGATCTCGCCATCGCTCTCCTCCAGAGGTTACATGGGGACCTCAAGCTTGTCGCACACGGCCTTGAGGTACTTTTCTTGATGCTGGTGCGCCCGCTGATTGCGGACTTCTTGCTTCCGGGAGGAGGTAAAAATGGCCTTGAAGCACTTCAAGAAAGCGCTCATCGACTGAGGCGGAGGCGGAGATGGAGGTGCCACGAGGCTAGGTGCTGGCATCGCCGGATGAGAGGGAGGCTCCGCATTCTTTTGGCGCGGAGGAGGCGACACAGAAGGTGGCGTCTGTGGATGAAGAGGGCAATGAGTCACATCCTTGACAAAGGTCAAGCCCGACACCTTCTCGATGAGACACATAATGTATGGTGCATACCCACAAGCACGATTAGGGGTATGCGAGATGTTGAAGATGTCGTTGAAGATGTAGTCGACGAGATTGAACTTCTCATAACCATCAATAAGAAGGAGCAGGTGCCTTAGGCTGCCTTGGATCACCTCTGCATCATCATCCTTGGGTGCTACGGTCCTCCACAGAATCCTGTTCAGGATGCTATAGAAGGGTTTGATATTGCGAGCAAGCCCGGCATCATATTGAATATGACTGGGATACATGTAGGCCAACCCATCTCTGTCTATGGCCTTGAGGTTAGAAATAATGATCTCATGATCCAAATGGGCCTCAAGTCCGAGAATCTTGGCAGACTCCGCAAAGGTGGCTGAGTATTGCTCCCCATGAGTCATCCAAATGATCCGTCTATCACCTTGAGTGGTGAAGTAGATGGTAGAGTAGAACTGCAGGATATCTTAACATTCCAGTTGTACTTGAATCCCATGATATCCTTAAGCTCATGACGCTCAACAGCTTCAATGACCGCATCAAAAGCAGAGTGCTGCTTCTGGGCCATATAGTCCCAGTCAACCCATTGAGCTTCAATCACCGGCTTCTTCATCGTCTGGTAGACCAGACGGTAGTAGTCACAATGAAAGTCACACCAAAACCTTGGGTCGGCTGTGCTCCTTTCATACTTGTAGACTCTTTCAGTTCTCAATTTCCTTGCCTTGTCCGCTCCTTTCCCATGGAAGATGTTTGCAGCCAACTCACGCTGCCGATTAGGGTTCCTTTCAGGAGTGTGTACCTCCAAGGGACCAATGGGTTTGGCCTGCCCCTTCTCCTTTATGATCACACCCTTGGCCTTCTTAGCCGGAACCTTCACGGAGGGCTTCTTTTTCTTGGGCTCTACAGGAGCCGGGGCCTTGCCCTTCTTTGGATCTCTCTCGATCTGGCTTTAGCAACTTCTTCTTGGGCTTGCTCCTTAGCCCTTTCCTTCTCTCCCATTGTCACTAGCCTCTTCCGCTTAGAGACTTGTGCTGAGGCAGCCTAAGAGTTATGAGCCTCTCGCTCGTCTCGCTTCTTATAGCCTTGATTCTTGAGCTGAACTCATTTTGAGCTCTCCTCAAGAACCTCTTGAGGACACCATGAGTCTCACCCTTATCATGTAAGAAAAATACCCAAGTGAAACGAGAAAAATCATCAACAATAACAAGACCATATTTGTTATCGCCAATGCGAATGTAGGGTATCGACCCGAAAAGGTCCATATGTAGCAGTTCCAAAGGTCTTGTTGTCATCATGATGTTCTTGGAGGGGTGTTGAGCTCCCACATGCTTCCTCGCATGGCAAGCGCTACATGGCCTATCTTTTTCAAACATAACATTCTTCAGGCCATAGATGTGCTCGCCCTTAAGAAGCTTTTGTAAGTTCTTGATCCCAACATGGGCTAGCCTTCTATGCCAAAGCCATCCCATGTTGGTTTTCGCCATTAAGCATGTGTCAAGTAGGGCTTTATCCGTGGTAAAATCGACAAGATAAAGCTTTCCTTTGAGCACACCCTTAAAGGCAATTGAGTCATCACTTCTCCTAAGGACGCTCACACCCTCATTAGTAAAAACACAATTATAACCCTTGTCACATAGTTGTGATATGGACAATAGGTTATAGTCTAAAGAATCAACATGCAAAACGTGAGAAAGAGTATGTTGGGGAGAAATAGCAATTTTATCGGAGCCAAGGATTTTCCCTTGGCTATTGTCCCCGAAGAAGATCCCTTCACTTGGATCATCGTTTTCTTCATACTCCACGAACATCTTTCTCTCTCCGATCATGTGGTTGGTGCATCCACTATCGATCACCCATATGGATCCACCGGAGGAGTATGCCTACAAAACAAGATTATGCCTTCCTTTTAGGTACCCAAGCGGAGTTGGGTCCTTTGACGTTAGTAGTGAGGCACATGGGCACCCACACGCAAGGCTTGGGGCTCTTGCGGAGTGGCCCAACATACTTAGCAAAGACTTTGCCATACTTGTTCCTCATTAGAACATAAGATGCATCAAAATCATGAAAGAGAGGATGTGGTTCAGTTTTAGGCATATCTTTGCTTGTTGAAATGTTCTTTCCAATTTTAGTTGGGGATGTGCTTCCCTTGACAAATACAATCAAGTCTTTGTCATACTTGGAGGTTTTAGCATTTTGCTTTCCACCTCTAGTATAACCAAGACCATCTTTGACATAGGGAGATCTTTTGTTGGTGTATGCACTTCGTTCATACGCCACCTTCTCTTTGTCAAAGATGTCACCCTTAGGTGCTTGTTTGTCTTGAGTCAACTTAAGCTCATCCTTTAATTTAAGAATGAAGTTAGAACATTTGCAAGTGGAGATTGTTTCGGATGCAACCTTTGAGGAGGGTGAGCTTTTGGAGGAAGAGGCTACATTAGTCTTGAGGGACTCAACTTGAGTTTCAAGGATCTTGTTAACTTTTGACAAGTTGCCAAGTTCGTCCTTGAGCTCAATGGTTGTCTCCTCAAGACATGAGCATGTTTTTTTGCTTAGAGCAAGTTCATGCTCTAATGCCTTGCTCTTCTCTCTCTCAAGCTCAAGGAGCTCAATGAGCTCTTGACATCTTTCCTTTTCATGGATAAGCATGTCCTCTTGCCTATGTATGAGCTCCTCCTTCTCAAAAATTTCATCTGAGAGCAATTTCATTCTATGCAAAGTGCTCTTACTTATATCCTTAAACATGTGTTCATTTTCACTAGCACTATCAAATTCATCATGAGAGGATATGGAGGAGGATGAGCGAGAAGTAACCTTTCTCCTTCCTTCTTTAGCCATGAGGCAAGTTGGCTTGTGGTCGTTGAGGTTGGGGAAAAGCTTGCTTCCCTTGGAGCTCCTCCCGATGGCTATGGTTGCCACCTTCTCCTTGTCTTTGGAGGAGGACTCATCGTTAGAGTCCCATTCCTTGCCAAAGTGAGCATGACCGGAGGGCCTCTTCTTCTTGAAGAACTTCTTTTCTTGAGGCTTGCCCTCCTTCTTGTTCTTGCCCTCTTCATGTGGGCAATCCACAATGAAGTGCCCGTACTCGCCACAATTGTAGCAAGCTCTCTTTGTTTTGGGCTTTGCTTTTTCCTTGCCCTTGCTCTCGTGGTTGTATCCTCCTTTCCTTCTCCTCATCATTCTCTTGAACTTGTTGATGAAGAGGGCCTCTTCCTCATCAGTGTCGAGACTCTCCTCATCATCTTCTTTTTGCTCTTTTGAGGAGGATGTTGCTTTGAGTGCAACATCCTTCATCTTCGAGGCGGTGATCCTTTGGAGGTTGTTGTAGAAGAGTGCCTCTTTCTCCATGATCTCGTGGTTGATGATCCTTCTTAGGGCCTCCTCCGGGGTCATTTGAGCAAACCCCGTGCTTTCTCGTATCATGGAGCAAAGAGAAACATTTCTAGGCATAAATGCCCGAATCATCCTCTTCACCACCTCGTGGTCCGTCCACTTGGTGCAACCATAAGATCTACTCTTGTTGATGAGCAGCTTTAGGCGATTGTACATCTCCTGGAGAGATTCACCATCCATAATGGCAAATCTCTCCAGCTCTCCTTCAATGAGCTCAATCTTTGCTTCCTTCACGACTCGGTTGCCTTCATAAGTCATCTTGAGGGTGTCCCAAATATCTTTGGCCACCTCAAGTCTATCTACTCGGTTGAACTCATCTCTTGAGAGACGAGATGATCACTCCGGCCGCTCGGGCATTGCAGTGAAGGAGCATGGCTTGCTCCAGAGTGATGTCTTCTTCATTCTTTGGGATATGCACCCCGGTCAACACGATTTGCCACAAGGAAGGGTTGAGTGACGCGAGATGGATATTCATGTTGTGCTTCAACATCCCATAGTCGGTTCCATCGAATTGGGGAGGCTTCCCCAATGGGTTGGAAATGTAGTGGTTGTTGAAGACAAGGCGTTCATAGTTGTAGCCTTGTTGGTTGTAGTTGGTCGTGCCACCCGTTGTAGAGGTTGAAGTGTCAAACATTGGAATCTTCAACTTCTCTTGAAGTTTTGCCTTGAGCTGGCAAGTCTCTTCGTCATCCGTCGGTTTGTCTTGGTAGACAAACATCTCCTCTTGGGTTGCTTGGATCTCAATGGTCGAGACTTCGTCATACCCCACTCCGGCCATCTTCTCTCCGAGTTGTTAGACTCTTTGGGAGAGTCCTTGCTCTGATATCAATTGAAAGTTGCCTAGAGGGGGGAGGTGAATAGGCTAATCGACCTGAAATGACTTAATAAAACGAGATCAGTACTCAGGGGGCGGACTAGTCCGGTCCAAGGGCCGACTCGTCCGATCCACCTGCAGGGAAAACCTAAAAAGTGTTTCTAACAAGTTTTAGTTGGATTTTCGTGATGCGAAAAGTGTTAGAATGATTTAGTGAACATTAGCAAGTTATATGGCAAGTATGAAGCTAAGGATCACAATGAAAAAGAGTGATGAACAAAAACGGTAAAGCTAACCCTAGAAGCAATGTGCGATAAATGAAAGCAAAGTACACAAGAGACACAAGGATTTTATCCCGAGGTTCGATCCCACACAAGGATCTACATCCCTGTTGAGGACTCCACGAAGGACCGGGTTCAACAACCCTTTCCTCACCAAGTTTACCACAAGGGCCTAACTTGGTTCTCCACTATCACAAAGGGTGAATACAAGATTCATTGGGGCTTCTCACAATCTAAGGCTCCCACCACAAATATGATTACAAATCAAAAGAACGACTCAAGCCACAGATCACAAAGATTCAACAAGTGCAAGAGATCAAACCGAGAGCCTAAAGCGGTGTTCTTCCTCTTCTTCACCTCACCAAATCCTAATCCACACAAGAATTAGTTTTAGAGGGAAGGTAGGCAAGAAGGAGGCTTTTGGAGGCTCAAAGTTTGCTGTGGCGGCACTACGGTTTCAATGTTATCAAAGGTTGGTTCAAATGAACCCAGGGGTCATATATTTATAGAGGTTCCCAGCACATACTGCTGAATTTAGCAGATGGGCGGACTAGTCCAGCCTACGACCCGGACTAGTTCGGCCTTTGGGACCAGTGACGTCCCTAACAACTGTCACACTACGCGGCAAATGTCACGCTACCCGCTAAACTTCAAATTCAAACGGTCCATTCAAAATGGACTAGTCTGGTCCAAACCGGACTAGTCCGATCTCACACAGAACCTTTTGTTCTGTGTGAAAACAGACTAGTCTGGAGACCACGGACTAGTCCGGCCCCCAGGGCGGACTAGTCCGGCCTCCCAGACTTAGTCACTGAAGCACCTAACTCTCACCAATCCGGACTTGTCCGGCCACCAGGGCGGACTATTCCGATCTCAGTCAGGACCTCTTGGTTCGGACTGAAACGAACAAGTCCGTTGTTTTGAGACTTAATCCTGAAAACCATTCCATGACTACCCGGACTAGTCCGGTCCACTACGGACTAGTCCGAAGTCAGTGAGACCCTTCTGGTCCGGCTGTAAACGGACTAGTCTGGCCAGGAGTAGACTAGTCCGACCACCAGCACGGACTAGTCCGGCCACTACTGCCAGACCACTCTAACACTCTTCTCTCAATAGGTTTTGATCTCTAAACCGCTTTGAGCTCCCAACTTGATCTCAATGCACTCTACGCACACATCCTCGTACATACACGGCTAGTCTAAACTCGACACGCTAGAAACCCTAGTTTCTTCTTTTCGAGTCGACACCGCCGTTTTCATCCTTTTCATTTTTGAGGGTTTGTGTTTCCACTTGAGTACACACCTGTGCTTAAGATCACTTAGCTCAATCATCCAAAACCCACGGCGATCCTAGATTCACTTTCAAAGGGTCTGGAGCTACCTGAAGGCAAGTCTGGGTCCCAGTCCCCAGGCACGGATCTTCAAGGCAAGCTGCCCGAGGATCAACCTCTCTCATTTGAGCGAGTTAACACGGCTGAAGAAGAAGTTCTGGACTCCTCTGAGAGGGTCCGGGAAGCTCAATAAGAATGTTCGGGCCTCTCCGAGAGGGTCCGAGTTGATGAAGAAGAAGCTTCGGGCCCTTTTGGGAAGGTCTGAACTGTCAAGCAGCCAGTGTACTTCATGAGTGAAGTACTCCATGATGCCAATACTCGACATATAGAGGTGCATAATATGCTCTATGCAATTCTTGTTGCCTCAAGGAAGCTTCGTCTACCACTTCCAACCCCATAAGATATCAGTGGTAACCTCTTATCCACTGCGTGCTATACTGCATAACTCCAATTCTTCTGGGAATATTGCAAAGTGGGAAGCGGAGCAGGCAAAATTAGATCTAGAATTCTTGCCTCGACATTCTATCAAGAGTCAGGCATTGGCTGACTTGTGACTGAGTGGACCCCTTCTTCATCAAATCCAGGGGGCTTTAGTGAGTAGAAGCTGGAACCCAAGGTCCTGGTCTTCACCGAGCCTCACTGGACTCTCTACTTCGACAGCTCCGTGCAAAAGTAGAGGGCCGGAGCCGGAATCCTTCTCCTCGCTCCGACCATGGAGAAGGTCAAGTACATGGTACACATTGATTTCAAGGCAACCAGAAACATGACGGAGCATGAAGATCTCATCTACGGACTCAAGGTGGCACTATCATATGGCATCAAGCAAATGCTAGTGAAGGGTGGTTCGCAGCTCAATATCAAGCAACTCAAAGGCGAATGTAGCTGCAATAACCCACAACTCGCTGCTTACCTCCTTAAAGTCCAGAAGCTCCAGAAAGACTTCCACGTCCTGGACCTCTGCCACGTCCAGCGTCTCAACAATGTTGAAGCTCATGAACTCTCGACGAAGGCTTCAACCAGAGCTCAAGCTCCCGACGGAGTTTTTGTCAAGAGGTTGTTAAGACCAACCGCTCAGCTTGCCAAACTGAGCGAAGGGGGAGAGACCAGCACCTCAAAGATGGTAGTCTCGATGGCCCTATTACCATGGCGTCCACCAAGGATCATAGGCGCTATAGGAAGCTTTGAGCAACCCAACGCGCAAGATCTGGAGGTTCAAGTTAGCTCTGATGCATGGATCTCGAAGATTCGGAGCTACTTGAAAGACAACATCCTTCCAAAAGACGGTGTATTCGCTAACCGGATCGTCAGATTGGCTAAAAGATACACGCTGGTAGAAATGGATCTCTACTGACGCAGTGCCAACGGCGTCTTAATGCAGTGCATTGCCTGGGAAGAAGGCCGTGAGCTCCTCGCGGAAATGCATGGAGGCGAGTGTGGGAACCACGCGTCTTCCCGCACGTTGGTTGGTAAAGCCTTCTGGCATGGCTTTTACTAGCCCACAACTCTCCAGGATGCAGTTGAGATGGTAAAAAAGTGTGAAGCATGCCAGTTCCACAAGAAACAAATTCACATACCAGCTCAGTCGCTGTAAATTATACCTCCTAGATGGTCATTCGCTGTGTGGGGGATGGACATTTTGGAACCTTTCCCAAAAGCCGTTGGAGGTTACAGGTTCCTGTACGTCGCCATCGACAAGTTTACCAAGTGGCCAGAAGCTACTCCAGTTGTGAAAACCAACAAGCAATCAGCTATCAAGTTCTTGAAGTCCATAGTCTACAGATTTGGAGTTCTGAACAGAGTCATCACTGACAACGGAACCCAATTCACAAGTGTAGCATTCCAAGAATATTGTGAAGACCTCAGCGTACAAGTCAGCTATGCATCAGTAGCTCACCCAGCAAGTAATGGCCAAGCCGAGAGAGCAAATGCAGAAATATTGAAGGACTCAAGACGTGCACTTATGAGCGCCAGAAAAACATGGAGCCAACTGGATAGAGGAGCTTCTGTCTGCACTGTGGGCAAGCAGGAAAACACCTAGCCGGTCAACTGGAGAGAAACCCTTCTTCCTGGTGTATAGAGCTAAAGCGGTCCTTCCTCCGAAGATCACCATGGGGTCACTCCAGGTCCGGACTTTCGACGAAGCCACACAGGACAAGCTATCACGTGAAGACCTTAACCTTGTCGACGAGGGAAGGTGCCAAGCAGCTGTTCATAATGCACGATATCTACAGGCGCACCGGTGCTATCACCAGAGGCATGTGCGCAATCGACAACTTGAAGAAGGCGATCTGGTGCTGTAGAGAATACTAACTCATGAAGGGTGAACAAACTGTCCCCCAGCTGGGAAGGTCCCTTCCGAGTGATCAAATTATCCCGTCCCGGATGCATTCGCTTGGCAACAGAGGATGGGACTCCGCTTCCTAATCCTTGGAACATCGATCATCTCCGTAAGTTTTATGCTTAGTTCGGAGGTGAGTCTGTAATTACACACAATGTAAGTTATAGGTTCTATACACAGAGTTGGGTAGGTGCTAAAGGAGAACATCTGGACCCCTCCGAGAGGGTCCGGGTAGTTCAAGCCCACCTAACTTGGTCCCTATACTGAAAGTGCGACTTGCCTACCCTAGGCTAGAACAAGATGAATAGCACACTTGGCCTGGTTCTGTACCCAAGTGTGTCCTTGTCTCCCCTGTAATTCGGGCCTATAATGAAAGACATTGTTGTGTGAAAGCAGACTCCACGTGCACTAATTTTGTACAGGCTCATTTTTCTTTTATTATCTTTTCCTTCTTGTCTATATCAAACTTGTGCTATTATTTTTGAGATTTAGTCCAAGTTATTCACATATATACGGGTTATATTGTTGATGTTTTTCGGATCTTAGCATTGCTAGATGGTCTACTCGCCTGAACGCCAAAGCCAATGATAGATCTGGAGTGCGCTATTGACTTAGGCTGATCGAGCACCCTAATTATGCCACTCTACCTATATTCCGGCAGGACTTAGTAGGGCGGGTCCAGAAGGAATTCGGATCTGAAGAGATTACATCAATTTACTTGTTATCATGTTGAATTTCATCGGACCTAAATTTCAAGTAATAACAGTAAGCCGCAAACAACTTATAGACGAGAGGACGAATTTTATTGCTTTTCTTGTCTTTAACGCGCAGGAAAAATAGAAAGTTTATGGCGATGGTGGATGTTGCCAGAGCTACTAAGCTCCGTTAACCCACAAGGGGCCCGTCGTCGATGTTTTACACGTTGATAGTGGGCGTCCTCGGAGCTAACAAGCTTCGACAACTCTCATGGGGGCTAGTTGTCGACGTGAAGAATTAATGACGATCTAAACGAAGATGATGTAGAAATCACCCAGTGGGGGTCCGCGGTCGATGTATTATATGTTGAAAAGTGGACACCATCGAAGCCGATCCGATGATCCCAGGGGGTCGCCGTCGACGTTCTAAATGTTGACAATGGGCGCAGTCGGACCTACCAAGCTCTGACAACCCACAGGGGGGTCGCCGTCGATATTTCTAAACTTTGGTGGTGGGTGCCATCAGACCTACCGAGCTCCGACATCTCCTAGGGGGCCCGAAGTAGAAACTCTATGTGTTGGCAGTGGGCGCTGCCGGACCTACCAAGCTTCAACACTACCAGGGGGGCCATCGTTGACGCTCTATGTGTTGGCAGTGGGCGCTATCAGACCTACCAAGCTCCAACACCTCATAGGGGGCCCGCCATCGACGCTATATATGTTGGCAATGGGCGCTTTTGGACCTACCAATCTCCGTCAACTCCCAGGGGGCCCGCCGTCGACGTCACAAAGGGTCCCTGGAGATGTCGAAGGTAAACTTTGGATCTTAGAGCTAAATGTTATAGCTACAAGTTTGAAGCGTTCAAGTCATCAAGACATTGTTAGATCCTTCTGGTACATGTTCGCAATCAAAATGTGAACATCTACCAGGGGGCTAACAAGATAAAGGACAATGTATTGAAGACAAACAAAAAATGGAATTCATTCTGTCGGTGGTTTGGAACCGGCAGATCTCCCTACACTGCTAAAGTGATACGGGAGTTTGATGTTCGGTATGGGCGCGCGGAGATTTAAGAAGGTGAGTAGGAAATGACACAGGAGACACAAGAGTTTACGTGGTTCGGGCCGCCGGAGCGTAATACCCTACTCCACGGGTGTGTTGGTGTTGTATTAGCTGTATGAGCTTGTGTTGAGCGTCAATGGCGTGTGTGTTTCTAGCCCCTGAACGTGTCGTCGGCCTGTCCTTTTATAGTACAAGGGCAGGCCATTACAAATTAGCCTGGCCCAACATGTGGCCCCGGCGGTTACTAGTATTGATACACGTTTAATTGCCCTTAAATGACCCTGTAACGGGCTTTGACAGCACCGTTACTGGTGTTAAGATCGTCCGTTTAAGTGTCATTAATATGGTGTTAATGACACTTAATCAGGTCTTGATGTCCTTGATTCCCCTTTGAAGATCCGGAGCCATTGCGGGGGTCTTCCGGAGGTTAAGGGTTGAAGATCCGACGATTGGACACGTGGCAGCTCCAGAGCATACTATGGGAAACAGGGAGCTCCGGAGCTACCTGACACGTGTCAGGTCCGGAGCTTCTCTCGGTCTGGGGTTAAGTCCGGAGGTGCCATTTCGGTACATGGCCCGGAGCTTCCCCTTGTGGGCGGTAGCTCCGGTTTGATAGTACACGTGGCGACCCTGGGATTAACCATGTTGGAGAAGCGGGTCCGGTTATGTCTGACATGTGGGCCTCCGAGGGTCTTCAAATCAAGTATATGACTTTCCTTTGAGATCTTTGTAACCTCAAGGGGTGTACGGTTTCTAGGGTACCGACAGTGGCCCCCTGGACCTACCTCCGGGGAAGACCACTGGGGTGAAGTCATTCCGCCGGAGGTGGGTCCATCCTCGCGACCTTTAAACTGAGTCTTCAAGGGTCTTTGAAGGTGCCGTTGTCAAGGACTTGGAGTTAAATCCTCGCCGCGTGGCGTATCCCGCGTGCGGCAGATGAGATCTTTGGTGTGCGGATCTCACGCAATTGAAGGTCGCCGGTTCCTGATACGAAAACCGTATCAGTTCCGCGCCTTGTCAGGCCGCCGCCTTTGGGCTTCCCGCCTCTTGATGACAACCGTTCACCTGGGTAAGAACCTCGACTTGATCGTCGGGGTGGTCCCAGGCCCGCTTGTCATCGGTTGGGTGGAATTTTTGGGTGGTACCTTCGACTTCCTTGCGGTTTCCATCCAAGCGTTGCGAGGGCTTACTTAAGAAGGAAAGTGCGCACTGCCGGGAGTTCTTTATGCCTCTCATCTGTTCTTGCGATCAAACTCCCAACTTGTGCTTCGCTTTTCTTCTCTTGCCTAGCCGTGCCGCGATGGAGTTGGGTCTCCGCGAGAGTCGCTTGAAGACCGACGGCGACCTGAAGAAGGTCCGGGCCCTCATGGGGTGGTCCTCGGACTTCTTCAACCGTTCGGTCCGTGCCGGTGGAGAGCTCCCATTCGAGAAGGAGCACTCCGGCGAAATGGTGTACTTCTCCTCGTACGCCATGGTGGGGTTAATCCCACCTTTTTCTTCCTTTTTCTTGATGCTGCTGGACTTTTATGGTCTGCAGCTATACCACCTTGGCCCTCACTCCATTCTCCTCGTGTCTATCTTCGTCCACTTCTGTGAGATGTGGGTGGGCATTCCCCCGTGCATCGAGCTCTTCCGGACCTTCTTCACCATCCACATCACCGGTAGGAGCAATGAGTACCTTGGCTTCTACTACTTCGTGAAGCGCAAGAAGTTCCCATTCAAGTACCTCCGATCGTTCCCTTCTGGGAAGTGGGATGACTGGAAGAAGGATTGGATAGTCATTCGGGTGGAGGAGCACGAGAGGCTGGAGCTGCCCGAAGGCCTCCCCAACATTGACATGACGATCTGGAGTGAAGCTCCGGTGCTGGCGGACGCCTTCGACCCTGTTCTGACCAGGATTAGCCGGTGCGTGGAGGGGGGATTAACCCCTCAAGCGGTGTTTTGTAACTTCCTGGTCAACAGGTGGGCACTGCTGAAGAAGAGGGAGAAACTCGCTTGGGCCCTCAACAGCGTGATGGACGACGATCGGGTCGAAACCGGGTTGAAGTCCAACATGGTGGGAAAAACCTTGGAGTTCCACCTCAAGAAGTTCCAGCACGGCATCAACGTCGAAGGCGACGACTTAACTCCGCCGTCTGCTTTTCTTCCTCTGAACGTAGAAGTGGAGTTCAGCAGGGAGCTCCGGTAGAAGATGCCCGTGCTTGACGACCTTGGTGTCATCGAGAGAAGGTCGACCACCGGGGTAGCGATCCCCGGAGTGCCCAAGGATGGTTCCGACCCTGCTCCGAAGCCGAGGGAAGAAGTTGTCGGCAAGGGTAAGGAGCTGGCGGAAGAACCTGTGAGCCGGATGAGTAAGCTGCAGTACACCGACGGAAGATCTGTCGGGCCTGCTACTTCTGTGTCGGCTCCTTCTCCCCGGAGGGGAAGGTCCTCTGCAACTGCGGCGACTGTTCCTGTAGTGGGGTCCTCCCGGAACGCGACTGTTCCCGCAGTGGGGTCCTCTCGGAGCGCGACTGTTCCCGCAGTGGGGTCCTCCCTGGGTGTTAGCTCCGGGCATGTGACTCCAGTACCTGGGCCAGTGGAGGCCTCCAGGTCCGGGGGTTCTTCCCGATCGAGGGGGGCCTCGACCCGGGAAACACCCGTGGCTGCGACGAGTTCTGGGGGGCCTTCCGGAGCTTCCACGCCGGCTATGGCTAGCCCAGAACGCCCGGGAAAAAGGTTCCGCGCAAGCTAGTGCGGAAGCCTCCCAAGGTAATTTTTGATTTCTACCTTGGATAGTTGTTTTAATTGTAACAACTATTTTTTAATTTTCTTCGTTCATCATCTGCAGCGTCCCCAAGAAGGGGAGTGAGGCTCCAACCTCAGCCACAGTGGTTGAAGCCGTGAGGGTGGGAGCTTCAGCTCCTGTCCCGATGCCGCCCCAAGTGGTGGCTGAAGCTACGAAAGCTCCGGCGCCGGCTGTCGTGGTCATGGACCTCGACTAATCCCCAGAAGTTCCCGTGGTAGCGCCGGACCATGGGAGTGAAGATGCGCCAGCGGCACCTGTCCCGGAGGTTGAAGCTCCGGGTCCTGGTGCTGAGATGATGGAAGCTCCGGCTGTTGAGCCGGAGGAAGCAGTAATCCCGGCCTCTGAGCCGGAAATTGTCGAAGCCCCGGCAGTTGAGCCGGAGGTGACTGAAGCTCCGACGTGCGCGCCGGAAACTAAAGTAGTTCCGGCAGTTGGGCCGGCTACCTCTGAAGCACCGGCCGCTAAGCCAGTCATTGTTGGAGCTCCGACCACAGGGCCGGTTGATGTTGAAGATCTTCCGGCTCCTGAGCCGGTTGTTGAAGAGGTGACGGAGCTTGAGCCCCCATCGGAAGAGGTGCCCAGGCCGGAGCCAGCAGCAGCTCCTGCTCCAGAAGCGACGACGTCGGAGGTACCTGCGGCCGAGCCGGAGTGCCCGAGCGAAGTCGCTGGCCCCCTGCCTGAGGGGGTGAACGGAGACCCGGCGGCGGGGCCTTCTTTGATGGCAACTGAGGCCATCCCGGAGGACGGCTCTAGTGCCATGGAGACTCAGGGGACCACTCTTGTGGAGTGGGACCCAATTTTTGTATCTGAAGACCCGCTGGAACCAGCGGAGGAGACCCCAGCAGGTCCGGAACCCATCCCGTTGTCACTGTCTATTGACAACGCATGTTCCAGTCTGCGTCAAGTCCAACTGGCCTTCTTCCACGACAGCAAGGCTCTTGAAGAGGAGCGCCAAACCCTTAGGCGGTGGTGTAACCGGCTCTACTTCGAGACCAAGCTGGCGCAGTCGAGGCTAGCGGATGACAAAGAATGGATCAAGCGGGAGAAGATCCGCCTGGAGTACTGGGGCAAGTTACTTGATGACAGGGAGAGTATGACTCGTGCCCTCAATGCTCAATCCCAGGAAATCTATGATCAGGCCAAAGCAGCCAATAGTGCGGCCGATGCACGCCACGAACAGCTTGAGGCCATTAACACTGCACTCATCAAGCGCCGAGAGGCACTTGAAGAGAGGGAGAAACGGCTCGAAGATGAAGAGCAGAAACTCCTAGAGTTGTGGGATGACGTCCTGAGGAGGGAGGAGGAGCTCGCCGAGAAGGTAGCTCTGGCTAAAAAGGGTCTCGAGGAGCGCGCCAAGAAATTGGAAGAGCGCTGCCAAGAGGAAGAGGAGAAGGTCTGGGTGCGAGGGCAGGAACTCTATGAACAAGAGTGTGCCCTTACTGCCAGAGAGAAGAAAGTGAGGGGTAGAGAGAAGGACCTGGTTGACCGCCAGAACAAGATCCACCTCCGGGAGGAGGAGCTCGGAAAACTCGAAAGGCGGGTTGCTGAAAAGATTCAGCAAAACGCCAAAGAAGTTGAGCGCCTCGCCCGTGAGAATTCCGAACTGATGGCGGCTAGGAGATCCCTGGAAGAAATGAAGGGCTTGAGGACTGCGGACTTCCTACAGATTTGGGAGTTCCTGGGCAAGGCCAACGATGCGCTGACACCGATGGGTTTCATCCCCGTGCGCCCGGATGATCCGGAGCCGGAGCCGGACCTAGCGCTGCAGGCGTTGAGCGCAGCAGGTAGCAAGCTCTCCAAGGTGGGCGATGTCATCGCAGACCAACTGGAGGTTGAGGGGCAATCCCTGGCGAAGAACGTCGCAGAGTATGTGCTGACGTGCTACACCAGCCGGAACTCCCAATTTCCTCTAGACCCGGTGCTTGAAGGCCCCGTCGAAGGAGAAGGCGAAGCTACCTGAGCCAACGTATCGGAGGTTGCCCAGAAGGTCGCCCAATTCTTCCATAGGGTCTAGGACCATCTCTATAGTTCTCACTTGTATTTTCTCTTCTTCTCTCTCAATTTTGTAATCCCTTGTCTCCAGATGTAATTCCTTGTCTCCAGATAAATGAAATCCCCAAAAATTTTGTGAATTTCAATTTTTGTCTTCAACACTTTTATCTTCACTTGGCCCCCTGGTAGATGTACACAATTTGATTGTGAACATGTACCAAGAGGATATTGCGTTTTGTTGAAGACTCTTTTGCTCCGAACTTGTAGAATTTAGGTTCGAAGTCTTCGATAGTGAAGGCCCCCTGAGGTTGTCGGAGCTTAGAAGCTCTGGCATTGTCTATCGATGGAGCTTAGTAGCTCCGGCAATAGTCTCTATGAACGCGTAGAGCATCGATAGTTAGTCCTCCAGGGTGTCGGAGCTTAGTAGCTCCGGCGATAACCTTTGCCAACATGTAACTTGTCGACAACAGACTCCATTTGAGGGATCTTCTCACCATCTTTTATTCAGCGTCGACGGCAGACCCCCCTAGCTTTACCGGAGCTTGATTAGTCCGGTAATGCTTCTTTTCGATGCGTAACATCGATTACAAACCACCTAGGGGAGTCGGAGCTTTATTAGCTCCGGCTTTTCTCCATCAATGTGTATTTTATTTTTCCTGCACACTGAAGTCAAGAAAAATAGTAAAATTTGTTTCTCGTCTATAACTTCGTCGCGGCTTACGACTCCCAAGAGGATTTTAAGTCAAACGCGATTCTAAATACAACCGAATGCGTTGTCTTTTCTTCTAGATCCAACTGTACACGGACCCGCCTTACTTCGGCCTGCCGGGGTGTAGGTAGAGTGGCGTACTTAGGGTGCTTGACCAGGCTAAGTCGATAGCACACTCCAGCCCTAGGTTGGCTTGGCGGCTTTCAGGCGAGTTGGCCATGAACAATATTTGAATCCAAAATAATTGACAATACAACTCGAATCGTATATAAACCGGTTAAACTAAAATTTCTTAAGAATTGCACGTCTTTGTTATAGACAAGAAAGAGAAAAATAAAAATATTGAGCCTGTACAAAATAAATGCACGTGGAGTCTATTTCACATGAAGATGTCTTTCATTATAGGTCCGGGGTACAGGGGAAACAAGTACACTCTTAGGGTACGGAACCAGGCTAAGCGTGTTTCATTTCTCGTTTGACCCAGGGTAGTTAGCCACACTTTTAGTCCGGAGACTGTGACAAGTGTTGCATGAACTGTGCGGACCTTTCGGGAAAGGTCCGGCTGCTCTCCCGGAGGAACTACCCAACTCTGTACAATGACTCTATAACATACATCTCAAGTCACTCAAGACTCACCTCCGTGGTATTAAGTGTAGAACTTACGGAGGTGCTCGATGTTCCAAGGATTTGGGAGAGGTGTCCCATCCTCGGTAGCCAAGCGAACGCTTCTGGGACGGGATACTTTAATCACTCAGAAGGGTCCCTCCCAGGTGGGCGAGAGTTTGCTTAACCCTTCTCTGGATTGTATTCTACGTAGCACCAGGTCGCCTTCCTCGAGCTGTCGGTTGTGTACATGCCGCTGATGATAACGCCGTAGGGCTTGATGATATCGGGCATTCTGAACAGCTGCTTGGCACCTTCCCTCCTCAAGGAGTTCTAGGTCTTCATGCCGGAGCTGATCCTGCGTGGTTTCATCGAAGGTCCGGACCCGGAGTGAACCCAAGGTGATTTCCGGAGGTAGGATTGCTTCAGCTCCGTACACCAGAAAGAAGGGTGTCTCTCCGGTTGACCGGTTTGGAGATGTCCTGTTGGCCCATAGAGTGGGCGGAAGCTCTTCGATCCAGTTGGCTCCATGTTTTTTCAAGCGCTCATAGGTGCGCGTCTTGAGTCCTTTAAGGATTTCAGCATTTGCTCTCTCAGCTTGGCCATTGCTGGCTGGGTGAGCTACAGAAGCGTAGCAAACTTGTATGCCGAGGTCTTCGCAATATCCTTGGAATGCAGAGCTTGTGAATTGGGTCCCATTATCAGTGATGATTTTGTTTGGAACTCCAAATCTGCATACAATGGACTGCAAAAAGTTGATAGCAGATTGCTTGTTGATTGTCACAACTGGAGTTGCTTCCGGCCACTTAGTGAACTTATCAATGGCGACGTACAGGAACTTGTAACCTCCAACGGCTCTTGGGAAAGGTCCCAAGATGTCCATCCCCCACACAGCGAAGGGCCATGTAGGAGGTATCATTTGTAAGGGCTGAGCTGGTGTGTGAATTTGCTTTGCATGAAATTGGCATGCTTCACATTTCTTCACCAGCTCAGTTGCATCCTAGAGTGTTGTAGGCCAGTAGAAGCCATGCCGAAAGGCTTTACCAACCAGCATGCGGGAAGATGTGTGGTTCGCACACTCGCCTCCATGGATTTCTGCGAGGAGTTCGCAGCCTTCTTCCCTTGTGATACACCGCATTAGGATGCCGTTGGCACCGCGTCGGTAGAGATCCCCTTCTACCAACGTGTATCTTTTAGCCAACCTGACTACCCGGTCAGCGGATACATCATCATCAGGAAGGATGTTGTCTTTCAAGTAGTTCCGGATCTCCGAGATCCATGCATCGGAACTAACTTGAGCATTTGAGTCTTGCGTGCTGGGTTGCTCGGAGCTTCCGGCAGCACCTACGACCCTTGATGGCTGCCATGGTAACAGGGCCATCGGGACCGTCACCTTTGGGATGCTGATCTCGCCCCCTTCACTCAGTTCGGCAGGTTGATCTGTGGGTTTCGACAATCTTCGGACAAAAGTTCCGTCAGGAGCCGGAGCTCCGGTTACGCTTTCGTCGAGAGTTCGTCAGCTTCAGCGTTGTGGGCACGCTGAACATGGTGGAGATCTAGGACTTCAAAGTCCTTCTGAAGCCTCTGGACTTCAAGGAGGTAAGCAACTAGCTGGAGATTATTACAGGAACATTCACCCTTCACCTTCTTAATGATGAGCTGCGAATCTCCCTTGACCAGCAGTTGCTTGACACCATATGACAGTGCCACCTTTAGTCCGTAGATGAGTGCTTCATACTCTGCCATGTTATTGGTTGCCTTGAAGTCAAGGTGTACCATGTATTTCACCTTCTCCTCCGTTGGTGCAAGGAGAAGGATTCCAGCTCTGGCCCCCTGCTTCTGCATGGAGCCGTCGAAGTAGAGGGTCCAATGAGGCTCGGTGAAGGCTGGAACTTGATGCTCCGTCTTCTGCTCACTGGGGCCCCCAGGGTTTGATGGAGAGGGAGTCCATTCTGCCACAAAATCTGCCAATGCTTGACTCTTGACTGCTTGTCTTGAAATAAATTCAAGATCAGATTCAGCCAATTCCGCTGCCCACTTTGCAATATTCCCAGTTGAATTGGGATTATGCAAGATTGCTCGAAGTGGGTAGGAGGTCACCACTGAGACTTTGTGAGCTTGGAAGTAATGGCGAAGCTTTCTGGAGGCAATAAGGACTGCATAGAGCAGCTTATGCACCTCTAGGTATCGAGTCTTGGCATCATGTAATACTTCACTAATGAAGTACACCGGGCGCTGAATGGTCCGGACCCTCTCAGAGGGGTCCGGAGCTTCCTCTTCACTAACCCGGATCCTCTGGGAAGAATCTGGATTTTCTTCGGGGACCTCTGGGTCCTGGCTGGAGGAACCCGGGGCTTCTTCAGAAGCGACCTGGACCCTCCCGGAGGTGTCTGGGTCTCCTGAAGTGACTTCTTGTGGATTCGAATCTGGGTGCTGGGACCCAGACTCGCTTCCAGGAATCTCCGGACCCTCCCGAAGGGGTCTGGATTCCTGAGTATGGGGTAGTTCTGGTCTCTTCGCAACCAGAACCATACTGACGACTTCGTCAGTAGCTGAAATATAAAGCAACAAAGGCTCACCAGGGTTCGGAGCTACCAGAATTGGTAGGGTGGTGATGAACTGTTTCAGCTCCTGGAATGCCTTCTCTGCTTCTTCGGACCATTGGAATGGTCCGAACTTCCTCAGTAACTTGAAGAAGGGGAGTGCTCGTTCCGCCAGTCTTGAGATGAACCGGCTGAGGGATGCTAGACATCCAGTTAACTTTTGGACGTCTTTGATGCGGGTTGGTGGCTGCATGTCTTCAATGGCCTTAATCTTCGCCGGATTAGCTTCTATGCCCCGGTGACTTACCAGGAAACCAAGAAGTTTTCCGGAGCTAACCCCGAAGACACACTTGTCTGGGTTTAGCTTTGTACGGGTGGCCCGCAGCTTGTCGAAGACAGCCTGTAAGGTGTCTAGGAGTGACTCCTTGTCCCTAACTTTGACCACAATGTCATCGACGTACACTTCCACTATGTCTCTTATGAGTTCTTCAAAAGTTTTGTACATAGCTCGTACAAAAGTTGAAGTTGCATTCTTGAGACCAAAGGGCATGGCTGTGTAACAATACAATCCATCTACTGTGATGAATGAAGTATGCTCTTCATCTTCCCTAGACATCCTGATTTGATGATATCCGGAATATGCGTCTAGGAAACACAGTAATTCACACCCGGAGGTGGAATCCACTATCTGATCTATTCTAGGTAGTGGGAATGGATCTTTTGGACATGCCTTATTTAGTGTGGTGTAGTCGATGCACATCTGAAGCTTCCCGCTGGCCTTGGGCACAATGACTGGGTTTGCCAGCCATTTTGGATGGAAGACTTCTCGGATGAATCCGGCTTTGAGTAACTTCTTCACTTCTTGTCGGATGAAGTTCTGTCGCTCTACGGATTGCTTCCGAGGCTTCTGATGCACAGGCCGGGCATCGGGGTAGATCTTCAGATTGTGCTCAATCACTTCCCTGGGGATCCTAGGCATTTGTGACGGTTGCCAGGCAAACACATCGACGTTAGCCCGCAGGAAAGTGATGAGCGCGAGTTCCTATTTGTCGTTCAATCCCCCCGATATACGGGTGGTTTGAGCGGCATCAGAACCAATTTGGACGACTTTGACGGGGATGTCGGTGTCGCCGCTTGGCTGCACTCGAGGTGCAGAAGTCAAGCCTCGTTGACGGATGCTCGGGGGTTTTGGAGCTTGCTCCTACCTGGAGTCCTCCTCTTGCGCCGTAGTGAGTGCATGGAGTTCTTCCAGTGCAGTTACTCCGGCAGTACGATCTCCGCAGATCCGGCGAACGCCTACTGGCGTTGGCATCTTCAACACCAGATAGCCATAATGAGCAGCTGCCATGAATTTATACAGGGCAGGTCTACCCAAGATGGCATTGAAGGGTAAGTTGATCTGAGCGACGTCGAAGACCAACTTCTCGGTGCGGTACTTCTCCCGTGTCCCGAAGGTAACAGGGAGAGTAATAGCTCCGAGTGGGGTGATGGCCCTCGGACCTACTCTGGAGAAAGGTCGAGAGGGGTGGAGATCCGAAGGTCGGAGCTGAAGCTTAGTGAAAGCTTTGAAGCTGATGAGGTTAAGTCCCGAACCTCCGTCTACCATGACATGGTGAGCTGGATGTTATTGATGGTAGGAGATACCATCAAAGGTAACTGACCTGCTCCAACCATGCTCCGAGGGCAATCCGAAGCATCAAAAGTGATGGCTGTGTCCATCCACTTTCGATGAGGTTCCGGCCTGACTGTAGGAGCTACAGCGGCCATATCCCGACGCATAGTCTTGATGACACGGCGGGAGGTGATGTCCCATGATCCACCAAAAATGGTGTTCATGGTCTTCCGACGCTCGTTATCAGAGACGTCAGAATCATCGTTGATGGAGGTGTAAACGGCCTTCAGGACCTTTTTGGGATCCTGAAATCCTAACTCCTCTTCAGCTGGAGCTTCGTCGACTTTTTGCTTTCCTTCCCTCTATCGGAAAGGAGATTCTTCCCGGCGCTTGTTGTAGCGCTCGACAAGGTTTTGGACCTCCCGGCAGTCTTCCAAACTATGGCAGCCCGTTTTGTGAATGGGACACCACACTTTGGGTTTGCCACCGTCTTCAGAAGACGGTCGAGGTCGCTTCTCGGGGCGTGGCCCCCGGCCACCCGGAGTTGCAGCAGCTGCAACGCTGGATGTGCCGGCCGACGGCTTCTTCTTGCCGTTGGTCTTCTTTTTCTTCTTGCCACCCCCGGAGGTAGCGGCTTCTTCTTTGGAGGATTTCTTGTGACCCTCCAAGGTTGGTTTGGAGTGCACCTCACGGCCCTCTGCAGCTCTGGCACATTTGTCAGCCAAGCTGAAGAGTTCCGTGACACTGGTGATCTCCTTGATCGCCAGTTTCTCCAACATATTCTTGTCCCGTACACCCTGTCTAAATGCCACAATGACAGAGGCGCTAGAGATAGAAGGGATAGTGTTTCGTACCTGAGAGAACCTCTGGATGAATGATCGCAAGGATTCTCCCCCTTTTTGCACGACCGTAAAAAGGTCCAGTTCAGTGCCTGGTCGGGTGTATGAACTCCCGAAGTTGGCGGTGAACTGTTGGCACAACTCCTCCCAACTGTTGATAGAGTTGGGTGGAAGGCTCATAAACCAGGACCTGGCGGTCCCAGTTAAGGCCACTGGAAAATAATTGGCCATCACGGCCTCGTTTCCCAGCTGCCAAGATTGCAGTGGAGTAGATCTGAAGAAATTCGGCGGGATTGACAGTCCCGTCGAATTTTTCCGGCAGGTGAGGCCAGAACTTCTGTGGCCACCTGACCATACGCAGATGCATGGCCAGGGCTGAACAACCTCCTACCACTCCTTCAGGAGCAGAAAGGTCCTGAGCTTCCCGTCTTTCACGGGCACACTCAATATGGACTCGGCCGTCCTGCTGGCGGTATCGGCGATCAAGCTCCGCCCGGACGTCATGAGTCGAAAGCCTGGATACCGTGTGAGTACGTCGTGCCCCGGAGGGCAATGACGTCACTTGTTGTGACGCAGCACGTCTCCTGCTATTGGAAACGTGCGGACCAAGTCTACCAGACAAAGTCCGCCACTGCGACGGGGCTCGTCCTGAGGAGGAGGACCCTGATTGCTGAGGCGTTCGGCTGCTACTGCAACCAAATGCTCCACATCGGCCCTCCACTGCTCCAGTGCATCCCGGGATGCATCCGGAGGTGGTGGGCGTTGGAGAAGAGCACGCGTTGCATGGAGCGCGTGTTCCGGGTTGTCATGATTTGCCGACGCAGTAATTGACGCCGGCGCACCATCACGTTGCCCAGCACGATTTGCTGGAGGAGACGGTGGTGGTGGAAGTGTGACTCCTGCTGGTGCTGAGGCTCTTGCTGGTGGCTGCCTATTGGAGGGATTGCCCCCAACAGCCTGAGCAGCAGGCTGACCATTGGATGATCCAGCAGCTGACTTCACCATTCTCAAAATCTTAGGCACCCCCTACCTGGCGCGCCAACTGTCGGTGGTTTGGAACCGGCAGATCTCCCTACACTGCTAAAGTGATAGGGGAGTTTGATGTTCAGTATGGGCGCGCGGAGATTTAAGAAGGTGAGTAGGAAATGACACAGGAGACACAAGAGTTTACGTGGTTCGGGCCGCCTGAGCGTAATACCCTACTCCACGGGTGTGTTGGTGTTGTATTAGATGTATGAGCTTGTGTTGAGCGTCAATGGCGTGTGTGTCTCTAGCCCCTGAACGTGTCGTCGGCCTGTCCTTTTATAGTACAAGGGCAGGCCGTTACAAATTAGCCTGGCCTGACATGTGGCCCTGGCGGTTACTAGTATTGATACACGTTTAATTGCCCTTAATGACCCTGTAACGGGCTTTGACAGCACCATTACTGGTGTTAAGATCGTCCATTTAAGTTTCATTAATATGGTGTTAATGACACTTAATCGGGTCTTGAAGTCCTTGATTCCCCTTTGAAGATCCGGAGCCGTTGCGGGGGTCTTCCGGAGGTTAAGGGTTGAAGATCCAACGATTGGACACGTGGCAGCTCCGGAGCATACTGTGGGAAATAGGGAGCTCCGGAGCTACCTGACATGTGTCAGGTCCGGAGCTTCTCTCGGTCTGGGGTTAAGTCCGGAGGTGCCATTTCGGTACATGGCCCAGAGCTTCCCCCTTGTGGGCGGTAGCCCTGGTTTGATAGTACACGTGGCGACCCTGGGATTAACCATGTTGGAGCAGCGGGTCCGGTTATGTCTGACATATGGGCCTCCGAGGGTCTTCAAATCAAGTATATGACTTTCCTTTGAGATCTTTGTAACCTCAAGGGGTGTACGGTTTCTAGGGTACCGACACATTCATTCAAGAAGATTGGATTTTTCATCTGAAAGATTGGATTACAAAATAAGGATTACAAAGGAAAAGGTAAAAGAAAAAGGTCCTAGCTACTGGAGGTACTAGGTCCTATGGAAATACAAGGCAACTTTCTGGGCAGCTTCTTGAATGTTGGCCCTGGCGGCATCTTCCTCTTTAGCAATGGGCCCTTCGCCCACTGGATCTAGAGATAGTTGGGGGTCTCGACTTTTGAAACACGTCAGCACATACTCAAACGACGTTCTTGGCCAGAGACTTCTCCTCTGTCTCCAGTTGGTCGACGATGATGTTACCCATCGCGTCCAGCTTGTCACTTGTAGAGCTTAGTGCCACCAGCGCCTTGTCGAGCTCTGGCTTCAGGTCATCCGGACGTACCGAGCTGAAGCCAAGTGGCATCAAAGCTTTATTGGTATGACCCAAAAAATCCCAAACTTGTTGGGACTAAGTCGCCCTCATACTCCTCAGTTCCTCCAGCGACCTCCTTGCGGCCGCAAGCTCTGAACCTTCCCAGACGATGCGCTCGACCTCCTTGGCATGTTGCTGAATACTCTCAGCCACCCGCTTTTCGCGGTCAGCAAGCTCCGACTTCCGGAGGTGGATCCAGTTCTGGCGGTTCGCCAGGTCCTTGTGAGACCTATGTGTGTTGAATACATTGGCTTGTACTGAATACATTGGCTTTGATAATATAAGTTCTAAAATTCTGTCGAAACACCCTTTTTAGCAAGGTCCGACTCTAGCTTCGAGTTTCTGCAAGGTCCGACTTATTTTGTCAAGGTTCAACATGTTTTTGGATAGCTCCGGTGAGCTTTGTCTTTAGCTCCAGCATTTCTTTGATAGCTCCGGCATGTCTTTGTTAAGCTCTGATATGTTTTGCTAGGTCCGACTTATGTTGATTAGCTCCGACATGATTTTCTAGCTCCGGCGCTAGGTTGTACTATCTTTGGCAAGCTCCAGCGCTAGGTTGTAATAGATTTGGTAAGCTCCGGCGCTAGGTTGTACTAGCTTTGGTAAGCTCTAGCTCAAGCTCCGTTTAGCTCTGGCAAGGTTCGGAGCTTGATCACAATGTTCCTGCTTTTAATGTGAATTGTCTCGAACTTGCTTTACATTGTTGGACAGATTGCTTAGTATTCATTTGCTAAGGTTTTGATGCATTTTGGTTGATATGGATGATATCGTTTTTGCTATGCTTTGCAACATGCTTATGTGAAGTGCTCACGTAAGATGTTGTAGTTTCGGAACTAACGAGATTCAAGTCGAGGACTTGTGCTCGGGAGTATTGGTTATTTATTCATGTGCAGGTGTTGCTTGAGTTCAAAACATGGCTGGTGATGGGATCCATTGAACTAGTCTTAGGTAGAAGATGAGGTTCAACAACCAAGTTCAGGAGGAATTGTGGTTGAGTTGATCGGGAGGTTGCGCAACATGTTTGAATCAAGAAAAATGCATATGAAGGTATCGTGGACGTCGTTGGAAGATGTTTGCACATGTGCAAGGAGTGCTTGGACGTGGCTACATGGTTCCGAGGCGTGATGAAGAGATGTGGACGTAAAAAATTGGTCGGAAAGGTCCAACCGACTAGGTTATGGACTCAGGCTGGGACTGAGTTGTGTTTGACTCAAATATGGAATGTTTTGAGTTGGTTATAATAGGATTTCGTGTGAGTCACAAATTTGAGTTGTTTTAGGAATCTGGGATACATTCCTAAGGTGTTTGCAAGTCTTAAGATTGCTTCTATCTGCGTACAGAAGAGTCCTAAGCAGTTATGGAAAGTTTCGATTCGTGATTTGGGTAGGATTAGAGTCCTAGTTGAGATTGGGTTGGCCTGAGGCCTGGTTATATAAGCAAGGGAGGCCAGAGCTCGTGGAGCACGACTTTGGGACTGTTCCTCTTATGTTCTATTTCATAAAATTCATAGTTGAAAGAAACTTTTCTGCCTTGTTCGTCCGACTTGTTTCTGTCAAGTTTTTCTCCTCGAGTTTCTGCACAGCACTACCTTGTTTCGGTGGTTTTATCATAACTCGAGTTTTACAGATCCAATTTACGTGATTCTTTTTGGGTTGTCTTCAAAACTTGATTATATATCATCTGTCATAATTTCACGGTCATTGGATTTGTGGTTTCTGATCTACACGAGTTTCTTTGCAGTGTTCCAGAACTGTTTTTCTCGGGTAGGACAGATTGACATTTGTTTGGTCTTTCAATCGTAACTTGAGTTTCTCTCGACGGATTTGAGTGATTCTTGTTGTGTTGTCTTCGTGACTTGATTATCTTTGATATCTATCACTTTTTTCACGGTGAAACACGTTTAGATTAGTCTCACACACGATTTCTTTAACATATCGTTTTTCTGCCGAAGGGGTTAGGATTTAATCATTTCTGCTACGTAAGATTTTTAAATCTACCATTTACCCCCCCTATGGTAGCTTTTCACGTGCTCTTCAATCCTACAATTAGTATCAGAGCCACAGTGCTCTAATCTTTGTGATTTGCACGTGTTTTTGACTAATCATCATGGAGAAATACTCCGCCAAACCTTGCGTGTTTAGTGGTATTAATTTTCAGGTTTTGAAGGCACGTATGGAAGCCTTCATCCAGGCTCAAGGATTCACAATATGGGAGAAGGTATACAAGCCTTACTAAGTACTGTCAAACGATCAAGTTACAGCTACAAATCTGAGAGATGTCGACAACAACAACAAGGCGCAGAACTTGATCATACAAGGATTAACTCAAAGCGACTTCGACCGTGTTGCACACCTCTGATCTGCATATGATGTGTGGAAAGCACTTTGTGACTACCATGAAGGATCCAACACGATCAAGGAGGTAAGGCAAAAACTGTTCAAGAAAGAATACATGCGCTTTGAGATGCAACCCAGTGAGTCTATTGATGACCTTTTTGTTCGCTTCAATAAAATTCTCAGCAACTTGCGTAGTGTCAATGTTAATTTTTTAGATGTTGAAAATGCTAGGCAATTGTTAAGTGCATTAGATATGTCAATTTGGGAGATGAAAGTCACATCTATTCGTGAATCTACTGTCATGAGTACACTTACTTTATTTGTGCTATATTCCAAGTTAAAAACTTATGAAATTGACATAATATCACGTAAGAACCCCAACAAGTCTATTGCTTCTGTTTCACAACGTGACATGCCTAGCTCCAGTAAATCTTCATCTTGTGGTACACTTGCTTTGTTGTCCTCTCTAACCCTTGAACGGATTGAGGAGCTTCTAGAGGAGGAGCTAGCACTTCTCTCTACTAGGTTCTCAAAAGCATTGCAAAATGTGAGAACTAGAAGAAGAGGAAGCTCTGGACCTCAATGATGCTTCGAATGTGGTAAGACAGGACACTTTCGTACAGATTGTCCTAACCTTTCAGGTTCTACTTCCCGAGAAGAAAAGCAATCAAGGACAAAGCACTCCTCAACAAATGATAAGAAGAAGAAGAAGGGCTTTACAGGTCGCCAACTAGTGAACAGTTTTATCTCCGCACTCCAGGAACTTGGCTCAAGCGACGTGGACATTTGAAGTGACAAAGATGAAGATGAGTTGGCAAACTTGTGCTTCATGATGGGCAAGTCAAGATCAACTATAGAGGAGGCTGAACACAACAGCGACAATGAAGAGGTATGTCCTACTTGTGAAGAAATGTGTGATGCTATTTCTCGTACCACCGTGATAGTTAAGAAAAAGGACAAAAAGTTTGGAGATAGTGCTGCTAAAATTGAATCACTAGAATCTGAAATCAACCATTTAAAAACTTTGATTCCTAGTGATGATGCATGTCTCTCATGTTATTTAATATATGAACAATTGTCCTCATTAAGAAGTGCGCACACCTCCACACTTAATAAACTTGAGTTAGAAGTTGAAAAGAATAGAGAGCTTCCTGCACTTAATGATAAAAACATGAAAGATGCTAGCTGTTCTACAATTGATTTGCATTGTTCTACCTGTGATGATCTTGTTAAGAAACTACAAGATGCTATGAATGAAATTTTTATGTGAACAATGCTTTACGTTCACATGAAGTTAAATATTGTTCCAATTGAATATTAAAAGGAAAAACTTCGTGTGAAAATTTCCTTGATCTGTCCAATAAACTTGATAACATGCATAGGACATTAGATCGGTTTTGTAATGCGAATAAGAATCTAAACTGGTTGCTGAATTCTTCCAAGTCTTGCAATGATAAAATTGGTTTAGGTTTTGATTCTCATGCTCATGCTAAGGCATATCCACCTAAAATTGTGAAGTCATTAGGAAGTGGTTTGATTCAAACAGTTCCTAAACAAAAAGAAGTGGTTTTCAAATCCGCAGGAGTGTTGTCTCATTCGGCTTCAAATAAAAATATTGCTTGCTCATCTAGACATAAACACAAAGTTAAATTTTGTTGTACCTACTGTGTTAGAGATGTTCATGTCATAGATTTTTGTTATAGACTAGCTAAACAAGAGAAAAAGGAAAGAATAATTGCTAGATCTCATAACTTTCATGCAAAATTTGATGCACATACTAAACCGAATGTCAGGAACATGCAACCTCCTGTTATAAGTCAAAAACATTAAAAGTTTACCTTCAGACCTTCTGTTTTTTCCTCCGGAGCTACTGATTTTGGTGCTACATAAGTAACACCTTATAGGTCAGTAGTTAAGAACAAAAAATCTTAAACTATGACTCATAAACTTGCTGTTTTATCTCAGCTTCCGCGTGTTTTTCCTGCTGCACGTCGTGTGACTCAGTACTGGATTCCTAAATGCCTTTTGACTAACCCTATTATTGAGTCATCGACGTATTGTTCTTCTATGTAGGTTACACGCTTGAGGAAGGAGAACACTTGGATTGTGGATTCAGGTTGCTCATGTCACATGACCGGTAACAAAGATTGGTTCTCCTCCCTCTCTTTTGTGTCACGTGTAGAGAATGTTACTTTTGCTGATAATTCTTCAACTCCTATAATTGCTAAGGGTTCAGTTAGAGTAAATGATCACTATACTTTGAAGGATGTGACACTTGTTAAAAATTTGAAATACAACTTTCTTTTTGTTTCACAATTGCTAGATGAAAATCTGGAAATTACTTTCAATAAAAATTGTTGCAAAGTTGTAGGTTTCAAATAGTGAGCTTATTTTTAACATGTCTCGGTTTGGAAGAGTTTTTAAAGCTGATCTTGATATGTCTTCCTCTAAGCATAGGTGTCTAGTTGCTAATGATTCAAAGGACTTATATTTTTGGCATCGTAGACTTGGTCACGTAGGCTTGGATCATCTAACGCGTGTTAGTGCTCTTGATCTCATACATGTGCTGCCTAAGATTAAAGGGGACAAATAAATTATGTGCTCTTCTTGTAGACATGCTAAGATGGTTGCAGGTTCACATACTCCTCTCACAATGATCATGACAACTGAACTGTGTCAACTTTTGCACCTTGACACTATAGGACCTTCACGTGTTCAATCCTTCGAAGGTAAATGGTATGTTCTTGTGATTGTTAATGATTATTCTAGATACTCTTGGGTTTACTTTATGGCATCTAAGAATGAAGCTTTTAGTCACTTTAGAACTTTATTTCTTAGATTATCAATTGATCACCCAGGATCTTTAAAAGCAATTAGAAGTGATAACGGAACTGAATTTAAAAATCAATCTTTTGATCACTTTTGTGCTGAAAATGGAATAGATCATCAATTTTCTTCACCATATGTACCTCAACAAAATGGTGTTGTAGAAAGAAAGAACAGGACCTTAGTTGAGATGGCTAGGACTATGCTTGATGAATATCAAACTCCTAGGAAACTTTGGGCTGATGCGATTGCAACTGCTTGTTATGTCTCAAATCGTGTTTTCTTGTGCACTAAGCTAGGTAAAACACCATATGAGCTCCAGTTTGGACATAGGCCTAGTGTTACACATTTTCGGGTCCTTGGTTGCAAATGCTTTGTTAAGAAACATGGTAATCTTGATAAATTTGAACCTAGATCCGTTGATATCATGTTTCTTGGTTATCCATCTCATACTAGAGGCTACCGTGTGCTTTTACTTGACACTAACAAAATTGTGGAGACTTTTGAGGTGTCTTTTGATAAAGCTAGCCCAGGTACTAGCTCAAACATTGCAGGTCCAGATCCATATCCGCAGGGGGGGAGTATTTTCGTTGAAGATATGGAAGAAGTGGTGCTGCTGCCCAAAAATTCAGCAGCTAATGACATTGTTCCAACTCCTGATTTTGATTCACAGCCGGCATCGACGACCACCATTGCTGGTCCAGATCCTCCTTAAGTCACAAGCTCATCAATTTGTGATGAACATGAAGAAGAAGCTTGTGAAGTGTCCACTCCCCTCTCGATTCTTCAAATTCGTCCTCCACAACAAATTATTGGAAGCTTGCACGAACGAGTCACACGGTCCAGGTTTTGCGATCCAAACTCTCATGCTCATTCTGCTTTTGTTGCTTGTTTTGAACCCAAAGATATATCACACGCACTCACTAATAAATCTTGGATTATTGACATGCAAGAAGAGTTAGAAAATTTTGAAAGAAATAATGTTTGGAACTTGTACCTCCACCTCAAGGTCACACTTTAATTGGAACTAAATGGGTGTTTAAAAATAAACAAAGTGAGGATGGGGTTGTGGTTAGGAATAAGGCTAGGTTGGTTACTCAAGGCTTCTCTCAAGTTGAAGGTCTAAATTTTGATGAAACTTTTGCTCCTGTTGCTAGATTAGAAGCCATAAGAATTTTGTTAGGTTTTGTTGCATCTAAAGGTTTTAAGCTTTATCAAATGGATGTTAAAAGTGCTTTTCTTAATGGCTACATAGATGATGAGGTTTATTCCAAACAATCACCAGGTTTTGGAAATCCTGATTTTCCTAATCATGTTTACAAACTGTCCAAAGCCTTGTACGGTCTCAAACAAGCCCCTAGAGCATGGTATGATATGTTATAAACATTATTACTTGAAAAGGGGTTTACCATGGGCAAGACTTTTTGTGCTTAAGCATGGCAATGCCTCATTATCTGTTCAAGTGTATGTGGATGATATTATCTTTGGTTGTGCTTCTCATGATCTTGTGTCCAAGTTTTCAGCTATGATGAGTTCAGAATTTGAGATGAGTATGATGGGAGAACTCACGTACTTTTTGGGGCTGAAAATCAAGCAAACCAAGGAGGGTACCTTTGTGCATCAAACGATACAAAAGACCTCCTAAGACGCTTCAACATGAACAAAAAGCAAGCCTCTTCGAACACCAATGGGAACAACAACAACACTTGAACTTGATGAATATGGTGAAACAGTGGATCAAAAAGAATATAGAAGCATGATGGGATCACTTTTGTACCTCACATCACCAAGGCCGGACATACAATTTAGCGTATGTCTTTGTGCACATTTTCAAGCCTCCCCACGTGCTTCACATCGTCAAGCCCTCTAAAGGATTCTCAGGTACTTACATGGATCTCAAGAATTTGGCATTATTCTTCCTTCCTCCTCAACCGTTACTTTGAAACCTTTTTCCGATGCTGATTTTGGGGGTTGTAGGATTGATAGGAAAAGTACTTCAGGTGCTTGTCATTTTCTTGGTAGTTCACTTGTTGCTTGGTCCTCTAGAAAACAAAACTCAGTTGCACAGTCCACAACTGAATCTGAATATGTAACTGCTGCTAGTGCTTGCTCACAAATTCTTTGGATTGTTCAAACACTTAAGGACTATGGGGTTGATCTACATAGTGTTCCTGATAATACTAGTGCCATTTTCATTCCTAAAAACCTCGTGCAACATTCTAGAACTAAGCACATTGACATTAGATATCACTTTCTCCGTGATAATGTTCAAAAAGAATACATTGTGCTTCACCATGTAGATACCGAACAACAATTGGCTGACATTTTTACAAAACCTTTGGATTTCACTCGTTTTTGTTTCATTCATAGTGAAATAGGGGTTATACATCCTCATGGCTTAAATTGAGGGGGAGTTTTGAAATTTAAGAAGTCTATGTGTGAATCTGAAATTAAAATAATATGAGCATAGTATTTCATACATATATGACTTTGTGATTTCTTTTACATGTTGAAAGTTCTTACTACATTACTCATGTTATACATTTTGTAGTTTTTGTCATGTCTAGTAATTGGAATAATTACTTACACTAAATATGGTCATGATCGAACTTTCTTGCTGTTTTGAACTTGTTGCATGCTCACAAGTGCTTTTAATAATAAAGAATTAATCAAGTAATCAACTCACATGTTGAGTTTTTATGAACAAATATAAGTTGAGGAAAGATCAAGAGAATATGCATGCATGGCAGTTCTTCTTTTGAGATGGCTTATCATTGCACTTAGATATGAACTTGGATGAAGTTGTGTATGACTAAAACCATGTCCTTAAGCTTCTGATTGTCAAATGACATAGACTTGGCTTGGTTGGTTAGAATAAGGCAGATGCACATATAATCTCTTGCAAATATCATATGATCAAAATTTGTGCTTTGAAAAATAATAAAATGCAGCAACAAGTGTCATGCTTTACGGTTTTGAAATATTTAAGTTTGTGAGATCATGACTTGCTAAATTTGAAATTACATTTGATCTCTAGCATGGCTTACACTACTTTATGTATCTCATTGACGTGATAGTGTAAGTTACTTGATAGTATGACTTGGATGAGCTTTGTTTATATGTATATGTTATAATATGCTCATAACATTTGAAATTTCTCTTTTGAACCTTGTTGAATACATTGCCAAAGGGGGAGAGATAATAGATAATATGTGAATTTTTAAAGATAAGTATGCAAGGATGAGAAATTGATTACACATTGCACATATTCACAATTGTTTTGGCACGATTCTTCTCAGGGGGAGAATTTGTTTTTCTTCTCATTTTATTTCTGTTTTACAAAGGGGAAGAAATTGTTTTCAAAACTTTTCATGTAAATAAGCCAATGTTCGGATTTTAAGTGGTGTTGCCAATGCATTCATCAAGGGGGAGATTGTGAGACTTATGTGTGCTGAATACATTGGCTTGTACTGAATACATTGGCTTTGATAATATAAGTTCTAAAATTCTACCAAAACACCCTTTTAAGCAAGGTCCGACTCTAGCTTCGAGTTTCTGCAAGGTCCGACTTATTTTGTCAAGGTTCAACATGTTTTTGGGTAGCTCCGGTGAGCTTTGTCTTTAGCTCTGGCATATCTTTAATAGCTCCGACCTGTCTTTGTTAAGCTCTGATATGTTTTGCTAGATCTGACTTATGTTGACTAGCTCTGACATTTTTTTCTAGCTCTGGCGTTAGGTTGTACTAGCTTTGGCCAGCTCCGGCGCTAGGTTGTACTAGCTTTGGTAAGCTCCGGCGCTAGGTTGTACTAGCTTGGGTAAGCTCCGGCTCAAGCTCTGGTTAGTTTTGGCAAGGTTCAGAGCTTGATCACAATGTTCCTGCTTTTACTGTGAATTATCTTGAACTTGCTTTACATTGTTGGACAGATTGCTTAGTATTCATTTGTTAAGTTTTTGATGCGTTTTGGTTGATATGGATGATATCGTTTTTGCTATGCTTTGCAACATGCTTATGTGAAGTGCTCACGTAAGATGTTGTAGTTTCGGAACTAAAGAGAGTCAAGTCGAGGACTTGTGCTCGGAAGTATGGGTTGTTTATTCATGTGCAGGTGTTGCTTGAGTTCAAGACAAGGCTGGTGACGAGATCCATTGAACTAGTCTTAGGGAGAAGATGAGGTTCAACAACCAAGTCTTAGGGAGAAGATGAGGTTCAACAACCAAGTTTGGCAGCATGTTTGAATCAAGAATAATGCATATGAAGGTCTCGTGGACGTTGTTGGAAGATGTTTGCAAGTGTGAAAGGAGTGCATGGACGTGTCTACATGGTTCCGAGGTATGATGAAGAGATGTGGACGTAAAAAATTGGTCGGAAAGGTCCAGCCGACTAGGTTATGGACTCAGGCTGCGGCTGAGTCGTGTTTGACTCAAATATGGAAAGTTTTGAGTTGGTTATGATAGGATTTCATGTGGGTCACAAATTTGAGTTATTTTAGGAATGTGGGATACATTCCCAAGGTGTTTGGAAGTCTTAAGATTGCTTCTATCTGCGTAGAGAAGAGTCCTAAGCAGTTATGGAAAGTTTCGATTCGTGATTTGAGTAGGATTAGAGTCCGAGTTGAGATTGGGTTGGCCTAAGGGCTGGTTATATAAGCAAGGGAGGCCAGAGCTCGTGGCACACGACTTTGGGGTTGTTCCTCTTGTGTTCTATTGAATAAAATTCGTAGTTTAAAGGAATTTTTGTGCCTTGTTCCTCCGACTTGTTTTTGTCAAGTTTTTCTCGTCGAGTTTCTACACAGCACTACCTTGTTTCGGTGGTTTTATCATAACTCGAGTTTTACAGATCCAATTCATGTGATTCTTTTTCGGTTGTCTTCAAAACTTGATTATCTATCATTTGTCAAAATTTCACAGTCATTGGATTTGTGATTTCTGATCTACACGAGTTTCTTGGCAGCGTTCCAAAACTATTTTTGTTGGGTAGGACAGATTGACCTTTGTTGGATCTTTCAATCGTAACTTGAGTTTCTCTTGACGGATTTGGATGATTCTTGTTGTTTCGTATTTGTGACTTGATTCTCTCTGATGTCTATCACTTTTGTCATGGTGAAACACGTTTTGATTAGTCTCACATACGATTTCTTTAACATATTGTTTTTCTGCCAAAGGGGTTGAGATTTAATTGTTTCCGCTGCGTAAGATTTTTAAATCTACCATTCACCCCCCTCTGGTAGCTTTTCGCGTGCTATTCAATCCTACACTTCTCCCTGCCTTTCACCTTCTCCTCCCTAGTGGTGACATCAGCTTCTCTTTTGGAGAGTTCCTGCCCCATCTTACAGTGCTTCTCCTCCTCCTGCTTGCACCGCCACTCAAATTTTTTAGTGCGGTCAACCAAGCTTTCCTCCCCCAGAGACAGCATCTAGGCGAGTTCCTCCTCTCTCTTCAAAATATCCTCCTGCTTCTCTAGGAGCTTCTCTACCTGCTCATCGAGGTCTCCTCGGTGCTTCAGGAGAATCTCATTCAGCCTGTTGAGGTTGTCTTGACGATTGTCAGCAGCCTCATTGCTTTTCTTAGCATGCTCGAGAATCTCCCAACTCTTCATGTCGAGGGCCCTAATGGAAGCCTCCCGCTCATCTAGTAAGAGGCCCCAATATATAAGCTCTGTGGGTGGAGGACCTGCCGCTGGTTCTTTTGGGTGCTCCGGCTCAGACATGAGTGCCTCCGGAGCAATCATCTTCGGGGTCGGCTTTGGAGCTTCGCCCGGAGTCCCCACCATTTCTGGCTCAGAGGCCGGGACCTCATCTGTCTCCAGCTCGGGGACCGAAACTTCAACCATCTCCGGCTCAGGGGCCAGAGTTTCAACTATTTCCGACACTGGTGCCGGAGCTTCGGTCACCTCCGGCTCAAACGCGAGAGCTTCCACCATCTCTGCCTCCTGCGCCAAAGTCACGGCTGCCAGCTCTGCAGCCGCTGGCGTATCATCACGAACATCTCCCCCGTGGTCTGGCTCTACCACGGGAACTTTTGGCGACGACTGTGGATCCAAGTCCACGACTGTTGGCGCCAGAGCTATCGTGTCTTCAGCGACCACTTGGGGAGGCACAGGGGTTGAAGCCGGAGCTTCCACCTATACAGCTTCAGTTGCTGTAGCAGGAGCCAAAGCTTTGTTCTTTTTTTCGACACCCTGGAAACAAAAGATCGGGAAACTTCAAGACATGATGAAAACAAAATAAGCACTTGAAGGTGAGATGACAATGCTTACTTTGGGATGGTACCGCTCCAGCCAGTGTGGAACCTCTTGAACGGGCGCCCAGAGCAAGAACCTACCGTTGCCGGTGTGGTGGAGGCTCCGGACTGCTGCTCGGAATTTGCTGTAGCTACTGGTGTCACCTCAGTCGGGACTTCCTCGGCTGGAAAGGACCTCTGGACCTGGAGCCCGCAACCAGTACTGGAGCCGGATTCGATTTGCCAGAGTTAGCTCCCCTCGAGGGCGCTGGCACCGAAGGAGGCGTGGCCGCTGAAGTTCTGCTTGGTCAGGAAGTAGGCACTGCTGGAGATGGAGCCAACCTGAGGGAGCTCCCATCAGCATGTCTTAGCTTCCTCTTCTGGCTAGAGGATTCAGCTGACTCCTTGCCCTTGCCTTTGCCCTAGCTGGCGTCGTTGATATTCTAGCTTGGACTAGTAGTCGGAGCCACCCTCTCTGAAGCTCCGGGAATGGCAACCCCAAAGGTCCTACGCCTCTCCACCAAGCCGAGGTCGTCAAGCTCCGGCATCCCTCTTCGGAGCTCACCCTAATCTCCGGAACCATGTTAGAGGAAGGAACTCTGTCGGCAGGGTCAGCACATCGCGAGTTATGGCCCTGTGTCAAAACTTCTGGAGAAGGAGCTTCAAAGCTTCATCATCCAAGTTGGTATTAAAACCGGCTTCAATCCGGTTGTGATCCATCTCACTGTTGAAGGCTCATGCGGGCCACTCTCTTGTCTTCAGCGGAGTCCACCTGTTCACCAGGAAATTGTTGAAGACCATCTGAGGGGTCACTCCACCCTCTATGCATTCCTGGATCCTTCTCAGGATGAGCTTGTACACTTCTGACAGCTCCGGAACTGCATTCCAGACATCGGTGTCTACATTGGGGACGCCCTTAGGCAACTCCAACCTCTCGTGCCCCTCCACTGCGATGAACACTCAGTCTTTCTTTCAGTTGTCCCACTTTCTGGAGGGGAAGGTCTTCAAGTACTTGAAGGGGCAATTCTTGCACTTCATGAAGTAATAGAAACCCATCAGCTTTGTCCCCTTTCCGGTATTGTGGATTGTGAAGAAGGTCCGAAAGAGCTCGATGCATGGCGTTACACCCACCCACATCTCCCAGAAGTGGACAAAGGTTGCCACAAACAAGGAGTGGGGTCGAGGTGGTGAAGCTGCAGTCCGTAGAAGTCCAGCAGCATTAGCAAGAAGCTTGAAAATGGTGGGATCAGACCCACCATGGCATACGCCGAGAAGAAGACGATCTCGTTGGTGCGCTTCTTCTTGAAGAGAAGCTTGCCAAAGCGGATATCATTGTTGAAGGAGTCGCTGGACCACCCCATGTATGTCCGGACCCTCGACAGATCTTCGTCGCTAGTGATCTTGCTGTACGGAAGACCCAACTTCACTGCGACAAAATGGTGGGAAAGTTGGAAGGGCTATGCAAAGGTTTGGAGGCTCCGAGCGTAAGTTTGAATGAAAGCGTAAAGAGTCCTCAAACCGTTCGAGCTTTCCTTCTTAAGTAAGTCTCCGCAACGCTTGGATGGAAACTGCGGCGAGATCAAGATCACACTTCAAAAACCTACCCCATCAATGACAAATGGGCCTGGGTCCACTTCGGCAAAAAAGCTGAAGTTATCACCCCAGGCGAACTGTTTTCATGATGGGAAGTTGGAAGCTCGAGGGCGGCGGCCTGACAGGGCACTCAGAACCGATACAGTTTTCGTATTGGGAAATGGCAACCTTCAATTGCGTGAGATCCGCATGCCAGGGTCTCACCTGCCGCATCAAGAAGAGCCATGTGTGTAACACCCTCATTTCCATGCATCATGCCTTGCATACATTCATATACATGCTTAACATTAATCCACATAAAGAGGAACAAGTTTAAAATTTATTTGGAACAAAACCGCACTTAAAACGCGGGAAAGTGCGGACTAGTCCGTTTTTGCTGCGGACTAGTCCGATTTCTCTCTGACTAAAAACGGACTTGTCTGTTTTTGCTGCGGATTAGTCCGATTTTTGGCACTGGAAACTTTCGGACTTGTCCGATTTTGTGCGGACTAGTCTGATATTCCAAGAATCCTTGAAAAATTGCTAAGTCCCTGGACTTTTCCGGACTAGTCCGGTGTTCCAGCGGACTTGTCCGTTTTCCTTTCTGTTCAAATTCGGACTTGTCCGATGTTTGGCCAGACTTGTCCGATTTTCTCTCTGGACGACTTCAGACTAGTCCGGTCCTATCCGGAGTTGTCCGATATTTCGTGACTCCGAATTGATCTTTTGTTTTACGACTTGTTTCTTGGGTTTCATGTTAAGTGGGCCTAGGGACATCATGCCCAACTCTTTTAGAGCCCATGTGGGACTCTAAACCGGCCTCTACTTATCCCAAACTCGAAATCCATCTAACCCTAGCCTCCACCTCTATATAAACAACCCCACCCCTTGGTTTGACATCTATTTGCCACTTTTCCACCCACCCAACCCCTAGTTCGTGGAGAGCCACCATCAAGGAGGGAGGAGAAGATCCCAAGAAAGAAGAAATAAGAGGAGAAAACGAAAGAGGATCAAGATCTCCACCGAGTTTCGTCCTTCACCACCAATTCATCTCCAAGTTCATCACCAACCCTAGATCATCAAGATCCAAGTGCTACCTCCAAGTTTCTTGATTCATTGGAGTTCTAAACACCTGGTATACCTTCTATTCTCTTTTCCTTTCGTGAATTCAACCCCTAATCTCCAAATTCACGTCGATCTAGAAAACCCTAATCTGCTGATCTCGTCAAGTGCGGACTTGTCCGGTCCCTAGCGGACTAGTCCGATCTTCCTGGTTAAATTGTGTTGAATTGACTCTAAAATTTGATCTAATCAACTCCAAGCCTGTATAAACTTGTTAAAAGCTATTAGAACTAGTTAGAGATCATTAAAAACAATCTAGTAACAAGTTCTACCTTGCATTTGTGTTAATCATGCATGTCATGTTATATTGAGTAATATTTGTGCAATCTTTGATTGTGTTTCTTGTCTTGTATGTTTATTGTGTGGACTAGATGGATTTGCGCTAGAAAGTGCTGCGGAGGATCTACAGCATCAAGAGTTCGAAGGCTTTGATCCTGATCAACCGCAAGAGCAAGGCAAGTGTCCTTGAAGCATATTGATCCTGTTTTAAAATAAATGTTTTGTTTGCAAAGCTGCATGCTTGTGTCAAATTGATGGGAATCCTATTATACGAAGTTTACTAGACTTGTTAACCACCCTTGTCACCTGGAATATATGGTACAGAGTCGGAAAGGGCTTTTACCTTTTTGCTTCGCTTAATTAATTGAGATGGGAAAACAACACTACACATTTACTTAAGCATTAATGATAATCTGGTTGAGGTGAACTAGTCGATACGGTATGGTAATGGGTGATCTAAGCAATCCTGGTATGTGGATGGGTTGGATGTTATGGTGGTTTTGCTTGCTTTAGATCTAAGGACCGGTTCATGCGAGAATAAGCCAGGATTACAGTGCCACCACGAGGCCAAGTATGGGTGCAGTGTAGCTGATTAATTAGGTCTTTGCCAGTGCTATTTGGACCATTAAGGATGCTCAGGGAAGGGGTAGTCGGATTGGGTTTGTTGATGATTGGCGGGACTACCCTGGGATCCGAATGGCTCAAAAGGGGGCCCTTGGTTGAAGATGTGCTCAGTTGGAGACATCGCCACCGGTGAAACCTCAGTGGGGTCTAAATAGGCTAGTAATCCCTTTGTAAAGGCTATTTTGTGATCTCTTGGCCATACACCAAAGGAAGTGTAATTGGCATAAGAGAGGTTTCTTTAGTCGCCGACGGGTGATGAAATCATAAACACGTGGGTAAAGAGGTACAAACTCTGTAGAGTCTAAATAAACTATCATGATAGTCGTGCTCCCGGTTATGAGCACCTGGACAACTTCCATGATTAGAGGGAAATTGGAATTTGGGATGGTTATGGTTTGGTAATGGTTATGGATGGTTATGGATTAATTTCTGGTATTGAATATGGTTATTGACAATGGTGAAATCTGGAATTATTGATGATGGTAGTGAATTCAGATTGGTATTATGGTATTACTTATGATTATGATGGGTTTACTTCACATACATATAATATATATATTGCTTTTCAAATGTTTTACTGTACTGTTTAGCACTTTGCCATTATTATTGTTGTCATTTGAATCAGCCACATGTCATACTTTCCACACTTGCTGAGTACGACATGTACTCACTCTTGCAATCCCCCTCAACAGTTGCAGGTCAGGATTGAGAGTTTAATGGTGATAATGTGGAGTTCTAGGCTGTGTCTACCGTCAGCTTTGCCTGTGGTGTTGATTGGAGCTGCACATACATACCCTAACGCTTATGCTGCTTAGTTGCTTAGTTTGCTTAATTAGTTTATTTCCGCTGCATTAGTTGAACTTGTCATTAATATTCATTAGATCTTGTATTCGAGGATAATCTGGTTTGTGTAATAAAATTTGGTTAATTAATTTTGTTCTGTGGTAATTATCTGTATATCGTTTGTGATTGCACTCGTGTATGTGTGATGAACATCCTAGGCACACATATGCGTTAGCTTGGTTCATTTTTTAGAACCGGGCGTCACAGATTGGTATCAGAGCCACAGGTTGACCATAGGACGCAGCCTAGATAGAATGAACACTTTAGAGCACATAGGAGCACTCAGGAATCGATGTGTTTTTGCTTGGAGTGTTGCTTGCTATATATATTGCTTGCTTGTGTGCTTAATAGAGGATTTTGGGATGCCTTAGCATTGCCATGTCCACCTAGGCTAGTATAGCTAGTTGTTTAGTTTCATATCCCTTGATGCATATAGTTGGGGACGTTCTCTAATTCTTACCTATTGCTTTTCTTCGGATGGTGAGGACTCGCAACCAGAGGGATGGCAATGATGAGGAGGAGAACAATGGAGTACCTCAGAATAACAATGGACAAGGATCTACTCAGGGAGCTATCAACATTGAGCAGCGTTTGGCTACGCAAAACCAGCACATGCAGGGCATGATACAAACAATGGGACAGCTGCAGGCTGGCAATATCAACAATCAGCCCCACATGCCTCCACCGCCACCCCCACCCCCTCATAACCGATTGGGAGAGTTTATGAGGACTAGGCCGCCAACCTTTGCTCAAGCCGCCGACCCTATGGATGCGGATGATTGGCTCAAGTCCGTGGAAAAGAAGCTAGCTATTGTCCAATGCAGTGACCGGGAGAAGGTGCTATTTGCTTCTCATCAACTAGTTGGAGCAGCTGCGGATTGGTGGGATGCTTATTGCAATGCTCATGAGAACCAAGAGAGAATTACTTGGGCCGAATTCAAGGAGAATTTCCATTTTCATTATGTGCCCAAGGGTGTTATGATTTTGAAGAGGCAAGAATTTAAGAATTTAAGGCAAGGAAAATCAAGCGTGATTGAATATCTCAACAAGTTCACTCAACTCTCAAGATATGCGCCTGAGGATGTTAGTCGGGACAGCCGGAAGCAATATTTGTTCATGAGAGGCCTCAACAATGGGATCCAAGTGCAACTACTCAACTGCGATTATGCCAATTTTCAGAAGCTCGTGGACAAAGCAATTGTGGTGGAGAACAAGATTCGCGAGATGGAGCAAGAAATCAAGAGGAAGGCGCCATATCAAGGACAGCAACAAGGAAGTAATGTGCGCCCTCGCTTTGCGCCGCTCAATGCGCCATACTACAACTCCTCTGCTCCTATACAGCGCCCTGGTTATGCACCACACCCAACTCAGTTTGTGCAGCAGCGCCCTGTCATGCAAGCACCTAGGCCTCCGATGCCTTATGCATCTCGTGCTGATTTTCCTGAGCCAATGCTCAAAACCAAGCTCGTCCCAACAATTCTGGTGGAGTTAAGAAGTGTTATACTTGTGGAGAAGTTGGACACTTTGTGCATCAATGTCCTAAGTCAGGCCTTGGTCAAGGAAGCAATGCACCAAGGCAAAACCCAAGACCCAATGGAGGAGCGCCACAAGGACGCCATGGACAGCAGAATTTTGCTCGTGGCAACGTGAACCATGTATCTATGGAGGATGCTCAACAAGCGGATGATGTGGTCATTGGTATGTTTCTCACCAACTCCAACCCCGCGACTATGTTATTTGATTCTGGAGCATCACATTCATTCATTGCATCGAAGTATGTTGCCAAGTATAGTTGCCTATCTCTCATATGAAGTTTACCCTGTTGGTTAAGTCTCCTGGAGGAGAGATGAGGACAAATATAGTATGTCCAAAAGTAAGCCTTAGAATAAGGGGGGTAGACTTCTCCGCCAACCTCATTGTTTTAGATTCTCAAGGGTTGGAAATTATACTTGGTATGGACTGGTTGAGGAAGCACAATGGAGTTATTGAGTGTGCCACAAAGACGGTGAAGTTGACCAACGAAGAAGGGATCACCATAGAATTTGAAGCATCTCAAACCGCACCGAAGCGATTGGAGTTGAATCATATGGACGGTACCGCAATTGAGGAGATTCCGGTGGTGTGTGAATTTTTGGATGTTTTTCCGGACGAGTTGCCAGGTATGCCACCTGATCGAGACATTGAGTTTGTTATTGATTTAATACTTGGAACTGCACACTAAGAGGCCGTATAGGATGCCTCCTTTGGAATTAGCGGAGCTCAAGAAGCAAATTCAAGAGCAATTAGAGAAGGGTTTTATTCGCCCTAGCTCTTCACCTTGGGGAGCGCCCGTGCTGTTTGTGGACAAGAAGGATGGATCCCAAAGGATGTGAGTGGATTCCCGAGCTCTCAACGAGGTAACAATCAAGAACAAGTATACCTTGCCACGTATAGAAGACTTGTTTGATCAGATGAAGGGTGCTTGTGTCCTCTCTAAGATTGATTTGAGGTCGAGATACTTTCAGATGAAGATTAGACCATCGGACATACCCAAGATAGCTTTTAGAACACGGTATGGATCTTATGAGTACACCATGATGTCTTTTGGATTGACAAATGCGCCTGCCTACTTTATGTACCTCATGAATAAAGTCTTCATGGAGTACTTGGATAAGTTCGTTGTGGTGTTTATTGATGACATTATGGTCTACTCGAAGGATGAGAAGGAGCATGAGGAACACTTGAGGCTTACGTTGCAGAAATTGAGGGAGCATCAATTGTATGTCAAGTTTAACAAGTGTCAATTTTGGTTGAGAGAGGTGCCATTTTTGGGTCATATAATCTCAGGAGGAGGAGTATCGGTCGACCCCAAAAAAGTGAGAGACGTGTTGAAGTGGGAAACGCCACAAAATGTAAAGGAAATAAGGAGTTTTCTTGGGATGGCTGGATATTACCGTAGATTCATCAAGGACTTTTCCAAGATAGCCAAGCCTATGACGGAGTTTCTATTGAAGGGAAAGGCATTACAATGGACTCAAGCTTGTCATAATAGTTTTGAGGAGTTGAAGAAGAGGTTGACAACAGCCCCAGTTTTGGTACTGCCGGATGTGAGCAAGAGTTTTGATATATATTGCGATGCATCAAGATAAGGACTTGGATGTGTATTGATGCAAGGAGGTCAAGTGTTCGCCTATGCATCAAGACAATTGAAGAAACATGAGCATAATTACCCCACGCACGATTTGGAACTCGCAGCCGTGGTACATGCATTGAAGATTTGGAGACACTATATCCTTGGACATAGGTGTGAAATTTATACGGATCATAAGAGTTTGAAGTATATTTTCACACAAACGGATCTGAACTTGAGGCAACGTAGATGGTTGGATCTCATCAAAGATTATGATTTGGGGATCAACTATCATCCGGGAAAAGCCAATGTAGTGGTCGATGCTTTGAGTAGAAAAGGAGTAAGTCATCAACTCACGGTTCGAGAGTTACCATTTGAGTTATGTAAGGAGTTTGAATGGTTGAACCTCGGGTTTGTAAATGAGACGGAGATGATGGAGTTAAACCCAACCTTGGAGCAAAAAATTCGAGAGGCCCAGACTGCAGATGAAGAGATCAAGGAAATCAAGGAAAGGACTGTGGAAGGGAGAGAATTCAGATTTGATAAAGACGAATATGGTACCTTATGGCATGGAAAGAGGATCATTGTGCCTAATATAAAGCATATTCAGGAGACAATATTAAAGGAGGCACATGACGCGCCTTACTCGATTCACCCCGGTTGTACGAACATGTACAAGGACTTGAAGACTTGCTATTGGTGGGATAGCATGAAAAAGGACATAGCCGAATATGTTGCATTGTGTGATGTGTGTCAACGAGTCAAGGCGAAACATCAAAGGCCAGCCGGATTATTGCAACCGCTGAAGATTCCAGAATGGAAGTGGGAAGAAATTGGAATGGACTTCATAGTTGGGTTACCACGTACTCAGTCCGAGTATGACTCAATTTGGGTAATTGTGGATCGCTTAACCAAGTCAGCTCATTTTGTCCCTGTGAAGACCAAATATACAGCTGCACAATTGGCCGAGATATGCATGGAGCATATTGTGTGTCGACACGGAGTCCCTAAGAAGATAGTCTCGGATAGAGGTTCTCAATTTACCTCCGGATTTTGGCAAAAATTGCATGAAGCTTTGGGAACGAGGTTGAACTTTAGTTCAGCATATCATCCTCAAACGGATGGACAAACCGAGAGGACCAATCAGATTTTGGAGGACATGTTAAGAGATTGTGCTTTGAAGCATGGGAAAAGTTGGGACAAAAGCTTGACATACGCGGAATTTTCATACAACAATAGTTACCAAGCAAGCTTGAAAATGTCACCATATGAAGCGCTTTATGGGAGGAAGTGTAGGACACCTTTATTCTGGAATGAGGTAGGAGAAACTCAAGTATTTGGTCCGGATGTGTTGCAAGAAGCAAAGCAAGTCCGAATAATTCGTGAAAACTTGAGGGCTGCCCAATCAAGACAAAAAGGCTATGCGGACAATAGGAGAAGGAAACTAGCCTTTGAAGTGGGAGATTTTGTTTACCTCAAGGTGTCATCAATGAGAGGTCATAAGAGGTTTAACATAAGAGGCAAGCTCGCACCTCGCTATATTGGACCGTTCAAGATTTTGGACAAAAGAGGAGAAGTAGCATATAAGTTGGAGATGCCATCTCATCTTTCGGATGTACATGATGTCTTTCATGTTTCCTAGCTCAAGAAGTGTTTGAGAGTACCGGAAGAGCAAGTGCCAATGGAAGAATTGGAACTAGAGGAAGATTTGACTTATGCCGAGCAACCGATCAAAATCTTGGAAACCAAGGAAAGAGTCACAAGGAACAAGGTTATTAGATGGTGTATAGTTCAATGGAAGCACCACACAGAAAAAAAAGCGACGTGGGAATTGGAGAATGATCTCAAGAAGGATTTTCCCTATCTCTTCTCTTCCGCGTCGAATCTCGAGGGCGAGATTCATTTTAAGGGGGGTAGGTTTGTAACACCCTCATTTCCATGCATCATGCCTTGCATACATTCATATACATGCTTAACATTAATCCACATAAAGAGGAACAAGTTTAAAATTGATTTGGAACAAAATCGCACTTAAAACGCAGGAAAGTGCGGACTAGTCTATTTTTGCTGTGGATTAGTCCGATTTTTGGCACTGGAAACTTTCGGACTTGTCCGATTTTGTGCGGACTAGTCCGATATTCCAAGAATCCTTGAAAATTTGCAAAGTCCCTGGACTTTTCCGGACTAGTCCGGTGTTCCAGCGTACTTGTCCGTTTTCCTTTCTGTTCAAATTCAGACTTGTCCGATGTTTGGCCAGACTTGTCCGATTTTCTCTCTGGACGACTTCGGACTAGTCCGGTCCTGTCCGGACTTGTCCGATATTTCATGACTCCGAATTGATCTTTTGTTTTATGACTTGTTTCTTGGGTTTCACGTTAAGTGGGCCTAGGGACGTCGTGCCCAACTCTTTTAGAGCCCATGTGGGACTCTAAACCGGCCTCTACTTATCCCAAACTCGAAATCCATCTATCCCTAGCCTCCACCTCTATATAAACAACCCCACCCCTTGGTTTGACATCTATTTACCACTTTTCCACCCACCTAAACCCTAGTTCGTGGAGAGCCACCATCAAGGAGGGAGGAGAAGATCCCAAGCAAGAAGAAAGAAGAGGAGGAAACGAAAGAGGATCAAGATCTCCACTGAGTTTCGTCCTTCACCACCAATTCATCTCCAAGTTCATCACCAACCCTAGATCATCAAGATCCAAGTGCTACCTCCAAGTTTCATGATTCATTGGAGTTCTAAACACCTGGTATACCTGCTATTCTCTTTTCCTTACGTGAATTCAACCCCTAATCTCCAAATTCACGTCGATCTAGAAAACCCTAATCTGCTGATCTCGTCAAGTGCGGACTTGTCCGGTCCCTAGCGGACTAGTCCGATCTTCCTGGTTAAATTGTGTTGAATTGACTCTAAAATTTGATCTAATCAACTCCAAGCCTGTATAAACTTGTTAAAAGCTATTAGAACTAGTTAAAGATAATTAAAAGCAATCTAGTAACAAGTTCTACCTTGCATTTGCATTAATCATGCATGTCATGTCATATTGAGTAATATTTGTGCAATATTTGATTGTGTTTCTTGTCTTGTATGTTTATTGTGTGGATTAGATGGATTTGCGGTAGAAAGTGCCGCGGAGGATCTACATCATCAAGAGTTCAAAGGATTTGATCCTGATCAACCGCAAGAGCAAGACAAGTATCCTTGAAGCATATTGATCCTGTTTTAAAATAAATGTTTTGTTTGCAAAGCTGCATGCTTGTGTCAAATTGATGGGAATCCTGTGATACGAAGTTTACTAGACTTGTTAACCACCCTTGTCACCTGGAATATATGGTAGAGAGTCGGGAAGGGCTTTTACCTTTTTGCTTCGCTTAATTAATTGAGATGGGAAAACAACACTACACATTTACTTAAGCATTAATGATATTCTGGTTGAGGTGAACTGGTCGATACGGTATGGTAATGGGTGATCTAAGCAAGCCTGGTATGTGGATGGGTTGGATGTTATGGTGGTTTTGCTTGCTTTAGATCTAAGGACCGGTTCATGCGAGAATAAGCCAGGATTACAGTGCCACCACGAGGCCAAGTATGGGTACTGTGTAGCTGATTAATTAGGGCTTTGCCAGTGCTATTTGGACCATTAAGGATGCTCGGGGAAGGGGTAGTCGGATTGGGTTTGTTGATGATTGGCGGGACTACCCTGGGATCCGAATGGCTCAAGAGGGGGCCCTTGGTTGAAGATGTGCTCAGTTGGAGACATCGCCACCGGTGAAACCTCAGTGGGGTCTAAATAGGCTAGTAATCCCTTTGTAAAGGCTATTTTGTGATCTCTTGGCCATACACCAAAGGAAGTGTAATTGGCATAAGAGAGGTTTCTATAGTCGCCGACGGGTGATAAAATCACAAACACGTGGGTAAAGAGGTACAAACTCTGCAGAGTCTAAATAAACTATCATGATAGCCGTGCTCCCGGTTATGAGCACTTGGACAACTTCCATGATTAGAGGGGAATTGGAATTTGGGATGGTTATGGTTTGGTAATGGTTATGGATGGTTATGGATTAATTTCTGGTATTGAATATGGTTATTGACAATGGTGAAATCTGGAATTATTGATGATGGTAGTGAATTCAGATTGGTATTATGGTATTACTTACGATTATGATGGGTTTACTTCACATACATATAATATATATATTGCTTTTCAAATGTTTACTGTACTTTTCAGCACTTTGCCATTATTATTGTCGTCATTTGAATCAGCCACATGTCATACTTTCCACACTTGCTGAGTACGACATGTACTCACTCTTGCAATCCCCCCCAACAGTTGCAGGTCAGGATTGGGAGTTTAATGGTGATAATGTGGAGTTCTAGGCCGTGTCTACCGTCAGCTTTGCCTGTGGTGTTGATTGGAGCTGCGCATACATACCCTATCGCTTATGCTGCTTAGTTTGCTTAATTAGTTTATTTCCGCTGCATTAGTTGAACTTGTCATTAATATTCATTAGAGCTTGTATTCGAGGATAATCTGGTTTGTATAATAAAATTTGGTTAATTAATTTTGTTCTGTGGTAATTATCTGTATATCGTTTGTGATTGCACTCGTGTATGTGTGATGAACATCCTGGGCACACATATGCATTAGCTTGGTTCATTTTTTGGAACCGGACGTCACAATGTGGCGGCGGATTAACTACGGACCATCACCCCAACGGCCCATGAAAAGACCTTTGAAGCCACAGTGCGGGAATCGAAGATGGCCCCACCTCTGGTACAATAACTTAACCCAAATAGTTTCTCCCAGAGGTGGGCCCGGGGCCACTGTCGGTACCCTGCGTAATGGGTACCCCACGATTCCGCAAGAAAAGCCACGGAGTTCCACCTGTCCGAGTTGAAGACCTACGAAGGCTCCAGGTGTCCCACAACACTAGACCCGCCTTCCTCATTAGGGTGGCTCCGGCGCTGCCACGTGTAAAGCAAAGTCGAACCTAACTCCTCGTATAGGAAAGCTCCGGTCGTGCCATGTGTCCAGTGGCCTCGGACCTAACACCCAGTAGAGGGAAGCTCTGGTGCTGCCATGTGTACAACGGCTCCGGACCTGCCTCCTCACAATGGGAAGCTCTAGAGCTGCCATGTGTCGAGCCTCCAGACCTAAGCCTGCAACGGGAAGACTATCTGATCTCTAACGGCGCGGTCATTCAAGAGGTGGTTAAAGTAGTCATTACAAGACCTGATTACCTTTCATTAATGTTATGTTAATGACACACGGTCAGAGGACCTTTAGTATCATAACACCGCCATTAAGGCGCATTATCACACCATTAGTCATGCTAAATACATACAAATCGTGTATTAGGTAATTAAACACAACTGGGGCCACCTGTCGGGTTAGGCTGACAATGTAACGGCCAGTCCTTGGACTATAAAAGGGTTGTGCCGCACGGTATAAAGGACAAGTCCAATCAAGCGCTCACACACACATACTCATACATACAACCAACCACCCGTGGAGTAGGGTATTACACTCACGCGGCCCGAACCACGTAAAAATCCTTGTGTCACTTTCTTGTTCATAATCTCACGCGCGTCCCAACCAATCACGAACCTCCATGTACTACGATCTAGTAGTATCGAGGGAAGTGTCGATCGTACACTTTGACAAATATAATCCAGGTAAAAATGTTAGTCCATATGTCCAATTGTGTATACGCGATATCATGTTTGGCAATGTAGAGTCTGAATATAGTTCAGAGTCTTCAGGCCCAAATTTACCATTGTTGGAAATAGTTAAAACAGGAATAGAGTCACGACCACAAAAACCAGTGTCAACAACAAGAGAAGTGCCACTGTCACAACCATTGGCACCGACAAGAAAGGCATCGACAGCACAACCTTTGCCTCAATTAAGAGAGCAACCAACTTCGTCTGGTCCACAACAGCAACCTATAGGTCAACAACAGCAAGAGCCACCTAAAATGTCACCTCATCACAACAAAAAACACAGTTCAAGAAGCCGATTTCATCACAATAACAAGCACTATTCAAGATGGCAATTTTATCATAGCTGCATGGGCCACCCAAGAATTCGATTTGTGAGCAAATTGAAAGTCAGTGAGCGCTAGTGTTCCAAAGTTTTTGGCAAAATCTAGTGCTCCTGAGATGACTGCTGGCGAGAGAGAAACGATACTTCAGGGTATGTGGTCTCTGCAAAAGCCTAAACAAGCTCAACCATTAGCCAGAGTGTCAGTTAGGAAGAAGAAAACTAAAAGTGTAGTGCAACGAGAAGAACCAGATTAAATTACAAGAGTATTATTGAGGATGCTGGGATTTCATTAGCCATTGTAGATAATGATGAGTTTATTAAAAAGGCAACTGCATTCGAGAAGTGGGTTCCTGGATAACCACTGTTTGAGGAATCTCGGTACCACAAAAGTTCAACCATGTAAAAATTCAACCAGTAGTACATGAATCAAGCAAAGGTTGACCAACAATTGTTGTAGGACCGATACAACCACAGTGACTTTTTAAACGGTGACAGTGTGATGTACATTCCCTGGGAAGAATTTTACGATCTACTGAAACCAGAAACACTTGAACACTTCGTTTGTGGTCATTGTAAGTCTTATATTTGTCTGATTCAAAATATATTATTGTGTTAACAGAATCACTATCTAACCTTGATTGATACTCCCTTCGTCCCCATGAACCATGAACTTGTCGCTTTATAGTTCATTTTTGAACTACGAAGCGACAAGTTCATGGAGACAGAGAGAGTATTCATATGTAGATTGTAAATAAAAATATTAATGGACTATGGCATCACTAGTATATGGTAAACACAACCATGATGCATGAACAACTAGGAGAAATAGAGCAACATATATTTTTATTTTTTCTGGATTCCCAAGGCAAGCGATCCACCAACGTGTATGTTTTATACATCATTAAGCTCGATTATTCTAAATTTGAGTAACATGATCTTTATAACTTATGGGTAACTGCTTGGAATGAAATTTGTGTAGCTTTCACTGGATCCTATTTATCATTGAATTATAGGTCGGCAACATGTATGTCCTAGACCCACTGCAAAAACTATGCACCACTTGGCTTTCTGCATTGACTATTATATTTACTTGCATAAAAAAGTGGCCGCAAATACCATGAAACTTGAGCTTGAAATAACCCACAAACATCTTACAAATTTGATGGAATGCTAGTTCTAATAACCTTTCACGGGTAATTTTGATAAAATTGTGGCTGTCCCATCTTGCAAGTTGATACAACATCGCGAACAGGCCTGTGGCCTGGTGCTTAGAAGCCGTAGCTGCTTCCAAGCCGGCCGGGGTTCGATTTCCCGTACTCGTACCTGTGACGCAATTTTTTATTAATATACCTTTTAAAAATAATTTAATATCAATAAATCCTGATTTTGAAAGATTTGAAAACTAACTCAGGTTCGTATGTGCCTCATACGAAATGACATGTGGGTCACACATTTCGTATGAGGCACATACGACACTGACGTGGCGTGCCATGCTGTCCTCGGGTTCCCGAGGCGGTGGTTCTGTTCCCGAGGAGGAGAGAATATCGTATGTGCCTCATACGAGATTCGATGCCGGAGGGAATTTCGTATGTGGCACATATGAAATTCCCAAGTTGTGGGGCCTGCCCGAACCGTCGTATGTATCACTGATGATTTTCGTCCTCTTTAAAATGGGGGCTTCTTCTCGGCTCTCAGCCACGCCGCCGCTCATCCACCACGCGTCCGCACTGCCACGCCGCTGCTCAACCGCGCGACCGCTCCGCCGCTCCGCTCCTGCCGCTCCGCCGCCTCCCTCTCGGCCCCGCTCGCCCTCGGTATTTTATATTTCTCTCTAGTACTATTATGTGTTATAAGGTTTTGTTAGTTATTTTAGTTAGTGATTTAGGTATTATTATGTAGTGCTAGTTAAGTAGATTTATGTATTTAGGTATTAGTTAGTGATTCCTCTTTATGTATTATTATGTAGTGAGTTAGGTAGTGATTCCTCTTTATTTTAGGTATTTTAGGTACTGCTAGTTATGTATTATTATATGTTATTCCTCTTTATGTATTTTTCTACATTTGACACTAGTTTTGATAGTTATGTTAGGTATTCATATGTTATTAGGTTCTAATAGTTATAGTTTTTAGGTTTATATTCGTAAGTTATTTTTAGTTAATGTTGTTAATTTTAGAAGTAATAATATGTGATAAATGTTTAGAGTGCACTTCTCTAATTCATACATTATTCAAAATATAGTTTTTAGGTTTCTATGTGTTTTTAGATAATAATATTGTGAATAGGCATTATTAACATGCGATTACTTTTATTTGTTTTTATAAATTCCAATAGGAATGTCAGAGAAATTAGTATTTCAGATATTTTATGGAGAAGGCACAATAGTTTATGGCCCTAATGGTATTGATTTGTCTGGTTTCACGTCGTGTGATGGAGGGATAACAAAAACAAATGAGAGGACATTTAGTTGTGTCGTAAACTGGTTGATGAAAACATTTAACCTTGATGCACAACAACATCAGTTGACTGTGAAAGGAATGATTAATCGCGCAAGAAATGGATTTTATTGGGATTTGATTGTAATTAAGAGAACACATAATTGGAGAAAATTTGTAGATTTGGTTGTGCAGCGGGGTTGGCCTCTAGTGCTTCTTGCGCAAGCGGAAATGAAAGAAGTAGAGATTGCAGCAGAAGCTCATGAATCAAATAGTATGGAAAATGATGTAGAAATGGAAGAAGCTGGAGAGAACTCGATACATGTACAAGCACGTGGTGTGGCGGATGAAGGAGAGCACATCGAGAATATAGTTGAACAAATAAGAATCGAAGATATAGAACACGAAAATGTTCCAGCAGTTGACTCTTCTGATGATGAGACTGAGAATGATACTATTGTTCCTGGAGAGTGGAACAATACAATCTCGAGTAATTTATCAGCTACAGAAAAGTATTGTGGCTTATAGGGATACCATGAGAATCAGTTAACACAAGGAGATATTTTTAAAGACAAAGATAGTTTGAAGGATGTAGTGAAATATTGGTATCTGTCTGTGCAGAGATCATTTACAATTTACAAGTCAAGTAAAAAAATATTATGATGGGTACTTTTTGGGTGCGCCGACAGGTACAGTAATATTTTAAGTGCACTCATATTGTTCACGATTACAATAATATAGTAATGTGACATAATTTGTTCTTTATGCAGCGTGAGTGGAGTAACAAGCAGATGCACAAGGTGTACCAAGGGTTCGTCAAGGAGTTTGATCGGTTAGATGCGGACGAGGACGTGCGCTAGACACCGTATGATATGGAGGAGCATGACTACTGAGCACCGAGGGGACTTGCGTATCTGTGCTATAGAGACTCGGATTACTAGCTTACAAGGAAACTGTTGGTGTACGATATATACGTGGAGAAGTACGCACCACACCGATTGTTGCATCAGTTTGGCCTACACCAGGCATTTCCAGTACTTCCACATTCTATTGTGCCTTCTACAGTGCATACGTAAGTAATTCCCCTCATAACTCTTGAAAACAATATTTCTGAAATATTAATATATTTATTTCTCCTGTAGGTATTGTCGTAATGGTACCGCCGCGCCAGGACTTCGGTTGCAGCGCATGCATTTGTGGCTCCTACAGTGGACGGCTGCCTTACACGAGGTTGTTCAGGAGACACGACTGTTCTCACAGGCCATTTACGAGGAGTACTTGCAGTGGTACCTTCCTCGGACACGAGCTGTTCTCGCACACATACCAGTCGAGCGACAGACGCACGTACCCTCGGTGACAGATCTGTATCCGCATCCTAGAGATGAAGCTTCTTCAATGGAGGTAAGATCGAATTCTTTGAAGTACATTTGCAATGCTTTAATATGTTATTTTCATTCAAGATTACTTATTAATTGTTGTACGACCGATCACTTCGCACTTGTGAAGATGAATCGGTTCCGTCAGGTTCTTGCGGAGTCCTCAGCTGGACTACAATGATTGAGGCAGGGGATATCGATGAGTTCATCAGAGATGGTGCACATGCTGCAAAGGATATACAATTACGCGAAAGAGGGTCTGAAGTTGGCTTCTTGTGCACAATCATGTGCACAAGACACTACAGTTCCGATCGCAAGTAACGTTAGGCATCCCAGCACAGCAGGTACATAATTATTAGTAAACTTCACATATTTGCACAAACTAATATTTCTGTTCATATATCTTCTGCAGGGACCTCCACACAGGTACCTACTTCGGTTGCAGGCCCGTCCACACAGGTCATTGGTCCCAGGCCCATCCACACAGGTGCCTGCTTAGGCTCCAGGGCTGTCCACATAGGTACCTGCTACTTGGGCTCCAGGCCAAACCACACAGGTACCTGCTGCTTGGCCCCCAGGCCCGTCCACACAAGTACTTGGTTGGGATTTTCCAGACCCGTCGGCGCAGATACCTTCTTAGGTTCCTTCTTCGGACTTGGCTGGCCCATCCACACATGTGCCACACATGGGCGCAGGTATGACGTGCAACGATTATGCTACTTAAATACATAATGGACACAATGAACTTGCTAACTATATATTTTATGCCAATGCAGGAGAGGGGATAACAGACTACGATACTATGCTTTCCGGCTCGCAGACGCACCACGGCAGTCCTCCAGCTTCACCATTCCAGATCGACAACTACCTGGTGGATGTGCCACAGCAAGATACAGTTCCTGCATCGCAGTTGGATGTTGCTCCCATTCTGACTCAGCCTTCACAGCAGATCGAGACACCCGCGCCTATTCAACAGTGACAGAGGAGGGCAGCTCCTTCGCGCGTGTCTTACGATCGGGCTCATGTGAATGCAGCGTGTAGGTTCGACAGCAAGCGTGGTAGACGTTAGTAACGTGTACCCATGTATTTGTGTGCTATATTGTAGAAGAACTATGCTATGGTTTCTTTATGCACTATATCTTTCATCGTGACAATGCACTTTATCGTGTTAGACGAATTTTATCCACGACATCAACAGATACATGCCAGGCGAATCTCGTACATGAAAAGAACAACATTGCACTTTATCGTGTCAGACGAATCTTATCCACGACATCACTAGATACATGTTAGGCGAATCTCGTACAAGAGAAGAACGACATTGCAGGCGAATCTCGTACAAGAGAAGAACAACCTTGCACTCATCGCCCTATATAAATACGACTACTCATGCATCCTTGTGTTCTTCACACCAACAATGACGAGTAGAGGTCGAGGTAGGCATGGAGGTGAAATAATGGCGAGTACAAGTCGTGGTTCGCGAGGAGGTGAAAACTTTAGAGCAGTGCCTGGAAATTACTTGATGGGAGGTCCAACTTGGTATGAACCACCATTAGATGAGTTCCCACTTTTTACTAAGAGTGATTTTAGCCCGTTTAATCCACTACGACCATACGATGGCAGCAAACAAGAGTGGCCTAAGTGTCGTTGTGACATGGATTGTATTGTCCAAATGATGGACGAAGGAGACGAAAGCGGTCGTCGTTTCTTTCGTTGTCCTGTTGGTGGAGTAAGTACTAAATATCATTTTCAAAACATATTTCATATATGTAGTTTTACTGACAATACTTTTGGTTTTAGGCTTACTATGATGATGAAAAATGTGGATATACACTCTGGGTTGATCCACCACCTATTAAGGCTACTCGAGAATACATTAAACATGTACAACGTCTCAATCAAGATTTGGTGGGTGAACTAGCTAAAATGGAACTTCAACAAATGGAACTTTATCCTGTTACAAGTCAGACGAATGATGAGGATGAAAATGGAGTTTGCAATAACATGTCTTGCAACTGTCCGCATCATAAGTAGTAGCGAATTAGCGAAATATGTTTTGCATGTATCAGAAGTATGTTTTATACGTATCAGAAGTATGGTTCTCATGTATAACAAGTATGTTTCAAATGAAAAGTTTGTTAAAATTACTATGTCATCTTCCTACTTTGCGACTCACCATACTACTTTCTAACTTGTCAGACGAATCTTATCTACATAAAATACGACAAAAACTCACGTGAAACTTATCCACGACATCACCAGGTTTATGGCAGGCGAATCTCATACAAGAGAAAAATGAAATTGCACTGCTTCATTTTAAGCGAATCTCCTACAAGAGAAAAACGAAATTGCACTGCTCCATGTCAGACCACGTGAAATGTTAGTTCACACTTATACATCTCAGAGATGAAATTTCTCCTACACTAGGTCCATACACCATCACCCGTTCGTCTATATAACACTCACCCAGGTAACAGCTTCAACACACACCCACTACAATCATTCCATATACTTTAGTACTATGGACGAGAACTCACCACCCACAAATAGAGAAAAGGTTCCAATCCCCGAGGGATTACAACCTACAATGTGTTTCTGTGGCACTGATTGTAGGTTTGTAATAGATCTTCAACCTGGTTACTCGTATGGTTGCCGGCTTTGGATGTGCGAAAACTATGAGGACGTGCCCATTTCTTTCAGGTGGTAGAAAACAGGTAATATGCAACATTATTTATGTTTTATGAATGCTATACAATCTAATCTTTTGTACAAAAACTTGTGCAGTCGCCACTACCTCTTTGCGATTTTGGGAACTACATCGACCAGGAACAATCGGTAGAAGACGCCGAGGAGGTTCAGAGAATGGCTCAACATGCATATTGGAAGATCAAAGAAGAAATAGAGTGGGATGAAAGAATAGAGCAAGAGAGGAGGAATAGAGCTGCACAGGAGGAGCGTCATCGCAAGAGGCAAGAAGAAATTCGACAATGGAGAGAAGAGTGTGGTCGCGGAGCTGCAGAGGAGAAATGTGTCGCAGCACAAGCACGAGAGGCTGAGCGAGAACGCATGCGCGAGAGAGCTCACCGCGCAAAAGAAGTCGATCCGGATGCTTTGCGTAAGGGGAAATACCCCCGTTGCACTCAGTAGCAACTTGGGTAAACTATGCTCGGCGTTTAATTCAACTAAGGCATGTTAGGATTACATCGACGCATCTTAAGTGCGTTATACCCACACTATTTGTATTACTTATTTTATATTTTCTTTCAATAATATGTGTACGTATGTTTTGCCTCATGTACCGTAGTAGTAGAGTGACAAACAACATGCACATATTTTTGGAACTATGTAATTTGATTTGATGTAACCACCGCCGAGCTTTTAAATTTTAGTACAATTAATTGTATAATTTTCCAAACTATGCATTTGTTATCGCTATATGATTTTAAAAAATTTGAAACTCCCATTAAACTCTCGTAAAATATATTCATAACTTATTTTTTATACTCAACAAAACTTAGATTACAATAACTTTTATGAACGTTTCTACCAATTCTAACTCTAAATTTTCTAAACAAAAAACCAAAACTGAATACATTTTACAAAAGTGCATAAATGTGATCGTATTGCCTAATAACACATACAATTACTCTTGTTTCTACATACTAAACATATAGGAAGTTCATTGAATCCAAAACTTCACAATGTATTCTCTATTTTATACTTTGGAAATTTCTAGCAAATCGGTGTATAATTTTTTATAATGCTTTGCGTAAAATCCATTAAAAGCAGGGTCAAAACTGGGCTCGTAGAAATATCGTACGTGCCTCTTACAAAGGTACTGTTCACTTCGTATGAGGCACGTACGAAATTCGTGCGTGCCCATTTCTTCAACCGTGGCGAGCGTTTTCTCCAGCGTGGCAGACACCAATTTAAGTGACAGACGAAATGAGTATTTCGTAAGTGCCTCAAACGAAATTCGAATTTCGTATGGGACACTTACGATAGTGGGTCATTTTGGCCAATTCCATATTCCGTAGGTTATTTATATTAAATTATTTTTAAAAGGTATATTAATAAAAAAAATCCTGTGACGCTGCTGTCGGTAGAGTCCCTCGCACCAGCGGGATTAAAAAAAAAAAGTTGATTCAACATCGGTTCACAAACATTACTTAGATTCAATACCATACGAAAAAGGTCTAATTTGCTCATCATTCCATCAAACCAAATTGTCCCTTACTCCTATGCTGAAGGTTGAAATTTACAAGGTGAGAATTGCATCCTACCAGAAAGAAGGTGGCCCATTGCATCCCAATGGACAGATATACGTTCCATTATCGGTTTCAATATTAGGTTATTATGAAATAAATAAAATTTACGATAACAAATTTAGTTCAAATTAAACTGGATTTTTTTCGTAAGCATCATATATTTTAAAATGGAGGAGGGAGTAACTGTTGGAATATTTGGGCCTAGGTCCAACTATTCTCTATTGAATTCTAAAGGTGTAAAGGAGGCATTAATCTCACATTGATTATTTGAGGAGGGTAGCAGTTATTTATAAGGGAAGCTATTTTCTATGTGTGGAATATGTGAGAGAAGGATGGCTATAGCCACAAACAAATCAAACGCACGCGCGCGCGCGTATTCGCGTATTTTCGCGTGACTTGTGATGTGGCGGCTGGCGCAGTAAATCTATTCTCTTTTTTTTTGATAAAACTGACACTAATATGACTTTAATTTGCTGAAATTCGTGGCACTTTACGAGTCAGTTTCTGAAAGATAATGGTTTGCAATAATTGACACAATTATGCTGCAAATACTGAAGTTTATTGTCTTCAGTTACTAAAGCCTAATTGTGCTACTTTACTGTATACTTAATTCTTTCAATTACTAGAGTCTGTCACTATATATACAGAATGAGTACTTTCATTCTAAAATACAGAGGTGAACAAACTTACTAGTCCGCTGTGTTGAGCGTCTGCTACAGGCTAGTCCATCCTTCCTGTCGGCGTGTCACCGACGTGTGGGAGAGCAGTGTCTCTGAAACCACGTCCCAGTGAAGAATCTGCACGGATTGGGGCGAATCAGGTTTTTGGGTAGCGCTCGCGCGACTGCTCGATAGAAGATATGCTTCCTCTACAGTCTTCTTCACACACTCCACTCATCATTTTTCAAGCTGGAAGTGTCAGCACTGTAAGTAAAAGATGAGTTTTCTACGCATGAATATGATAGATATAATCTGCTTTATTTGCATGTTATTGTTCATGTTCTGTGGACTATCTGTCATGCGTACTGCTGTAATTTATGAATTAATTTTATCTCTAAAGTGCATTGTTTTCTAACAATCCAAAAATCTGATAGGCACTTTAAGATGGGTAATAGCTTTGCTGATGCGATGAAACCTGATAAGTTCGCTGGTTCAAACTTTAAGAGATGGGCCACAAAACTTGACTTGTGGCTCACTGCTATGGACATATCTACTATTCTAAAGTCTGTAGATCGACCCATGACTGTTGAAAAACAGGCTGAGTTTAATAAGGCTAATGTGATGGCAGTGGGTTGTATTTTGAGTGTGTTGTCCGACAAACTATGTGATGTTTAGATGACTCATAAGAGCGCAAAAGAGCTCAAGGAGGCCATCGAACACAAGTACGGTGCGTCGGATGCTGAACATGAGTTGTATGTCATGGAGCGCTATCACGATTTTAAGATGGTAGAGAACCGTTCAGTGGTTGAGCAGGCTCATGAAATACAGCTCATTGTCGAAGAGCTACAACAACTTGGACTAAATTTGCCTGATCGATTTGTGGCTGGGGGCATTATTGCCAAATTACCTCCATCTTGGAGGGGATTTGCCACATCTCTGAAACATAAGAGACAGAACATTTCCGTTGAGGATTTGTTGGCTTCTCTTGATGTGGAGGAAAAAGCTCGGGCAAAAGATGGTGCGTCCAAGGTGCATGAAGGACAGTCCAATGCTAATGTCATGCAGCATGCTGGACCAAAGAAAGAGAAAAATAAAGTTGTACATACCACCAACTTCAATATAAAGGTGAAGAAGAAGATAAACATGGCTGAGGTTGAATGCTATGTCTGTGGCAAGGTTGGGCATTTTGCCAAAAAGTGCACTGATAGAAAAGGCAAGAAAACTCAGCAAAGATCTGCCAACATGGTTATTAGCGATCCTGGAATAGCAGGGTATGGTAATACATATACTGTTTTAACAGCATGTCAACCTACTGAATGGTGGATTGATACATGGGCAAATATTCATGTTTGTGCTAATGTGTCTATGTTTTCTTCTTATCAGGCTACCCACGGTGCCTCCGTCCTGATGAGAAACGGCTCGTGTGCTTCTGTTCATGGTGTTGGTACGGTCAGTCTGAAGTTCACTTCGGGAAAGACCGTGCAGCTGAAGAACGTGCAGCATGCCCACTCAATAAATAAAAATCTCGTTAGTGGCTCTTTGTTGTGTCAATACGGATTTAAGTTGGTGTTTGAGTCTAATAAAATAGTCGTGTCAAAATGTGGACTCTTTATTGGAAAAGGCTATGACAGCGAAGGCTTGTTCCGCTTTTCCCTTTCACATTCTAGTAGCTTTGTGGTGAATTTTTTGAATAAAGATGATGAAGCGAGTGTTTGGCACTCGCGTTTATGTCATATAAATTTTGGATGCATCTCACGGCTATCTATCTTGAATTTAATTCCTAAAATTCCTATAGTGAAAGGTTCCAAGTGTCAAGCTTGTGTGCAAGCTAAACAGCCAAGAAAACCTCACTTTGCTATTGATGAACGAAATACGACATTTTTGGAACTCATTCATTCCGACCTTTGTGAAATGAATAGCGTATTAACTAAGGGAGTAAAGAAATACTTTATGACATTTATTGACGATTCAACTCGTTACTGTTACGTGTATTTACTCAAATCAAAGGATGAGGCATTAGATCACTTCAAAATCTATAAGGTTGAGGTTGAGAATCAACTAGAAAGGAAAATCAAGAGAATTAGATCTGATCGTGTGGGAGAGTATTTCTCCAATGAGTTCACCCAATTTTGTGTTGAGAATGGAGTTGTACATGAAATAAAACCACCCTACTCACCTCGATCAAATGGAGTTGTTGAGAGGAGAAACCGCACTCTAACAGACTTGGTGAATGCCATGTTAGATACTGCTGGTTTATCTAAGGAATGGTGGGGGAGGCACTTTTGACTGCAAACCATGTACTAAATAGAGTTCCCACTAAAAATAATGAGAAAACTCCATATGAAGGCTGGAAAGGAAGAAAACCATCTCTTTCTTACCTGCGCACATGGGGGTGTTTGGCTATGGTAAATATACCAATAGTTAAAAAGCGTAAACTCAGACCTAATACTGTTGATTGCGTCTTTATTTGCTATGCTTCGAATAGTCCTACTTATAGATTTTTAGTAATCAGATTTGATTCACCACTTGTACTTGTTGATACAATAGTTGAATCCAGAGATGCCACATTTTTTGAAAGTATTTTTCCTATGAATGATGCACGTAATTCATATGGTCATACGCATGACACAAATTATCCTCCATTCGAAACCTTAGAACAACCTCTTATTACACCATCAGAAAATCTATTACAGCCGCATGACGGAGAAAACAATGAAACAACTCGTAGAATGAGCAAGAGACAGAGGATCCCAAAATCCTTTGGTGATGATTTCATTGTTTACCTTGTGGATGATACACCCATATCCATCCAAGAGGCATTTGCATCTCCTGATGCAGACGATTGAAAGGAAGCAGGCCGTAGTGAGATAGAATCCATCATGACTAACGGAACCTGGAATGTAGTAGATCGTCCATTCGCTTGTAAAATGATTGGGTGTAAGTGGGTGTTCAAGAAAAAGCTTAGGCCTGATGGTACTATTGAGAAGTACAAGACCAGGCTAGTGGCGAAAGGTTATACACAAAAAGAAGGAGAAGACTTCTTTGATACTTACTCACCCGTTGCTAGAATGACAACTATTCGGGTACTTCTTTCTTTGGTTGCCTCACACGGTCTTCTAGTCTATCAAATAGATGTGAAGACCGCTTTCCTTAACGGAGAGTTGGATGAGGAGATTTATATGGATCAGCCAGAAGGATTTGAGATACCCAGTCAAGAAAATAAGGTGTGTTAGTTAAAGAAATCTTTATACGGTCTTAAATAGGCACCAAAGTAGTGGTATGAGAAATTTGATAGTACCTTAACACAAGCAGGCTTTGTTGTCAACGAGGCTGATAAATGTGTATATTATCGATATGGTGGGGGTAGAGGAGTGATCATGTGTTTATGTGTAGATGATATATTAATTTTTGGAACTGATATTGATGTGATAAATGAGGTAAAATCTTTTTCGTTCCAAAATTTTGATATGAAAGAATTAGGGGAGGCTGATGTTATCTTAAACGTCAAGCTGATAAAAAATGAGAATGGGATTACTCTCTTACAGTCCCATTATGTTGAGAAGGTCTTGAGCCGTTTTGGCTATTTGGACAGCAAGCCTTCACCAACACCATACGATCCTAGTATAATTCTTCAGAAGAATAAAACTCTAGAAAGAGACCAACTGAGATATTCTCAGATAATTGGTTCGCTCATGTACCTAGCTGGTGCTACTCAACCTGACATTTCCTTCGCGGTTAGCAAATTGAGCCGGTTTACTGCTAACCCAGGAGATGATCATTGGCGTGCGCTTGAGCGAGTTATGTGCTATTTGTGTGGTATAGTGAGTTATGGACTTCACTATACAGGAGACCCCAAACTTTTAGAGGGTTATAGTGATTCCAATTGGATTTCTGATGCTCATGAGATAAAGGCAACAAGTGGTTATGTCTTTACTCTTGGAGGAGTTGTTGTCTCATGGAGGTCTTGTAAACAGACTATTTTGACCAGGTCAACCATAGAGGCAGAGCTTACAGCATTAGATATAGCTTCTGTAGAAGCAAAGTGGCTGAAGGAACTCTTGATGGATTTACCAGTGGTGGAAAAACCAATTCCTCCAATTCTTATGTACTATGACAACCTAACAGTTCTTGCAAAGGTGTCATGTACAAAAGATAATATGAAATCCTCAATACATGTGAAAAGACAGTTAAAATCTGTCAGAAAATTAAGAAACTCCGGAGTGATAGCCATTGATTATGTTCAAACGGCAAAAAATCTGACAGATCCGTTTACAAAAGGTCTATCAAGAAATGTGATAGATAGTGCATCGAAAGCGATGGGATTGAGGCCCACGTGAGTTATACACAGCGGTAACCCAAACCTATATGATCGGAGATCCCGTTAATTAGAATTTGGGAAGAACAAGCTGTATGTATAACTAGGAGAGTATATAACTATTTAGTACCCTCTCCAGTGAAGATGCAACACTCTCCATTCTATAAGGAAGGCTGACTTTAGTATTAATGTATTCGGAGGCTATAGTGCAAGATACTGTCCTACAGAGTATTCTTGTACGAACACACCTATATGAGCTGATTGTTGGTCGCAATCTGTGAGATTTGGGAATTCTCTAAGAAGCTCATGAAAGAGACACAGGAGTATGACTTATAGGCTTCACCCGAGGACTGGCCCAATAGGCGCCTAGTATCAGTTTGATCTTTAAATGAAACCACCTCGCGCAAAATTACCAATTCAAGGCATAGTCCATTGTGTAGTTGTGAGCTGGTAGATTTTTTAGATCTAGATGGATGTTCAACTGATTAGGTCTCCGTCGTTAAACTGATATATTAAATAACATTGTGGACATATGACAAGTAGTGTCAGCTATGCCTTTGGAATTTGGTGGAGATTGTTGGAATATTTGGGCCTAGGCCCAACTATTCTCTATTGAATTCCAAAGGTGTGAAGAAGGCATTAATCCCACATTGACTATTTGAGGAGAGTAGCACTTATTTATAAGGGAAGCTATTTTCTATGCGTGGAATATGTGAGAGGAGGATGGCTATAGCCACAAAAAAATCAGTTACTAGAGCCTAATTGTGCTGCTTTACTGTATACTTAATTCTTTCAGTTACTAAAGTCTGTCACTATATATACAGAATGAGTACTTTCACTCTAAAATACAGAGGTAAACATACTTACTAGTCTACTGTATTGAGCGTCTGCTACAGGCTTGTCCATCCTTCGCGTCGGCGTGTCATCGACGTGTGGGAGAGCAGTGTCTCCGAAACCACGTCCCAGTAAAGAATCTGCACGGATTGGGACGGATCAGGTTTTTTGGTAGCGCTCGCGCGATTGCTCGATAGAAGATCTGCTTCCCCTACAGTCTTCTTCACACACTCTACTCATCATTTTTCAAACTCGAAGCGTCAGCACTGTAAGTAAAAGATGAGTTTTCTACGCATGAATATGATAGATATAATCTGCTTTATTTGCATGTTATTGTTCATGTTGTGTGGACTATCTGTCATGCGTACTGTTGTAATTTTAGGAATTAATTTTATCTCTAAAGTGTATTGTTTTCTAACAGTGACAAATAATCAAATAAATTTACTTCTCAATAGCAATCTGAACCAAGAGGCGGGCTAGTATGCGAACCAGAATTCCATAATACCTCAGTACACGTGCTCTGATTCAGTCAGCCTAAACAGCTACAAAAAAGGGGCAGTGATGAGTACCCACCATCCACCAAGAGGACACAGCCCACGAATTTCACGATGACAGTAGGATAAACTACTAGCAGGCGGAGCACAAAGCCCCTGCTGCAAATTTCGTTCCCGGGTCTCTATTGCAGATAATGATTACGCCAGCACGAAACTAAAATTCTTTGTGGCGGACCTTCTTGTGCTTGTGGTCAGCAGCACATTCAGATCACCGGAAAACAATAAGCAACGGCAAGAATAATCGCAGCAAATGAACGGTCAGTTAGCGGGTTGAACAAACTCATCCCATTAGAAAAAAAAAGCAGGCTACGTCGCGTGACCTTAATTACGATTCGAGGAACGCTGTCATATCCCAAGCTTGATGGTTGTTGGCGTGAAAGAAGTTGGAGGCCCACTCGACTTTGAAGCAAGTAACATCGTCGGCCTAGAAGCCCGGGTGGAGTAATGTTCTATATTGTTGACACGATCACATCATGTTCTATTAAGCCTGAGGACCTAGTCGCATCATCATATCGTATTTGCATAGCATGTTTTCTGTTTCCCTAAAGCGCGGGCGAGAAAACCGGTTTTGTAGTCACCACGTCGAGCGCGGCGAGCTCTGCTCGGGTAGTTGAGTCGTGGGCGTGATCCGCGTTTTCAGCGCATGCGATCCCCACGTTGTTGCATGTTTTGATTCCATTGTAATGCATATAACTGATCAATACATTCAGAAGAGCACGACGTTCCCTCGTGCACAAAAATTGCCTCGTGTGTTCTTCGATAGTGCGCGTTCGTCTGGAGCTCGCTGGTGATTGCCGGAGTCGATCTCGAGTCTAACAGTTTGCATCAGAGCCAGGCTGCTCACTCGGCGATCATGGCAGGCAGACATTCTCACTAGCCAGGCGATGAGGATCGTCGCGGGAGGTATCCGTGTTAGGAAATCAGCGGAAAGCTACTCTAGCAACTCTACCGCATCACCCAGGAAACATGCGAGTACAGCGGTCATGGATCGTTACCACTAGATGCGCAGCGCAGCGAAACGTTGATGCGCGTCGGTGTAAGGGAAGTAGACGATCTCGTTCGTCTTCTCCTCGTCCTCGTCACAGCAGCAGGTAGACGATCACGATCGTCGTAGCCGATCAGCGCAGCAGTAGCAGCAACGCCTCCACGGAGTCCACAGGTACGGAGAGGAACGCCGTGCACCGGTGTGCTAGCACCGCGTGCGCGGTAAGGGTCTCGGCGTGAGGCCTGCGAGGGGTGGCGGCTAGGGCTGTCACGTGGTGGGATCATTAGCCCCTAACCCTACCTCTCATATTTATAGGCGTACTAATGGGCTTTTAGGTTGCAGGCCCATTAGTACCCTAACTGCTTATGGATCAAATATCCAATAGGCCTGAACCCGAATTGTTATGATTGCCTCTTGGGCACATCACCAACAATCTCCCACTTGCACTAGAGACAATCATCTAGCCAAGATTTTCGATATTCCAACTCCTTAAGTGTGTGACCCGTTAGGTTCATGAGCAGTCGGTTGTGAATGGAAACCATTTCCAACCACAAGTCAGTAGAGGTACCTAGCAGGACATACTGACTCCCGACTGTACATAAAGATCATATCGGCCGAACCTAGATACATTCAACATGCTAATCCCTTTGCCTCACGATACCAGTCAAGCTCAAGGCGAGATGCGTGCCATCCTTGTGATAGCTCGACCATTCACTCGATCAAATAGTGGATTCATTCCGTGACTAACTTTTAGTCACTGTGATTAACCTTTAATCACCTTGGCATGGCCATGCACTTTCAAATCCAACTATCTCGAGGGGCCCATAGATATCTCTCCTGTTATTTAGGAGGGGCAAATCCCATCTTGATCCGCGCACATCACATTCTATGTTTCATTATATACCCGAAGACTACTTTTATGACTACCCAGTTACGGAGTAGCGTTTGGTAGTCTCAAAGTACACAACTACGCATAGTGAGAAACAATGGCGATCTCAGGTCTAAGGATCTAGCAGGTGTATCACTCAAGACCAACTGATGGCACATATGGAAATAACAATCCCAGCAGTGTCTTGGAGTGGGTCAATCCAACACCATGTTCACTAACATGTGTTCACATTATTAATTTGATATCTCTATATCTATGATCCGTGAAACGTGATCATCAATTAATACATGTGCTAGTCTGTATGCAATCATTATCTCATATAATGATATAGACTAGGGATCATCTAGAGTAACATTACTTTTAACAAAGAGTTTCACGAACAAGTCACATACTTGATGATCAATGTAGATAATGATTACTCATATAACAATTTATTTAATAGTACATAAACATAGCTGTGACACAAGTCTCCCACTACACATTATGATCACTGATGTAAGTATCTAATACCCATAGATCTCGTGTGTGCCTCATGCTTTGATTGTGGAAGAGGCTTTGTCAACGGATCTGCAATATTCAAATCCGTGTGCACCTTGCATATCTTCACATCACCTCGGTCGATGATCTCTCGAATGAGGTGATAGCGTCGTAGTATGTGTTTGGATCGTTTGTGTGATCTAGGCTCCTTTGCCTGTGCGATGGCTCCACTATTGTCACAGTAGAGATCCACAGGACTGGACGCGCTAGGAACAACACCCAACTCAGAAACAAATTTTCTGATCCAAACAGCCTCCTTTGCAGCTTCAGAAGCTGCAATATACTCCGCCTCTGTGGTTGAATCTGCTACTGTATCTTGCTTGGAACTTTTCCAGCTCACTGCCCCTCCATTGAGGCAGAATACAAAACCGGATTGCGATCTAGAATCATCCTTATCAGTTTGGAAGCTGGCATCAGTGTAACCTTTTACAACCAGCTCTTCTTCACCTCCAAACACTAAGAATGCATCCTTAGTTCTTCTTAAGTACTTAAGGATGTTTTTGACAACGGTCCAATGAGCCTCACCAAAATCTGATTGATATCTACTCGTGATACTTAGAGCATAAGATACATCTGGGCGTGTACATAGCATGGCATACATGATGGATCCAATAGCCGAAGCATAAGGAATCGCTCTCATCCTCTTTTGCTCATCAGGTGTCGAAGGACACTGACTCTTGCTTAGAGTAATGCCATGTGACATTGGCAAGAAACCTTTCTTGGAATCTTGCATATTGAACCGATTCAATATCTTGTCAATATATGTATCTTGACTTAATCCAATTAGCCTTTTAGATCTATCTCTATAGATCTTTATGCCCAAAATATACGTTGCCTCTCCTAAATCCTTCATTGAGAAACTTTTTCTTAATGAGGATTTAACATCATCAAGCATTGAAATGTCATTTCCGATCAATAATATGTCATCTACATATAGGACCAGAAATACATGTGTGCTCCCACTAAACTTCTTGTAAATACAAGGTTCTTCTACGTTCTTGATGAAACCAAACCCTTTGATTACTTCATCAAAACGCAGATTCCAACTCCGAGATGCTTGCTTCAGTCCATAGATGGACTTTTGAAGCTTGCATATTTTACTAGCATTTTTAGGATCGATAAAACCCTCAGGTTGTGTCATGTACACATCCTCAGTCAGACTTCCATTAAGAAAGGCTGTTTTGACATCCATTTGCCATATTTCATAATCAAAATATGCAGCAATTGCTAGAAGAATCCGAACAGACTTAAGCATTGCAACGGGTGAGAAAGTTTCATCATAATCAACACCTTGAATTTGTTTGAAACCTTTCGCTACCAATCGCGCTTTATAGATGTGAACATTTCCATCCATATCAGTCTTTTTCTTGAAAATCCATCTACAATCGATAGGTCTCACACCTTCGATTGGATCAACCAAGTTCCAAACTTGATTTTCATGCATGGATTCAATTTCAGATTTCATGGCTCCAAGCCACTTCTCAGAGTCGGGTCCCATCATTGCTTCAGTATAGGTCGTGGGCTCATTATTGTCTAACAATACCATATCATGCTGCTCCGTGGTTAGAAGCGTTAACTTTTCAGTCGCACGACGTACCCTCGTAGACCTTCGTGGGGCTGATGTTTCATCAACTGGTTGCACAACATCTTGTACATCCTGTATAGGATCGGTGGGTGTTGAAACATTTTCAGGTATTTCTTGAATTTCTTCAAGATGCACCTTGCTCCCACTAACTCCTTTTGAGAGAAAGAGTCTTTCTCCAAGAAGACACCATTGCGAGCGGTAAACACTTTACGCTCTGCTTTATTATAAAAATAATACCCTTTGGTTTCCCTAGGATATCCCACAAAGAAGCATTTGTCTGATTTTGGAGTGAGTTTGTCTGACGTCAAACGTTTGACATAAACATCACATCCCCAAACTTTGAGGAAAGACAATCCGGGACGTTTCCCGGTCCACATCTCATATGGTGTCTTCTCAACAGACTTAGTTGGGACTCTGTTTAGTGTAAACGCAGCAGTTTCAAGAGCATAACCCCAAAAGGATAGTGGAAGATCTGCTTGGCTCATCATCGACCTAACCATGTCCAACAAGGTTCGGTTCCTCCGCTCGGACACCCCATTCCATTGAGGCGTTCCAGGTGGAGTCAATTGTGGAACAATTCCACATTGTTTCAAATGATCATAAAATTCATGGCTCAAATATTCACCCCCACGATCAGATCGTAGAAATTTGATTGTCTTGCCCAATTGATTCTGTACTTCATTCTGAAATTCTTTGAACTTTTCAAAGGATTCAGACTTGTGCCTCATTAGGTAGACATAACCATATCTACTAAAGTCATCGGTAAATGTGATGAAGTACTGAAAACCACCTCTGGCAATTGAACTCATTGGTCCACATACATCTGTGTGTATAAGTCCCAACAAGTCAGTCGCCCTCTCACTTTGACCAGTGAAGGGTGCTTTGGTCATCTTCCCAAACAAACAAGATTCGCATGTGTCAAGTGATTCAAAATCAAATGAGCTTAGTAAACCATCTTTATGGAGTTTTTCAATGCGTTTCTCATTTATATGACCTAAGCGACAATGCCAAATAAAAGTGGGACTTAGATCATTATGACGAGCCCTTTTGGTATTAATGTTACAAACAGTTTTATCCTCAAGATCAAGAACATATAATCCATTCACCAATGGACATTGAGCATAGAAAATATTATTGTAATAAATAGAACAACATTTGTTCTTTATTACAATCTCATAACCATCAACTTCTTCTAAACACGAAGAGGAGATAATATTCTTGCTCAAAGTAGGAATGCAATAACAATTATTCAATTCCAAAACTAATCCTAAGGGTAATGACAAGTGGTAAGTTCCGACAGCTATGACCGCAACCTTTGCTCCATTGCCAACACGAACATCCAACTCGCCTTTTGCAAATCTTCTAGTCTCACTTAGACCCTGCAATGATTTGCAAGTGTGAATCATCGATCCGGTATCAAATACCCATGATTCACTAGAAGATAATGCAATGTTAATTTCTATAACATTTATACCTGAAGCGGAAGTCTCACTTCCCTTCTTCTTCTTCATATCCTCCAAGTACTTCTTGCAGTTCCTAGACCAGTGTCCCTTACCATGACAGTGAAAGCATTCATCATCAGGAGAAGGGCCAGATTTGCCCTTTGGCTTAGACTTTGAGCTTGAGGGCTCATCGGGAACCTTTCCCTTGCCTTTGCCTTTAGGATGCGTCACACGCTTCCTCTTTTTATTCTCCTTTTGTACCATCATCACATGATTGGCATTTTTATTAATGCTTTCTTCGGCTATTTTAAGCATCCCATGCAATTCAGCCAAAGTTTTCTCCATGCCATTCATTTGAAAATTCAATATGAATGGCTCGTAGCTCGGTGGGAGCGACTGGAGAACAACGTCAATAGCCAGATCATCCTTGAGTTCAGAACCAAGTTTGCCCAAAGTTTCAATGTAACCAATCATCTTGATTACATGAGGGCTGACCGGGCTACCCTCCGCCAGCTTGCATGAGAACAAGGACTTTGAGATATTGTATCTTTCAGCTCTTGCTTGATTCTCAAACATTCCACGCAGTCCCTCAATCATAGAATAAGCATCTGTATGCTCATACTGTTTTTGTAGATCAGGGGACATAGTGGCAAGCATGAGGCAGCTTACATTAAGCGCATCATCGCAGTGCTTCGTATAAGCTCTACGTGTTGCATTAGTTGCATCAGCTGGTTGGTCATCAGGGTAAGGCTGCAGAAGAACATACTCGGTTTTCTCTTGCCTGAGAACGATTCTCAGGTTGCGGTACCAATCGATAAAGTTAGCTCCATTGAGCTTTTCCTTTTCAAGCACAGATCGCAAATTGAAACCGGAATTGTTACTAGCAGACATGATCTACAATAGAAAATAAATATGCAAGGTTTAGCACTATGTTATGTACCAATCTTCTATTAACAGTTTAATAAAAGATATTACCACTATATTATCATCGTCTTCCCTCTAACGATATATAGTGGTTCAAGATCCATATTCACTAATTCCTAGTGAGCTTTGGCTTCACGGCTAGGAAAATAGTGACATAGGTAAACAACAATTGTTAATCATATCCCTATATGACTCTTGTTTGTTGGGTGACATCCAATGCCCCGGCTCCCAACTCTATGCCATAAAGCCCAAAACCGTTTTGATAGCTTTGTTGAGTAAACCAACACTATGCATGTGAATGTCCAACATTCACCCTATGAATTATGATAGATGATGGTACTTTGCTTTGGCAAACCTACCACACAACGATCAAAATAACATAGGTGCAGCTATTGGTAAATGGCATCAAATGCTCAACTTTTGTGAGGGAAGCTATTCTATCATGACAAAACATCCACCATATGAAGAGCATGAAAAGAAAGTAATAAGCATCACAGGCATATGATAATATCACATTGTGAATAGTATGGCCTTTAGAATCATAATGGTCTCCATCGCCATGGTTCCATTAAGATCTGAGCTGCCATGCTTCCCTTCTTGTGGTGATCTCCATCTCCACCATGCTTGAGGACATCTCCATGATAATAAAAGAAGCTAATACAATTAATAGCTACCAAATAAATTACAAGAGAGATCAAGCATCACAGGTCGACACGCAGGTCGTTATACAATTATGTGACAACCTCAACCCGGTTGTGTTAATTTTGCAGCACGCAGGCCGCACGAATATTACACACAGATTATCACATCACATTAGGCCATACAATTCACATCATTCCCTGCAAAAACGAGTTAAGCGTAGAACGGTTTCTAGTGCAAAACGATATTATGTAATCACTATAGCAGACAGCAAAACGGCGGTCCCCGCGGGTTTCAGGGCCGGGCGGGGGGTCGAGGGGGGAGCCGCCCCCCGCGGGTTTCAGGGCAGCGCCCTGAACACCAAACGGAATTACATAGATCACATCTATGAAATCACTATGAAAATCTCATCGGATTGATCAAATCACCCCGAATCCGAGACATTCAGAATGTCTCAAATTTTCAATGTGATCGGTTATTCATGAGTAGATCGCGACTCATGACCATGGTCTGTTGACTCAATCTGTTAGCTATGTACGCGATTAGTCCCGATGGTGATTCCAGCCGGTAGGGACAGGTTGCGCACACAGCAGAGAAGGAGCACGAACTGACCCTTTAGTCATATACGATCGCAATCTACTCTAACCAATTCCAAACCCCAAAAACCGTGCGAAAAATTCATCGTATGAACATGTCTGCAGTAGATCCAGACCAAAAACTATGCAAGTCGGCTCTGATGCCACTGTTAGGAAATCAGCGGAAAGCTACTCTAGCAACTCTACCGCATCACCCAGGAAACATGCGAGTACAGCGGTCATGGATCGTTACCACTAGATGCGCAGCGCAGCGGAACGTTGATGCGCGTCGGTGTAAGGGAAGTAGACGATCTCGTTCGTCTTCTCCTCATCCTCGTCACAGCAGCAGGTAGACGATCACGATCGTCGTAGCCGATCAGCGCAGCAGTAGCAGCAACGCCTCCACGGAGTCCACACGTACGGAGAGGAACGCCGTGCACCGGTGTGCTAGCACCGCGTGCGCGGTAAGGGTCTCGGCGTGAGGCCTGCGAGGGGTGGCGGCTAGGGCTATCACGTGGTGGGATCATTAGCCCCTAACCCTACCTCTCATATTTATAGGCGTACTAATGGGCTTTTATGTTGCAGGCCCATTAGTACCCTAACTGCTTATGGATCAAATATCCAATAGGCCTGAACCCGAATTGTTATGATTGCCTCTTGGGCACATCACCAACAATCCGTTGCGCAGGCCACGGGGAGGACGCGGCGGCGGCGAATGCATCGTCGTAGAGCGAGTCGTGAAGAAAGTGGCGTCGGCTGGTTCGGCGAACTATCCACTTCTCACCAAGACAAACTACAACGATTGGGCATTACTGATGAAGATCAAGCTCGAGGGTCGTCTACTCTGGACGGAAATCGAGTCTGACGACGTGGATTTTTAGGTGGACCGCATGGAGCTCGATGCCATCTGCAGTGCGGTGCCGCCCGAAATGATCTCCACCCTGGCGACCAAGACGTCGGCGAAGGAGGCGTGGGAGAGCATAAAGTCCATGAGGATCGGGATCGATCGAGTCCGGAAGGCGAGCGCTCAGAAGCTTCACCGTGAATACGAGCAATTGGCACTTTGGGAGGGAGATTCGGTTGAGGATTACGCCATGCGCCTCACGGCCATGACAAATCAACTGGCCACACTGGGCGATCCCGAGCCAAATGACAAGGTAGTCGCGAAGTACCTGCGCGTCGCTGGATCAAGTTACCGTCAACTATTGTGTCAATTGAGACTTTGCTTGACATCACTACGATGTCAGTGGAGGAGGTGACGGCACGGCTTAAGGCTGTCGAGGAAGACGGAGGACAGGGTAGTGGCGGCGGAGACAAATTCTACCTCACTGAGGAAGAGTGGCTTGCTCGCTACAAACAGTCTGCAGCCGGTCACAGTGGTGGGACTTTTAGAAACGGAAGTGGCGGGGGAGCAAGTCGTGGTAAGAATCGTGGCGGGAAGAAGAGTGCGGCTCCTGGATCAAATGGAGATCGCGCTCGGCCACCGAGTCGGGGCAAGGACAAATGTCGGAGCTGTGGCAAGACCGGGCACTGGGCCAGAGAGTGCTGCAGCCAAAACAAGAGGGAGGAGCAGGAGCAGGCTCATCTTGTCGAAGACAATGAATCAACACTCATGATGGCAGAGGTATAGGTTTCTCATCCAAATTGTCAGACTCGATCTGTGCAGACGGGCATCAAAACTCAAAACGCACCTTGACGGCTTGGTGAGCCGAAGGAGGAGCGTGCGTACACCGTCCTGGTAGATGGTAGCGACATGAGTGTATACAAGAAGTGATGGATCTTCGACATAGGGGCCTTGAATCACATGAATGGTCTAAGGGAAGCGTTCGCAGATCATGATACAAGCATCGCCGGAACCGTAAGGTTCGGAGATGGGTCTGTAGTGCAGATTGAAGGGCGCGGTACCGTGATACTCGCCTGCAAGAACGGAGAGCACCATCCTCTGCACAATGCTTACTATAGTTCACGACTCACAGCTAACATTGTTAGTTGTGGTCAGCTTGATGAAAGCGGGTACCAAATGCATATTGAAGGAGGTGTCATGCGGATCCGTGATGAGCAAGGAGGGCTGCTGGCCAAGATACATCGATCTGAAGGACGACTGTATGTGCTCGACATCGCCATTGCACAACCAGTTTGTCTTGCAGCACTCGCTGGTGAGGATGCTTGGAAGTGGCATGCGCGTTTTGCTCACATCAACTTTGGAGCATTACGCAAGATGGGAAGAGAGGGACACTGCTACAATAAGCCTCATCACAGGCGGCTCCAAACCTATTATCACAGACGGCTTTTAAAACCGCCTGAAACGAAGAGTCTGTGATAATCCGCAATTTCACAGGCGGAGAAGTGAAACCGCCTGTGAAGACTAATTATCATAGGCGGTTCTTCACTAAGGATAGCCGCCTGTGAAGACCGATTATCATAGGCGGTTCTTTACTTAGGCTAGCCGTCTGTGAAAATACTTTATCACCGACGGGTCGTGCAGCATATATAACCGTCTGTGATAATCGTCTTATCACAGACGGTTATTGAAGAATAACTAACCGCCTATGATAAGAAGTCTTCACAGGCGGGTATTGAAGCATAACTAACCGCCAATGATAATTTGTCTTCACAGGCGGATTTTGAAGCATAACTAACCGCCTATGATAATGAGTCTTCACAGTCGGGTATTGAAGCATAACTAACCGCCTATGATAATGTGTATTCACAGGCGGATTTTGAAGCATAACTAACCGCCTATGATAATATGTCTTCACAGGCGGGTTTTGAAGCATAACTAACCGTCAATGATAATGTGTCTTTACAGATGGTTATTGAAGCATAACTAACCCGTCTATGATAATGGTGTTATCATAGACGGAGATTACCTATATCAGCCGTCTGTGAAGACCCTTTAACGCAGCCGGTTTCTACCATAACAGACACCGCCTGTGAAAATTAGGTTATCACAGATGTTTCTTTACTTGTATCTAGCCGCCTGTGATAATTGTTTTTCACAGTCATGCAGTACTACTGCTGTTATTTCTAATTTCCAGGTCAATTCAATATAATCACAGAACAAAAAACAACAATCATCACAGAACAAAAGACAACAATATTATCATCACAGAAGTCAATTTCACTAAAACAATATACATATGTACAAGTTACAGATACAATTTCATCTCAAAGTTTACAAGTTTTCACTAAAAACTGTTTAGATTGGTATAGTCGCAAAGTTCTGGCACATCAGCTGCTGAACCTCTCTTATCAAAGAACTTCCCCGTTTTGTGCAAAATTTCGCGACGAATGAACTGACAGAGTTCAGAAGCAATCCTGTCGGCTCCTCCATCAGGAATACTTCTACAAACCGGCCATTCTTCGTTCAGATTCTTCTTGTGCTGCAATATAACACATAACAAGGTTTAGAATGTGTTGGTTTGAACAATCTCAAAGTATAGATCAAAGTGAGAGTATACAAGAATTTAGTAGGTATTTTTGGAGCAGTTGTACTATGAGCAATTGAATTTTGAAGTTGGAATCAAAATATGAAAATAATGTTTCTGGTAATATTGAACAGCAGAGAATATAAGCATTAAACTATGCTAGTTACAATGAAAATGAAACACAAAAGTAAGAAAATAAGGTATCGACATTAAGGATAACTTACATCCTCACGATTGACTCTATATACGGCGGCGGTCCGAAGATGCTCGCATACATAATACCCGCATAAGACACTCCCAGCAGGCTGCTTCGGACAAGCATAATACGTTTTAATGTCCAATGCATTCGTATTAGGAGGTCTCTGACCGCCAAGCTGTTCCGCGTAAAACCGCCAAGCGCTGTAATACAAGAAATGTCATATAAAACTTGTCAACACATTCTAAATGTGCGTAAATTAAAATTATTGAATAAACGTACTTTTTCAAAATGGAAAGGAAATCTTTGTAACGATCTGGTGGGTAATCGGCCGAGTCCAAGACTGTTTCCATTCCCTGCGTTGGCTTGATGAAGATCATTATGTAGTGATTACTGCAAACATACAAACACACGTGTTAACAATTACCAATAATTGCTATTTCAATGCCATGTGTCGAACTTACTCGAAGTGGTACGGAGCCTTTACGAGGTCCTGGCCGTCTCTGACAAAGTTAAACATCGCATGTCCTATGTAAGCTGCAACTTCTGCCTTTCTATCCTTCTTAAGTTTTGCAATTGCTCTTTCAAAATCTTTTTTTTTCATGTGTTTGTACTGGCTTGATTCTCGATTTGCCTGGACGTCGAATAGCGACTTTGCAATCCTAGTAGGGTCAAGGATACCTGTCTTGTGCGCCAACTTTTCATTATCCATGTATTGCATCCTATTGAAGAAGTCCAGAATTGTTATAATCTCATGAAATGCGTATGCGTGTCGTAAGAAAAGCAAATACAAAATATTAGAGCACTTACAAGCACCAGACGAGCAGCAGGTTGATTTCGAGCATGCCCCGATGGAAAAGGGAAAGCAGCTCTTCAAATAAAATGACTCGTTTATCTACTCCAGTGCTCCAGAATGCTTCTTTTGGAATACGAAATGTGACGCACTGAAGACCATATTTTGTGCTGGCAGTGATGTACCACTCATGCATTCTTCTGAGCGCGACGGGTTGTTTGCTAAGTTGTACGGATGTCATTAACGGCTTCCCATTCTCAAATTTAGGAGGAACATCCTCAAGCTTGTATATTGGAACTCCTGGTTTAACTAAAGCCGTCCGCCGATTATACATGACACCGTCTTCTTCCCACTCCTCGATATCTTCTAATGCTGGCTCATGAGAAGAACGAGATGCACTCGATTTTCTAATATTTTCCTTCATAGCTTCCAAATACTTTGTCACTTCTGATGAAGGTTTCTTATTTTCGTATGAGCTAACTTTGACAGGCACTGATGATCGAGGAGTAGTCGTCGGAAGTTGGACACTGGCTTGTTGTTGAACCTGTTGTTCAACTGATTGCTCTTTACTCCCAGCAGCTGGCTCTAGTACTACTTCAAGCTGTTGCTCAACTAGTTGCTCTTTACTAGCAACAGCTTGCTCTGGTACTGCTTGAAGTTGTTGTCCAACTTGTTGCTCTTGGATATCATCATCCTTGCTCAGACATAGGGGGAGTGGATCTTCCCGGACTGGGAGTGGATCTTCATGCACTTTCGCCTTAGAAGATGGGGTTGCAGTATTTGGAGATGCGACGGGGCTAGAAATTGGCTCATCGTCCAACACGATATCGCGTCGGTGCCAAAGGATTAATTGGTTGACAGCCTGCCTCAGAGTCGCGATCCCCTCAGGTGTGACGTGGTCTATTTCATAATCTTCATAATCATTATCAATGATCTGAAGAACTTGCACCACAGAATAATACAACGGAAGTGGACTCCCGTTGAAGTCACGATCAGGCTTTGCCATAGCAGTGGCAACCTGTTTGGTTTTGTTCCCTGCTCTGCCTATCGGGACAAGAAGACGACAAGATTTGTCGTTAGCAATATCATCGACAGGGAACTTATGGGCTGACCCTGAGCCTGGCACGGAACCAACGCTGCTAGGGTAGGCAGTTGGAGATACTAATTGCTCCTTTTGCACCGGAACCATCATTGTACTCGGTGCCACTAATTGTCCTGATTGTCTAAGTTGTTCCATAATTTCTTGCATATTTTCTTTGACCTTTTGAGCAATTGTTTCATCAAGTGTTTTCTTAAACTTCTCACGTCTTCTATATGTGTCTTTATCTTTAGGGAAACCATCTAGCCAAGACATTTGAGAAGAGACCGCTCGAACCCGTCCGCTGTGTTCAGGGTTTCCCAAGATAGCGGTAAGTTGGTCATTCTCCCTCTTCGGCTTGAAGAGACCCTTCTGTTGCTTTTCAATTACTTCTTTCATTTTATCCTCTACTTCATTCAGAGAGTCGGGCTTTTCAAGTTTGCCCTCGCTGGTCAAACCTGACCGAGCAAAGACCCAGCGTTGAGTTCGCTCATCGCACCCTTCTAATGGGTGAGGATTGCCCTTACTAAGAATGTCGTCTATTATCTTATTCCATTTCTGGACTTTGGGGCCATATCCGGCAGACCCCAAGCGATGATGGTATTTGTTCTTTTTTGCAAGCTCTGACCTAGTTGCACTTAGAGCTTTAGCATCAGGTGTGCTCTTTTGACGAACAAACTCTTGCCACTGAGCTTGTGTGATTTTTCCCATCTTCCTCGGGCTAGGGACCTTATTGGCCTTAACATAAGCATTCATTTCACTCTTCCAGCATCGAAACTTCTTGCCGCAAGAGACCAATGTTGCTTTCTTTACAGCTTCTCCTGTGCCTTTCGGGAACTTGAATTGTTTCTTTATCTTTTCCCACAACTCATTCTTGGTCTGCTCGGGTAATTTCCTCCAATTCTCGGTTGTGATCGGCACAACCTCCCTAACAAGAAAACCGCATGCATTACGGTACTTGGTAACTGAATCCAGTGGTTCTTGGGGAAGCCCACTTGGACCGACCCTTGTTATGTACATGATGCGGTCCAATAGACCCTTATTGGGACCTCGTTGCCCTCGTTTCCGCTTGAGTGAAGCTGAGGATTCATCCATTGGTGAACCTTCTGCGGTTTTAGGAGCCGATGTCACCTCATTGTCTTCGAGATTAATCTAGGTAGAAAAAAATTATAAGACTTCGTATACTTGACAACCAACATTAACTTGAACTGCTGAAGTTAAGATTCGTGATCCATACCTCGTCGGCAGGATCATATTCCGGGTCTAGATCCACTGAAGTCTTTTTAATTTTTATATTCGGAAAAGGATCCGAAGGACTGTGATAGGAGCCTGAACTGCTGGAGTCAGTAAACTCCATATTGTCTTCTTTGTTGTTACAATCAGGACCAGTCTTCTTAGGGCTTTCCATGCTAGATCTAATAAGACAAAAAATCTAATAAATGGCATAACTAAATTTGGTCATATTTAAAACAAATTTTCTCAATTTTGGCTCAATTAAGTAAATTTAGCCAAAACACATTTTTGAAGTTATATAGGTCTAACTAAATTCTTGTATCATAGAGATCGGCATCATATGCTCAGACTCCATCGCCACACCTAGTGTTACCTAGATATGGGCGTGAGGATGCTCCTGGCATCACAAATGAGTTGGCCAGCAACTTTTGTTTGGCTTCAGAGCTAAATATAGCATAACTTTGGTAGCTCAGATTAGGTACAATTGCTAAAATGAAGCTGATGGAGCCACAAGTGCAGACATCTTTGGTAGCACAGATTAGCTACAATTGCTCAAATGAAACTTAGAGAAATAAAAGCAAACTTAGCCAAACTTAGTCTAGCATAGCTAACTCTAAGCAAAAGTAGCCAAATATAGCTAAATATAGCATAACTTAGTCAAAATTAGTCAAGTATAACTATATCTAATGTAACTTAGCCAAAATTAGCCAAATTTGGTCAACTTAACCAAATATAGCTAAATCTTGCCCCTAATAGAGAATTATGTGGCATATGCAAGGCCGATGACAGAAATAGGGAATATACTGCTGTTACTAGAGTCTAGAATCATGTTTACCACTAATGTGTCGGAACAGTTTCAGACACACAGAACCAACTACCAATTTATCGTGATATAACCATCCACATAAATCTTGCCCCACCGAACCCTAACCAAAGATGCCACCGAACTTGACAGTTTTTCGAATTCCACCGAACCCTAACCAAGGATGCCTACCATTATCTAATTCCCGAACCCTAACCAAGGATATGCAAGGCGGCAGCGAGGGCGGGGAGGGAGGCGGCACGGCGAAGGAGGATGGAAGGTCGAAGGGTTTAGGGTTTACCTTGAAGCTCGGCGGTGACGGAAATGGCTTCACTCGGCGTACCTGGAAGTGAGGAGGGCGAAGCTCGGCGGCGACGGCGAAGCTCGGCGACGACGGCGAAGCTCGGCGACGGCGAAGCTCGGCGGCGTACCTGGAAGTGACGAGGGGGAACACTTGGCGGCAAACGAAATTTTGGCAGCCTAACGGCGTCTAAGTGTTTCGCCCGGGTTAGGTTTTTCCAATGCTGCCGAGGGGTATATATAGACTCACATTTTCTCAGGCGGATTTTAAGTACCGACCGTCAGGGAAGACTGTTATCTCAGTCGGATTTTACTTACCAACCGCCTGAGAAGATACAATTATCTCAGGCGGTTGGTTAGTAACACCCGTCTGAGAAGATACAATTATCTCAAGCGGTTGGTTAGTAACACCCGCCTGAGTTAAACATGAAGATATTTACTTCTTCTTAATTTGATGAACGCCTACATAAAGACCCCTCACCAACTGGGATGAGGATCCCCTGACTTAATCAGCGGTCACTGACATGTGGACCCGGTCCCACACGTCAGTGACCATGTCACGCGTGCGCGACCTTTCTTTTCCCCGAGGTGCGACCTTTCTTTTCCACTCCGTGCGGCCTTAAAGACCCAACACCACTATGGCTCACAAGCGCATCGCTCACTTTGAATCCTCTTGTTTTCTTCGTCTTCCTCCGCTCCGACGACCCAACACCACTATGGCCGACCTTCCGCCGCCAAGCCCTCCGAGGGAGCCACCTTGCAAGAAACAATGTTGCAGCTCCCCCGAGAAGATCAACGCCGAGCAGCGCCTCCTCATGGCGCGAGAGGCGTACAACAATACGTCTCGCGCCATGAGTGCCTTGGGGCTGGGTACCCTTCCAGAGTATACTGGAATGGGTACCTTGGGCCACTACCTCTACGCCCTCGTGGGGGTGGCTGATCGTCTCGACATTCTGTTCGCGACGATGGCCCAGGTTCTTGGCCCCCAGGGCCGTAGAACGCTGGTGGAGGCGACGGCTAGCAACCTCGGGGTTGCACCGCCGGTGCAGCCGGTGCAGCCGGTGCAGCCGGTGCCGGAGTCGCCGCCGGAGGACGAGGAGGAGGAGATGGAAGAGGAGTAGGAGTAGGATTTAATTAGTTTTTCTTTTTGTTGTTTTTAGTTGCTTCTGTTTTGTAAATATTGTTAATGAATGAAATCTATCTTTTTTCATCTATGTGATTGAATATTACTTGTGTATCTTTTGTGTTCTTGTGTGTTCTTGTGTAAATATTGTGCATCTTGTGTGTTCTTTTGTGAGATGTGCATATTGTTAATGAATGAGTATCTTGTGTGTTCTTGAACTGTGTGAATGATTGAATATTGTTAATGGATGTAGTGTGTTCATCGTTAATTAAAATTTCACGCCTGAGAAGAAATTAATTTGATATTTACCAAAACATTACAATGTCAGCTATACAAGTTTTAAAAATATTTTGTTCATGTGGTAGATGTTAATTTTATACAAATGTAGAAGAAAGAATCATCGAATTTGGACACAATTTGCAGAATCTAAACATGTTTGAGTATTTATATTGGAATCTAAATAAAAAAGAAGCAAGGGATGAGGGAACTGAAGAACAGTATCGGGCATTATCTCAGGCGGTTGTTAAGCAATAACCGCCTGTGAAGATATTTACTTCTTCTTATTTAATATTCTTGATTAAATGTGGTCCTTTAAAAAGGCAAAAATCCACCTTCTTGTAATATTATTGATAAGTAAAGGTTACCATTAAATTTCACTTCATAAATCCTTTTAAATTTGTCAGAACATAAAAAACATACAACAAATGCTATTTTTCATTTTTCTATCTTGATGAATATAATGCTTTTTTCATTTATTTTTTCAGTGGACATTTTTAATCATCATACCAACATCTAGGAATTTTTTCATATTTTTTTAAATTTTTTGGAATCAATGTGTGTTCATAATTTGATGAATGCCTCATATGAATATGAGCATTTAGTTAGAATGGTGGATAATTTGAAGTTTGACATGTTGGAATGCTTTTAAAAAATTAAAAAAATTCATACATGTATAAATTATACAAATATGTTCATACCAACAATTTTGAGTGAAGGAACCTTTTTTTTTATGAGATACACAAATGTGAATAATATGTGAGTAGAAATTAATTTGATATTTACCAAAACATTACAATGTCAGCTATACAAGTTTTAAAAATATTTTGTTCATGTGGTAGATGTTAATTTTATACAAATGTAGAAGAAAGAATCATCGAATTTGGACACAATTTGCAGAATCTAAACATGTTTGAGTATTTATATTGGAATCTAAATAAAAAAGAAGCAAGGGATAAGGGAACTGAAGAACAGTATCGGGCATTATCTCAGGCGGTTGTTAAGCAATAACCGCCTGTGAAGATATTTACTTCTTCTTATTTAATATTCTTGATTAAATGTGGTCCTTTAAAAAGGCAAAAATCCACCTTCTTGTAATATTATTGATAAGTAAAGGTTACCATTAAATTTCACTTCATAAATCCTTTTAAATTTGTCAGAACATAAAAAACATACAACAAATGCTATTTTTCATTTTTCTATCTTGATGAATATAATGCTTTTTTCATTTATTTTTTCAGTGGACATTTTTAATCATCATACCAACATCTAGGAATTTTTTCATATTTTTTTAAATTTTTTGGAATCAATGTGTGTTCATAATTTGATGAATGCCTCATATGAATATGAGCATTTAGTTAGAATGGTGGATAATTTGAAGTTTGACATGTTGGAATGCTTTTAAAAAAATTAAAAAAATTCATACATGTATAAATTATACAAATATGTTCATACCAACAATTTTGAGTGAAGGAACCTTTTTTTTATGAGATACACAAATGTGAATAATATGTGAGTAGAAATTAATTTGATATTTACCAAAACATTACAATGTCAGCTATACAAGTTTTAAAAATATTTTGTTCATGTGGTAGATTTTAATTTTATACAAATGTAGAAGAAAGAATCATCGAATTTGGACACAATTTGCAGAATCTAAACATGTTTGAGTATTTATATTGGAATCTAAATAAAAAAGAAGCAAGGGATAAGGGAACTGAAGAACAGTATCGGGCATTATCTCAGGCGGTTGTTAAGCAATAACCGCCTGTGAAGATATTTACTTCTTCTTATTTAATATTCTTGATTAAATGTGGTCCTTTAAAAAGGCAAAAATCCACCTTCTTGTAATATTATTGATAAGTAAAGGTTACCATTAAATTTCACTTCATAAATCCTTTTAAATTGGTCAGAACATAAAAAACATACAACAAATGCTATGTTAATTAACTGACGCGCCGCACGAGGTCTGCGGAGAAGTTAAGAAGCCGTGGTGCAGGGGACGCGTGCGACGGAAGGATCTCTGAAGATCGTCTTCCACAGTGGTTTAATTGTGCGCCGCACGAGGTCTGCAAAGAGTTCAATGCGCAATGAACAAAATATTTTGTTCAGTTGGTAGATGTTAATTTAATACAAATGTAGAAGAAAGAATCAGCGAATTTGAACACAATTTGCAGAATGTAAACATGTTTGAGTATTTATATTGGAATCTAAATAAAAAAGAAGCAAGGGATAAGGAAACTGCAGAACAGTATCGGGCATTATCCCAGGCGGTTGTTAAGTTATACCCGCCTTAGATAAACGTATTTGTAGACGGTTGTTAAGTACCAACCGTCTGTGAAGATCTTTACTTCTTTTTTCTCAGGCGGTTTATAAGTAATACCCGCCTGAGATAATCATTTTTAAACTACAATATGTTAATTAACGGCCTGAGAAGTGTTAATTAACTGACGCGCCGCACGAGGTCTGCGGAGAAGTTGAGAAGCCGTGGTGCAGGGACGCGTGCAAGGATCTCTCAAGATCGTCTTCCACAGTGGTTTAATGGTGCGCCGCACGAGGTCTGCAAAGAGTTCAATGCGCAATGAACTAAATATTTTGTTCAGTTGGTAGATGTTAATTTAATACAAATGTAGAAGAAAGAATCATCGAATTTGAACACAATTTGCAGAATGTAAACATGTTTGAGTATTTATATTGGAATCTAAATAAAAAAGAAGCAAGGGATAAGGAAACTGCAGAAGAGTATCGGGCATTATCCCAGGCGGTTGTTAAGTTATACCCGCCTTAGATAAACATATTTGTAGACGGTTGTTAAGTACCAACCGTCTGTGAAGATTTTTACTTCTTTTTTCTCAGGCGGTTCATAAGTAATAACCGCCTGAGATAATCATTTTTGAAACTGACGCGCCGCACGAGGTCTGCGGAGAAGTTGAGAAGCCGTGGTGCAGGGACGCGTGCAAGGATCTCTCAAGATCGTCTTCCGCAGTGGTTTAATTGTGCGCCGCACGAGGTCTGCAAAGAGTTCAATGCGCGGGAAACGAACCGCTCCCTCGTCTACTCCGCACAGACCTATATAAGGCGCGTCGTCGGTTATGGACAAGCACAAAACTTTTCTCCACTCCTTTCTTCTTCTCATAGCCCGCCGCCGATTAACCACCACAGCCATGGCCAACCTTCCACCACCTAGCCCGCCGAGGCAGCCATGCAAGCGGATACGCTGCAGCTCCCCCGAGAGGGTGAATGACGACCAGCGCGTTCCACCGCCGGTGCAGCCGGAGCCACCGGTACAGCCGGAGCAATCGGCTCAGCCGGAGAAGCCGACCCTCTCTCCTGCTGCATCGTCGCCGGAGGAGGAGGAGGAGGAGGAGGACGACTTCGACGACGACGACGATGATGACGATGATGACGACGAGTCGTCCTCCGACGACGGCGACGACGAGTCGTCCTCCGACGACGGCGACGACGAGTCGTCCACCGACGACGGCGACGACGAGTCGTCCACTGACGACGGCGACGACGACGACGGCGACCACCACCATGGTGACGACTACGACGACGACGACGACGAGTCGGAGGAGGACCGCTTGGCTTGGTTTGAGAAGCTGGCGGAGAGGATGGAGGAGGCGGGGCCGTAGTGTAGTTTTAGGATTTCAATCAAGTGTTCTTGTACATTTTTCTTGTGTTTTGTACATATTTCAATCAAGTGTCAATGAATACTGGTGGATAATTTGAAGTTTGACATGTTGGAGTGCTTTTAAAAAAATTAAAAAATTCATACATGTATACAAGTTTTAAAAATATTTCGTTCAGTTGGCATTATCTCAGGCGGTTGTTAAGTAATACCCACCTGAGATAAAAATCTTCCCTGGCGGTTATTAAGTACCAACAGCCTGTGAAGATATTTACTTCTTAATTAATAAACATCATCTCAGGCGGTTGGTAAGTAAAACCCGCCTGCGATAAAGTTAAAAACCGCCTGTGAAAAACCTACGTCTATATAAGGACCCCTCACCGCAGTCAAAACGCAACCCTGGAGAATTTATATCGACGCTGCCAGGCTGTTGAAATTTCCCCTGCGCCGCGCCGCCGCTCCGCCGCCCAGCCCATACTGCCGCGCCGCCGCTCAACCCCGCACCGCCACTTCTCCACCCAGCCGGCCCACCGTGCTGACGCCTCTGCAAGGTAAATGTAGTTTCCTTACTTTTTCTTTGTATATTTTCATTAGCTGATAAGCTGTTAGTTTTGTGTGTTCTGGTATATGGATTCTGTCCTTTTGCATGTGTAAGGACTGTATGGATTGTGTTCTGGTATATTGATGTATGGACTATATGGATTGTTTCCTTTTTGTACCTATTATGTGACATGAATATGATGTTTAATTAACAGATGCTATTGTAATATATATAAGATGCATCTGGGCCTTGTTTCCCGATATAACGGACTGGATCCCACCCAGACCTAGCCCATGCTGCTGGGCCTGTTTCCCCCTTTGACTCCGTCCGCCTCAAGACGTCGCCCGTCTCCTACATTAGTCGCCCTAATCATACTTGTTATGTCTCTGTAAATTCATTTTATAGAAGACCTTTAGAGAATATTTGTGGCCAAATTTTGTAAATCTGACAAAAAATTCTATTATTGAAGCATGGACCGTCGAGCGTGGATGTATAACATGCCAAGACCCGATCCTATGTACATTCGTAATGTTGCAAATTTTATTGAAGCATCCAAGAGACATGCGAAGTTGCAAAAGATAGATGACATATTATGTCCATGTATCGACTGCGAAAATAAGATTGCTTGGACGGATACTATAGTAATCCAATCTCATTTGGTGAAAAGAGGTTTCAAAAATAACTACACAATATGGACAGAGCATGGTGAGTTAGATACACATGATGTGGATAAAGATGATGAGAGAGGCTCAGATGATGATAATGTTCATATCGATGATGGTAGTGACAATCAAGCTGGTGATGATGATGATGAGTTCGATTGTGAGGAGATGTTGCGTCACATTGAACCATATGTACTGACTTCTACGGGAGCAAGCAAAGGTTTAAGTAAAATGGAGACATTGCAGAATGCGGCCACAGAGCTTTTATATGATGAATCAAACGGTTGTGATAAAGAGTTTACTACATTGCGTGCAGTCTTAGAACTACTAAAGTTGAAAGCTACGCACGGATGGTCCGATTGTAGTTTCTCTGATCTTTTGAATCTTCTGGCAGAAATTCTTCCAAATCCAAATAAACTGCCTAGAAGCACTTATAAAGCGAAGAAACTTCTTTGCCCGATGGCACTAGGTGTGACAAAAATACACGCTTGTGTGAACCATTGTATTCTGTATCGCAAAGAGCATGAGCTCGCAACTAGATGCCCCATTTGTGGTGTCAGTAGATATAAGAAGGACTACAATCACCAGTATGTTACCAACATGAAAAAGACTCAGAAGAATAAGAAGTTTATTATTGGTCCTGAAGGTGACGATGACGATACTTCTGGCGATGCAGACGGAAAGAATAAGAGAAAAATTCCTGCATTGGTGATGTGGTACCTTCCGGTAATTGATCGCTTGAAGCGTTTGTTCTCAAACCCTAGGGAGGCTGAACTTATGCGTTGGCATTCCGAGGAACGCAAGAAGAATGAAAAACATATACGACACCCTGGTGATGCAACGCAGTGGAAAAATTTTGATATTCAGTATCCAGAATTTGCGAAGGAAATCAGAAATGTGAGGTTTGCCTTGGGTACAGATGGAATGAATCCGTTTGGTGAAAAAAGGAGCATACACAGCACATGGCCCGTGGTCTTAACTATGTACAACCTACCGACGTGGTTGTGTCACAAAAGGAAATATATCTTATTATCTGTTCTTATCCAAGGTCCGAAACAACCCGGCATCGAAATTGATGTGTTCTTGGAACCTTTAATGGAAGATATGGCGAAATTGTGGAATGAAGGGGTACGTACATGGGATGAGTACAAGCGGGAGTATTTCACGCTAAGAGCAATGATATTCGTTACCGTGCATGATTATCCCGGACTGTTTACATTATCGGGACAAATGAAAGGGAAGAAAGGTTGCGTTAGGTGCGTGGATAGAACTGGATATCTATACCTCACTTCATCCAGAAAGACGGTGTACATGAGACATCGACGGTTCTTGACAGATACACACAAGTATAGGAAAATGAAAGAACAATTTGATAACAAAATCGAAAAAGATACTGCACCGAAACCTTACAGTGGAAAACTTGTGTTTGAAATGGTCAAGAACATTCATATTGCTTTCGGTAAGGGAAAAAAGAGTAAAGGAATTAAGAGAAAGAAAAGTACATCTTCGGATGATACAACTGACATGGCTTTCAAGAAACAATCAATTTTTTTCAAGTATCTTCCGTATTGGAAGAATCTGGAATGTTGCCATAGTATTGATTTGATGCACGTTACAAAGAATGTATTTGACAGCATCATTGGGACCTTGCTGGACATGCCGAGGAAGACAAAGGATGGATTAAATTCACGTATGGACCTAGTAAATCTTGATTTGAGACCAGAGCTTCATCCAGTAGAAAAGGCGAACGGGAAGCATTACCTTCCCCCAGCCAGCTACAACTTGACGCTAGAAGAGAAAAAAGCAATTTGCGAATGCTTGCGTGGGATCAAAGTGCCCACAAGTTTCTCATCCAATATCCGCAAACTAGTCTCGATGAAAGACTTGTCTTTATTCGGTTATAATTCTCACGACTGTCACATGATGATGACAGTTTTCCTTGCCATTGCAATAAGAGTAATCAAACCTGAGCATATAAAAGTTGTCATCACACGTTTGTGTTACTTCTTCAATGCAGTATCGCAAAAGGTGATAGCACGTGAAGATTTAGACTATCTGAAAACATACATCGTCGAGACAATGTGCAAGCTTGAGATGTGTTTCCCACCATCCTTTTTTGATATGCAAGTACACCTAATCATACATCTTGTTGATCAGATAAAAGCATTGGGGCCACTATATTTACATCATATGTTTTCGTTGGAGAGATATTTAGGAGTATTAAAAGGTTATGTGCGGAACCGTGCTCACCCAGAGGGTTCAATTATGGAAGGATACACCACTGAAGAAGTGATTGAGGGTTGCGCTGATTACATCAAAGATGGAAAATCGATAGGTGTGCCTATACCGGTACATGAGGGTAGACTACGTGGGAGAGGCAAAGTGGGTAAGAAAACTTTTATTGTTCAAGATTACAAGAATGTACACCGTGCACATTTTGGTGTACTACAACAGCTCGCAATAGCTGAGCCGTACATCGAGGAACACCAAATTGAGCTTCGTGATAAAAACCAAGACCGCAAAGAGGACTGGATCATGAAAGAGCACAGAAGATGTTTCACTGAATGGTTAATGGATAAAAATATATCATACGGAAACACTATAGAAGAGGCAACAATGAAAAAGTTAGCTTGTGGCCCATCTGCTTTGGTAACATCATGGCAAGCATATGACATCAATGGTTACACATTTTACACTAAAGAAAAAGACGGTAAGAGTGTTGCACAAAATAGTGGTGTTCGTATTAAGGCTTATGATTCACAAGGGCAAAAGACCACATACTTCGGGTTCATAGAGGAAATATGGGAACTCGATTATGGCGAAAGAATGGTAATGCCCGTATTTAAGTGCCAATGGGTCAAACATCCTGATGGTTTGAAAGTGGACAATTACGGACTGACACTGGTAGACTTGAATAAAGTGGGTTACAAAGATGACCTGTGGGTTCTCGCCGATAATGTTGCACAAGTTTTTTATGTTCAAGATCCAGAAACTGAGAAGTTGCACGTAGTTGTTTCTGGAAAGCAAAATATTGTTGGGGTTGACAATGTGGGAGATAATGAAGAGGAATATAATCAGTATGAAGAGATGTACCTTTTCACCGAACCAGAAAACATCAAGCGCGTAGAGAGAAGCATTAAAAAGAATTTGAAACCCTATATGCGAGAAGATGTCAATGCTGGAAAAAATGTATATAGCAATGCGAGATGATATATTGTATATATTTGTATCTTCTGAAATCAACTTAGAACAATGTTGGTATATGGATTGTGTCCTTTTGCATTTGTGTACATATGCGTTTGGACTCAATGATTTGGAAGTTTGGAAGTTTGGTCTTTCTTCAGATAATGATGTCTCGGGCGTGTAGCCGATTGAAGGAGGAGCGCTTGGCGTGGCGCAAGAACCATCCCCATGTATGTACATATGGCACACCGGTCACATGGTTGTATATACATATGTATCTGTAATGGACTGATGAACTTAACTGTAGTTTGTTTTTCCGTGTTGTTTGTTTTTGGTATTTTCAATTTCTCCGCGTAGGGTTTCTCTGCGAAGCCTGAATCGGGAGATTTATTGAAGTGGCAGTGCATCGTCCCCGGTAAAGAAGGGGTAAGTCATGAAGAACAAGCACAATATGAGTTTAACTATCGTCCTCCTATTAATAAATTTCTTTTGCAGACTGAATGGGAAGATGGTTACTACCCCCTGACAATCTCCTTCTCTGAGGACTATCCCTTGGTGCCTCCAAGATGCTCCTTTCCAATTGGGTTCTTCCACCCAAATGTCCATCGTTCGGGAGCACTCTGCATCGGGATTCTTGATCAAGAGACTGTAAGATAGACCTATTTTGTTCATGTAATTATTACTTATAATTTTTGTCGAACTTATTTGAACTGGTTTCTTATATTGCTTAAATTATATTTCGTAGGGTTGGTGCAGTGCTTTTACAATCAAAACTATACTACTTGAAGTTCAGCGTTTGCTGCATCAGCCAAATGTGCCTGATGTTGAAAATGATTGCTATAATCTACTTATCAAGGTTAGATGACACTTTGACTTAGTGACCAATGTAGGTTATTCATTCCTCCTTCGACATTTGTTAATATAAATAATGTCAATATTTTCAGGATCCAGCGGAATATAAGAGACGTGTTCGGGAGCAAGCAGGACGGTACAATTTAGATTGATCGATGGGAGCTTCATCGTCGATCTACAATGAATGTAGCATGATTTTTGTTCAGTGTGTAAAGAAATTATCTTTGAACAATTGTAAAACCTCTAATGGTGTATTATCACAATTAAGCCAGCCTCACTGGTGATCGAGCATTTCCTATAATGCATTACTGTACTAGTATCCGCTAGCTCATCTGTGTTTTTTTCCTGATACAATTTTGCCTGCACGACTACATGCGGCTGTGATATATAATTGCAACTACATCCCTGTAATTTCAATGAAAACCGCTTATGATAATTAAACAATGACCGCCACTGAAAATACATGATCTTCTTAGGCCGTTGTTAATCAAGAACCGGCTATGAAGTTCATTGCATTACAGACGGTTATTAATTAAGAACCGCCAACGAAGATCATGTATTTACTCAGACGGTTGTTCCTTAAAATCCATCTGTGAAGTTCATTGCATTACAGACGGTTATTAATCAAGAACCGCCAACGAAGATCATGTATTTACCCAGACGGTTGTTTCTTAAAATCCGTCTGTGAAGTTCATGGCATTGCAGGCGGTTAATAATTAATAACCGTCTGTGAAGATCATGTATTTACGCAGACGGTTGTTTCTTAAAATCCGTCTGTGAAGTTCGTTGCATTACAGGCGGTTCTTAATTAAGAACCGATTCTGAAGATCATGTATTTACCCAGACGGTTGTTCTTTAAAATCCGCCTGTGTTGTTCTTTCATCACAGACGGTTATTATATCATTCGTCATCACAGTCGCATATTTTTAAGGACCGCCTGTGTTTGAAAAATTGAGGCGCCTGTAAAAATGCTTTTTGTAGTAGTGGGACTGGTGCACGGATTGCCGGTGTTGACACAAGTCAATCAAGTTTGTGAGGCCTGTCTTGCCGGCAAGCAGCAAAGAACGCCGTTCCCGCACCAGGCGCTTCGGCGAGCGACAGAGCCACTTGAACTCGTCCATGGGGACCTTTGTGGTCCTATTACTCCAGAAACTCCCAATGGTAATCGTTACTTTCTTCTGCTGGTAGATGATTTCAGCCGGTACATGTGGATCATGCTGTTGTCTACCAAGTACGATGCACCGACGGCCATTAAACGTGTGCAGGCGGCCGCTGAAAGAAAAAGTGGCAAGCAACTCCGTGCTCTGCGTACCGATCGCGGGGGCGAGTTCACTGCAAACCACTTCAACGATTACTTCAAGGAGCTGGTAGTGCAGCGACAGCTCACGGCGCCCTATTCAGCCCCCCCACAGAATGGCGTTTTGGAGCAAAGAAATCAAACCGTGGTTGGAGCAGCTCGAAGTATGCTGAAGGCAAAAGATCTCCCGGGCATGTTCTGGGGGGAGGCAGTCACAGCGGCTGTCTACACTCTCAATCGATCATCGTCAAAGGGGGCCGGCGGCAAGACACCCTACAAGCTATTAACTCGGAACATTCCCTCAGTTCATCACTTGCGCACGTTTGGGTGTGTGGTCCATGTCAAGGACACACGGCCGCACCTGAAGAAGCAGGATGATAGGAGCAAGCCCATGATCTTCGTCGGGTATGAACCTGGGTCCAAGGCTTACAGAGCATATGATCCGAACACAGAGCAAATTTGCATCACACGCGATGTGGTGTTCGACGAAGACCAGAAGTGGAGCTGGAAGGACAGTGAAGTGAGCAAATACTTCATTGTCGAAGGTGTTCCTGCTGATCAACCAGAGGTTGTGATCACTCGCCATGAAGATCAAGCCGATGTAGTGCCCGGGATCAGAATACCTCTGCATGATCCTGGCACACCTGTTCATGCAACTCCGGCAGGAGCACAAGCTTCACCTATGCCAGGGGTTGTGCATGCGACTCCACCACTGGAAGATAATTTAGAGCTGGATGCAGATCATGATGAGGAAGCACCGCTGCGGTTTCGCACATTGCGGAACATCAATCAAGCAGGGCCAGCGTTCGGTCTGCGTCAACCCGATCTCGATGCAGACCTGATGATGGTGGCTGAGCCAGTGTCATTTCAGGAAGCTCAAGCACATGAATGTTGGCGCAAGGCCATGCTTGAGGAGGTGACTGCCATCGAGGAAAACAGAACATGGAGACTGACTGAAGCTCCCATTGGTCATCGACCGATCAGTCTGAAATGTGTGTTCAAAACAAAGAAGGATGTTGCGGGAAACGTTGTCAAGCACAAAGCTAGACTCGTGGCAAGAGGCTTTGTTCAGAGACCAGGGATAGACTTCGAGGAGGTGTTTGCTCCGGTGGCAAGGCTCGAGTCAGTTCGTTTCTTGCTGGCTTATGCAGCTGGACAAGGTTGGAAGACTCATCATATGGACGTGAAGTCTGCCTTTCTCAATGGACATCTTCAGGAGGAGGTTTATGTCACTCAACCGCCGGGATTTGTTGTGTGTGGACATGAAAACAAGGTTCTTCGACTGTCTAAAGCACTATATGGACTTCGTCAGGCTCCTCGTGCCTGGTATGCGAAGTTGGATATGTCCCTGGTGTCGCTGGGCTTTTAGCGTAGCAAGTCTGAACATGCAGTTTACTTGCGAAGAAGGGGATCACAATGCCATCACAAAATCATAGTCGGGGTTTATGTGGATGACCTTGTTATCACTGAAGACAATGAAGCAGAGCTTGCCCGGTTCAAGCATGAGATGCAGGGTAAATTTCAAATGGCTGATCTAGGATTGTTGAGCTACTACCTCGGATTGGAGGTAAAGCAAGATGACAGTGGTGTGACCGTGTGACTGTAAGCCAAAGAGCTTATGCTTTGAAGATTCTGAATGCAGCAAGCATGGAAGGATGCAATCCAAGTCATACCCTGATGGAACCTCGGTTAAAGCTTAGTAAGTACAGTACTGCTCCTCTTGTCGATCCAACTGAATATCGAAGAATTGTGGGTGCTCTGAGATACCTCATCAACACAAGGCCAGATCTGGCATTTGCAGTTGGATATGTGAGCAGATACATGGAACGTCTGGCGGTTGAGCATTTGCAAGCTGTTAAAAGAGTGCTCAGGTATGTGGCCGGGACAGTGAACCTCAGTTGTCTTTACCAGAGAGGTTCAATGACTGTTAGCTTAACTGGATACAGCGACATCGACTTGGCTAGAGATATTGACACACGATAGAGCACAACAGGTGTGTTGTTCTTTGTTAATGATAGCTCGATCACTTGGCAATCTCAGAAATAGAGGGTGGTTGCATTGTCAAGCTGTGAAGCAGAGTATGTAGCCGCTGCAGCCGCTGTTTGTCAGGGAACCTGGTTAAGCAGACTCCTAGCAAATTTTTAGGGAAGAGAAGAAGCAGAAGTATTCACCCTGAAGATTGATAATCAGTCAGCAATACAACTGAGTTGCAATCTAGTGTTTCACGAGCAAAGCAAACACATTGACACAAAGTTTCACTTCATCAGGCAATGCGTGGAGGAAAACAAGGTCAGTGTCGAGCATGTGGACACTAATCAGCAGTTGGCTGACATTCTGACGAAGCCACATGGGCGAGATCGCTTCATCGAGCTACGCACAAGACTTGGCCTTGTCAGAGTTGAAGAAGATCTCCAGGCTTAAGGGGGAGACTTGTTGACACGATCACATCGTGTTCTGTTAAGCCTGGAGGACCTAGTCACATCATCATATCATATTGCATAGCACGTTTTCTATTTCCCTAAAGTACGGGCGAGAAGACCGGTTCTGTGGTCACCGCGTCGAGCGCGGCAAGCTCTGCTCGGGTAGTTGAGTCGTGGGCATGATCCGCGTTTTTAGTGCATGCGATCCCCACGTTGTTGCATGTTTTGATTCCATTGTAATGCATATAACTGATCAATACATTCAGGAGAGCACGATGTTCTCTTGTGCACAAAAATTGCCTCGTGTGTTCTTCGATAGTGCGCGTTCGTGTGTTCGTCCGGAGCTCGCTGGTGATCGCCATAGTCAATCTCGAGTCTAACATATATAAGCAAGACGTAGAAGAATGGAGGAGTTTTGAATGCCAGAATCATTCTGTTACCTCTGCATCCATTCTGTTCTCTCTTCTCTGTTCCGTTCTATGTCCTCTCTTTCTCTATTCCAGACTTATGCATGTAATTTGTGTTAGAAATGAAGAGGGAGCCCAAAGATCAAATAGCCACTAAATCACTTCGAATTACATGGAGAAATCTGATTACAAGATCAACACCAAGTGCTATCTCTCAAATAGCACAAGAAAACAAATAATACCTTCTCCTCCATCTTTGTTGTCGCTTGACGATGCGGCCATCTAGCCAACAAGGCGAGGCCACAAGAAGAACGATGACGAGAGGCGTTTCCCCTTGTTCTTCTCTTGGTATGTTGATCGAATTCTGAGTGGGTTAGAGTGTTCAAGTGTGTATGAGTGTATGCCTTAGCATTCCTTGATCATACACTTGACCCTCTTCTTATAGTTGACCAAGAGACACAAGAGGGGGCCTCCCACCCTTAGGAATCATTGAGTCTCCCGATCAGAGACCCAAAATTCGGTGGGTTGTGTCCATTCAATTAGAACACATGTCAATTTTGAGTTCAAACTGACAGTTACTAAAATTATCAGACTAGTCCATATGGGGTCCGTACTGGTACGATATCCTTAATGGACAATATCGAACTAGTCCTATAAGGGTCTGGACTAGTCCGGTTACCCTTACTGGATAGCAACCGGACTAGTCCGGTACTTCCATCATTCTCCCCTTGAACTCGAATCGGAAACTTACCAACTTACTTAATACTAAAATTAGTGTCCATTTTCTCATGCTTGACATATAGGGCACGACACATCACAACAACCATTAAAGTATTGTTGGACTCGAAGACCACAATACATCTCACACTTAAAAATGAACCTACTCTTACTTGGCCCCTAAATATCCAGTGATCATGGGTTCTCCCTTAAACCCATACCGGCTACATGTTCACTGAACACGCTGGGTGGAAGACCTTTTGTTAGCGGATCCGCAAGCATACGCTTGGTACTTATATGCTCAGTACTTATGGTATAATCCTGGATTTGATCTTTCACAACACAAAACTTAATGTCGATGTGTTTGGCAGCACCACTCGACCTATTGTTATGAGAGTAAAATATCGCGGACTCATTATCGCAGTATAACTTAAGTGGTTTTTCAATGTTGTCGACCACTCTAAGACCGGGTAAAAATTTCTTAAGCCAAACAGCCTGCCCGGTGGCCTCATAACATGCAACAAACTCGGCATGCATTGTGGACGATGCAGTGATGGTTTGTTTGGAGCTTTTCCACGAAATGGTTGCATTTGCGAGAGTGAATATATAACCTAACGTGGATTTCCTAGTATCCGCACAACCCACGAAATCTGAATCTGAATATCCCACTACTTCAAGTGGGTCTGACTTACTATATGTTAATATGAGGCCTTTTGTGCCTTGCACATATCTTAATGCTTTCTTAACTGCCTTCCAGTGATCAATCCCTGGATTGACCTGATATCTGCCAAGCATTCCGGTCACATAAGCTAAGTCAGGGCGAGTACAGACTTGAGCATACATAAGGCTTCCGACAGCAGAAGCATATGGAACCGATTTCATTTGATTGATCTCATATTGGTTTTTGGGACACTGAAAGTTCCCAAACTTATCGCCCTTGACAATCAGAGCAGACGAATGCTTATTTTTATGCATACTATACTTTCTCAGTACATTCTCTAAGTATGCCTTTTAAGATAAGCCTAATATCCCCTTATTTCTATCTCGATGAATTTCTATGCCCAATACATAGGATGCTTCACCAAGATCTTTCATATCAAAATTAGAGGACAAAAACTTCTTAGTTTCTGATAGTAGATTGACATCACTACTTGTAAGTAGTATATCATCTACATAAAGCATGAGGAAAATAAATTTCTCGCTCTTAAACTTAGCATAAATGTAATTGTCCTCCTCATTTTCTTTAAACCCAAACTTTCTTATTGTCTCATCGAACTTGAGATACCACTGTCTTGATGCTTGTTTAAGTCCATAGATGGACTTTCTTAAGTGTCATCCCATATGTTCCTTACCCTTAACAACAAAACCTTTCGGTTGTGTCATATAGACGTTCTCATATAGATCACCATTGAGAAACGCTGTCTTTACATCCATCTGATGTAATTCTAAATTGTAATGTGCAACTAATATCATAATGATTCTGAACGAATCCTTACTTGAGACAGGTGAAAATGTCTCATTATAATCAATCCCTTCTCTTTGAGTGAAACCTTTTGCAACAAGTCTGGCCTTAAACTTATCAATATTCCCTTTGGAGTCACGTTTAATTTTGTAGACCCATTTACAGCCTACTGTTTTGGCTCCATTAGGAATCTCAACTAAATCCCAGAATTTGTTTGTTTCTATAAACCTCATTTCATCCTCCATGACTTTACGCCATTTAGATGATTGAGGACGTCTCATAACTTCTTCAAATATGGTGGGATCACCCTCCATTTGAATTGCCTCACTCAAATAAATCTCATAATCTTCCGGAATGACCAATTTTCTTTCTCGTTAAGATCTTCTTAATTGCACATTATCCTCATTTTGAGGCTGTTGTTGCTCTTCATTATTAGTGACAACAGGCTGAAAATGCTCAACCTTTCTTAATAATTCTGTAGTCAATGAAGAACTAACAATAGATGTTGAATCTTTACCAATAGGCACTGATGATTCAACAGTAGTAGGTAATGAGAAATATGGTTCTTGAATCATAGGAGTGGATACATAAACTCGCTTCTCTTCAAGATTAATTTTTCGTCTTATCGTACTCCCCCTGATCATGACATTCTCTAAAAAGACGTCATGCCTTGTTTCTACAAACTTAGTATATCATTCTGGACAATAGAAATGATATCCCTTACCCTTTTCTGCATAGCCAAGAAAATGGCAACTTATTGTCTTAGCATCCAACTTACCAATGTTTGGGTTAAACATTTTTGCCTCAGAGGGACAGCCCCATATATGCATATAAATTAATAAGGGCTTACGCCCAGTCCACAACTCATATGGTATTTTGGGCGCCGACTTAGTAGGAATCCGATTTAGCACATGAATGGCGGTTTTTAGTACCTCCATCCATAAGCTAACCGGTAAATCTGATTGACTTAACGTGGATCTAACCATATCCATTAGTGTACGGTTGCGCCGTTCCATTACTCCATTTTGCTAAGGCTCGCCCGGTGTGGAATACAGGGCGACTATGCCATCTTCCTGTAGGAACCAAGAAAATGGTCCAGGAACTTGGCCATACGTGGTATGACGACCGTAGTATTCACCACCACGATCGGATCTTACCACTTTAATCATAGTGTTGTGCTGATTTTCAACTTCAGCCTTAAATATCTTAAATTTATCCAACGCTTCAAAGCGTTCTTTAATCGGATAAATATAGCCATACCGAGAATAGTCATCCGTGAAGGTTATGAACGAATCAAAACCATCAACAGATACTACGAGAAATGGACCACAAATGTCTCTATGGATTAATTCTGAAATTCCTGCACTGCGTATGCCACCTTTCTTATTTTTCTTAACAAAATTTCCCTTAATGCAGTCTATGCATTCTTCTGAATCCGAAAAATCCAAATGAGGAAGAATTGATTGTGAAATCAATTGCTCAATTCTCCCCCTCAAAATATGGCCTAAGCAACAATGCCATAATTTTGAAGACATTTCGGAATCGATTCTCTTACGCTTACCCTGATGTGAGGAAAACTGAATGTCGCTTACAACATTAATATCATCATGCATATATAATAAGTATAGCATGCCTTGTCTTATGGCAACACCAACAATCTTATTATCAATCTTAATTACACATCTGTCTTTGCCAAACTGGGAAACATAACCATCATCATCTAAGCATGATACAGAGATGAGATTTCTACATAAAGAGGGTACATATAATACATCCAGAAGTGTAAGTACAGAGTCATTTCTTAACACTAATGGATAATCTCCAATGGCTTTGACTTCATTTTCATGGCCATCAGCAACTTTAATGGCCCTTCCCCCCCTTTATAGGGTCCTCCTCATATTTAACCCCTGCAACGAATTGCAAACGTGCACAATGGCACCTGATTCAATCCACCAAGAAGATGGTGTATAATCTAAAAGCAGAGATTCATCAATAAAGGTCACAAAATCATTACCATTTTTACAACACCATTTAAGGAAGCCTATGCAATCCTTCTGATCGTGACCTTTGTCTAAACAAAAGCGGCACTGATCATTATCCACTTTCACATCCTTATCGTAAGGATGGCTTTGTGGAAACTTACCCTTATTTTTATCATAGTGAGAAGAACCATGATACTTAAAATATTGCTTAGAAGAATAATTCTTCTTAGTCTTACCTTTTCCCTTCACGTAATTAATAACATCATAACCGTGAAGGGACTTAATCCTCTCTTCCTCTTGAACACACATAGCCATCAGTTTTTCTATGTTCCATAGTTCAGGTTGAGAGTTGTAATTGATGACAAAAGTCTCAAATTCCTTAGGAAGTGAGGCAATGATGAGATGCACAATGAACTCATCTTTAATCCCGAAATCCATAGGTTTAAGCTTTGTAGCCATATTTGTCATCCTTAAGATGTGCTCACGCACACTACCTCCATGATACTTTTCAGTAACAAGCCTCTTGATAAGAGTGCTTGCAGTGGCCAGTAAACTGATTCTCTATCCTTTGGAGCTATTCAACAACAGTTCCGCATTTAGGGATTGCTCCCCGAATGGCCTCAATGATAGTGCCCTTAATTACTATCAAACATTTCATGTTTAATTTCTTCCACTTATAACAATCAATGTCATAAGCCAATAACTCAGTAGTATATTCCTTTGTCCTCACAGCAAAAGCTTCCTGAGTTTCATCAGCATCTCTTACTGGTTCAACCGGTGCAATCGGATATGGAGTAGTGAGAGCCATTTCTATCTCGGAGACTGCTAAAACAATCTCCAACTTATCTTGCCATCTCCCATAATTGCTTCCATAGAGTGGATCAATAGAAGCGATGAAACTCAGTGCTGAATTCGCATTGGAGGAACCTTCATATTCAAAAACCAAAATCAAGAAGAATGCATAGATGTTAACCATAAGAAAATGATGAGTTTTATCTTTCATTTGGTTACTCGACCAAAACTCAACATTTGAGAATAACTAAAAATCAACATAGTAATTTATCTTTCGCTTTGGTTACTCGACCAAATCACTATGTTCTTAGAAAAGAATGTCATTAATGCCTTTCATTTTGGTTACTCGACCAATAATGACATCAAAACTCAATATTGAAGAACAACTGGAATACATAGTAATTTATCTTTCGTTTTGGTTACTCGACCAAATTACTATGCACTTAGAAAGAAAAATTTGATTAATGCTTTTCGCTTTGGTTACTCAACCAATAATGACAATAATATAACTTAAAAACATGACAATTCTATTTTTCACTTTGGTTACTCAATAGAATTCCATGCTACTTAAATTGACATGGCACTTTATCTTTTGCTTTGGTTAATCGACCAAATTTCTATGACAATATAAACTTAATTCAAAGCGGAAGCTTAATTAAATAAGCAAACTTAATTGTATAGCACGGACTAGTCCGCACATGGCCAGACTAGTTCGAACTCTTACAGTATGATTTTTTGACTAGTACGGTCCATACGCCGGACAAGTCTGGTCCTATCAAATACATTTTATCCGTTCAATAAAGAACTTTTCGAGTTTGGTCCGTACTATTCTAGACTAGTCCGACCAACCCCGGAAAAGTTTCATATAAAAAACTGGAAAATATCGAAATACCCAAAAGGGAATCTTAATCTTACAATCTTACCAAATCAACTTAATTTTCACAATGGATTTCAATCCAAAGTGCTTAATTGATTTTTCAATCAGATGAACGCGTCAAAACGCCCTGATCCGAAAAACCTAACCACTTAATTGTGGCATACCGGACTAGTCTGACCCTTAGACCAGACAAGTTCGGACCTTCAAAACTTTCAGCAAAAAAAATTCGATCAAAACTAAATTCGAAATGATTAGTGGTCTAAACGGCTCTGATACCATTGTTAGAAATGAAGAGGGAGCCCAAAGATCAAATAGCCACTAAATCACTTCAAATTACATGGAGAAATCTGATTACAAGATCAACCCCAAGTGCTATCTCTCAAATAGCACAAGAATACTAATAATACCTTCTCCTCCATCTTTGTTGTTGCTTGATGATGCGGCCATCTAGCCAACAAGGTGAGGACGCAAGAAGAACGACGATGAGATGTGTTTTCCCTTGTTCTTCTCTTGGTATGTTGGTCGGATTCTGAGTGGGTTAGAGTGTTCAAGTGTGTATGAGTGTATGCCTTGGCATTCCTTGATCATACACTTGACCCACTTCTTATAGTTGACCAAGAGACACAAGAGGGAGCCTCCCACCCTTAGGAATCATTGAGTCTCCCGATCAGAGACTCAAAATTCGGTGGGTTGTGTCCTTTCAATTAGAACACATGTCAATTTCGAGTTCAAACTGACAGTTACTAAAATTATCGAACTAGTCCGAGCACAGTGGCAAGACCACGACGAGGAAGGATATCCCAGTCTTCGGAGGAATTTGAAATTATTCTACTCTCAACATTGGACTTCGCTAGAATACTATCCTCAACATGCAACATGTCCAAATACCATTATAATAAGGGCGCAAATGCTCGTTTAATATTGAAACAGTGTTTCATCTCTAATTAGTTTTTTTAACAACAAAACACTTGTAAATGGACAAAAATACCCTTGAACATATTGTGTATTCCATCTCTGTTTGCTCCCGTACAGCCGTACGCCGGTTCAACTTCACGTCGGTTTCACTCCCGACGCCGCCCGCTGCCCGCCGACCGTGGCTTTGCCGCCGCCAGCGCCACCATGTCGCCGCCGGCGGCGCAGGTCCCTGAAGCCCGCCAGGCGGCCGTGGCGCCAAGTCCGCCGCCGCCCGGGCCTGTGCTACTGCGGGGTCGTCGGGGACGGAGGCTACGGCCCCTCCGCCTGCTGACCCAACACTTCAATCCTCCCATCCAGTATCCACGTTCTCACTCAATGAAGCAAACCCGGAAAAGATTGCAGTCCTCTTAAGTTCCGACACCAATTTCAAAAGAGTCTGCTGCATGTACCTGAACAAATCAAATTTAGAGTTAAAGATTTGATGCATTATACAAATGACCAGTTTCATTGTATATTAGAACTATTTCCATATGGGAAAAAAAGGACAAATTAGGTGCAAGAAGTGGTTGCACTAAGCTAACAGAAAAGACAGAACATCAGCTTTGATATGCAGCATATGGAAGGGACTAAAAGGTTTATTGACGACCACGATGACTGCTTGGCTACTGTTATTTTTGTTGTTGTTATTGTACAATAACTGCCTTGGCTACTGTGGCATAAGTAGGGCCACAACAGGTTGAAAGGTAAGCTTCTCTTCTTGTCACAGTTATGTCGTCTAGTTATTCCTGAATTAGAGATTCCCCATTTGTGAGACAATAATAATTATCTTGTGATATGACTTGAATATGTAAAAATTATTGTGTATATGTACAATATATTTCTATATTATTTTCAATGTCTCCAAAATTTTCTTTGTATTTTTCATATTTTTGACAATTTATTTCTATTTTTTGTGTAATTTTCATATTTTTATATAATTTTCTGATAAACAAATCGTTTTTTAATTTTCTGAAATAAATCTGCACTATTTTTCTAATTTCAGAATTTATTTATATATTTTTGTGTAATTTACTTTAACTTTCTGACAAAAAACATTTTTTTAAAATTTTCTGAGATGTATTTTATTTTTCAGTTATTTTTTCTGATTTTAAAATTTTTCTAAATATTTTTTAAATTTCTTCTTTATCTTTTTAGACAAACTAAGGATATTTTGGTTATTTCTGAAATGTTTAGCTGTGAAAAGGGTTAATTAGTAATGTAATCCACCTACAATAATAAAAGAGCAAGTCTCACACCATTATAATGATATTTGAGCGTGTCGCATGCTGGGATAGTATTCGCGAAGCGCAGTGTTGGAAGTAGCGTAATTCGGAATTCCTCCACAGTCTTCGCTGCCACTCGTCCTCGTCTCTGCTCCAGATGTGGAACTCGTTGAGACGCAGTAGGAGAGGTGTGCCGTCGTCATCTACGCTGAGGCACTCACACATACGGGGGAGAAGGCCGAGCACGAAGGCAAAGTCACGGCGGAGGAGACCGCGGTGGTCGCCGCAACCTAGATCCCGACGGACGGGAAGCCCTTGAACCTTCCCAGTGTCACCACCATCGTCGATGAGGAGCCGAACGCCAACCTCGCCCTGCTCCGTGACTCCGCTGAACGAGTTCCTGACCAGCCCCCGGTTGTGGTTGCCCCGCCCGTGCAGGGGCAGGCGCATGCGAACGACATCGAGGTGTTGAAGGCCGTCGTCACCGTCACCCAGGCGCGCATCGCCAAGGAGTTCGATGCCTGCACTGTCGTGGTGCTCGAGTGCGTTCCTGCCAACATACTCGCCCAGGGCGGCATCACTCGCATGTCTGACCCGGGCTGCATGCCTGCATCCTCTGTTGGAATATTTGGGCCTAGGCCCAACTATTCTCCATTGAATTCTAAAGGTGTAAAGGAGACATTAATCCCACATTGACTATTTGATGAGAGTAGCACTTATTTATAAGAGAAGCTATTTTCTATGTGTGGAATATGTGAGAGAAGGATGGTTATAGTCACAAACAAATCACACGCACGCGCGCGCGCGTATTCGCGTATTCGCGTATTTTCGCGTGAGTTAACGCGTGACTTGTGACTTGCGACGTGGCGACTGGTGCAGTAAATCTGTTCTCTCTCTTTTTGATAAAACTGACACTAATATGACTTTAATTTGCTGCAATTTGTGGCACTTTATGAGTCAGTTTCTGAAAAAATAATGGTATGCAGTAACTGACACAATTATGCTGTAAATACTGAAGTTTATTGTCTTCAGTTACTAGAGCCTAATTGTGCTGCTTTACTGTATACTTAATTCTTTCAGTTACTAGAGTCTGTCACTATATATACAGAATGAGTGCCTTCATTCAAAAATACAGAGGTGAACAGACTCACTAGTCCACTGTGTTGAGCGTTAGCTACAGGCTAGTCCATCCCTCCCGTTGGCGTGTCACCGACGTGTGGGAGAGCAGTGTCTCCGAAACCACGTCCCACTTGAAGAATCTACACGGATTGGGGCGAATCAGGTTTTTGGGTAGCGTTCGCGCGACTGCTCGATAGAAGATCTGCTTCATCTACAGTCTTCTTCACACTCCTCTCATCAATTTTCAAGCTGGAAGCGTCAGCACTGTAAGTAAAGATGAGTTTTCTACGCATGAGTATGATAGATATAATCTGCTTTATTTGCATGTTGGTGTTCATGTTTTGTGGACTATCTGTCATGCGTACTGTTGTAATTTTAGGAATTAATTTTGTCTCTAAAGTGCATTGTTTTCTAACAATCCAAAAACCTGATAGGCACTTTAAGATGGGTAATAGCTTTGCTGATGCGATGAAACCTGAGAAGTTCGCTGGTTCGAACTTTAAGAGATGGGCTACAAAACTTGACTTGTGGCTCACTGCTATGGACATATCTTATGTTCTAAAGTCTGTAGATCGACCCATGACTGTTGAGAAACAGGCTGAGTTTGATAAGGCTAATGTGATGGCAGTGGGTTGTATTTTAAGTGTGCTGTCCGATAAACTGTGTGATGTTTATATGACTCATAAGAGTGCAAAAGAGCTTTGGGAGGCTATCGAACACAAGTACGGTGCGTCGGATGCTGGACATGAGTTGTATGTCATGGAGCGCTATCACGATTTTAAGATGGCAGACAACCGTTCAGTGGTTGAGCAGGCTCATGAAATACAACTTATTATCGGAGAGCTCCAACAACTTGGACTAAATTTGCCTGATCGATTTGTGGCTGGGGGCATTATTGCCAAATTACCTCCATCTTGGAGGGGATTTGCCACATCTCTGAAACATAAGAGACAGAAAATTTCCGTTGAGGATTTGTTGGCTTCTCTTGATGTGGAGGAGAAAGCTCGGGCAAAAGATGGTGCGTCCAAGGTGCATGAAGGACAGTCCAGTGCTTATGTCATGCAACATGCTGGACCAAAGAAAGGGAAAAATAAAGTTGTACACACCACCAACTTCAAGAGAAAGGAGAAGAAGAAGATAAACATCGCTGAGGTTGAATGCTATGTCTGTGGCAAGGTTGGGCATTTTGCCAAAAAGTGCACAGACAGGAAAGGCAAGAAAACTCAGCAAAAATCTGCCAACATGGTTATTAGCGATGCTGGAACAGCAGGGTATGGTAATACATATACTGTTTTAACAGCATGTCAACCTACTGAATGGTGGATTGATACAGGGGCTAATATCCATGTTTGTGCTGATGTATCTATGTTTTCTTCTTATCAGGCTACCCACGGTGCCTCCATCCTGATGGGAAACGGCTCACGTGCTTCTGTTCATGGTGTTGGTACGGTCAGTCTGAAGTTCACTTCGGGAAAGACCGTGCAGCTGAAGAACGTGCAGCATGCCCCCTCAATAAATAAAAATCTCGTCAGTGGCTCTTTGTTGTGTCGAGACGGATTTAAGTTGGTGTTTGAGTCAAATAAAGTAGTCGTGTCAAAATGTGGACTCTTTATTGGAAAAGGCTATGACAGCGGAGGCTTGTTCCGTTTTTCCCTTTCCCATTCTAGTAGCTCTGTGGTGAATTTTTTGAATAAAGATGATGAAGCGAGTGTTTGGCACTCGCGTTTATGTCATATAAATTTTGGATGCATCTCACGGCTATCTACCTTGAATTTAATTCCTAAAATTCCTATAGTGAAAGGTTCCAAGTGTCAAGCTTGTGTGCAAGCTAAACAGCCAAGAAAACCTCACTTTGCTGTTGATGAACGAAATACGACACTTTTAGAACTCATTCATTCCGACCTTTGTGAAATGAATGGCATATTAACTAAGGGAGAAAAGAAATACTTAATGACATTTATTGACGATTCAACTCGTTACTGTTATGTGTATTTACTTAAATCAAAGGATGAGGCATTAGATCACTTTAAAATCTATAAGGCTGAGGTTGAAAATCAACTAGAAAGAAAAATCAAGAGAATTAGATCTGATCGTGGGGGAGAGTATTTCTCCAATGAGTTCATCCAATTTTGTGTTGAGAATGGAGTTGTACATGAAAGAACACCACCCTATTCACCTCAATCAAATGGGGTTGCCGAGAGGAAAAACCGCACTCTAACAGACTTGGTGAATGCCATGTTAGAAACTGCTGGTTTATCTAAGGAATGGTGGGGGGAGGCAGTTTTGACTGCAAACTATGTACTAAATAGAGTTCCCACTAAAAATAGTGAGAAAACTCCATATGAAGGCTGGAAAGGAAGAAAACCATCTCTTTCTTACCTACGCACATGGGGGTGTTTGGCTATGGTAAATATACCAATAGTTAAAAAGCGTAAACTTGGACCTAATACTGTTGATTGCATCTTTATTGGTTATGCTTCGAATAGTCCTGCTTATAGATTTTTAGTAATCAGATCTGATTCACCACTTGTACTTGTTGATACAATAGTTGAATCCAGAGATGCCACGTTTTTTGAAAGTATTTTTCCTATGAATGATGCACGTAATTCATATGGTCATACGCATGACACGAATTATCCTTCATTCGAAACCTTAGAAGAACCTCTTCTGACACCATCAGAAAATCTAGTACAACCGTATGATGGAGAAAACAATGAAATAGCTCATAGAATGAGCAAGAGACAGAGGATCCCAAAATCCTTTGGTGATGATTTCATTGTTTATCTTGTGGATGATACACCCAGATCCATCCAAGAGGCGTTTGCATCTCTTGATGCAGACGACTGGAAGGAAGCAATCCGTAGTGAGATGGAATCCATCATGACTAACGGAACCTGGGATGTAGTGGATCGTCCATTCGGTTGTAAAACGATTGGGTGTAAGTGGGTGTTCAAGAAAAAGCTTAGGCCTGATGGTACTATTGAGAAGTACAAGGCCAGGCTGGTGGCGAAAGGTTATACACAAAAAGAAGGAGAAGACTTCTTTGATACTTACTCACCCGTTGCTAGAATGACAACAATTCGGGTACTTCTTTCTTTGGCTGCCTCACACGGTCTTCTAATTCATCAAATGGATGTGAAGACGGCTTTCCTTAACAGAGAGTTGGATGAGGAGATTTATATGGATCAGCCAGAAGGATTTGAGATATCCGGTCAAGAGAATAAGGTGTGTAAGTTAAAGAAATCTTTATACGGTCTTAAACAGGCACCAAAGCAGTGGCATGAGAAATTTGATAGTACCATGACACAAGCAGGCTTTGTTGTCAACGAGGCTGATAAATGTGTATATTATCGATATGGTGGGGGTAGAGGAGTGATCATGTGTTTGTATGTCGATGATATATTAATTTTTGGAACTGATATTGATGTGATAAATGAGGTTAAATCTTTTCTGTTCCAAAAATTTGATATGAAAGACTTAGGGGAGGCTGATGTTATCTTAAACGTCAAGCTGATAAGAAATGAGAATGGGATTACTCTTTTACAGTCCCATTATGTTGAGAAGGTCTTGAGCCGTTTTGGCTATTTGGACAGCAAGCCTTCACCAACACCATACGATCCTAGTATAATTCTTCGGAAGAATAAAAGACTAGGAAGAGACCAACTGAGATATTCTCAGATTATTGGTTCGCTCATGTACCTAGCTGGTGCTACTCGACCTGATATTTCTTTCGCGGTTAGCAAATTGAGCCGGTTTACTGCTAATCCAGGAGATGATCATTGGCGCGCGCTTGAGCGAGTTATGCGCTATTTATGTGGTACAATGAGCTATGGACTTCACTATTCAGGAGACCCCAAAGTTTTAGAGGGTTATAGTGACTCCAATTGGATTTCTGATGCTGATGAGATAAAGGCAACAAGTGGTTATGTCTTTACTCTTGGAGGAGCAGCTGTCTCATGGAGGTCTTGTAAACAAACTATTTTGACGAGGTCAACCATGGAGGCAGAGCTTACAGCATTAGATACAGCTTCTGTAGAAGCAGAGTGGCTGAAGGAACCCTTGATGGATTTACCAGTGGTGGAAAAACCAATTCCTCCAATTCTTATGTACTGTGACAATCAAACAGTTCTTGCGAAGGTGTCAAGTACAAAGGATAATATGAAATCCTCAAGACATGTGAAAAGACGGTTAAAATCTGTCAGAAAATTGAGAAACTCCGGAGTGATAGCCATTGATTATGTTCAAACGGCGAAAAATCTGGCAGATCCGTTTACAAAAGGTCTATCAAGAAATGTGATAGATAGTGCATCGAAGGAGATGGGATTGAGACCCACGTGAGTTATACACAGCGGTAACCCAAACCTATGTGATCGGAGATCCCGTGAATTAGAATTTGGGAAGAACAAGCTGTATGTATAACTAGGAGAGTATATAACTATGTAGTACCCACTCCAGTGAAGATGCAAAACTCTCCATTTTGTAAGGAAGGCTGACTTTAAGTCTTAATGTGTTCGGAGGCTATAGTGCGAGATACTGTCCTACAGAGTATTCTTGTACGAACACACCTATATGAGCTGACTGTTGGTCACAGTCTGTGAGATTCGGGAATTCTCTAAGAAGCTCATGAAAGAGACACGGGAGTATGACTTATAGGCTCCACCCGAGGACTGGCCCAATAGGCGCCTAGTATCAGTTTGATCTTTAAATAAAACCGTCTCGCGCAAAACTAATTCAAGGCATAGTTCCATTGTGTAGTTGTGAGTTGGCAGATTTTTTAGATCTAGATGGATGTTCAACCGAATAGGTCTCCATCGCTAAACTGATATATCAAATAACATTGTGGACATATGACAAGTAGTGTCAGCTATGCCTTTGGAATTTGGTGGGGATTGTTGGAATATTTGGGCCTAGGCCCAACTATTCTCCATTGAATTCCAAAGGTGTAAAGGAGACATTAATCCCACATTGACTATTTGAGGAGAGTAGCACTTATTTATAAGAGAAGCTATTTTCTATGTGTGGAATATGTGAGAGAAGGATGGTTATAGTCACAAACAAATCACACGCACGCGCGCGCGCGTATTCGCGTATTCGCGTATTATCGCGTGAGTTAACGCGTGACTTGTGACTTGCGACGTGGCGACTGGTGCAGTAAATCTGTTCTCTCTCTTTTTGATAAAACTGACACTAATATGACTTTAATTTGCTGCAATTTGTGGCACTTTATGAGTCAGTTTCTGAAAAAATAATGGTATGCAGTAACTGACGCAATTATGCTGTAAATACTGAAGTTTATTGTCTTCAGTTACTAGAGCCTAATTGTGCTGCTTTACTATATACTTAATTCTTTCAGTTACTAGAGTCTGTCACTATATATACAGAATGAGTGCCTTCATTCAAAAATACAGAGGCGAACAGACTCACTAGTCCACTGTGTTGAGCGTTAGCTACAGGCTAGTCCATCCCTCCCGTTGGCGTGTCACCGACGTGTGGGAGAGCAGTGTCTCCGAAACCACGTCCCACTTGAAGAATCTGCACGGATTGGGGCGAATCAGGTTTTTGGGTAGCGTTCGCGCGACTGCTCGATAGAAGATCTGCTTCATCTACAGTCTTCTTCACACTCCTCTCGTCAATTTTCAAGCTGGAAGCGTCAGCACTGTAAGTAAAGATGAGTTTTCTACGCATGAGTATGATAGATATAATCTGCTTTATTTGCATGTTGGTGTTCATGTTTTGTGGACTATCTGTCATGCGTACTGTTGTAATTTTAGGAATTAATTTTGTCTCTAAAGTGCATTGTTTTCTAACATCCTCGACATCAAGGGCGCCGTCACCATCCCCGCAATGGCCACAGGCCGCATCGTGGTCGTCTACGCTCTTCGCAGCATGAATAATGACGACGAGTTCTCCAACGCCAAGCAGCTCTCGCAGAGCATCGCCACCAACGGCTGCGGCTTCCCCATGTTCAACCTCGCAGCTGATCCACCCGATGACCCCACATTCTTATCGACGACGGACCTGGTCGACCCGTTCGGCGCGCCGACGACCTTGGGCTGGCTGCTGTCCAAGCTCGAGGACGAGGCAGCGACCCTTCTCGTCGACAGCGCCGCCTCGCCCTCCTGCGCCGTTTCACTGTCCGCCGCTGCTGTGAACACCGATGCTCATCTCCACCACCGCTCGTGCAGCACCTGTTCGATGAAAAGCTCAAACAGCTGAATGATTTGTCTATTGGAGTGCTATCGTCCCTCAACTCACAAGTGTTGTTGTTGGAGCAATGGGGGCATCAAGATTACTGGGACCCCGACATGTACTATGGAGCAGGTGCACTGTCTTCAGATGAATATGCTCCCAAAGCAAGCTTGGAAATTAATTGCAATGTAAGCTCAGCGCTAGTGGACACCATGAAAAGGATTAATAGCCGACACGTTACTGTTAGCTGAATAATTCCAAAAAACACGCGAAAAACAGCAGCGATCAATATCGACAGACAGACGGGACGAGAAATATCGCGTACCGATTTGAAGCTGAACGAACCGCTGTAGATCTGACGGCGAACAACCGCTGCAGACGTTGGTGACGACGTTGGGCCGCAGCGCCCGATCTCCTCGGTAGACAACACGTGTTGAAGAACGCGAGCAGTCGTGCGGAGCGCTTCCCAAAAATCTTATTTGCCCTCTTCCGGTGCTGGATCGCGAGGGTGAGTGATTCCGTAGAGCTGCTCTCCCGATCGTCGGTGCACACCGGCGCTTGGGATGGAGTGGACTAGAAGGCGGCGCAAGGAACACGAACGTGGGAAACGATCTGATCGTGGGATGAACCGTCGTACCGCGCACGCCCGTATTTATAGAGTCTCACGGAGGCGATTCGTATGCGATCTGGAGGATCCGGATCCGAACTGACTCCGCAATCGTAGACGCGTCCATCTCCAACGACTTGGACTCTATCTCGGAAGCCCAAAATCCCAAAGCCCAATTTAATTTTTTGCAAAAATATAAAATCTGGGCTCGGCTCGAGGCTCGAATTCACACCAAAACACAAGCGCGCGCGCGTGTACGGTGCGGGGCATGGCGAGGCGAGCGAGCAAGGAGGAGGAGGAGCACGCGTGGGCCACCCCTCTCTTTCTCTCTTCTCTCTCACTCAAGGAGTGGAAGAGCAACCTTGCTCATATGTAGGGGTTGCTCCACTTCCACTTCCCATGTGGGACTAAACATTTAGTATCACCCTCTCTTGTACTAATGGGCCTTTGAGATTTATTGGAAATTATTTCTGAATATTAATTGGGCCTAACCTATTTATTCCAACAATCCCCCACCAGATCTCAAAACCATTAGAAGAGAGGTCATTCTCGTTCCTTGTTTGACATACTAGTGTTTCGGCAGAGACTATTATGTTGAACTTCGACCTAGGTCCTCAAGTTTCATCAGGTCACAACTTGAACAATGGACTACGCCTTGAATTGCATGTTTTGTGTGAACTGACTTCACCCAAAGACCATTACCAGTACTTGACTACAAGTAGTCTACCCGCGGGTGGAGCATATGCATCGTACTCCCTGGTCTCTTCATGAGATTTCTAGATATCACCCAAATCTTACAGACTGCGTCATTAGACAATCGAAGCTCATATAGGTGTGTTTCCTTCAATATTGCCCTGTAGGACGACATCTTTGCTACACATAGCCAACAGAAAGACATTAAGGCAAATCGCCAACCTGCCTTACAGTTTGAGAGTATAAGTGTGCATCTTCACATAGAGAGGGTATAAAGGAAGTACTCTCCTCGGTGAACCACTAGCTTGTTTTCCCATGTCCTAATTCACGGGATCTCAGATCACATAGGCTGGGTTACTACTATGGTGTCACATCAATGGGTCTCAAACCCATCCCCCTTGATGCACTTTCTATCACATTACGTGATAGACCTTACATAAAGGGATCTGCCAGGTTTTTGTCTGTTTGTATGTACGAAATAGTAATAACTTTAGAGTTTCTCATTTTCCTGATAGATTTTAAACGTCTCTTGACGTGTCTTGATGATTTTGCATTATCCTTCGAAATGGTCACTTTGGCAATCATCGTCTGATTGTCACAGTTCATAAGGATTGCTGGCAATAGTTTCTCAACTATAGGCAAATCCATCAAGAGCTCTCGCAGCCATTCTGCCTCTGCAGTTGCTCTCTCTAAAGCAGTGAGTTCTGCTTCCATGGTTGACCTTGTCAAAATGGTCTGTTTGCAAGACCTCCATGATATAGTGTCACCTGCTAGAGTGAACACAAATCCACTCGTGGCATAGAGTTCATCAACATCAGAGATCCAGTTCGAATCACTATAACCCTCAGGCACAACCGGATGCCCAGTATAGTGAATTCCATAACTCATTGTACCTCTCAAGTAGCGCATAACCCTTTCAAGTGCATGCCAATGATCTATACCCGGGTTTGAAATGAACCTTCTCAGTTTGCTCATAGCAAATGAGATATTAGGACGGGTTGCGCTCGCTAAGACATGAGTGAACCGATCATCTGAGAATATTTAAGTTGATCTCTCGACTCTTTCTTGTTCTTTCCAAGTATCACGCTAGGATCATAAGGTGTTGGAGAAATCTTGCTATCCATAAAGCCAAACCGGCTCAAGATTTTCTCAACATAGTGGGATTGACTTAAAGTAATCCCACTCTCATCCTTATTCAACTTAATGTTCAGAATAACATTAGCTTCTCCCAGATCTTTCATATCAAAACACTTTGATATAAAATACTTGATCTCATAAATTTATATCAATATTTGTACTAAAAATGAGTAAATCATCCACATACAAGCATACTACAATGCTATCGCCCCAACCATGGCGATAGTACACACACCAATCAACCTCATTAATGACAAAGCCCGCATACGTCAAAGTACTATCGAACTTCTCATGCATTTCTTAGGTGCTTGTTTCAGGCCATACAAGGATTTCAACAATTTGCACACCTTTGTCTCTTCACCTTTTACTACGAACCCATCAGGCTGTTCCATATAAATCTCCTCTTCCAGCTCTCCGTCCAGGAAAGCTTTCTTTACATCCATTTGATGGATGATTGGACCATAAGAGGCAGCCAAAGAAATTAGTACACGAATTGTCTTCATTCTGGTGATAGGTGAATAGGTGTCAAAATAGTCTTCACCTTCCTTTTGAGTATATCCCTTTGCAACTAGCCTTGCCTTGTACTTTTCAATAGTACCGTCAGGCCTGAGCTTCTTCTTGAACACCCACTTGAAGCATACTGGTTTGCACCCGTACGGCCGTTCAGTTAACTCCCAGGTTCCATTGGAAAGAATTGAGTCCATCTCAATATGAACTGCTTCTTTCTAGTCATCTGCATCAGACGATGCATATGCCTCTGCTATGGATATAGGAGTATTGTCCACAAGGTACACAATGAAATCATCACCAAAGGATTTTGCAGTCTGTGATCTCTTACTCGACTGAGTTATTTCATTGTGTTCCTCCTCTGGGACACTCTCAAATGGTGTATCAAGAAACTCGCTAGTTGTGGTGGATTCAGAACAAATTTCAGAAGAGATCCTAACAGTGCTATGCATATCTCTCATAGGAAAAATATTCTAAAAAAATGTTGTATCACGAGATTCCATAATAGTATCAACATGCCTATTGGGTACCTCATATTTAAGTACTAAAATTCTATATACGATGCTCCAATGAGCATAGCCTAGAAAGACACAATCCAATGTCTTTGGTCCCAGGTTGTGTTTCTTGGTAATTGGAACATCCACCTTTGCCAAACATCCCCAAGTACGCAAGTATGAAAGTGATGGTTTTCTCCCAACCCACTCCTCATAAGGGGTTTTCTCTTTATTCTTGTTTGGAACGCGGTTTAGGACATGACATGAAGTCAATAGAGCCCCCCCCCCCCCCCCCACCATGCCTTAGATAAACCGGACATGTCTAACATGGCATTCACCAAGTCACACAATGTGCGGTTTTTCATCTCGGCTACCCTGTTTGATTTAGGTGAATAGGGAGGCGTCCTCTCATGTATAATACCGTGTTCCACACAAAAATCATCAAATGTTATAGGAAAATACTCACCACCACAATCTTACCTAAGACGTTTGATCTTTCTCTCTAATTGAGTTTCTACTTCAGATTTATAGATTTTAAAGTAGTCTAAAGCTTCATATTTTGTTTGTAACAAGTAAACATAGTAAAATCTAGTAGAATCGTCTATTAATGTTATAAAATATTTCTTTCCACCTTTTGTCAAGACACCATTCATCTCGCATAGATCAGAATGTATGAGTTCTAATGGTGCCAAGTTTCTCTCCCCGGCTGCCTTGTGAGGCTTTCGAGGTTGCTTTGACTGCACACAACTATGGCACTTAGAACCTTTGACAATGGTGAATTTTGGAATTAATTTGAGACTACATAGCCAATTCATTAAATCAAAATTAATGTGACATAAATGAGAATGCCAGACACTTGCATCATCATCAATACCGCCACAAATATGGTTTAGTGACTTATTATTAAACTCCGAAAGAGAAAAGCGGAACAGACCTCCACATTCATAGCCTTTACCGATAAATTATCCATGCTTGGACACAACTATTTTATTGGACTATAAAACTACTTTAAACTCATCTTTGCATAGAAGGGTACCGCTAACAAGGTTCTTGTTCATAGTAGGGACATGCTACACGTACTTCAGCTGGACATTCTTTTTTGAAGTGAACTCAAGATAGACCGTGCCAACACCACAAACAAAAGCATGTGACCCATTCCCCATTAGGACGGCAGAATCCCGGACGACTGGTAAGAAGTAAACACGGACATGTCAAAACATACACTACTACAAAAATCATTTTTACAAGCGGCTCTAGACATATTATCGCATGCGGTTTTAAAAACCGCCTGTAACAAAGAGCCTGTGATAATAGGCTGTTTTTACAGGCGGATGCGAAAACCGCCTGTGATAATATATTATCACAGGTGGTCAACGGTAAAGAACCGTATGTGAAAATGCATTATCACATGCGGTTATTAAATGCAGACCGCCTGTGAAAATATAATATTACAAGCAGTTCATTAGTTGCGATCATATGTGATAATATACTATCATAGATCATTCTTATAATAAGCTGTCTGTGTGTATTGTGTTCGTCACTGGCCGAAACAAGAATGCAAGAAACATAGAATTTATGCAGATTTGAACTAAAAGATTTTGACATGGTCCAAAAATCGAAACACATGCAAAAAAATCACAAGGCCACCACAGCAGCAGCTCGTCAGCCGCGGCGCTGCCGAAGCTCGTGCGGCCATGCTCAGAAACTAACAGGTACAACATTGGTTATAGAAGAAACTAGCAGGTACAACAAGGTCGTGCCCAAAAACTACTAGTTGAACTGGAACATCTCCCTTGCCAGCCCGCTATTGTCGGCCGCCCACGCCACGCGCTAAGGTAGACGAAGATGAGACCGACGAGTGGAAGCGCCCGCGTTGACGTCGAAGTCAGAGGCCGTAGATGGTGGTCGCGGCGTCGAACCGTGAGCTTCCTCTCGGCGCTGTCGAATGCTGGGTCCTTGTACGCCACGGAGAGCGCAGAGCGCGTAGTCGGAGAGGAAGGGCGCCCATGAAGCAGTAGTCGGAGGCCGGGACGTCGCACCGGGGAGAGTGCAAACCGCGTAGTCGGAAGGATAGGGGATTTTTGGACTTGGATTGGGATGGAGACGGGTGGGTGTGATGTCTTATTAAAGAGGTAGGCAGGAGGATGGGGTGGGTGCTCTTTTATTAAAGCGGTAGTCAGTGGATGGAGGTGGATCTGTATAAAGGGAGCTGATTGGTGGACAACCGGAAGTGCGGATCCACATTGCATTTTCACAGGCTTTTCATGTACAACCGCCTGTGATATTATTAATTATTACAGGCGGTTTTTACCACTGATCGCTTGTGAAAATTTATATTTTTTCATAGGCGGTTTTTAGTTACGGACCGCCTGTGATATATCATTATCACAGACGGATTTTACTGTATTTAACATCACAGACGGATTTTTTACAAACTGTCTGTAAAAAAAATAAGGAGGCATCTAAGAAAATACTTTTTTTAGTAGTGATACATGAACATTAGCACCCGTATCAAACCACCAAGATGATGTTTGAGAAACAGAAGAACAGTAAAAGAATTACCGTACCCATCTGCATTGCTAGACATCACTATGTTGACATTCTTTTCCCTCTGCGATCTGCCCTCTCAGGACAGTCCTTGGAAAAATGTCCCTGCTGCCCACAGGTGTAGCAGCAACCATCATTGACTTTGTTTGACTTCTTCTTCTTCTTGAAAGTAGTAGTTTTGTTTGGCTTGAATTGAGACTTGTTCCCTTTGTTCTTGACATTGGGTTTCTGCACCATATTACCATTGGCGCTAGATTGACCCTCACCTCCTTTCTCAGTAGCGTCCTTAGTCCGAGCCTTCTCCTCAACATCAAGAGATGCTATCAGGTTTTCAACTGATATTTTCTGTCTCTTGTGTTTGAGAGCTATGGCAAAGTTCCTCCATGAAGGAGGTAACTTTGCAATAATGCACCCAGCCACAAACTTGTCGGGTAAAGGACACTTAAGGAGATTGAGCTCTCTTGCAAGACACTGTATTTCATGAGCTTGTTCAACTACAGGACGGTTGTTAGCCATCTTGTAGTCATGAAAATTCTTCATGATATACAGTTCACCGCCTACATCGGCTGCACTATACTTAGCGTTAAGTGCATTCCGGAGCTCCTTCCCATCTGTGACTGTCAGATAGACATCACAGAGTTTGTCGTCAAGAACACTTAAGATACATCCTCTCAGGGCAGAATTGGCTTCCTTGAACTTCGTCTGTTCTTCAACAGACAAAGGACCTTGAGGCCTGCCCTCGGTTACCCAGAAGATCCTAAGCGATTGGAGCCAGAGCATGGCCTTAACTTGCCACCTCTTGAAGTGCACGCCAGAGAATTTCTCTGGCCTCAGTGCATTGGCTAAAGTCGTCATGTTTAACTCAGGAAATTGCCTAATAAGGTTTTTGGATTGTTAGAAAATAGGAGGCAATTTACTGAATAATTCCAGAAAAACACGCGAAAGCGGTAGCGATCAATTTCGGTAGGCAGACGGGACGAGAAATACCGCGTACTGATTTGAAGCCGAACGAACCACTGTAGATCTGACGGGTTTCAGTCCAGTACGCTCGGAGGACCCAGCGCAGGAGCTAGACCAGACGCTGGTGGTGCTTGGCTCTGCCGGCAGTAAACTCGACGCAATCTGTAATGTCATCGCTGATCAGCTAGAGACAGAGGGGAAATCTCTGGCTAAAAATGTCGCCGAGTATATCTTCGCGTGTTACATAAGCCGAGACCCCCAGTTCTCTCTTGATCCAGTCTTTGAAGGACTCATGACGAAGAGGAGGATGTCGCCAAAGCTAGTGTCCAAGAGGCTGCTGAGAAGGTTGCTTCGTTTTTCCAGAGAACTTAGGTCCTCCAGTAACTAGGACCTTTTCCTTTTGCCCTTTGCTGTAATCCCAATTTTGTAATCCAATACTTTGAATCAATGAAATCCACTTTTTTTTGCCATGAATTTCACTTCGTCTTCAATATATTGTGCTCTATCTTGTTGTCCCCCTGGTATATGTGCACAATTTGAGTGTGTACATGTACCAAAAGGATTTGACAGTATGTTGATGACTTGAACGCTTCGAACTTGTAAATTTTAGGTCCGATGTCTTTATCTTTGATACGTCAACGGCTGGCCCCTGGGGCTGTCGGAGCTTGATAGCTCCGACGGCACCCACCATCAACATTTAACACGTTGACAGTGGGCCCCCTGGGATTTATTAGAGCTTTATAGGTCCGGTAGCTCCCGATGTCAACGCACGAATCAACGTTGGCAGGCCCCCTGGGGTTGTCGGAGCTTTGTAGCTCCGACGGCACCCACTGTCAACATGTAAAACGTCGACGACGGGCCCCCTTGGAGGATGTCGGAGCTTAGTAGTTCCGGCGTCGTCCACCATCACTATGAGTTTCTATTTTTCCTGCACATTAGATACAAGAAAAGAGTAAAATTCGTCCTCTTGTCTACGAATCGTTTGTGACTTATTGTTCTTATTTGAGTTTTAAATTCGATGAAACTTGATATGGTAACAAGCATATTGATGTAATCTTCCCAGATCTGTATGCTTTTTTAGTACTCACCCTACTGAGGCCTGTTGTGATGTAGGTAGAGTGGCGTGATTAGGGTGCAGGACCAGGCTAAGTCGATAGCACACTCCGGACCCATGTTGGCTTGGCGTTCAAGCAAGTAGACTATACATCATGTTAGGATCCAAAGAGATCAACAATATAACTTGTAACACATATGAATAACTTGGAGAAAAATTGAAAAAGAATTGCACAACTTCATTATAGACAAGAAGGATAATAATTTGATATACCAAGTATTGTACAAAAATAAATGCACGTGAAGACTGTTTTCACACAACAATGTCTTTCATTATAGGTCCAGATTACAGGGGAGACAAGGACACACTTAGGGTGCAGGACCAAGCTAAGTTGTGACATTTTGGCTCAAGGCTTAATAAGATTGATATAATAACTCATACAACCAATGTATACCTTCTTTTCTGGAAGCCCAACTACAAAGAACTCTGAGGTTAAGCGTGCTTGGCCTGGAGCAATTTACGGATGGGTGACCGATCGGGAAGTTATCCTTGGTGTGCACAAGTGAGGACAAAATGCGCAGAAAAGACTAGTGTTGGTTTGTGGGGCTAGTCCCTGGGGTGTTTGGTATCAGAGCCGACCCTCGCGGTTTCACGGGTGCGTACGGGTCAGGGACGTGGGTACGTACGCATGACATGTGGGTCCTCTAGGAGGGACACAGTATGGTACGTATGTTAGTACTAAACGTATGGACGTGGCCAAGAGGGGATGTTCCTAGCTTGGGAGTTGACCGACGAGGATGTCGGTCTTCTAAGGGGAGTGGATTGTGACATCCTGGCTCAAAGCTTAATAGGATTGATAGAATAACTCATACCACCAAGGTATACCTTCTTTTCCAGAAGCCCACTTGCAAAGAAATCTGAGGTTAAGCGTGCTTGACCCGGAGCAATTTATGGATGGGTGACCGACCGGTAAGTTTTCCCGGGTGCGCACGAGTGAGGACAAAATGCGCGGAAAAGACTAGTGTTAGTTTGTGGGGCTAGTCTGTGATCCTAGAGAGCTGCCAGAAGTAATGATCGCCAGACCCGTAGTGGCTGGGGTGTTACATAAGTGCGTTATACATCTTGTACTAGCCCTGGGCAGGTAGTTACACTTTTAGTGCTGTGACTATATAAAGTGTTACTTGAACTTCTCGGACCTTCTCGGAGGGGTTCGGATGTTCTCCCGGAGGACCTACCCTTCTCTGTATATTGACTCTATAACATACATTGTGCATAATTATAGACCCAGCTCTGTGATTCTAAGTATAAAACTTACAGAGGTGCTCGATGTTCCAAGGATTAGGAAGCGGAGTCCCATCCCCAGTTGCCAAGTAAACGCATCCGGACTCTGATACATTGATCACTCGGAAGGGACCTTCCCTGCTGGGGGAAAGTTTATTCATCCCTTCACGAGTTAGTATTTTCTTCAGCACCAGGTCGCGTTCCTCGAGTTGTCGGTTGCACATGTGCCTTTGATGGTAACACCGGAGCTTGGCGATAGCGTGCATTCTGAACAGCTGCTTGGCACCTTCTGTCGTCGATGTGGTCAAGGTCTTCACGCCGGAGCTGGTCCTACGCGCCTTCGTTGAAGGTCTGGACCCGGAGGGACCCCATGGTGCTCTCCGGAGGAAGGACCGCTTCAGCTCCGTACACTAGGAAGAAGGGTGTCCCCCCAGTTGACCGGTTAGGTGTTGTCCTGTTTGCCCACAATGTGGACGGAAACTCTTCAATCCAGTTGGCTCCATGCTTTTTTAGGCGCTCGTATGTGCGAGTATTGAGTCCTTTTAGTATTTCTACATTTGCTCTCTCAACTCGACCATTGCTTGCTGGGTGAGCTACTGATGCGTAGCTGACTTGAATGTCGAGGTCTTCGCAATATTCTTGAAATGGAACACTTGTAAATTGGGTTCCGTTGTCAGTTTTGACTCTGTTTGAAACTCCAAATCTGTATATTATGGACTTCAATAACTTGATTGCTGATTGCTTGTTGATTGTCACAACTGGAGTAGCTTCTGGCCACTTGGTGAACTTGTCGATGGCGAGATACAGGAACCTGTAACCTCCGACGGCTTTTGGGAATGGTCCCAAGATGTCCATGCCCCACATAACAAATGGCCATGTAGGAGGTATCATTTGTAGTGATGGAGCCGGTGTGTGAATCTGTTTTGCGTGGTGAGCAATACCCCGGCTCCATCCCATTGCTTCCTTGAGGATCCGTCGAAGAAGAGTGTCCAGTGAGGTCCGGTAAGTACTGGAGCCCTGGGCTCTGGTTATCTGATCTCCTGGCCCCCTGGGTTGCTCGGTGAGGGGGTCCATTCGGCAACGAAGTCTGCCATAGCTTGACTCTTGATTGCATGTTGTGGCAAGAAATCAAGCTCGAACTCCGGTAATTCAGCCGCCCACTTGGCGATGTTGCCAGTTGCGTTCGGGCTGCGCAACACTACTTCCATTGGGAACGAAGTCACCACTGATACTCAGTGTTCCTGGAAATAATGGCGGAGCTTCCTCGACGCGATTAGCACCGCATAGAGCAGCTTGTGCACTTCGAGGTACCTTGTCTTTGCCTCATGCAGGACTTCGCTGATGAAGTAGACTGGGCGTTGGATAGTCCGGGACCATTCTGGGGAATCTGTCTCATCTTCTTCCCTCTGCTCCAGGTCCAACAATTCCATGTCTCCTGGGCCTGGTGCTTCCTTTGGGGACTGGGACAAAGGCTTCGGAGCCCCCTAGGGGGACCTGGTCATCCTCTAGGGGCTGGGACCCAGAGGCTCCTTGGACTCCGGGGCCCCCTTGGGGGACCGGGACGTCCTCTGGGGTTGGGACCCATAGGCTCCTCGGTCTCCGGGTCCCCCTAGGGGGACCCAGACGTCCTCTGGGGGCTGGGACCCAGAGGCTCCTCGATCTTCGGGGCCCCTTGCAAGCTCCAAGCCCTGGGCTCAGACTCAGCTGCAGGGGCCCCTTCCTTTCGTAGGTGCTGCTGGGGACCGGCCCGCTCTACAACCAAAACCATTCTTACCACTTCTGTTTTTGCGGCGATGTACAAGTACAGGGGCTCCCTGGGCTCCAGTGCCACCATTATTGGCAGCGTCGTCAACTGCTGCTTTAGCTCGCGGAACTCCTTCTCCGCTTCTTCGGTCCAGACGAATGGTCCAAACTGGCGCAAGAGCTTGAAGAATGGAAGGGCCCGCTCAGCCAGCCTAGAGATAAACCGGATGAGCACTGCAAAACACCCTGCAAGCTTCTGGACATCCTTGATGTGGGCTGGGGGCCGCATCAGCTCCACCACCTTAATCTTTTCTGGGTTGGCCTCAATCCCTCGGTGTGATACCAAGAAACTGAGGAGCTCCCCAGCTTTGACTCCGAACACACATTTGTCGGCATTAAGCTTCGTGCATGTGGTTCGCAATCTATCAAAGACTAGGGCGAGGTTCTCTAGTAATGATGTATGTGACTAGATTTTTACTACAATATCATCGACATATACCTCTAATAGGTACCGAATGAGGTCCTCGAATGTTTTATGAATAGCTCATACAAAGGTGGGGATGGCATTCTTAAGACTGCAAGGTATGGAGACATAGGAGTAAAGGCCATCTATGGTTATAAATGCGGTATGTTCTTCGTCCTCTCTAGACATTGGGATTTGGTGGAACCCTGAATACGCATCTAGAAAGCATAGCATACTGCACCACAAAGTTAAATCTACGATTTGATCAATTCTAGGGAGAGGGAAGGGATCTTTAGGACATGCCTTGTTGAGGTTTGTGTAGGCAATGCACATCTGAAGCTTACCACCAGCTTTGGGGACGACAACCGGATTGGCTAGTCATCTGGGATGGTGGACTTCCCGTATGAAGCCAACATCGAGGAGCTTCTTGATCTCCTCGCGAATGAAGTTTTGCCGCTCGATGTACTGCTTACGGGGCCTCTGTTGTTGCGGCCGTGCGTCGGTGTAGATCTTCAGACGATGCTTGGGGATGCCCGACATCTGCGACGGTTGCCAAGCAAAGACATCGACGTTGTCTTGCAGGAAGGTAGTGAGTGCCGATTCCTTCTTGCGGTCCAGAATCCCCGCAATACGGGTGGTCTGAGCCGCATTAGAGCCAATCTGGATTGTCTTGATGGGTACGTCGTCGTTGTTGTAGGGCTGCACTCATGGTGCAGCGGCGCAGCTGCGAGCGCGTGGGTTTGGCGAAGGCTTACTCAGCTCAGCATCACTCAAGATAGGTGTTGGGACCGTTGCCAACGCTTAGAGCTTTTCTAAGACCATCACCGCAGCAGCACGATCTCCGCAGATCTTGAGGACACCGGAAGGTGTCGGCATCTTGAGGACGAGGTAGCCACAATGGGCTACTGCTGAACTGGTACAGGGCTGGTCTGCCGATAATGGCGTGGTAGGGGAGGCTAATCTCCGCGACGTCGAATAGGATACTCTCCGTCCTGAAGTTCTCGGGTGTCCCTAGGGTCACCCGAAGGTGGATGCAGCCGTATGGGGTAACAATCTCTGGTCCTACCCCTGAGAACGATCTTGTCGGGGCAAGCACAAACACGGAGATCTTCAGCTTGTCGAAGGCCGCACGGCTGATGAGGTTGAGGCCGACTCCACCATCTACCAGGACGTGATAAAACTTTACGTTGGCAATGGCAGGGGCAATGAGGAGGGGCAGCTGCCCGGCTCCCGCCATGTTCTTAGGGCAGTCGGAGGCATAGAAGCTGATCGTCGTCTCCACCCAATTGTGATGCGGCACCGGGGCATGCGTAGAGGCTAACGAAGTCATTGCCCGGCGTAGGGTCTCGACCGCATTCCTGGAAGCGGGTTCCCAAGATCCTCCACATATGATGTGTAGTGCTTTGCGACGCTTGTGGTCGCTGTAGAGGTCGAGGTTCACAACCTGGTGTACTGTTTCCACGGCACATTCCGGCCTTTGGAACTCCTTCTCCACGTGTTCATCAACATGATAGTTGACCCTTTGCGGCTTGATTTCACTGCAACTTTCAGGCTTGATGAACACCATTGTTGGTGAAAGCACTACCACTTTTTTGAGGGAAAAAGCCCCTACCTGGCGCACCAAATGTCGAAGGTCAATGCGACATTTCCCCCAAATCTTCTAAGGAGCAGCCCGCGAAGGTTCTTGTTTGGCGGGGCTTAGGCCTCAAACTAGTGTTCTAGCGGAAGAGTATGAGACAGTTGTTTGTATGTGCCTTTGGCTGCAAGGAGCGTAACACCCTACTCCACAGTGGATTGTATTGCTTGGTGAGTGTGTATGCGTATGTGTCTGTATCGGGGATTCTGAGTTTGCTCCTTGTATCGATGGTGGTTTGGGCCTTTTATAGTCAAGGTCGGACGTCTTACAAGTTGGGTCCCGGGGCCTGACAGGTGGCCCTGGGGCAATCTTATCCTAAAATATCTATGGCTTTCCGCATAAGCTTCTCTGAGCGTGGTAGTGGAGACTCACCGTCTTGCCGCCTTCCTTGTCAGTAGCGCCGTTGCTGACGGTGGCGGATGGTGTCCCGTCAGCCTGTCTTGTTGCCGCAAGCTACCCACTTGGCCAAGTGGGATAGGCCTGCAGCGCCTTCATTGTGGTGTGATTAGTCATAGCGGTCTTCTGACCGTTGGCATGCTCCGCGTCGTGTGTCGGAGGTGGGTGCAGACCTTCAATCCCTGTCTTGAGTGGAGCACTCCAGCTTTTAACTCCCGCACCTTACCGTCTGGGGGTGCTGCGAGACATGTGGCAGCGCCGGTGCGCGTCCTCGCCGGGGAGGCTAGCCCCGATCCTTGATGATACGTGGCAGCTCCAGGGCTCCCCCAGGGCACATGGCAGCTCTGCTCTCTCCTTAGAGGGAGGGCGCTTGGTCCGGTGCTCCAGGCTTCGTGGTAGCTCTAGAGCTTCTCCGCTGAGGTTGTGTGGGTCTCTCCTCAACACGTGGCGCCTTGGGAGGTCGTCTCCCTTGAGGGTATTTATTCCATCCTTCGTGCCCCACGTGGCGTCACTGGGGCTGGATCTTGCGGGAGGCTGAGGCCTCGACAACTTCTAGGTACGTGGCGCTGCCGGACATGCCTTGGTGTCTTCACCCTGTGTGCGAGGGTACCGGTCTATAGGGTACCGACAGTGGCCCCTGGGTCCACCTTGGGTAAAGATGGGGAGCCCAAAGGTGGAGCCCTTTCCCTATTTTCCTGCACCGGGTTTTGAATTCTGTCTTGGATAGCTGAAGCGGTGGGTGCTTCTACCAGTTATCGCCATGCGTCCTCTTCTCGTTTGAGTGGCTACGGCGAAGGGATCTTTGCTTGGTGTAATATCTTTGTCCTCTGCGGCGCCTTTAATTGTGGCGGTCCCCGATGCATCTTATAGCACATTTGCTCACTCCGTGATTGAGGGAGATGCCTCAGCGGCTTCCCCAGCAGCTGACTGACTGGGCCAGTGCGTCTGAGCAGGGACATAGGACCCGTTTATCATGGATGCAGTGTGCTGGGTGGTGCGGTCTGATCCTTCGCTCGGAGTACTCACGCATCGTGGGGATGATAAAAGGAGGAAAACCTAAGTTTAGAGGGAACAATTACTTCCTTACCCAGACCCTGCAACCATAGTTTTCGTCTTCTTCCTCGAGCGTCCAAACCTCCTTCACCTCTTTTTCCAAGGCTCTCACCTTAGCCCACCCCAATGGCTTCCCTGCTGCCTCCTTTCCGCTTCCAATCAGTCAAAGAGCTGGTGCCGATGAGGCGGCTCCTTGGCTGGCAGCTCCAGAGTGTGGGTGGATGATCCGCTGCGGATCTCCTGATATTCGGGATCAATGTGAAGACGAGACTATTCTCTTCGTCGCCTATGCCACTGCTGGGCTCGCACTCCCGTTGTCAAGGTTCTTTCTTGCAGTGCTGGGCGAGTACGGGCTGCAACTTCACCATCTGTCGCCGAGCTCCATTGCCTTGGTGGCTGTGTTTGTGCACCTATGCGAGGTGTTCGTGGGCTGTCCGCCCACGGTGGAGTTGTTCCAACATTTCTTTGTGATGAAGACGAATGGAATGAGCGCGACAACTAAAGTGGGGGCCTACTACTTCAGCCACCGGGACAATAACTCCTGGGGTTACATCGCCTCATTCAAAGGGGGCAAATGGAGCGGCTGGAGGGAAGACTGGGCGATTGCGAGGACAGACACTCATCCCTCGCTGAAGATGCCCTCCGGCGGTCCAGGCTCTGAGCCTACCACATGGGAGGCATCCCACGGATTGTCAGAGGAATACATGCCCGCGCTAAGGAGGATCCAGTTCTTGGCTAGCAAGGGATTGACCTCGATGATGGTGTTGGCAGACTTCTTGCTCTGCCGCACTACCCCTCTCTAGTGGCGTCTGTATTTTGCCTGGGTCTACAACAGCGAGTATGACGAATGTCGGCTTGGCCCGGACACCCCAACTCTCACGATGCTAGAGGAGATGCTGAAAATAGTGACCTCCGACATTGTTGATGATGAGCATGTCTCCATTCTGAATGACTGCCAGCCGCTCCACATGACCACCGACATGAGGGCTGAACTACGGAGCTCAATGCCGAAGGTCAACGTGTTCGGCCTCGTGCGCTTTGATTCTGAAGACACAGCCGGCACCTCTGCAGTCCTAAGGCGGTGTCGTGAAGCTGCGCATCTAGGGTCGGGGTCTTCCTTGCGTCCTTCAGCAAGGGAGGAGGCAGAGCCCTCAACTACTTCCAGCAAGGCAGAGGTCAGCCAGACGGCACCATCTCCGGAGCCGAGAAAGCACTCCCGCACGTTGGTCGCGGGCTTTGCTACTTCTATGTCGAAGAAGCATAAGCTATTTTGGGGGGACGATACTCCAATCTCTCGTAATCATTGAACCAGCAGGGCCGAAGCTTCTATCGTAGATTTAGCCTCTGACTCCAACAGTGGCCCTGGTTCCGGAGGGGGTGCTGAGGGGCCTGAGCTGACATCAGCACGGGTTGACTACGAGTCGGTACCAGCGATGGCGGCACCAGCCTTGTCGTCAGGTCCCGGTGACCTTGATCCATAGCGCGAGGCGATAGGCCAGGGTCATTGGAGTGGCCCGACTCGCCGGTAAGTCGCAACTTCCTCCCTCTGCCATTTCTCTCCTTTCCTTTTTTATCTTTACGAAGCTTTCTCTCGGTTTCTCAGGGCTTCATCGGCCAACTTGGTGCCCCTAGCGCTTCCAGGGTTAGGCCTGATAGCCCCCGCCCTTCCCAGTACCGGAGCGTGGTCTGCCGTGTCGCCTCCTACGCACGAAGGTGCATCGGCCTTAGGTTCCGCTGATGGCCCTACACCCCCGTCCGTTGAGGCAGGTGAGGCAGAGGTGGTGCCGAGCCTGGCGAAGTGGTGCCCGACGAGGGAGTGCCAGGCGAAGAGGTGCCCGGCGCGAAGGTTCCAGGCGAGGAGATGTCCGGCGCGGAGGCGCCAGGCAAAGAGGTGCCTGGCGCGGAGGTGCCGGGCGAGGAGGTGCCCGGCGCGGTGGTGGCTACCTTGGTCGTGGATTCCTCCCTTGGTGGGGCTGACTCGCTAGTTGTTCAAGCGGCACCGATGTCTGATGTCATCGATGCGCAGCACAACGACCCGCCACCGGCTGTTGGCGATACCCCAGTAGTGCAGGGGGGACTTCATCGCCAGACTGCGGCATGGCGGTCCTCGGTCCCTGCGAAGCTTCTGGTACCTGAGAGGTGGCGTCTTCTGTGGTGTCGGTAGGAGGAACAGGGGGACAACCGTTGGTGACAAGGGTCGAGCCAATCCCTCTCGCCAACGGTATTGCCGTAGCTCAGTCCATATTGCGCCAGACGCAGGCTTCTTTCGCTCGAGAGTGGGATCAGTTTGCGGAGGAGCGGCGCTTGGTGAAGCCGGTTGACGCCAAGAACAAAGAGCTTGAGGTGAAGGCTTTGAAGGCCCATGCTGCTGTCGACGCCCGCCTGAAACCTTGCGAAGATCAACGTCTGGAGTTGGTCCGTCGCGAGGTTGCTGTTCCTGATGCGGAACGGGGCTTGGTGGCAAAGGAGGAGGCAGTCTCCTAGAGCCTGGAGGAGAAACGCCGCGCATTGCAGGACTTGGAGCTCGCCATCAAACGACAGGAAGATGATCGGGAGGGTCATGCTCGAGAGCTTGCTGACCTAGAAGAGGCTACCAGAGAGAGACAGAGATCCCATAGGTCTTCCGTATGGCCAAGGCCCAAGGGGTCCGGGATATCCTGGCCCGTGCTGGGGCGGTGCTGGAACCCCTCGGCCTTGGTCCCGTGCCGCGTGGGGAGCCATCTCATGGAGTGGGCCAGCTGCTTCCTGCACTGGAGTCTCCTGTTCATGGTTGGGGTCGGTGAACACCATCCTTGCACGGCGGCTGGAGGCCGAAAGAAAGGAGCTGGCTGAGCTGGTAGCTTGCCATTTTCTGGTGTGCTTTTGAAGCTGGTACCCGTAGATCCCACTAGAGCCAGTGGAGAAAGGTCCCTTTGATGAGCGGGAGGTCGAGGCTAGGGCCAAAGTCCAGGGCCTTGCCAAGGAGGTGGCTTCTTTGTTCCAGCGTAGCTAAGGCCAATGGCACCTAGGCACCATGTTTTGTATTCGGGGATGATCCCTTTGTGTAAATAAATGGTCTTGAATTTGGGATTATGTTGCTTTGCTTGTTGGCTTTGTCACATGCTTCAAAAAGTTGCCCCAATTCCTTCTTTTGCGTAAGGTCTTGAAGAGCCTTTATTGAAGCTGTTAGCCTTTTAGGGACCAACGCTTGCGCAGTTGACACAGCTGGTTTGTCGCTAGATGATGCCTTGCCTACGGAACTCCCCCTGAGAAGCCCCTTGGTAGGCATGTCCAGATAGTTGGGTACGCCTTCCACTTGAACGCAGGGTGTCTTCGACATGCCTCCAACGGGCTAGGGGAGCGTGAGTGACTGGTCCCGGCGTGCCCCTTTCGGGAATGTCGGGCTTTTTCTGAGTGTTGTCGTCGCCGGCAGGCCCCCTGGGAAGGGCCGGAGCTAGATGCTCTGGTGTTGTCCACCATCGTCGTGAGGTCATCGACGACAGGCCCCCAGGGAGGTGTCGGAGCTGGATGCTCTGGCATCGTTCACCATCCTCGTAGAAATGTCAACACCGGGCCCCCTGGGAGGTGTCAAAGCAGGATGCTCCGACATCATCCATCATCGTTGTGGATTCGTCGATGTCCAACCCACTGGGAGTTGCCAGAGCAGGATGCTCCAGCATCACCCACCATCCGCGTAGAAACATTGACGATGGTCCCCCTGGGAGGTGCTGGAGTTGGATGCTCCGGCGTCGTCCACCATCGTTGTGAAGTCGTCGACGACAGGCCCCTGGTGTACAGGCTATCGCAAGAGAAACCTGTTAGCAAAAAAGTGCGAGGCAGGATAGTTTACTCACTTATTCACTCTTGGTGTTGTCGCTTACGTTCTGGGACGTTGACGGCAGGCCCCTTGGGAGGTGCAGGAGCTGGATGATTAGGTGTTGCCCACCATCTTCGTAGGTACATCGATGACGGGCACCCTGGGAGTTGCCGAAGCTGGATGCTCCGTTGTCGCCCACCATCTTCGTATGTATGTCGACAAGGGGCCCCCTGGGAGGTGTCGGACCTTGATGATCCGGCGTTGCCTGCTATTTTCGTAGAAACGTCAACGGCGGCCCACCTGGGAGGTGCCGGAGCTGGATGCTCCGGCGTTGTCCACCATCTTCGTATAAATGTCAATAGCGGGCCCCTGGTGTACAGGCTATCGCAAAAGAAACCTGTTAGCAACAAGTGCGGGGCAGGAGAGTTTACTCACTTATTCGCTCTTGGTGCTGTCGCTAACATTCTGGGAAGTCGATGGCAGGCCCCTTGGGAGGTGCCGAGCTGGATGCTCTGGTGTCGCCCACCATCTTCCTAGGTACGTCAACTGTGGGCCCCCTGAGAGCTGCCAGAGATGTATGCTGCGGCTTCACCCACCATCTGCGTAGAAACATTGACGGCGGGCCACCTGGGAGGTGCCAGAGCTGGATGCTCCGGCATCGTCCACCATCATTGTGAAGTCGTCGACGGCAGGCCCCTGGTGTACAATCTATCGCAAGAGAAACCTGTTAGCAACAAGTGCGGGACTGGAGAGTTTACTCACTTATTCGCTCTTGGTGCTGTCGCTGACATTCTGGGACGTCGACGACAGGCCCCCTGGGAGGTGCCAGAGCTAGATGCTCTGGCATCGCCCACCATCTTCGTAGGAACACCGACGGCGGGTCCCTAGGGAGTTGTCAGAGTTGGATTCTCTGGCGTTGCCCCCCATCTGCGTAGAAATGTTGACAACGGGCCCCCTGGGAGGTGCCAGAGCTAGATGCTACGGCGTCATCCACCATCGATGTGAAGTCGTCGACGGGAGACCCCTGGTGTACAGGCTATCACAAGAGAAACCTGTTAGCGACAAGTGTAGGGTAGGAGAGTTTACTCACTTATTTGCTCTTGGTAATGTCGCTGACATTCTAGGACGTCGATGGCAAGCCCCTTCGGAGGTGCCGGAGCTGGATGCTCCGTCATCGCCCACCATCTTCGTAGAAGCATCAACGGTGGGCCCCCAGGGAGGTACCGGAGCTGGATGTTCTGATGTCGCCCACCATCAGCATAGAAACGTTGACGGCGGGCCACTTGGGAGGTGTCGGAGCTGGATGCTCTGGCGTCGTCCACCATCGTCAAGAAGTCGTCGTCGGCAAGGCCCTGGTGTACAGGCTATCGCAAGGGAAACCTGTTAGCAACAAGTGCGGGGTAGGAGAGTTTACTCACTTATTCGCTCCTGGTGTTGTCGCTGACGTTCTGGGACGTCGACGGCGGGCCCCTTGGGAGGTGTCGGAGCTGGATGCTCCGTTGCACCCTGCTTCATATGTCCTGCACACATAACGGAGGTCCATATTGTTTTGCTCCCTGGTGATTTTTTCCTATCCTTAAGTATAGTCATGTCTTAAAGTGCCGGGCTAGTACACGGGATTCACTACAGGAAACGCAATTTTGTGCATTGGCGCTCAGGGTCCGGCTTCCTTTTTATTCAGGGTGTGAGCGTCCTGGCCCCTGGTACTTAGCCGCAGCACTGGGAGGCAAAGTGCACGTGCTTAGGGTACGGGACCAAGCTAAGCATGTTGTGCACTCTGGACCTCCAGCTCGGCGTTGGCCTTTTCGCGGGGAACCATTTGGCACCACAGTCCCCAAGTAAGAGGGGAGCCATGAGGTTACAAGACACCTTGCAGGTACCTCAAATACATCCGCCTTTCAGCAGGGTTGCATGACTCTACTAGGGTCGATACAGAAAAGATCTTACCAGGTACACGAAGATGATGTAAGGAAGACGAGTCTAGTTTGATTGATCAAAAAATTAACAGGTAACATAAGTGAGCATAAGAGAAAGCATATGGTAAGACAGTGAATTTCTTATCATTGGTGTTCCCAGGAGTGAATTGGCTTTACAATAAGGCAACGGCCCACTCCAGCTGGCAAGGGAGGTAGAGTGTTCATGCTTAGGGTACAAGACCAAGCTAAATTGTTGAACACTCTGGACCTTTCCCTCCCAGCGCTTGGTTGTCCTACATGTCGTTCCTTGGCACCATGACACCCTACACTGTCCTACTTTTAAGCTTAGGGATAGAACTTACGGAGGTGCTCTATGTTCCATTTGTTGGGGAGGGCCTCTCCTTCTTCCGTGGCGAGGCAGACACACCCGGGGCGGGATATTTGTATCACTCGGAAGGGGCCCTCCCAGTTGGGGGAAAAGTTTGTGCTACCCTTCTCGAGAGAGTATGCACCACAGCTTCAGGTCACCCGTCTTGAGCTCTCTACTCCGCACGAACCGCTCTTGGTAGCGCCTCAGCGCCTGTCGGTAACGTGCGTTTTGGATGGTGGCGTGCCACCTTGCTTCGTCGACGAGGTCGACATCTTCTCGTCGGAGCTGTTCCTGTGAGGCTTCGTCAAACGCTCGGACTCTGAACGAGCACACTACGATTTTTGGGGGGAGGACAGTCTCGGCCCCATACACCACAAAGAAAGGTGTTTCTCCTGCGGCATGACTGGATGACGTCCTGCTTGCCCACAGTGCACAAGGGAGTTCGTCAACGCCGGAGCTTCCTTATGTCAGGAGTTCAGCTCCAGTCTTATATTACATGCGGGAGTCCCGAAGCTACCCATATGAGGGAGGCGGGTCCAATGCCGTGTGACATATGGGGGCTGAGGAAGCCATCAACTCGGACAGGTGGAATTCACTTGCACTTCTCGCTGTATCATGGGGTACCCGGTACGCAGGGTACTGCCAACATGGGAAATGGCTATGTCTCCATTCATTGAGTGATCTCTCAAAAAGTGATGTCGGATGTCTATGTGTTTGGTTCTAGAGTGCTCAACAGGGCCATGAGCAATTTTAATGGCACTCTCATTATCACAAAGGAGTAGAATATGACTCATATTGTAACCGTAATCCCTTAGAGTTTGTGAAAGTGCATCTAGGACTCCCTTGTGGGTTTTGGATGATTTATGACAAGCAATTGGGATCCTAATCCTTTTTGTTGAGATGAATGCAGGAAAATAATGAAAAATGAGCAAAGTGCCAAAAAGAGGGAAATTGAGAAGGAAAATGAATTTGAGCTCAAGGAGAAGAAATTAGTAGTTTAGTATGTATGGAGTGTGTTAAGGAAACACACCCAAGAGCTCAATCTCATTTAATCACACACACACACACTGCACAAAGCTATACAGGACCGGACTAGTCCGATATCAGCCGGACTAGTCCGATATCTTTCTGTTCCACTTCGGACTAGTCCTCCCCAGTGCGGACTAGTCCTTATCAATGCACAAGTCACACAAAATCGGACCAGTCCGTTGTGACCCGGACTAGTCCGATATCACATTCTGATCCACTTCGGACAAGTCCGGTGTCCACACGGACTAGTCCGATATACACCCTGATCTAAATCGGACAAGTCCTCCAAGTGCGGACTTGTCATCCTAAATACTTAGGGTTTCATATGTCCGGACAAGTCCGATGACAATCGGACTAGTCCGAAGCTTTCCAGTAGCGAAATCGGACAAGTCCGTTTTTGAACCGGACTAGTCCGAGATTCCTGAACACTTAGGGTTTGCTTCACACAGCACACCGGACTAGTCCGGTCACCACCACGGACTAGTCCGATCTTTCTGAACCCTAACGGTAACTTCTAGAAACCCCATATAAATAGAGGTGCACGGCCCCCTTTCACCCTCTCTCGAACCCTAGCGCCGTCACACCTCCCAAGAGACTCAAAAACCATCTCTCTCCACGAAATTAAGTGCAAAATCAATCAATCCATTGAAGATCACTTCTAGATCATTGGAGAGGCACTTGGCACACGATTGAGCTCTTGGTTTGAATCTCTAACATACTCTTGCATCTCAATCTGTATATTTCGAAGTGTGTTATTGGTGGTCTTGAAACTTGTAATCAAGGGAGCTCTCAACTTGTGAGATCGCCCCTTCAACTTGGTGATTTACCCCATTGTGGTTAGTGGAAGAGGATTGGCCTTCGTGGCGATCCGACGAGGGAAGGGTTGGTGAAGACCCGGTCCGTTTGTGGGCTCCTCAACGTGGATGTAGGCTGCCTTCGTGGTAACCGAACCACGGGATAAATCTTGTGTCTTGTTCGTTTGTGTTCATCATTCTAGTTGATCAACATTATCTAGGGTTGATTCTTTTTGTTGAATTCAAGTCAATTAGTTGAACAAGGATCATACTAGCAATAAAACTTGACTTACAACTATTGAACTGTTGTTAAAGTTTAAATTTCCGCTGCAAACGTCAACGAAACAATCAAATTGACTTAACTTGATCAACCTAGCCCGTAAAATCCGGACTAGTCCGCACATTACCGGACTAGTCCGATATATCTGTTTTTGACCTTTTTGTTAAAGTGCTACAGGAACCGAGAAAATTCAAGAAGGCCTATTCACCCCCACTCTAGGCCTACATTCAATTGGTATCAGAGCGGGTTCTTCAAGAAAGAGTGCAACCACTCGAAGAGATCATGTCGGACATGAAGGAAGTCCAGAAAATCAACAACCAGGAAGAAATGAACAATGACAAGCACCAAAAGCTTGAAAAGTATCTCGAAGCCATCCAAGACTTCGATGATGATGATGAGGAGACATTGGAGCTGAAAGCACTCCTTAGAAAGAAAGCGCTTTCCAAAGGGAAATCTAAAGTCAAAGAAAAGAAGAAGGGGAGTAGTCACACCGACTACTCCTGATATCCTTTTAATTATGACCGTTTAAATTCTAACAGCAGTCATTATCTATCTATTCCTCTCGGAAAAGCCCCACACTTCGATGGGAGTGATTACTCCATGTGGAGGCAAAATATGAAGATGCACTTGATTTCCCTTAACCCAAGTTTATGGCATATTGTGTGCACAGGAATAAACATCCCTGATGACGATGAAGAACTCACACCAAGTCAAGAGCAAGCCATCCACAGGAATGCCCAAGCCGCAGCCGTTATCACCTCATCTCTAAGTAGAGATGAATTCACAAAGGTGGACGGATTGGAGATTGCCAAAGAAATCTGGGACACACTACAGACAGCACATGAAGGTGACAGGCATGTGCGGGAGGCAAAGATTGAGATGATTGAAGGCGAACTGGGAAGGTTCGCGATTGAGGAAGATGAGTCTCCCCGGGACATGTACAACAGACTGAAGACTCTTGTGAACAAGGTTCGATCATATGGTAGCAAAAAGTGGAATGACCACGAGGTTGTAAAGCTCATCCTTAGAGCCTTTATGCCTCACAACGTCACACTTTGCTCTATGATCCGAGAAAGTCCCGGGTACAAGAAAATGACTTCGGATGAACTGCTTGGCAAAATCATCAACTTTGAGATGATGGAGAAGCAAGCCAAGCACGTCAAAGAAATAGCCGACCTCACATCGGCCAAGAAGAAGGGAGTTGCCTTAAAGTCCTCACTCAAGCCACTATCCAAAGAAGCAAAAGAAGCACAGCTTGAGGAGGACAGCGATGATGAAAGCATCGAGCTGGACGAAGAAGATATGATTTTGTTCATGAAGAAGTTCAAAAGAATTATGAAGAAAAGACAAGGAACAAAATCGAGTGAAGGAAAATACAAGGAGAAGACAAAGCCGAAGATGAGGCGGGCATGCTATAATTGTGGTGAGTACAATCACTTTATAGTTGATTGCCCATATGAGGATAACAAGAAGAAGAGTAAAGAGTCCAAGCCTCAACCGAAGAAATTCTTCAAGAAGAAGAAACAAGCTGAACAAGCACACATCGGAAAGGAGTGGGACTCAAACGATGAGTCCTCATCGTCCGATGAAGAAGAAATGGCAAGCATAGCCATTGAAAGCATGTCCAAGAAACCCACACTCTTCCCCACGCTCGGTGCAAAGAAAGCAAGTGGAACTTGCCTCATGGCTAAGGAAGGTAAACGCAAGGTAAACATCAAAACTCCTTCCTTGCATTCTTACTCGAGTGATGATGATCTAGATAGTGATAATGAAGATATGCTAATTGGTTTAGATAGAAAAACTGCTGCTAAAATGAAATTCTTGCTTAACCAACTTGTTGAGAAGGAAGAGCTAATTGATCGTCAAGAAGACATGATTATCTCCCAAAAGGAGAAGCATGTCGAACTTGACAATCTACTAGCTCTTGAAAAGGAGAGAAACCACTCACTAGAGCTTAAGCTAGCTTCAAGCAAGAAAACTTGCTTGGAGTTAACCAACTCAAACGTTGCAATCAAGGATCAACTTGATGACCTAATCAAGGTCAACAAGATCCTTGAAGTGCAGGTTGAGTCACTCAAGCTTAGTGAACCTTCCTCCTCTTCAACCCTACCTTCTCAACCCACTTCAACTAATATCGCTCATATTTGCAAATGTGATAAAATTAACACCAGGTTGAAGGAAAATTCTACCTCCACTAAGGACAAAAATCCTACCCAATGTGTAATATTTGACAAGGAGAGGATCAACTATGCACGTAGTGCATATTTGGTCCAAAGACCTCCAAATGTCAAGTACGGCATTGGTTACTCTCATGATGGAAAGCAAAGAGCTGGAAATCATAAAAATAACAAGGGAAGGATTACCTTTGTGAAGGGAGGACCCTCACAACCTGGTAACTCGAAAACTAAAAATCTGAACTCTCATGAAAACCGGACTAGTCCGGTTGTGGTCCGGACAAGTCCGGTCATCCGGACAAGTCCGGTCACACAGACTAGTCCGACCCATAATCAACAGCAACTCTTGTTTAAAACCTTTGATGCTTCTTATGTATTAATGAAAAATAATGTTGGTAAAGTGTATGCTTATTATGCTGGGCCACGCCATGGGAACACAAAATCCCATGTGTGGGTGCCCAAATGTATTGTTACTAACCTCCAAGGACCCAAGCAAGCTTGGGTACCTAAAACCAAGGCGTAATTTGTTTTTGCAGGCCTACTCCTCCGGTGGATCCAAATGGGTGCTAGACAGTGGATGCACCAACCACATGACCGGAGAAAGGAGGATGTTTGTGGAGTATGAAGTGAACCAGGACCCAAACGAAGGCATCTACTTTGGGGATAACAGTCAAGGAAGGGTCCTCGATACCGGTAAAATAGCAATATCCTCTGAACATACTCTTTCACATGTTTTACACGTTGAATCTTTAGATTATAACCTGCTGTCCATATCTCAGTTATGTGACAAAGGTTATAATTGCCTGTTTACTAACGACGGTGTGACCGTCTCAAGAAGAAGTGATGGTTCCGTTGCCTTCAAGGGTATGTTAAAGGGAAAGCTTTACCTTGTTGACTTCAACAAGGATAAAGCCGAACTCGACACATGCTTGATTGCAAAAACCAACATGGGTTGGCTGTGGCATAGACGGCTAGCACATGTTGGTATGAGGAACCTTCAAAAACTCCTCAAGGGCGATCACATCCGAGGTTTGAAAGATATTGTGTTTGAGAAAGACAGGCCATGTAGCGCGTGCCAAGCAGGAAAGCAAGTTGGAGCACAACATCCTGCGAAGAACATCATGACCACGACAAGACCGCTCGAACTACTTCATATGGACTTGTTTGGTCCAATTGCTTACATAAGCATCGGCGGTAACAAATACGGTTTAGTTATTATTAATGATTTTTCCCGGTTCACTTGGGTGTTCTTTTTGCATGACAAGTCAGAAACACAAGGAACACTCAAGAAATTCTTCAAGCGAGCGCAAAACGAGTTCTCACTATCAATCAAGAGTATTCGGAGCGACAACGGCACGGAGTTCAAGAACATACAAGTGGAGGAATACCTTGATGAGGAAGGAATCAAGCACGAATTCTCAGCACCATACTCTCCACAACAAAACGGAGTTGCCGAAAGGAAGAACCGAACGCTCATAGAGATGGCAAGAACAATGCTCGATGAATACAAGACTTCGGATCGATTTTGGGCGGAAGCAATCAACACCGCTTGCCATGCCACAAATCGACTCTACCTTCATCGACTACTAAAGAAGACTCCCTATGAGCTACTCACCGGTAACAAACCGAACATTTCATATTTTCGAGTTTTCGGTTCTCCTTGCTATATTTTGAACAAGAAGCCCAGGACTTCAAAGTTCGCTTCGAAGTCCGATGAAGGTTTCTTGCTTGGTTATGATTCGAACACTTACGCCTACCGTGTTTTCAACAAGGCCTCCGGACTTGTTGAAGTGGCACGTGACGTGGTGTTCGATGAAACTAATGGCTCCCAAAAGGAGCAAGTTGATCAATGTGAATTAGGTAAAGAGGAAGCCCCCTATCAAGCATTGAAGAGGATGTCTCTAGGCGAAGTACGACCACAAGAGTCATCGGCACAAATACAAGAGGAAAGTGAACCACGAGAGGAGATCAACAATCAAGGGGGAGCCTCGCTACAAGATCAATCACAGGAATATGAACATGATCAACAAATCAACGAGGACAACAACTCAGGGGGAGAAGAAGATGAGTACCAACATACGAACCCCCAAGTGCCACACCCAAGAGTACACCAATGCATTCAAAGGGATCATCCAATCGACAACATCATCGGCGACATCCAAAATGGAGTAACCACTAGATCTCGTATAGCAAATTTCTGTGAACATTACTCATTTGTCTCCTTTTTGGAACCCCGCAGGACTGAGGATGCATTGAAGGATCCGGACTGGGTGGTGGCAATGCAAGAAGAGTTGAACAACTTCAAGAGAAACGAGGTTTGGGAACTTGTGGAAAGACCCAATGCAAACATAGTGGGCACCAAGTGGGTCTTCCGCAACAAGCAAGACGAACACGGAGTGGTGACAAGAAACAAGGCACGACTTGTGGCCAAAGGTTACTCACAAGTCGAAGGTTTGGATTTCGATGAGACTTTTGCTCCAGTAGCTAGGCTTGAATCAATTAGAATATTACTTGCATATGCTACTCACCATGATTTCAAGCTGTACCAAATGGACGTAAAAAGCGCCTTCCTCAACGGACCGATCAAGGAAGAGGTGTACGTGGAGCAACCACCCGGATTTGAAGACGAAGAGTTCCCCGACCACGTGTATAAACTGCGTAAGGCTCTCTATGGCCTCAAACAAGCTCCTAGAGCTTGGTATAAGTGTCTTACAGATTTTTTAATTGATAATGGTTTTCAAATTGGCAAAGTAGACTATACATTATTCACAAAAAATCTGGACAATGATCTTTTTGTTTGCCAAATCTATGTTGATGATATAATTTTTGGTTCAACTAATCAATCTTTCTGTGAAGAGTTTAGTAAAATCATGACAGACAGATTTGAAATGTCAATGATGGGAGAATTGAAGTACTTCTTGGGATTCCAAGTGCGGCAACAAAGGGAAGGAACATTCATAAGCCAAACCAAGTACACACAGGACATCCTCAAGAAGTTTGGCATGGACAAGGCAAAGCCCATAAAGACTCCCATGGCAACGAATGGCCACTTGGATCTCAATGAAGATGGACTGAGCGTTGACCAAAAGGTATATCGCTCCATGATTGGATCCTTACTATACTTATGTGCATCTAGGCCAGATATTATGTTGAGTGTATGTTTGTGTGCAAGATTTCAAGCCAACCCTAAGGAATGTCATTTGACAGCCGTAAAGAGAATTCTAAGATATTTAGTTCATACACCCAACCTTGGTCTTTGGTACCCAAAAGGCTCAAAATTCAATCTCATTGGGTATTCCGATGCAGACTATGCCGGGTGCAAAGTTGATAGAAAAAGCACTTCCGGCACCTGCCAATTCCTAGGAAGATCCTTAGTTTCTTGGTCATCCAAGAAACAGAATTCCATTGCATTATCCACTGCCGAAGCAGAGTATGTTGCAGCCGGGAGTTGTTGTGCACAACTCCTTTGGATGCAACAAACTCTAAGGGATTACGGTTACAATATGAACCGTATTCCTCTCCTTTGTGATAATGAGAGTGCCATTAAAATAGCCCACAATCCAGTTGAACACTCTAGGACTAAACACATTGACATAAGACACCATTTCTTGAGAGACCATTCCATGAAAGGAGACATATCCATCTCTCATGTCAATACCCAAAAACAATTGGCCGACATATTCACCAAGCCACTTGATGAAAAACGTTTTTGCGAACTCCGAAATGAGCTAAACATCCTTGATTCTCGGAGTGTGGCTTGAAAATTTGCATACCTGTATGATTGCTTCAAAATATTGATTGAATTGTGAAAATCATCCCTCTTCATTTTTCTCTTGAAAAACTATGTCAATTATTAGATCTTGATGAATTTTTGATCATAGTATGATTGTTGTTTGCTTACTGGTCAAATTCATCAAGATTATTTGAATTGTTTTGCCTCTCTCTACTCTCAATTATTGGACCTTCAAATATATATGAATGGGCTATGCAATTCTTTCCTGGTGACCACGGACAAGTCCGTGGTTACCCGGACTAGTCCGCCATTGCAGACTAGTCCACAATGTGCCGGTTAGGCCGGACTAGTCCGACAGACCACGGACTAGTCCGACTTAGGTCTCTGGAGGACTTCGGACTAGTCCGGTCATGTCCGGACTTGTCCGATTTTTCGTGTCCATAACCCTAGCCGCCACCAAACCCTAATTCCCTCACCCCACACTCGCCCCCAAGCTTTCTCTCTCTTGCGCTCGAGCTCCCAAGGCGAATCCTTGATTCCTTCATCGAAAAGCCTCAATCTTGGGCGGAGATCAAGCTTGAAGACTCGGGGATTGAAGTTAGCGGACAAGTCCGGCCTCCAACTCCCAAAATCTCAAGCTTCCTTTGATTTCTTGGTAAATTTTCTTCAAAACCCTAAGAAATCACAAATTTCTCTATTGCTTATCGTTTGGCCTAGCATTCTTCACTAGTTACATGTCTAGTTGATGTACTATGTGTATGCTAGACTAGTTTTACCTTAGGGACCAATTTTTGTCCAGTCTGTTAGGTTTTTGCGGATGAACACCGGACTAGTCCGGTCCAGGTACGGACAAGTCCGGTCCCCCGGACTAGTCCGTGCCTGTGCACCGGACAAGTCTGTTGTTTCTGAACCAAAACCTAATTCTTTAATTCCCTAATGCCTTCCATTGCCATCTTACCTCACCAATACCTTGTATAACTTGTCCTTTCTCTTGATCACTCATTCTCAGATCATGTCAAGCTCCGACAACGAAATCTCCGATTTCGAGGCCGAGTTGGACCACGAGGTGGCACCTCGGTCCTCGGCGGGTCTTGGCAAGAAACGCCAAGAGAGACCCTCCAAGCCTGTCCCTCATCTCCCCAAGTTCGGAGGAAGGTGTGTGTCAAGAAGCCCGCCTCGAAGGCTGCTACTCCTTCAAGTGGCCTTCGCCAAGCTAAAGGGAAGGGCAAGGGGGTTGCCACAGGGCCTGTTGGGCCCCTAAAGCTGCATACTCCCAGAGAAGGGGTCCGGGACCCCAATGAGGAAAGATTCAATGGCAAGGGCAGCGATGTGGCTATGAAGTTGAGAAGTGTTGATTGCTATGCAAGGCCCAAGCAAGCAGCTGATGGCAGGTTTTGGTCAAATTTCCATGCTGATTTCTACAAGCTGGTCTATTTGCCGATGAAGACCCCGGTGGTGCGCAGTCAATGGATTGACTGGGCCCACCTTGAGAAGAGGAAATGTGCAACTTTTGATGAAGTGATAGCAGCTGCAGAGAGACATGGGCTGAAGGATCTGTTTGCCTTCAGATATAATTGGAATGATGAAGTGATTGCACAATTCTATGCAACGTGCCACTTCTCAAGCGAAGACGAAGAAAGTGTGACTTGGATGACTCATGGATCCAAGTATTCTATTACTCAGGAAGAGTTTGCCCGCCTGCTGCACCTTGACTCTGAAGGACATGACCACCTCATTATCCACAACATTGGGGTCATTGAGAGGGATGGAATGAAATTCATGTATGAGCCCACCTCCAAGTATGTCCCTCCCTCCACAAAGAATATGAAGCCTTTCTTTGTGGTCCTCAACAGAGTCCTCATGAAGACGATTGCCCCCAAGGATGGGGATGCAGGGAGTGTGCAAGGCTACCTCCGGACCCTGATGAGGGTCATTAGCAAGAAAAGGCAATTTGATGTTGCAGACTATATTTGGAATGATATGGTCAATATCTCAAGTACCCCCAACCGATCCTGTGGCTATGCCCCTTACTTGATGTTCATGATTGAGAAGGTCACAGGAATCGAGTTTGTGAAGGATGTGGAGCACACTCCACTGAGGCCTCAGAAGCCTCAGTCAGTGAGTGTCCAGGCTGCTCCATCGCCGGCCTCAAGCCCCGAGGCACCGGCAAGGCAAGAAGAAGCTGCTAGGGCTACTCCTCCCTCCAGGGAAGCCCCTCAGAAAGGATCCGCCAGTGGGATCCTCAAGTATTTGGCTGCAATTTTCTCCTCATGCAAGAAAACTGAAGTGAAGCTCCACAAGCTAAATCAAAAGAGGAAGGAGAACATGAGATACATAAAAGCCAATGTGAAGCAGCTGAGTGAGAAGCTGGAGATCAACCCAATTGGATCTCCAGTACTTTCTGAAGATTCTGATCCGGACATCACCGAGCTCAGCCCCTTGAATCCCTCCGAGCTTGCCTATTTTGGCATTGGGGGCTCGAGCAGCTCCGCTCCTCCTCCTACCTCTCAACCTCGTCAAGCGGAAAGCGATGAAGACGATGAAGATGACGAGAGGAGTGACAGCGAAGAGTGAAGCCCTAGGACCTTCCTCTCTCTCTTTTTGGTGTCTTGATGCCAAAGGGGGAGAGATTGAGGGGGAGTCTCTAGTCTTAGCTTTAGCTGCATAGGATGCGAGGAGAGAGCTCTCTCTGTTTTTTTAATTGTGATTGCATTTGCTTAACTCTATTTTCATATCATGTTTGGTCCTGTTATGAATTGCTCTATTAATTTGCAAGTGTGTGATGAAATCTGAGTTTTTGCCCCTGAAGTGCCATATTCACTTGATATTAGTTGATAAATGCAAATTCGATCATTCTTAATGCACTCATGCTCTTAGTATGCATCCCACCATAAATAATGCACATATGAATAATTATCTTGTTGCTTGATGTATTTTTGAGTCATATGTGCATACTTTATGAAAATCTCATTTTATACCTCATTTTGTGAAATCTCAATTGGTTGTCATCAATCACCAAAAAGGGGGAGATTGAAAGTGCATCTAGGACTCCCTTGTGGGTTTTGGATGATTTATGACAAGCAATTGGGATCCTAATCCTTTTTGTTGAGATGAATGCAGGAAAATAATGAAAAATGAGCAAAGTGCCAAAAAGAGGGAAATTGAGAAGGAAAATTAATTTGAGCTCAAGGAGAAGAAATTAGTAGTTTAGTATGTATGGAGTGTGTTAAGGAAACACACCCAAGAGCTCAATCTCATTTAATCACACACACACACACTGCACAAAGCTATACAGGACCGGACTAGTCCGATATCAGTCGGACTAGTCCGATATCTTTCTGTTCCACTTCGGACTAGTCCTCCCCAGTGCGGACTAGTCCTTATCAATGCAAAAGTCACACAAAATCGGACCAGTCCGTTGTGACCCGGACTAGTCCGATATTCATTCTGATCCACTTCGGACAAGTCCGGTGTCCACACGGACTAGTCCGATATACACCCTGATCTAAATCGGACAAGTCCTCCAAGTGCGGACTTGTCATCCTAAACACTTAGGGTTTCATATGTCCGGACAAGTCCGATGACAATCGGACTAGTCCGAAGCTTTCCAGTAGCGAAATCGGACAAGTCCGTTTTTGAACCGGACTAGTCCGAGATTCCTGGACACTTAGAGTTTGCTTCACACAGCACACCGGACTAGTCCGGTCACCACCACGGACTAGTCCGATCTTTCTGAACCCTAACGGTAACTTCTAGAAACCCCATATAAATAGAGGTGCACGACCCACTTTCACCCTCTCTCGAACCCTAGCGCCGTCACACCTCCCAAGAGACTCAAAAACCATCTCTCTCCACGAAATTAAGTGCAAAATCAATCAATCCATTGAAGATCACTTCTAGATCATTGGAGAGGCACTTGGCACACGATTGAGCTCTTGGTTTGAATCTCTAACATACTCTTGCATCTCAATCTGTATATTTCGAAGTGTGTTATTGGTGGTCTTGAAACTTGTAATCAAGGGAGCTCTCAACTTGTGAGATCGCCCCTTCAACTTGGTGATTTACCCCTGTGTGGTTAGTGGAAGAGGATTGGCCTTCATGGCGATCCGACGAGGGAAGGGTTGGTGAAGACCCGGTCCTTTTGTGGGCTCCTCAACGTGGATGTAGGCTGCCTTCGTGGTAACCGAACCACGGGATAAATCTTGTGTCTTGTTCGTTTGTGTTCATCATTCTAGTTGATCAACATTATCTAGGGTTGATTCTTTTTGTTGAATTCAAGTCAATTAGTTGAACAAGGATCATACTAGCAATAAAACTTGACTTACAACTATTGAACTGTTGTTAAAGTTTATATTTCCGCTGCAAACGTCAACGAAACAATCAAATTGACTTAACTTGATCAACCTAGCCCGTGAAATCCGGACTAGTCCGCACATTACCGGACTAGTCCGATATATCTGTTTTTGACCTTTTTGTTAAAGTGCTACAGGAACCGAGAAAATTCAAGAAGGCCTATTCACCCCCCCTCTAGGCCTACATTCAGTTTGTCGCATCCAAAGGAGTTGTGCACAACAACTCCCAGCTGCAACATACTCCGCTTCGGCCGTGGATAAGGCAATGGAATTTTTTTTTTCTAGAGGACCAAGAAACTAGGGATCTACCTAGGAATTGGCAAGTGTCGGAGGTACTTTTTCTATCTACCTTGCATCAGCATAATCTACATCGGAGTATCCAATGAGATTGATTTTTGAACTTTTAGGATAGAAAAGGCCTAGGTTGGGTGTATGAACAATTTATTGCAAGATACTTTTTATGACTGTCATATGACATTCCTTAGAATTGACTTGAAATCTTGCACACAAACATCCACTCAACATGATATCAGACCTAGAACGTTTGGTCCGTCTTCATTGAGATCCAAGTGTCCATTTGTCGCCATGGGAGTCTTTATGGGTTTTGCTTTGTCCATTCCAAACTTCTTGAGAATGTTTTGAGTGTACTTTATTTGGCTTATGAACGTTCCGTCCTTCTGTTGCTTCAACTGGAATCACAAAAAGTATCTCAACTCTCCCATCATGGACATCTCAAATCTATCTGTCCTAATCTTACTAAATTCTGGACAAAATGATTTGTTAGTTGAACCAAATATAATATCGTCAACATAGATTTGGCAAACAAAGAGATCATCATCAAAGTGAATAGTAAACAAAGTATAATCAGCTTTACCAATCTTGAAGCCATTTTCAATCAAAAAATCTCTAGGCACTCATACCAAGCTCTAGGAGCTTGTTTGAGGCCATAGAGAGCCTTACGTAGCTTGTACACATAGTCAGGGTACTCTTGATCTCCCGAACCGGGTGGTTGCTCCACGTACACCTCCTCCTTGATCGGTCTGTTGAGGAAGGCGCTTTTCACGTCCATTTGATAAATCATGAAATCATGGTGAGTAGCATATGCAAGTAATATACGAATTGATTCAAGCCTAGCTACGGAAGAAAAGGTCTCGTTGAAATCCAAACCTTCGACTTGTGAGTACCCTTTGGCCACAAGTTGTGCCTTGTTCCTTGTTACCACTCCATGTTCGTCTTGCATGTTGCGGAAGATCCATTTAGTGTCGACGACGTTGGACTTGGATCTTTCAACAAGCTCCCACACTTTGTTCCTTTTGAAGTTGTTCAATTCTTCTTGCATCGCCATCACCCAATCCGGATCTTTTAATGCATCCTCAACCCTGTATGGTTCCAAAGAGAATACAAAAGAATAGTATTCACAAAAATTAGCTATGAGAGATCGAGTTATTACTCCTTTTTGTTTGTCACTGATTACGTTATCGACGGGGTGATCTCTTTGGATGCTTTGGTGTACTCTTGGATTTTGCACTTGTGGTTTTGAATCTTCATTATCGTCTTCTTCTCCCCCTAGATAGTTGCCCTCATTTATGTTTTGATCACCTTGATCTTCTTGATGTCGATCTTGTGTGGAAGCTCCCCCTTGATCATTATCCTCCACTTGTGGTTCATCTTCTTCATTCGCATTTGGAGGTGGCACTTGTGGTCGAACATTGCCCAACGACATTCTTCTCAATGCTTGACATGGAGCTTCTTCTAGATCTAGCAGACATCGATAACCTTGCTCTTCTTGAGAGCTGTTAGTTTCATTGAAAACTACGTCACGTGCTGCTTCAACAAGTCCAGAGGCCTTGTTGAAGACACGATAGGCATAGTAGTTCGAATCATAGCAAAGTAGGAAACCTTCATCAGACTTTGAAGCGAACTTTGAAGCCCTAGACTTCTTATTGAGAATATAGCATTTTGAAACGAATACTCAAAAGTAAGGAATTTTTGGTATGTTTCCTTGAGTAGTTCATATGAGGTTTTCTTCAGTAGACCATGAAGACAGAGTCGGTTTACGGCATTATAGGCGGTGTTACCGCTTCAGCCCAAAACCGATATGAAGTCTTGTATTGATTGAGCATTGTCCTCACCATTTCAATGAGTTCGATTCTTCTTTTCGGCTACTCCATTTTGTTGAGGAGAATATGGTGCTGAAAATTCGTGCTTTATCCCTTCTTCGTCTAGATACTCCTCGTCTTGGGTATTCTTGAATTCTGTCCAGTAGTCACTTTGTATGTTCTTGATCTTCAATGAGAATTCATTTTGGACACGCTTGATGAACTTCTTGAGGGTTCCTTGAGTTTCCATCTTATCATGCAAAAAGAAAATCCACGTGAAGCGTGAAAAATCATCAACAATGACTAAACCGTATTTATTACCGCCGATGCTTATGTAAGCAATTGGACCGAATAGATCCATGTGGAGGAGCTCGAGCGGTCTTGTTGTAGTCATGACATTCTTTGGGGATGGGGTGCTCCTACTTGCTTCCCAGCTTGGCACGCCCTACAAGGCCTGTCTTTCTCAAAAACAACATCCTTTAAACCATAGATGTGATTGCCTTTTAGAAGTTTTTGAAGATTCCTCATACCAACATGTGCTAGCCGTCTATGCCACAGCCAACCCATGTTGGTCTTTGACAATCAAACATGTGTCAAGTTTGGTTTTATATTTGTTGAAGTCAACTAGATAAAATTTTCCCTTTAACACACCCTTGAATGCAACCGAGTTATCCTTCCTTCTAGAGACGTTCACACCCTCATTAGTAAATAAACAATTATAACCTTTGTTACATAATTAAGATATGGACAAAAGGTTATAATCCAAGGAGTCAACGTGTAAAACATGAGAAAGTGTATGTTGTGATGAAATTGCAATTTTACTGGTACCAAGCACCCTTCGTTGACTATTATCACCAAAGTAAATGCCTTCGCTTGGATCTTCATTTTCTTCATATTCCACGAGCATTCTTATTTCTCCAGTCATGTGATTGGTGCATCCACTATCTACCACCCATTTTGATCCACCGGATGAATATGCCTTTCTTTTACCTTTCTTGGCCATTAGACATTTGTTGTCGTTGTCCTTCCATGCGCCCATGGTTGGGAAGATAGTGGATTTCTTGGTAGTCTTCTTGATGGCTACGGTGGCCATCTCCTCTTCTTCTTCGAATGAGGATTCATCATTGGGGTCCCACTCCTTCCCGAGATGCGCTTGGCCATATTGCTTCTTCTTCTTGAACATCTTCTTTGTCTTGTTTTCCTTAGTCTCCCTCTTATTTTCTTCATGCAGACAATCTACTATGAAGTGATCATATTCTCCACAATTATAGCACACCCGTCTCATCTTGGGTCTTTGTTTGTCCCTTTGTTTTCCTTCGTTTGAGATACCACCCTTTCTTCTTCTCATCATTTTCTTGAACTTCTTCATGAACCAGATCATGTCTTCTTCATCGATATCACTACTTTCATCATCGCTGTCATTTTCTCCATGAGCATCTCGAGCTTCTTTTGATACGGGTTTACAAGTTGACTTCAAGGTAACTCCTTTCTTCTTTGCCGAGGTAAGATCGGCAATTTCCTTGACATGCTTGGCTTGCTTCTCCATCATTTCAAAGTTGATAATCTTGCCAAGAAGTTTGTCCGGGGTCATTTTTCGATACTCGGGGCTTTCTCTAATCATATAGCAAAGGGTCCCATTGCGAGGCATGAATGCTCTAAGTATGAACTTCACGACTTCATGATCATTCCACTTATTGCTGCCATATGCTCGAACTTTGTTGACCAGAGACTTCAATCGATTGTACATATCTTGTGGTGATTCATCTTCTTCTATGGCGAATCCTCCCAATTCACCTTCAATCATTTCGATCTTGGCTTCACGTACATGACGATCACCTTCATGCGCGGTTTGTAGAGTGTCCCATATCTCCTTGGAAATTTCGAGTCCATCCTTCTTGGTGAACTCGTCTCGGCTCAATGAAGAAGGACCACAGCTACGGCTTGGGCGGTTCGATGAATGGCTTGTTCTTTTCTTGGAGTCAGCTCTTCACCATCATCCGGGATATCTATCCCTGTACACACTATATGCCACAAACATGGATTAAGAGATATGAGGTGCATTTTCATGTTTTGCCTCCACATTGAATAATCATTGCCATCAAAATAAGGTGCTTTCCCTAAAGGAATTGATAAATAATGACTATTGTTAGAATTGAAACGTTCATAGTCAAAAGGATATCGGGAGTAGTCGGTGTGACTACCCCCCTTCTTCTTTTCATCGTCGATCTTCTTCTTCCCTTTTGGGGAGAGAGCCTTCTTACGAAGAAGAGCCTTGAGTTGAAGCATTTCCTCGTCATCATCCTCACAGTCTTGAATTGCATCGAGGAGCTTCTCCAGCTTTTGTGTCTTTTCATCACCCTTCTCGTTGCTGAAGTTCTTGTTTACATCCTTGATGTCCGACATCGTCACTTCGAGCGGTGAGTCTCTTTTGAAGAGTTTGACTTTGATTCAAATTGAATGTAGCCTAGAGGTGGGGTGAATAGTGATGAGTAGGTTTAGGCCCGATCTTCCGAAAGGTAAGTCGATTGGGGTGGAGAACTCGACGTTGATGATCCGAGGCACTCGAGCAGTTTAAATACCCCTGCAATCACTACACCGCTGCTCTATTGGTTATCAACCATGCAGCAAACGCTTGACATCGCCAAGAAGGCTAATCTCTGCAAGTGAACCGAGAACACAAGTAAGAACGTAGAAGACACGATCTGAAATTGAGAAGTTGGGGTCTCACAAACCGAAGAACAGTGAAATTGTTATTCTAAGCAAAAACCCAATTGTTCATGGCAGGTACTATGGAGTATATATAGGTGGGAGAACGTCCAAGGGGGTGTTGGGGTCGTGACCTAACCCTAAGATACGAAAATAATGGATTTAGACTTGGTACAAGGCACAATGGCCCAATATGGTGGCACAACACCCTGACAGATTCTGAACTTGAGTCTCTTTCGACAATTCCCGACGACTCCCAAAGAATTTTGACATGGGATCAATGCCATTGGAAAGGTTATCCTTTCCCCTTTCCGTGCATATGTAGAACGTACAAAACAGAGTTCTTATGCATCCTGGGCATCCGTTTTAGTGTGTACTGCTCCTGGACTCCGAGTTGGACACGATTTTGAGTTGGGGTCGGTTTCCATCCTCTTTGAACGTATCCTCTGGTCCTCCACGCCCCTAAATCTTACTCCAATTACTCCTTTAACTTATCCATGGATACTAATCACAATTAAGTCATTAGGTAGCAATCTATTCTAACAAATATATAAGGAAACATATAAGAACGAGCTCACCTCTAAAATTAATTGATGTGTGGGATTTCTATTGATTGCATCTTGTATGTTGAATGGAGTGTTGTGTATATGCATAGGAGTGATGTCCTCATCATCCTGCCCTTCTTGAATTGGAGTCATCCGACTCAAGTTCATCTTCTCTTATGTGTGGGTCCATATGTGCAACGCCATCAAATCCTCTTGTGTGCATCAAAGAAGGAGGCCAAGGTGGTGAACGACATAGTGCACCATCTCCATGTTCTTCATCAAATACGCATGCACATTGACTCGAGCCAGGATCCCAAACAAATAAACATCATGCTATGCTTGTATGTGCAATGACAATGTGCTTGATCTCATCATTCTCCCCTTCTTGATGACAAGCCGCCCTCGGCTTGCTCGTATGTGTGAGACCTATGTGTGCTGAATACATTGGCTTGTACTGAATACATTGGCTTTGTCAATAGAAGTTTTGAATGTTGCGGTAACATCTTTTTAGCAAGGTCTAAATCTAGCTCCGAGCTTCTACAAGGTCCGACGTAAGATCCGACTTGCTTTGTCTAGGTCCGACATGTTTTTGGGTTGCTCCGGTGAGCTTTGTCTTTAGCTCCGACATGTCTTTGATAGCTCCGGCATGTCTTTTTTAAGCTCCGATATGTTTTGCTGGGTCCGACTTATGTTGGTTTGCTCCGACATGTTTTTCTAGCTCCGACTTTTGGGATGACTAGTTCCGACTAGTTTTGGTAAGCTCCGGCGCTAGGTTGTACTAGCTTTGGTAAGCTTCGGCGCTAGGTTGTACTAGCTTTGGTAAGCTCCGGCTCAAGCTCCGTTTAGCTTTGGCTAGGTTCGGAGCTTGATCGCAATGTTCCTGCGTTTATCCTGCAATGTTTTGAACTTGCTTTATATTATGAGAAAGATTTCTTAGTATCCATTTGCTAAGTTTTTGGTGCGTTTTTGTTGATATGGCTGATATCGTTTTGATATGCTTTGCAACATGCTTATGTGAGGTGCTCACGTAAGGCGTTGTGTTCGGAACTGACTTGAGTCAATTCGCAGACTTGGGCTCGTACGGATTTGTTGTTTATTCATGTGCAGGTGTTGCTTGAGTTCAAGAAATGGCTGGTGACAGGATCCATTGAACTAGTCTTAGGGAGAAGATGAGGTTCAACAACAAAGTTTGGGAGGAATTGTGGTTGAGTTGATCGGGAGGTTGCGCAACATGTTTGAATCAAGAACAATGCATATGAAGGTATCTTGGATGTCATTGGAAGATGTTTGCACGTGTGCAAGGAGTGCATGGACGTGGCTACATGGTTCCGAGGCGTGATGAAGAGATGTGTACGTAAAGAATTGGTCGGAAAGGTCCAACTGACTAGGTTATGGACTCAGGTTGCGGCTGAGTCGGGTTTGACTCAAATATGGAAAGATTTGAGTTGGTTATGATAGGATTTCATGTGGGTCACGAATTTGAGTTATTTTAGGAATGTGGGATACGTTCCTAAGGTGTTTGGAAGTCTTAAGATTGCTTCCATCTGCGTATACAAGAGTCCTAAGCAGTTATGGAAAGTTTCGATTCATGATTTGAGTAGGAATGGAGTCCTAGTTAAGATTGGGTTGGCCTAAGGGCTGGTTATATAAGCAAGAGAGGCCAGGGCTCGTGGTGCACGACTTTGGGGCTGTTTCTCTTGTTTTCTATTGAATAAAATTTGTAGTTTGAAAATACTTTTGTGCCTTGTTCGTCCGACTTGTTCCAGACAAGTTTTACTCATCGAGTTTCTGGACAACACTACCTTTTGTTGGTGGTTTTATCATAACTCGAGTTTTACAGATCCAATGGATGTGATTCTTTTTGGGTTGTCTTCACAATTTGATTGTATATCATCTGTCAAAATTGCACGGTCATTGGATTTGTGGTTTCTGATCTACACGAGTTTCTTTGCAGCATTCCGAAACTGTTTTTCTCGGGTAGGACAGATTGACCTTTGTTCAATCTTTCGATCATAACTTGAGTTTCCCTCGACGGTTTGAGTGATTCTTTTTGTGCTTTCTTCGTGACTTGATTTTCTCTGATATATATCACTTTTGTAACAGTGAAACACGTTTTAGATTAGTTTCACACACGATTTCTCTAACAGATCGTTTTTCCGCCGAAGGGGTTGGGATTTAATTGTTTTCGATGCGTAAGATTTTTAAATCTACCATTCACCCCCCTCTAGTGGCTTTTGACATTATATTCGATCCTACAATTGGTATCAAAGCGAGGTTGCTCCAATCATTGTGATTTGCACGTTTTTTTGACTAATCATCATGGAGAAATACTCCGCCAAACCTTGTGTGTTTGCTGGTATTGATATTCAGGTTTGGAAGGCACGCATGGAGGCTTTCATCCAGGCGCAAGGCTTCGCAATATGGGAAAAGGTGTACACGCCTTATGAAGTGCCACCTAACAATCAAGTTACAGCTACAAACCTACGGGACGTCAACAACAACAACAAAGCCCGAAACTTGATCATCCAAGGGCTCACTCAGAGCGACCTCGACCGCGTTGCACATCTCCGATCGGCATACGATGTATGGAGAGCACTTTGTGACTATCATGAAGGATTGAACACAATCAAGGAGGTAAGGCAAGACATGTTCAAGAAAGAATACATGCGCTTCGAGATGCAACCCGGTGAGTCCATCGATGATCTCTTTGCTCGCATTAACAAAATTCTCAATAACTTGCATAGTGTCAACGTTAATTATTCTGATGCTGAAAATGCTAGGTAATTTCTTAGTGCATTAGACATGTCAATCTGGGAGATGAAAGTTACATCTATTCGTGAATCTACTGTCATGTGGGGACCGAAGTCCACACATCCGAGGATCTCATTGGGTGGTGCCGTGCGATGCGGCACCTAATAGCACACACAAAAAGGATACCAATAAAGTTATCATTTCATAATAAGAAGAGTTTACAAAAGAGTGTACCACAGAAGTACACACGCAGTGGAAAGTACATACTCATAATCTCACCTAACTAAGCAGGAGAGAAGACGTCCATGCCCTAGGACGCTTCTCACTAGCAACAAGGAGAACATTCAGCAGCGACGTGGTTCACATGATATTTATCTCGACACCTCGAGTCTCATGTACAACCTGAACAGCAGAAATAAAACTAATACCTGCAAAAATCGTTAAAGCGCAAACGTGAGCATAAGGCTCAGCAAGACTTAACCGTCTCACTAGACATATGCAGGGTGAATACTAAACATAGGTAAGGAATAGCATAAATAGACTCGCCTATAAGTGGATCCTTATAATCATGTTTTAAGTAGCAAATGACATTCTTCAAGCACGGCACATCATGGACTCCACAATCAAACAAGAAACGCTTTGCCGATGATATGACATGCCCAAAACACATAATGCTATTACAGGTAAAGTATGGGGAAACTGTAAACTTTTAATTATACTATCTCTAAGCCATACAAGGTTGCAAGCAATTATAATTCAATACAACATATTTTTCTGGCTTCTTTAGTATTTACTACATCACCGCTAAGTGAACAAGTGGTACTCTATTACCGCGAGGGACGGTGATTGCAATCAGAACACACTCGGACAACACGACACATACACACTTTCAGAAATGCCAGCGAGTACTTCGCACAGTACCTACGTAACACTTCAGTACTAGTCGTATATGGCAACTTTTCGCGAGACACTCAAATGCCGAACCGGTCGATCTGTCACAAGCAGGAGGTCCCTGCAATGGGCGTACTTTGACGTGCCCACTAGCGGATTTACACCTTGTTGCCCTCAACCCACACCTATAAAACGGAATGGTATGCCTCGACACCCAAGTGACCAAGCTACGTCAGTTTACTGGAGCCCATATATCCATTATGTTGCCGGTACAAGTCAAGCTTGTCCGAAGGGGCTGCATACGGACGGGCCTTAATCGACACAGGCAGGGCTATGCGATCGAGACTCAATTCTTGCCGCTTCCTATCCATTCCCTGCCCGGTCTCAATTTCATTATATTAAGCCATTTTCTATCTAACCAATCCTTTGAGATATGTCCTACATCTCTCGCGAGTAGATTCCAACTACTCGACTTCTACCGAATTTCCTATGCATTAGCAACACAGTTACTATAGGTCAAACTGTAACTCGTTCCCACCAACCCCTGGGATTTTTGGCCATGCAAGTGGAGTATCAATCATCCTAAACGTAATGCACAATTCATAGACTACTCATCATAGTGATAAAGTAAAATTTTATAAACGACTTAAATGCAAACCGGGCCTTGCCTTAGTTTGCGACTCGAATAAATGTCAATTGTTAGGGCTTGGTCTTCCTCCGGAAAACCTGCCATGGAACTTCAGTGGAAACACCTTGGCCTTCTCCTCCAAGCGAAGTTTCTTGTCGATCACCTATCAGCACGTTCCTATCGACATGATATGCATATAAGTAATTAAGTAATTAAGTAATTTAATAATGGACTCCACGGGGTTATGTAAACTTTAAGAATGAGGAGTTTGACTAGGAAGGACAGATATGCCTCTGTTGTGTGGGTAACCAGAGGATGAGTCAAGGTGGACATAGTAGTGTCGGTATGAACTGAAAGGTACAACATAAAGCTACATTGCAACTTAGCATACCACACTTCAAGCTATGCCACGCGAGATTGACAAATCTGAATGGTGAAGAAGTGTTGGGCGGAGAAGTGTAAGGACGACCCAAAAAAATCAAGGTGGGACATCGAATGCTTGAGTATGAGTGGAGTGTACAAGACGAAGGTCGCGATTTAGCAGTCGACCAATGAACTTGACTTAACCCATAAATGAGTAAACCTAGTTAAGTGAGCAGTGCTATCGTAGGGTCCCGACTTAGGATGAACCATGATGGAACCTAACGACACTTGGGACTGAATTGAGACCAACATGGCTTGGACTTAAGAAGTCATTATAAGCACTGTTAACCTAGCATGAGTACCAAGAAAACGTTTAAATGACTTTTCGGTAAAGTAGTTTCTACGGCAAGCTTCTCGAGCATCGTTCAAGTGCTTACACGACGACACTAATGTAGTGTCTCCCGCAAGCCTGTCCAGGTGAGCTCGGTAAGCTCTCGGGACTTAAATATGATGCGAGACCGTGCCGTGAAGGCATGCTTTGCCATCTCGAGAAGATCGTCTTAGCGACGTCCACATCAACCCGGACTCGTCAATGGGGTGAGCGGAACCCCAAACACCACCTTGTGAGTCTTAAGGCTAGTGATGTCGACTCGGTTGTTGATAAGTGACTCGACGAACCTGCCGTCGATGAAGTGGTACACAAAGTTAACCAATCCTGTGATCGGTTAGGGAACATTCTCGACACAACCAAGGAACTCTTATCCAAGGTTCCCCTTGGTCTAGTTCTCCTTGTTGGTCGCAATGTTCTTGCATTACTCATAGGTGATCAGTGATCACCAATACCCGTGGTTGACCTAGAAGGCCTTTTATTGAGCACCTTGGCTACACTTAGGACTTGATTGCTCTCGCAACGACTAAACCTAATTTGCCTTGACAACCATTGTCCGACGAGTCGTGCTGGTGTTTCAGCACCACACTCATCACAAGCATCCTTCATCTCGATGCCAGGGCACGATGATGGCTCGGAGCGTCACGACGACGTCATGTGGTCATCGACGTCGACGCGGCTCATGGTGGAGCATCACGAGCACGCACGGACAAGCCAACGTGATACAAACGACAAAGGAGGTCGACTTGGGGATTTCTAAAGGAATGATATCATGGCAGAAAATGGACGTACGGCTTGACGACATATGAGTACCCTTAGCGATTATGACGAATGGACTTCGGTGCATCAAGCAAGGCAATTCAGGGCAAGGCTCACCTTGTAGGCATTTCACCGAACATCTTGTGTGTGTACTTGATTTCCGTTGTTTCATCACCATTCAAAGGGCATCTTGGAACTTAGGCTTGTCAGTCGCAACATAATCCTACCCCTGCATCACAGACCAGTTCTAAACATCAACAAAGTTGGTTCTTTACTCGTGAACATTTCATCGAACACCTTGGCTGCAGCATTGTCCCAACTAATCTTTGCACAATTCAGAGCTAACCTTGAACCACTTGTTGTTGCCGTTGTGTCGTCGACGTGTTCTTGCATCTCATACATCACCTCCATCAATCCTCGCACTGTTTGGACGCAGCATGTGAGAAGAACGCCGTGACGACATCAAGTCGACAATGGCATCCGAAACAGCACATGCGAAACGCGGCCAAGGCGCGGACAGCGGGCCTAGGCGGCGAGCGGACGATCGGCGTGGAAAGGTGCGGCGCGCAGCGGTGGCAAGGACGCAGGAGCGGCAATAGAGATGTGCGGCCGCGGGCGAGCAGACGGTGAAAGGTGGTGTGCTGCGCGGGCACATGCACTGCAGGGGCGTCGGCAAGCAGCACCAGCCAGGGCACGACGCTTGGCGAGTGTGAGAGCAGGAGCGCCGCTACTGGCGTGGGCGCGCGCCGGAACAGGGCGGGCGCGTCGTCGGGGCGCCGTTGCTCAGGAGCGCGGCGCTAGGTGCGGCATGGCGGTTGGGCGAGCAGCGCGCAGGGTGCAGCGACGCGGCCGCGGAGGGAAGCAAGGTGCCGTGGGGGCGGGCGAGCCAGCGGCCGACGGGAGGAGCGGGGCGACGTGCGCGAGTAGGGGGGACTCGGCGGGAGCGGCGCGACCATGAGGAAGTTGGGTCAGCGGCGGCGCAGGCGGTGCAGGGAGGAGGCGCGCGCGGCGTTTGCGGCGCGTGGTGGCGTGGCGTTGCGGGGTGGTGCGGCTCCGGCGAGCACGCAACAGGGTGGCGTCGAGGGACGCGAGCTGGAGGCGGCACCGGTGAGGAAGCACGGCCGGGAAGGGGCACGCGCGACCGGCGTGGGCGGCGAGCGCATAGCTAGGCGCAGGCACGGCAGGGAGGAGCCGGGGCGACACGCGCGGGCCAGTAGGCACGGACGGTGCCGGTGAGGAGGCGCACACAGTCAGGGCCAAGGCGAGCGGGAGTGAGGCGCATCGGGGAGGTGAGCGGCGGCTGTGGATAAGACCGGGAGAAGGCAGGGCGCTGGGGATAAGGACCGACGTTATCCATCGCGGTGGTGCATGCAGCGCGTAGGCGTGGAGGCAGGGGAGGAAAGAGAAGGCCTGTGCCGACCTGACCTGTGGGGGCCACTTGTGGGACCCACCTCCCTCACTCTTCTTTCCAAAATTCAAATAGGGCTAGCAAACATGTTTCAAAAATAGTCAACTTTGGCCCAATGACCAAATAAAATGTGAAGAATTTTATGGTGCAATCAGATTTCAAAACTGAGCAAGTTGAATTTCGAACTCAGGTTTGAATTTGATATCAAGCGGTGATACTTGATTCAATGAAATAAATGGTAGATAAGGTTCAAAAATCCTGAAACTTTAGAGGTAACCTTTTTGAACCATAAGGGACCTCAGGAAAAATTTGGAATGGATTTGGACAAAGTTAAGTACAAAGTTTAAATTTGAAGTCGACTCTGATTAGATTCTCAGTACGTGTCCAATAAATAGACAACGTGCTTCAAAAATTTTGAAACTTTACCGAGAGTCTATTCGGAATATTAGAAAGTCATTGAAAAATTTATAGCCTTAGATTTGAATTTTTTCTGAATGTCCCTTTTTAGGGTTGGAATAATTCCTTTTTCTTTCCCTCCATTTTGTTTTCTTTTCTCCTTTAATTTTTCATTGAAAATGTGAATACCTGGAAATTAAGGATTTTACCCCTTAAGTTCCAAATACATTAGCAACCATGTTCTATATGTAAAATTTTTAACAGTTCCTATTTTTAGTGAACATGGGTTAACTCATATGATTCATGTGAGTTTGGATTTCCAAGTCCACTTTCAAAATTTTTATGTTCGCATTTTTGCATTTCTGTTCTTTCAAAAAGCGGGCTTTTACAATCCTTCCCCCTTAAAGGAATCTCGTCCCGAGATTCTAACAAGTAGAATAACAGAAACGATGAGGGAACGATCCGTAAAAGAGGGTCATTGACTCAGGAAAATGGCAATCCCCTTAAAGACTTGGGTTCTACGAAATAGTGATTATCTTCAGGCATCTTAAGAAATTCTAAAGTTTGCTTCAAGTGATTCCAGTCTTTAGGTTGATAACCTTAACGAGATGCTCGACATGAAAATATCACATCGTAAAACTTGGGTCTTAAAAAGTTATGTTGAGGTGTCGAGATCTGCTTCTTTCCGTCAAAATGAAGTAACCTTCTTCATTGAAGAGGTACTTAGAGTTCTAAGATAGTTAAGCGTCCTTAACTCTGGATGTTTCCCTTATGAAGACTTTTCTGCTTTGGTCTTGTAGCCGAAGCAATGCCATCAGGCAGAGCAAGTCAAAGAGTTCCAAAGTTTGGTAATCAATAATAATCTCGCGAATAGAAAGATTTTAAGGTTCTATCAAGGTCGAGAAGTCAATAAGAAACTCCTCGCAGCTAGAAACATTCAGTTGCCAGTAATCAAGGCGATTTGAGTTTCAACAAGTCAAGGACAATGACTCAACTGTGTTTTAGTCACAATGTGTCCCTTGTGCTACTCAAGATAATGAAACCAATCGAAGGTGTTGCGAACGATAAAATTGATCACAACTTAAAAATGTTAGGCACTACATAAGTCTCTGAACGGGGTCCCATATTCTTGCTCAAAACTCATTTGTAATTATGTTTCATAATGCATCACAAATCGGATGGTGTTATGCAGACACAGTGCAACTCCGTGGATAACTATGCAAGGTATGGTGCATTCAGTATTATGCTTTGAGCAAAAATAGGTAAGACAACTTAGAAACAAACAGAAGTACCCTAGATACAGAAGGATTAAGTGACTTGGTCATTAAAAGTGTCGAACGATGAATGTCACTTTTACGTCTTGACCAAATTCAAGAATTTCAAGGTAAGAACATTAACAAGGAATGATGAGGTTCATCTCAAGGCAACGTAGTGTACATAATGGAACAAAACGATGGAACTTCTTGTTGGTGTGAAGTTCCCTTAAGCTTGCTAATCACAGCTTACAGGTAGATGTGATTTCTTAACAAAGGGTCAGGTTTTTCATCACATAGGATTCCTAAGGTAGTATGTCTAACCTTTAAAAGGTGGGTAGGGTTGCCTTCAGAAGTTGCAAAGAGAGTAACCTTTGAAGAGTAAGGTTCTCATCACTTCCGTAGGTTACACTAAATGTTTGACAAGGTACTGTGCTAGGCACGACCTTGGTTAGTGATCCACATTCTTGCTAAAGAATTTCCAGCTCATACTACTCACCTATGGCTTCTCGTCTCAGAGACTGAAGCAAGGGAGTGGTTTAGCGTGAAGAATCAACTGACTTCTTTAACTAGATGATCGAGTTCCCCAAGAAACGGGGTTCGAGAAGATCCGTTAATTAAGCTTCTCATTGACCCAATGAGTCAATGTTGTACTCGGTCCTACTTACTTGAGCATTGCTTCCAGCATATTGGTTCAGTGTCGATGTACCTTGGTATGACACCTAGGTGAACGTATCACTTTGATTACTAGGTGCACCCCTTCCCCCTTAAGGTTTAAGCTAGGTAAGCGAGAAATTTAGCCCAAACGATCCTTACGGGGAGGGTCGTTGACTAATGGAGGTGCAGCACATGCTCAATACACCCTTAAAGTGTGGGGTGCACGGTTGCCTAATTAGAACACTAATCTTGAGCAACCGAGCCCAAGAGATTTGATTGAGTTTAATACTCAACTCTAATGGTAATTATTATTGAATCACAACACCTGTCATATTATGAAACTCCTCGAGTTGAACTCGAGAACCAAATGCCTAACAAAAACCAAAAGGTTCAAACTGGCCAGGCTATGGTGACAAACGACCAGTCTGAACGCAAACTCGATTTTGATCCAGTTAATGGCAAAATCAGAACTTGAGGTGAATAACAAAGTTAAAGTACACTTCAAGACATTTCCAAAAAGTATTGGTTTGCCTCTAGATCATCTCTGGTATCAAATTATGCTATTTTAAAGTTAACAGAATTTTCTGCACTTTCAGCAGAACCTGCTGAAAAAGTACCAGTTTTGATCTACAGTTTTCAGACTGTTCCGTTAGAAACATGGAAATATTCTTATTAACAAAGTTGTAGCCAAGGTAATAATATTTCCAGAATGTACTTACTTGTTTTCATATCAGTCCTGGTTTAAGAGGTATGCATTTTTAAACTTTGCTGAAATTTCAGCACTCAGACATTTATATTCAGTTCAGATTGACCACCTTGTATTCAAACTTGACTTGGAAAAAGTAGACGACAGGTTCAGGTCTGGAGCCAATTACAAAAATTGTAGCCGACTCTCTAACTTGTCCAACGGTTACTCGCACGACACCATTGGATGCAAAATCTGCTAGTTATGGGTCAAATTCAGAGGTGTACAGATTGCTGTCCAGTTTGGGTATGCCTGGACAGTCTCTGCGATTATCCAAAATTTCACCCACTTAAGAAAAGATTTTGGTCTTGAGCTGAATAGAGAACTTGTAAAGGACTTCCAAGACTTTCTAAGGAGTACTTAATTGCCATCGTAGCCCTTCTGGTTGATAAGATATGGCATTTGCAAATTAACAGTTTTTCTGAAAATTTGGACAGCACCTCCTTTGTTTAAGGCTGATTTTGTCCACAATTTTCAGATATACAAATATCAACATTTGCAAAAATAACACATAGTAAACTTGTTGCATACATTCTCAGGATTCCATAAATGAAACTTATGAAGTCTTTCGACAATCTACAGCGAGTTATGCGAGAAACAGTAACTGTATACAGGACTGTCCACTCGCTGTCCAGATTTTATCAAGTTTAGAAATTGGAAATTTTGAGTATGTTAGAGATGTTTTCTGCTCTGGAGTTATATAGAAACGTTGTAGATGACTCTCTACACTTTCCAACAACATAATGTAGGCCTGCAGCAGTGAAGTATGCAGAAAGTTATGATTCAATTGGTGAAGAGTTCAGATTCTGTCCCCTCTTCCGGGCTGTCAGAACCTCTTAAACGACACTTCAATTTAGACCTTGTTAATTTGAGTTTTAGCCTTTGTGTTGAATAGGAAGTTGATAGAGGACTCTTTAAGATTTCCATACATGTATAAATATGCCTAGGTTACATTTCTAGTTTAAGAGTTATGGCCGTTCAAAGTTCAGAATTTTTATGACTATTTCAGATAGCACCTATATACATGTACTATCTTCAACTCCAGTTTCTAATTAGTGCTAAACTGAATTCGAGGTAACACTGAATAACAAAGTTGTAGAACAGCTCTTCCCCTTTACAGAAATGTATCATAATGGAATAGAAGAGCTTTCTACAAGGAAATATGGCAAAAATTCTGAGGCTGGTTCATGTAGTTTCAGAACAGCAGCTGCTGTGACAACGGTGCATTTTCATCACCATAAAAGCGTCTTTTGGCTTGGTGGTCAATAGAAAACTTATAGAAGACTTCAAAAGATTTCCAAAAAAGTATTCACTTGTCTCCAAAGGCCTCCAGGTTGAAGAAATATGGATTTTTGAAGTGGAACAATCGGTTCAGGTTTCAGAATTTAGTTTGATAGATCATGGTTGTTTAAAGCTGATTTGGCCACTGATTTTCAGATGGATAACCTCACAATTTGACAGCAAGTCCCATTACAAACTTGTTGTACTAGTCGCAAGGTTTCCGGAAATGTATTACACGAAGGTATTCGACGATTCTACAAAGAGTTATGGTTGAAATGCCGAAGCTAGATCATTATATCAAAGAGGTAAAGAAATGCTGGTTTCTAATGATTTGGACGAGTTTCCCCATGTCCAACTCGCCCATAGAGAAGTCGTCGAGGACCTGAAGGTATCCCCCATCCCTATAGCATACTACGATGTCCTATGAAGTTTAACTAGAAGCATATCTTGACATAATCGAGCAAGATTCCGTCAAGAGTACACAACAGCCTTAATCTTCATCCTTCTTCACATTGTATGTTCCATGTCGAAACTTTGATCCAAATCTTACCAGCATCTGGGAGTTGGATCTTATAAGATGATAATGAAGCCATTCTTTCGTGGGGGATGGTCAAAGTATCAATTGTGATACTGACAATACTACGTGCCTCACCAAAAGAGAAGTCTAACCCGGTATATCCGGATACGTCTATAGGTGGTTCTAATATTGATCACTCACAAACGTTTGCTACACGAGTCGCTACCGGAGTTAGTGTACCTGCAGAAGACAAACAATCCCCTTTCACACCTTCACACCTCAAGGGCGGCACGGGGAAACACGACAGGCAGTCACAATAAGATATAATCAAAAGTAAACGCATACGACTTTAGTATGAGTCGCCCTCAAGCGAAGTCATGCCTCGAGGTACATGGCTGTAAATACGTCTGTACAGCAAAGACTCCCGCATGAACCGTCTTATACACGCTCGGGCATACGTGTTTCACATGATCCCATAGAACATGAATAGTTCTAGAGATGCATACTATCGGGTTATACACCACCCGACGGGGGCTCCCACTAATTTTGTGTCACGCTGGGGTACCGCGTGTCATATGTTTCCAGAAACATGGAAAGTTTCAGAGACTCATCTTGACTTTCCGTGCTAAGCCACGAAAATTTCACATACCATATCTCGTATGCAGAGTTTACCGAGATTGATCCGCTCTCGGCGGCGTACCTTACCTCTTACCTTGAAGACGGAGCGTTGTTACAGAATAATATAACAAGTTAGTTCACCACCTTTATAATTTATACGTAATAGTCCTTAATGGGCATATAGCTAATCCTCACTCGACTACTTTGGAGGTTTTTAAAATAGGCTCTTTTCGAGCGTGCTATTCCCAATGAAGCTCTGATACCATGTCTGTGGGGACCAGAGTCCACACATCCGAGGATCTCATTGGGTGGTGCCGTGCGATGCGGCACCTAACAGCACACACAAAAAGGATACCAAAACATATAAAGTTTTTGTTTCATAATAAGAAGAGTTTACAAAAGAGTGTACCACAGAAGTACACACGCAGCGGAAAGTACATACTCATAATCTCACCTAACTAAGCAGGAGAGAAGACGTCCATGCCCTAGGACGCTTCTCACTAGCAACAAGGAGAACATTCAGCAGTGGCGTGGTTCACATGAGATTTATCTCGACACCTCGAGTCTCATGTACAACCTAAACAGCAGAAATAAAACTAATACCTGCAAAAATCATTAAAGCGCAAATGTGAGCATAAGGCTCAGCAAGACTTAATTGTCTCACTAGACATATGCAGGGTGAATACTAAACATAGGTAAGGAATAGCATAAATAGACTCGCCTATAAGTGGATCCTTATAATCATTTTTTAAGTAGCAAATGACATTCTTCAAGCACGACACATCATGGACTTCACAATCAAACAAGAAATGCTTTTCCGATGATATGACATGCCCAAAGCACATAATGCTGTTACAGGTAAAGTATGGGGAAACTGTAAACTTTTAATTATGCTATCTCTAAGCCATACAAGGTTGCAAGCAATTATAATTCAATACAACATATTTTTCTGGCTTCTTTAGTATTTACTACGTCACCGCTCAGTGAACAAGTGGTACTCTATTACCGCGAGGGACGGTGATTGCAATCAGAACACACCCGGACAACACGACACACACTCACATTCGGAAATGCCAGCGAGTACTTCGTGCAGTACCTACGTAACAATTCAGTACTAGTCGTATATGGCAACCTTTCGCGAGACACTCAAATGCCGAACCGGTCAATCCGTCACGAGCAGGGGGTCCCTACGTGGGGCGTACTCTGACGTGCCCACCAACGGATTTACACCTTGCTGCTTTCAACCCACACCTATAAAACAGAACGGTATGCCTCGACACCCAAGTGACCAAGCTACGTCAGTTTACTGGAGCCCATATATCCATTATGTTGCCGGTACAAGTCAAGCTTGTCCAAAGGGGCTGCATACGGACGGGCCTTAATCGACACAGGCAGGGCTATGCGATCGAGACTCAATTCTCGCCGCTTCCTATCCATTCCCTGTCTGGTCTCAATTTCATTATATTAAGCCATTTTCTATCTAACCAATCCTGTGAGATATGTCCTACATCTCTCGCGAGTAGATTCCAACTACTCGACTTCTACCGAATTTCCTATGCATTAGCAAAGCAGTTACTATAGGTCAAACTGTAACTCGTTCCCACCAATCCCTGGGATTTTTAGACATGCAAGTGGAGTATCAATCATCCTAAACGTAATGCATAATTCATAGACTACTCATCATAGTGATAAAGTAAAATTTTATAAACGACTTAAATGCAAACTGGGGCTTGCCTTAGTTTGCGACTCGAATAAATGTCAATTGTTAGGGCTTGGTCTTCCTCCAGAAAACCTGCCATGGAACTTCAGTGGAAACACCTTGGCCTTCTCCTCCAAGCGAAGTTTCTTGTCGATCACCTATCAGCACGTTCCTATCGACATGATATGCATATAAGTAATTAAGTAATTAAGTAATTTAATAATGGACTCCACGGGGTTATGTAAACTTTAAGAATGAGGAGTTTGATTAGGAAGGACATATATGCCTCTGTTGTGTGGGTAACTAGAGGATGAGTCAAGGTGGACATAGTAGTGTCGGTATGAACTGAAAGGTACAACATAAAGCTACATTGCAACTTAGCATACCACACTTCAAGCTATGTCACGCGAGATTGACAAATCTGAATGGTGAAGAAGTGTTAGGCGGAGAAGTGTAAGGACGACCCAAAAAAAAATCAAGGTGGGACATCGAAAGCTTGAGTATGAGTGGAGGGTACAAGACGAAGGTCGCGATTTAGCAGTCGACCAATGAACTTGACTTAACCCATAAATGAGTAAACCTAGTTAAGTGAGCAGTGCTGTCGTAGGGTCCCGACTTAGGATGAACCATGATGGAACCTAACGACACTTGGGACTGAATTGAGACCAACATGGCTTGGACTTAAGAAGTCATTATAAGCACTGTTAACCTAGCATGAGTACCAAGACAACGTTTAAATGACTTTTCGGCAAATTAGTTTCTACGGCAAGCTTCTCGAGCATCGTTCAAGTGCTTACACGACGACACTAATGTAGTGTCTCCCGCAAGCCTGTCCAGGTGAGCTCGATAAGCTCTCAAGACTTAAACATGATGCGAGACCTTGCCATGAAGGCATGCTTTGCCATCTCGAGAAGATCATCTTAGCGACGTCCACATCAACCCGGACTCGTCAATGGGATGAGCGGAACCCCGAACACCACCTTGTGAGTCTTAAGGCTAGTGATGTCGACTCGGTTGTTGATAAGCGACTCGACGAACCTGCCGTCGATGAAGTGGTACACCAAGTTAACCAATCCTGTGATCGGTTAGGGAACATTCTCGACACAACCAAGGAACTCTTATCCAAGGTTCCCCTTGGTCTAGTTCTCCTTGTTGGTCGTAACGTTCTTGCATTACTCAACCATAGATGATCGGTGATCACCAATACCCGTGGTTGACCTAGAAGGCCTTTTATCGAGCACCTTGGCTACACTTAGGACTCGATTGCTCTCGCAATGACTAAACCTAATTTGGCTTGACAACCATTGTCCGACGAGTCTTGCTAGTGTTTCAGCACCACACTCATCACAAGCATCCTGCATCTCGATGCCAGGGCACAATGACGGATCGGAGCGTCACGACGACGTCATGTGGTCACCGACGTCGGCGCGGCTCATGGTGGAGCATCACGAGCACGCACGGACAAGCCAACGTGATACAAACGACAAAGAGGTCGACTTGGGGATTTCTAAAGGAATGATATCATGGCGGAAAATGGACGTACAGCTTGACGACATATGAGTACCCTTAGCGATTACAACGAACAGACTTCGGTGCATCAAGCAAGGCAATTCAGGGCAAGGCTCACCTTGTAGGCATTTCACCGAACATCTTGTGTGTGTACTTGATTTCCGTTGCTTCATCACCATTCAAAGGGCATCTTGGCACTTAGGCTTGTCGCTCGCAACATAATCCTACCCCTGCATCACAGACCAGTTCTAAACATCAACAAAGTTGGTTCTTTCCTCATGAACATTTCATCGAACACCTTGGCTGCAGCACTGTCCCAACTAATCTTTGCACAATTCAGAACTAACCTTGAACCACTTGTTGTTGCCGTTGTGTCGTCGACGTGTTCTTCCATCTCATACATCACCTCCATCAATCCTCGCACTGTTTGGACGCGGCATGTGAGAAGAACGCCGTGACAACATCAAGTCGACAATGGCATCCGAAACAGCACATGCGAAGCGCAGCCAAGGCACGGACAGCGGGCCTGGGCGGCGAGCGGACGACCGACGTGGAAAGGTGTGGTGCGCAGCGGTGGCAAGGACGCAGCAGCGGCACTAGAGATGTGCGGCCGCGGGCGAGCAGCCAGTGAAAGGTGGTGTGCTGCGCGGGCACATGCGCTGCAGGGGCGTCGGCGAGCAGCACCGGCCAGAGCACGATGCTCGACGAGTTTGAGAGCAGGAGCGCCGCTACTGGCGTGGGCGCGAGCCGGAACAGGGCGGGCGCGTCGTCGGGACGCCGTTGCTCAGGAGCTCGGCGCTGGGTGCGGCGTGGCGGTTGGGCGAGCAGCACGCAGGGGGCAGCAACGCGGCCGCAGAGGGAAGCGAGGTGCCGTGGGGGCGGGCGAGCCGGCGTCCGACGGGAGGAGCGGGGCGACGCGCTCGAGCAGGGGGGGACTCGGCGGGAGCGGCGCGACCATGAGGAAGCTGGGTCGGCGGCGGCGCAGGCGGTGCAGGGAGGAGGCGCGCGGCGCGTTGGCGGCGCGTGGTGGCGTGGCGTTGCGGGGTGGTGCAGCTCCGGCGAGCACGCAACAGGGTGGCGGCGAGGGACGCGAGCTGGAGGCGGCACCGGTGAGGAAGTACGGCCGGGAAGGGGCACGCACGACCGGTGTGGGCGGCGAGCGCGTAGCTAGGCGCAGGCGTGGCAGAGAGGAGCCGGGGCGACGCATGCGGGCCGGTAGGCACGAACGGCGCCGGTGAGGAGGCACGCACAGCCGGGGCCAAGGCGAGCGGGAGTGAGGCGCATCGGGGAGGTGAGCGGCGGCCGTGGATAAGACCAGGAGAAGGCAGGGCGCTGGGGATAAGGACCGACGTTGTCCATCGCGATGGCGCATGCAGCGCGTCGGCGTGGAGGCAGGGGGGGAAAGAGAAGGCCTGTGCCGACCTGACCTATGGGGACCACTTGTGGGACACACCTCCCTCACTCTTCTTTCCAAAATTGAAATAGGGCTAGCAAACATGTTTTAAAAATAGTCAAATTTGGCCCAATGACCAAATAAAATGTGAAGAATTTTATGGTGCAATCAGATTTCAAAACTGAGCAAGTTGAATTTCGAACTCAGGTTTGAATTTGATATCAAGCGGTGATACTTGATTCAATGAAATAAATGGTAGATTAGGTTCAAAAATCCTGAAACTTTAGAGGTAACCTTTTTGAACCATAAGGGACCTCAGGAAAAATTTGGAATGAATTTGGACAAAGTTAAGTACAAAGTTTAAATTTGAAGTCGGCTCTGATTAGATTCTCAGTACGTGTCCAATAAATGGAAAACGTGTTTCAAAAATTTTGAAACTTTACCGAGAGTCTATTTGGAATATTAGAAGGTCATGGAAAAATTTACAGCCTTAGATTTGAATTTTTTCTGAATTTCCCTTTTTAGGGTTGGAATAATTCCTTTTTCTTTCTCTCCTTTAATTTTTCATTGAAAATGTGAATACCTGGAAATTAAGGATTTTACCCCTTAAGTTCCAAATACATTAGCAACCATGTTCTATATGTAAAATTTTTAACAGTTCCTATTTTTAGTGAACATGGGTTAACTCATATGGTTCATGTGAGTTTGGATTTCCAAGTCCGCTTTTAAAATTTTTATGTTCGCATTTTTGCGTTTCTATTCTTCCGAAAAGCGGGCTTTTACATGTCATGAGTAAACTTACTTTATATGTGCTTTACTCTAAACTCAAACTCATGAAATTGACATCTTATCACGTAAGAACCCAAATAAGTCTATTGCATTTGTCTCACAACATGATATGCCTAGCTCCGGCCAATCATCATCTTGCAATACTCTTGCTTTGTTGTCCTCACTAACCCTGGAGCAGATCGAGGAATTTCCAGAAGAGGAGTTAGCACTCATCTCTACTAGATTCTCAAAAGCATCGCAAAACGTGAGAACTAGAAGGAGAGGAAGCTCCGGACCTCAACGCTGTTTTGAATGTGCTAAGACAGGACACTTTCGTACAGAATGCCCTAACCTTTCAGGTCCTACTACCCGTGAAGAAAAACAGAACAAGGTCAAAACCACGTCTGGAAATCCCAACAAGAAAAAGAATGGTACCATAGGATGCAAGATGATTAACAGCTTCATCACCGCACTTCAAGAACTCAGTTATAGTGATGTAGACTTTTAAAGTGATGAAGATGATGACGATCTGACGAACTTATGCTTCATGGCGGGCAAAACAAGATCAAGATCAAGCCAGGAGGATGCAGAACACAATAGTGACGACGATGAGGTATGTTTTACCTGCAATGAAATGTGTGATGCTATTTCTCGTGCAACTATTATTGTCAAGAAAAAGGACAAAAAACTTAGGGATAATGATGCTAAAATTGAATTACTAGAATCTGAAATCAACAGTTTAAAAACTTTGATTCCTAGTGATGATGCATGTCCCTCATGTGACTTAATCTATGAACAATTATCCACATTAAGAACTTCACATTCCTCTACTCTAGATAGACTTGAACTTGAAATTGAAAAGAACAAAAAGCTTGCTGCACTTGACATTGGAAAATTAAAAGATGTTTCTTGCTCTACAATTGATTTGCATTGTTCTAGTTGCGATGATCTTGAAAAGAAACTAAAAGATGCAATGAATGAAATTTCAATATTGAATAATGCTTTACGTTCTCATGAAGTTAAATATTGTTCAAATTGCAAATTAAAAGGAAAAACTTCATGTGAAAATTGCCTTGATTTGTCCAATAACTTGATAACATGCATAGGACATTAGATCGGTTTTGTAATGGGAATAAGAACCTAAACTTGCTGCTGAATTCTTCCAAGTCTTGCAATCATAAAACTGGTTTAGGTTTTGATTCTCATGCTCATATTAAGGCACATCCACCTAAAATTGTAAAATCATTAGGAAGTGGTTTGATTCAAACAGTTCCTAAACAAAAAGAAGTGGTTTTTAAATCTGCAGGAGTGTTGTCTCATTCGATTTCAAATAAAAATATTGCTTGCTCATCTAGACATGAACACAAAGTTATATTTCATTGTACCTACTGTGGTAGAGATAGTCATGTCATAAATTTTTGTTATAGACTAGCTAAACAACATAAAAGGGAAGGAATGGTTGCTAGATCTCATAACTTTAATGCAAAATTTGCTGCACATATTAAACCGAATGTCTGGAACATGCAACCTACTGTTATGAGTCAAAAACATTCAAAGTTTACCTCCTAACTTTCTGTTTTTGCCTCGAGCTACTGATTTTTGTGCTACACAAGTAACACCTTATAGGTCAGTAGTTAAGAATTAAAAACCTCAAACTTTGCCTCATAAACCTACTGTTTTATCTCAGCTTTCGCGTGTTTTTCCTGCTGCACGTCGTGTGACTCAGTACTGGATAGCTAAATGCCTTTTGACTAACCCCAATATTGAGTCATCGACGTATTGTGCTTCTATGTAGGTTACATGCTTGAGGAAGGAGAACATTTGGATTGTGGATTCAGGTTGCTCATGCCACATGACCGGTAACAAAGAATGGTTCTCCCCCCTCTCTTTTGTGTCACATGTAGAGAATGTTACTTTTGCTGATAATTCTTCAACTCCTATAATTGCTAAGAGTTCGGTTAGAGTAAATGATCACTACACTTTGAAGGATGTGGCACTTGTAAAAAATTTGAAATACAACTTGCTTTCTATTTCACAATTGCTAGATGAAAATCTGGAAATTACTTTCACTAAAAATTGCTGCAAAGTTGTAAATTCAAACAATGAGCTTATTTTTAACATGTCACGATTTGGAAGAGTTTTTAAAGCTGATTTTGATATGTCTTCCTCTAAGCATAGGTGTCTAGTTGCTAATGATTCCAAAGACTTTTATTTTTTGCATTGTAGACTTGGTCACGTAGGCTTTGATCATCTCACGCGTGTTAGTGCTCTTGATCGCATTCGTGGGCTGCCTAAGCTTAAAGGGGACAAAGAAATTGTGTGCTCTTCTTGTATACATGCTAAGATGGTTGTAGGTTCACATACTCCTCTCACCATGATCATGCCAACTGAACCGGGTCAACTTTTGCACCTTGACACCGTAGAACCTTCACGTGTTCAATCCTTCGGAGGTAAATGGTATGTTCTTGTGATTGTTGATGATTATTCTAGATACTCTTGGGTTCACTTTATGGAATCTAAGAATGAAGCTTTTAGTCACTTTAGAACTTTATTTCTTAGATTATCAATTGATCACCCGGGTCTTTAAAAGCAATTAGAAGTGATAAAAGAACGGAATTTAAAAATCAATCTTTTGATCACTTTTGTGCTGAAAATGGAATAGATCATCAATTTTCTTCACCATATGTACCTCAACAAAACGGTGTTGTAGAAATAAAGAACATAACCTTTGTTGAGATGGCTAGGACTATGCTCGATGAATATCAAACTCCTAGGAAATTTTGGGCTGATGCGATTGCAACCACTTGTTATCTCTCAAATCGTGTTTTCTTGCACGCTAAGCTAGGTAAAACACCATATGAGCTCCATTTTGGACATAGGCCTAGTGTTACACACTTTCAGGTCTTTGGTTGCAAATGCTTTGTTAAGAAAAATGGTAATCTTGATAAATTTGAACCTAGATCCATTGATGGCATGTTTCTTGGTTATCCATCTCATACTAGAGGCTACCGTGTGCTTTTACTTGACACTAACAAAATTATGGAGACTTGTGAAGTGTCTTTTGATGAATCTAGCCCAGGTACTAGCTCCGGTGCTGCAGGACCAGATCCATATCCTCAGGGGAGGGTATTTTTGAAGAAGAAGAAGAGCTGGTGATACTGCCTGATAGTTTTGAAGCTGACACGTGTCCAGCTCCGAACATTGAACAAGCTCCGACTATCACCTATGCTGGTCCTGATCGTCCACAAGCCACAAGCTCATCGATTTGTGATGAACATGAAGAAGAAGAAGCTTGTGAGACATCTGTTCCCCTGCAACAGATTATTGGAAGCTTGCACAAACGAGTTACATGGTCCAGGTTTTGCGATCCAAACTCTCATGCTCATTCTGCTTTTGTTGCTTCTTTTGAACCCAAAGATATATCACACGCACTCACTAATGAATCTTGGATTATTGCCATGCAAGAAGAGTTAGAAAATTTTGAAAGAAATAATGTTTGGAAACTTGTACCTCCTCCTCAAGGTCACACTTTAATTGGAACTAAATGGGTGTTTAAAAATAAACAAAGTGAGGATGGGTTTGTGGTTAGGAATAAGGCTAGGTTGGTTGCTCAAGGTTTTACTCATGTTGAAGGTCTAGATTTTGATGAAACTTTTGCTCCTGTTGCAAGATTAGAAGCCATAAGAATTTTGTTAGCTTTTGCTGCATCTAAAGGATTTAAGCTATATCAAATGGATGTTAAAAGTGCTTTTCTTAATGGCTACATAGATGAGGAGGTTTATGTCAAGCAACCACCGGGTTTTGAAAATTCAGATTTTCCTAATCATGTTTACAAACTGTCCAAAGCCTTGTACGGTCTCAAACAATCCCCTAGAGCATGGTATGATAGGTTAAAAACATTCTTACTTGAAAAGGGGTTTACCATGGGCAAGGTTGATACAACTATTTTTGTTCTTAAGCATGGCAATAACTCATTATTTTTTCAAGTGTATGTCGATGATATTATCTTTGGTTGTGCTTCTCATGATCTTGTGTCCAAGTTTTCAGCTATGATGAGTTCAGAATTTAAGATGAGTATGATGGGAGAACTCACGTACTTTTTGGGGCTGCAAATTAAGCAAACCAAGGAGGGTACCTTTGTGCATCAAACGAAGTATACAAAACACCTCCTCAGGCGCTTCAACATGGACAAAAGAAAGCCTCTTCAGACACCAATGGGAACAACAACAACACTTGAACTTGATGAAGCTGGTGAACCCGTGGATCAAAAAGAATATAGAAGCATTATCGGATCACTTTTGTACCTCACGGCATCAAGACCGGACATACAATTCAACGTATGTCTTTGTGCACAGTTTCAAGCCTCCCCACGTGCTTCACATCGTCAAGCCGTCAAAAGGATTCTCAGGTACTTACATGGAACTCAAGAATTTAGCATTTTTCTTCCTTCTTCCTCAACTTTTACTTTGAAAGCTTTTTCCGATGCTGATTTTGGAGGTTGTAGGATTGATAGGAAAAGTACTTCCCGTGCTTGTCATTTTCTTGGTAATTCACTTGTTGCTTGGTCCTCTAGAAAACAAAGTTCAGTTGCACAATCCACCGCCGAATCTGAATATGTAGCTGCTGCTAGCGCTTGTTCACAAATTCTTTGGATTGTTCAAACACTTAAGGACTATGATGTTGATCTAGATAGTGTTCCACTGTTTTGTGACAACACTAGTGCTATTTGCATTGCTAAAAACCTTGTGCAACATTCTAGAGCTAAGCACATTGACATTAGGTATCATTTTCTCCGTGATAATGTTGAAAAAGGAAACATTGTGCTTCACCATGTAGATACCGAACAACAATTGGCCATTATTTTTACAAAACCTTTGGATTTCACTCGTTTTTGTTACATTCGTAGTGAAATAGGGGTTATGCATCCTCATGGCTTAAATTGAGGGGGAGTTTTGAAACTTGGGAAGTATACGTGTGAATCTGAACATAAAATAATATGAGCATAGTATTTCATACATATATGATTTTGTGATTCTTTTACATGCTGAAAGTTCTTACTACATTACTCATGTTATACATTTTGTAGTTTTTGCCATGACTAGTAATTGGAATAATTACTTACACTAAATCTAGTCATGGTTGAACTTTCTTGATGTTTTGAACTTGTTGCATGCTCACAAGTGTTTTTTAATCATAAAGAATTAATCAGGTAATCAACTCACATGTTGAGTTTTTGTGAACCAATATAAGTTGAGAAAAGATCAAGAGAATATGCATGCATCACACTTCTTCTTTTGAGATGGCTTATCATTGCACCTAGATATGAACTTGGAAGAAGTTGTGTATGACTAAAACCATGTCCTTAAGCTTCTTATTGTCAAATGACATAGGATTGGCTTGGTTGGTTAGAATAAGGCAGATGTGCATATAATCTCTTGCAAATATCATATGATCTAAATTTGTGCTTTGAAAAATAATAAAATGCAGCAACAAGTGTCATGCTTTCAGGCATTGAAATAGTTAAGTTTGTGAGATCATGACTTGCTTAAATTGAATTTACATTTGATCTCTAGCATGGCTTACACTACTTTATGCATCTCATTGTTGTGATAGTGTAAGTTACTTGATAGTATGACCTGGATGAGCTTTGTTTTATATGTATATGTTATAATATGCTCATAACAAATAAAATTTCTCTTTTGAACCTTGCTGAATACATTGTCAAAGGGGGAGAGATAATATGGTGAATTATGCAAGGGGGAGAAATATGTATAGGGGGAGAAATATTGTTTTCAAAACATTTCATGCCAAGGTTCGGATTTAAATGGTATTGCCAATGCATTCATCAAGGGGGAGATTGTGAGACCTATGTGTGCTGAATACATTGGCTTGTATTGAATACATTGGCTTTGTCAATAAAAGTTTTGAATGCTGTGGTAACATCTTTTTAGCAAGGTCCGACTCTAGCTCCGAGCTTCTGCAAGGTCCGACGTAAGGTCCGACTTGCTTTGTCTAGGTCCGACATGTTTCTGGGTAGCTCCGGTGAGCTTTTTCTTTAGCTCCGTCATGCCTTTGATAGCTCTGATATGTCTTTGTTAAGCTTTGATATATTTTGCTAGGTCCGACTTATGTTGGTTTGCTCCGACATGTTTTTCTAGCTCCGACTTTTGGGATGACTAGTTCCGACTAGTTTTGGTAAGCTCCGACGCTAGGTTGTACTAGCTTTGGTAAGCTCCAGCGCTAGGTTGTAGTAGCTTTGGTAAGCTCCGGGTCAAGCTCCGTTTAGCTTTGGCTAGGTTCGGAGCTTGATTGCAATGTTCCTGCTTTTATCTTGTAATGTTCTGAACTTGCTTTATATTCTTAGAAAGATTGCTTAGTATTCATTTGCTATGTTTTTGGTGCATTTTGGTTGATATGGCTGATATCGTTTTTATATGCTTTGCAACATGCTTATGTGAGGTGCTCACGTAAGGTGTTGTGTTCGAAACTGACTTGAGTCAAGTCGCGGACTTGGGCTCGTACGGATTGTTTGTTTATTCATGTGCAGGTGTTGCTTGAGTTCAAGACATGGCTGGTGATGGGATCCATTGAACTAGTCTTAGGGAGAAGATGAGGTTCAACAACCAAGTTCGGGGGGAATTGTGGTTGAGTTGATCGGGAGGTTGCGCAACATGTTTGAATCAAGAACAATGCATATGAAGGTATCGTGGACGTCATTGGAAGATGTTTGCATGTGTGAAAGGAGTGCATGGATGTGGCTACATGGTTTTGAGGCGTGATGAAAAGATGTGGACGTAAAGAATTGGTCAGAAAGGTCCAACCGACTAGGTTATGGACTCAAGCTGCGGCTGAGTCGGGTTTGACTCAAATATGGAAAGATTTGAGTTGGTTATGATAGGATTTCGTGTGGGTCACGAAATTGAGTTGTTTTAGGAATGTGGGATATGTTCCTAAGATGTTTGGAAGTCTTAAGATTGCTTCTATCTGCGTATAGAAGAGTCCTAAGCAGTTATGGAAAGTTTTGATTCATGATTTGAGTAGGATTGGAGTCCTAGTTAAGATTGGGTTGGCTTAAGGGCTGGTTATATAAACAAGAGAGGCCAGAGCTCGTGGTGCACGACTTTGGGGCTGTTCCTCTTGTGTTCCATTGAATAAAATTTGTAGTTTGAAGGAACTTTTGTGCCTTGTTTGTCCGACTTGTTCCAGACAAGTTTTACTCGTCGAGTTTCTGGACAGCACTACCTTTTGTCGGTGGTTTTATCATAACTCGAGTTTTACAGATCCAATTGACGAGAATCTTTTTGGGTTGTATTCGGAATTTGATTGTCTATCATATGTCAAAATTGCACGGTTATTGGAATTGTGGTTTATGATCTACACGAGTTTCTTTGCAGTGTTCCAGAACTGTTTTTCTCGGGTAGGACAGATTGACCTTTGTTCGATCTTTCGATCATAACTTGAGTTTCCCTTGACGGATTTGAGTGATTCTTTTTGTGCTTTCTTCGTGACTTGATTCTCTCCGATATATATCACTTTTGTCACGGTGAAACACGTTTTAGATTAGTTTCACACATGATTTTTCTAACAGATCATTTTTCTGCCGAAGGGGTTGGGATTTAATTGTTTCCGCTGCGTAAGATTTTTAAATCTACCATTCACACCCTCTCGTAGATTTTGACGTCCTCTTCGATCCTACAGTATGTCCATCAAAGAGGGTTTTGAGGATAGTGTGAGCGCTGTCTATATTGCACAATCGCAGCGAACAACGTTTCTCTTTTTTTGTTGTCCTTGCTACAAGAAAAAAATACTAGAAAAACTGACAAGGCAATATTAGCGTTAATGCATTCATTTACTTTACCATGTTGTTGTAGCACAAAAGAAGCTTGCACATTTGAACATATGTAAACTCTATGCACCATAAATATGCCACTATGTTCATATTTCCATATAGCATGAAAACTATTTTTTGCCAACAATGGTAATTCAGTTTTAGAAAATATTCTTCTCTCTATAATATCTAGATCACAGAGAGTGTAAAATTCAATATAACAAAAGTATTTAGAGAAGACAACAATTTCAGCTCATCCCTTTCACATGTAATTGCAATCAAATGCTTAATTTCAGCACATGTGGGTGATAAAGTATCAAATTCATTGATGAATTCTAGCATAGGTACAATATAATTATTAGCACACAACTCATTTTTAACAGAAGGATCAACAGGAAAATCAACATGTGGCAATGGTGTATCAATAAAATATTCCACTAGTCGCTCCTCCACAATAGCATGATTGGTGAAAAAATTCAGAACATCCAAAAACTTCTCACCTTCAACAAGTGTGTTGTGATATTCGTTACCTTTATTCTCATTTAAGCAGTAATTGTGGGTGAAATATGAATTGATAAATCTGAATTTTCACAGGAGTTGTTGAACACCTCATTCGCTTTTGGATTTTCTACAATTGTTGGTTCATGTTCCTGCAAAAGGTTAGGCATAGGAGGAGGTACAACAAGAAAATTCTTCTCAAACTCATGTATTTCATCTTTGCAATTGAATACACTAGTAAATGTTTCTCGCATAAGAATTTTCATATCTTTCCATGTTCGAGGTTTTTCTAAATCACTTAAGTTGTTCCACCAAGTCAATGCACAACCTACTAATACACTTGCAACATTTCTAATCTTTCTCCTCTCACACATATGACATTGTCCAAATTTTTTATCCAACTCTATTTCCCAAGCAATATATTCATTGTAACCAAAACCATTATAAGAAGGAAGAGATGGGAGAATGTAATTACTTTCTGCGGAAGGAGTTGTAAAGATGGTCTGAATGTCATGTGAAACCTTGGTTGATGTTTGTTTCTTAGCGAGCAACTCCATCGTCGTCTTCATCATATCAATCATCTCATCATATAATGCACGATTCTTGCTTTTTCCTGACATTGTTAATAGCTAACAGAAGACAAAAAAATGTTATCCCTATCAACTACAAACGATAATGGCAATGTGGAAGTGGAATCACACACTCTCAAGCGTCTTACCACACTCTTACAAGTGTTCTTACCGACACTGCAGGTGGCAAACGGTGGCCGGTATGAAGAAACCAATGAAGCGTGGCATGATTGCAAAGGTGTATCGATTCTTCTTAAAAGTAAAGTGTAGCTTGGATGACACTTTATATGTAGCAAGGATTAGAAACAATGCAATCAGATAGTAAAGTTGAATAAGTGTCCAAAGTACTTGTCAAAGTTGCTGGCCTAAATGTGTTCTTAGTAGTTCAAGCTAGCAAGACAGGAAACAAAAACTATAGGACACAAAGGATGCAAGCACTTCTATTTTTTTCCTTTTTTTTCTCTTTTTTTGTGTGGCTTTTGTATCTTTTTGTTTTTGCACTTGCCTTTTCTATTGTTTTTTTTCTTCAGAATGTGCTGCAAAAGAAGAACACAATGCAAGACAATCAAAGATATCTCGTAGGTCTGTCACATATTTTTTGCTCAATCTTCCAAGGAGAATTAGGCACACTTAGAGGCTAAAAATAGAAACACTTAAAACAGCAAGATTGTATATATATCTCACCTCTTTAATTTCATTATATGGAAGACCTATTTTGGACAAAAATAATAGGAGATATTGCCCCTGAAATACAAACTGTTCAGAAATTCTAGGTCAAGAACAGATTCGGATCTAATGCAATTTCTACCTTGATAACTCTATTTTCTGGGAAACCGATGAATACAAAAGTTATAGGGAACATCTTAAGCTTTCCAGGAAGTATAAGAACACAAAAATCAGAGTTCATATGAGAGAGATATGATGAAAATACTGAACTGGACAGAGAGGAATCTAATCTGGATGTGATGACGTGATTCAAAAGGATGAATCAACACAAGGCAAAATTCAAACTAAGACCAAAAACACTTCTAAACCAGCAATATGACTCAACCACAGACCCAAACTCAATAAAACCGAACGGAATTACAAAGTCGCAAAGGCTAAATGTGGTTTGGACAAAGTAATGAACAGATCTACTAAACTGCAAGTTCTTTTTTTGGATTTTTTGTGGACTCTAGGTATGAAAAACAGAACTAATATAATGGATAGATGAATTACCTAACAGGAAATCTGGAAATCTGATACCAATTGATGAGTAAGATTAGGGCCCGATCTTCCGAAAGGTAAGTCGATTGGGGTGGAGAACTCGACGTTGATGATCCGCGACACTCGAGCAGTTCGAATACCCTACAATCACTACACCACTGCTCCGTTGGTTACCAACCGTGAGGCAAACGCTTTACCTATCAAGGAAGGTTAATCCCTACAAGTGAACCGAGAACACAAGCAAGAACGTAGAAGACACGATCTGAAATTAAGAAGTTGGGGTCTCACAAACTGAAAAACGGCAAAATTGTTATTCTAAGCAAAAACCCAATTGTTCATGGCAGCTACTATGGATTATATATAGGTGGGAGGATGTCAAAGGGGGTGTTGGGGTCGTGACCTAACCCTAAGATACGAAAATAATGGACTTAGACTTGATAGAAGGCCCAATGGACCAATACGGTGGCGCGACACCCTGACAGATTCTGAACTCGATTTATTTTCGACGATCCCCGTTGACTCCTAAAGAATTTTTACATGGGACCAGCGCCATTGGAAAGTTTATCCTCTCCCCTTTCCGTGCATATGTAGAACATACAAAGCGGAGTTTGTATGTGTCCTAGGCGTCCGTTTTAGTGCGTACTGCTCATGGACTCTGAGTTGGACACGATTTTGAGTTGGTGTCAGTTTCCATCCTATTTGAATGTATCCTATGGTCCTCCACGCCCCTAAATCTTACTCCAATTTCTACTTTAACTTATCCATGGATCCTAATCACAATTAAGTAATTAGGTAGCAATCTATTCTAAAAAATATATAAGGAAACATATAAGAATGAGCTCACCCCTAAAATTAAATGGTGTGTATGAATTCTATTAATTGCATCTTGTATGTTGAATGGAGTGTTGTGTATATGCATAGGACTGATGTCCTCATCAGATAGAATTTTTGAAACTTTGTCGGTTTCTGAAATACTTAACAAATTTATCAAATACAGGGACATCGGACTAGTCTGGTACTGTACGGACTAGTCCGGTATGCGTGGACTAGAAAGATCAAGATTGATTGATAAATTCACTTCTAGTACCCTATACAGCAGAAAGTAATTTGCAACTTGGATGTATTACAATAATGAAACAATGTATGACAAAGATCAAGTTTAATTCCAATGTTTCAACGTGAGTTACACAAGATTATGTAAACCCTAGAATATAATAAACAATAAAATAGAAGTGTGTGAGACAAAATTTTACCTCGTGGTTTGATTCCCACAGAGGAAACCTACATCCACGTTGAGGAGTCAACGGAGGACCGGGTCTTCACCAACCCTACCCTCGTCGAATCGCCACGGAGCTCGATTCTCTTCCACTAATCACAAAGGGGGAAATAACTTGTTCAAGGGGCCTTCTCACAATTTTGAGGGCTCCCCAAGAATTACAATGAAGAATACCACCAAACACACTCAAAAGATAAACAATAAACAACAAGAGTGTGCAAGAGATCAAACCCAAGAGCTCAAGATGTGTAGAACAAGTCTCTCCTTTGATCGATTCCTAATCCTCAAATATTTGTTTTAGGGTTAGAATGTGTGGAGAGATGTGTATTTTGGGCTCTTGGAAGGTGTGATGGCGCAGGGGCTCCAGAGAGTTTGATGTATGGTCGTACACCTCTATTTATACTAGGGTTTCCAAAAGTTACTGTTAGGGTTTGCGATGTCCGGACTAGTCTGTGATGGACTCCGGACTAGTCTGGTGTGCGGCGTGTGGAAAACCCTAAGTGTTGAGACATACCGGACTAGTTCGTTACTGGTGCGGACTAGCCCGTTTTTAGTCAGAAAATTTTTAGACTAGTCCAGTTGATATCGGACTAGTCCGGTATTGTGTACACTGTGAAGAACTTAGGACAAGTCTGCACTTGGTGGGACTTATCCGATTTTAGTCAGAGAGATTTCGGACTAGTCCGGTTGATATGACTAAAATTGTGGGGCTAAGGGCAAGTCCGGACTTGGAGGACTTGTCCGATTTTAGTTCGAAGATTATCATACTAGTCCGATGGATATCGGACTTATCCAGTGTTGTGCAAATGTGAAGTGATGAGAACTAGTCTGCACTAGGGGGAACTAGTCCGATTTTAGTCAAAGAGATATTGGACTAGTCCGGTGTATATCGGACTAGTCCGATTTTCCTGTGAGTTGTGCAGTGAGTTGAATTATTTGTTCACTTGAGCTCTTGGGGTGTGTTTCTCCAACACACTCCATACAAAATAATCTAATATTTTCAACTCTTGAGCCCTTTTCACTTTAGATCCCCATTCTCCTTCCTTTTTGCGCTTTCTTCCTAATTTCTTTAAAACCTGCACTCATCTCAACAATTTTGTTAGGATCTCATTTATTTGTCATAAATCAATTAAAAGCCACAAGGGATGCCTAGATGCACTTTCACAAACTTAACATGGTTAAAAACAAGATTTGACGATATCTTCACAACAATCTCAATTTATTTAGAGACTCGCAGCTCCGCGCCATTGGCAAGGCAGCGCACGCAATCGAAGATCTTTGGCAGCTGAACTGCATCGACACCATTGCCCTCGATACGTCATCGCGATGTTCCGTGTCGCTGCTGCCTCCTAGCAACTTTGTGATTGATGTGTGTGGTGTGCAAGATGCAAGAACACGTGGACAACATAGTGGCAATGACAAGTAGGCAAAGATTACTCTGATTCGTTGCAAGTTTGGTCGGGTCAGTGCTGCAGCCAAGGTGTTCGTTGAAATATTCACAAGGCAAAATCCAATGTGATGATGATAAACACTGTTTTGTGATGCAAGAACGCGAGAACATCGCAATCGACAAGGAGAACTATAAATAAGGATTGCTTGGTCAGGTCGAAGGCGTATCCAAACTGTTCGATAAAATTCCTGCCAAGATCAAATCAACTATGGTGGTGTACATAACATTGCTCGGCTGCTATTGTGATCCCAGATTGATGGTGATAGCACTGCGATACCAGGATGATTTGGTGAGGATGGACGTCACCATGTCGTTTGCATCTTGCTTTTCACTTGTGCTTATGTTGTTCATGGATGAGCGACCAACAACGAGCATGTGCAACAATTGAGGTGATGCAAGAAGAGGGATGTCGAGAATACTAGGAGGATGTTTGATAGAATTTAATTCAAGGATGCCATCTCCTGCAACACCATGGTTGCTAGTGATTTTCATAATGGACACTAAGAAGAAGCTATGAGGCTTTACATCCTAATGTGCAATTAAGCTGGATAGAGAATGAAGTTCAAATGTTTGAAGGAGATGATGTACAGGACCTGATAAACAAGATGGTTGGGAACAGTATCATCCTGATAACTATCTCACTGATTGAAGGACTTGCCGCTAAAAATGAGCAAATAGCTGTCGCAGATGCAGATGCAGTGTAGCCTGAGTCTACTACAAAGCATGTAGGCACACTCTAGGCTGCATGAGATGATTCATGCATTAGTATTTATGTAACCTACTGTCAGATAGTCCAAGTCCAATAGACCTCTCTTAACCTCCACTTTTGAGATTATTCATTCCCGTTGCTTATAAGAATTCTAGAGTATCATGTATTCAAATATATTGTTCTGTTTATGTACATAATAATAGCACTAGATGACGTGACAAAGATCGATGAGGAGCACGACTCAAAGGAGAAGGACTAGCATGGACCCCGCAACAAGGACATGATTTACTCAAGCAGCACCCAAGCACAAGATTTGCCCAAGCAATAGTATAGACGAAGAAGAAAGAAGAACAACGAGGAGCTTCACCAAGATGATCAAGCACCCGCTTGTTGACATTTAAAGTAGTCGCAACCTAAGGTAAGCCCTAGTTTGCATTTAAGCTGTTAAAATGTTTGGTTTTATAATCCATGTGATGGTAATTGTGCATTAAGTCTAGGGATGTATGATACTCCACATGCATGACCCAAGAATCCTTGGAAATTTGGTAGTACAAGACTTTATATAACTGTTTATATGATATTTAATATGGAAACATAATTAAGGATATGGTTCGAGTAGACATATTCTACTTGTAAACAGTAATGAGTAGGATCAGTTGGGAAGAAACTGAAGATCGGGTAGGAAGATTAGGACACTCAAGAATGTGGTTTTGTAAGCATAGTTCCTGCGTGCGTACCGTGCGCCACCGTAAGCCGACAGGGCAGTATGGGAAAGCTCAGCTACATGGACCATGTTGAAGTCGTGTTTGCTGTGTTGAGAGTCTACTGACTCGGCGTGGTTGAACTGATTCAACATTGAGGTGTCTTGTGAGTCTTGTGAAAGGTTGCCACTTATGGTGTTATGGAGGGGGACCGTAAGCCCTCTCCGAACGGGTGTATGTGACGTGCAAGCCTGGTGTTTCACGATTCGAATCACTGTCGCTCACGGAAAGAAGTGTACTTGTTCACTGCGCTGTGACGTAGTAAAACAGAAACTGGGAGGAATTAGAGAATAGGAGAACTAAAGTTATGATTCTAAGAAATTAACTTTTTAAGGCATGTGTAACCTTGGGCCCTGCAACACCGTGGATGAAGCGTTTCTTGTTTGATTGTGGAGTTCATGATGTTGCCATACCCAAGGAATTCACATGCTATTATATACCTGAAACAAGGATCTACTGATTGTGAACATTTAATTACTGCAGATTAAATTCAAGTCTTATGTTTCCTACTTGTAGAGTTTCATGTTCTTGGGTGAGACACTTAAGTCTTGTTGATCCTTGTGGTCACGGTTGAATTTATATGAGTTTTACAGGTATATAGCTATCATGGGTTTCTAGGCAGTACCATCTACGTGTATGTAGCCTAATGGAAGCCCTGGACGCCGCTACTACCTTATGTAGTGCTAGAGTGGAGTATTCTCGAGCTTGATGAGACCGCTACTGCTGTAGTGTAGGTTCGAGAGAGTTGTATGAAGACTTCCGCTGATGTAAGCACTTTTGTATATAAATTGAGAATATTATAACATGTTCACTTATGTTATGAGTTATTTGTTCTTTTCTGTGTTGTGCTATTGGGTGTCGCATCACACGACAGCACCCAATGCGATTCCTGGTTTGTTGGAACCCTGGTCCTCACAGCATGGTATCAGAGCTACATTGGGAATAGCGCACTGTTGAATTCTCCTAAGCAACATCAACAATTCATCCCCGGCAACGGTGCCAGAAATGCTTGTTGACGTTTCTTACAACACAGTTCATCTCTCGAAAGAGATGAGGTCCACAAGCGCACGAAAACTGTCGTGTAGTATTTCACCCAAGAGTATTCCCAAGGGTATCGTATTTATCCCAAAGAAAGGCAATGGAGAAAAGTAAACACTACTCTTGTGATCAAGCTATGGGACACTAACCAATTATCAAGACAGGGGTAAGTTGATATTACATGGGTAGTGTGACACACACCTAAGCAATATACTCTAAGGGTAATGTTGTCCTAGAGAGGGTTAGGCTACGAGACGGAGATACTCCTACTATGCTCTAATTACTAATACACATAGTCTAATAAAGTACACATGAATATGCTAATGGTGAATACTAGGGCTTAGTGGTCTAACATATCGGGCACGAGTTTACCCCTAGCAATACTAGGCGACTCCCGCCAAGAGCCTGTGGCATAGCCGACCATGGAGGATTACAAAGGACAGATAGGGCTGTCACCACCAACTGCCTACCTCTTCGATCCGTGGGTCTACAAGACATCCAACGCTACCTAACTATCCTAGCATCATGCTAGCATATTAAGTAAATACCATAAGAGTTGCGGCACAAGCCTTCCTAAGGCAATGAACTAAATCATTGTTGAGCCAATGTTGGGACCAAGCACTAACATATTCATATTAACATTATCATATTATTACCTAATTAGACTATAGTGGTGGTGTATGATGTTTATGATAACATGATAATGGAATTATGTATAGATCATAACAACATCTACACCTAGCACATACATGGACTCCACAACCAAACAAGGAACGCTTTGCCCAAGTATATAAGTAAGTAAAGACTAATAATGATATTATTATAAAGCACAAAGTCACAAATGCAAGAGAAGATACATGAGCCATACCTTTCCCAATTTGGACTTGGGACTAGAGGCTCCACTCTACAACCTAACCTCCACTAAGGAACTAGGAGAACTAGTGCATACAATAGAGTGATGCTCAAGTTGGTGTGTGTTGAAGTGAGGGGTGAGGGATCCTATTTATAGCTTGGAGAAGGGTGGGTTCCCGCCACCAAAAGCATGAGAATCAGTCACCACTGACTTTCAAGCCGGGAGGAGTCAACACATCGAAGCTGACCGAGTTTGGAGGAAAGACCAGGTCGATCGACTAGGGGGTCGGCCAACCTGGTAAGTCCTCCAAACGGTATGTGCTTTCTCTGGGTGACTTCCAGGTGGGTCCCATCCCAAGATATAGGTTCTACACCGTTGGATGGCCTTGCATACTTATATTGTGTGCCATTTGATCCATGTGGTGACACACGTCGATGCTTGATTGGTTGGGATGATATTTTATAGGATTCATCCCCTTGTTTCACTTAGTTTCTGTGTAAAATGCCTGCCTGCACTAGTTTCTCCTGGTACAAGTGGAAATAGGTAAAGTAGAAAGGTGATGTATGCAAGAAATGATATTTCCTTCACATAATTGAGTTATATTGACGGGTGAAATTGGTATATAACAGCTATCAACAAACACCCCCAAGCTTATCCTTTGCTCGTCCCAAGCAAAGTCAAAACATTAGGTTGATGATCAAGAGTTGCTACTATGTTCTATTTTTCAAAAGTACCATGTGCACAACAAAACACTCTACCTAGTATTGTAGAAATCGCATCGTACTTCACCCATCTTAAGTCATTGTGGGGCTTATTCCATCTCCTATTCATAGGTGGTTGAAAGATAGAACAACAAATGGAGAACACATACCCTAGAAATCAAGTTCCACTCAAATTCCAGAGAGTTCAGTTTAGATTTTAAGTACCTCAATTTGATTCTCTCAAGTCTCTCCTTTATGTGTAGTGGAAATATTTTCTCACCAAGGCATTTTGCCTAAATTCATCCTACCACTAAATAAGGCTTGTATGTGGAGCTTGGTAAATAATAGAGTCGGCATATTTGCAACACATAATATTGCTAAGTCAAAAGAGCAAGCCTTAGGAGAAATCAATTCAAAACTATTTGATTCAAGACTTGTGCATGTGTGATGGAGTGGAAGTGGATGTGGATTTTTGAGATGACTCTGTTTTGAGTGGACTCTCTTGTTTTGTAGGGATGAAACATGGCTACTTTTCCTCATTTTTTTTCTTTTTTTTTTCAAATTTTTCTCATTCTTATGATATAAACATGCATTTTCTTTTTTTTTTCTTGTAGCCATGTCTTCTACTCCCTTTTTATGCAATAAACTTAGAGAGAGTACTAAGCATGAAGGGTATGGAGTTTCTCTTTTTATTGTGGAATGATGGTATGATGGGATTTTTCTTACTTCTAGTGTAGAAGTATAGCATGTGCAAGTGAAGTCTTGAGTTCAAAAGGTAATGAATGAAATATCACATAGGTCTATACTAGTTTGACAAAGCTCAATGTGAAGACAAATAGCATATGCATAAGGTCTATCAATGTAATGTATCATATGGCTTTGGTGGGTATTTCCAATCAAATGAGGATAACTTAAATCTTTTTAGAATTTCTCCAGAAATCTAAGTTTCACTTTCAAACTAGGAATAGTAGCCGTATCACTATATCATACCTCACAAGAACTTAGAATGAATTAAGATTTTGCTACCCACAATTTCCAAATCAAGGCAAAAGTAATTCTATCCCATGAAAGCAATACTTTGGAGAGTAGTAGGTTGTAAACTAGGGACTTATGAAAATTAAAACAGAGCAACTATTCAACATTTCATCTATGTGAATTCCAAATCATTCGTACCGCACATTTTTATTTTATTAACCTAACCTATACTACATTATTATTAATCTCTTTTCTCTCTTTTTTTTAGATGCAAATGTGGTGGAATGAAATAAATAAAATTATGGGATGCAAATGGGATATGATACAAGTTACCTCAAGTGGGGGTCCTCCCGCAAGCTTGTTCTTGTTCAAGGTCCGTACTAGGGGCTGAAAACCATACGACGGATGTAGGCCATGAGGTTGGCCTAACCTTGTTGCAGCATGGCTTTGACATTGGAGGGGTTGAGTATCGATGTTAGGTTGCCTTCCATGGATTCCATGCGCATGGTCGAGGATAGTGTTGTCGATATCACTCATCCACACCTCAAGGTTTCCATAGGTTGGATGTACCTTTTTATTCCTTGGCTAAGGTAGTGATAACCCTTGGCGCAAAGGCATGACGTGCACTCGATGTGTGTTCTGTCATTCTTTGGCTAGGGTGTATCATACCTTCTTGCCATAAAGGAATAACTTGTACCCCTCATGCATTGGGTGTGATCCGTCATTCCTTGGCTAAGGCAATGATACCCTTGAGCCACAAAGGAGTGACATGTACCCAATATGTGTTGAGTACGATCCGTTATTCCTTGAGTAAGGCACAACATACCTATAACCACAAAGGGATGACATGGACTCAACATGGGTTGAGTGTGATCAGTTGTTCCTTGTCTAAGGTATAATATACCTTTTGGCCACATAGGAACAACTTGCACCCAATATAAATTGGATGTGATCTTGTCATTTCTTGTTAAGTGCATCATACCTTTTAGCCACAAAGTAATAACTTACACCCATTGATGGTGGCAATTCCCTTGTGCTTGAATGAGCGCTTGGAATAGTTGAGAGCATAATGCTCTCACATATTCGTAGCAGCCCATTGGTTGCCCATAGAGGATTTCCATGTCAAATCTCCGTCCTCGTATAGTTATGGTTGACCTTCGGGCTTAATTTCCAATAGGTAGCAACCATCCTAATTTACCCCTTGGCCAAGAGATATTGAATGGGAACCCTCTTAGGGTTTCCAACAATCGGATCTTTGAATGCCTGCATAGTTATTTTACTCATGCAAACTTCCTCTCTATGATAGAGAAAGATGGTTAGATCCCGATACTTGTACAAATGAATTTTCGGGTTAGGTAACCGAATCTTCATTTGTACGCACAGGAAACAACAAGACCAAAGATGCATTGGGTCCAATTTCCAGTGTAATCATGAACAATTTATGAATCATTGCTAGGAGTGGGGCTTTATGGATAAATCAAGTTGAACATTTTCTAAAGCTCCTACCCATAGCAATGCAAGAGATATAAATACACTATATGGATCCCTTCATCTTGTAAAATTCCTAAACATCATATTTTTACACAAGAGCAAATATTTATCACTTGGTCATGGCAAACAAGATTCTCAATTTTGTCCTCCTAAACATTTTTTTTAATTTCTTGCCTAGGAATTTGAAATTTAGTGATCCATGCATGAATGAGTTTCAAATCAAAATTATGGACATCACTATTCCTAGGTTGCTACATACCAATTCAACCATTGAGTCATTCCATAAGCATTTCCTAGGCAGAAAATGTCTAAGTCCATTTTAGCAATGCTTATGAAATTCTAGGTACTTGTTTAAATTTATTCCCAGGTAAGGTGACATTCCTTTGAAGAATCAAAATAGCAATGTCAACACTTACTCTCGTGAGTATTCATAAGAATTGAATAATGAGAGGGTGTAAACCTTCCTTACCAATGTAAAAATCATTCAATCCTAATGCAATTCAAACGACGGAAAATATTTAAACTTATACCTCAATTGAAGAGCAATTCAGGTTGAAGGTCGTTGTGTGAGAAACTCACGACCATGTATTTTTGTGTAGCCTTCATGTTCAATGTCTCCTGCCATGTTGAGGTTGGAGTTGAATGAGCTCCATCCTGTTCCTCCGTTGGGCCACCATATTGAGTATTCCTCCACCATGAACTCAAAATCAGATCGATGGAGGAATATGCACTTGATGGGGCCTTCCAACCTATTTGAAAGTTTTGTCTTGGCTGCACTACGTCCATTTTAGTGCGATGATTTGTTGTCCATTCCTGGAGTTGAATATGTGGACAACCTATCTTGATTGACATGCCAAATCTCCTTTGGCATGTTAGTTGGACATGTGGGCCACATGGTGGCCCTAGCCTCTCCGTCATCTTGATGAAGGCTTGTTCATGTAGTGATGGCTTCTCCCTCTTGAAGATATTCTCTTGTGAGCATGGTGAGGCTTTTCCTTCTTTAGGGGTGTCACTTCGACCTTCTTAATGTTCTTTTGAGTTAACCCATACTTCGATCATGGATCATAAACTTCCTTGGGCATGGTGACATGTGGACTCCACAATCAAACAAGAAACGCTTCATCCACAATGTCACTTGCCATAGGTTGCATGGGCTTGGTTGAAGTGTAGGAATCCCATCAAGTGATTGTGGGATATCTTGAATCTTGAATGCTCTTTAATTTTCTTGTCCTTGCCCAAGGGCTTCATGTGGATGTTGTCTTGATTTCTTTCTTGGTTATGGAAAAGATACTTCAAGGTAGGCTAGTTGAACTTAAATCCTTTGATTGCAAGGGTGATGTTGATTCCACCCTTGATCTCCTTGTTGGTGATAGCCATTGGAGTTGTGTTTGGAAGGAAGAATCCCCATGGTTATTAGGAAAATGATTCCCCAAATGGCCCATGTTGACATGGATTTTCACAAATAATGTGAACATCCATGGCTTGGATCATCCAAACACTTCTCCTTCATGATACTTCAATGGGAGGTGTAGCTCCTTAGCTAGCATGTCCACCTTGCTAAGTGGTGTGCATGCCAATCTAATGGAACTAGGGCATTATTCTTCAATCCACCCCTTGAATAGAGACCATATTCTCATCCATGACGAATGAGAATAGGACTCCTTGAGCTCCAGCACAAATGTAGTCATGGATTGGTGGAGCCAACCCATGACATAAGTGTTGGATGAAGAGCCAACCATCCACCCTATGGTGGAGGCAAACCAAGAAGAACTCTTGGGGCCTCCCCCAAGATTGGGTATGGATGACTTTGGCTTCTATTGGAAGCTAAAATTCTTCCGCGGAAGGCAATGGTGTTGACTAGCGAACATTTGTTGAGGTACACCTTTAAATCATCTTGCAGTTGAGCACTAGCATCCTCATTGGCCATCCAATGAAATGGGGTAGCCAACACTACTCTGTTTTTAACATAAAAGGAGAAAACAAACAAGGGTAATTCTATCTACAAACTATTAGTACCTATAGCTTAATCACAAGTGATAGGTATCCTCCACTTCCTTTGCCTTCCACGGCGATGGCGCCAGAAATGCTTGTTGACTTCTAAACAACATCAACAATTCATCCCCTTCTATGGCGCCAAAAATGCTTGTTGATGTTTCTTACGTCACATATCATCTCTCAAAAGAGGTGAGGTCCGCGAGCGCATGGAAACTGTCGTGTAGCGTTTCACCCAAGAGTATTCTCAATGGTATCGTATTTATCCCAAAGGAAGGAAAGGGAGCAAAGTAAACACTACTCTTGTGATCAAGCTATGGGATACTAACCAATTATAAAGACAGTGGTAAGTTGATAGATATGGGTAGTGCGACACACAACTAAGCAATCTACTCTAAGGGTAAGGTTGTCCTAGCGAGGGTTAGGCTACGAGACAGAGATACTACTACTATGCTCTAATTACTCATATGCATAGTCTTGTAAAGTACACATGAATATGCTAATGGGGAATACTAGGGCTTAGTGGTCCAACATATCGGGCACGGGTTTACCCCTAGCAATACTAGGCAACTCCCGCCAAGAGACTATGGCATAGTCGAACGTGGAGGATTACAAACGACAGATAGGGATGTCACCACCTACTGCCTACCTCTTCAATACGTGGGTCTACGAGACATCCAACGCTACCTAACTATCCGAGCACCATGCTAGCATATTAAGTAAATACCTTGAGAGCCGCGGCACAAGCCATCCTAAGGCAATGAACTAAATCATCGTTGAACCAATGTTGGGACCAAGCACTAACATATTCAGAATAACATTATCATATTATTACCTAATTAGACTATAGTGGTGGTGTATGATGTTTATGATAACATGATAATGGAATTATGTATAGATCATAACAACATCTACACCTAGCACATACATGGAGTTCACAGCCAAACAAGTAACGCTTTGCCCAAGTATATAAGTAAGTAAAGACTAATAATGATATTATTATAAAGAACAAAGTCACAAATACAAGAGAATATATATGAGCCATACCTTTCCCAATTTGGACTTGGGACTAGAGGCTCCTCTCGACAACCTAACCTCCACTAAGGAACTAGGAGAACTAGTGTATACAATAGAGTGATGCTCAAGTGGTGTGTGTTGAAGTGAGGGGTGAGGGGTCCTATTTATAGCTTGGAGAAAGATCAGTTCCCGCCACCAAAAGCGCACGAATAAGTCACCACTGACTTCTTCAAGCCGGGAGGAGTCAACATGTGGAAGCTGACCGAGTTGGGAGTAAAGACTAGGTCGACCGACTAGGAGGGTCGGGCAACTTGGTAAGTCCTCCAAACGGTCTGTGCTTTCTCTGGGTGACTTCCAGGTGGGTCCCATCCCCTGATATGGGTGCTACACCGTTGGATGGCCACAGATACTTCTGTTTCCAGTCCATTTGATCGATGTGGTGCCACATGTTGATGATTGATTGGCTGTGATGATATTTTCTAGGATCCATCCCCTTGTTTCACTTCAATTCTGTGTAAAATGCCTGCATGCACTAGTTTCTCCAAGTACAAGTGGAAATAGGTTAAGTATAAAGGTGATGTCTTCAAGAAATGACATTTCCTTTACATAATTTAGTTATATTGACGAGTTAAATTGGTATATAACAGCCGTCAACACGCACTGGAAAAGCAATCTCTTTTGAAAACTATAGACTTACAAGTGAATATTTGATTGAAAGTGCATCTAGGCTAATCCTCGTGGGTTTTGATGATAAATGAAAACACATAAGGGACTAATGAGCATTACAACTGTAAGTACAGGTGATTGAAAGATGGACGACTTTGAATACAGTCAAAAAGGAAAAAGAGGAGAAAAGGTTGAAAAACTCGAAGGATAGAATTTAGATTTTTAAATTCTTTGTGTCGAGTTCAACTACGTAGATTGAGTGTGTTCAATGTGTCAAAGTGTTGAGAATCTCCTAAGAGATCATAATCCAAGTTAGATTAGATTGAGAGATGAGTTGAGGCAGCCCTAAAGACAGGGCCAGACTTGTCCAGGCTAGAATGCTGGACTAGTCCGGCCACATCGGACTAATCCAGTGTTAGGCGTACCAAGAGTTTCTGTGTGAGTTCGGACTTGTACGTTTGGGAACGGACTAGTCCATGGTGAGTGTGTTTGTGTCCTTTTGGGACTAAGTCCCGAAGGACCGGACTAGCCCGCTCGGTCAAACTAGTCTGTTTTAGACCAGAAAAGTTGTTTCTGTGTGAGATGAGACTAGTCTGTTCCAGGTCAGGCTAGTCCGCTGTGGACTTGGAGGTGGTTGCTAGGACTAAGTCCTGGATGACCAGACTTGCACGCCTTCTAGGGTCGGACTAGTCTGGTGGACCAGACTTGTCCGTTCTCAACCGGAACAAGTGGTTCTGTGTGAGATCAGACTAACCCTCTCTCAAACATTCTTGGAGTCCTAAGAGCGATTGTTGAGGATTTGTGAGTTGTGGAAGAGAAGAGAGAAGGGTTTGCTTGACTTTGAGCCCTTGGTTGATTCTCTCGGTTTGGCTGATTGATTTGAGTTTGTGTGGGTGTTGATCTTCGATCTTTTCAAGTTGTAATCTTGTGGGAGCCTCAGTTTGTGAGTTTCCTCACAAATTTTGTGATTACCCCCGTGATCTAGTGGAAGAGTAGCCAACCTTTGTGGTGGCTAAGTGAGGAAAGGGTTGAGCGAAACCCTGCCTTTCATAGGCATCCTCAATGTGGATGTAGGATCCTTTTGTGGGGCTGAATCACGGAATAAATCCTTCATCTTGTGTCTTCTATTTGCCTTCTTCATTCTTCGCTCGATCAAGTTAGGGTTCCACATGTTCTTTGCCTTAATCTTGTGATTTGCCTCGATCCAGTTGTTTTCACTTCATGCATATCCACTGTTGGATTGCTAGGTTCATATACTTTACATTTCATCGAGTTAATTCCATTAAATCGCATAAAAATCTCACCTTTCCCTAAGTTTAACACCCTAACCGGACTAGTCCGCCCCCTGGCCAGACAAGTCCGCACTCTATGATTTGATTAGCTTTTATTGAAGTAAATTTCAGGTTATCCGCCTATAGACCCTCCTCTAGGAAACTTTTAATTCGTATTGGAGCCTAACCTTCCCAATAGATTAACCGCTTGGAGAGAAGATGGGGGAAAACGGTCAGAAGGAGATGCCGATCATCGACACTGCCGACACCGGTGAGAACAGCCACAACGGTGAACAGGGATCAAAACCTTCGCACAACAACACCGGCGACACCACCAAGAGCCAACTAAATCCTCCTCCTATCGATGGTGAAACCGAAGATGAAGATGAAGAAGTGAGGTGCCTTGCAGACCTTCTTCAAAAAGCAAGAGATGAGGCCAAGAGGAGGAGAAGCCTTAAGAAGGAGAAGAAGCTTATGAAGCCTGAAGAAGATTGTTGAGGGCTCCTACACACTACTAAAAATTCAACTCTAGCGGTGGTGCCAGAAATGCTCGTTAATAGATTTTAGATTATACATGTAAATCCGCAAGGGCACGAAAACTATCGATGTAGCATTTCCCCTCTAAAAGTATTCCCAAAGGGTGTAATTTATATTCTCCTAAAGGAAGGCTAGATGGAAGGAAATCAATCATCAAGTGGAGAGGCTAGGTTGGCCCAGGTAGGGTTCTAGCAAGGATGGATGAATGATAATTGGAGTAGTGTGACGCACACAAGAGCATTCTATCCTAAGGGGATAAATGAGGTAAAGAGGGACTAGACTAAGGGTTAGGTAGAGACTCCTACTATGCTTCTAATGTAAATATACATAGCCTAAGTTAGTTACTAATGATTATATTAATTATGAATTCTCATGCTAAGTGGATTAACACATCAGGCACGGGTTTATCCCTAACAATACTAGGACGACTGCCGCCAAGAGCCTGTGGCATAGCTGAACTTGGAGGATTACAAAGGACAGATAGGATTGTCACCACCTGCTGCCTACCTCTTCAATCTGTGGGTCTACGAGACATTCAATGCTACTTTGTATCCTAGCACCATGCTAGCATATTAAGTAATTATCTTAAGAGCCTAGGCACAAGCCATCCTAAGGCAATGAACTAAATCATCATTGAACCGGTGTTAATTCATAGCATAAGGGATTCATGTTAACATAATCATGTCATAGCTAATTAGACTATAGTGGGGGTTTGTAGTGTTTATGATGATATAATGACAATGGTATAGCATAATCATAAGTACTACTCCTACCAAATACATGGAATCCACAATCAACATGAAACACTTCATCCAAGGATATGAAAAATAGAAGACTAAAGATAACATATTTATTAAGAGCAAAGTCACAAATACAAATAGGAATATAAGAGCCATATCCAAATTAGGAATGTGGAAGAGACTCCTTCTACTCCTCTCCTACTTGGACTATGGACTAGAGACTCTCCTCTCTACAGCCTATACCCCTCTAAACCTATGGAGAGTAGTGGATACAATGGATAAATACTCAAGTGGTGTGTGCTGAAGTGAGGGGTGTGGGGTCCTATTTACAGCTAGAGAAGGGTCAGTTCTCGCCACCTAAACTGCACGAATCAGTCACTCATGACTTCTTCAAGCCAGGAGGAGCCAACACGTGGCATTTGACCAGGTTTGGCACCACTCCCTAGTCGACCGACTAGGAAGGTCGGCCGACCTTGTCTCAACCCCGTTGAGGCTTTGCTTCCTCCAGGTCTCTACCAGGTGGGTTATATTGACTGATATTGGTGCTACACTGTTGGATGGCCTCAGATACTTCTGTTTTTGGGCCATTTGATCCATGTGGTGCCACATGTCATCGCTTGATTGGCTGGAATGATATTTCTTAGGATCCATCCCCTTATTTCACTTCAATTCCGCATAAAATGCCTGCATGCACTACTTTCTCCAAGGACAAGTGAAAATAGCTTCAATAGAAAGGTAATGTGTGCAAGAAATGATATTACTTCACATAATTGAGCTATATTGACAGGTGAAATTAGTATATAGTAGCCATCAACAAGCTCCACCAAGCTTATCCTTTGCTCGTCCCGAGCAAAGTCAAGGCTCTAGGTTGATGATCAAGAGTTGTTACAATGTTCTACTTTTTAAAAGTACCATGTGCACAACAAAATACTCTACTTAGTATTACAAAAATCGGCATGGTACTTCACCCATCTCAAGTTATTATGAGGCTTATGCCTTCTCCTATTCATGGGTGGTTGAAAGATAGAACAGAAATGGAGCACACATACCCTAGAAATCAAGTTCCACTCAAATTCCAAATATTTCAATTTAGATTTTAGGTATCTCAATTTGACTCTCTCAATCATGCACTCCTTTATGTGTAGTGGAAATATGACCTTACCAAGGCATTTGGCCTAAATTCATCCTACCTCTACAGAAGGCTTGTATGTGGAGCTTGGTGGGGAATATAGTAGGCATATTTGCAACACATAATATTGCTATGTCAATAGAGAAAGCCTTAGGAGAAATCAATTCAAAACAATTTGATTCAAGACTTGTGCATGTGTGATGGAATGAATTGGATGTGGATATTTGAGATGACTCCTTTTTTAGTGGACTCTCTTGTCTTGCCGGGATGAAACATGGCTACTTTTCTCTCTCTTTTCTTTCTTTTTTGTTCTCATGCCTATGATGCAAGCATGCATTTTCTTTTTCTTGTAGCCATGTCTTCTACTCCCTTTTTATGCAATAATTTTTTGGAGAGAGTACGAAGCATGAATGATATGGAGTTTCTCTTTTTATTGTGGAATGGTGGTATGGTGGAATTTTGCTTACTTCTAGTGTAGAAGTACAACATGTGAAAGTGAAGTATTGAATTCAAAAGGTAATAAATGAAATCTCACATAGGTCTATACTAGTTTGACAAAGCTCAATGTGAAGACAAATAGCATATGCATAAGGTCTATCAATGTAATATATCATATGGCTTTGGTAGGTATTTCCAATCAAATGAGAATAACTTAAAATTTTTAGAATTTATCCGGAAATCTAAATTTCATTTTCAATCTAGGAATAGCAGCCCTATAACTATATCATATCTCACAACAACTTATAATGGATTAAGCTTTTGCTACCCACAATTTCCAAATCAAGGCAAAAGCAATTTAGCCAATGAGAGCAATATGTTGGAGGGTAGTAAGTGGTAAACTAGGGACTTAGGAAAATTAAAATAGAGCAACTATTTATCATTTCATCTATGTGAATTCCATGTCATTCTTACCGCACATCTTATATTTTATTTGAAAATAAACTTATCCTACTAATTATTTATATAATTTTTTATATGCAAGGTGGATGATGGGTGACTGGAAAATAAATATGCAAGGGGTTGATACAATTTACCTCAAGTGGGGGTCATCCCCCAAGTTTGTTATTCACTCACCTCTCTGATGAGGGTTGAACCTTTGATGTCGGAAGTATGCCATGAGATCGGCTTGTTTTTGTTGTAGCGTAGAGTTGGAGTTGGTGAATTGAGCGTCCATGTGTTGTTGCCAATCTTGGGTACCTTGGGCGTGCCCTTGGAGAGTGTTGTTGATGTCACCCGTTCTCACTTTAAGCTCTCCCATACGTATAGTGAGATTCGTCATTCCTTGGCTATAGTCACAATGACTTCTAGCCGAAAAGGAACAACATCCTCTTATCGACGTTGGAGGCAAGCTGCAAGAGCTTGAAGTGGACAGGGGTGGCTCCCATGTGGCATCTGGCCATCCATGCCAAGACGGACCTTCGGTCTCATACGATGGAGGTTGAGTCCATCTGGGTGCATCACCCGTTGCGTTCTCTTCCTCTTCGTACTCATGGACTGTGGAGGTTGTCGGAGGCATGGCCGCTCTCCTTGCACGACTTCTGGTTATCCTGCCAAAGACATTGCTTCTTCGTGCTTCCTCGATGGGAACAAGGTCAATAGTTAGCCTCCGACATTTGTACAAATGATAATCCAGGTTAGGTAATCGAATTTATTGAAAGATTCGGGATAATAAAATATCAAAGGGCCATCTTGATCATGCTTAAGAGTATGTCTTTCACTAAATAATATTCATCAATTAATTCTCTTTCATTTTTAGTATACTCAAATGGAGAATATTCTAGTGCTCCTACCCTAGTAGCAATACGAGTAATCAATGAAGTGCATTCAATAGGCCCTGTTCTTGGAATGTAATCCAACCATTGTGTCATTGTGGCAATAACTGCAGCAACTTTTATCTTTTTAATCATGGTAAATAAAATTTTCAGCTCATCATCACGCACTACCCTTTCGTCTCCTCTAGGGAACATAGTCATAGCCCCATCTATGCATGAAGCGTAAAGTAGGGTTGTGTAAGTGGCTATTCCTAGGTGCACTACATCTGACCTCACAAGTTAAATCTTGCCAAAAACTATGTTTTTTAATCTGAGACAAGGCATCTAAATCTAGCAAACATCATCTATGGATGCCTATGATTTCACTTAATTATTTCCATAGGATATTGTATTATTTTTTAAATAATCTAAAAGTTATACCATCAAACCCTATTTTGAGTGTGCAAAGGAATTTTATGGAGAAAAGGTGTGAACCTCTCTGCTATATGTGAGCAAAGTTTTCCCATCCTAGTGCATGCCAAATGGAAAATAATTCATAATCCATACCTATTTTGGAGATCAAATCCGGATCATGAGCTTTCATATGAGAAAACTCACGATCTTGGAGGAGCTTGCGTGCTTGATCTTCAACTTCACTTTGTATGTCAAAGTTGTCATCGTGAAGAAGTTGATGAGGTTTGCTTCTCTCACCCATGGGAGTGTCCTCACCTACATTCCACCTCCGTGAACTTTGCGTAGCAATGGAAGAGGGACGTGCACTTGAATCTTCGCCACGGATTGAGCTTGCAGCGTCCTTCCTCTTTCCAAACAACCTCTTCATTCCTTTCATGGCCACAACCAAGAATACAACAAGGCAAAAACTCGAAAGTGGTGATGTTAGTGAAAGCAAAACCCCCGATGAATTTTCCCTTGAAGAACTTGAGAGCAAATTGCAAATTCAAGCAAAATCAAATCTTTTTGAGTTGGAAATTAATCAAGAGCACTTCAATGAAGAGCAAGAAAAACAATGTGAGCAAGGGTGACTTTGGGGAGGTATGAAATGAGGTGAAGTGTTAGGAGAAGTGCTCCTCAAGGCCGCCATTTATAATGTGTACTCCCCAATGATCGCTAGGGTACCAAATGTAGCCATTGGAAGAGAGAGATCCAAAATGTCCATTTCCCCTAGTCGGCCGAACAGGGAGGTCGGCCGCACTGACAAGTGGGCACCCCTATTCTCCCTTTTGGCAGGTCGCTCCCCACGTTGGTGAATTACCACTTTTGCAGCTCAAAAAAATTGTTTTTTGAATAAAAACTCTTTTTTCAAAAGCCAACAATATTCTCTTTTTGAAAATAAAGAGATAAAAATGATAGTTGAGAATATAAGATTCCCAACTTACTAAGAAAAACCAAATATGCAGTGGGGAAAAATCAAACTAAATGTGGAAAACCAAATAAAGAGAAAAGAAAAACAAAGAAAGGGATAACTACCAATATAACCTATTGGCTAGGTCTCACCACCGTCCGATGAGATGCACATCCCTCCTTCTTCATTTCTTGACATTCGGGCCCAGAGGGATGGGCTCGGACAGCTTGTCTTGCTTCTTCTGCCATACCTTCTTTGGCAGCTTGGTGGACTTGGGCCTTTGAGGAGGCCCAGACTTCTCCATCTTCTCGGGGTGTCGGCGTGGTGATAAGACGAGTTTCCAGCATAGATAAATTCCTCATGAATGCAATGAGCGGGTCCACCTTTGGAGGTGTGATTTCGACCTCTTGGATGTGCTTAACATTCGGCCCATACTTGATATGGATCATGGAGCATTGCTTTAACTTTGGGTGAAAGTTAAACTTCTCCTCCTTGCCATTGATATGGAAGTGGATTTCTCCAGCTCCCACATCTATGCGAGCCTTCACGATTCTTAGGAATGGTCATCCAAGAATGAGCAGCATATCCTTCTTGACCTCCATGCTGAGCACCAATAAATCCACGGGTATTAAGCAATTCTGAATTTCCACTGAAACATCTTCAGCGATACCCATCGTATAACGTACTGAAGAATCAACCAGTTGGAGCTGCATTGGTGTTGGAATAAGTTTCATAAAGTTTAGCTGGTCGAAAACCACCTTGGGCATCACAGTCACACTTGCTCCATGGTCACAAAGAGCCTTGTCAAAGTGGTGAGCCCCAATTGAGCATGAAATTATAGGACATCCAGGGTCCTTTAGCCAGTGCCTCCTTGTAGAGAAATCATGTTGGCACTTTCCACAGGAGGTCCGGGCTGTCCTGACATCTTGCCATTCCCCACTAGAGGAACAACATGTGCTAGTTGAGCCAATTGAGTTTCCAACATATTGTTGAAACTCAATTAATTCTTGAAGGATGAGGATAGTCCTTTCATCTTGGCATTAATGCTTTCTAGGGTATTGTCATTAGCCAACAACTTCTTGGATATAGCTTCATTGATCTCCAGCTGGCCAATGGCAAGTTCTCACAAGTTGGGTTGATTTACATTATTGACATTGTTGTTGTACTCTCCTTGAAAGAATAGGCGTGGTTGGCCCCACCCTTGACTTCCTAGACGATAGCCATTGTTGGCTACATATAAGGCATCATCACGGGTTTTTGGGCAGTCCTTGCCCAAATGACCCTTGTTGCCACAAACTTCACAAGTGACGTGAGAGTCTAGGGCGTAGGTATTGCCACATACCTCACCATTGCTTTGTCCATCAATTTTCTTCATAAGCAGGTCCAATTTGGCAGCGATCATGTCCACCTCCTTCAAGGTGTGTATGCCTTGCTGGCGGGTATGGAGACGCTCGTTGCTCCAACTCATCTTTGAGACCATCTTCTCAATCAAATCTTTGGCTTTGGGCACTGTTAATGAGAAGAAGGCACCACCAGCAGCAACATCAACATGGTCACGGGCAGAAGGGATCATCCTATTGTAGAAGTTTTGGATAATAAGCCAATCATCCATCCCACGGTAGGGACAGGCTAGTATATACTCCTAAAGCCTTTCCCAAGCCTCAGAATAGATTCCTTGGCATCTTGCTGGAAGTTGGAAATTCTTCCACGTAGGACATTGGTCTTGCCAAACGGGAAAAACTTGGCAAGGAGTGCTGTAGCACACTTCTCCCAAGTATCCACAGTACTTCGGTTCGCATAGGACCACTGTTTCGCTCTCCCAAGAAGAGAGAACGGAAGCAGCCTAAGACAGACAACATCAAGAGATACGTCCTTGATCTTAAAAGTGCTGCAGATCTCAAGGAACTATTGCAGATGAGCACTTGCATCCTCGTTAGCCTTCCTACAAAATGGGTTGGATTGCACCATAGTGATAATGCTAGTCTTCATTTCAATGTTTACGTCTCCCGTTTAACAGTTGGCCCAACAGACACATTGTTAGCAGAGGGAGCTAAAAACTCACAATGGGTCTTCTGGGCAATTAGAGTTTCGGTTGTTGGTGCAGTTATGCTTGCTTGCTTTGCTGCTCGGAGCTTCTGAGGAGTAATGACACGAGGTCGATTTCTTAGAATGGATTCGGGATTTTCAAAAAAATATTTCCGACAAGAGGAAATCGGACATACACTACCCTATTTTCACATAAAACATAAAAACAAAGGATTATCCTACTAAAGCCTACCAAGGTCATATCAAGTTCACTTAATCATGCAATACTTCGGATGCCTTCCCCAGCAACGATGCTAGAAATGTTTGTTGATGGTTTCTACGCACTACTAACAATTCATCCCTAGCGGTGGTGCCGGAAATGCTTGTTAATAGATTTTAGATTATACATGTAAATCCACAAGCGCACGAAAACTATTGATATAGCATTTCCCCTCTAAGAGTATTCCCAAAGGGTTTCATTTATATTCTCCCAAAGGAAGGATAGATGGAAGCAAAGCAATCATCAAGTGGAGAGGCTAGGTTGGCCTAGGTATGGTTCTAGCAAGTATGGATAAATGATAATTGGAGTAGTGTGTCACACACAAGAGCATTCTATCCTAAAGGGATAAATTAGGTAAAGAGGGACTAGGCTAAGATTTAGGTAGAGACTCCTACTATGCTTCTAATGTACATAAACATAGCCTAAGTTAGTTACTAATGATTATATTAATTATGCATTCTCATGCTAAGTGGATTAACACATCGGGCACGGGTTTACCCCAAGCAATACTAGGATGACTTCCGCCAAGAGCCTGTGGCACAACCGAACGTGGAGGATTACAAAGGACAGATAGGATTGTCACCACCTACTGCCTACCTCTTCAATCTGTGGGTCTACGAGACATTCAATGCTACTTTCCATCCTAGCATCATGCTAGCATATTAAGTAATTACCTTAAGAGCCTAGGCACAAGCCATCCTAAGGCAATGAACTAAATCATCATTGAACCAATGCTAATTCATAGCATAAGTGATTCATGTTAACATAATCATGTCATAGCTAATTAAACTATAGTGGGTGTTTGTAGTGTTTATGATGATATAATGACAATGGTATAACATAATCATAAATACTACTCCTACCACATACATGGAATCCACAATCAAAAAAGAAATGCTTCATCCAAGTATATGAACAATAGAAGACAAAAGATAACATCTTTATTAAGAGCAAGGTCACAAATACAAATATGAATATAAGAGCCATACCTTTCTCAATTAGGAATTGGGAAGAGACACCTTCTACTCCTCTCCTACTTGGACTATGGACTAGAGACTCTCATCTATACAGCCTATAGTCCTCTAAACCCATGGAGAGTAGTGGATATAATGGATGAATACCCAAGTGGTGTGTGTTGAAGTGAGGGGTCCTATTTATAGCTTGGAGATGGGTCGGTTCCCGCCACCAAAAGCGCGCGAATCAGTCACCCATGACCTCTTGAAGTCGGGAGGAGCCAACATGTGGCATTTGACCAGGTTTGGCGCCACTCCCTAGTCGGCTGACTAGTCGGCTCCCTAGTTTGGCTTCCTCCAGGTCTCTGGTAGGTGGGTGGTATTAAATTATATTGGTGCTACACCGTTGGATGGCCTCAGATACTTCTGTTTGTGGGCCATTTGATCCATGTGGTGCCACATGTCATCACTTGATTGGCTGGAATGATATTTTATAGGATCCATCACCTTATTTCACTTTAATTCTGCATAAAATGCATGCATGCACTACTTTCTCCAAGGACAAGTGGAAATAGGTTAAATATAAAGGTGATGTGTGCAAGAAATGATATTTCCTTCACATAATTGAGTTATATTGACGGGTGAAATTTGTATATAACAAACGTCGACAAAGACTACACGCGATATCCTTTTAATTATGAGCGCCTCAATTCACATTTAAACTATCTTTCTATTCCAATGGTCAAAGCTCCAAACTTTGACGGGACTAATATACTATGTGGAAACACAACATGAAGTTGCATCTTATTTCTCTCAATCCTACACTTTGGCATGTTGTTTGTACAGGTGTAGATATCCTCATGGACGACAAAGAGCTGACCCTGGAACAAAACCAACTAATTCACCACAATGCTCAAGCGGCGGCCGTGCTCAACTCATCCTTGAACCAAGAAGAATTCAACAAAGTGGATGGGTTGGAGCAAGCCAAAGATATTTGGGACAGTCTCAAGATTGCACATGAAGGCAACCGGTCCGTGAGGGAATCCAAGATTGAGATGACCGAGGGGGAGCTTGGAAGATTCTCCATGAAAGAAGGTGACACCCCTCAAGAGATGTACAACCGACTCAAGACTCTCATCAATAGGAGTCATGCATAAGGATGCAATATTTGATCGACCATGAGGTGGTTAAGAGGATGATAAGAGCTTTCATGCCTCACAATGTCACGCTTTGCACTCTCATCTGTGAGAGTCCCAACATCCACAAGATGACTGGATGAGTTTCTTGGCGAGATCATCAACCACGAGATGATAGAAATGGAAGCACGTCATGTCAACGACCTTGCCAATGTCACATCCTCTAAGAAGAAAGTTATTGCTTTCAAAGCCTCACCAATGTCCAAAGGCAAAGAGGTGCAAGCTTTAAGCAATGACGATGAAAGTGAAGAAGAAGAGAGTACCAACATGGATGATGAGCAATTGGCCTTCTTCATCAAAAGGTTCAAGAGGATGATGAAGAAAAGAAGAGGGTGAAACTATGAGAGCAAGTGCAACAACAAGAGCAAGTCAAGACCAAGGAGAGCTTGCTACAACTATGGTGAGTATGGGCACTTCATTGTGAATTACTCATACGAAAAGGAAGATGAAAAGAAGAAGATCAAGGATGAGAAGCCTCAAGAGAGGAAGATGTACAAAAAGAAGAAAGCACATGGGCACGCTCATGTTGGCAAGGAGCGGGACTCCAACGATGAGTCCTCCTTCGATGATGAAGCGGGAGTGGCAACTGTCGCCATCAAGAAGCCAACAATGAAGAAGACTCTCTTACTTGGAAAAGCTCAAGTCACACTTGACTTATGGCCAAGGAGGGAAAATTAAAGGTTAAATCTAAACTTCCTTGCGTTCTATTAAAGATGAGGACTTTAATAGTGCTAGTGAGAATGAATACATGCTTGAAGGCTTAAGTAAAAGTGATATAATTAAAATGAAAAAAAACTCCTGATGAGATTTGAGACAACGAAGAACTTCTCAAGGAACAATATGAATTGCTTGTCCATGAGAGGCAAAAGGATCATAACCTAGAGAATCTTATTGAGCTTCAGAAGGAAAAGAACAAGGCACTTGAACTTACGAAATGCAAGGAGGCTTCCTCAAGCCTCAAGAGTTTGAATGTTCTGCTCCAAGATGAACTTGTGAGCTTGAACAAGCCAACAAGAGTCTTGAGACACAATTCACAACTCTCAAATCAAGTGTCCCTTCTTATCGCTCAACAAGCTCAAACTTTCCTAAAATAGAATCAGACACTAAAACTTGCAAATGTTCTAACCTTGTGCTTGACCTAAAGAATGACCTCAACTTGGCAAAGAGCAAGAGCACACCTAAGGGTGGCATCTTTTACAAGGAGAAGATCAAGTATGCACGTAGTGCATACTCGATCACAAGATCTCCCTTGAACAAAGATGGTCTTTGCAACTCAAGGGGAGGAAAGAAAAATGCTATAATTCTCAAGAATAACAAGATGCAAATTGAATTTTTCAAGGAAGGTTCATTTCAAGTCAAGAATGAACATCATGCACCTACTTCTCATGAAATATTGAAATTTGACAAAAAAGCCCAAAATGCTAAAAATCTCAACTTAACCATGTTTCATTACTTTGATGCATCTTATGTGCTAATGAGAAACAAATTTGGTCATACTTATGCTAAATATGTTGGGCCACACCGCAAGAGCCCAAAGCCTTGTTTGTGGGTGCCCAAATGCGTTGTCACGAACCTCAAAGGACCCAACCAAGCTTGGGTACCTAAAACCAAAGCCTAAACTTGTCTAGTAGGCTTACTCCTCTGACAATTCAAAATGGGTGCTAGATAGTGGTTGCACCAATCACATGACAGAAAGAGAAGAATGTTTGTGGAGTATGAAGAAAACGAAAACCCAAGCCAAGGTATCTACTTTGGCGACAATAGTCAAAGTAAGGTACTAGGTATGGGTAAAATCTCCATTTCTCCATAACACACAATTTCACAAGTCATGCATGTTGAGTCTCTAGATTATAATCTCTTATCCATTTCTCAATTATGCGAGAAGGGGTATAATTGCTTGTTTTCTAATGAGGGCGTGATTATCACTAGAAGAGTTGATAACTCAATTCCCCTCAAGGGTGTGCTCAAGGGAACGCTTTATCTCGTGGACTTCACCATGGATAAAACTCAACTTGACACATGCTTGATTGCAAAGACCAACATGGGGTGGTTGCAGAACCGTAGGCTAGCCCATGTTGGTATGAGGAATCTTCACAAAATTCTAAAAGGAAATCACGTCCGAGGTCTAAAGAATGTTGTCTTTGAAAAGGAAAGGCCTTGTAGCGCGTGCTAAGATGGAAAACAAGTCAGAGCAGCTCACCCCGCCAAGAATGTGATGACGACAACAAGATCGTTGGAGATGCTACACATGGACCTTTTCGGTCCCATGCTTACATAAGCGTTGGCGGTAACAAATATGGTTTAGTTGTTGATGACTTTTCCCGCTTCACTTGGGTGTTTTTCTTGCATGACAAAGGTGAAACACAAGGTGTCCTCAAGAGTTTCTTGAGGAGAGCTCAAAATGAGTTCTCCTTGAGAATCAAGAAGATATGAAGTGATAGTGGCACCGAATTAAAGAACACTCAAGTTGAAGAGTACTTGGACGAGGAGGGCATCAAGCATGAGTTTTTGGCACCCTACTCACCTGAACAAAATGGGGTAGTTGAAAGGAAGAATCTAACTCTAATAGAGATGCCAAGGACCATGCTTGATGAGTACAAGACTGCCGATAGGTTTTGGGCAGAAGCGATCAACACCACTTGCCATGCCACAAACGACCTCTACCTCCATCGCCTATTGACGAAGACTCCATATGAACTTCTAACGGGGAACAAACCAAACATCTACTTTAGAGTCTTTGGCAGCCAATGTTACATTATCAACAAGAAGCCCTGAATTTCAAAGTTTCACTTTGAAATCTGATGAAGGTTTCTTGCTTGGTTATGAATCAAACAACTACGTCCTATCATGTTTTCAACAAAACCCCCAGTTGTGTTGTGATCGCATGTGATGTGGTGTTTGGTGAGACTAACGGCTCCCAAGTGGAGAAAGTTGATCAATGTGTGCTAGATGAAGAAGAGGCACCATGTGTGGCGTTGAAAGGATGGCGCTTGGTGATGTAAGACCTCAAGAGAAACAAGGCCCAAGTGATCCATCTCCATCACAAGAGCTCCCCCAAGCACAAGATCAAGTCCAAGACCCCAAGATCAACAACATGATCAAGATCACCATGATCAAGAAAAAGAAGATCAAAATGGTGGCAATGTTCAAGGGTGATACTATGTGTGAGACCTATGTGTGATGAATACATTGGCTTGTTCTGAATACATTGACTTTGATGATAAAAAGTCTGAAATTATGCTAAAACACCTTTTTAGCAAAGTCCGACTCTAGCTCCAAGCTTCTGCAAGGTCCGACAATAGGTTTGACTTGCTTTGTCAAGGTTCGACATGTTTTTTGGGTAGCTCCGGTGAGCTTTGTATTTAGCTACAGCATGTCTTTGTTAAGCTCCGATATGTTTTGATAGGTCCGACTTATGTTGGTTAGCTCCGACATGTTTCTCTAGCTTCGACATTTGGGTTGACTAGTTCCAACTAGCTTTGGCAAGCTCCGGTGCTAGGTTGTACTTGCTTTGGTAAGCTCTGGCGCTAGGTTGTACTAGCTTTGGTAAGCTCTGGCTCAAGCTCCGGTTAGCTTTGGCAAGATTCGGAGCTTGATCACAATGTTCTTGCTCTTACTGTGAAATGTTTCGAACTTGCTTTACATTGTTGAAAAGATTGCTTAGTATTCATTTGCTAAGTTTTTTGTGTGTTTTGGTTGATATGGTTCATATAATTTTGCTATGTTTTGCAACATGCTTATGTGAGGTGCTCACATAAGATGTTGTAATTTCAGAACTAACGTGAGTCAAGTCAAGGACTTGTGCCCGAAAGTATTGGTTGTTTATTCATGTGCGGGTGTTGCTTGAGTTCAAGACGTGGCTGGTGACAGGATCCATTGAACTAGTCATAGGTAGAAGATGAGGTTCAACAACCAAGTTCGGGAGGAATTGTGGTTGAGTTGATCGGGAGGTTGCGCAACATGTTTGAGTCAAGAATGCATATGAAGGTATCGTGGACGTCGTTGTAAGATGTTTGCACATATGCAAGGAGTGCATGGACATGGCTACATGGTTCCAAGACGTGATGAAGAGATGTGGACGTAAAGAATTGGTCAGAAAGGTCCAACCGACTAGGTTATGGACTCAGGCTGCGGCTGAGTCGGGTTTGACTCAAATATAGAAAGATTTCAGTTGGTTATGATAGGATTTCGTGTGGGTCATGAATTTTGGTTGTTTTAGGAATGTGGAATACGTTCCTAATGTGATTGGAAATCTTAAGATTGCTTCAATCTGTGTATAGAAGAGCCTTGAGCAGTTATAGAAAGTTTTGATTCGTGAATTGAGTAGGATTAGAGTCCTAGTTGAGTTTGGGTTGGCATAAGGGCTTGTTATATAAGAAAGGGAGGCCAAAGTTCATGGTGCACAACTTTGGGGCTGTTCCTCTTCTGTTCTCTTGAATAAAATTCGTAGTTTAAAGAAACTTTGGTGCCTTGTTCGTCCGACTTGTTCCAGACAAGTTTTTCTCGTCGAGTTTTCTGCACAACACTACCTTTCTTTGGTGGTTTTATCATAACTCGAGTTTTACAGATCCAATTGACGTGATTCTTTTTGAGTTGTCTTCACGACTTGATTGTATATCATCTGGCAAAATTCCACGGTCATTGAATTTGTGGTTTTTAATCTACACGAGTTTATTTGCAGCGTTCCAGAACTGTTTTTACTCGGTAGAACAGATTGACCTTTGCTCGATCTTTCGATCATAACCTGCGTTTCTCTCGACGGTTTTGAGTGATTCTTGTTGTGTCATATTCGTGACTTGATTATCTTTGAAATCTATCACTTTTGTCACGGTGAAACTGTAGTATCGAAGAGCACGTGAAATGCTACCAGAGGGGGGGGGGGTGAATGGTAGATTTAAAAATCTTACGCAGCGGAAACAATTAAACCCCAACCCCTTCGGCAGAAAAACGATCTGTTAAAGAAATCGTGTGTGAGACTAATCTAAACATGTTTCACCATGAAAAAAGTGATAGATATCAGAGATAATCAAGTCACGAAGACGACACAACAAGAATCACTCAAATCCGTCAAGAAAAACTCAAGTTATGATCGAAAGATCGAACAAAGGTCAATCTGCCCTACCCGAGAAAAAACAGTTCTGGAATGCTGCAAAGAAACCCGTGTAGATCATAGACCACAAATCCAATGACCGTGAAATTTTGACAGATGATAGATAATAAAGTTGTGAAGACAACCCAAAAGAATCACGTCAATTGGATCTGTAAAACTCGAGTTATGATAAAACCACCAACGAAAGGTAGTGCTGTCCAGAAACTCGACGAGTAAAACTTGTCTAGAACAAGTCCGACGAACAAGGCATAAAAGTTCCTTCAAACAATGAATTTTATTCAGTAGAACACAAGACGAACCGCCCCAAAGTCGTGCACCACGAGCTCTGGGCTCCCTTGCTTATATAACCAGCTCAAAAGCCAACTCAACTCAAATCAGGAACCTAATCCTACTCTGTTCACGAATCGTAACTTTCCATAACTGCTTAGGATTCTTTTATACACAGATAGAAGCAATATTAAGACTTCAAAACACCTTAGGAACGTATCCCACATTCCTAAACAACTCAAATTCGTGACACACACGAAATCCTATCATAACCAACTCAAATCTTTCCATATTTGAGTCAAACCCGACTCAGCCGCAACCTGAGTCCATAACCTAGTCGGTTGGACCTTTCCGACCAACTCTTTACGTCCACATCTCTTCATCACGTCTTGGAACCATGTAGCCACGTCCATGCACTCCTTGCACACGTGCAAACATCTTCCAATGACGTCCACGATACCTTCACATGCATTGTTCTTAATTCAATCATGCTGTGCAACCTCCTGATCAGCTCAACCACAATTTCTCCTGAATTTGGTTGTTGGAACCTCATCTCCTACCTGAGACTAGTCCAATGGATCCCATCACCAGCCATGTCTGAAACTCAAGCAACACCTGCACATGAATAAACAACCAATCTATACGAGCCCAAGTCCTCGACTTGACTCAAGTTAGTTCCGAACACAACACCTTACGTGAGAACCTCACATAAACATGTTGCAAAACCACAGTAACACAATATCATCCATGTCAACCAAAAACGCACCAAAGACTTAGTAAATGAATACTAAGCAATCTTTCCAGAGATGTAAAGCAAGTACGAAACATTGCAAATGAAAAGCAGAAGCACTGCAGTCAAGTTCCAGACCTTGCCAGAGCAACCCGGACCTTGAGCCGGAGCTAACAAAAGCTAGTATAACCTAGCGCCGGGGCTAACCAGAACTAGTCGGAACTAGTAAACCCAAAAGACGGAGCTAGAAAAATCAACTCGGAGCTTAGCAAAAACACGCTGGAGCTAAAGACAGAACTCACCAGAGCTAACCAAAACTAGTCGGACCTTAATAAAAAGGTGTTTTGGTGATATTCAAAACTTTTATCGTCAAAGCAAGTGTATTTACTACAAGCCAATGTATTCAACACACATAGGTCTTACAGAAACACGTTTATATTAGTCTCACACATGATTTCTTTAACAGATCATTTTTCTGCCGAAGTGGTTGGGATTTAATTGTTTCCGCTGCGTAAGATTTTTTAAATCTACAATTCACCCACCCTCCGGTAGCTTTTCATGTGCTCTTCAATCTTACAATGGGTATCAGAGCCACGTTGCTCTAATATTTGTGATTTGCATGTGTTTTGACTAATCATCATGGAGAAATACTATGCAAAACCTTGTGTCTTTAGTGGTATTGATTTTCAGGTTTGGAAGGCACGTATGGAAGCCTTCATCCAGGCTCGGGGCTTCGCAATATGGGAGAAGGTATACAAGCCTTACAAAGTGCCGTCAAACGATCAAGTAGCTACAAATCTCAGAGATGTCGATAACAACAGCAAGGCTCAAAACTTGATCATACAAGGATTAACTCAAAGCTATTTCGACCTTGTTGCACACCTCCGATCTGCATATGATGTGTGGAAAGCACTCTGCGACTACCATGAAGGATCCAACACGATCAAGGAGGTAAGGCAAGACATGTTCAAAAAGGAGTACATGCGCTTTGAGATGCAACCAGGTGAGTCCATCGACGATCTCTTTGCTCGCTTTAATAAAATTCTTAGAAACTTGCGTAGTGTCAATGTTAATTTTTCAGATGCTGAGAATGCTAGGCAATTACTAAGTGCATTAGACATGTCAATTTGGGAGATGAAAGTTACATCTATTCGTGAATCTACTGTCATGAGTACACTTACTTTAGATGTGCTTTATTGCAAGTTTAAAACTCATAAAATTGACATTATATCATGTAAGAACCCCAACAAGCCTCTTGCATTTGTTTCTCAACGTGATATGCCTAGCTCCGGCCAATCTTCATCTTGTGGTACACTTGCTTTGCTGTCCTCTCAAGCCCTTGAACAGATTGAGGAGTTTCCAGAGGAGGAGCTAGTACTTCTCTCTACTAGGTTCTCAAAAGCATTGCAAAATGTGAGAACTAGAAGGAGAGGAAGTGTCGGACCTCAACAATGCTTCGAATGTGGTAAGACAGGACATTTTCGCACAGATTGCCCTAACCTTTCAGGTACTACATACTGTGATGAAAAGAAATCAAGGACAAAGTACTCCTCTGCAAACGAGAAGAAGAAGAAAAAGGGTTTTACAGGACGCCAATTGGTGAATAGCTTTATCTCTGCACTTCAAGAACTTGGCTCAAGCGACGTGGACATTGGAAGTGACGAAGATGAAGATGATTTGGCAAACTTGTGATTCATGGCGGGCAAATCAAGATCAAGTACGGAGGATGCAGAACACAACAGCGACAATGAAGAGGTATGTCCTACCTGCGAAGAAATGTGTGATGCTATTTCTCGTGCCACTATTATAGTTAAGAAAAAGGACAAAAAGCTTAGGGATAGTGCTGCTAAAATTGAATCACTAGAATTTGAAATCAACCGTTTAAAAACTTTGATTCCTAGTGATGATGCATGTCCCTCATGTGATTTAATATATGAACAATTGTCCACATTAAGAAGTGCGCACACCTCCACACTTGATAAACTTGAGTTAGAAATTTAAAAGAACAAAGAGCTTGCTGCACTTAATGATAAAAAATTGAAAGATGCTAGCTATTCTACAATTGATTTGCATTGTTCTACTTGTGATGATCTTCATAAGAAACTACAAGATGCTATGAATGAAATTTCTATATTGAACAATGCTTTACATTCTCATGAAGTTAAATATTGTTCCAATTGCAAATTTAAAGGAAAAACTTCATGTGAAAACTACCTTGATCTGTCCAATAAACTTGATAACATGCATAGGACATTAGATCGGTTTTGTAATGAGAATAAGAACCTAAACTTGCTGCTGAATTCTTCCAAGTCTTGCAATGATAAAACGGGTTTAGGTTTTGATTCTCATGCTCATGCTAAGGCACATCCACCTAAAATTGTAAAGTCATTAGGAAGTGGTTTGATTCAAATAGTTCCTAAACAAAAAGAAGTGGTTTTCAAATCTGCAGGAGTGTTGTCTCATTCGGTTTCAAATAAAAATGTTGCTTGCTCATCTAGACATGAACACAAAGTTAAATCTCATTGTACCTATCGTGGTAGAGATGGTCATGTCATAGATTTTGTTATAGACTAGCTAAACAACAGAAAAAGGAAAGAATGATTGCTAGATCTCATAACTTCCATATAAAATTTGCTGCGCTTGCTAAACCGAATGATATGAACTTGCAATCTACTTAATGAGTCGAAAACATGCAAAGGTTGCTCCCAAACCTACTGTTTTTTATGCTACACATGTAACATTTCGTAGGACAGTAGTTGGGTACAAAAATCCTCATGTTTTGGCTCATAAACCTGCTGTTTTATCTCAGCTTTCACGTGTTATTCCTGCTGCACGTCATGTAACTCAGTACTGGATTCCTAAACGCCTTTTGACTAACCCCAGTATTGATTCATCGACGTAATGTGCTTCTATGTAGGTTACACGCTTGAGGAAGGAGAATTTTTGGATTGTGGATTCAGGATGCTCACACCACATGACCAGTAACAAAGAATAGTTCTCCTCCCTCTCTTTTGTGTCACGTGTAGAGAATGTTACTTTTGGTTATAATTCTTCAACTCCTATAATTGCTAAGGATTCAGTTAGAGTAAATGATCACTACACTTTGAAGGATGTGGCACTTGTTAAGAATTTGAAATACAAATTGCTTTCTGTTTCACATCTGCTAGATGAAAATCTGGAAATTATTTTCACTAAAAATTGTTGCAAAGTTGTAATTCAAACAGTTAGCTTATTTTTAACATGTCACGATTTGGAAGAGTTTTTAAAGCCGATTTTGATATGTCTTCCTCTAAGCATAGTTGTCTAGTTGCTAATGATTCTAAGGACTTATATTTTTGGCATCATAGACTTGGTCACGTAGGACTTGATCATCTAACACGTGTTAGTGCTCTTGATCACATACGTGGGCTGCCTAAGCTTAAAGGGACAAAGAAATTGTGTGATTTTCTTGTAGACATGCCAAGATGGTTGCAGGTTCACATACTTCTCTCACAATGATCATGACAACTGAACCGGGACAACTTTTACACCTTGACACCGTAGGACCTTCTCGCGTTGAGTCCTTCGGAGGTAAATGTTATGTTCTTGTGATTGTTGATGATTAATCTAGATACTCTTGGGTTTACTTTATAGAATCTAAGAATGAAGCTTTTAGTCACTTTAGAACTTCATTTCTTAGATTATCAATTGATCATCCAGGATCTTTAAAAGCAATTAGAAGTGATAATGGAACTGAAATTAAGAATCAATCTTTTGATCACTTTTGTGCTAAAAATGGAATAAATCATCAATTTTCTTCACCATATGTACCTCAACAAAATGGTGTTGTAGAAAGAAAGAACAGAACCTTAGTTGAGATGGCTAGGACTATGCTTGATGAATATCAAGCTCATAGGAAATTTTGGGCTGATGCAATTGCAACTGCTTGTTATGTCTCAAATCGTGTTTTCTTGCTCGCTAAGCTAGGTAAAACACCATGTGAGCTCCAGTTTGGACATAGGCCTAGTGTTACACACTTTCAGGTCTTTGGTTACAAATGCTTTGTTAAGAAACATGGTAATCTTGATAAATTTGAACCAAGATCCGTTGATGGCATGTTTCTTGGTTATCCATCTCATACTGGAGGCTACTGTGTGCTTTTACTTGACACTAACAAAATTGTGGAGACTTGTGAGGTGTCTTTTGATGAGGCTAGCCCAGGTACTAGCTCAAACATTGCAGGTCCAAATCCATATCCGCAGGGGGAGAACATTTTCGTTGAAGATGAGGAAGAGGTGGAGTTGCTGCCCAAAAATTCAGCAGCTAATAACATTGTTCTAGCTCCTGATTTTGATTCACAACCAGCACCGATGACCACCATTGCTGGTCTAGATACTCCTGAAGTCACAAGCTCATCGATTTGTGATGAACATGAAGAAGAAGAAGAAGCTTTTGAAGTGTCCACTCCCATCCGGGTTCCCAAAATTCATCCCCCACAACAAATTATTGGAAGCTTGCACGAATGAGTTACACGGTCCAGGTTTTTGTGATCCAAACTCTCATGCTCATTCTGCTTTTGTTGCTTCTTTTGAACCCAAATATATATCACACGCACTCCCTAATGAATCTTGGATTATTTCCATGCAAGGAGAGTGATGAGGACATCACAACAGTGGAGACGCGCATTGAACTGCAAGGACCAATCACAAGAGCACGGGCACGGTTATTAAATCAGCAGGTGAATTCGTTCTTAACTTCTTTTGCATGTGAGTTTGAGAATCGATTGCTATGTGATGATTTAATTGTTATTAGGAATAATGGAGAAGATCAACAAGTGAAGGAAGGAGGCCTTGGGAGCGTGGAGAACCACCTGGGACGTCCACAAGTAGATGGAAACAGTTTACAACTCGGACTCGAGTTCAACTCGGAGTCCAGGAGCAGTCCACCTTAAAACAGACGCCCAGGAGGCATATAGACTCCGTTTTCAACGTTCTACATATGCACGGAAAGAGGAGAAGATAAACTTTCCAATGGTTCTGGTCCCACCTCAAAATTCTTCCGGAGGCATTGGAAATCGTCGAAACAAATCGAGTCCAGATTTCTGTCCGGTGCTGCGCCACCGAATCGGGCCTTTGGGCCTTGTATCCCGTAAGAGTCTATTAGGGACGCGTCTAATCGTGTTTTGGTCGAACCCTAGCCTATAAATACTGCAGCCGCCGGTCATATTTGGTGGGTTTTGCTTAGATCAATAAAATTGCCGTTCTATGGTTTGTGAGACCCCAACTTCGTGATTTCCGATCGTGTCTTCTACGTTCTTGCTCGTGTTCTCGGTTGCACTTGCAGGGATTAGCCTTCTTGGCGAGGTCAAGCGTGTGCAGCACGGTTGATAACCAACGGAGCCGTGGTGTAGTGATTGCAGGGGTACTCGAACCGCTCGAGTGCCGCGGATCATCAACGTCGAGTTCTCCACCCCAATTGACATACCTTTCGGAAGATCGGGCCTAAACCTACTCATCAATTGGTATCAGATTTCCAGGTTGCCCGTGAGGTATCTTTGTTTTCCTTCCTTCCATTAGATCGATTTTTTTTGTACCTAGAGTCCACAGAAAAGCCACAAAAAAATTAGATCGTTTTTACCGCTTCCCAGACTATAGTGCCTGCAGTTTCGTTTTTCAGTTTGCATTGTTGAGTTTGCATTCGTGTGGTTGAGTCTTGTTGCTGGTTTAGCTTTGTGTTTTTGGGTCCTAGTTATCGTATTTCGTCCTTGTTTTCTTGCTATTTGACACCTATTCCACAATCCCTAAATAACAAACCGATCCGCCACGTTCATCGGTTTGCCCTAGCTAGCCGCCTTGCGTGAACTCCCGCGTCGCCAGCCCTAGATTAGGTGACAAATCTTTGTGCCATTCATCCTTGAATCATCACACACCACCCCATTAGTTGCTGTGCAAATTCCTGATCGTTTTCATATCCGATTGCGAGTTCTGTTCTCAAACCGAGTTGGAATCAACATCTAAAAAATCGTAACTCGGATAGCCTACCTTAAAACGGCCATAACTTTCGCATACGAACTCGAAATCGGGCGAATTTTTTTTTCCAAATTCATCTACGCAAAATTTCGCATCTCATTTTCCGCTGCACAGCCGCGTTCGGCGAAATTAGATTGCCCAAATTCCCCTCGGAAGATAGGCTATCCGGCCTCCGAAGTTTCAGCACAAATTTTAAAGAATCTTCTTGAGTTTCTATAGGCCGCATATTACATCCAATTGAGCTGCAAATTTGTGTGCTTCCTATATTTGTGCTACTGAGTAAAGAAAAAATATCAAAAAAATATTACAAAAAAGAAAAAAAATAGTGAAGAGCACGCATATTAAAGCAATTGGCCTATACAACTTGGTGTTGTTTGTTTGGTTATATCATTCTGTCTTTCTTTTGCCTTGATACTTCCTTGTGTTGTGCTAGGCTCTAGGGCACTCAGTTGACCAGCAACAGTTTCCTACATTGAATACTTATTCAACTTTGTTTAGCTGTTAACGATTTTCTGCTTATTAGCCACCATATTGTGCCATCCAAGCTCCACCTTTCTCTTGAGCATAACAGGTACCTTTGCAATCATCCCACGCTTCATTGGTTCATCTCACCGTCCACACCACCTGCTGTGTCGGTAAGAACACTTGTAAGAGCGTGGTAAGACGCTTGAGCGAGAGAGATTGTTTTCTTCCACCTTCCACATTGTCACTGTAGTTGATAGGGATAACATTTTTTTTGTTGTCTTTTGTTTCCTACTAACAATGGCAGGAGAAGAAAATAATGATGAATGTGTTCAACATGCTGAGTTACGTGATATGATGAAGACCATGACAGATATATTCGCCAAATACAACGCAACAACGGAGGAGTCATTGGCGAACTTGACTCGCCAACTGGATGACCTTGCTCTTCAGATGAGTACTTTTGAGGCTCGGTTGCCTCTCGCTGGAAGACAAGAAGACAATGCTTATGATGAACTGGAAGATCACAATAATCAGCCAATACTGCCACTTTATCGTCGAGGTATGGGAGGTAATAATAAGAACAATTATAATTGCCCTCCTGATGATCCTTTTGCTAAAGTGAAATTTACTATACCCTCTTTTTCTGGTGCTTATGATGCTGAGGCTTATCTTGATTGGGAGATGACAGTAGAGCAAAAATTTAATTCCCATCTTGTTCCTGAACAACATAGAGTTCGTCAAGCCACTAGTGAGCTTAAGGACTTTGCTATCATATGGTGGAATGAACTTGTTAAAACTAGAACTGATCCTCCAACATGGGATAGATTAAAGGAAGCTATGCGTGTTCGATTTGTTCCTCCATCTTTTCAGCGGGACCTTCGCAAAAAATTGCAGCGTTTAGACCAAGGTAACATGTCCGTAGAGGAGTATTATCAAGAGTTACAAAAGGGTATGCTGCGTTGTGGGGTAGTAGAGGACATAGATGATAAAATAGCTCGTTTTTATGGGGGGTTGAGGCGTGAAATTCAGGACATTGTTGATTACAAAGAATATGATATTGTTAACAGATTGTTTCAGCTTGCTATGTTGGCAGAAAAAGAATTGCAGGGCCGACAACAACAGCAACAACGCACGAGGAGCAACTTCACGCCGCGTGCAGCAACTACACCATCCAAAACAGCACCATCTTCGGCCCCCCCCGTGCAGCGACTACACCACCCAATGGCGGGCAACGAACTATACCTGCTGCTCCACCTTCTCGCGTGCCGGAAGGCAGCAAGGCGACATCATTCAAGCCTTCGTCGTCCACTCCTTCTACGGGTCGTACTTCCGACATTAAGTGTCACCGCTGCCAGGGACTTGGTCATATGATGAGAGATTGCCCGAGCAAACGAGCATACATAGCACGTGAGGATGGCGGGTATGATAGTACTTCGGATGTTGAAGATGAATATTCTCTTGCTACTGACTTTACAGATCCAAATGACGAACACACCGAAGAAGAGGTACTTGGTACAGCGGCGACGGAGAACTATAGGAGCATCATTGTGCAGCGTGCCTTGAGCTCCAAAGTGGAGACCGACGACAAGCTACAACGACACAACCTCTTCCACATGTTTCTCGTCGTCAAGGACTGCTGTGTACACACTATAATTGATGGAGGTAGCTGCAATAACTTGGTAAACACGGACGTCGTCAAGAAACTCGGTTTGACAACAAGAGCACACCCTCATCCGTACCACATTCAATGGTTCAACAACAGCGGTAAGGTTTGGGTAACACAAACAGCGAGAATCCATTTTTCAATTGGTTCATACCATGATTTTTCTGATTTTGATGTTGTTCCTATGGATGCTTGTTCTCTTTTATTGGGTCGTCCTTGGGAATTTGATACAGATGCTATTCATCATGGTAGAACCAATAAATATACTCTCATGCATAAGGGAAAGAAAATCACTTTGCTCCCCATGACTCCTGCTGAAATTGTGCATTTTGAGAAGAGTAAATTCATGAGGGCAAAGCAACTAAATTAGAATCTGAAAAACAGCAAGTTATTAAGTTAAAATCACCATCATTGCTCGCAACTAAATCTGAACTTGCTGATTTATTCGATGCTAAGGGGATGTGCTATGATTTAGTTTGCAAAGAAGCCATGTTTTCACTTCATGAATTGTCTATTGCATTGCCCCCTGCTGTTGCTAACCTTTTGCAGGAGTTTGAGGATGTGTTTCCCTCCGAGATACCCCCTGGTTTACCACCGATGAGAGGCATTGAACACAAGATCGATTTGATTCTAGGAGCAAGTTTGCCAAATCATGCAGCATACAGGGTGAATCCACAAGAAACTAAGGAAATTCAGCGACAAGTCCAAGATCTTTTGGACCGCGGGTACATTTGTGAAAGCCTTAGCCCTTGTTCCGTTCCTGTTCTTTTGGTTCCTAAGAAAGATGGTAGTTGGCGCATGTGTGTTGATTGTCGAGCGATTAATAACATCACCATTCGATATCGTTATCCTAGTCCTCGATTAGATGACATGCTTGATGAATTGAGTGGTGCTATCATCTTCACAAAAATTGACTTGCGTAGTGGTTACCACCAAATTAGAATGGCACTAGGAGATGACTGGAAAACTGCATTTAAAACCAAGTTTGGACTTTATGAGTGGTTAGTCATGCCTTTTGGTTTAACTAATACACCCAGCACCTTTATGCGATTAATGAACGAGGTTTTACGTGCTTTCATTGGACAATTTGTGGTGGTTTACTTCGATGATATCATCATTTATAGCAAGTCATATGATGAACATATTGATCATTTACGTGCTGTTTTTACTGTTTTGAGAGATGCACGTTTGTTTGGTAACCTCGAAAAGTGCGTTTTTTGCACCAATCGAGTCTCGTTTCTTGGCTATGTCGTTTCCTCGCAGGGAATTGAGATGGATGAGGCAAAAATTGAAGCAATCACCAGCTGGCCAGCCCCAACTACCGTCACACAGGTTCGTAGTTTTCTTGGTCTTGCAGGATTTTATCGGCGCTTTGTGCGGGATTTCAGCACCATTGCAGCACCTCTACATGAGCTAACGAAGAAGGGAGTTCCATTTCGATGGGGCGAACAGCAGCAACAAGCTTTTGATGCTCTCAAATCGAAGCTTACACAAGCACCGTTACTACAACTTCCTGATTTTGACAAGACCTTTGAGCTAGAATGCGATGCAAGCGGCATTGGTATTGGAGGCGTTCTCATACAAGGAGGTAAACCCGTTGCTTTCTTTAGTGAAAAACTTCATGGTCCTTCTCTGAATTATTCCACTTATGATAAGGAATTGTATGCCTTAGTACGTGTATTACAAACTTGGCAACATTATCTTTGGTCTAAGGAGTTTGTCATACATTCCGATCATGAATCATTGAAGTATCTTAAGTGTCAAACCAATCTGAATAAATGACATGCTAAATGGATTGAGTTCATAGAGTCGTTTCCATACATCATTAAGCATAAGAAAGGGAAGGAAAATATCATTGCCGATGCATTATCTAGGCGTTATACCATGCTGTCCCAACTTGATCATAAAATCTTTGGTTTGGAAACAATTAAAGCATTATATCCTACTCATTTGGACTTCAAAGATGCTTTTGAAAATTTTATACAAGGAAGAACTTGGAATAAATATGTGCTGCGAGAGGGTCTCCTCTATCGTGCTAACAAGCTATGCGTTCCAGCTAGCTCCGTTCGTCTATTGCTTTTGCAGGAAGCACATGGAGGAGGTTTGATGGGACATTTTGGAGTGAAGAAAACTGAAGACGTGCTGTCCACACACTTCTTTTGGCAAAAGATGAGGCGTGATGTCGAGCGCTACGTGTCACGATGCACTACTTGCAACAAAGCTAAGTCTCGCCTTAACCCACATGGTCTTTATAGGCCTCTTCCTGTTCCTAGTGTAACTTGGGAGGATATTTCTATGGACTTTGTTTTGGGATTGCCTAGGACTAAGAGGGGGAGGGATAGTATTTTTGTAGTTGTTGATCGTTTTTCCAAAATGGCAGACTTTATACCTTGTCATAAGAATGATAATGCCTCACACATTGCTGATTTATTTATGACGGAAATTGTTCGTTTACATGGTGTGCCAAATACCATTGTTTCTGATCGTGATGCAAAATATTTAAGTCATTTTTGGAGAACTTTTTGGTATAAATTGGGAACCAAGTTGCTGTTTTCAACTACATGTCACCCACAAACGGATGGACAGACCGAGGTAGTTAATCGTACTTTATCCACTATGTTGCGGGCTGTCTTGAAAACAAATTTGAAGTTGTGGGAGGAGTGTTTACCACATATAGAATTTGCTTACAACAGATCCGTTCACTCCACGACAAAGGTAAGTCCATTCCAGGTAGTGTATGGTTTCAATCCCCGTGCTCCTATTGATTTACTACCTTTGCCTCCTTCTGAAACTATAAATTTGGATGCTACACAACGATCTGAATTCATTCTTAAGATGCATGAAACTACAAAGAAAAATATTGAAATGATGAATGAGAAGTATAGGATTGCAGGTAGTAAAGGTAGAAAAGAAGTAAAACTTGAACCGGGCGATTTGGTGTGGTTACATTTGAGAAAAGAGCGATTTCCCGACTTGAGAAAATCTAAAGTTATGCCACGAGCTGCTGGTCCTTTTAAGATCGTTGAAAATATTAATGATAATGCATATAAGCTTGAATTGCCTCCCGATTTTGGGGTTAGTCCTACATTTAACATTTCAGATTTGCGACCGTACTTGGGAGAAGAAGATGAACATGAGTCGAGGATGACTCCAATTCAAGAGGGGGAGGATGATGAGGACATCACAACAGAGGAGACGCGCATTGAACTGCAAAGACCAATCACAAGAGCACGGGCACGGTTATTAAATCAGCAGGTGAATTCGTTCTTAACTTCTTTTGCATGTGAGTTTGAGAATAGATTGCTATGTGATGATTTAATTGTTATTAGGAATAATGGAGAAGATCAACAAGTGAATGAATAGGAGGCCTTGGGAGCGTGGAGAACCACCTGGGACGTCCACAAGTAGATGGAAACAGTTTACAACTCGGACTCGAGTTTAACTCGGAGTCCAGGAGCAGTCCACCTTAAAACAGACGCCCAGGAGGCATACGGACTCCGTTTTTGACGTTCTACATATGCACGGAAAGAGGAGAAGATAAAATTTCCAATGGTTCTGGTCCCACCTCAAAATTCCTCCGGAGACATTGGGTATCATCGAAACAATTCGAATCCAGATTTCTGTCCGGTGCTGCACCACCGAATCGGGCCTTTGGGCCTTGTATCCCGTAAGAGTCCATTAGGGACGCGTCTAATCGTGTTTTGGTCGAACCCTAGCCTATAAATACTGCAGCCGCCGGTCATATTCGGTGGGTTTTGCTTAGATCAATAAAATTGCCATTCTACGGTTTGTGAGACCCCAACTTCGTGATTTCCGATCGTGTCTTCTACGTTCTTGCTCGTGTTCTCGGTTGCACTTGCAGGGATTAGCCTTCTTGGCGAGGTCAAGCGTGTGCAGCACGGTTGATAACCAACGGAGCCGTGGTGTAGTGATTGCAGGGGTACTCAAACCGCTTGAGTGCCGCGGATCATCAACGTCGATCCACCCCAATCGACATACCTTTCGGAAGATCGGGCCTAAACCTACTCATCAAAGAGTTAGAAAATTTTAAAAGAAATAATGTTTGTAACCTTGTACCTCCACCTCAAGGTCACACTTTAATTGGAACTAAATGGGTGTTCAAAAATAAACAAAGTGGGGATGGGGTTGTGGTAAGGAATAAGGCTAGGTTGGTTGCTCAAGGTTTCACTCAAGTTGAAGGTCTATATTTTGATGAAACTTTTGCTCTTGTTGCTAGATTAGAAGCCATAAGAATTTTGTTAGCTTTTGCTGCATCTAAAGGTTTTAAGCGTTATCAAATGGATGTTAAAAGTGGTTTTCTTAATGGCTACATAGACGAGGAGGTTTATATTAAGCAACCACCTGGTTTTGAACATCCAAATTTTCCTAATCATGTTTACAAACTGTCCAAAGCCTTGTACGATTTCAAACAAGCCCCTAGAGCATGGCATGACAGGTTAAAAACATTCTTACTTGAAAAGGGGTTTACCATGGGAAAGGTTGATAAAACTCTTTTTCTGCTTAAGCATAGCAATGACTCATTATTCGTTCAAGTGTATGTGGATGATATTATCTTTGGTTGTGCTTATCATGATCTTGTGTCCAAGTTTTCAGCTATGATGAGTTCAGAATTTGAGATGAGTATGATAGGAGAACTCACATACTTTTTGGGGCTGCAAATGAAGCAAACCAATTAGGGTATCTTTGTGCATCAAACAAAGTATACAAAAGACCTCCTAAGGTGCTTCAACATGGACAAAAGAAAGCCTCTTCGGACACCAATGGGAACAGCAACAACACTTGAACTTGATGAAGATGGTGAACCCGTGGATCAAAAAGAATATAGAAGCATGATCGGATCACTTTTGTACCTCACGGCATCAAGACCGGACATACAATTCAGCGTATGTCTTTGTGCACGGTTTCAAGCCTCTCCACGTGCCTCACATCGTCAAGCCATCAAAAGGATTCTCAGGTACTTACATGGAACTCAAGAATTTGACATTTTTCATTCTTCTTCCTCAACCGTTACTTTGAAAGCTTTTTACGATGCTGATTTTGGGGGTTGTAGGATTGATAGGAAAAGTACTTCAGGTGCTTGTCATTTTCTTGGTAATTCACTTGTTGCATGGTCCTCTAGAAAACAAAGTTCAGTTACACAATCCACCGCCGAATCTGAATATGTAGCTGTTGCTAGTGCTTGTTCACAAATTCTTTGAATTGTTCAAACACTTAAGGACTATGGGGTTGATCTAGATAGTGTTCCACTATTTTGTGACAACACTAGTGCTATTTGCATTGCTAAAAACCCCGTGCAACATTCTAGAACTAAGCACATTGACATTAGGTATCACTTTCTCCGTGATAATGTTGAAAAAGGAAACATTGTGCTTCACCATGTAGATACCGAACAACAATTGGCTGACATTTTTACAAAACCTTCGGATTTCACTCGTTTTTGTTTTATTCATAGTGAAATAGGGGTTATGCATCCTCATGTCTTACATTGAGGGGGAGTTTTGAAACTTGAGAAGTCTATGTGTGAATCTGAAATTAAAATAATATGAGCATAGTATTTTATACATATATGACTTTGTGATTCCTTTTACATGCTGAATGTTCTTACTACATTACTCATGTTATACATTTTGTATTTTTTTCCATGTCTAGTAATTGGAATAATTACTTACAATAAATCTGGTCATGGTCGAACCTTCTTGCTGTTTTGAACTTGTTGCATGCTCATAAGTGCTTTTAAACATAAAGAACTAATCAAGTAATCAACTCACATGTTGAGTTTTTATGATCAAATAAAAATGAGAAAAGATCAAGAGAATATGCATGCATCACACTTCTTCTTTTGAGATGGCTTATCATTACACTTAGATATGAACTTGGAAGAAGTTGTGTATGACTAAAACCATGTCCTTAAGCTTCTGATTTTCAAATAACATAGGCTTGGCATGGTTGGTTAGAATAAGGCAGATGCACATATAATCTCTTGCAAATATCATATGATCTAAATTTGTGCTTTGAAAAACAATAAAATGCAGCAACAAGTGTCATGCTTTCAGGTTTTGAAATAGTTAAGTTTGTGAGATCATGTCTTGCTAAATTGGAAATTACATTTGATCTCTAGCATGGCTTACACTACTTTATGTATTTCATTGATGTGATAGTGTAAGTTACTTGATAGTATGACTTGGATGAGCTTTGTTTATATGTATATGTTATAATATGCTCATAACAATTAAAATTAGTCTTATAAACCTTGCTGAATACATTGTCAAAGGGGGAGAAATAATATATGAATTTTTAAAGATAAGTATGCAAGGGGGAGAAATTGATTGCACATTGCACATATTCACAATTGTTTTTGCACGATTCTTCTCAGGGGGAGAATTTGTTTTTCTTCTCATTTTATTTCTGTTTTATAAAGGGGGAGAAGTTGTTTTCAAAACTTTTAATGTGAATAAGCCAATGTTCAGATTTTAAATGGTGTTGCCAATGCATTCATCATGGGGGAGATTGTGAGACCTATGTGTGCTGAATACATTGTCTTGTAATGAATACATTGGCTTTGATGATAAAAGTTCTGAAATTCTGCTAAAACACTTTTTTAGCGAAGTCTGACTCTAGCTCCGAGCTTCTGCAAGGTCCGACAATAGGTCCGACTTGCTTTGTCAAGGTTCGACATGTTTTTTGGGTAGCTCCGGTGAGCTTTGTATTTAGCTACGACATGTCTTTGTTAAGCTCCGATATGTTTTGATAGGTACGACTTATGTTGGTTAGCTCCGACATGTTTTTCTAGCTCTGGCTTTTGGGTTGACTAGTTCCGACTAGCTTTGGCAAGCTCTGGCGCTAGGTTGTACTAGCTCCGGCTCAAGCTCCGATTAGCTTTGGCAAGATGCTGAGCTTGATCGCAATGTTCCTGCTTTTACTGTAAAATGTTTCGAACTTGCTTTACATTATTGGAAACATTGCTTAGTATTCATTTGCTAAGTTTTTGGTTTGTTTTGGTTTATATGGTTGATATCATTTTGCTATGTTTTGCAACATGCTTATGTGAGGTGCTCACGTAAGATGTTGTAGTTTCAGAACTAACGTGAGTCAAGTCGAGGACTTGTGCTCGAAAGTATTGGTTGTTTATTCATGTGCAGGTGTTGCTTGAGTTCATGACATGGCTGGTGACGGGATCCGTTGAACTAGTCTTAGGGAGAAGATGAGGTTCAACAACCAAGTTCGGGAGGAATTGTGGTTGAGTTGATCGGGAGGTTGCGCAACATGTTTGAATCAAGATTAATGCATATGAAGGTATCGTGGACGTCGTTAGAAGATGTTTGCATGTATGCAAGGAGTGCATGGACGTGGCTACATGGTTCCAAGACGTGATGAAGAGATAAGGACGTAATGAATTGGCCAGAAAGATCCAACCAACTAGGTTATGGACTCAGGCTGCGGCTGAGTCGGATTTGACTCAAATATGGAAATATTTGAGTTGGTTGTGATAGGATTTTGTGTGGGTCACTAATTTGTGTTGTTTTAGGAATATGGGATACGTTACTAATGTGTTTGGAAGTCTTAAGATTGCTTCTATCTGTGTATAGAAGAGTCTTGAGCAGTTATAGAAAGTTTCAATTCGTGAATTGAGTAGGATTAGAGTCCTAGTAGAGTTTGGGTTGGCCTAAGGGCTGGTTTTATAAGAAAAGGAGGCCAAAGCTCGTGGTGCATGACTTTGTGATTGTTCCTCTTGTGTTCTATTGAATAAAATTCGTAGTTGAAAGGAAATCTTGTGCATTGTTCGTCCGACTTGTTCCAGATAAGTTTTTCTTGTCGAGTTTTTTTGCACAGCATTACCTTTCTTCGGTGGTTTTATCATAACTCGAGTTTTACGGATCCAATTTATGTGATTCTTTTTGACTTGTCTTCAAAACTTGATTATATATCATCTGCCAAACTTTCACGGTCATTAGATTTGTGGTTTTTAATCTACACGAGTTTCTTTGGAGCATTCCAGAACTATTTTTTACTCGGTAGAACAGATTGACCTTTGCAGGATCTTTCGATCGTAACTTGAGTTTCTCTCGACGAATTGAGTGATTCTTATTGTGTAGTCTTCGTGACTTGATTCCCTCTGATATCTATCACTTTTGTCATGGTGAAACATGTCTATATTAGTCTCACACAATATTTCTTTAACAGATCATTTTTCTGCTGAAGGGATTGGGATTTAATTGTTTCTGCTGCATAAGATTTTTTAAATCTACCATTCACCCCTCCTCTGGTAGCTTTTCACATGCTCTTCGATCCTACACTATGAAGATGAGGGAGATGAAGAATTTGACTCAAGACCAAGTGTACCACACCCAAGAGTTCATCAATGTATTCAACAGGATCATCCCGTTGACAACATACTTGGAGACATCTCCAAGGGAGTAATGACTTGCTCTCGTATGGCTAGTTTTTGTGCTCTGTATTCCTTCATATTTTATTTAGGTTGAAGATTCCCTACGAGATCCGCATTGGGTGATAACCACGCAAGAGGAGCTCAACAACTTCAAGAGGAATAAAGTATGGGAGCTCGTGAGAAGACCTAATGCCAATGTGGTAGGCACCAAGTGGGTCTTTCGCAACAATTAATATGAGCATGGCGTGGTAATAATAAACAAAGCTAGACTCATAGACAAAGGATACTCTCAGGTCGAAGGTTTGGATTTTGATGAAACTTTTGCTCCCATAGCTAGGCTTGAGTCTATTCGCATATTATTGGCCTATGCTACTCGCCACAATTTCAAGTTGTATCAAATGGATGTGAAAAGCGCCTTCCTCAATGGACTGATCAAGGAGGAGGTGTATGTGGAGCAATCGCCTGGCTTCGAGGACAACAAGTACCCTAACCATGTCTTTAAGCTTCATAAAGCTCTCTACGGCCTTAAACAAGCTCCTAAAGCTTGGTATGAGTGCCTTAGGGATTTCACATTGACAATGGTTTTAGGATCAGAAAGGCCGACTACACGCTCTTTACTAAAAACATGGATGATGATTTATTTGTATACCAAATTTATGTTGATGACATAATATTTGGTTCTACTAATCAATCTTTCTGTGAAGAGTTTAGCAATATCATGACGGACGGATTTGAGATGTCAATGATGGGAGAATTGATGTTCTTTCTAGGTTTGCAAGTAAAACAACTCAAGGAAGGCACCTTCATATGTCAAACCTAGTATACTCAAGACATCCTCAAGATGTTTTACATAGAGAAAGCCAAGCCCATCAAGACGCCAATGGTGACAAACGGACATCTCGATCTCAACCACGACAGCCCTAGCGTTGACCAAAAGGTATACCGTTCCATGATTGGATCACTCCTTTACCTTTGTGCATCTAGGCCCGATATTATGTTAATTGTATGCATGTGTGCAAGGTTTCAAGCCGCTCCTAAGGAGTGTCACTTGACTGTTGTAAAGAGAATCTTGCGCTATTTAGTTCATACACCTAACCTAGGGTTGTGGTATCACAAAGGGTCCAAGTTTAATCTCATTGGATACTCTGATGCGGATTATACCAGATGCAAAGTGGATAGGAAAAGTATCTCCAAGACTTGCCAATTCTCGGGATGGTCCCTAGTGTCATGGTCATCCAAGAAAAAAATCCATTGCCCTACCTACAGCTGAAGCGGAGTATATCGCAGCCAGAAGTTGTTGTGCACAACTTCATTGGATATGACAGACTCTAAAGGATTATGGTCTCAATATGAACCATATTCCACTCCTATGCGACAATGAGAGTGCTAGCAAGATTGCCCATAACCCTGATCAACGCTCTAGAACCAAACACATTGACATCCAACACCATTTCTTGAGAGACCATTCAATAAAGCGGGATATTGTCATTTCACATGTGAGAACCCAAAAACAACTAGCCAATATATTCACCAAGCCACTAGATGAAAAACACTTTTGCAAACTTAGGAATGAACTAAAAATCCTTAATTTTTGAAATGTGGCTTGAGATGTTGCACATTTGATTGTTAGTTATGTATTATCTTCAAAATTATGCTTGCTTCGAAAACTTGCCTTCCTCAATTTTCTATCAAATTGTTTTCAATTATTGTCTCCATGAATCATGGTCATTGTATGGATGTATGTGTTCTTTACTGGCCATATTCATTGAGAATATTCGTAAATACTTAATCCATATGGATCATTCCTTGCAAATTTCTCAATATATATGAGAATTTGCTGTCTAGGACTGTACTAGTTCACCCAAGGGGCTAGACAAGTCCGACATCCTAGACATGTCCGGACAGGCTCCGACAAGTCCACACTGGACTAGTACGACCTGTGACCAGACTTGTCCGGACATCCAGTTTAGTCCAGACCCTATCTGGCGCCCGGACTTGTCAGGTATACCCAACAGACTAGTCCATACTTCTGAGGACTTAACCCCTACGTCGGGCTTGACCCCTCTCATTCTCTCACAACTTCAAACTTGCACCCCTATTCAAAAGCACCCCCATTGGTGATTTTTTATTCCAACCCTCAAAATCTTTGAGAAATCCATGTGAAAGCATCTTCGGAGTGTTGGGATGGCGAATCCCGGACTACTCCGCTCTTCCATCCGCGGATTTCTCTGATTTTCCCATCTCAAGGTGACTTTTCGACCTTACTCGAACTTCTTTGATTCCGTTGATTCTAGGTTGTTTCTCTTGTAACTTAGATTCTACTTTGCATAACTGTCACCTTGGGATTCTTTCCTGGCAATATTGCGCCTTGGTAATGAGTTTTGTAGAAAAAATGCATAGTTAGGGTTTAAGACTTGGTGGTCCGGACTAGTCTGGACCTAGGACGGACAAGTCCGTTCCTGACCGGACTAGTCTGGCCAGTGACTGGACATGTCCGGCCTAACCTATGGTTAACTCCTAACTTAGTAAATTTTCTACACCCTACCGCAATATCCTACTTGATCTCATCTCATATCCACTTGTTATCCTTGTTTCAGCATGTCTCGGCGGAACGTCTCTCCTCTTTCTGACCTAGAAAGGGAGGCGACCCATGAAGAATTCTTTAGTCGAAGAGATGCGGATCAAGCGACCATCGAAGATCTCGCTCGTAGGAGTGAGGCGAGGACAAAGAAGAAGCATGATCGAGATGCAGTCCAAGATAAAGCTGCTGAAGAGCAACCACAGCTATGAAACAATGTTTGCCAAGGGAAAGGGGCTAAGAAAGCAAAGAGGTTTAGATTACAGGATCCATACAAGTATGAGAAGGCTACAGCAGATCACAGGCTCTAGTGTGATTTTTCACTGTGATTACTATAGGCTGGTTTACCTGACCAAGAAGAAACCAGTGGATTATGCTCCGTGAGTGGATTTGGCCTATGTGGAAAAGAATAACCATCAAGCTTTCAATGAAGTGATTCAGGCTATTGAGCACCATGGACTCAAGGAGTTGCTTGAATTTAGGTAGAACTGGAACACAGAGGTGGTAGCTCAATTATACACCACTTGCTACTTCTCCACCTTTGGAGATAGGAGTATCACTTGGTTGACCAATGGAATCCAATACTCCGTCCTCTATGATGAGTTTGCAAGGATCATTGGTCTTGAGGAGTTCCTAAGCTATGATTTGATCATTCACAATCTCAAGGCTATAGATGTGGGGGAGATGGAGTTCATGTATGAGGTTGGTTTCTACAATCCCCCCCAAAAGCAAGATTATTCGCCCTTTCTTTAGTGTGCTCAATCGTATTTTGAGAAAAACACTAGCACCTAAGGAATGGGACACAGACATGATCCAAGGCAACTTGATGCACTTGATGAAATTGATTGTTGAAGATGAGTAATTCAATGTCTTTGACAATATCTACAACGACATCTTCAACATATCCCACACTCCTAACCGCTCGTGTGGATATGCTCATCTCATCATCTGCTTGATTGAGAAGGTCTTAATCTTGGAATTTGTGAAGGACGTCAAGCATAGAGCACTCCATCCTCAAATTCCTCCTCCTACACCGAAGATTGGTGGAGCCTCCAGGAGGGGTACCTCTTTTGTGCCTTCTCTTCCTCCAGCTCCCTCCTCCTCCTCCTCCTCCGGCGAACTTGCTAGTGCCACTCTCAAGTTTCTAAAGTCAATCTTCACCTCCTATCGCAAAGCAGATGTGAAGGCTCAAAACATGGCAAAGAAGCAAGAAAAGTACCTTCGAAGACTTTGTGAGAAGGCGGACATCCCTATGTCATCGGAGGCCTCTGAGGATGAAGACATCACACCTTTTTTGGAACTCTCGGAGGCAGAGGACGCACTCTTTAGTGGTAGGGGTGGTCCTTCTAGTGTCGCTCCTGCTGCTGAGGAGATTGATGATGATGATGATGAAGAATGCATTGCTCAAGATGATGATGAGGAGGAGACGAAAAGCGACCCAGGCCGTGGATGGGCGAGTGAGAGCAACGATGAGTACATATAGGCTCTCTCTTCTCCCTTAATCTTTTTTCTTTTTGGTGTCTTGATGCCAAAGGGGGAGAGAATGAGGGGGAGTATTAGATCCATAGACTATGCTATGCTTTTATATTGAAAATACTGGTTGTAATGTTAATTATCGCTACTCTTTCTTATTTGGATTGTAATGACATTAATGCTCTGCTATCTTGTTGTATGTTATGTGAATCTTATTGAATATCACACTATTTGTCATGATGATCCTATTGAATATCATTTTAGTCCAATATGTGTCATGATGCCTAATTCAAATTGAGGCATACTTCATTCTACTTTTCACATATCAACACTTGCATCACACGTAGGCACCCCACCATACCACACAAATGTATAAGTCTCCCATAGACTTCATTCTTGTGCAGTAAACTTATTGCAATTCTACCATGCACACATTTAGGGGAAGCTCCTTATACACTATTGTGTTATGAAAATCAACTCAATTATATTTTATTAGAAACCTCAATGTGTTGTCATGAAACCACCAAAAAGAGGGAGATTGAAAGTGTATCTAGGATAATCCCCATGGGTTTTGATGATTAATAACAACACTTAAGGGAGTAATGAGCATTACAAGTGTATGTACAGATGATTGAAAGATGGATGGTGTTGAATACTCACAAAAAGGAAATAGAGGAGAAAAAGGCAAAAAACTCAAAGGGTAGAATTTAGGTTTTTTAAATTCTTTGTGTCGAGTTCAGCTACATAGATTGAGTGTGTTCAATGTGTCAAAGCGTTGAAAATCTCCTAAGAGTTCATAGTCCAAGTTAGATTAGATTGAGAGATGAGTTGAGGCAGCCCAAAGGACAGGGCCAGACTTGTCCGGGCTGGAAGGCCAGACTAGTTCGGCCACATTGGACTAATCCGATGTTAGGCGGACCAAGAGTTTACATGTGAGTTTGGACTTGTCCGTTTGGGAACGGACTAGTCCGTGGTGAGTGTGTCTATGTCCTTCAGGGACTATGTCCTGAAGGACTGGACTAGTCCACCTTGCGAGGCCAGACTAGTCTGCTCGGTCAAACTTGTCCATTTCAGACTGGAAAAGTAGTTTCTGTGTAAGATCGGACTAGTCCATTCCAGGTTAGACTAGTCCGCAGTGGACCTGAAGGTGGCTGCTGGGACTAGGTCCTGGATGGCCAAACTTGTCCACCCTCTAGGGATGGACTAGTCCGGTTGACCAAACTTGTCCGTTCTCAACCGGAACAAGTGGTTATGTGTGAGATCGGACTAGTCCGTTCTAGGAGGGACTAGTCCGATGTGTAGTGACCGTTTGAATTCAAAAAGTGGTGGGGTACTTTGTGGTTGATCAAGGGTGACATCACTAGTCCTCACAGGTTAGACTAGTCCGGGGTCAAAGGCCGGACTAGGCACTTTTTTTGTGGCAACGGCTTCCTATCAGGACCCATATAAATAGGTATCCTTCGGGCCTAAAAGGGCATCTCTCAAACCATAGCATCACCAAAGCATTCCTAGAGCCATCCTATCCCTCTCTCAACCATTCTTGGAGTCCTAAGAGCGATTCTTGAGGATTTGTGAGTTGCAGAAGAGAACGGAGAAGGGTTTTCTTGACATTGAGCTTTTGGTTGATTCTCTTGGTTTGACTGATTGATTTTATTTCGTGTGGGTGTTTACAGTCGATCTTTTTGAGTTGTAATCTTGTAGGAGCCTCAGGTTGTGAGGTGTCCCACGAATTAGGAGATTACCCCCATTATCTACTGGAAGAGTAGTCGGCCTTTGTGGTGGCTATGTGATTAAAGGGTTGAGCGAAACCCTGCCTTTCGTGGGCATCCTGATGTAGGCTCCTTTTGTGGGGCTGAACCACGGGGTAAATCTTGTGTCTTGTATTTGCCTTCCTCGTTCTTCCCTAGATCAAGTTTGGGTTCCTGTAACACCCTCATTTTTATCCATCATACATTGCACACATTCTTATACATATTTAACATTAAGCAACATAAAAAGGAACAAGTTTAAAATGAATTAGAACCAAAACAACATTTAACAACCTGTATAGTTGCGGAATTGTCTAGTTTGGACCCCGGACTAGTCCGGGTTTGCTCTCTGTTGACTCTTCGGACTTGTCCGCTCTTGCTGCGGATTAGTCCGATTGAGTTTCTGTGGATTGTCCGGACTTGTCCGTTGATGAGTACGGACTAGTCCGATCCTTGCTACTGAAACGTTTCGGAGTTGTCCAATAGATCCCTCTTTTGATCCGATTTTTGGAAAATTGATCAAGCCTCCACACTTGTCCAGCCTATATCGGACTTGTCCATTTTGCTTTCTGGACAAGATCGAACTTTTCCAGACCACAACCGAACCTGTTCGTACAAGTCCCTATTCCCGATCAGACTAGTCCGCCTCTAGTGGACTCGTTCGGTGTGCCAAACTCAGATTCATTATTTTCCTTCACAATTTGTTATTGGGTATTTGCCTTAATTGGGCCCAAGAACGCCGTGCCCAACCCTTGTGGACCCCAGGTGGGACCCCTACACAACCTCCACCGCCTTATACATGAATTCCACCCAAACCCTACCTCTCCACCTCTATATAAACACCCCACCACCCCAACTTTTAATCCCTTTGTCACAATTGAGAAACCCTAATTCGTGAAGGCCGCCATCAAGAGAAGATCACCGCAGTCACGGGAAGAGAAGGCGGGAGGAGAAGGATCAAGCAAGATCGATCATTGTCAACTCATCGACCAATTCTCCATTTTCTTTGGATCTAGTCATCTACATGTCGAGTTTCGTCGAATTCACGACCCTTGAGTTGTTGAATTCACGGTAATTACCTTAGATCAACCTTTTTCTATGTAAAATACGATCCTATATTAACTTTAACCATGCTTGAGTTAGAAATTCGCCAAAAACCCTAGCCTAGCGAACTTCTCCAACCCTATGCGGACTAGTCCGATCGACTTTCTGGTCTAGGGCGGACTAGTCCGGTCCCCTGATACTGGACTTGTCCAGTCTCTGAAGAATTGTTTTGCTGAATTAATCCCAATTTGATTCAAATCAATTCAAAACCTGCTCAAACTTGTTGAAAACCATTGTAACTAGTGAGTAAACACTAATAGCATCTTAATAACAAGTTTCACCTCACAATTGCATTAATCATGCATGTCATGGCATATTGAGTAATATATGAGCATTTATTGATTGTAATGTCTTTTTTGTAAGTTTGTTGTGTGGAACAGAAGGTGTTGCGCTAGAGGGTGCTATCGAGGACCAACAGTACCAGAACTTCAAAGCGTTTGACTCAAACCAAGCTCAAGAGCATGGCAAGTGTCCTTGATCATTTTGATCTTGTTTTTAAACGTTTTATTTGAAAAACTGTATGCTTTTGTAAATTTTATGGGAAACTTATTTATAGTTGTTAACTAGACTTGTTTGACCATCCTTGTAGCTTGGATTACATTCTAGAGGGTCAGGAAGGGTATTTTACCATTTCGCTTCGCTCTAATTAATTGAGATGGGAAAATAACTAAATGGCTTAATTATGAATTAATGCACTTATGGATGATGTAAAATCATGAATATGGTTAATTGGTAACATGGGACTTTGGAGATCTAAGCAAGCATGGTTTGTGGATTGGGTTTGATGTAATGCTGGTTTAGCTTGCCTTGGATCTAAGGACCAGTTCAAGCGAGAATAAGCAAGGACAACAGTGCCATGTATGGGTGCGGCTTAGCCAATTAATTAGGAGTATTACTAGTATTGATTTAGATCATTTGGAGGAGCGAGAATTGGCAGTCGGTTGGGTTTGCAATAGTGGCGGGACTGCCCTGAGATCTGAATAGCACAAGAGAGGGCCCTTGGTTAGATGTGCTCAGTTGGAGGCATCACCACCGGTGAAACCTTAGTGGGTCTGAATATGCTGGTAGTCCTTTTGTAAAGGCTATTTTGTGATCTCTTGGTCATACACCTAAGGAAGTGTAATTGGCATAAGGGAGGGCTCTTTAGTCGCTGACAGGTGACAAAATCACGAACTCATGGGTAAAGTGGTACAACCTCTGCAGAGTGTGTTAAAAACTCTCATGATAGTTGTGCTCCCGGTTATGAGCGTCTGGACAACTTCCATGATTAGAGTGGAACTTGGGATTTTGGATGGTTTGGTTATGGTTTGGTCATGGTTATGGTTATAGTTACGGTTTGAGTTATGATAAATGAACATGGTTATTGATGAAAGTAAGAATCTGGTGTATGGATGAATATTTGATGATGAATTCATATTATTTTAATTATGTGGGATATGATGGGATTATTTTACATAGACATTGTAAGATGCTTTTTATATGTTTTTGAATGTACTTCTCAGCAATTAGCCATTATTTATTATCATTCCTTGTTTAAGCTAGATGTCATATTTTCCCACACTTACTGAGTACGACATGTACTCACCTTTGTAATTCCCCCACCAACAGTTTCAGGTGATGTTTGGGAGTACCCCGAGGATAATGTGGAGTACTAGGTTGTGTGCTGCCGTCGACTTGCCTGTGGTGTTGTTTGGAGCCGCGCTATATCCCCTATGCTTAGTTTGCTCAGTTAAGATTATTTCTGCTGCATTAGTTTCAGATTTATAAATAATGATCAATAGAGTTGTAATTTGAGAATTAATTGAATATTGTAATGAAGGCACTTGTTTAATTAACTTGTGTTGTGGTAATTTTCTGTATATTGTTTGTGATGCACTCGATGTATGTGTGATCAACGTTCTAGGCACACATATGCGTCGCACTTGGTTCATTTCTGGAACCGGGTGTCACAAATTAGTATCAGAGCCACAGGTTAACTGTAGGATGCAGCCTTGGTAGAATGGACACTTTAGAGCACATAGGAACACTTAAGAAACGTTATGGTTTCTTTGGTGTGCTAATTGCTATGTAATGCTTGCTTGTGTGCTTAGTAGAGGATTGTGGGATGCTTTAGTGCTTGCCACGTCCATATAGGCTAGTATAGGTAGTTGTTTAGTTTCATATACATTGATGCATATAGTTGGGGACGTTTCTAAATTCTTCTCTCTTGCTCTTTCTTCAGATGTCGAGGACTTGCAACCAAAGGGATGCCAATGAGAATGAGGAGAACAATGGAGCATCTCAAAATAACAACAGTAGACCTGGACCTGAGGCTGTCAACCTTTAGCAATTGTTGGCTATGCAAAATAAACTTATGCAAACCGTGATGCAAACCTTGGGACAACTGCAGGCCAATAATCAAAATCAGCCCCATATGCCTCCACCACCGCCACCTCCATCGCCTCATACAGGTTGGAAGAGTTTATGAGGACTAGGCCACCTACTTTTGCTCAAGCCACAGATCCTATGCAAGCTGATGATTGGCTGAAATCTGTTGAGAGGAAGCTCGCATTGTGCAATGCAGTGAGAGGGAGAATGTTCTCTTTGCTTCCCATCAACTAGTTGGAGCAGCTGCGGATTGGTGAGATTCACTATGTAATGCCCATGCAAATCAAGGGAAGATCGCTTGGGCTGAATTCAAGGAGAGCATCTGTTCTCATTTTGTGCCCGAGGGTGTTATGATCTTGAAAAGGCATGAATTTGAGAACCTAAGGCAAGAAAAGTCAAGTGTGAGTGAGTACCTCAATAAATTCACACAACTCTCAAGGTACGCTCCAGAGGATGACAATAGGGACAGCCGCAAGAAATATTTATTTATGATGGGCCTAAACAATGAGATTCAAGTCCAATTGCTCAATTGTAACTATGCAAATTTCCAGAAGCTTGTGAACAAAGCTATTGTGGTTGAGAACAAGGTTCGCGAGATGAAACAAGATAGCAAGAGAAATGCGCCATATCAAGGACAACCACAAAGAAGCAATGTTCGCCCCCGCTTTGCCCCACCAAATTCACCATACTACAACCCCTCTACTCCTACATATCACGGTGTTATTCCACCATGCCCAGCTCAGCCCATGCAGCAACGTTCCACTATGCAAGCACCTCGCCCGCCAATGCCTCATGCGCTCCATGCTAATTTTTCTACCAATGCCCAAAACGAAGCTCGCCCTAGCAATTCTGGTGCAGCAAGGTCATGCTATACTTGTTGTGAGGTGGGACACTTTGCATCTTAATGTCCTAAGTTAGGCCTTGGTCAGGGGAACAATGCTCCAAGACAGAACCCAAGACTGATTGGAGGAGCGCCACAAGACAACCGTGGACCGCAGAATTTTGTTCGTGGCAAGGTGAACCATGCCTCTACGGGGGAAGCCCAACAAGCGGATGATGGGGTGATTGGTATGTTTCTCGCAAACTCCAACCCGACGACTATGTTATTTCATTCTAGAGCATCGCATTCATTCATTGCATCAACGTATGTTGCCAAGTATAGTTTGCCCATATCTTATATGAAGTATACCTTGTTGGTTAAGTCTCCTGGAGGGAAGATGAGGACGAATATAGTATGTTCAAAAGTAAGCCTCGGAATAAGGGGGGTAGATTTCTTCCCCAACCTTATCGTTTTGGATTCGCAAGGACTAGACATAATACTTGGTATGGACTGGTTAAGAAAGCATAATGGAATAATTCAATGTGCCACAAAGACGGTGAAGCTGAAAAATGAAGAAGGGGTCAACATAGAATTTGAAGCATCTCAACACACACCAAACCAAGTGGAGCTGAATCAAATGGACGGTGCAACGAGAGAGGAGATCCCAGTGGTGTGTGAATTTTTGAATGTATTTCCAGATGAGTTTCCAGGTATGCCGCATGATCATGATATTGAGTTTGTTATCTATTTGATACCTGGAACTGCACCTATAGCTAAGATGCCATATAGGATGCCTCCTTTGGAATTAGCGGAGCTCAAGAAGCAAATTCAAGAGCACCTAGAAAAGGGTTTCATTTGCCCAAGATCTTTGCCTTGGGGAGCGCCAGTGCTATTGGTGGATAAGAAGGATGGAACCCAAAGGATGTGTGTGGATTACCAGGCTCTCAACGAGGTGACGATTAAGAACAAGTACACGTTGCCCCAAATAGAGGATTTGTTCGACCAGATGAAGGGTGATTGTGTTTTCTCCAAGATTGACTGAGGTCAGGTTACTTCCAAATGAAGATTAGACCATCGGACATACCCAAAATGGTGTTTGTATGGATCCTATGAGTACACTATGATGTCTTTTGGATTGACGAATGCATCTGCATATTTCATGTACCTCATGAATAAGATATTCATGGAATACTTGGATAAGTTCGTGGTAGTGTTCATTGATGACATTATGATCTACTCGAGAAGCAAGGAGAAGCATGAGGAGCATTTAAGGCTCACATTGCAAAAATCGAGGGAACACCAATTATATGCTAAATTCAGCAAGTGCCAATTCTGGTTAATGGAGGTGTCATTTTTGGGCCATATTATCTCTGAAGGAGGAGTATCGGTTGACCCAGGAAAAGTGAGGGATGTGTTGAAGTGGGAGCCAGTGCAGAATGTAAAGGAAATCCGGAGTTTTCTTGGAATGGTTTGATATTACCGTCGTTTCATCAAGAACTTTTTCAAAATAGCGAAGCCCATGACTGAGTTGTTGATGAAGGGAAATCATTCCAAGGACTCAAGCTCGTCAGGATAGTTTTGAAGAGCTAAAGAAGAGGTTAACAAGAGCAACTTTGTTGGTATTGCCAGATGTGAGCAAATGTTTTGATATTTATTGCGACGCATCAAGACAGGGACTTGGATGTGTGCTCATGCAAGAAGGTCAAGTGGTAGCTTATGCATCGAGGCAGTTGAAGACACATGAGCAAAACTATCCTACGCATGATCTCTAACTTGCAGCTATAGTCCATACTTTGAAGATATGGAAACATTTCATTCTTGGACATAGGTGTGAGATTTATACGGATCACAAGAGCCTCAAGTACATTTTCACGCAAACAGACCGAAATTTGAGGCAACAAAGATGGTTGGAGCTCATCAAGGACTACGATGTGGGAATCAACTATCACCCGAGGAAGGCTAATGTAGTGGCCAATGCTTTGAGTCAGAAAGGCATAAGCCATCGTTCGGGAATTGCTATTTGAGCTATGCAAGGAGTTTGAACGGTTGAATCTTGGATTTGTGAATGATATGGGAATAATGGAGTTAAATCCAACCTTGGTGCAAGAAATTCGAGAAGGTCAGACCAAGGATGAGGAAATTCAAGAAATCAAAGAATGGACCCAAAAAGGGAGAGAATTCAGATTTGATGAGGATAACCAAGGTACTCTATGGCTTGGGAAATGAATTGTTGTGCCTAATATAAAGCATGTTCAAGAAACGATATTAAAGGAGGCACATCTCTCACTTTAATCAATTCATCTAGGCTGTACAAATATGTACAAGGACTTGAAAACATGTTATTGGTGGGCTAGCATAAAAAAGGACATAGCTGAATATGTAGCCTTGTGTGATGTGTTCCAACGGGCGAAAGCGGAACATCAAAGGCCAGTTGGATTGTTGCAGCCATTGAAGATTCTGGAATGGAAGAGGGAAGAAATCGGTATGGATTTCATAGTTGGATTACCTTGAACCCAGTTTAGCTATGACTTAATATGGGTTATTGTGCATGTGTAGATCAAATCAGCTCATTTCATTCCTGTCAAGACCAAGTATACCGCTGCACAGTTGGCCGAGATGTACATGGAGAAAATTGTATGCCAACAAGGGGTACCCAAGAAAATAGTCTCAGACTAAGGTTCTTAATTCACCTCTAGATTCTGGAGAAACTTCATGAAGCTATGGGTAAGAGATTAAATTTCAGCTCTGCATATCACCCTCAAACGGATGGACAAACCGAGAGGACCAACCAAATATTGGAATATATGTTGAGAGCTTGTGCTTTGAAGCATGGACACAGCTGGGACAAGAGCTTGTCGTATGCTGAGTTTTCCTACAATAAAAATTACCAAGACAGTTTGAAAATGTCACAATATGAAGCACTATATGGCATGAATTGTAGGACACCTTTGTTTTGGAATGAGACAGGAGAGAACCAAGTGTTTGGACCGGATGTGTTGCAAGAGGCTGAAAAGCAAGTTCAGATAATCCACGAGAATTTGAGGGCTGCTCAATCAAGACAGAAGGGCTATGCGAATAATATGTGGAGAAACTTAGCCTTTGAAGTGGGAGACTTCGTATATCTCAAAGTATCACCTATGCGAGGTCATAAGCGGTTTAATGTCAGAGGCAAGTTAGCACCTCGCTATGTTGGACCATTCAAGATTTTGGGCAAACGTGGAGAAGTGGCATATAAGATGGAGATGCCAGCACATCTTTCTGATGTTCATGATGTGTTTCACGTTTCTCAGTTCAAAAAGTGCCTATGGGTACTGGAAGAACAAGTACCAATGGAAAAATTTGAATTAGAGACAGATTTGAACTATGCAGAGCAGCCAGTCAAAATTTGGGAAACCAAGGAGAGGGTCATGAGGAACAAGGTGATTCGATAATGCAAAGTACAATGGAAGCATCATACATAATCGGAAGCAACTTGGGAGCTGGAAGATGAGATAAAGAAAGAATTTCCCTATCTCCTTCATTCTACGTCGAATCTCGAAGACGAGATTCATTTTAAGGGGGGTAGGTTTTTAAAACCCTCATTTTTATCCATCATGCATTGCATACATTCTTATACATGTTTAACATTAAGGAACATAAAAGGAACAAGTTTAAAACAAATTAGAATTAAAAAAACATTTAAAAACCTGTATAGTTGCGGACTTGTCCAGTTTGGACCCCTGACTAGTTCGGTTTTGCTCTCTGTTGACTCTCCGGACTTGTCCCCTCTTGCTGCGGATTAGTCCGATTGAGTTTCTGTTGATTGTACTGACTTGTCCGTTGCTGAGTACGGACTCTTTCGTTCCTTGCTATTGGAACGTTTCAGAGTTGTCCGGTAGATCCCTCTTTTGATCTAGTTTTTGGAAAATTGATCAAGCCTTCGGACTTGTTCGACATATACCAGACTTGTCCGTTTTGCTTTCTGGACAACATTGGTGAATGTGTCCTAAAGGGGGGGTGAATAAGCTTTAATAATTTCCTGCACACTTAATCAAATGTCAAATACCAGAGAGATCGGACTTGTTCGGTGTAGTAGTGGACTAGTCCGGTGTGATGATGTGTTGTGAAATAGTCAAGTGTTGATGCAGGAATTCTATATCTTATAGCATCAGAAATTGAACAACTATTGAGATCCTTTGATTGAACAATTAATGTTGCAAGGTTACACGTGAAATACAATAGTAATTCAAATGGCAAGATTGATCAACTTAGTGCCCTAAGTAATGTTACTTGAAAAAGTAAATAAGCACACGGGACATATGTGAGACTATGTGTGTTGAATACATCGGATATGGCAATAAAAGTTTTGAATACTACCAAAACACCTTTATCATCAAGGTCCGACTGATAGGTACGGCTTGTTTTGGTAAGCTCTGTCTCAACCTCCGGTTAACTTTGGCAAGGTCCGGTGCTTGATCACAGTGTTTCTACTTTTATCTTGCAATGTTTCGAACTTGCTTTACACTTATGGAAAGGTTGCTTAGTATTCCTTTACTAAGTTTTTGGTGTGTTTTGGTGGTTAAGATTGATATCATTTTGCTATGGTTTGCAACATGCATATGTGAGGTGCTCACGTAAGATGTTGTAGTTTCGGAACTAACGAGAGTCAAGTTGAGGGCTTGTGCTTGGAAGTATTGGTTGTTTATTCACGTCCAGGTGTTGCTTGAGTTCAAGACATGTCTGGTGACAAGAACCATTGAACTAGTCTTAGGGAGAAGATGAGGTTCAACAACCAAGTTTGGGAGGAATTGTGGTTGAGTTGATCGGGAGGTTGCGCAGCGTGTTTGAATCAAGAACAATGCATATGAAGGTATCGTGAACGTCATTGGAAGATGATTGCACATGTGCAAGGAGTGTATGGACGTGGCTACATGGTTCCAAGGCATGATGAAGAGATGTGGACGTACAAATTGGTCGGAAAGGTCCAACCGACTAGGTTATGGACTTAAGCTGCGGCTGAGTCGTGTTTGACTCAAATATGGAAATATTTGAGTTGGTTATGATAGGATTTCGTGTGGGTCACGAATTTGAGCTGTTTTAGAAATGTGGGATACGTTCCTAAGGTGTTTGGAAGTCTTAAGATTGCTTCTATCTGCGTATAGAAGAGTCCTAAGCAGTTATGAAAAGTTTCGATTCGTGAACGGAGTAGGATTAGAGTCATGATTTGAGTTGAGTTGGCCTTCGAGCTGGTTATATAAGCAAGGGAGGCCAGAGCTCGTGTGAGACGACTTTGGGGCTGTTCCTCTTGTGTTCTATTGAATAAAATTCATAGTTGAAAGGAACTTTTGTGCCTTGTTTGCCCGACCTCTTCCAGACAAGTTTTTCTCGTCGAGTTTTCTACACATCACTACCTTTCTTCGGTGGTTTTACCATAACTTGAGTTTTACAGATCCAATTGACGTGATTCTTTTTGTGTTTTCTTCAAAACTTGATTACCTATCATCTGTAAAAATTTCACGGTCATTGATTTGTGGTTTCTGATCTACACGAGTTTCTTTGCAGCGTTCCAGAACTGTTTTTCTCGGGTAGGACGGGTTGACCTTTGTTCGATCTTTCAATCATAACTTGAGTTTCTCTCGACGGATTTGAGTTATTCTTGTTGTGTCGTCTTCGTGACTTGATTATCTCTGATATCTATCACTTTTGTCACGGTGAAACACGTTTATATTAGTCTCACACACGATTTTTTAACAGATCATTTTTCCGCCGAAGGGGTTGGGAGTTAATTGTTTCCGCTGTGTAAGATTTTTAATCTACCATTCACCCCCCCTCTAGTATATTTTCACATGATCTTCGATCCTACAATTGGTATCAGAGACACAGTGCTCTAATCTTTGTGATTTGCACATGTTTTGACTAATTATCATGGAGAAATACTCCGCAAAACCTTGTGTCTTTAGTGGTATTGATTTTCAGGTTTGGAAGGCACGTATGGAAGCCTTCATCCAGGCTCAAGGCTTTGCAATATGGGAGAAGGTATACAAGACTTAGGAAGTGCCGTCAAACGATCAAGTTACAACTACAAATCTGAGAGATGTCGACAACAACAACAAGGCTCGGAACTTGATCACACAAGGATTAACTCAAAGCGACTTCGACCGTGTTGCACACCTCCGATCTGCATACGATGTGACTACCACGAAGGATCCAACACGATCAAGGAGGTAAGGCAAGACATGTTCAAGAAATAATATATGCGCTTCGAGATGTAACCCGGTGAGTCTATTGATGACCTTTTTGCTCACTTTAATAAAATTCTCAGCAACTTGCGTAGTGTCAATGTTAATTTTTCAGATGCTGAAAATGCTAGGAAATTTTTAAGTGCATTAGATTTGTCAATTTGGGAGATGAAAGTCATATCTATTTGTGAATCTACTGTCATGAGTACACTTACTTTAGATGTGCTATATTCCATGTTAAAAACTCTTGAAATTGACATAATATCACATAAGAACCCCAACAAGTCTATTGCTTTTGTTTCTCAAGGTGATATGCCTAGCTCCGGCCAATCTTCATCTTGTGGTACACTTGCTTTGTTGTCCTCTCTAACCCTTGAACAGGTTGAGGAGTTTCCAGAGGAGAAGCTAGTACTTCTCTCTACTAGGTTCTTGAAAGCATTGCAAAATGTAAGAACTAGAAGGAGAGGAAGCTCCAGACTTCAACGATGTTTCAAATGTGGTAAGACGAGACATTTTCGTTCAGATTGCCCTAACATTTCAGGCCGTACATCCCGGGATGAAAAGCAAACAAGGACGAATCACTCATCTACAAAATATAAGAAGAAAAATAAGGGTTTTACAGGACGTCAATTAGTGAGTAGTTTTATCTCGGCACTAGAGGAACTTGGCTCAAGCGACGTGGACATTGGAAGTGATGAAGATGAAGATGATTTGGCAAACTTGTGCTTCATGGCGGGCAAGTCAAGATCAAGTATGGAGGAGGCAGAACACAACAGCGACAATGAAGAGGTATGTCCTACTTGTAAAGAAATGTGTGATACTATTTCTCGTGCCACTATTATAGTTAAGAAAAAGGACAAAAAACTTAGGGATAGTGCTGCTAAAATTGAATCACTAAAATCTGAAATCAACCATTTAAAACTTTGATTCCTAGTGATGATGCATGTCCCTCATGTGATTTAATTTATGAACAATTGTCCTAATTAAGAAGTGCGAACATCTCCACACTTGATAAACTTGAGATAGAAATTGAAAAGAATAGAGAGCTTGCTGCACTTAATGAGAAAAACATGAAAGATGCTAGTTATTCTACATTTGATTTGCATTGTTCTACTTGTGATGATCTTGATAAGAAACTACAAGATGTTATGAATGAAATTTATATATTGAACAATGCTTTACGTTCTCATGAAGTTAAATCTTCTTCCAATTGCAAAGTAAAAGAAAAAAAATTCATGTGATAATTGCCTTGATCTGTCAAATAAACTTGATAACATGCATAGGACATTAGATCAGTTTTGTAATGGGAATAAGAACCTAAACTTGCTGCAGAATTCTTCCAAGTCTTGCAATGGTAAAACTGGTTTAGGTTTTGATTCTCATGCTCATGCTAAGGCACATCCACCTAAAATTGTAAAGTCATTAGGAAGTGGTTTGATTCAAACAGTTCCTAAACAAAAAGAAGTGGTTTTCAAATCTGCAGGAGTATTGTCTCATTCGGTTTCAAATAAAAATGTTGGTTGCTTATCTAGACATGAACACAAAGTTAAATTTCATTGTACCTATTGTGGTAGAGATGGTCATTTCATAGAATTTTGTTATAGACTAGCTAAACAACAGAAAAAGGAAAGAATGATTGCTAGATCTCATAACTTTCATGCAAAATTTGTTGCTCATGGTAAACTGAATGATAGGAACATGCAACCTGCTGTAATGAGGCAAAAACATGCAAAGTTTGCTCCCAAACCTACTGTTTTTCGTGCTACATATGTAACATCTCGTAGGACAGTAGTTGGGTACGAAAATCCTCAAGCTTTGGCTCATAAACATGTTGTTTTGTATCATCTTTCGCGTGTTATTCCTGTTGAACGTCGTGTGACTCAGTACTGGATTCCTAAATGCCTTTTGACTAACCCCAATATTGAGTCATCGACGTATTGTGCTTCTATGTAGGTTACACACTTGAGGAAGGAGAACTTTTGGATTGTGGATTCAGGTTGCTTGTAAAATCCCAATTTTTTGAAGTTTTAGTCTCCAATGTATGACACATGAAATAATAGTTCTAAACATGTACATTGAAGACTAAGGTCATATGAGAGCCAATAAATTCTTATGGTCATGAGTAAAAATGTTAATGTGAAGCTCTAGTTGAAACCTAGAATTCCTTTTGAATTCAGCTAAGCTCAAAATTCCAAAGGTATTGAATTTTAAATTTAAACACCTGAAATATTGTGCTTTGCTCACAAGGGAAAAATCAAAAGAAATAAAACAAACAAGTGTGAATAAAAGTATATATGGAAATGTACAAAATATTCAAATCAATGATCAAGGTACAAAAACATATTTTTCATTTGATCAGGGTAATCAATTAAAAGCATAGGACATTATATACATTAATATTGGGGGAAAGAATTAAATGACATGCAAATAGATTATAAAAATTTAATTTGAATCTAATTCAAATTTGCAGGAAACCAAACATGTTATATGTGGAACAGAAGTATATTCAAATTAAGTGTTCGATTTCAAATCTGCAGTGGACTAATTATTGAGCACATTATTGGAAACCATGGCCATTTAAAAAGGCAATAATTGAGAAGATTAAAATACATACATAAAACATATAAATAGGAATTTGAATCTAATTCAAATTTCAAATTGGCCAATTCAGATATTCAAATTTGTCAAACCATTCAAATATACCAGGACCAATTCTCTTCTGAATTTGGAGTCCTTATCACATCTAGGCTTGGGTAACAAAAAGAATTAAAGGTAAGGGGATATGGACAACACTGGGGCCCACTAGGCAGAGGTATTCCGTTTTGCCTCTGCAGCAGCGCCTCTGCTCGAGCGGCTGCACACGCGCGCGCCAGAGGAGGTGGCAAGCAGCTCTCCAGCGCGATGGGCTCTGCGTGCATGCGCGCCACGGCGAGCCACGACGCCACCTGCCCCGCTCCGTCATCGGGTATAAAAGGAACCGAGCGCTCGGTGTTTCTTTGTCCTCCCGCAGCGCTCCACTCGACCGCCCAAATCACAGCAGCCCCCGCTCGAGCAAAGGCTACGTTTTGGTGCGCGCTCGCACGCCCTCGACATCCCAGAACAAAGGCGGCAGCCGGACCTAGCATCCTGGAGGGGAATCGCGGGTTCTTCCTCCGGCGCGCCGTTGACCCACCTCTGTTCCAACGTGGAGCTCTTCCTCCATGGTGAGTAGCATCAAAATTCCTGTTTCCCCCAGCATCTACATTTGCGTGCGCACCTTCCGGAGCCGTTAGATAGCCATAGCCCCACTCTGGCTAGCCGAGATTTCAAATCTCGCCGCCGCCTAGAGTCTGCTCCACGGTACCCCCATTCTCCGGCCGATTTCAATCCTATTGGAGTGTTGGACGATGATCAGGTCAGCACCACAAAGCTTCCAGAGCAAAAATCAGCCTTTCCCATGCCTTGTACACCGAGAACACCATCGCCGATCGTCGGTTTCCGCCTGTCGCCGGTGTAGGTACTTTTCCGGTGCGTTTCAGTCAAATCCGAGGCCACCATTGAATTCTTGAGGGTCGAAAACCCCCGGGTGGCAAGTTCCAGCCTCGGGGAAACTAGCTTGGCGCGCTCCGGCGAGTCGCCGATCGATCTCCGGCCATGGCGCCGTCATGGGCCACCGGAGTCAGGGGAAAGAAGATGACCCCTCGCGGAATTTTCTGTGGCACCCGGATTCCATGTGACAACGCGGTTAACCCTGTGGCCCCTGTGTGGCATCGGCTGGGTGGAAAAATTTAGTGGCCACGTGTCAGCATATTAAAGGGTTATCCTTTTCCATTTATAAAGAATTCCAGAAAATTTCCTAGACTTTGAAATGCTATAAATTTGGCTAGGATGCTCCAAATTAGATGAAACAAATTTTGTAATTCTCATTAGGATCTGTACTTTCCAGTGGTCCATCCCAATATTCATGAAAAGCCCTAGAGAACATTCTATAAATCAATTAGTATAATACATTGTGGAAAATATAGAAAATAGAATTCTATCCAGATAATTCTGGAAATTTACCCAACCAATCATTTTATTATGTAGAAGCTCCAGCAAAAGTTTCAGGCATAAAAAATTTGTTTAAGAGGGATTAATTCAAAGTCTTTGCCTAGGTTAATTATAATTCCAGAAAATAACTAAATAAATCCAGAAATTCATAAGGACTTGTAAATTCAATATGTACCTGTAGGAAGCTTGTAAAATTGTGAAACCAACTTTTGTAGATTACTTTTGATCAGTACTATCTATCTGTTCCACTTATGGACATGATAAAACCTCAGGTTTTATCTGCAAATTCCTAAATTATGAGAGCTTGATAGAATTTTGTAGATCATTTTCTCCCATCAAATTCTCTGAAATATTTATGAGAATTTCTTCATCACATCTGTATACCAGAATTAAATTATCAGAGCCAAAAGAACTCATCTGCATAAGAATTAATTCTGTATAATTTCCTAATATCCATGACTATATAGAAATTTCTTATGTACATTCTTATAATATGAAGTAATATCAAATTAACCTACCCAAATCCAATTTAATACCCAACAGCACACCTTATTCATTCTTGATATACAAACATACTTCCTTTATGAGCATGACATTGCATAATGTATGCATATTCATTAGTTAAGTTATTAAAGTATATTGTGTGTTATATGCATCTTCATTGCGATAGACGCCGTGATGAAAAGGAGTCGAAGCGGACCTGTTCGTGAAGCATCAAGCCACTGACTCTTTGACTTAGTGCAAACTAAGGCAAGCCCTGGTTTGCATTTAAAAGCTTTACAGAGTTTTGCAGTATTTCTCACATTACGTCTTAAGTTTGATATGTGCATTACATATAGGGTGATTGATACTCCACTTGCATGACCACAAATCCCAAGGGTTGGTTGGAATGAGTTACAGTTTGACCTGTAGTAACTGCTTTGCTAATGTATAGGAAATCCGGTAGAAGTCGAGTAGTTGGAATCTACTCGCGAGAGGGTCACATTTTATTGATCACAAGTCAAGTAGTTGAATTCTACTTGCGAGAGAAGTCGAGTAGGGAAATCTACTCGTGAGATGTTACTAAAATGTTCACTCTTAATAATTGGAGATGTGGACGGGGATGTTCCTATAGGACGGGACGCGCAAGGTTGTCTGATCTCGGATGAGGGGGACAATGCTTGCCACCACATTTGGGCTAGGGCCGGTAAGGGTAAGGCAAATGTGGAGGTTTGTTGTAGCCTCGTCTGTGTCGGTTAAGGACCGTCTCGTGTGCGGCCCTATTGAGCAAGTTTGAACAGTACCGGTTACATAATGGATTTATGGGGTCCATTAAACTGATGTAGCTCGGGCACCCTCGTGTCAAAACTTATACCGCCGTCCTTCGGGGGAAGATGATCGTAAGGTGGAACCTCTAAGGAGCAACTTCGACGTGCTACTTTTGGGACGGTAGAACTGGTTCGACATTGGGATGACGGGTGAAAAGTGGCCACATACGACGTGGGAGTGAAGTATAGTGAAAGGTACTTCCGAGCGGGCGTATGTGTCGTGTATTCCGGGTGTGTCCTGATTGCAATCACCGTCCCTTGCGGTAATAGAGTACCACTTGTTCACTGAGTTGTGACGTAGTAAACAAGATCAATGGAATGATGATAAATATTACTGATCTGCTTAGTTATTGTATTGCAACCTTGTTTGGCTTAGAGATAGTACAATTAAAAGTTCACAGTTTCCCCATACTTTACCTGTAATAGCATTATGTGCTTTTGGCATGTCATATCATTGGCAAAGCGTTTCTTGTTTGATTGTGGAGTCTATGATGTGCCATGCCTGAAGAATGTCATTTGCTACTTAAAACATGATTATAAGGATCCACTTGTAGGCAAGTCCTTTATGCTATTCCTTACCTATGCTTAGTACTTACCCCTGCATATGTCTAGGGGAATGACTAGTATGCAATCTGAATTATGGTGCAATTATGCAATCATCCATCATCAACCATTGGATGTCCATCCTAGGGTGGTTGTGTTTTTTCACTTAACTCCCTCTATGTGGTGGAGGGAACTAAGTGAAAAAACGTAACCACTCTAGGATAGACATCCAATGGTTGGGAGTGGATGATTGCATGATTGCACCATAAATTAGATTGCATACTAGAAATTCCCTATGTCTAGTGAGACCGTTAAGTCTTGCTGAGCCTTATGCTCATGTTTGCGCTTTAATGATTTTTGCAGGTATTAGTTTTATTTATGCTGTTCAGGTTGTACATGAGACTCGAGGTGTCGAGATAAATCTCATGCGAACCACGCCGCTGCTAAACGATCATCATGATTCTAGTGAGAAGCATCCTAGGGCATGGACGTCTTCTCTTATGCTTAGATAGGTGAGAATATGAGTATGTAGTTCCGCAGCGTGTGTACTACTGATGTACACTGTTTTGTAACTCTGAATATATTTATGAAATGAAAACTTTGTATATTTTGGTATCTTTTTCATGTGTGCTGTTAGGTGCCGCATCACACGACACCACCCAATGAGATCCTCGGATGTCGGGATTCCGGTCCCCACAGACATGGTATCAGAGCTTCATTGGGAATGGCACGCTCGAAAAGAGCCTAATTTTGAAAAACTATGAAGTAGTCGAGTGAGGATTAGTTATATGCCCACATAAGGTCTATTATACTATTAGTTACTTAAGGTGGCAAAGCTAACATATGTGCTATTATATTCTGTACGACGCTCCGACGTCAGGTAAGAGGTAAGGTACGCCACCGCAAGCGGATCAATTGCGGTAAGCTCACCATGCGAGAGGTAGCATGTGATTATTCCGTGGCTTGGCACGGAAATGTCAATATGAGTCTCTGAAACTTTCCATGTTTCTGAGAACATATGACACGCTGTACCCAAGCGTGACACAAAATTAGTGGGAGCCCCCGTCGGGTGGGACATAACCCGATGCGCCTCCTACTGGTGCAGCATTATGCAAAGACGTGGGACCCCGTCGGGTGGTAGAAAACCCGGTCATGTACCTCGAGACGTGGCTTAACTCGAGGCGGCCCGTATGGAATGATACGGGACAAATGTTTTTACTCTCATATATGTTTTTGTGAATTGATCGCCGTGCGGGCTAGACTGTACCGTACGGTACCATATGATTGATCAATAGTTTGAGTGTAGTGACAAGTACACTAACCACATTGGATGTTTTGCGAGTAGAATACGTTTGCGAGTGATCGTTTTAGTGCCACCTATAGTACGTTATGCCGGCTAAGAATCCGGTAAATATTTTCAGTTTGTGAGGTAACGTAGTACCGACATAATTGTTGTGATGCATTCACGCCTTACTTCACCCAAAAATCTTTTCTGTTGAAGACAAGAAAAATCTTGAATTGAGAACCAAAAGAAAGTTTTAGAATCTTATATTAACTACAGAACTCTGATGTTGAACCAAGATTCAATTGGAGTTGAGTGATTTTCAAAAAGATTCAAAAGCAGAGTCCCCTGTTTTTCTGGCAGAATTTTTGCTGGATTTGTACAGGGCATAACTCTTGCTATATTGAACCAATGTGGTTGTGTAATACAGTTTTGGAAATGTCTTGAAGTGCTTTACAACTTGTTTGTAGACTGCCAGAACTGGATCAATCTTCAAATTGGTGAAAATTCCAGATTGGTAGAAACTGTTGCTGGAAACAGAACTGTTAAAACCTCTCTGGAATGTTTCGGTTTTTCAACCATACCTTCCTGTAGAAAAATTTCTATAGATCATAGGTTATACCGTTGGAAAGTTTATGATATGTGTTACAACTTTGTAATTCAAAGTTTTTCCAAATTTGGGGCAGAACTGTATGGAAAGTGATGTTCAAATCAGCCACTTCCAAAGGAGGTGCTGTTGAAAATTTTCCAGAATTCTGTCAACTTTGAAATATCATAACTTTTGATCCAGAGCTGATCAGGAAGCAAAGATTGATTCTACTCTTTACTGTAGTAGAATCTGAGTTTGTTGGAAACTGGTCAATTTTGGACAGCAGATTGGCCAATGCAATTGAAATGGAAACTTGTTTATGGATAGGCATGTTCGAAACTTGCCAAAGTTGTGCAACATGTCAAGATGTATGTATGATCAGTTTATGAAACTGGAGCATTGGAGGTCTAGAAGAAGTTTAGAATCAGAGTGTCGTTTGAACGTGTATGAATATGCTGCAAAGTTTTATGATTCAAATGCGGTTAATGTTTTTCAAGCATCAACGGTCATTCAATCTTGGAGAGTAACCGTAATTGGTCATTCTTGCAGTATGGTTCGCACTCGTTCCGGCGCTGAAACGGGAGAGTCTAGTCACGGCGGAAATGACTCGACTCGACCCAACAACTGCCGTCGTCCCGATTGACGGAGGTTATGGCACAAATGGTTGAGTCTCATCATGAGAACAACCAGCTGCTCCAGACATTGGTGCAACAAGGCTTTATTCAAGCATCACGACAACGGGATCTGAATGAAAGTTCTTATTTGAATTTTCTAACAACTCAACCACCTGTATTCACGGAAGCAACAGATCCGTTGGAGGCACATCATTGGATCCGAGTTATTGAAGCTAAACTCGGTTTTATTCAGTGTGACGAGTATCAGAAGGTGGACTTTGCAGTTCAGCAACTTCATGGATCTGCTGGAGCTTGGTGGGCAGAGTATCTCGCCATGACCATTGGAGGACATCACGTGAATTGGAATGAATTCCGTGATGCGTTCTGTGCTTGGTATATTCCGAGGGGGATTATCAAGTCGAAGATTGAAGAGTTTGTAGAATTGACCCAAGGGGGAAGGAGTGCTCTTGAGTACTTCAGAGAATTCAACCGGTTGGCACAATATGCACCAGACTATGTGAGTACAGAAGCTTCGAGGTGTGACCTATTTTTCCGAGGTTTGAGTGCCAAACTTCGTAAAATATTGGTCCTATTCAACAAAGGAGACTACAACAAATTGGTCAGTAACGCTATATGGCAGGAAGATGCTTCTCTTCGTTGTCAGGCGGAGATGAGGAAGAGCATTACATCAATGAATGATATTAGTGGTACTCCTCGGAAATATCGACTGGTATATCATTTACCAGCCGAACCGGAAGTTCGGGTAGTTGCAAGACAGCCACTGATGCAGAGTTGGTCATCACCGTTGCAGTGGATTGAAGCACCTAAGATGCAATAGCAAGTGAGTTCTTGTGCACCACCTCCACAAGCGGCACGAGAAGTTACTCCATTGCTAGCAATGCAAAGGAGAGTACATAGTGGTGGTGCTAAAGAGCAGTTAGTTCTAGAAGGTCCTGCCGCTAAACAAGGCATCAGTCTAGAAGTTACTCCTCCGAGAAATATTCAATCTCGTAAGCAACAGAAGAAGATGAAAGCCGACAACCTCAACTTTATGGCTGTCATGGATATTCCAGTAGGAGAACCCGTGTTAGCGGGTATGTTCAGCTTAAATGCTCAATCGGCATTTGTGTTGTTTGATTCTGGAGCAACACATGATTTCATCAGCAAGGAGTTCGTGTTGAAGCATCAATTATCATCCACAACGCTATCAACACCGTATACAATAAATTCACCTGGAGGAAAAATGTCAGCCCACCAGATTATTGCCCAAGCACCTCTATATTTGGATGGTAGGATTTACTCTACCACCTTCATTATATTGGACGGGCAGAAAATTGACATTATCTTGGGAATGACCTGGTTGACACATCATGAAGCAATCTTCAATATCAGTGCTCGTACCGTGCAACTAAATTCTAAAAGACACGGGCAGCATACTTTAGTTCTGAAGAATGTGACACCCCAACCTCTAGTGGTGTATCACATGGAAGTCACAAAGCTATAGGACATTCCAGTTGTTTGGGATTACCCGGATGTGTTTCCTGACGATCTGCCAGGCATGCCACCTGAGCGAGATGTGGAATTCAAGATTGAGTTAATACCAGGAACCACACCCATATCTCGAAGACCTTACAAGATGGCACCCAAGGAATTGGCGGAGCTAAAAGAACAGTTGAATGAGTTACTTGAGAAGGGATTCATACGTCCCAGCTCATCACCTTGGGGATGCTCAGCGATATTTGTGAAGAAGAAGGACGAGACACTAAGGCTATGTGTCGACTATCGTCCATTGAATGCTGTAACTATAAAGAACAAGTATCCACTTCCACGGATTAACATTTTATTCGATCAATTAGTAGGTGCTAAGGTATTTTCGAAGATGGATCTTCGGTCCAGTTATCATTAGATCAAGATACGGGCTGAAGATATACCCAAGACAGCATTCTCGACAAGATACGGGCTGTATGAGTATCTTGTCATGTCTTTTGGTCTCACCAACACACCGGCTCACTTCATGTATCTAATGAATTCAGTATTCATGCCAGAGTTGGACAAGTTCGTGGTGGTCTTCATAGATGACATCTTGGTTTATTCCAAATTAGAGGAAGAACACGCCGAACATCTAAATATCGTGCTTCAACGATTAAGAGACCATAAGCTATATGCCAAATTTAGCAAATGTGAATTTTGGATTAACAAGGTACCATTTCTGGGTCATGTTATCTCAACGGACGGTATTGCTGTGGATCCAAGCAAAGTGGTACAGGTACTTATATGGAAATCTCCGACCTCCGTCCATGAAGTCAGAAGTTTCTTAGGTTTAGCTGGCTACTACCAGAGATTTGTTCCAAGTTTCTCCAAAGTGGCTAAGCCTATGACAGAATTGCTGAAGAAAGGAAACAAGTATGTCTGGAGTGAAGCCTGTGAAGCGGCACTCCAGATATTGAAGAACCATCTCACAACGGCACCAGTTCTAGCTCAACCAGACACGACAAAGCCGTTTGATATTTATTGCGATGCATCAGGCACTGTTCTGGGATGCGTCTTGATGCAAGAAGGACGTGTAATCGCATATAGATCAAGACAACTCCAGATTCATGAGCAGCATTATCTGACTCATGACTTGGAGTTGGCTGCCGTAGTAATGGCATTGAAAATGTGGAGACACTACATAATGAGAAATCTAGTGCATCTCTACAAAGACCACAAGAGCCTCAAGTACATATTCACTCAAAAGGATTTGAATATGAGGCAAAGGAGTTGGTTAGAGCTTATAAAGGACTATGAACTTGAGGTCCATTACCATCCGGAACATAGTTTCTGATGCTTTGAGTCGGAAATCTCATGTTCACAACATCACCATCATTCCGGATGAAGAGGAAGAACCAAGTCTACGGTTGGTTCCCTACGGAGCTCTATATAATCTTGCTCTCATACCTACAATCCGAGAGGAGATTATTGCAGCTCAAAAGAAATACAAGGCTATGTCTCACATTTGGAAGAGAATGATAGACGGAGAGGTGAAATGTTTCCGGGAAGATGAACAAGGAACTCTATGGTTCAACGATCGTATCAAGATCTTAGAACGAAATTCTGGTGGACACGAATGAAGAGAGTGATTGCAAAGTACATATCCGAGTGTGATACATGTAGAAGAGTGAAGGCTGACTATATGAGGAAAGCGGGACCACTGCAACCTTTAAGTGTCTCCGCATGGAAATGGGAGGATCTCAGTATGGACTTCATTGTTGGATTGCCTCTCACGCTCCACAAGCACGATTCTATTTGGGTAATCGTAGACCGATTAACCAAGTCAGCACACTTTATTCCAGTGAACACGACGTATAATGCAAAGCAGTATGCTGAGCTGTATATGTCACGGATCATGTGCTTACACGGAGTTCCCCACACCATTGTATCTGACAGAGGATCGTAGTTTGTTGCTCGTTTCTAGCAACTACACGCAGCAATGGGAACTAAGTTAATCCGAAGTTCGGCATACCATCCTCAAACTGATGGACAAACTGAAAGGGTGAACCAGGTCCTAGAAGATATGCTAAGGGCATGTGCCATAGATCATGGAAAGAACTGGGATGATCATTTACCATTGGCAGAGTTCTCATACAACAACGGTTATCAGTCCAGTATCAAGATGGCACCTTTTGAAGCTCTCTACGGTTGGAAGTGCCGCACACCACTCAATTGGTGTGAGTCTGGAGAGAGAGTAATCTTCGGAGTGGATCTCACTAATGAAGCTAAAGAATGAGTTAAGCTAGTTCAGGCAAACCTTAGAGCAGCTCAGTCTCGGCAGAAGAGTTATGCTGACAAGCGACGTCGTCCCTTGAGCTTTAACGTCGGAGACCACGTGTATCTTCGTGTATCTCCGATGAAAGGAATTCATCATTTTGGAGTAAAGGGAAAGTTAGCTCCAAGATTTATCGGGCCATTCCCCATCACGGAAAGATGTGGACCCGTAGCCTATTGGCTGGAGCTATCCGCGTCCTTGTCCGGAGTACACAATGTATTCCATGTGTCCCAGTTAAGAAAGTGTCTCAAAACTCCAACAGAAGTCATATCTGATGACATGGAAGAACTGAAGCCGGATCTGACCTATGTTGAACAACCGATCTGGATTATTAATGAGAAGATAAGAGAGACAAGGAACCGAACGTTGTGGTTCTATAAAGTGTTATGGAGGAACCACACCGTTGAAGAAGCTACATGGGAGAGTGAAGACTATCTTCGCTCCAACTATCCGGAGTTGCTATCGTCGTATCAAAGGTGATACACTCCGACATTTCTTCTCCTTTGGTAATCTCGGGACAAGATTCTTTTAAGGGGGAGGAATGTAAAATCCCAAATTTTTGAAGTTTTAGTCTCCAATGTATGGCACGTGAAATAATAGTTCTAAACATGTACATTGAAGAGTAAGGTCATATGAGAGCCAATAAATTCTTACGGTCATGAGTAAAAATGTTAATATGAAGCTCTAGTTGAAACCTAGAATTCCTTTTGAATTCAGCTAAGCTCAAATTTCCAAAGGTATTGAATTTTAAAGTTAAACACCTGAAATAAATCAAAAGAAATAAAACAAACAAGTGTGAATAAAAGTATATATGGAAATGTACAAAATATTCAAATCAATGATAAAGGTACAAAAACATATTTTTCATTTGATCAGGGTAATCAATTAAAGGCATAGGACATTATATACATTAATATTGGGGGAAAGAATTAAATGACATGCAAATAGATTATAAAAAATTAATTTGAATCTAATTCAAATTTGCAGGAAACCAAACATGTTATATGTGGAAAAGAAATATATTCAAATTAAGTGCTCGATTTCAAATCTGCAGTGGACTAATTATTGAGCACATTATTGGAAACCATGGCCATTAAAAAGGCAATAATTGAGAAGATTAAAATACATACATAAAACATATAAATAGGAATTTGAATCTAATTCAAATTTCAAATTGGCCAATTCAGATATTCAAATTTGTCAAACCATTCAAATATCCCAGGACCAATTCTCTTCTGAATTTGGAGTCCTTATCACATCTAGGCTTGGGTAACAAAAAGAATTAATGGTAAGGGGATAAGGACAGCAGTGGGGCCCACTAGGCAGAGGTATTCCGTTTTGCCTCTACAGCAGCGCCTCTGCTCGAGCGGCTGCACGCGCGCGCGCCAGAGGAGGCGGCAAGCAGCTCTCCAGCGCGATGGGCTCTGCGTGCATGCGCGCCACGGCAAACCACGACGCCACCTGCCCCGCTCCGTCGTCGGGTATAAAAGGAACCGAGCGCTCGGTGTTTCTTTGTCCTCCCGCAGTGCTCCCCTCGACCGCCCAAATCACAGCAGCCCCCGCTCGAGCAAAGGCTACATTTTGGTGCGCGCTCGCACGCCCTCGACATCCCTAAACAAAGGCGGCAGCCGGACCTAGCATCCCGGAGGGGAATCGCGGGTTCTTCCTCCGGCGCGCCGTCGACCCACCTCTGTTCCAACGTGGAGCTCTTCCTCCATGGTGAGTAGCTTCAAAATTCCAGTTTCCCCCAGCATCTACACTTGCGTGCGAACCTTCCGGAGCCGTTAGATAGCCATAGCCCCACTCCGGCTAGCCGAGATTTCAAATCTCGCCGCCGCCTAGAGTCTGCTCCACGGTACCCCCATTCTCCGGCCGATGTCAATCCGATTGGAGTCTTGGACGATGATCAGGGCAGCACCACAAAGCTTACAGAGCAAAAATCAGCCTTTCCCATGCCTTGTACACCGAGAACACCGTCGCCGATCGTTGGTTTCCGCCGGTCGCTGGTGTAGGTACTTTTCCGGTGTGTTTCAGTCCAATCCGAGGCCACCATTGAATTCCTGAAGGTCGAAAACCCCCAGGTGACAAGTTCCAACCTCGGGGAAACTAGCTTGGCGCGCTCCGGCGAGTCGCTGGCCGATCTCCGGCCATGGCGCCGTCACGGCCCGCCGGAGTCGGGGGAAAGAAGATGACCCCCCGCGGGATTTTCTGAGGCACCCGGATTCCATGTGACAACGCGGTTAACCCTGTGGCCCCTGTGTGGCATCGGCTGGGTGGAAAAATTTAGTGGCCACATGTCAGCGTATTAAAGGGTTATCCTTTTCCATTAAAAAAGAATTCTAGAAAATTTCCTAGATTTGAAATGCTATAAATTTGGCTAGGATGCTCCAAATTAGATGAAACAAATTTTGTAATTCTCCTTAGGATCTGTACATTCCAGTGGTTCATCCCAATATTCATGAAATGCCCTAGAGAATATTCTATAAATCAATGAGTATAATACATTGTGGAAAATATAGAAAATAGAATTCTATCCAGATAATTCTGGAAATTTACCCAACCAATCATTTTGTTATGTAGAAGCTCCAGTAAAAGTTTCAGGCATAACAAATTTGTTTAAGAGGGTTTAATTCAAAGTCTTTGCCTAGGTTAATTATAATTCTAGAAAATAACTAATTAAATCCAGAAATTCATAAGGACTTGTAAATTCAATATCTACCTGTAGGAAGCTTGTAAAATTGTGAAACCAATTTTGGTAGATTATTTTTGATCAGTACTATCTAGCTGTGCCACTTATGGACATGATAAAACCTCAGGTTTTATCTGCAAATTCCTAAATTATGAGAGCTTGATAGAACTTTGTAGATCATTTTCTCCCATCAAATTCTCTGAAATTTTTATGACAATTTCTTCATCACATCTGTATACCAGAGTTAAATTATTGGAGCCAAAAGATCTCATCTGCATAAGAATTAATTCTGTATAGTTTCCTAATATCCATGACTATATAGAAATTTCTTATGTGCATTCTTATAATATGAAGTAATATCAAATTAACCTACCCAAACCCAACAGAACACCTTATTCATTCTTGATTTACAAACATACTTCCTTTATGAGTATGACATTGCATAATGTATGCATATTCATTAGTTAAGTTATTAAAGTATATTGTGTGTTATATGCATCTTCATTGCGATAGACGCCGTGACGAAAAGGAGTCGAAGAGGACCTGTTTGTGAAGCATCAAGCCACTGACTCTTTGACTTAGCCCAAACTAAGGCAAGCCCTGGTTTGCATTTAAAAGCTTTACAGAGTTTTGCAGTATTTCTCACATTACGTCTTAAGTTTGATATGTGCATTACGTATAGGGTGATTGATACTCCACTTGCATGACCACAAATCCCAAGGGTTGGTTGGAACGAGTTACAGTTTGACCTGTAGTAACTGCTTTGCTAATGTATAGGAAATCCGGTAGAAGTCGAGTAGTTGGAATCTACTCGCGAGAGGGTCACATTTTATTGATCACAAGTCAAGTAGTTGAATTCTACTTGCGAGAGAAGTCGAGTAGGGAAATCTACTCGCGAGATGTTACTAAAATGTTCACTCTTAATAATTGGAGATGTGGACGGGGATGTTCCTGTAGGACGGGACGCACAAGGTTGTCTGATCCCGGATGAAGGGGAGAATGCTTGCGACCACATTTGGGCCTGGGCCGGTAAGGGTAAGGCAAATGTGGAGGTTGGTTGTAGCCTCGTCTGTGTCGGTTAAGGACCGTCTCGTGTGCGGCCCTGTTGAGCAAGTTTGAACAGTACCAGTTACATAATGGATTTATGGGGTCCATTAAACTGATGTAGCTCGGGCACCCTCGTGTCGAAACTTATACCGCTGTCCTTCGTAGGAAGATGATCGTAAGGTGGAACCTCTAAGGAGCAACTTCGACGTGCTCGGTTAGGGACCTTACTTTTGGGACGGTAGAACTGGTTCGACATTGGGATGACGGGTGAAAGGTGGTCACATACGACATGGGAGTGAAGTACAGTGAAAGGTACTTCCGAGCGAGTGTATGTGTCGTGTATTCCGGGTGTGTCCTGATTGCAATCACCGTCCCTCACGGTAATAGAGTACCACTTGTTCACTGAGTTGTGACGTAGTAAACAAGAGCAATGGAATGATGATAAATATTACTGATCTGCTTAATTATTGTATTGCAACCTTGTTTGGCTTAGAGATAGTACAATTAAAAGTTTACAGTTTCCCCATACTTTAGCTGTAATAGCATTATGTGCTTTTGGCATGTCATATCATCGGCAAATCGTTTCTTGTGTGATTGTGGAGTTTATGATGTGCCGTGCCTAAAGAATGTCATTTGCTACTTAAAACATGATTATAAGGATCCACTTGTAGGCGAGTCCTTTATGCTATTCCTTACTTATGCTTAGTACTTACCCCTGCATATGTCTAGTGAGACGGTTAAGTCTTGCTGAGCCTTATGCTCATGTTTGCGCTTTAACGATTTTTGCAGGTATTAGTTTTATTTATGCTGTTCAGGTTGTACATGAGACTCGAGGTGTCGAGATAAATCTCATGCGAACCACGCCGCTGCTAAATGATCGTCATGATGCTAGTGAGAAGCGTCCTAGGGCACGGACGTCTTCTCTTATGCTTAGATAGGTGAGAATATGAGTATGTAGTTCCGCAGCGTGTGTACTACTGATGTACACTGTTTTTTAACTCTGAATATATTTATGAAATGAAAACTTTGTATATTTTGGTATCTTTTTCGTGTGTGCTGTTGGGTGCCGCATCGCACGGCACCACCCAATGAGATCCTCGGATGTCGGGATTCCAGTCCCCACATTGCTCATGTCACATCACCGGTAACAAAGAATGGTTCTCCTCACTCTCTTTTGTGTCACGTGTAGAGAATGTTACTTTTGCCGATAATTCTTCAACTCCTATAATTGCTAAGGATTTGGTTAGAGTAAATGATCACTACACTTTGAAGGATGTGTAACTTGTTAAAAATTTGAAATACAACTTGCTTTCTGTTTCACAATTGCTAGATGAAAATCTGGAAATTATTTTCAATAAAAACTGCTGCAGAGTTGTAGGTTCAAATAGTGAGCTTATTTTTAATATGTCTAGGTTTGGAAGAGTTTTTTAAAGCTGATTTTGATATGTCTTCTTCTAAGCATAGGTGTCTAGTTGCTAATGATTTCAAAGACTTATACTTTGGCATCATAGACTTGATCATGTAGGCTTTGATCATCTCACGCGTGTTAGTGCTCTTGATTGCATACGTGGAATGCCTAAGCTTAAAGGGGACAAAGAAATTGTGTGCTCTTCTTGTAGACATGCTAAGATGGTCGCAGGTTCACATACTCCTCTCACAATGATCATGACAACTGAACCGGGTCAACTTTTGCACCTTGACACCGTAGGACCTGCACGTGTTCAATCCTCCGGAGGTAAATGGTATGTTCTTGTGATTGTTGATGATAATTCTAGATACTCTTGGGTTTACTTTATGGCATCTAAGAATGAAGCTTTTAGTCACTTTATAACGTTATTTCATAGATTATCAATTGATCACCCAGGATCTTTAAAAGCAATTAGAAGTGATAACGGAACTGAATTTAAAAATCAATCTTTTGATCACTTTTGTACTGAAAATGGAATAGATCATCAATTTTCTTCACCATATGTACCTCAACAAAACAGTGTTGTAGAAAGAAAGAACATAACCTTAGTTGAGATGGCTAGGACTATGCTTGATGAATATCAAACTCCTAGAAAATTTTGGGCTGATGCGATTGCAATCGCCTGTTATGTCTCAAATCGTGTTTTCTTGCCCGCTAAGCTAGGTAAAACACCATATGAGCTCTGATTTGGACATAGGTATAGTGTTACACACTTTCGGGTCTTTGGTTGCAAATTCTTTGTTAAGAAACATGGTAATCTTGATAAATTTGAACCTAGATCCTTTGATGGCATGTTTCTTGGTTATCCATCTCATACTAGAGGCTGCCGTGTGTTTTTACTTGACACTAAAAAAATTGTGGTGACTTGTGAGGTGTCTTTTGATGAAGCTAGCACAGGTATTAGCTCAAACATTGCAGGTTTGGATCCATATCCACAGCGGGAGAGCATTTTCATTGAAGATGAGGAAGAAGTGGTGCTGCTGCCCAAAAATTCAGAAACTAATGATATTGTTCCAGCTCCTGATTTTGATTCACAGCCAGCACTGATGACCACCATTGCTGGTCCAGATCCTCCTCAAGTGACAAGATCATCGATTTGTGACTAACATGAAGGAGAAGAAGCTTGTGAAGTGTCCACTCCCCTCCGGGTTCTCAAAAGTTATCCCCCACAACAAATTATTGGAAGCTTGCACAAACGAGTCACATGATCCAGCTATGATGAGTTCAACATTTGAGCTGAGTATGATGGGAGAACTCACGTTCTTTTTTGGGCTGCAAATCAAGCAAACCAAGGAGGGTACGTTTGTGCATGAAACGAAGTATACAAAATACCTTCTAAGGAGCTTCAACATAGACAAAAGAAAGCCTCTTCAGACACCAATGGGAATAGCAACAACACTTGATCTTCATGAAGATGGTGAACCCGTGGATGAAAAAGAATATAGAAGCATGATCAGATCACTTTTGTACCTCACGGCATCAAGACTGGACATACAATTCAGCTTATGTCTTTGTGCACGGTTTTAAGCTTCCCCACGTGCTTCACATTGCCAAGCCCTCAAAAGGATTCTAAGGTACTTACATGGAACTCAAGAATTTGGCATTTTTCTTCCTTCTTCCTCAATTGTTACTTTGAAAGCTTTTTCCAATGCTGATTTTGGAGGTTGTAGGATTGATAGGAAAAGTACTTCCGGTGCTTGTCATTTTCTTGGTAATTCACTAGTTGCTTGGTCCTCTAGAAAACAAAACCCAGTTGCACAATCCACAGCCGAATCTGAATATGTAGCTGCTGCGAGTGCTTGCTCACAAATTCTTTGGATTGTTCAAACACTTAAGGACTATGGGGTTGATCTAGATAGTATTCCACTGTTTTGTGATAACACTAATGCCATTTGCATTGCTAAAAACTCTGTGCAACATTCTAGAACTAAGCACATTGACATTAGGTATCACTTTCTCTGTGATAATATTGAAAAAGGAAACATTGTGCTTCACCATGTAGATACCGAACAACAATTGGCTAACCTTTTTACAAACCCTTTGGATTTCACTCGTTTTTGTTTTATTTGTAGTGAAATAGGGGTTATGCATCCTCATGGCTTACATTGAGGGGGAGTTCTGAAACTTGAGAAGTATATGTGTGAATCTGAAATTAAAATAATATGAGCATAGTATTTCATACATATATGACTTTGTGATTCCTTTTACATGCCGAAAGTTCTTACTACATTGCTCGTGTTATACATTTTGTAGTTTTTGCCATGTCTAGTAATAGGAATAATTACTTACACTAAATCTGGTCATGGTCGAACTTTCTTGCTGTTTTGAACTTGTTGCATGCTCACAAGTGCTTTTAATCATAAAGAATAAATCAAGTAATTAACTTACACATTGAGCTTTTATGGTCAATTATAAATTGAGAAAAGATCAAGAGAATATGCATGCATTGCACTTGTTCTTTTGAGATGGCTTATCATTGCACTTAGATATGAACTTGGAAGAAGTTTTTTATGACTAAAACCATGTCCTTAAGCTTCTGATTATCAAATGACATACATAGGCTTGGCTTGGTTGGTTAGAATAAGGCAGGTGTGCATATAATCTCTTGCAAATATCATATGATAAAAATCTGTGCTTTGAAAAATAATAAAATGCAGCAACAAGTGTCATGCTTTCAGATTTTGAAATAGTTAAGTTTGTGAGATCATGACTTGTTTAAATTGAAAATTACATTTGATCTCTAGCATGGCTTACACTACTTTATATATCTCATTGATGTGATAGTGTAAGTTACTTGATAGTATGACTTGGATGGGCTTTGTTTATATGTATATGTTATAATATGCTCATAACATTTGAAATTTCTCTTTTGAACCCTGCTGAATACATTGTCAAAGGAGGAGAGATAATATGTGAATTTTTAAAGATAAGTATGCAAGGGGAGAAATGGATTACACATTGCACATATTCACAATTGTTTTTGGCATGATCCTTCTGAAAGTGCATCTAGGACTCCCTTGTGGGGTTTGGATGATTTATGACAAGCAATTGGGATCCTAATCCTTTTGTTGAGATGAATGCAGGCAAATAATGAAAAATGAGCAAAATGCCGAAAAGAAGGGAAATGAGAAGCAAAGTGAATTTGAGCTCAAGGAGAAGAAAATAGTAGATTATTATGTATGGAGTGTGTTAAGGAAACACACCCAAGAGCTCAGTCACTTTCAAGCACACACACACAATGCACAAAGTTATACAGGACCAGACTAGTCCGATATCTGCCGGACTAGTCCGATATCACTTTCTGCACAAAATCGGACAAGTCCGTTGTGATCCGGACTAGTCCGATATCTTTCTGATCCACTTCGTACTAGTCCTCAACACAATGCACAAGTCACACAAAATCGGACAAGTCCGTTGTGATCCAGACTAGTCCGATATTCTTTCTGATCTACTTCGGACAAGTTCGGTGTCTACACGGACTAGTCCGATATACACACTGATCTAAATCGGACAAGTCCTCCAAGTGCGGACTTGTCATCCTAAACACTTAGGGTTTCATATGTCCGGACAAGTCCGATGGCAATCGGACTAGTCCGAAGATTTCCAGTAGTGAAATCGGACAAGTCCATTTTCAACCGGACTAGTCCGATATTCCTGGACACTTAGGGTTTGCTACACACAGCACACCGGACTAGTCCGGTGACCATCACGGACTAGTCCGATCTTTCTGAACCCTAACGGTCACTTTTAGAAACCCCATATAAATAGAGGTGCACGGTCCACTTTTACTCTCTCTCGAACCCTAGCGTTGTCACACCTCCCAAGAGACTCAAAAACCACCTCTCTCCACGAAATTAAGTGCAAAATCGATCAATCTATTGAAAATCACTTCTAGATCATTGGAGAGACACTTGGCACACATCATTGAGCTCTTGGTTTGATTCTCTAACACACTCTTGCGATTCAATTTGTAATTTTCGAGTGTGTTATTGGTGGCTTTGTAAGTTGTAATCAAGGGAGCTCTCAACGTGTGAGAACGCCCCTTCAACTTGGTTATTTACCCTTTGTGATTAGTGGAAGAGGATTGGCCTTCGTGGCGATCCGACGAGGGAAGGGTTGGAGAAGACCCGATCCTTTTGTGGGCTCCTCAACGTGGACGTAGGTTGCCTTCGTGGTAGCCGAACCACGGGATAAATCATGTGTCTTGTCCTTTTGCGTTCTTCATCTTAATTGATCAACTTAATCTAGGGTTTGATTCACTTTGTTCAATTTGAGTTAAATTGTTGAACAAGAGCCTTAATTGTAATAGAATTTGACATACAACTATTAAATTGTCATTCAAGTTTATATTTCCGCTGCAAACATTAACGAATCAATCGAATTGACTGAACTTGATCAACTTAGCCCGTGAAAACCGGACTAGTCCGCACTTTACCGGACTAGTCCGATATCTCTAGTATTGACTTTGTTGTCGAGTGTTACAGGAACCGAGAAAATTCAAGAAGGCCTATTCACCCCCCCTAGGCCTACATTCAATTGGTATCAGAGCAGGTTCTTCAAGAAAGAGTGCAACCACTCGAAGAGATCATGTCGGACATGAAGGAAGTTCAGAAAATCAACAACCAGGAAGAAGTGAACAACGACAAGAACCAAAAGCTGGAAAAGTATCTCGAAGCAATTCAAGACTTCGATGATGATGACGAGGAGACGCTGGAGCTGAAAGCAATCCTCAGAAAGAAAGCACTTTCCAAAGGGAAAGCTAAAGTTGAAGAAAAGAAGAAGGGGAGTAGTCACACCGACTACTCCCGATATCCTTTTAACTATGATCGTTTAAATTCAAACAACAGCCATTACCTATCTATTCCTCTTGGAAAAGCCCCACACTTCGATAAGAGTGATTACTCCATGTGGAGGCAAAATATGAAGATGCACTTGATTTCCCTTAACCCGAGTTTATGGCATATTGTGTGCACAGGAATAGACGTCCCAAATGACGATGAAGAGCTCACCCCAAGTCAAGAGCAAGCCATCCACAGAAATGCTCAAGCCGCAGCCGTAATCACCTCCTCTCTAAGTCGAGATGAATTCACAAAGGTGGACGGACTGGAGATTGCCAAGGAAATATGGGACACACTACAAACAGCCCATGAAGGTGACCTGCATGTGCGGGAGGCAAAAATTGAAATGATCGAAGGCGAACTAGGAAGGTTCGCAATTGAGGAAGACGAGTCTCCCCAGGACATGTACAACCAATTGAAGACACTTGTAAACAAGGTTCGATCATATGGGAGCAAGAAGTGGAATGACCACGAGGTTGTAAAGCTCATCCTTAGAGCCTTTATGCCTCGCAATGTCACACTATGCTCTATGATCAGAGAAAGTCTCGGGTAAAAGAGTATGACTCCAGATGAATTGCTTGGAAAAATCATCAACTTTGAAATGATGGAGAAACAAGCCAAGCACGTCAAAGAAATAGCCGACCTCACATTGGCCAAGAAGAAGGGAGTTGCCTTAAAGTCCACACTCAAGCCTCTATCCAAAGAAGCAAGAGAAGCACAGCTTGAGGAGGACAGCGATGATGAAAGCAGTGAGCTGGACGAAGAGGATATGATTTTGTTCATGAAAAAGTTCAAAAGAATAATGAAGAAAAGACAAGGAACAAAATCAAGTGAAGGCAAGTACAAGGAGAGGACAAAGCCGAAGATGAGGCGGGCGTGCTATAATTGTGGTGAGTATAACCACTTTATAGTCGATTGCCCGTATGAGGACAACAAGAAGAAGAATAAAGAAGCCAAGCCTCAACCGAAGAAATTCTTCAAGAAGAAGAAACAAGCTGAACAAGCACACATTGGAAAGGAGTGGGACTCAAACGATGAGTCCTCATCATCCGATGAAGAAGAGATGGCTAGCATAGCCATTGAAAGCACATTCAAGAAACCCACACTCTTCCCCACGCTCGGTACAAAGAAGGGAAATGGCACTTGCCTCATGGCAAAGGAAGGTAAACGCAAGGTAAACATCAAAACTCCTTCCATGCATTCCTACTCAAGTAATGATGAACTAGATAGTGATGATGAAGATATGTTAATTGGATTAGATAGAAAAACTGCTGCTAAAATGAAATTTTTACTTGACCAACTTGTTGAGAAGGAATGGCTAATTGATCGTCAAGAGGACATGATTATCTCCCAAAAGGAGAAGTATGTCGAACTTGACAATCTTCTAGTTCTTGAAAAGGAGAAAAACAGCTCACTAGAGCTTGAGCTAGCTTCAAGCAAGAAAACTTGCTTGGAGCTAACCAACTCAAACGTTGCAATCAAGGATCAACTTGATGACCTGATCAAGGTTAACAAGATCCTTGAAGTGCAAGTTGAGTCACTCAAGCTATGTGAATCTTCCTCCTCTTCAAGTCTACCTTCTCAACCCACTTCAACTAATCTTGTTCATATGTGCAAATGTGGTAAAATCAACACCAGTTTGAAGGAAAAGTCTACCTCCACAAAGGATAAAAATCCTACCCAATGTGGAATATTTGAAAAGGAGAGGATCAACTATGCACATAGTGCATACTTGGTCCAAAGACCTCCAAATGTCAAATATGGCATTGGTTACTCTTATGATGGAAAGGAAAATGCTGGAAGTCATAAGAATAACAAGAGAAGGATTACCTTTGTGAAGGGAGGACCCTCACAACCTGGTAACTTGAAAATTAAGAACCCGAACTCTCATGAACACCGAACTAGTCCGGTTGTGGTCCGGACAAGTCCGGTCATCCGGACAAGTCCGGTCACCCAGACTAGTCCGATCCATAAACAACAGCAACTTTTGTTCAAAACCTTTGATGCCTCTTATGTATTAATGAGAAACAATCTTGGTAAAGTTTATGCTTATTATGCTGGGCCACGCCATGGGAACACAAAATCCCGTGTGTGGGTGCCCAAATGTATTGTGACTAACCTCCAAGGACCCAAGCAAGCTTGGGTACCTAAAACCAAGGCATAATTTGTTTCTACAGGCCTATTCCTCCGGTGGATCCAAATGGGTGCTAGACAGTGGATGCACCAACCACATGACCGGAGAAAGGAGGATGCTCGTGGAATATGAAGAAAACAAGGACCCAAACGAAGGCATCTACTTCGGAGATAATAGTCAAGGAAGGGTGCTCGGTACCGGTAAAATAGCAATATCCTCTGAACACACTCTTTCTCATGTTTTACATGTTGAATCTTTAGATTATAACCTGCTGTCCATATCTCAATTATGTGACAAAGGTTATAATTGCTTGTTCACTAATGAGGGTGTGACCGTCTCAAGGAGGAGTGATGGTTCCGTTGCATTCAAGGGTATGTTGAAGGGAAAGCTTTACCTTGTTGACTTCAACAAGGATAAAGCCGAACTCGACACATGCTTGATTGCAAAAACCAACATGGGTTGGCTGTGGCATAGACGGCTAGCACATGTTGGTATGAGAAATCTTCAAAAACTCCTCAAGGGTGATCACATCCGAGGATTGAAAGATGTTGTTTTTGAGAAAGACAGGCCTTGTAGCGTGTGCCAAGCCGGGAAGCAAGTTGGAGCACATCATCCCGCAAAGAACATCATGACTACGACAAGACCGCTCGAACTACTTCATATGGACTTGTTTGGTCCAATTGCTTACATAAGCATCGGCGGTAATAAATACGATTTAGTCATTATTGATGATTTTTCCCGCTTCACTTGGGTGTTCTTTTTGCATGACAAGTCAAAAACACAAGGGACACTCAAGAAATTCTTCAAGTGAGCGCAAAACGAGTTCTCACTATCGATCAAGAGTATTCGGAGCGACAACGGCACGGAGTTCAAGAACACACAAGTGGAGGAGTACCTTGATGAGGAGGGAATCAAGCATGAATTTTCAGCACCATACTCTCCACAACAAAACGGAGTTGCCGAAAGGAAGAACCGAACGCTCATAGAGATGGCAAGAACAATGCTCGATGAATACAAGACTTCGGATCGATTTTGGGCGGAAGCAATTAACACCGCTTGCCACGCCGCAAATTGACTCTACCTTCATCGACTACTTAAGAAGACTCCTTATGAGCTACTCACCGGTAACAAACAAAACATTTCATATTTTCGAGTTTTTGGCTCTCCATGTTATATCTTGAACAAGAAGCCCAGGACTTCAAAGTTCGCTTCGAAGTCCGATGAAGGTTTCTTGCTTGGTTATGATTCGAACACTTACGCCTATCGTGTTTTCAACAAGGCCTCCAGACTTGTTGAAGTGGCACGTGACGTAGTGTTCGATGAAACTAATGGCTCCCAAAAGGAGCAAGTTGATCAATGTGAATTAGGTAAAGAAGAAGCTCCTTATCAAGCATTGAAGAGAACGGCTCTAGGCGAAGTTCGACCACAAGAGTCATCGTCACAAATACAAGAGGAAAGTGAACCACAAGAGGAGATCAACAATCAAGGGGGAGCTTCGATACAAGATCAATCACAAGAATATGAAGATGATCAACAAATCAACGAGGGCAACCACTCAGGGGGAGAAGAAAATGATCACCAACACACAACTCTCCAAGTGCCACACCCAAGAGTACACCAATGCATTCAAAGGGATCACCCAATCGACAACATCATCGGTGACATCCAAAAGGGAGTAACCACTAGATCTCGTATAGCTAATTTTTGTGAGCATTACTCGTTTGTCTCCTTTTTGGAACCACGCAGGACTGAGGATGCATTGAATGATCTGGACTGGGTGGTGGCAATGCAAGAAGAGTTGAACAACTTCAAGAGAAACGAGGTTTGGGAACTTGTGGCAAGACCCAATGCAAATATAGTGGGCACCAAGTGGTACTTCCGCAACAAACAAGACGAACACGGAGTGGTGACAAGAAACAAGGCACGACTTGTGGCCAAAGGTTACTCACAAGTCGAAGGTTTGGATTTCGATGAGACTTTTGCTCCAGTAGCTAGGCTTGAATCAATTAGAATATTACTTGCATATGCTACTCACCATGATTTCAAGCTGTATCAAATGGACGTGAAAAGCACCTTCCTCAACGGACCGATCAAGGAAGAGGTGTACGTGGAGCAACCACCCGGGTTTGAAGATGAAGAGTTCCCCGACCACGTATATAAACTGCGTAAGGCTCTCTATGGCCTCAAACAAGCTCCTAGAGCTTGGTATGAGTGTCTTAGAGATTTCTTAATTGATAATGGTTTTCAAATTGGCAAAGTAGATTATACATTATTCACAAAGAATCTAGATAATGATCTTTTTATTTGCCAAATCTATGTTGATGATATAATTTTTGGGTCAACTAACCAATCTTTCTGTGAAGAATTTAGTAGAATTATGACAGACAGGTTTGAAATGTCAATGATGGGAGAATTGAAGTACTTCTTGGGATTCCAAGTGCAGCAACAAAGGGAAGGAACATTCATAAGCCAAACCAAGTACACGCAGGACATACTCAAGAAGTTTGGCATGGGCAAGGCAAAGCCCATAAAGACTCCCATGGCTACGAATGGCCACTTGGATCTCAATGAAGATGGACCGAGCGTCGACCAAAAGGTATATCGCTCCATGATTGGATCTTTACTCTACTTATGTGCATCTAGGCCAGATATTATGTTGAGTGTATGTTTGTGTGCAAGATTTCAAGCCAACCCTAAGGAATGTCACTTGACAGCCGTAAAAAGAATCTTGAGATATTTAGTTCATACACCCAACCTTGGTCTTTGGTACCTAAAAGGCTCCAAATTCAATCTCATTGGTTACTCTGATGCAGATTATGTCGGGTGCAAAGTTGATAGAAAAAGCACCTCTGGCACATGCCAATTCCAAGGAAGATCTTTGGTTTCTTGGTCATCTAAGAAACAAAATTCCATTGCATTATCCACATCCAAAGCGGAGTATGTTGCAGCCGGGAGTTGTTGTGCACAACTCCTTTAGATGCGACAAACTCTAAGGGATTACGATTACAATATGAACCGTATTCCTCTCCTTTGTGATAATGAGAGTACCATTAAAATAGCCCACAATCCAGTTGAGCACTCTAGGACTAAACACATAGACGTAAGACATCATTTCTTGATAGACCATTCCATGAAAGGAGACATAACCATCTCACATGTCAACACCCAAAAACAATTGGCCGACATATTCACCAAGCCACTTGATGAAAAGCGTTTTTGCGAACTCCGAAATGAGCTAAATATTCTTGATTCTTGGAGTGTGGCTTGAAAAGTTGCATACCTGTATGATTACTTCAAAAATGTTGATTGAAATGTGAAAATCATCCCTCTCCATTTTTCTCTCGAAAAACTATGTCAATTATTAGATGTTGATGAATTTTGATCATTGTATGATTGTTGTATGCTTACTGGTCAAATTCATCAAGATTACTTGAATTGTTTTGCCTCTCTATTCTCTATTATTGAACCTTCAAATATATATGAATGGGCTATGCAATTCTTTCCTGGTGACCACGGACTAGTCCGTGGTTACCCGGACTAGTCCGCCCATGCAGACTAGTCCGCAGAGTGCCGGTTAGGCCGGACTAGTCCGATAGACCACGGACTAGTCCGATATAGGTCTCTGGATGACTTCGGACTAGTCTGGTCATGTCTGGACTTGTCAGATTTTTCGTGTCCATAACCCTAGCCGCCACCAAACCCTAATCTCCTCACCCTCACATTCGCTCTAGGCTTCCTCTCTCTTGCGCTCGAGCTCTCAAAGCGATCTTTTGCATCCTCCGTCGAAAAGCCACTCATTTGGGCGGAGATCAAGCTTGAAGACTTGGGGATTGAAGCTAGCGGACCAGTCCGGCCTCCAACCCCCAAACCTTCGAGCCTCTATCGATTTCTTCGGTAAAAATCTTCAAAATCCTAGAAATCGTGTTTTTCTCAATTGTTGATCGTTTGGCCTAGCACCCTTCACTAGTTACATGTTTAGTTGATGTACTACGTGTATGCTAGACTAGATTTGCATTAGGGATTGTATCCTGTACAATATGTTAGGTTTTTGAGGATGAACACTGGACTAGTCCGGTCCATGCACGGACAAGTCTGGTACCCCAGACTAGTCCGTGCCTGAGCACCGGACAAGTCCGATGTTTCTGAACCTGAAACCTAATCCCTCAATTCCTTAATGCCATCCATTGCTATCTTGTCTTACCTATGCCTTGTATAACTTGTCATTATTCTTGCTCAATCATTCTCAGATCATGTCGAGCTCCGACAACGAGATCTCCGACTTTGAGGCCGAGTTGGACCACGAGGTGGCACCTCGGTCCTCGGCGGGTCTTGGCAAGAAACGCCAAGAAAGACCCTCCGAGCCTGCTACCTCACCTCCCCAGGTTCGGAGGAAGGTTTGTGTCAAGAAGCCCGCCTCGAAGGCTGCTACGTCTTCAAGCGGCCTTCGTCAAGCAAAGGGAAAGGGCAAGGGAGTCGCAACGGGGCCAGTTGGGCCCTTGAAGCTTCATGCTCCCAGAGAAGGGGTCCGGGACCCCAATGAAGAGAAATTCAATGGGAAAGGCAGTGATGTGGCAGCCAAGCTAAGAAGCATTGATTGCTATGGAAGGCCAAAGCAGGCAGCTGATGGAAGGTTTTGGTCAAACTTCCATGCAGATTTCTACAGGCTAGTTTACCTGCCGATGAAGACTCTGGTGGTGCGCAGTCAGTGGATTGACTGGGCCCACCTAGAGAAGAAGAAGTGCTCAGCTTTTGATGAGGTCATTGCTGCAGCAGAAAGGCATGGTCTGAAGGATCTGTTTGCCTTCAGACACAATTGGAATGATGAAGTGATTGCACAATTCTATGCAACGTGCCACTTCTCGAGTGAAGATGAAGAGAGTGTGACTTGGATGACCCATGGATCCAAGTACTCCATCACTCAGGAGGATTTTGCAAGCTTGCTCCATTTAGAATCTGTTGGACATGACCACCTGATCATCCACAACATAGGGGTCATTGAGAGGGATAGAATGAAGTTCTTGTATGAGCCCAACTCTAAGTATGTTCCTCCCTCCACAAAGAACATGAAGCCCTTCTTTGTGGTTCTGAACAGAGTTCTCCGGAAGACCATTGCCCCCAAGGAGGGGGATGCAGGGAGTGTACAGGGCTACCTCCGGACTCTAATGAGGGTCATAAGCAAGAAGAAACAGTTTGATGTTGCAGATTACATATGGAACGACATGGTCAACATCTCAAGCACCCCCAACCGGTCCTGTGGCTATGCTCCCTACTTGATGTTCATGATTGAGAAGGTCACAGGAATAGAATTCGTGAAGGATGTAGAGCACACTCCCCTGAGGCCTCAGAAGCCTCAGCCTGTGAGTGTCCAGGCTGCTCCCTCGCCGGCCTCAAGTCCTGAGGCACCGGCAAGAGAAAGAGATGCTGCTAGGGCTGCTCCCCCCTCCAGGGAAGCCCCTCGGAGAGGATCCACCAGTGGGATCCTCAAATACTTGTCCGCGATATTCTCCTCCTGCAAGAAGACTGAAGTAAAGCTTCATAAACTCAATCAGAAGAGGAAGGAGGATATGAGATATATCAAAGCCAATGTGAAGCAACTGAGTGAAAAGCTGGAGATCAACCCCATTGGATCTCCAGTAATTTCTGAAGATTCTGATCTTGACATCTCTGAGCTCGGGCCCTTGTCCCCCTCCGAGCTTGCCTATTTTGGCATTGAGGGCTCGAGCAGCTCGGCTCCTCCTCCTCCCTCTCCTCCTCGTCAAGCGGAGAGCAAAGAAGACGAAGAAGATGATGAGAGGACAGACAGCGAAGAGTGAAGAACCTAGGACCTTCCTCTCTCTCTTTTTGGTGTCTTGATGCCAAAGGGGGAGAGACTGAGGGGGAGTCAAGTCTTAGCTTTAGCTGTAATAGGATGCGAGGAGAGAGCCTTCTCTGTACTTTTATTTGTGATTGTAATAGTTTAACACTGTTTTTATATTAAGTTTGGTCTTGTGATGAATTGCTCAATTTATTTGCGAGTATGTGATGAAAACTGAATTTTTGCTCCTAGAATGTCATATGCACTTGGTATCGGTTGATTAATGTAAATTCTGTCATTCTCAATGTATTCATGCACTTAGTATGCATCCCACCATAAAGAATGCACATATGGATAATTCTCTTGTTGCTTGATGTATTTTTGAGTCATATGTGCATACTTTATGAAAATCTCATTTTTTGCCTTGTTTTGTGAAATCTCAATTGGTTGTCATCAATCAACAAAAAGGGGGAGATTGAAAGTGCATCTAGGACTCCCTTGTAGGTTTTGGATGATTTATGACAAGCAATTGGGATCCTAATCCTTTTGTTGAGATGAATGCAGGCAAATAATGAAAAATGAGCAAACTGCCAAAAAGAAGGGAAATGAGAAGCAAAGTGAATTTGAGCTCAAGGAGAAGAAAATAGTAGATTATTATGTATGGAGTGTGTTAAGGAAACACACCCAAGAGCTCAATCACTTTCAAGCACACACACACAATGCTCAAAGTTATACAGGACCGGACTAGTCCGATATCAGCTGGACTAGTCCGATATCACTTTCTGCACAAAATCGGACAAGTCCGTTGTGATCCGGACTAGTCCGATATCTTTCTGATCCACTTCGGACTAGTCCTCCCCAATGCGGACTAGTCCTCAACACAATGCACAAGTCACACAAAATCGGACAAGTCCGTTGTGATCCGGACTAGTCCGATATTCTTTCTGATCCACTTAAGACAAGTTCGGTGTCTACACGGACTAGTCCGATATACACACTGATCTAAATCGGACAAGTCCTCCAAGTGCGGACTTGTCATCCTAAACACTTAGGGTTTCATATGTCCGGACAAGTCCGATGGCAATCGGACTAGTCCGAAGATTTCCAGTAGTGAAATCGGACAAGTCCGTTTTCAACTGGACTAGTCCGATATTCCTGGACACTTAGGGTTTGCTACACACAGCACACCGGACTAGTCCGGTGACCATCACGGACTAGTCCGATCTTTCTGAACCCTAACGGTCACTTTTAGAAACCCCATATAAATAGAGGTGCACGGCCCACTTTTACTCTCTCTCGAACCCTAGCGCCGTCACACCTCCCAAGAGACTCAAAAACCACCTCTCTCCACGAAATTAAGTGCAAAATCGATCAATCTATTGAAGATCACTTCTAGATCATTGGAGAGACACTTGGCACACATCATTGAGCTCTTGGTTTGATTCTCTAACACACTCTTGCGTTTGAATTTGTAATTTTCGAGTGTGTTATTGGTGGCTTTGTAAGTTGTAATCAAGGGAGCTCTCAACGTGTGAGAACGCCCCTTCAACTTGGTTATTTACCCTTTGTGATTAGTGGAACGGGATTGGCCTTCGTGGCGATCCGACGAGGGAAGGGTTGGAGAAGACCATGTCCTTTTGTGGGCTCCTCAACATGGACGTAGGTTGCCTTCGTGGTAGCCGAACCACGGGATAAATCGTGTGTCTTGTCCTTTTGCGTTCTTCATCTTAATTGATCAACTTAATCTAGGGTTTGATTCACTTTGTTCAATTTGAGTTAAATTGTTGAACAAGAGCCTTAATTGTAATAGAATTTGACATACAACTATTAAACTGTCATTCAAGTTTATATCTCCGCTGCAAACATTAACGAATCAATCAAATTGACTGAACTTGATCAACTTAGCCCGTGAAAACCGGACTAGTCCGCTCTTTACCGGACTAGTCCGATATCTCTGGTATTGTGAGTGTTACAGGAACCGAGAAAATTCAAGAAGGCCTATTCACCCCCCCCTCTAGGCCTACATTCACCTTCTCAGGGGGAGAACTTCTTTTTCTCATTTTATTTCTATTTTACAAAGGGGGAGAAATTATTTTCAAAACTTTTAATGTGAATAAGCCAATGTTCAGATTTTATATGGTGTTGCCAATGCATTCATCAAGGGGAGATTGTGAGACCTATGTGTGCTGAATACATTGGCTATGGCGATAAATGTTTTGAATACTACCAAAACACCTTTATCATCAAGGTCCGACTCATAGGTACGGTTTGTTTTTGTAAGCTCCATCTCAAGCTCCGGTTAGCTTTGGCAAGGTTCGGTGCTTGATCGCAGTGTTTCTGCTTTTATCATGCAATGTTTCGAACTTGCTTTACACTTATGGAAAGGGTTCTTAGTATTCCTTTACTAAGTTTTTGGTTGTTTTTGGTGGTTAAGACTGATATCATTTTGCTATGGTTTGCAACATGCTTATGTGAGGTGCTCACGTAAGATGTTGTATTTTTGAAACTAACGAGAGTCAAGTCGAGGACTTGTGCTTGGAAGTATTAGTTGTTTGTTCACATGCAGGTGTTGCTTGAGTTAAAGACATGGCTGGTGACGAGATCCATTGAACTAGTCTTACGGAGAAGATGAGGTTCAACAACATAGTTCGAGAGGAATTGTGGTTCAGTTAATCGGGAGGTTGCACAACATGTTTGAATCAAGAACAATGCATATGAAGGTATCGTGAATGTCGTTGGAAGATGATTGCACGTGTGCATGGAGTGCATGGACGTGGCTACATGGTTCCAAGGCATGATGAAGAGATGTGGACGTAAAATTTGGTCGGAAAGGTCCAACCGACTAGGTTATGGACCCAAGCTGTGGTTGAGTCGTGTTTGACTCAAATATGAAAAGATTTGAGTTGGTTATGATAGGATTTCGTGTGGGTCACGAATTTGAGTGGTTTTAGGAATGTGGGATACCTTCCTAAGGTGTTTGGAAGTCTTAAGATTGCTTCTATATGCGTATAGAAGAGTCCTAAGCAGTTATGGAAAGTTTTGATTCGTGGACGGAGTAGGATTAGAGTCCTGATTTGAGTGGAGTTGGGCTTCGGGCTGGTTATATAAGCAAGGGAGGCCAGAGCTCGTGTGAGACGACTTTGGGGCTGTTCCTCTTGTGTTCTATTGAATAAAATTCGTAGTTGAAAGGAACTTCCGTGCCTTTTTTATCCGACTTGTTCCAGACAAGTTTTTCTCGTCGAGTTTTCTGGACAGCACTACATTTCTTTGGTGGTTTTATCATAACTCGAGTTTTACATATCCAATTGACATGATTTCTTTTTTGGGTAATCTTCACAACTTGATTATCTATCATCTATCAAAATTTCACGGTCATTTGATTTGTGGTTTCTGATCTACCCGAGTTTCTTTACAGCATTCCAAAACATTTTTTCTCGGGTAGGACATATTGACCTTTGTTTGATCTTTCAATCGTAACTTTAGTTTCTCTCGAAGGATTTGAGCAATTCTTGTTGTGTCGTCTTCGTGACTTGATTCTCTCCGATATCTGTCACTTTTTTACGGTGAAACACGTTTAGATTAGTCTCACACATGATTTCTTTAACAGATCATTTTTCTGCCGAAGGGGTTGGGAGTTAATGGTTTCCACTGCGTAAGTTTTTTAATCTATCATTCACCCCTCTCTGGTAGCTTTTCACATGATCTTCGATCCTACAATATATATTTACTGAGGTTCGATCTCACCAAAGAGATCTACTCCTCGTTGAGGAAGCCCACACAAAGCCGGGTCCCTTCAAACCCTTTCCCTTGCCAAGTCACCACACAAGGCCGACTTGATTCCACTATCACGGGTAATCACCAAGTTGGTGGGGAAACCTCAAACTTTAAGGTCTCCCACAATAATTAGAGCGAAAAGACTATCCAATACACTCGAAAAGATTACAAGTAATTACACGAGTCTAAAGATATCAAACCCCAAGAGCTTAATGACGCATAGACAACGATCTCCCAATCCCAAATATGAATACTCAAATGATTTTCACTTTTGAGCACTTTTGATGCGTGGGGAGATGTTTTTTGTGCTCTTGGGACAGATGGCGGTGCTAGGGTTTCACCTGAGAACAGTAGAATACAAAAGATGTGTTTGTGGGGATGTGGATCTCCTATTTATAGTGTTTCAAAAATTGTTACCGTTAGGGATCCCGACGGCTGGACTAGTCCGTACTGGGCACCGGACTTGTCTGGTGTGCTGTGTAAAATAGCCGTGAAATGTGTAGAAAACTAGAAACCCTAAATTGTGTGAGGTATACCGGACCAGTCTGGTCGGAGTCTGGACTTATCTGGTGCCCTGTGTATTGGAACATCAAAAACTTTCTTGGATTAGTCCAGTCCTTGGACGGACTTTTCTGGTGTTTAGTGTTATGAAACATCAGAGAGTTTATTGATCTAGTCTGGTCCAAGAACAGACTTGTCCTATGATCAGTGTATTGAGTTTACGAGAGTTGAATGGACTAGTCCGGTCCACGAACGGACTAGTCCGATGCACTGTGGACTGAGGTTCCAGAAAGTTGATCGGACTAGTTCGTTGCACTGTGAAGTGAGACAACAGAGAGTTTAACGGACTAGTCGGGTCCATGAACGGACTAGTCCGGTGCTCAGTGAATTTTAAGATTGATTTTAAGACCCTTACCCCAACGCAAAAACTTGAGCTCTTAGGATGTGTCTCTCACACACATCCTATACAATTAAGTCTACTTTGCGCTTCATTCATCAATGTGGCCTTTTTTTCTTCATCACTTCAATTTTTCACTTTTTGAGTGCACCAAACTATGTAATATGAGTTGACCTGCATTCATCTCAACAACTTCAGTAGGATCCCATTCGTTTGTCATCAATCGTCCAAAACCCACAAGGGATTGCATAGATGCACATTCAATCTCCCCCTTTCCGGTGATTGATGACAACGAATTGATATTTCAAAATTAAGATTAAAAATTGATTTTCATAACGTGTGCATATATGAGAATGAAAAATGAGTAACTATAACTTCTCACATATATGCACTCTTTATGGTGGGGTGCCTAAAGAGTATGTGATCGAATGATGTGATGGGCAAAAGATTAGAACTTAAAAATTATAGGAACAATCATCACACTAACATTAAACTAAGCATCACAAATTAAATATAGTAGGCAGATCCAAATGGGATTACAATAATTTGAAATTAAGATACATGTCCTCGATCGCAAGTCCATAGGGCTACAAAATAAGCTACTAGTCTCAATCTCTCTCCCTTTGGCATCAAGGCAACAAAAAGGGGAAATTGAGTGGAATCACTAATCGCCGCTGCCTCCCTCACTCTCGTTTATATCTTCATCTTCTTCTTCATCTTTAGGTGCTTGCTGAGGAGGAGGAGGAGTGGAGACGCCAGATAGCCCAAATGAAGCCAACTCTTCCTCTGAAAGTGGTACCATCTTTGTGATATTTTCTTTAGAATCTTCTGAGATCTGAGGTGACCCCACTGGCTCCATCTCTATCTTCTCACAAATCACTTTGATGCTGGCCTTACATATCTTTGATGCGTCTCCTCGCAAGACTCTCCTTGTGCTGCTTAATTTCCACTTTGCGGCAGGATGCAAAGATGGATGAGAGCAGTTTCAGCACACCACTTGAGGACTCTCCAGAGGGTGGAGAAGTAGTAGTAACAGCTTCAGTTCTTGTGCCTTCATGAGCCCTCTTAGATCTTCGTTCCTTTTGCAGGTGAGGTAGGAGCAGAGGGGACAATGTAGATTGTAGGCTTCTGGGGCCTTAGACCAGTGTGAGGAACATCCTTTACAAACTGAAGTCCTATCACCTTCTTGGTCATATACGTAATATAGGGTGCATAGCCACAGGACCTGTTAGGGGTGAAGGAGATGTTCACAATGTCATTGTAGATGTACTCAAAGACATTGAAGTTCCTTCTCTTGCTTATCACCTTCATCAATGTCCTTAGTGTCTCCTGAATAGTTCTTGCATCTCCCTCCTTGAGAGTTATGGTCTTCCAAAGGATTCTATTTAGAACTGCAAAAATGGCTTCAAGTATTTGGTAGTTGGAGGCCTGTAAGGAATTATTATATCATAGAGAAAATCAAGGTCATCTTTCTCCAGGGGCTTCAAGTTGTGAACGATGATTTCATTCTCCAAAGAATCTTCAAGATGAAGAATTCTAGCAAATTCCTCATAAGTGACACTGTACTTTGCTCCATGTGTCATCCATATCATTTTGTCACCATCATCACGTGAAAAGTATAGAGTGGAATAGAATTGAGTGATGACCTCATTGTTCCAGTTCCACTGGAAAGAGACAAGATCCTTCAGTCCATGTCGCTCCAATGCCTCCAGAGCCTCTTGGTAAGCTTGGCATCTCTTGGACTCGAGGTAAGTGATATCCACCCACTAACTTTCAATCACTGGGTTCCTCATCTTCATATATACATGCTCATAATAGTCAAGATGGAAATTGCACCAAAATCTAGGGTCACCTGACTATTTGGGCTGCTCATAGACTTCCATCTTTCTGAACTTGTCAGCCAATTCACTCCCTTTTCCAGTAAAATCATCACTTTATGGCTACCTATTGCGGTGAGTAGGAGCCTTCATCTTCAAAGGGCCAATAGGACCACTAGCCAGTCCTTTGCCCTTGTTGAGACTACTCTTCGGTGCCAAAGAACTGCCAGCACCTTCCATGCTCAGAGGCTTCTGTAGGATCGAAGAGCACGTGAAAAGCTACCAGAGGGGGTGAATGGTAGATTAAAACTTTTTCAGTGGAAGCAACAAAAACCCCTCGGCAGAAAATTGATCTGTTAAAGAATTCGTGTGTGCGACTAATCTAAACATGTTCAACCGTGACAAAAGTAGTAGATAATCAATTCACGAAGACACGACAACAAGAATCACGAGAAACCATCGATAAAAACTCAAGTTACAATCAAAAGATCGAACAGTGATCAATCTATTCTACCGAGTAAAAAACAAATCTGTAACACTGCAAAGAAACTCGTGTAGATCCGAAACCACAAATCCAATGACCGTGAAATTTTCGCAGATGATATATAATCAAGTTTTGACGACAACCCAAGAAGAATCACATCGATTGGATCTGTAAAACTCGAGTTATTATAAAACCACCAAAACAAGATAGTATTGTGCAGAAACTCAACGAGAAAGACTTGACGAAAACAAGTCGGAGAACAAGGCACAAAAGCTCCTTTAGACTACGAATTTTATTGATCAAAAGTCAAAAGGAATGGCCCCAAAGTCGTGCATCAGGAGCTCTGGGCTCCCTTTCTTATATAACAAGCCCTTAGGCCAATCCAATCCTAACTAGGACTCAAATCCTACTCAGATTCAACCGAAACTTTCCATATCTGCTCAAGACTCTTCTATACGCAGATACAAGCAATCTTAAGACTTACAAACACCTTAGGAATGTATACCACATTCCTAAAACAACTCAACTTCGTGACCCACATGAAATCCTATCGTAACCAACTCAAATCTTTCCATATTTGAGTCAAACCCGACTCAGCCGCAGCCTGAGTCCATAACCTAATCAACCAGTTGTGAAGATAACCCAAAAAGAATCACATCAATCGGATATGTAAAACTCTAGTTATGATATGTAGGATCGAAGAGCATGTGAAAAGCTACTAGAGTGGGGGGTGAATGGTAGATTTAAACTTTTTCAGCGGAAGCAACAAAAATCCCTCGGCAGAAAAATGATCTATTAAAGAAATCGTGTGTGCGACTAATCTAAACATGTTAAACCGTGACAAAAAGTAGTAGATATTGTAGATAATTAAGTCACAAAGACATGACAACAAGAATCACCGAAATCCTTTGAGAAAAACTCAAGTTACGATCGAAAGATCAAACAAAGATTAATCTGTTCTACCGAGTAAAAACAGTTTTGTAATACTACAAAGAAACTTGTGTAGATCCAAAACCACAAATCCAATGACCGTGAAATTTTTACAGATGATAAAACATCAAGTTTTGAAGACAACCCTAAAAGAATCACGTCAGTTTGATCTGTAGAACTCGAGTTATGATAAAACCACCTAAGAAATGTAGTGTTGTGCAGAAACTTGACGAGAAAAACTTGACGAAAACAAGTCGTATGAACAAGGAACAAAAGTTCCTTTAAAGTACGATCTTTATTCAATATAACACAAGAGGAACAGACCAAAAGTCGTCACCCACGAGCTCTGGCCTCCCTTGCTTATATAACCAGCCTGAAGGCCAACTCAACTCAAACTAGGACTCTAATCCTACTCTGATCACGAATCGCAACTAACCATAGCTGCTCAAGATCTTCCTATTCACAGATAGAAACAATCTCAAGACTTCCTAAAAATCTCAGGAACGTATTCCACATTCCTAAAACAACCTAACTTCGTGTCCCACACGAAAACTATAATAACCCACTCGATACTTTCCATATCCAATCCATAATTGACTCCAGCGCAGCCAAAGTCATCACCCGATACAATCTGATCCTTCCAGCCAGATCTTTCCTTCCATAATCCTGTCTTCAGAACCATGTTGCCACATCATGCATCGCATACATACATGCGAACACCTTCTTTCGACATCCAGTTTCCTTCATATGCACTGCCCTTGATTCAATCACCCTGCGTGACCTCCTGATCAGCTCAACCATAGTTCCTCCCCAACTTGATTGTTGGAACCTCATCTCCTCCCTGAGACTAGTCCAATGGGTCTCGTCACTAGCCGTGTCTTGAACTCAAGCAACACTTGCACGTGAAAAAACAACTGATACTTCTGAGCACAAGTCCTTGACTTTACTCACGTTAGTTTCAAAACCACAACATCTTACGTGAGCACCTCACAATAAGCATGTTGCAAACCATAGCAAAATGATATCAACCATGATCAGCCAAAACACACTAAAAAACTAGTAAATGAATACGAAGAAAACTTTCCATCAATGTAAAGCAAGTTTGAAACATTTCAAGTTAAATGCAGAACCACTGCAATCAAGCTCTGGACCTTGCAAAAGCTAATCGGACCTTGAACCGGAGCTTACTAAAACTAGTAGGACCTAGCGCCAGAGCTAACCAAAGCTAGTCGGACCTAGCACCGGAACTTAACAAAGACATGTCGGAGATATCAAAGACATGCCAAAGCTAAAGACAAAGCTCACCGGAGCTACCCAAAAACATGTCAGACCTAGACAAAGGAGGTAGGAGCTTACGTCAGACCTTGCCGGAGCTACCCAAAACAAGCTGTACCTACCGTCGGACCTTGCTGGAGCTCGGACCTAGAGTTGTACTTTGTTAAAAAGGTGTTTTGGTAGTATTAAAAACTTTTATTGTCAAAGCCAATGTATTCAGCACACATAGGTCTCACAATCTCCCCCTTGATGAATGCGTTGGCAACACTACTTAGCATCCGAACATTGGCTTATTAAAACAAAAAGTTTTGAAAACAATCAAATGAAAAAGCATATTTCAAAACAAATATTCCCCCCCTATACTTATTTCTCCCTCTTTTTAAATCAGAAATTAAAAGAGAAGAAAAAATTCTACCCCTGAGAAGAATTGTGCCAAAACACTTGTGAATATCGTGCCAAAACACTTGTGAATGTGTGCAATGTGTGATCAATTTCTCCCCATTTGACAATGTATTCAACAAGGTACAGAAGAGAAATCTTAATTGTTATGAGCATCTTATAACATATACATATAAAACAAAGCTTCATCCAAGTCATACTAACAAGTAACTTACACTATCACATCAATGAGATACCTAAAGTAGTGTAAACCATGCTGGAGATCAAATGTGATTTTCAATTTAAGCAAGTCATGATCTCACAAACTTAACTATTTCAAGACCTGAAAGCACGACACTTGTTGTTGCAATTTTTATCATCATTTAAAGCACAAATTTTCATCATATAACATTTGCAAGAGATTATATGCGCATCTGCCTTATTCTAACCAACCAAGACAAGCCTATGTCATTTGACAATCAGGAGCTTAAGGACATGGTTTTAGTCATACACAACTTCTTCCAAGTTCATATCTGAGTGCAATGATAAGCCATCTCTAAAGAAGAAGTGTGATGCATGCATATTCTCTTGATCTTTTCTCAAATTTTCATTTGATCATAAAAATCTTAACAAGTGAGTTGATTACTTGATAAATTCTTTATGATTAAAAGTCCTTGTGAGCATGCAACAAGTTCAAAACAGTAAGAAAGTTCGATCATGACCAGATTTATTGTAAGTAATTGTTCCAATTACTAGTCATGGCAAAAACTACAAAATGTATAACAAGAGTAATGTAGTAAGAACTTTCAGCATGAAAATGGAATCACAAAGTCATATATGTATGAAATATTATGCTCATATTATTTTTATTTCAGATTCACACATAGACTTCGCAAGTTTCAAAACTTCACCTCAATTTAGTCCATGGGGATGCATAACCCCTATTTCACTACGAATGAAACAAAAATGATTGAAATCCAAATGTTTTGTAAAAATCTCAGCCAATTGTTGTTCGGTATTTACATGGTGAAGCACAATGTTTCCTTTTTCAACATTATCACGGAGAAAGTGATACCTAATGTCAATGTGCTTTGTTCCTTGCAAGAGGTTTTTAGCAATGCAAATGGCACTAATGTTATCACAAAACAGTGGAACACTATCTAGATCAAACCCATAGTCCTTAAGTGTTTGAACAATCCAAAGAATTTGTGAACAAGCGCTAGCAGCAGCTACATATTCAGATTCGACTATGGATTGTGCAACTGAACTTTGTTTTCTAGAGGACCAAGCAACTAGTGAATTACCAAGAAAACGACAAGCACTCGAAGTACTTTTCTTATAAAGCCTACAACCCTCAAAATCAGCATCAGAAAAAGCTCTCAATGCAACAGTTGAGGAAGACGGAAGAAAAATGCCAAATTCTTGAGTTCCATGTAAGTACCTGAGAATCCTTTTGACGACTTGACGATGTGAAGCACATGGAGAAGCTTGAAACCATGCACAAAGATATATGCTGGATTGTATGTCCGGTCTTGATGCCATGAGATACAAAAGTAATTCGATCATGCATTCTTTTTGATCCACGAGTTCACCATCTTCATCAAGTTCAAGTGTCGTTGTTGTACCCATTGGTGTCCGAAGAGGCTTGCTTTTGTCCGTGTTAAAGCATTTAAGAATGTCTCTTGTATACTTCCTTTGATGCAAAAGGTACCTTCCTTGGTTTGCTTGATTTGCAGCCCCAAGATGTAAGTGAGTTCACCCATCATACTCATTTCAAATTCTGAACTCATCATTGCTAAAAACTTGGACACAAGATCATGAGAAGCACAACCAAAGATAATATCATCCACATACACTTGAACGAATAGTGAGTCATTGCCATGCCTAAGTACAAAAAGAGTTTTATCTACCTTGCCCATGGTAAAACCTTTTTCAAATAAGAAAGTTTTTAACCTAGCGTACCATGCTCTAGGAGCTTGTTTTAGACCATACAGGGCTTTAGTTAGTTTGAAAACATGATTAGAAAATTCCGGATTTTCAAAACCAGGTGGTTTCTTAACATAAACCTCCTCATCTATGTAGCCATTAAGAAAAGCACTTTTTACATCCATTTGATATAACTTTAAACCTTTTGATGCAGCAAAGGCTAATAAAATTCATATGGCTTCTAATCTATCAACAGGAGCAAAAGTTTTCTTTGATATCTAAGCCTTCAATTTGTGTGAAACCTTGAGCAATCAATCTAGCTTTATTCCTAGTTACTACACCATGCTCACTTTGTTTGTTTTTAAACACCCATTTAGTTTTGATTAAGGTGTGGTTAGGAGGTGGAGGAACAAGTTTCCAAACATTATTTCTTTCAAAGCTTTCTAACTCTTCTTGCATAGCAATTATCCAAGATTCATTAGTGAGTGCGTGTGATATATACTTGGGTTCAAAAGTAGCAACAAAAGTAGAATGAGCATGAGAATTGGGGTCGTAAAACCTGGATCTTATAACTTGTTCATGCAAGCTTCCAATTATCTGTTGTCGGGGAGTTTTCTAGGAGTTTGATATTCATCAAGCATGGTCCTAGCCATCTCAACTAAGGTTCTGTTTTTTCTTTCTACAACACCGTTTTATTGAGGAACATATGGTGAAGAAAATTGATGTTCTATTCCATGTTCAGTACAAAAGTGATGAATGATTGATTTTTAAATTCAGTTCCATGATCATTCCTGATTGCTTTTAACGATCCTGGGTGATCAATTAATAGTCCGAGAAATAAAGTCTTAAAATGAGTAAAAGCTTCATTCTTAGATGCCATAAAATAAACCCAAAAGTATCTGGAATAGTCATCAACAATTACAAGCACATACCATTTACCTCCAAAGGATTGTACACGTGCCGGACCAACGGTGTCGAGGTGCAAAAGTTGACCAGGTTCAGTTGTCATAGTCATCGAGAGAGGAGCATGTGAACCTGCAACCATCTTAGCATGTCTACACAAAGAGCATACAATATCTTTGTCTCCTTTGAGTTTAGGCAAACCACGTATGCAATCAAGAGCACTAACACGAGTGAGGTGATCAAAGCCTGCGTGACCAAGTCTATGATGCTAGAAAAATAATTTTTTTGAATCATTGGCAATTAGACACCTATGCTCAGAAGTTGACATATCAAAATCAGCTTTAAAAACTCCTCCAGAATGAGACATGTTAAACAAAAGCTCACTGTTTGAATCTACAATTTTGCAGCAATTTTTAGAGAAAATTATTTCCAAATTTTCATCAAGCAATTGAGAAATAGAGAGCAAGTTGTATTTCAAATTTTTTACAAGTGCTACATCTTTTAAAGTGTAGTGATCATTTAGTCTAACGGATCCTTTAGCAATAATAGGAGTCGAAGAATTATCGGAGAAAGTAACATTTTCTACACGTGACACAGAAAAGAGGGAGGAGAACCATTCTCTGTTACCGGTGATGTAGTGTGGGGACCGGAGTCCACACTTTCCAGGTATCGCATTGGGTGGTGCCGTGCGATGCGACACCCAACAACACACATGTAAAGGAACACACATTACATAAATCATTTGCTGAAATTTACAAAGATGTTCAGTTTACAAATAGTTCATATGAAAATAAACTACAACGGAAGATAAGATTACAGCTCTTGTACTCAAGTCTAATAAGCAAAAGAGAAGTCGTCCAGCCCACGGACGCTCCTCACTAGCCACGAAGACCAAAACAGCAGCGGCATGGTTCCCACATGAGTATATCACTCGGAGAGTCCCGAGTCTCATCGGACAACCATAATCATAAGCACAGAAGTTAGTACCTGCAAAAAAACTTATATAGCAATCTTGAGCACAAAGGCTCAGTAAGACTTAACCGTCTCAACTAAACATGAAACTCTAGATGAGGGTAAAGACATAAACATAGGATGGCAGATTTGCATAATGGACTCGCCTGAATGTGGGTCCTTATTTTCAGATTCATAGCAGCAGCTTAAACCTTTTGCCGGCCAACATCGTAACTCCACAATCAAACAAGAAATGCTTCATCACGATGCTGCATGCCCAAGGTGGAGAATAAATTTAGTGAGCACTATACTAATACATACAACATAGCAATACCATGATAATATAAAGTTCATAACAGCAGCAATTAATTCTCATCTCAAGTGCAAGTATTTCTACGTCACAACTCAGTGAACAAGTGGTACTCATATCCGCGAGGGACGGTGATTCGAATCAATGATACCCGGAATACATGACACGTACGCCCGTACTGGAAGTCACCTCGGTGCACTCCACGGATGTCATACGCAGCCACCTTTCTCAAGTTCTGCCCAAGTTGAATCAATTCAACTATCTAGGACAGTACTCCCATTCACGGTGCACCCTTCCGCTGTGAAGATGTCGTGAGCGAGTTTCTGTCTACTGTGCTACGGCCGAAAGCCTGAGGCAATCGAAAATATCTCAACAAAAGCATCCCAAGGTACATTGGTTTCATGGACCCCATTTATCCGGTACAGTTCAAACTTGCTCAGCAGGGCCGCATACGGATCGGTCCTTAACCGACACAGGCAGGGCTACGCACCTAAGACCACGTCTTTTTGCATCCTACGCCCCTGCTCGGTCTCATTTTCAGATTACTAATCCATTTTCTTTGAACCAACCCCGTGTGAAAAATTCCTAGCCATGCGAGTAGATTCCAACTACTCGACTTCTACCGAATCCTATACAATATTTAGCATAGCATAATCTACACGATGACTTAACAACTACACAAATACTCCATGGGTTCATCTGGTCATGCAAGTGGATTTTCAGTCACCTTAGCCCTAATGCACATAACTCACCCTAGACATAGGTGATACAAATCAGAATTTTGTAATAGCGCTTAAATGCAAACCGGGGCTTGCCTTGTTGCGAGATGGTATCAAAGTTAATCTTCAAAGGGATGACTTCAAGTAGCTCCGGGGTCCACTTGAGCTCGGTAACTAATCGATATGCAAAAAATTATGCAAGTGAATCAATATCGGTATTATAATATAGCTTAATGAAAAAACAGTTAAGTACAAGAAATAAAGCCTAATGGTTCTGGAATTTTTACAGGGGACTTTAGGTACTATGGGTTAGGTTCTGGGCAAAATTGGGATCAATTCATAGAAGTTACAGTTTTATAAAATTCAATGAACCTAAACAATTTCTAAAATTTTGAGGAAAAATCGGTAGATTTTACATGAAGAAAAGTCAGTGTTCTATTTATAGAATGTCAAGGGTGACTCAAAAAAATTGGTGTCATAATTTTCTAATCATCCTACTGTTAGATATTGAATTTACAAGTTTGGATAATTTACTGAAATGTTTCTGTTGTTTTTGGGCATTCTATGACCAGTTAGGAAAATCTTCAGATTGATCTAGGTTAATAAAGTCCAATGATACTGAAATTTTTACAGAAATTCAGAAACTTACTAAAGAACATTTTGGCAAAATTTCAGATTTTTCTATGAAGTGAATCATCAGATGAAGATCAAACATGTTTTTTCTTTAAAGGACTGTACAGGAAAATCTATGGATTTTCATGAAGTTTGGATAAATAGCAAACTAATAAAGTTATAGTTTGATAAATTTTGAAGCTTTCTACTGAGATATATTCAATTTAGAAGCTTCCACAAGTTTTTGTACAAATTCTAAATGAATTTGGCGATTTTTATGTGCATAGAGGATACACAGGTGATCATACCATGTAAATTAATACTAATGACCCTGAAACTTTTACTGGACATCAAGGATTTTCAGATGAAGGTTCTGGAAAAATTTGGTAATTTGCAAAAGGGCATAACTATAGAAATTAATTCTATAAACATTCTGCTTACTTGAATTATGGAGAAATTACTATGGACTTTCATACAGATCCAAGTGCATCAATTGAAATTATAGATCATCCTGGTTCTAACAAAATTTATTTGGGAATTTGCGGATAAGTATTCTAGGAGATATGGATTTTCCAAGTTGGAGCAATTTCCGGAATAAAATATAAATGGGAAAGTTTGAATAATGGGCTGGGCCCACAGGTTTAAAACGGGCCAATCAGGTTGAAGCCACACGGGGGCTACGGTTTTATTCCACGTAGCCGCACGTGATCCTCAGCCGCAGCTGATCCGGGCGACACTTTTCTCTCCCTGACAAATGGGCCCCACATGCTCTTCTTCTACCTCGGGCCAGCGGCGCGCGGCGGCGTCCGATGGCGGCCACTCGCCGGCGGCCGTTCCAGGGCACGCTGGCCCTCCAAACTCACCCCCACCTAGAATCCAATGTAGAACATGATGGTACAGCTACCAGCGGCGATTGGCGGCCGGAGATAGCGGTTAAACGAGGGTGGGCGGAGCTAGGGTTCCAGCAATGTCGGTCGGGCCCTCTGGTGCCCTATTTAGGATGGAAGTTCTCCCAAAAGTTTCATGGGAACGTAGGAAAGGTTATAGAGGGGACAAGGGACGGTGAAATGCCTCATAAATGTAAAGTCAATGATTGAACGTGGAAAACGAATTTTGGCCGAGACCTACTCAGTTCATACACGAAGTTCATCGGGAAAATTACTAATACTTGAGCTACAAGCTATGACAATAGCTGAAAATTTGTGAGCAAGAACTAGAAATTATTGCGAACCTTTTTCAGTGAGGGATCGAAGCTTGATAAGGGCCATAGCTGCGGTTCCACGGGGCAGCAGAGGCGGCAAAACAGGGGAGTACGCCGCAGCCTCGGTTTCAAAGTTAACAGCTTCGGGGATGGCCTAGCTGTGCAAGAAACGGATCACAAGGCTGTGCAAGAGGTTGAGGAGTGACCCAATGCGAAGAAATTGGAGCCATACCGATGATCCTTGCTAGATTTCGAGGGGGAGGGAAGAACTCGCCGGGAAACAAAAATGTTGCGCCAGGGATGAACCAACGACGAAGCAATCGACTTGGGCACTGGGAAGATGATAAGGAGGAGCCTTGGGGTGAGCTGTATGCAGCTGGAGTCAAAGCAGGGAGGCAAGCACCTCTGTGGCAGTTGCATGCCGGGAGGTGGCGCCATGGGAAGAACATCGGCGAAAATGACCCGCTGACCAGTGGGTCCCACCCCTCTATTCAAGCCTATCTTCTATGGACACTAAAATATCCCACCAACTTGTGTCCAAAAACTCTAGAAATGTTATGGTAGACTAAATTGAAGGTGTAGAGATCGATTATGAAATCAGATTGTTGATTTGACAAAGTTACATTTGATTTCAAATTTGAATTTGAATTTCAGTTGAATTCAATGAAGCTATTGAATTAAATAGCAAACTTGCTTCAAAAATTATGAAACTTTGCAGGGATGTATTTGGAGTATTTGGAATCCATTGGTCAACTCAAATCTTCAGGTTAACTTCATTTGAACATTAGCTAATATATTTTTTTGAATTCCCTCATTTGGAGTTTGAATTAATTTGTTTTTCTCATTTCCTTTTTAATTATTTTTATCATTCAAAATTTTTAGTCCAAACTAAAAATTGCATTATGGAAATTAGGGATTTTACACCCCCCCTTAAAAGAATCTCGTCCCGAGATTACAATGAAGAGACGAAAGTAGGAGAGAAATTACCGGATGTGAGATGATAAGAAATCCGGATAGTTGGAGCGGAGATATTCTTCAGTTTCCCATGTTGCTTCTTTAGCGGTATGGTTGCTCCATAACACATTATAAAACCACAGTGCGCGGTTCCACGTGGTTTGGATCCTCTCATCGAGAATCTGAACCGGATGTTCGGAGTACATCAAATTCGGTTGTAATTCGCCGATTTGGTCGGTGTGGATTGCAGCTGTGAACTTGAGACATTTCCGGAGCTCAGATACGTGGAAAATGTCGTGTATACCAGCGAGAGATGCAGGTAATTCCAATCGATAAGCCACAGATCCGCACTTCTCCGTAATAGCAAGCGGGCCAATAAATCGGGGAGCGAGCTTCCCTTTTACTCCAAACCGATGAATTCCTTTCATCGGTGACACGTGGAGATAAATGTGATCACCCACGTTGAAGTGCAGCGGGCGACGCTGCTTGTCCTCATAATTCTTCTGTCGAGATTGAGCCCCTCTTAAGTTCGCTTGAATGATCCGAACTTGTTCCTCGGCTTCGTTGACTAGATCAATCCCAAATGTCACCCTTTCGCCGGACTCACACCAATTCAGTGGGGCACGGCATTTCCAGCCATATAGAGCTTCGTATGGTGCCATCTTTATACTCGTTTGATAACCGTTGTTGTACGAGAATTCCGCCAACGGTAAATTATCATCCCAATTTTTACCATGGTGGATGGCACATGCATGCAACATGTCTTCAAGGACTTGGTTCACCAACTCGGTTTGTCCATCAGTCTGTGGGTGATATGCGGAGCTTCTAATTAGTTTAGTACCCAACGAGGCATGCAACTGCTCCCAGAAACGAGCAACGAACAGCGAGCCTCGATCTGAAATAATCGCGCAAGGAATGCCGTGTGGACACACGATTCTTGATATGTACAACTCTGCATATTTCTTGGCATTGAATCCGACATTTACCTGAATGAAGTGTGCTGATTTGGTTAGTCGGTCGACTATCACCCAAATCGAATCATGCTTCCGGAATGCGAGTGGCAATCCGACTATGAAATCCATACTCACATCCTCCCATTTCCATGCCGGAATATGCAGTGGTTGCAGCTGTCCTGATTTCTTCATATGGTCGGCCTTCACTCGCCGACACGTATCACACTCAGATACGTACTTCGCTATTTCCCGCTTCATCTGTGTCCACCAAAACTTGGTCTTTAAATCTTGATAAATTTTATTGCTGCCCAGATGAATAGAAAATTTTGACATGTGAGCTTCAACCAATATTTTGTTCCGGAGTTTAACATCTCGGGGTACAACTATCCGGTCCTTGAACCATAATGTACCGTGATCATCTTTCCAGAAACATTTTACCTCCCCGCTGTCCACTCTTTCTCGTATGTGTGACATGCCCTTGTCCTTCTTTTGGGCTTCAATAATTTTCTCTCTGATGTTGGGAATGAGAGCAAGATTGTGGAGAGCCCCATATGGAATCACATATAGACATGGTTCCTCATCTTCCATTTCCGCCCTGGTGATGTTGTGGACACTAGCTTTTCAACTAATGGTGTCGGCAACCACGTTCGCTTTACTAAGGTGGTAATGAATTTTAATTTCGTAATCTTTGATCAGCTCTAACCACCTTCATTGTCTCATATTCAGCTCCTTCTGCGTGAAAATATATGTCAAACTTTTGTGGTCAGTGTAGAGGTGTACAAGATTTCCAAGCAAGTAATGCCACCACATTTTTAATGCCAATACCACGTCAGCGAGCTCAAGGTCATGAGTCGGATAGTGCTGCTTGTGGTTTCAGAGTTGTCGAGATCCATACGTGACCACATGTCCTCCTTGCATAAGAACACAGCCAAGTCCGATGCCAGATGCATCACAATAAACATTGAACGGTTTTGTCGTGTCCGGCTGAGCAAGAACCAGGGCTGTTGTAAGGTGATGTCCTAATGTCTTGAACGATTCTTCACAAGCTTAACTCCAAATATATTTGGCGCCCTTTTTCAACAGCTCCATCATCGGTTTAGCGATTTTTGAGAAGCTCGGGATGAACCTCTGATAATATCCCACTAAACTGAGGAAACTTCGGACTTCTTGTACGGACTTCGGAGATTGCCATTTCAGCACTTGAACAATTTTACTTGGATCCACTGCGATGCCATCAGCTGAAATAATGTGTCCCAAGAATGGCACCTGGTTGATCCAAAATTCACACTTGCTGAATTTTGCGTATAACATGTGATCTCTCAACCGTTGTAACACAATATGCAAATGTTCGACATGCTCTTCCTCTGACATGGAAAAAACCAATATGTCGTTGATGAAGACCACGACGAACTTGTCCAACTCCGGTATAAATACTGAGTTCATGAGATACATGAACTGAGCCAGAGCGTTGGTGAGACCAAAAGACATGACAAGATACCTGTATAATCCGTATCTCGTCGAGAATGTCGTCTTCAGTATATCCTCCGGTCGGATTTTGATTTGATGATATCCGGACCGAAGATCCATCTTCGAGAACACCCTCGCACCAACAAGTTGATCGAATAAAATGTCGATGCGGGGCAGCGGATACTTGTTCTTTATAGTCACGGCGTTGAGTGGTCGATAATCCACGCATAACCGCAATGTTTCATCTTTCTTCTTGACAAACAGCTCCGAGCAACCCCAAGGTGACGAGCTTGGGCGAATAAAACCCTTGTTCAAAAGGACTTTCAAATGCTCCTTTAATTGAGCTAGCTCATTAGGCGCCATTCGATACGATCTTCGAGAGATTGGTGTGGTTCCCGGTACAAGTTCAATCTTGAACTCAACATCACGTTCGGGCGGCACGCCCGGTAAGTCATCAGGAAACACATCGGGATACTCACAGACTACCGGAATATCTTCAAGTTTAGTTGCTTCCGTGTTATATGCAGCTGCACTGTCCCGCTCCATGCTGTCCAAAACCAGTTCGTGCTGTCCGTGTATCTGAGAGTCAATTTGGACAGTCCGGGTACCGATGTTAAGAACGGCACCATGATGGTTCAACCATGATATCCCCAATATTACGTCTATCTTCTGTCCATCCAATATAACCAGCGATGTTGGATATATCTTGCCTCCCAAACATAGAGTTGCTCGGGGAACAATCTGACTAGGCGAGATACTCCCACCCGGTGAACTTATAAGATACCTATTCTTGAGAGTATTGGTGGATAATTGGTGCTGATCCACACATGACTTACTGATAAAATTGTGGGTAGCACCGGAATCAAAGAGTATGAGGACGGGTATGTCTTTGATAGCAAACATGCCCGCTAACACCAGTGCTCCCTCCGGAACACTCTCGATCGCTATGTGTTGAACACTTCCGGTTTGCAGTATTGTCCTCTCTGGTTGAATACAGGGCTGAATACACCGTTGTACTGGTACTTGCCCGTTACTCCACATCTTCTCTGGGCAATCCTTAGTATAGTGCCCAACACGATCACATGTGAAACACTTATACTGATTCAGCGTCCCGCTGACTTGAGGCCTGAATTGTCCTGCATCTTGCTGCAACATAAATGCCCCTAGAACAATTTGTGACTGTTATTGCTGCTGATGTAATGCTGGTTGGAAATCTGATACCTCAAACGGCCGACTCCGATACGAACTCGGTTGTGCAGTCGGCTGCCACATCTGACCGGACGGTGATCGGTACACCAAACGGTATTTTTGAGGAACATTATGTGTGCTGTCCTGCACATGAAGTATCTTCTTTGACTCCTCCGCGATCCGCTCACATGTGGCATCCTCTTGTGTAATCGCGGAATTAAGCATAGCGTTGAACGAACCGTGATTGAACAATGCAAGCTTGTCTTTCAACATGGGGCTTAGGCCCCGATAGAAGTACTCTCGCTTCTGATCCTCCGTACTCACATACTCCGATGCATATTGCGCTAGATTAATAAAGACTTTGGAGTATTCTTGAGCACTCATTTCTCCTTGCTTCAAATCCAGAAATTTCTAAAGCTTCCTTCTCATAATGTCAGGAGGAACATGATAGGCATGGAATGCCTTCCGGAACTCTGTACAAGTGACTTGTTGTCCGGCGGCCAAGGAGGCGATGTGGTTCGCCCACCAAGCATCGGTGATACCATGTAGTTGTTGTGCTGCATATAAAACCTTCATATGATCACTGCACTGTAGCAGTCTGAACATAGCTTCAATGGTGCGGAGCCAATGGATTGCATCTAGAGGTTCACCATCACCACTGAACACGGGGGGTGCAGTCGCCAAGAAATCCGGATATGTTGCTTCCTGAGGTTGACGATTGCCTTCGGCTTGACGTCCCCCCTGATTGGACGTAATCTGCACGAGGGTTCACAGCAGTTCGGTCTGCTCGTCGCGCGAACCCAGCATGGCTGCGATATCATCCGCCAATGTAAGCGGAGACGGAGGTGATGGTTGCACCGGTTGTTCCGGTTCTCGGGAGCCATCCCCTCCCCGACTTGAACCACAGACCTCGTATGTTGCACGAGTGCGCACCATTCTGCAGTTACAGTCATTAATCCAACATGAGATGTGATATTGCAAGATCACACTAGGATGAAAACAATAGTGTGTGTATTGATAACCAAATTTGCATAACTGTCATATATTGATAAAGTATAAACTTTATACACAATACATCATCTCTGTACCAAGGTTACAATAGCGAGATCCAAAATAATGAACTCCATGGATCGAAATTCATTTTGACTATCGTTGGTCGCGACGGGACGTTATGCGCGTTATCATGCGAATACACACTTTTATTTTTAATATGGCACAAACATGGTCATAAAAGAAAAGAGGTTCGAGTTGGTCAAACCCTAAATTCCACTTATAAATGGTTGAGTATTGACAACTGGTCCGTTACGACACTTCTCGAAGTGAAATTGAGGACCAGATTCATAACAAGGCCAAATTATACCAAACCGATGAAGTTTCTGTTGAAACCTGACCAGCTTGTACTCAAACATAAATTTCACCCAGTAAATGGAAGAATCAGATCTTGAGGTGAACTACAAAGTTGAAGTGAACTTCAATAACTTTCCAAAAAGTATTTTTTTTGCCTCCAGATATTTTCTAGTTGAGAAGATATGGCATTGTAAGCCTGACAGTTTTTCTGGAAAATTTGACAGCATCTCCTTTGTTTATGCTGATTTTGGGCCACAATTTCCAGATCTAAAACAGCAGAATTTACAAACGCCACAATCTACAAATTCGTAATAAATATTACAAGGATTCCAGAAATGTCTTGAACGATCCGGTTCGAATTTTCCAGAGTGAGACATGGTGAAAACAATCAGGTGTCCAGAAAGGGTTCCAGTTTCCGTCCAGTTTTGGCAGAGTTTGGAACTTTGAAATTTTGAACAGGTTAGATGGAAATTCAGTTCTGGAGTTGAACATAACAGTTTTAAAGGACTTCCTAAACTTTCCATCCATGTATGGTAAACCTTCATTGGAGTTTTCTACTAGGAGATATGTTTCTAAAATTCAGGTATTTTTCTGGCAGAAAACAGAACAGTCTGTTTTTGAATTGGTGACTTCAAAACCTACTCCAAATTTGAAAACTTAGTTCAAACTCAGAACCCGATAGCTAATATAAGTAGTTTTACATCTTCTCAGATCCATTATACAGAAAAGTGGTTAATGTATCAATGGAATACATGTTGGTACTACGTGCCTCACAAAGTAAAAATTCTAAGCCGGTATTCCGGCATACGTCTCAACGGTGGCCTTAATGACGTTCACTCGCAAACAATTTCTAAGCGCAATACGATCACGTGGTCAGTGTACCTATCACTACACACAAACTATAGATCAATCATATGGTGTCGTACGACACAGCCCGCATGGGCGAACATTTCACAATAATAAATATGAAAGTAAAAACATTCGTCCCGTATCATTCCATACTAGCCGCCCCGAGTTAAGCCACGTCTCGAGGTACATGACCGGGTTTTCTACTACCTGACAGGGTCCCACGTCTTTGCATAGTGCTGCAGCAGTATGAGGCGCATCGGGTTATGTCCCACCAAATGGGGGCTCCCACTAACTTTGAAGCAGTTGGGGTACCGCGTGTCATATGTTCTCAGAAATATGGAAAGTTTCAGAGACACATATTGACTCTTCCGTGCCAAGCCACGGAAACAATCACATGCTACCTCTCGCATGGTGAGCTTACAGCAATTGACCCGCTTGCGGTGGCGCACCTTACCTCTTAACTTACACGGATCGTCGTTATAGAATATAATAACACATAAGTTAGCTTTGCCACCTTAATAACTTATGCTAATATAATCCTTATGTGGGCCTAATATCGTATCCTCACTGTGTCCTATGTTTTTCTCGTAATACGATCCTTATTTAGTGTGCTATTCCCAATGCGGCTCTAATAACAGGCTGTGGGGACCGGAGTCCACACATTCCAGGAATCGCATTGGGTTGTGCCATGCAATGCGACACCCAACAGCACACATGTAAAGGAACACACATTACATAAATCATTTGCTGAAATTTACAAAGATGTTCAGTTTACAAATAGTTCATATAAAAATAACTACAGTGGAAGATAAGATTACAACTCTTGTACTCAAGTCCAATAAGCAAAAGAGAAGCCGTCCAGCCCACAGACGCTCCTCACTAGCCACGAATACCAAAACAGCAGCGGCATGGTTCCTACATGAGTATATCACTCGGAGAGTCCCGAGTCTCATCGGACAACCATAATCATAAGCACATAAGTTAGTACCTGCAAAAAAACTTATATTGCAACTGTGAGCATGAAGGATCAGCAAGAATTAACTGTCTCACCTAAAAATGAAACTCTACATGAGGGTAAAGACATAAACATAGGATGGCGGATTTGCATAATGGACTCGCCTAATTGTGGGTCCTTATTTTCAGATTTATAGCAGCAGCTTAAACCTTGTGCCGGGCAACATCGTAACTCCACGATCAAATAAGAAATGCTTCATCACGATGCTGCATGCCCAAGAAGGAAAATAAATTTAGTGAGCACTATACTAATACATACAACATAGCAATACCATGACAATATAATGTTCATAACAGCAACAACTAATTCTGTTGGTACCCTACATACCGGATACCCCTTGGAACTGCGAAGAGTGCAAAGGAACTCCACCTATTTGAGTTGAAGACCTCCAAAGGCCCCACGTGTCACACGGAACCAGACATGCATCCCTCCTATGGTTAGTCCCAGTGCTGATAAAACCGGAGCTACAATCCCTACATGGGAATGCTCCGGCTAGATACCTGTGTGGCACCCCCGGACCTAACCCCCGACAGAGGGAAGCTCCGGTACTAACACGTGTACAACAACACCGAACCTACTCGTCCAAGATGGTAAGCTCCAGAGCTGCCACGCGTCCAACCGTCGGACCTTCAACCTCAACAGGCAGATTGTTGGACCTCCAACGGCTCGGACCTTCAAGGGACATTAAAGACTTCAAGACCTGATTATGTGTCACTAATGCTATCTTAATGACACACGATCGGATGACCCTTAATACCAGTAATGCCACCATTAAGGCCTGTTACCACGTTGTTAGGGGGAATTAAGTACATTAAACTGTGTATTAGACATCAGTAACCGCCAGGGCCACATGTCGGGCCAGGCTAACGATGTAACGGCCAGCCCTTGTACTATAAAAGGATTGACCGATCGATACACTAGGGACTCGAGGGATCTCAGACTCTTCCAGACACTCTGGTCTCTCACACATAAGCGCTCAGACGCTCAATACAACAAGAACACACACCCGTGGAGTAGGGTATTACGCTCAGGCGGCCCGAACCATGTAAATCCTCGTGTCAAATCGCCATCTTTCTCTGAATATCCACGCGTCCTAACCGAACTCAGAAACTCCGCGGTCTACCAACGTAGTGCAGGGAGAATTGCCAGAACCAGACTCCATTCTCATCTCAAGTGCAAGTATTTCTACGTCACAACCCAGTGAACAAGTGGTACTCATATCCGCGAGGGACGGTGATTCAAATCAATGATACACGAAATACACGACATGTACTCCCGTATTGGAAGTCACCTCGGTGCACTCCACAGACGTCGTATGCAACCACCTTTCTCATGTTCCGCCCAAGTTAAATCGATTCAATCATCTAGGACAGTATTCCCACTCATGGTGCACCCTTCCGCTGTGAAGATGTCGTGAGCGAATTTCTGTCTACTATGCTGCGGCCAAATGCATAAGGCAATTAAAAAAGTCTCAACAAAAGCTTCCCAAGGTACATTGGTTTCCTGGACCCCATATATCCAGTATGACTCCGTTACAGTTTAAACTTGCTCAGCAAGACGGCATACGAATCGGTCCTTAATCGACACAGGCAAGCTATGCACCCAAGATTACGTCTTGTTGCATCTTACGCCCCTGCCTAGTCTCATTTTCAGATTACTACTCCATTTTCTTTGAACCAATCCCGTGTGAAAAATTCCTAGCCATGCGAGTAGATGCCAACTACTCGACTTCTAACGAATCCTATGCAATATTTAGCATAGCATAATCTACACGATGACTTAACAACTACCCAAACACTCCATGGGTTGATCTGGTCATGCAAGTGGATTTTCAATCACCTTATCCCTAATGCACATAACTCACCCTAGACATAGGTGATACAATTCAAAATTTTGTAATAGCGCTTAAATGCAAACTGGGGCTTGCCTTGTTGCGAGACAGTATCCAAGTTAATCTCAAAATTGATGACTTCAAGTAGCTCCGGGGTCCCCTTGAGCTCGGTAACTAAACAATATGCAAAGAATTATGCAAGTGAATCAATATAAGTATTATAATATAGATTAATGGAAAAACAGTTAAGTATATGAAATTAATCCTAATGGTTCTAGAATTTTTACAGGGGACACTAGGTACAATGGGTGAGGTTCTGGCCAAAATTGGGATCAATTCAAAGAAGTTACTGTTGTATAAAATTCAATGAACCTAAACATTTCCTAGAATTTTGAGGAAAAATCTGTAGCTTTGACATGGACAAAAGTTGGTATTATATTTAGAGGAGGTCAATAGTGACTCAAAAAAATTGGTTTCATAATTTTCTAAGCTAACTACTGTGAGATATTGAATTTACAACTTTGGATAATTTACTCAAATGTTTCTATTGTTTTTGGGCATTCTATGACCAGTTAAGAAATTCTTCAGATTGAAGTAGGTTAATGAAGTCCAATGAAGCTGAAATTTGTACAGGTATTCAAAAACTTACTAAATAAAATTTTGGCAAAATGTCATATTTCTATATGAAGTGAATCATCAGATAAAAATCAAACATGATTTTGCTTTAAAGGGCTCTACAGGAAAATCTAGGGATTTTAATGAAGATTGGGTTGTTTTTCTTTGTAGTGTTGATAACTACCGAACCATCAAAGTTAGTTTGAGAAATTTTGAAGCTTTCTACTGAGAGATATTCAATTTAGATGCTTGCACAAGTTTCTGTACAAATTTTAAATGAATTTGTCTATTTTTATGTGCATAGAGGGTACACAGGTGATCAGACCGTGTAAATGAAGTCTAATGACCCTGAAATTTTTACTGGCGTTCAAGGATTCTCAAAAGAAGGTTCTGGAAAAATTTAGTAATTTTCCAAAGAGCAGAACTATAGGAATTAATTCTATAAGCATTTTGTTTATTTGAATTATGGATAAATTACTATGGACTTTCATACAGATCCAAGTGCGCCACTTGAAAGTATAGATCATCCTAGTTCTAACAGAAGTTATTTGTGAATTTTCGGACAAGTATTCTAGGAGATATGGATTTTCCAAGTTGGAGCAATTTTTGGAATAAAATCTAAATCGGAAAGTTTGAATAATGGGCTGGGCCCACAGGTTTAAAATGGGCCAATTGGGCTGAAGCCACACGGGGGCTACGGTTTTATTCCGCGCAGCCGCATGCGATCCTCGGCCGCAGCTGATCCGGGCGACGCTCTTCTCTCCCTGATGAACAGGCCCCACGAGCTCTTCTTCTACCTCGGGCCAGCGGCGCTCGAGAGCGGCGCGCAGTGTCGTCTGACGGCGGCCACTCACCGGTGGCCGTTCCAGGGCACGCCGGACCTCCAAACTCACCGCCCCCACCTCTAATCTTATGTAGAACACGACGGTACAGCTACCGACGGCAATTGGCGGCCGGAGATGGCGGTTCGACGGTGGCGGGCAGAGCTAGGGTTCCGGCCATGTCGGTCGGGCCCTCTGGTGCCCTAATTAGGATGGAAATTCTCCCAAAAGTTTCCTGGGAACGTAGGAAAGGTGATAGATGGGAAAGGGACGGTGAAATTCCTCGGAAATGTAAAGTCGGCGGCGAAGTGGGGGTTCGACCATGGCGGGTAGGAAAAATCCTATTCCGACGTGTTCAATCGATGAAAATCGATGGGGATTCCTCGAGGGTGTGCGCCAGGTAGTCTAGAACCACACTTCTCACGGTCACGATCTATGATTGAACGTGGAAAATGAATTTCAGCCGAGTTCTACTCAGTTCATACATAAAGTTCATCGGGAAAATTACTAATACCCAAGCTACAAGCTATGAAAAGAGCTGAAAATTTGCGAGCAAGAACTAGACATGATTGTGAACCTTTTTCCTTAAAGGATCGAAGCTTGATAATGGCCCTAGCTGCAGTTCCACAGAGCAGCAGAGGCAGCAAAATAGGGGAGTTCGCCGGCGGCCTCGGTTTCGAAGTTAACAGCTTCGGGGATGGCCTAGCTGGGCAAGAAATGGGTCACAAGGCTGCGTGAGAGGTTTAGGAGTGACCCAGTGTGAAGAAATTGGAGCCATACTGATGATCTTTGCTGGATTTCGAGAGGGGGGGGGGGGAAGAACTCGCCGGGAAACGAAACTGTTGCGCCAGGGATGAACCAACGACGAAGCAATCGACTTGGGGACCGGGAAGATGATAAGGAGGAGCCTTGGGGTGAGCTGTATGCAGCTTGAGTCGAAGCAGGGAGGCAAGCACCTCTGTGGCAGTTGCATGCCGGGAGGTGGCGCCATGGGAAGAATAGGGGCGAAAATGACCCACTGACAAGTGGGTCCCACCCCTCTATCCAAGCCTATCTTCTCTGGACACTAAAATATCCCACCTAATTGTGTCCGAAAATTCTAGAAATTTTATGGTAGACTAGATTGAAGGTGTTGAAATTGATTCAGAAATCAGATTGTTGATTTGACAAAGTTTCATTTGAATTCAAATTTGAATTTGAATTTGAGTTGAATTCAATGAAGCTATTGAATTAAATAGCAAACTTGCTTAAAAAATTATGAAACTTTGCAGGGATGCTATTTGGAATATTTGGAATCCATTCGCCAACTCAAAGCTTCAGGTTAACTTTATTTGAACATTAGCTAAGTTTATTTTTTTTTTGAATTCCCTCATTTGGAGTTGAATTAATTTGTTTTTCTCATTTCCCTTTTAATTATTTTTATTGTTCAAAATTTTTAGTCCAAACTGAAGTTTGCATTATGGAAATTAGGGCTTTTACATGTGGCGTGAGCATCCTGAATCCACAATCCATATGTTATCCTTCCTCAAGCGTGAAACTTACACAGAAGGACAATACATCGTTGACTCAATACTGGGGTTAGTCAATAAGCATTTGGGAATCCAGTACTGAGCCATGCGACATCCAGTAGGAACAACACGCGAAGGGTATGACAAACCAGCAGATTTATGAGTCAAGGGTTGAGGTTTTCTGTTCTTAACTATGGATTTAAAGTTGTTCCTCGTTTAGCACGAAAACTAGTAGCTTCGGAGTTAAGAGCAGTAGTTCCGAAGGAGAAAGTTGAAGCTCCGGATGCAAAGACTAAAGTTCTGAAGGGAACAACAGAAGGTCCAGGAGCTCTCAGAGCTATGGGAACTACTGGAGCTGCCTTTGCAGATTTCTTACCAGAAGATCCGAAGCTACTTTTTCAAATTTCTGACTCATTAAAGCAGGTTGCATGTTTCTAATTTTAGGTTTAGCATGCATAGCAGATCTAGCATGAAAGTTATGAGATCTAGCAGACACTTTATCCTTTTTAATTTGTTTAGCTAGTCTATAACAGAAATCTACAACATCACCATCTTTATCACAGTAAGTACAATGAAATTTAATTTTGTAATCATGTCTAGATGAGCATCCAGCATTAGAAACAGAATTAGAAAGCACTCCTGCAGATTTAAAATTCACATCCTTTTGTTTAGGGACAATTTTGATTAAACCTCTTCCAAATGATCTTACAATGTGAGGTGAATGTGTTTTAGAATAAGCATGAGAATGAAAACCTAAACCAGTTTTATCATTGCAAGGTTTAGAAGAATTTAACAGCAAGTTTAGATTCTTGTTCCCATTGTAAAACCGCTCTAGTATCTTATTTTTATTATCAAGTTCTTTAGATAAAACTAGGCAGTTTTGACATGAAGTTTTCCTTTTAGTTTGCAACTGGAACAATATTTAATTTCATGAGAACGTAAAGCATTGCTCAGAATGGAAATTTCATTCATTGCATCTTTTAGTTTCTTGTCAACATTGTCACATGCAGAACAATGCAGATCATTTATAGAACAAGAAGCATCTTTTAACTTTTTAACATTAATATCAGACAACTTTTTGTTCTTCTCAATTTCTTCATCAAGTCTATCTATACTGGAGGAGTGTGCACTTCTTAACGTGGACAATTGTTCATAGATTAAGTCACATGAGAGACATCCATCATCACTAGGAATCAAAGTTTTTAAATGGTTGATTTCAGATTCTAGTGATTAAATTTTAGCAGCATTACCCCTAAGATTTTTGTCCTTTTTCTTGAAAATAATAGTTGCACTAGAAATTGCATCACACATTTAATTACAGGTAGAACATACCTCATCGTTGTCACTATTGTGTTCTGCATCCACCTGACTTGATCTTGATCTTGTTTTGCCCGCCATGAAGCATAAGTTGGCCAGATCTTTATCACCTTCATCACTTCCAATATCTGCGTCACTTGAACTGAGCTCTTGAAATGCGGTGATGAAGTTGTTTATCATCTTGCATCCGATGGAACCCTTCTTTTTCTTGTTGGAGTTTCCAGAGGTGGCCTTGACCTTGTTCTGCCTCTTTTCATGGGTAGTTGGACCTGAAAGGATAGGGCATTCTGTACGAAAGTGTCCTGTCTTACCACATTCAAAGCATCGTTGAGGTCCAGAGCTTCCTCTCCTTCTAGTTCTCACATTTTGCAATTCTTTTGAGAACCGAGTAGAGATGAGTGCTAGCTCCTCTTCTTGAAATTCTTCAATCTGTTCCAGGGTTAGTGAAGACAGCAAAGCAAGAGTATTGCAAGATGATTATTGGCCAGAGCTAGGCATATCACGTTGTGGAACAAATGCAATCGACTTATTTGGATTCTTTCGTGATAAAATGTCAATTTCGTGAGTTTTTAGTTTAGAGTAAAGCACATCTAAAGTAAGAGTACTCATGACATATCATTCGCGAATGGATGTTACTTTCATCTCCCATATTGTCATGTCTAATGCACTAAGGAGTTGCCTTGCATTCTTAGCATCAGAAAAGTTTATGTTGACACTACGTAGATTACTGAGAATTTTATTAAATCAGGCAAAAAGTTGATTGATGGACTCACCAGGTTGCATCTCGAAGCGCATGTATTCCTTTTTGAACATATCTTGTTTTACCTCCTTGATTGTGTTGGAGCCTTAGTGATAATCACAAAGAGCTCACCAAATATCATATGTTGATCGGAGGTGCGCGACACGATCAAAGTTGCTTTGAGTGAGTCCATGGATGATCAAGTTGCGGGCTTTGTTGTTGTTGTCAATGTCTCGTAGATTCGTAGTCGTAACTTGATCGTTTGGTGGCACTTCAAAAGGTTTGTATACCTTTTCCCATATCGTGAAACATTGTGCCTAGATGAAAGCCTCCATACGTTCCTTCCAAACCTGAAAATCAATACCTCTAAATGATGAGTAGTTTAGGCCCGATCTTCCGAAAGGTAATGCATAAGTCAATTGATGGAGATCTCAACGTTGATGATCCGAGGCTCTCGAGTAGAACACGAAAAACCCCTGCAACCACTACACCGCTGCTCCGTTGGTTATCAACCGTGCTGCACACGGTTGACCTCACCAAGAAGGCTAATCCCTGCAAATGCAACCGAGAACACAAGAAAGAACAAGGTAGAATCAATCTGAATTGCTAAGTTGGGGTCTCACAAACTGATGAATGACAAAACTGTGTATAACAGATTGATCTAAGCAAAACCCAATTGTTTATGGCAGCTATTATGGAGTATATATAGATGGGAGAACGTCCAAGGGGGTGTTGGGGTCGTGAACTAACTGTAAGACAGGAAAATAATGGACTTAGACTTGATACAAGGCCCAATGACCCAATACGATGGCGCAACACCCTGGCAGATTCTGAAATCGATTTTGTTTTGACGATTCCTGTCGACTCCGAAGGAATTTTGACATGGGACTAGCGCCATTGGAAAGTTTATCCTCTTCCCTTTTCGTGCATATGTAGACTTCCAAAACGGAGTTCGTATACATCTTCGGCGTCCATTTTTGTGCGAACGGCTTCCGCACTCCGAGTTGGACACAATTTTGAGTCGGGGTCGATTTCCATCTTCTTTGAACGTATTCTCTGGTCCTCCAAGCCCCTAAACATTTCTCCAATTACACCTTGAATCACTCCATGTATCCTAATCACAATTACATTATTAGGTTGCAATCTATTCTCAAAAATATATAAGGAAACATATAATAACGAGCTCACCTCATAAATTAATTGGTGTGTGTGAATTCTATTGACTGCATCTTGTATGTTGAATGGAGTGTTGTGTATATCCATAGGAGTGATGTCTTCATCATCCTCCCCTTCTCTTAATGGAGTCGTCCTGACTCAAGTTCATATTCTCTAAGGTGTTGGTCCATATGTGCAACGCCATCCAATCCTCTTGTGTGCATCAAAGGCGGAGGCCAAGGGGGTGGATGATATAGTGCACCATCTCCATGTTCTCCATCAAATAAGCATGACCATTCACTTGATCCAGGATCCCAAACAAGTAAACATTGTGCCATGTTTATTTGTGCAATGATAATGTGCATGATCTCATCATTCTCCCCTTCTTTATGACAAGCCATTCTCGGCTTGCTCGTATGTCCAGCAAAGAGGCTTGCTTTGGGGGTAGAATGAGCGTTGTCCATATTGCACAACCTCAGCGAACAATGCTCCTTTATTAAATGTTGTCTGTGCTGCAAGAAAAAAATACTAGAAAAACTTGACAAAGAATTATTAGTGTTAGTGTATCCATTCATTTCACCATGTTGCAGCACAAAATGGGATTTTCATTTGAGCATATGTAAACTTTATACACCATAAATTCACCACTATCTTCATAGTTGCCTATAGCATGAAAAATATTTCTACTTAAAAAAGGCAATTAAGATTGGGAAAATATTCTCCTCTCTACAATATGTAAATAGAGTGTCAAATTCAATATAACCCAAAGTATTTAGAGAAGACAACAATTTCAGATTATCATTTTCAGCGGTAGCGGTGATCAAATTATGAATTCCAGCACAAGTAGGAGAATCCAAAACATGATCATCTAGTACATTAACTTTTTTTCGCATAGGTATACTAGAGTTATTAGCACACAACTCTTTCTTAGTGCAACGATCAGCAGGAAAATCAACATGTGACAATGGTGTATAAATAAACGATTCTAATAGTTGCTCCTCAAAAGTAGCATGATTGGTAGAATTTAGAACATCCAAAAACTTCTCACCTTCTGTATTTGTAGAATTTTTGCCTTACCATTTTCAACAGTGATTTCGAGTGCATTATGAGTTGATCCATCTAAAATTTCACAAGTGTTGTCGAAAGCCTCGTGCTCTTTTGCATCATCTACATTATTTTTCAATATTGTCTTGCAAAACGTTGGACACAAAAGGAGGTATAACAAGAAATTTATCCCCAAATTGATGCACTTTATCTTTGGGATTAGACATTCATAAAAGTTTCTCGCATACAAATTTTCATATCTTTCCATGTTCGAGGTTTTTCTGAATCATTTAAGTTGTCCCACCAAGTTAATTTGCAATCAACTAATGCACTAGCAATATTCCTAATCTTTCTCCTTTCACACATACGACATTGTCCAAAAATTTTATCCATCTCTGTTTCCCTAGTAATATATTCATCATAACCAAAACCTTCATAAGAAGGAAGAGATGGAATAATGTAATTACCTCTTGTGGAAGGAGTTGTAAAGGTGGATTGAATGTCATGTGCAGCCTCGACTGGTGTTTGTTTCTTGGTGAACAGCCCCATCATCGTCTTCATCATGTCAAGTAACTCAAGATGTAGAGCACATTCACCATTCTCTCTTTTACCTAACATTGTTAGTAGCAAATAGAAGACAACACAAATATGTTATCCCTAACAACTACAAATGACAATGGCAAGGTGAAAGTGGAATCACACACTCTCAAGCGTCTTACAACGCTCTTACAAGTGTTCTTACTGACACTGCAGGTGGAAAACGGTGGCCGGTGTGAAGAACTAATCGAGAGTGGGGTGATTGCAAAGGTCTACAAATTCAACTCAAGAGAAAAGTGTAGCTTGGATGGCACTTTATATGTAGCAAGGATTAGCAACAATGAAATCAGATATTAAAGTTGAATAAGTGTCTAAAGTACTTGTCAAAGTTGCTGGCCTAAATGTGTTCCTTGTAGTTGAAGCTAGCAAGACATGAGACAAAACTAGATGACACAAAGGATGCAAGCACTTCTGTTTTTTTCTTCTTCTCTTTTTTGTGCGGCTTATGTATATTTTTTTGCACTTGCATTTTTATTTTTTCTTCCTTTTTTTCAGAATGTGCTGCAAATGAAGAATACAATGAAAAGCAATAAAAAATATCTCATGGGCCTGTCACAGATTTTCTGCTCAATCTTCCAAAGAAAAATAGGCACACTTAGAGGCTCGAAATAGAAAACCTTACAACAGAAAGATTATATATATATATCTCCTCTTTAATTTCAATATATGGAAGACATATTTTGAACAAGAACAATAGGAGATATTTTCCCTGAAACACAGACTGTTCATAAATTCTAGGTCGAGAACAGATTCAGATCAAATGCAATTTTGATAAAGATAACTCTATTTTGTGGGAAACCTATGATTACGAAAGTTGTAGATAACTTCTTAAGATTTCCATAAAGTACAGGAACTCCATAATCTGAGTTTGTATAAGCGAGATATGATGAAAATACCGACTGGATAGAGATGAATCTAATCTGGACGTGATGACATGATTCAAAAGGATGAATCAACACAATGCAAAACTCAAACTAAGACCAAAAACACTTCTAAACCAGCAATATGACTCAACCACGGACACAAAATCAACAAAACCAAACTGAATAACAAAGTTGTAAAGGCTCAATAGTGGTTTGGACAAAGTGATAAATAGATCTACTAAACTACAAGACTTTTTGTGGCTTTTTTTGTGGACTCTAGGTATGAAAAACAAAACTAATCTAATGGATAGATGAATTACCTAACGGGCAAACTGAAAATCTAATACCAATTGATGAGAAGGTTTAGGCCCGATCTTCCGAAAGGTAATGGATAAGTCGATTGATGGAGATCTCGACGTTGATGATCCAAGGCTCTCGAGTAGAACACGAAAAACACCTGCAATCACTACACCACTGCTCTGTTGGTTATCAACCATGCTGCACACGATTTACCTCACCATGAAGTCTAATCCCTGCATGTGCAACCGAGAACACAAGCAAGAACAAGGTAGAAGCAATCTGAATTGCTAAGTTGGGGTCTCACAAACCGATGAACGACAAAACTGTGTATAACAAATTGATATAAGAAAAACCCAATTGTTTATGGCAGATATTGTGGAGTATATATAGGTGGGAGGACATTCAAGGGAGTGTTGGGGTCGTGACCTAACCCTAAGACACGAAAATAATGGACTTAGACTTGATACGACGCCCAATGGCCCAATACAGTGGGCGCAACACCCTGACAAATTCTGAACTCGATTTTGTTTCAACGATTCCTGTCGACTCCGGAGAAATTTTGACATGGGACCAGCGCCATTTGAATCTTCATCCTATCCCCTTTCCGTGCATATATAGAATGTCCAAAATGGAGTTCGTATGCGTTCTGGGCATCCCTTTTAGTGCGAGCTGCTTCTGGACTCTGAGTTGGACACAATTTTGAGTTGGGGTCGGTTTCCATTTTCTTTGAACGTATTCTCTGGTCCTCCACGCCCATAAACCTTCATCCAATTACTCCTTTAATCACTTCATGTATCCTAATCACAATTAAATTATTAGGTAGAAATCTATTTTCAAAAATATATAAGGAAACATATAAGAATGAGCTCACCTCATAAATTAATTGGTGTGTGTGAATTCTATTGATTGCATCTTGTATGTTGAATGGAGTGTTGTGTATATCCATAGGATTGATGTCCTCATCATATTTCCCTTCTTGAATTGGAGTCGTCCTCGACTCAAGTTCATTTTCTCTCATGTGTTGGTCCATATGTGGAACGCCATCAAATCCTCTTGTGTGCATCAAAGGCGGAGGCCAAGGTGGTGGATGATATAGTGCACCATCTCCATGTTCTCCATCAAATAAGCATGACCATTCACTTGAGCCAGGATACCAAACAAATAAACATTGTGCCATGTTTGTTTGTGCAATTATAATGTCCATGATCTCATCACTAAACACACAAGGTTTGGCAGAGTATTTCTCCATGATTATTAGTTAAAACACGTGCAAATAAAAGATATTAGAGCAACGTGGCTCTGATACCAATTGTAGGATTGAAGAGCATGTGAAAAGCTACCTGAGGGGGGTGAATGGTAGATTTAAACTTTTTGAGGGGAAGCAATGAAAACCCATCGGCAGAAATATGATCTTTTAAAGAAATCGTGTGTGCAACTAATCTAAACGTGTTCAACCATGAAAAAGGTAGTAGATATGTTAGATAATCAAGTCACGAAGACACGACAACAAGAATCACGGAAATCCTTCGTGAAAAACTCAAGTTACGATCAAAAGATCAAACAAAGGTTAATCTATTCTACCGAGTAAAAACAGTTCTGCAATAATGCAAAGAAACTCGTGTAGATCCAAAACTACAAATCCAATGACCGTGAAATTTTTATGGATGATAGAAAATCGAGTTGAAGACAACCCTAAAAGAATCACGTCAATTGGATTTGTAAAACTCGTGTTATTATAAAACCACCTATGAAAGGTAGTGTTGTGCAGAAACTCGACGAGAAAAACATAACGAAAACAAGTCAGACGAACAAGGCACAAAAGTTCCCTTAACTACGATCTTTATTCAATAGAACACAAGAGGAACAACCCAAATGTCGTCACCCACGTGCTCTGGCCTCCGTTGCTTATATAACCAGCCTGAAGGCCAACTTAACTCAAACTAGGACTCTAATCCTACTCTGATCACGAATCGCAATTGACCATAACTGCTCAAGATCTTCCAATTCACAGATAGAAACAATCTCAAGACTTCCTAACAAACTCAGGAACGTATTCCACATTCCTAAAACAACCTAACATCGTGTCCCACACAAAAACTATCATAACCCACTAGATACTTTCCATATTCAATCCATAACCGACTCCGCTGCAGCCAAAGTCATCATCTGATACGATCCAACCCTTCCAACCAGATCTTTCCTTCCATAATCCTGTCTTCAGAACCATGTTTCCATGTCATGCATCACATGCATACGTGTGAACACCTTCTTTCGACATCATGTTTCCTTCATATGCACTGCCCTTGATTCAATCAACCCGCGTGACCTCCTTATCAGCTCAACCACAATTCCTCCCGAACTTGATTGTTGGAACCTCATCTCCTCCCTGAGACTAGTCAATGGATCTCATCACGAGCCATGTCTTGAACTCAAGCAACACCTGCACATGAACAAACAACTGATACTTTCGAGCACAAGTCCTCAAATTGACTCATGTTAGTTTCAAAACCACAACATCTTACGTGAGCACCTCACAATAAGCATGTTGCAAACCATAGCAAAATGATATCAACCATGATCATCCAAAACACACTAAAAACTTTGTGATACCTATGTATGCTGAATACATTGGCTATGGCGATAAAAGTTTTGAATACTACCAAAACACCTTTATCATCAAGGTCCGACTCTAGGTCCGAGCTTCAGCAACATTCGACGATAGGTACGGCTTGTTTTGGTTAGCTTTGTCAAGGTCCAACGTAAGTTCCGACTTGCTTTGGCTAGGTCCGACTTCTTTGACTAGCTTTGGTTAGCTCCGACTCTTGGTCCGACTAGCTTTGGTATGCTCCGGCTCTAGATCTGACTACTTTGGTTAGCTCTGGTGCTATGTCCTACTAGCTTTAGTAAGTTCTGGCGCTAGATCCTGCTAGCTTTGGTAAGCTCCGGTTCAAGGTCCGGTTAGCTTTGACAAGGTTCAGAGCTTGATCGCAATGGTTCTGCTTTTAATTTGTAATGTTTTGAACTTGTTTTTTTTTGGATTATGGAAAGTTTTCTTGGTTTTCTTTTACTAAGTTTTTGGTGTGTTTTGGTGGTTATGACTGATATCACTTTGTTGTGGTTTGCAACATGCTTACATGAGGTGCTCACGTAAGGTGTTGTGGTCATCGGAACTAACGAGAGTCAAGTCGAGGACTTGTGCTCGGAAGTATTGGTTGTTTATTCATGTGCAGGTATTGCTTGAGTTGAAGACATGGCTGGTTACGGGATCCATTGAACTAGTTTTAGGGAGAAGATGAGGTTCAACAACCAAGTTCGGGATGAATTGTGGTTGAGTTGATCGGAAGGTTGCATAGCATGTTTGAATCAAGATCAATGCATATGAAGTTATCGTGGACGTCGTTGGAAGATGTTTACATGTATGAAAGGGGTGCATGGACGTGGCTACATGGTTCCGAGGCATGATGAAGAGATGTGGACATAAAAAATTGGTCGGAAAGGTCCAACCGACTAGGTTATAGACTCAGGTTGCGGCAGAGTCGTGTTTGATGCAAATATTGATAGTTTTGAGTTGGTTGTGATAGGATTTCGTGTGGGTCACGAATTTGAGTTGTTTTAGGAATGTGGGATACGTTCCTAAGGTTTTTGGGAGTCTTAATATTGATTCTATCTGCGTATAGAAGAGTCTTGAGTAGTTATGGAAAGTTTCGATTCGTGAACTGAGTAGGATTAGAATCCTAGTCAGGTTTGGGTTGGCCTAAGAGCTGGTTATATAACAAACAGAGGCCAGAGCTCGTGGTGCACGACTTTGGGGTTGTTCCTCTTGTGGTTTTATCAATAAAATTCGTAGTTTAAAGGAACTTTTGTGCCTTGTTCGTCCGACTTGTTTCTGTCAACTCCTTCTTGTCGAGTTTCTGCACATCACTACCTTGGTTATGTGGTTTTATCATAACTCGAGTTTTACATATCCAATTGACATCATTCTTTTGGGTTGTCTTCGAAACTTGATTATCTATTATGTGTCAAAATTTTACGGTCATTGGATTTGTGGTTTTTGATCTACATGTATTTCTTTGCAGTATTGCAGATCTGTTTTTACTCGGTAGAACAGATTGACCTTTGTTCGATCTTTCGATCGTAACTTGAGTTTCTCTAGACGGATTTTCATGATTCTTATTGTGAAGTCTTTGTGACTTGATTATATACAATATATACCATGTTTGTAATAGTTTAACACATTTATATTAGTCGCACACACGGTTTCTTTAACAGATTAGTTTTCTGTTGAGGGGTGTCTTCGTTGCTTCTGCTGAAAAGTTTTAATATACCATTCACCCCCCTCTGCTAGCTTTACACGTGCTCTCCGATCCTACAAACTTAGTAAATTAATACTACACAAACTTTCCACCAATGTAAAGCAAGTTCAAAACATTGCAAGATAAAAGCGGAACAACAGCGATCAAGCTCTAGACCTTGCCAAAGCTAACCGAACCTTGAACCGGAGCTTACCAAAACTTGCAAGACCTAGCGCCGAAGCTAACCAAAGCTAGTCGGACCTAGCATCGGAGCTTAACAAAGGCATGTCAGAGCTATCAAAGACATGCTGGAGCTAAAGAAAAAGCTCAATAGAGCTATCCAAAAACATGTCGGACCTAGACAAAGCAAGTTGGACCTTATGTCGGACCTTGCCGGAGCTACCCAAAACAAGCTATACCTACCATCAGACCTTGCTGGAGCTTGGACCTAGAGTCGGACTTTGTTAAAAACTTGTTTTGGTAGTATTCAAAACTTTTATCGTCAAAGCCAATGTATTCAGCACACATATGTCTCACATGATAAAACCACCGAAGCAAGGTAATGCTGTGCAGAAACTCGACGAGAAAGACTTGAAGAAAACAAGTCAGACGAACAAGGCACAAAAGTTCCTTTCAACTACGAATTTTATTCAATAGAACACAAGAGGAACAACCCAAAAGTCGTCTACCACGAGCTCTCTCCTCCCTTACTTATATAACCAGCTATGAGGCCAACCCAAACCAAACTAGGACTCGTATCCTCCTCGGTTTCCACTGAAACATTCGATAATTGCTCAAGACTCTTCCATACACAGATAGAAGCAATCTTAAGACTTCCAAACTCCTTAAGAACGTATCCTACATTCCTAAAACAACTCATCTTCGTGACCCACACGAAATCCTATCATAACCAACTCAAATCTTTCCATATTTGTGTCAAACCCGACTCAGCTGCAGCCTGACTTTATAACCTAGCCGGTTGGACCTTTCCGACCAATTCTTTATGTTCACATCTCTTCATCACGCCTTGGAACAATGAAGCCATGTCCATGCACTCGTTGCACACGTGTAAAAATCTTCCAACGACGTCCATGATACCTTTATATACATTGTTCTTGATTCAAAGATGTTGCAACCTCCTGGATAACTCAACCACAATTCCTTACTGACTTGGTTGTTGAACCTCATCTTCTCCTTAAGACTAGTTCAATGGATCCTGTCACAGGCCATGTCTTGAACTCAAGAAACACCTGCACATGAATAAACAACCAATACCTCCGAGCAGAAGTCCGCGACTTGACTCATGTTAGTTCCACAATTACAACACCTTACGTGGCACCTCACATAAGCATGTTGCAAACCATAGCAAAATGATATCAGCCATAACCACCAAAATACACCAAAAAAATTAGTAAAAGAATACTAAGCAAACATTCCATAATCCAAAAAGCAAGTTTGAAACTTTGCAAATTAATAGCAGAACCATGACAAAGCTAACCGGACCTTGAATCGGAGCTTACCCAAGCTAGCAGGACCTAGCGCCGAAACTTACCAAAGCTAGTCGGACCTAGGACAAGGGCTTACCAAAGCTAGTCGGACCTAGCGCCAGAGCTAATCAAAGCTAATCGGACCTAGCGCTAGACTTAGCAAAAACATGTCGGGCCTAGCCATAGCAAGTCGGACCTAGCCAAAACATGTCGAACCTAGACAAAGAAGTCGGACCTAACCAAAATAAGTCGGACCTTGCATCGGACCTTGCAGGAGCTACCAAAAACAAGCCGGACCTATCGTCGGACCTTGTTAAAAAGGTGTTTTGGTAGTATATAAAACTTTTATCGTCAAAACCAATGTTTTCAACATACATAGGTCTCACAATCTTCCCTTGAAAAATGCATTGGACACACCACTTAAAATACGAACATTGTCTTATTCACATGAAAAGTTTTGAAAACAATTTCTCACCTTTTTTGAAAATCAAATGAGATAGAAATAAATTTCTCCCCCGATACATATTTCTCCCCCTTGCATACTTCTCCCACTTTGACAATGTATTCAACAAGGTAAAGAAGAGAAATTTTATTTTGTTATGAGCACATTATAACATATACACATAAAACAAAGCTCATTCAAGTCGTACTGTCAAGTAACATACACTATTACAACAATGAGATAGATAAAGTAGTGTAAGCCATGCTAGAGATCAAATGTAATTTTCAATTTAAGCAAGTCATGATGTCACAAACTTAACTATTTCAAGACCTGAAAGCATGATACTTGTTGCTGCATTTTTTTCTTTTAAGCACAAATTTTGATCATATGAAATTCGCAAGAGATTATATGCGCATCTGCCTTATTCTAACCAACCAAGCCAAGCCTATGTCATTTGACAATAAGAAGCTTAAGGACATGGTTTTAGTCATATACAACATCTTCCAAGTTCATATCTAAGTGCAATAATAAGCCATCTCAAAAGAAGAAGTGCGATGCATGCATGTTCTCTTGATCTTTTCTCATTTTTTCATTTGAACATAAGAATTCAACATGTGAGTTGCTTACTTGATTGATTCTTTACAATTAAAAGCACTTGTGAGCATGTAACAAGTTCAAAACAGCAAGAAAGTTTGATCATGACCAGATTTAGTGTAAGTAATTATTCCAATTACAAGTCATGGCAAAAACTACAAAATGTATAACAAGAGTAATGTAGTAAGAACTTTCAACATGTAAAAGGAATCACAAAGACATATATGTACTCATATTATTTTAATTTCATATTCACACATAGACATCCCAAGTTTCAAAACTCCCCCTCAATTTAAGCCATGAGGATGCATAACCCTTATTTCACTACGAATGAAACAAAAACTAATATAATTCAAGGGTTTACTAAAAATGTCAGCCAATTGTTGTTCTGTATCTACATGGTGAAGCACAATGTTTCCTTTTTCAACATTATCACGGAGAAAGTGATACCTAATGTCAATTTGCTTTTTTCTTGAATGCTTCATGGGGTTTTTAGAAATGCAAATGGCATTAGTGTTATCTCAAAATAGAGGAACTATCTAAATCAACCCCGTAGTCCCTAAGAGTTTGAACAATATAAATAATTTGTGAGCAAGTGCTAACAGCAGCTACATATTCAGATTCGGTTGTGGATTGTGCAACTGAACTTTGTTTTGTAGAGGACCAAGCAACAAGTGAATTACAAAGAAAATGACAAGCACCCGATGTACTTTTCCTATCAATCCTACAACCCCCAAAATCAGCATCTGAAAAAGCTTTCAAAGTAACGGTTGAGGAAGAAGGAAGAAAAATGCCAAATTCTTGAGTTCCATGTAAGTACCTGAGTATCCTTTTGACGGCTTGACGATGTGAAGCATGTGGGGAAGCTTGAAATCGTGCACAAAGACATAGACTGAATTGTATGTCCGGTCTTGATGTCGTGAGGTACAAAAGTGATTCGATCATGCTTCTATATTCTTTTTGGTCCACGGGTTCACCATCTTCATCAAGTTCAAGTGTCGTTGATGTACCCATTGGTGTCCAAAGAGGCTTGCTTTTGTCCATGTTGAAGCACTTAAGAAGGTCTCTTGTATACTTTGTTTGATGCACAAAAGTACCTTCCTTGGTTTGCTTGATTTGCAGCCTCATAAAGTACGTGAGTTCTCCCATCATACTTGTGGGGACCGGAGTCCACACATCCGAGGATCTCATTGGGTGGTGCCGTGCGATGCGGCACCTAACAGTACACACAAAAAGGATACCAAAACATATAAAGTTTTCATTTAATAATAAGAAGAGTTTACAAAAGAGTGTACCACAGAAGTACACGCGCAGCGGAAAGTACATACTCATAATATCACCTAACTAAGCTGTGGGGACCGGAGTCCACACATCCGAGGATCTCATTGGGTGGTGTCGTGCGATGCGACACCCAACAGTTTACAAGAATAGAACCAGAATAAAGTACAAGACCAAGTCTTTTATTTAATACACAGCGGAAGTTTTTACAATACTAGCGGATGTAAAGAAATATATACATACCATAGCTACGCTCTCAGCACTAGCTATGCAAAAAGCAAAGTTTTCCATGCCAGGGATACTTTGCACTAGCAACACTCAAACTATGGTGGCGTGCAGGGTTCCCACTCGGCGGTACACCCTGGAGGGGGTGTTGCCTCATCGTCAAACCCATCCTCAATAGGATAACCTACAAAAACTCGTTAACTGCAAACGTGAGCATAAGGCTCAGCAAGACTTAACCGTCTCACTAGACAGATGCACGGGGACACTAAACATAGGTAAGGAATAGCATAAATGGACTCGCCTACAAGTGGGTCCTTATAGTCAGGTTTTATGTAGCAAAATGACATTCTCCAAGCACGGCACATCATGGGTTCCACAACCAAACAAGAAACGCTTTACCGATGATATGACATGCTCAGAGCACATAATGCTATTACAGCTAAAGTATGGGGAAATTGTAAACTTTTAATTATACTATCTCTAAATCATACACGGTTGCAAAATACTTACAAATCAATATAATATGAATTTCTGACTTCTTTAGTATTTACTACGTCACGACACAGTGAACAAGTGGTACTCTATTACTGCGAGGGACAGTGATTGCAATCAGGATACACCCGGACAATACAACACATACGTCGTTCGGAAGTGTCAGCGAGCACACCTGTACCTACATAACACTTCAGTACTAGGCGTATATGGCCACCTTTCACAAGAAACTCAAATGCTGAGCCCGTCTCACCTCCGCAAACAGAAGGTCTCCGCACGGAACACCTCATGTGTCCGCCGACCGATTTACACCTTACTGTCCTCAACCCACCCCTATCGATGGTGAGTTAATGGGTCTCAACATCCCAGTTATCAAGTTACATCAGTTTATTGGATTCCATATGTCCATTATATTGCCGGTACAATTCAAGCTTGTCCAGCGGGGCCGCATACGGACGGGCCTTAATCAACACAGGCAGGGCTATGCGACCGAGACTCAATTCTCGCCGCTTCCTATCCATTCCCTACCCGGTCTCAGTTTCATTATATTAAGCCATGTTCTATTCAACCAATCCTGTGAGATACATCTCTCGCGAGTAGATTCCAACTACTCGACTTCTACCGGATCTCCTATGCATTAGCAAAGCAGTTACTACAGGTCAAACTGTAACTCGTGCCAAATAAACCCCTGGGATTTTTGGTCATGCAAGTGGAGTATCATTCACCCTAAACGTAATGCACAATTCATATACTATTCATCATAGTGATAAAGCAAAAGCTCATAAACGACTTAAATGCAAACCGGGGCTTGCCTTGTTGCAGGTCAGGTTCTGAGTTAAAAATTGGAAGGTTCTCTTCCAAGGCTTCTGGCTCCTCCTCGACTTCGGTCACTATACGATATGCAGATAACATGGATATATAAATGACTTTGAAAATTATTTATTTTAAGACCATAATTTAATTCATGGTGATCACTATATGACAGGGACCTTAATTGGCTCTGGAACTTCGATGGTAGATACTAGGGAATATGATCAAGGCTCTTGCAAAGAACAGGAGATGATCATAGCAGATTGTGGTCTCCGAAAGTATGGCAAGCAATCAACTTCCAAAAATTTCCGAGAGGAAACTGTAGCTTGAACCTAGCTAACAGTTGATAATCAAGATGGAGGGAGTGGTTCTGGTCTTAGCAAAATTTGTTTCATAATTTTCTAAGCTGTGGGGAAGGAGTTATTGTATTTCTAATTCGGCAAGAATTTCTGGATTTACTTTATAATCGAGTTTCTAGACATTAAATCAATATTTGGTTTGTAACTGATTTAGGACCAGTATAGTAGGTTAATTAAATCCAAGACTTTAACAGGAGCTAGGGTATGACTAAAGGAAGACTCAGTAAAATTTTGGGACCTAATAAAGCAACCTAATAGCTGTGAAAATTCAATAACTGAAAAAGGAAATTGAATTATACAGAGAGTTAAACAGGTGCTATGGCTCCCAAACTTTGCCTGATAATCAAGAGCAGGACATTAAATTTTATGTGAATTTTGGGGAATTTTCCCGTGGATATCTTGTCTGGAAAAATTGCATTTGCATTATGAAAGATTATTTTCTACAGGATTTAACTCTGAGTTTCACAGAACCTAATTGGTATTGACAGAAACTAGAGCTCAAGAGCTTTCGAACAAAATTTGTTTGAAGATTTTTGGAGTATCCTACAGAAAGATATTCAATTTAGAAGTTTGGATAAATTTCTGGAATTAAATATATCCCAAAGACCACGTGGCACATTCTGGTTGAGGCAGCACCGGGGTCCACAGAATTAAAACGCGCAGCCACACTAGATCTCAGCCGCACCGTGATCCCGCAGTGAATGGCAGGTGGGACCCGATGGGGTCATCGTCTACCTCGGGCCGGTGCTCGCGCGGAGCGGCACCCGCGACGGTGGCTCGCCGGCGAGCTCGCTGCCGGCCAATCCAACGCACCAGATTCGCGGAAACTTGCCGCCTGGGGGTTTTTGGGGTCGCTGAGCACGATGGTGAGGTCAGTGGGTCTTGAAGCTCACCGGAAAAGGTCGTGCGACGGCGGTGGCGGCGATGAGCGCTCGGGCAACATAGAACTCTCTATAGAGTAGCTCAAATCACTTGGGAATTGCTCCAAAACCTTTCTGGGATGATGGAGTTCAAGGATATGGGCGCAGAAGGGGAGTGAGTTGCTGGGAATCATGAGTTCGACGGTGAACCGAGGTTTTCTCACCGGCGGCGAGCAAAACTCGAAATTCAGAGCCCTTGCTTGATGATTCTTAAAGGTTTTTGCTCAGACAGGAGCGCTAGGGCCTATAGAAACTGTCTCTAAGTAATTGCAAGGGATGATTGCTTGCCGAAAAGGAATTTACATGAAATCATAGCTAGTTCTCTACTCTCAGCCGTAGGGGAAACGAACAATAACTCGCTCAAGCTTCAACGATAAGGGAAACAGTTTGTACCATGAGCTAGAGTTTGATCAGGCGCACCTTTTTGCTCTTTGGAGCTTGGCTTGAAACGGCGCGGAACGGCGGCACGCCGCGGAGCAGTGGCGAGCGGCGGCGATGGCGCGCGGCGGAAGAATAGTTGCGAGGCAGTGGAGCTGTGATCGGGGATGAGGAGTAAAGGGAGCTTCGGCCGGCCTTTTATAGGGCCGCGGCGAGCAGGCAGGCAGCTCGCTGGAGCTGCATGCGCGCGCGCGGTGTCGAGCGGGGGCGCGGCGGTGCAGAGGTGGCGGGGTTGAGCTGATCCATTTAAAAAGGGGAGCTGACATGTGGGGCCCACTGTCCAGTGATTCTCCCGACAGTTCAGTTACTAATTCATTTAAAAATAGAAGATCAACTCCAAAAATCATGAAATTTTGTGGAGATGGCAAATGAATTATTCTGAACACAATGGTGAACTCAATTCTTATGTTTAAAGAAGTTGGAGAAGAATTAAAAATTCAGATTTGAATTTGATTCAAATTTGCCAAGCACCTCAATAAAATTAGTAGATGAGTTTCTAAAATCTTGAAACTTTGTAAGCATGCTATTGAGGAATTTAGGAGCTCATGGAAAAATTTAGAGCCCTTAATTTGAATATTTGGATTAGAGCTTATTAGGGCTTCATTGTGCATTGCTTACTAATCCCTATCCAAAAATTCTTATTCTTAAAAAGGTGAATAGAATATAATTTGGATTCATGGTGAAGTCTAATACCCATGATAAAAGAATCTAACAAAGAGTGCAAGAAAAGTTTTGGATGGCATAGTTCATGTGTACCATTATATTGGATATCCAGAATAGTTGATCACAAAACCCATATGAACTTAACATGCCAAAAAAGTGGGGTTTTACATTCCCCCCCCCCCCCCTTAAAAGAATCTCGCCCCGAGATTACAAAAGAAGGTAAAGGAAAAAGGATCTATCGAACATATGCCGCTAACAAGTCCGGATAGTTCGTTCTAAGATACTCCTCGCTTTCCCATGTGGCCTCTTCGGTACTGTGGTTGCTCCACAAGACCTTGTAAAAACGCAAGGTGCGGCTTCTTGTGGTGCGAGTCTTCTCATCGACGATCTGAGTTGGACGCTCGGAATAAGTGAGATCTGGTTGGATAGCTTCCAAATCCTCCATGCGGATATCGGCTGGAGCCTTAAGACATTTCCGCAATTGGGAAATGTGGAATACATTGTGGACTCCTGAAAGCGACGTTGGTAACTCCAATTGATATGCCACAGGTCCGCATCTTTCGATTATTGCGAATGGCCCAATAAAGCGGGGAGCTAGCTTCCCTTTTACCCCGAAGCGATGGATACCCTTCGTAGGGGATACCCGGAGATAAACTTGATCTCCAACTTCGAAGTGAAGAGGTCGACGTCGCTTGTCCGCGTAGCTCTTCTGTCGAGACAGAGCAGCTTTGAGATTCGCTTGAATAGTGCGAACTCGATCCTCGGCTTCATTTACTAAGTCGATGCCGTATACTGCCCGTTCACCTGATTCGCACCAGTTCAAGGGTGTGCGACACTTCCGGCCATAAAGAGCTTCATAAGGTGCCATCTGGATGCTAGTCTGGTAACTGTTGTTGTATGAAAATTCCGCCAATGGTAGATGTTCATCCCAATTCCTACCATGGTGGATGGCACAGGCACGAAGCATGTCCTCAAGCACTTGATTCACCCGTTCAGTTTGTCCATCAGTCTGAGGGTGATAGGCCGAGCTCCGAATTAACTTGGTTCCCAGTGCAGCGTGGAGATGCTCCCAGAATCGCGAAACCAATACAGCCCCACGATCTGAGACGATGGTGCGGGGTATTCCGTGGAGGCATACGATTCTGGCATTATATAACTCCGCGTATCTTGAGGAATGATAGTTGGTATTGACGGGAATGAAATGCGCCGTCTTAGTCAGTCGGTCAACTATCACCCAAATGGAGTCGTGCTTATGGAGAGTGGGAGGCAACCCAACAATGAAATCCATGCTGATATCCTCCCATTTCCAAGCTGGTATGCTTAAAGGTTGAAGCTGTCCTGCTGCTTTCATATGGTCGACCTTCACTCGCCGGCACGTATCACACTCGGATACATATTTAGCTACTTCCCGCTTCATCCGAGTCCACCAGAACTTCTTTCTTAAATCTTGGTACATTTTGTTACTTCCCGGATGAATGGAATACTTGGATAAATGAGCTTCATCCAGTATCTTCCTCCGAAGTTCCATGTTTCGGGGTACCACTATACGGTCGTTAAACCAGAGGGTACCTTCATCTTCACTTCGGAAGCATTTCATCTCCCCCTTCTTTATTCTTTGCTGAATATGTGACATCCCCTTGTCCGCCTTCTGAGCTGCCATAATATCCTCCCTGATGGTAGGAATGAGAGCGAGATTGTAGAGCGCCCCATATGGAACCAAGTAGAGACTCAGTTCTTCTTTTCCCTCCCTCGAGGTAATGGAAAGATTGTTGATATGGGACTTGCGGCTCAGAGCGTCTGCGACTACGTTCGCCTTGCCTGGATGGTAGTGGATCTCAATCTCATAATCCTTGATCAATTCTAACCATCACCTTTGTCGCATATTCAAATCCTTCTGGGTGAAGATGTATTTCAAGCTTTTGTGATCAGTGTAGAGGTGTACTAAATTACCCAGTAGATAATGCCTCCACATCTTCAATGCTAGCACCACAGCAGCAAGTTCAAGATCATGAGTCGGGTTGTGTTGCTCGTGGTTCCGAAGCTGTCGCGATCCATACACGATCACTCTTCGCTCTTGCATTAACACACAACCTAAACCAATCCCAGATGCATCGCAATAGACATCAAATGCTTTGGTAGTGTCTGGTTGGGCTAAAACTGGTGCCGTGGTAAGGTGTTTCACCAATGCTTTGAAACCTGTCTCACATGCCTCAGTCCATACATACTTTTGTCCTTTCTTCAGAAGTTCTGTCATTGGTTTAGCTATTTTGGAGAAACTGGGTATAAACCTCCGGTAATATCCTGCTAAACCCAGGAAACTTCGGACTTCATGTACAGACTTTGGAGACTCCCATTTGAGGACTTGCTTGATCTTGCTTGGATCAACTGCAATACCTTCTGCTGAAATGATGTGCCCTAAAAATGGCACCTGGTTGATCCAGAATTCACACTTGCTGAACTTAGCATACAACTGATGGTCCCGTAATCGCTGAAGCACAATATGCAAGTGTTGAGCATGTTCTTCTTCGGATTTTGAATACACAAGTATGTCGTCAATGAAGACCACGACGAACTTGTCCAATTCCGGCATGAACACTGAGTTCATGAGATACATGAAATGAGCCGGGGCGTTGGTTAATCCGAAGGACATAACCAGATACTCATACAGTCCATACCTTGTTGAGAATGCTGTCTTGGATATATCTTCTGGTCGGATTCTAATTTGATGATAACCAGAACGAAGATCCATCTCCGAAAACACTTTAGCACCCACTAATTGATCGAAAAGAATATCAATGCGCGGTAGTGGATACTTGTTCTTGATGGTGACAGCATTAAGTGGACGATAGTCTACACACAGCCTCAAGGTCTTATCTTTCTTTTCTACAAACAGTGCAGAACAACCCCATGGTGATGAACTTGGACGAATAAAACCTTTGCTCTCAAGTTCAGTTAATTGTTCCTTCAGTTCCGCAAGTTCCTTAGGTGCCATCTTGTAGGGTGGTCTTGAAATTGGCACTGTTCCTGGTGCAAGTTCAATCTTGAACTCTATATCTCTCTCTGGGGGCATACCAGGAAGATCTTCAGGAAATACATCGGAGTATTCACATACTACCGGAATATCCTCTAGTTCCATAACCTCGGTATTGAGAATAGATGGTTCCAATGGAATGATGTTCTTAAGATTGAGAACTTGGGGTCGATGGAGTGGAGAGTTTAGATAAATCTTTCTAGGAATGATATCAAGAATAGCACCATGGTACTGCAACCATGCCATACCTAAGATGATATCAAGCTTTTGATGCTCTAATATCAGAAATGAAGTAAGATATATGGTCCCATCTAGGTTAAGTGGGATTCCAGGAACCAATTTATTTGTTACCGTCTTCCCGGCTGGAGTGCTAATCACATATGGAGTTTTTGTGGAGATAACAGGCAATTGACTTTTAACGACAAAAGATTTACTAATGACATTGTGTGAAGCCCCGGAGTCAAAGAGTATGACTACGGGTTGATCGAAGATAGAGAACGTACCCGTGAGCACGGGTGCGCCTTCTGGAACGTCCTCGATGGCGAGGTGGTGGATGTTGCCGGGTCTGGTGGCTAGCTTCTTGGGCGGGTTGCGGGGTTGGTTGGCCCCCTGGTAAGATGATTGCCCTCCACCTTGTCGATTCTGCGGACAATCCTTGGCGAAGTGCCCCGTACGTCCACACATGAAACACGTGTACGGGGTTTGGCCAATACGAAGGGGAGGAAGGAATCCTGGTGCACGCGGTGGAGGTGGAAGTGCACGTGGGATCATTCCCTGCTGCTGTTGTGGCCGGAATCCGCCGTTGTTGAACTGACGACCACGGAACATGGGTGGTCGCGATGGCGGCTGCCACCTCTGGCCGGATGGTGATCGATACACCATACGGTACTTCTGAGGAGTACCACCTCCGCTGCTCTGCGGAGCACCCCTCTTCTTTTTATCGGAGGACAGCTCGCGCGTGGCGTCCTCCTGCATTATGGCAGCATTGACGATGTCGTTGAAGTTGCCGTGGTTGAACAGGACAAGCTTGTCCTTCAACTTGGGGTTCAAACCCCGGTAGAAACATTCCCGCTTCCGATCTTCGGTATTCACTTGGTCCTGAGCATATTGGGCCAAGTGGTTGAATAATTTGGAGTACTCGTATGCACTCCTTCCTCCTTGCCTTGGCTCCAAGAACTCTTGAAGCTTCCTCCTCATAATCCCGGGAGGGATGTGGTAGGCGCGAAACGCCTCCCGGAATTCGGTCCAGCTTACGACATGGCCTGCGGGGCGTGCGGCAAGGTAATTGGCCCACCACGCACCGGCAGACCCCTGCAGTTGTTGCGCTGCAAACAACGTCTTCTGCTGTTCGGTTACCTCGAGTAAACCGAACTTTCCTTCAATGGTGCGGAGCCAATTATCCGCATCCAACGGTTCATCGGCCTCTCTGAATACCGGTGGATGTGTCGATGAGAAATCAGAGTAGGAACTCTGAAATTGCTGACGTGGTCCATCATATTGTCGTCCCCCTTGACGGGACGAGTGCTGCACCAGAGTCCGCAGTAGCTCGGTTTGCTCGTCGCGCGAGCCGAGTACTGCAGCGAGAACCTCCGCGAGACTCCTGGGGAGTGTGGTTGGAGGTGGTGGAGGTGGTTGCGTCTGAGGCGTATTCTGCCCTGGGGGTGGTGTGCCATCCCCCTGTCCTCCACTAGATCCTCCCACCTCTGAGGCTGTACGAGTACGCACCATACTGCAATACAATGATTAACACGGTAAGTCCCATTGCCTCAAGTTCATCCTCCCTTAGAAATGCGGTAGATAATAATAGACGATGCATAACATTTACATATATTGATAAAGCATAAACTTTAAACAAAATATACCATCTCATGACCAAGTTTACAGTAGTAAACCCAAAATGATGGACTCCCTGTATGGAAATACATCTCTACCATACTTGGTCTTCCTGACATGTCATACTCATCTAATTATCTAGACACCACAACCATTACACTTAATATGACACAAACATGGTCACAAAAGAGAGACACTAGCAACCATTTAACTATATGTTGCTCTGTGTTGGCGGAAGTGCTACCACATCTAACTTCAATACGCTCTACTCGACGTATTCAAGTTCCTCTGGGTCTTCTTCTTCTTCTTCATCTTCATGGCTAGGCACCTCTGATACGGGTGCTGGAGTAGAAGTTGATACATCATTCAACATCAACGTCTTCTTGGCAGCCATAGCTTGCCAATCTGCCTGTATCATAAACATCCCCCAGGCCTCATTCTCTTGCTGAGCCTGTTCACAGCTGGTCTTCCAGCTCTGAGCCTCTACTCTGGACTGATCCCTGTCTGCAGTCACCACGTTCAACTGGGTGTCCCGTTGATGCCCATAGAGTAGGCTTGCCTCCAGATCAATATCTCTCTCTAGAGTCTCCTGGCGAGACGCGGCCAAATCCATAACAGCGTCGTGCCACTGATTCTCCCTAAGGTTCAAACGATGATTGAGAGGAGCCATCATATCCCTAAGTCCGTCATTCGCCCATTCAAGGTGATTTGCTCGCATCATGGCTTGCTTCAGATTGTTTGTCAATTCTTTTATGCATGTCCTTTGATTACCCTTCTCGCGATGTGATGCTGCTGCATACATCGCTAAGGCTGTTGCGGATGTTTCACCATGCTCTCCCACCTCCGCAAGCAAGCGGGTTGCCCAGGCTTCAGAAGCCCTGCCGTTAACTGGAAAGAACTCATACGGAGTACCCACCAGATGACGGTAATGGAGTTTGCAAAACCTCCCTATGGCAACACTTGCGGCGTAGCTCCATGTTTCTTCTAATATCAATCCTTTGATCTTGATGGAGTATGGAGCCCATCCGAGGTGCGGTGGACCGGCAGGCACATCGACATAGATGGTGCAACTCCACATACCGCCCTCCTGGAACTTCTTGCCCCAATAGCTAGGTAACACCAAATAGCCAAACTGGCCGAGCAACCGTGCAAACACGTCCGGAAAACCGGCGTGCCCGGTGCATGTTGAGAACACCCATCCATTAGGCAACTGAATTCTTGGTGCTGCCATCTGTGGACAAGCATACCAGGATATCAATACACAGTATAAGTATTCAACTAAATCACTGATAAGTTTGGATCAGAGAAACTATCCATTATCAAATGATCCAGGAAAGCTGCAAATTGGAAGTGATCACAGTTCTGTTCCAGCCGACCTGTCTGCATTAACCCGTAAGTTTCTTACAGAAGAAGTCAGAACTAAACTTTATGTTGAATACAAAAATTGTAGTACACTTCAAAACCTTTCCAGATTGTACTCATACAGCCACTGTTGAACTAGTATGAACAATCTATACCGGTTTTGAGTTGACTCAAGGGTTCTGGAAATTTTGACAGAACCTCCCCTGTATATGGGCTTATCTTCACCTTCAATACAGGTTTATCATGATAAGATACTGAGGTAATGTCAAAATAAACATTGAGTAACATCGTGTTAACAATCCAGAACTAAAGGAGTCCCACCACGAAAACCTTGTCATGAAGGTATTATGCATCAATTCACAAATTGGTGCAAACTGTTCCAAGTTCTGGTCTGCAGGAACCAAATTTGTGACAAATGGAATTAGGCATAGCTATACCCAGATCCAGGTCAGGAGCGGTAAATAAGGTTGATAGGTGATTTCCTAATCTTTCCATAAATGTATACGTGCAACCATATCACTGTTCTGGATTAGGAGTTATAACTATCAAAACTTAACAGTAAAACTGACTGGTTTGCATCAGCAGTCATGCAGTTCACTGTGCTGACTTCCCAATTTAATTAAACTCTAATTAAAATCAGGAAAGACTCCCCATAACAAACTCGTAAATCTCCACCTACCCTTCTCAAACATATATCCCAATAAGGTAGTGGATTTTTCTACAGTGAGTTATGGCAAGAATACAGAAACGGTACAAAGGTGGGTTCATATGGAGTAATTACAGTAAACCCCAGTTTTCAACAGATTAACAAGCTTTTCTGTCTTTATGGTCAACGGAAAAGTTGGAGAGACCTTCACGAGCTTTCCATCCATGTAGGATACTCTTATGTTATCTAATTGCTAACCAAGATTACAACCTGGTGAAGTTGAGCCACTTCTACCAGAAAGCAAGAATCTTGGTTCGATCTACCTTATCAAGTTGAGCCCGAAATTATCAGTATCTGATAGTCGGACTTTCTCAAAACACAATGCAACCATTCTGTCGGTGGGGAGGGTCTAGTATCATGTTTCATACTGACGGTACTACGTGCCTCACGAAAGGAAATTCTATCCGGCACATCCGGTTACGTCTATAGGTGGTTCCTATATCGTTCTCTCGCAAACGGTTTCTACACGGTCCTCTACCGAAATTAGTATCCCTGCAGAAAGCAAACAATCCCCTGGCACAGGCACGCCGTACGGCGGCGGGGAAACAGAACAGGTAAACACAATATACAATTATATTTGAAAGTAAAAGCATACGACTCTGGAGTGAGTCGCCCTCGAGCGAAGTCATGCCTCGAGGTACATGGCTGTAAATACGTCTGTACAGCAAAGACTCCCGTACGATCTGGCTTATACACGCTCGGGCATACGTGTTCGCATGTTCTCATAGATATGAGAACACACTATCGGGTTATACACCACCCGACGGGGTTTCCCTCTAACTTTGTGTCACGCTGGGGTACCGCGTGTCATATGTTCTCAGAAACATGGAAAGTTTCAAAGACTCATATTGACTTTCCGTGCCAAGCCACGGAAATTTCACATACCACCTCTCGTATGCTGAGCTTACCGAGATTGATCCGCTCTCGGTGGCGTACCTTACCTCTTACCTGATGTCGGGGCGTCGTTACAGAATATAATAACACATAGTTAGTTTTCCACCTTTATATCTTATACTAATAATACTCCTTATAAAGGCATATAACTAATTTCCTCACTCAAGTTCCTAATTTTTGAAAATATGTTCTTTTCCGGTACACTGTTCCCAACGAAGCTCTGATACCATGTCTGTGGGGACCGGAGTCCACACATCCGAGGATCTCATTGGGTGGTGTCGTGCGATGCGACACCCAACAGTTTACAAGAATAGAACCAGAATAAAGTACAAGACCAAGTCTTTTACTTAATACACAGCGGAAGTTTTCACAATACTAGCGGATGTAAAGAAATATATACATACCATAGCTACGCTCTCAGCACTAGCTATGCAAAAAGCAAAGTTTTCTATGCCAGGGATACTTTGCACTAGCAACACTCAAACTATGGCGGCGTGCAGGGTTCCCACTCGGCGGTACACCCTGGAGGGGGTGTTGCCTCATCGTCAAACCCATCCTCAATAGGATAACCTGCAAAAACTCATTAACTGCAAACGTGAGCATAAGGCTCAGCAAGACTTAACCGTCTCACTAGACAGATGCACGGGGACACTAAACATAGGTAAGGAATAGCATAAATGGACTCGCCTACAAGTGGGTCCTTATAGTCAGGTTTTATGTAGCAAAATGACATTCTCCAAGCACGGCACATCATGGGTTCCACAACCAAACAAGAAACGCTTTACCGATGATATGACATGCTCAGAGCACATAATGCTATTACAGCTAAAGTATGGGGAAATTGTAAACTTTTAATTACACTATCTCTAAATCATACACGGTTGCAAAATACTTACAAATCAATATAATATGAATTTCTGACTTCTTTAGTATTTACTACGTCACGACACAGTGAACAAGTGGTACTCTATTACTGCGAGGGACAGTGATTGCAATCAGGATACACCCGGACAATACGACACATACGTCGTTCGGAAGTGTCAGCGAGCACACCTGTACCTACATAACACTTCAGTACTAGGCGTATATGGCCACCTTTCACAAGAAACTCAAATGCTGAGCCCGTCTCACCTCCGCAAACAGAAGGTCTCCGCACGAAACACCTCATGTTTCCGCCGACCGATTTACACCTTACTGTCCTCAACCCACCCCTATCGATGGTGAGTTAATGGGTCTCAACATCCCAGTTATCAAGTTACATCAGTTTATTGGATTCCATATGTCCATTATATTGCCGGTACAATTCAAGCTTGTCCAGCGGGGCCGCATACGGACGGGCCTTAATCAACACAGGCAGGGCTATGCGACCGAGACTCAATTCTCGCCGCTTCCTATCCATTCCCTACCCGGTCTCAGTTTCATTATATTAAGCCATGTTCTATTCAACCAATCCTGTGAGATACATCTCTCGCGAGTAGATTCCAACTACTCGACTTCTACCGGATCTCCTATGCATTAGCAAAGCAGTTACTACAGGTCAAACTGTAACTCGTGCCAAATAAACCCCTGGGATTTTTGGTCATGCAAGTGGAGTATCATTCACCCTAAACGTAATGCACAATTCATATACTATTCATCATAGTGATAAAGCAAAAGCTCATAAACGACTTAAATGCAAACCGGGGCTTGCCTTGTTGCAGGTCAGGTTCTGAGTTAAAAATTGGAAGGTTCTCTTCCAAGGCTTCTGGCTCCTCCTCGACTTCGGTCACTATACGATATGCAGATAACATGGATATATAAATGACTTTGAAAATTATTTATTTTAAGACCATAATTTAATTCATGGTGATCACTATATGACAGGGACCTTAATTGGCTCTGGAACTTCGATGGTAGATACTAGGGAATATGATCAAGGCTCTTGCAAAGAACAGGAGATGATCATAGCAGATTGTGGTCTCCGAAAGTATGGCAAGCAATCAACTTCCAAAAATTTCCGAGAGGAAACTGTAGCTTGAACCTAGCTAACAGTTGATAATCAAGATGGAGGGAGTGGTTCTGGTCTTAGAAAAATTTGTTTCATAATTTTCTAAGCTGTGGGGAAGGAGTTATTGTATTTCTAATTCGGCAAGAATTTCTGGATTTACTTTATAATCGAGTTTCTAGACATTAAATCAATATTTTGTTTGTAACTGATTTAGGACTAGTATAGTAGGTTAATTAAATCCAAGACTTTAACAGGAGCTAGGGTATGACTAAAGGAAGACTCAGTAAAATTTTGGGACCTAATAAAGCAACCTAATAGCTGTGAAAATTCAATAACTGAAAAAGGAAATTGAATTATACAGAGAGTTAAACAGGTGCTATGGCTCCCAAACTCTGCCTGATAATCAAGAATAGGACAATAAATTTTATGTGAATTTTGGGGAATTTTCCCGTGGATATCTTGTCTGGAAAAATTGCATTTGCATTAGGAAAGATTATTTTATACAGAATTTAACTCTGAGTTTCACAGAACCTAATTGGCATTGACAGAAACTAGAGCTCAGGTGCTTTCGAACAAAATTTGTTTGAAGATTTTTGGAGTATCCTACAGAAAGATATTCAATTTAGAAGTTTGGATAAATTTCTGGAATTAAATATATCCCAAAGACCACGTGGCACATTCTGGTTGAGGCAGCACCGGGGTCCACAGAATTAAAACGCGCAGCCACACTAGATCTCAGCCGCACCGTGATCCCGCAGTGAATGGCAGGTGGGACCCGATGGGGTCATCGTCTACCTCGGGCCGGTGCTCGCGCGGAGCGGCACCCGCGACGGTGGCTCGCCGGCGAGCTCGCCGCCGGCCAATCCAACGCACCAGATTCGCGGAAACTTGCCGCCTGGGGGTTTTTGGGGTCGCTGAGCACGATGGTGAGGTCAGTGGGTCTTGAAGCTCGCCGGAAAAGGTCGTGCGACGGCGGTGGCGGCGATGAGCGCTCGGGCAACATAGAACTCTCTATAGAGTAGCTCAAATCCCTTGGGAATTGCTCCAAAACCTTTCTGGGATGATGGAGTTCAAGGATATGGGAGCAGAAGGGGAGTGAGTTGCCGGGAATCATGAGTTCGACGGTGAACCGAGGTTTTCTCACCGACGGTGAGCAAAACTCGAAATTCAGAGCCCTTGCTTGATGATTCTTAAAGGTTTTTGCTCAGACAGGAGCGCTAGGGCCTATAGAAACTGTCTCTAAGTAATTGCAAGGGATGATTGCTTGCCGAAAAGGAATTGACATGAAATCATAGCTAGTTATCTACTCTCGGCCGTAGGGGAAACGAACAATAACTCGCTCAAGCTTCAACGATAAGGGAAACGGTTTGTACCATGAGCTAGAGTTTGATCAGGCGCACCTTTTTGCTCTTTGGAGCTTGGCTTGAAACGGCGCGGAACGGCGGCACGCCGCGGAGCAGTGGTGAGCGGCGGCGATGGCGCGCGGCGGAAGAATAGTTGCGAGGCAGTGGAGCTGTGATCGGGGTTGAGGAGTAAAGGGAGCTTCGGCCGGCCTTTTATAGGGCCGCGGCGAGCAGGCAGGCAGCTCGCTGGAGCTGCATGCGCGCGCGCGGTGTCGAGCGGGGGCGCGGCGGTGCAGAGGTGGCGGGGTTGAGCTGATCCGTTTAAAAAGGGGAGCTGACATGTGGGGCCCACTGTCCAGTGATTCTCCCCACAGTTCAGTTACTAATTCATTTAAAAATAGAAGATCAACTCCAAAAATCATGAAATTTTGTGGAGATAGCAAATGAATTATTCTGAACACAATGGTGAACTCAATTCTTATGTTTAAAGAAGTTGGAGAAGAATTAAAAATTCAGATTTGAATTTGATTCAAATTTGCCAAGCACCTCAATAAAAATAGTAGATGAGTTTCTAAAATCTTGAAACTTTGTAAGCATGCTATTGAGGAATTTAGGAGCTCATGGAAAAATTTAGAGCCCTTAATTTGAATATTTGGTTTAGAGCTTATTAGGGCTTCATTGTGCATTGCTTACTAATCCCTATCCAAAAATTCTTATTCTTAAAAAGGTGAATAGAATATAATTTGGATTCATGGTGAAGTCTAATACCCATGATAAAAGAATCTAACAAAGAGTGCAAGAAAAGTTTTGGATGGCATAGTTCATGTGTACCATTATATTGGATATCCAGAATAGTTGATCACAAAACCCATATGAACTTAACATGCCAAAAAAGTGGGGTTTTACATAAGCAGGAGAGAAGACATCCATGCCCTAGGATGCTTCTCACTAGCAACAAGGAGAACATTCAGCAGTGGCGTGGTTCACATGAGATTTATCTCGACACCTCGAGTCTCATGTACAACCTGAACAACAGAAATAAAACTAATACCTGCAAAAATCGTTAAAGCGCAAATGTGAGCATAAGGCTCAGCAAGACTTAACCGTCTCACTAGACATATGCAGGGTGAATACTAAACATAGGTAAGGAATAGCATAAATAGACTCGCCTATAAGTGGATCCTTATAATCATGTTTTAAGTAGCAAATGACATTCTTCAAGCACAACACATCATGGACTCCACAATCAAACAAGAAACGCTTTGCCGATGATATGACATGCCCAAAGCACATAATGCTATTACAGGTAAAGTATGGGGAAACTGTAAACTTTTAATTATACTATCTCTAAGCCATACAAGGTTGCAAGCAATTATAATTCAATACAACATATTTTTCTAGCTTCTTTAGTATTTACTACGTCACCGCTCAGTGAACAAGTGATACTCTATTACCGTGAGGGACGGTGATTGCAATCAGAACACACCCGGACAACACGACACATACGCACTTTTGGAAATGCCAGTGAGTACTTCGCGCAGTACCTATGTAACACTTCAGTACTAGTCGTATATGGCAACCTTTCGCGTGACACTCAAATGCCGAACCGGTCGATCTGTCACGAGCAGGAGGTCCCTGCGTGGGGCGTACTCTGACGTGCCCACCAGCGGATTTACACCTTGCTGCCTTCAACCCACACCTATAAAACGGAACGGATGCCTCGACACCCAAGTGACCAAGCTACATCAGTTTACTGGAGCCCATATATCCATTATGTTGCCGGTACAAGTCAAGCTTGTCCGATGTGGCTGCATACGGACGGGCCTTAATCGACACAGGCAGGGCTATGCGACCGAGAGTCAATCCTCGCCGCTTCCTATCCATTCCCTGCCCGGTCTCAATTTCATTATATTAAGCCATTTTCTATCTAACCAATCCTGTGAGATATGTCCTACATCTCTCGCAATTAGATTCCAACTACTCGACTTCTACCGAATTTCCTATGCATTAGCAAAGCAGTTACGATAGGTCAAACTGTAACTCGTTCCCACCAATCCCTGGGATTTTTGGCCATGCAAGTGGAGTATCAATCATCCTAAATGAAAAGCACAATTCATAGACTACTCATCTTAGTGATAAAGTAAAATTTTATAAACGACTTAAATGCAAACCGTGGCTTGCCTTAGTTTGTGACTCGAATAAATGGCAATTGTTAGGGCTTGGTCTTCCCCCGGAAAACCTGCCATGGAACTTCAGTGGAAACACCTTGGCCTTCTCCTCCAAGCGAAGTTTCTTGTCGATCACCTATCAGCACGTTCCTATCGACAAGATATGCATATAAGTAATTAAGTAATTAAGTAATTTAATAATGGACTCCACGGGGTTATGTAAACTTTAAGAATGAGGAGTTTGACTAGGAAGGACAGATATGCCTCTATTGTGTGGGTAACCAGAGGATGAGTCAAGGTGGACATAGTAGTGTCGGTATGAACTGAAAGGTACAACATAAAGCTACATTGCAACTTAGCATACCACACTTCAAGCTATGCCACGCGAGATTGACAAATCTGAATGGTGAAGAAGTGTTGGGCGGAGAAGTGTAAGGACGACCCAAAAAAATAAAGGTGGGACATCGAAAGCTTGAGTATGAGTGGAGTGTACAAGACGAAGGTCGCGATTTAGCAGTCGACCAATGAACTTCACTTAACCCATAAATGAGTAAACCTTGTTAAGTGAGCAGTGCTGTCGTAGGGTCCCGACTTAGGATGAACCATGATGGAACCTAACGACACTTGGGACTGAATTGAGACCAACATGGCTTGGACTTAAGAAGTCATTATAAGCATTGTTAACCTAGAATGAGTACCAAGACAACGTTTAAATTACTTTTCGGTAAAGTAGTTTCTACGGCAAGCTTCTCGAGCATCGTTCAAGTGCTTACACGACGACTCTAATGTAGTGTCTCTCGCAAGCCTATCCAGGTGAGCTCAGTAAGCTCTCGGGACTTAAACATGATGCGAGACCGTGCCGTGAAGGCATGCTTTGCCATCTCGAGAAGATTGTCTTAGCGATGTCCACATCAACCCGGACTCGTCAATGGGGTGAGCAGAACCCCGAACACCACCTTGTGAGCCTTAAGGCTAGTGATGTCGACTCGGTTGTTGATAAGCGACTCGACGAACCTGCCGTCGATGAAGTGGTACACCAAGTTAACCAATCCTGTGATCGGTTAGGGAACATTCTCAACAAAACCAAGGAACTCTTATTCAAGGTTCCCCTTGGTCTAGTTCTCCTTGTTGGTCGCAACGTTCTTGCATTAGTCAACCATAGGTGATCGGTGATCACCAATACCCGTGATTGACCTAGAAGGCCTTTTATCGAGCACCTTGGCTACACTTAGGACTCGATTGCTCTCGCAACGACTAAACCTAATTTGGCTTGACAACCATTGTCCGACGAGTCGTGCTGGTGTTTCAGCACCACACTCATCACAAGCATCCTTCATCTCGATGTCAGGGCACGATGACGGCTCGGAGCATCACGACGACGTCATGTGGTCACCGACGTCGACGCGGCTCATGGTGGAGCATCACGAGCACGCACGGACAAGCCAACGTGATACAAACTACAAAGGAGGTCGACTTGGGGATTTCTAAAGGAATGATATCATGGCGGAAAATGGACATACGGCTTGACGACATATGAGTACCCTTAGCGATTATGGCGAACTGACTTCGGTGCATCAAGCAAGGCAATTCAGGGCAAGGCTCACCTTGTAGGCATTTCACCAAACATCTTGTGTGTACTTGATTTTCGTTGCTTCATCACCATTCAAAGGGCATTCTGGCACTTAGGCTTGTCAGTCACAACATAATCCTACCCCTGCATCACAGACCAGTTCTAAACATCAACAAAGTTGGTTCTTTCCTCGAGAACATTTCATCGAACACCTTGGCTGCAGCACTGTCCCAACTAATCTTTACACAATTCAGAGCTAACCTTGAACCACTTGTTGTTGCCGTTGTGTCGTTGACGTGTTCTTGCATCTCATACATCACCTCCATCAATCCTCGCACTGCTTGGATGCGACATGTGAGAAGAACGCCGTGACGACATCAAGTCTACACTGGCATCCGAAACAGCACATGCGAAGCCCGGCCAAGGCGCGGACAGCGGGCCTGGGCGGTGAGCGGACGACCGGCGTGGAAAGGTGTGGCGCGCAGCGGTGGCAAGGACCTAGCAGCGGCACTAGAGATGTGCGGCCGCGAGCGAGCAGCCGGTGAAAGGTGGTGCGCTGCGCGGGCACATGCGCTGCAGGGGCTTCGGCGAGCAGCATCGGCCAGGGCACGACGCTCGGTGAGTGTGAGAGCAGGAGCACCGCTACTGGCGTGGGCGCGTGCCGGAACAGTGTGGGCGCGTCGTCAGGGCGCCGTTGCTCAGGAGTGCAGCGCTGGGTGCGGCGTGGCGGTTGGGCTAGCAGCGCGCAGGGGGAAGCGACGCGACCGCGGAGGGAAGCGAGGTGCCGTGGGGGCTGGCAAGCCGGCGGCCGACGGGAGGAGCGGGGCGACGCACGCGAGCAGGGGGGGACTCGGCGGGAGCGGCGCGACCATGAGGAAGCTGGGTCGGCGGCGGCGCAGGCGGTGCAGGGAGGAGGCGCGTGCGGCGTTGGCGGAGCGTGGTGGCGTGGTGTTGCGGGGTGGTGCGGCTCCGGCGAGCACGCAACAGGGTGGCGGCGAGGGACGCGAGCTGGAGGCGGCGCCTGTGAGGAAGCACGACCGGGAAGGGGCATGCGCGACCGGCGTGGGCGGCGAGCACGTAGCTAGGCGCATGCGTGGCAGGGAGGAGCTGGGGCGATGCGCGCGGGCCGGTAGGCACGGACGGCGCCAGTGAGGAGGCGCGCGCAGCCGGGGCCAAGGCGAGCGGGAGTGAGGCGCATCGGGGAGGTGAGCGGCGGCCGTGGATAAGACCGGGAGAAGGCAGGGCGCTGGGGATAAGGACCGACGTTGTCCATCGCGGTGGCGTATGCAGCGCGTCAGCATGGAGGCAGGGGAGGAAAGAGAAGGCATGTGCCGACCTGACCTGTGGGGACCACTTGTGGGACCCACCTCCCTCACCCTTCTTTCCAAAATTTAAATAGGGCTAGCAAACATGTTTCCAAAATAGTCAACTTTGGCCCAATGACCAAATAAAATGTGAATAATTTTATGGTGCAATCAGATTTCAAAACTGAGCAAGTTGAATTTCGAACTCAGGTTTGAATTTGATATCAAGCGGTGATACTTGATTCAATGAAATAAATGGTAGATTAGGTTAAAAAATCCTGAAACTTTAGAGGTAACCTTTTTGAACCATAACGGACCTCAGGAAAAATTTGGAATGGATTTGGACAAAGTTAAGTACAAAGTTTAAATTTGAAGTCGACTCTGATTAGATTCTCAGTACGTGTCCAATAAATGGAAAACGTGCTTCAAAAATTTTGAAACTTTACCGAGAGTCTATTTGGAATATTAGAAGGTCATGGAAAAATTTACAGCCTTAGATTTGAATTTTTTCTGAATGTCCCTTTTTAGGGTTGGAATAATTCCTTTTTCTTTCTCTCCATTTTGTTTTCTTTTCTCCTTTAATTTTTCATTGAAAATGTGAATACCTGGAAATTAAGGATTTTACCCCTTAAGTTCCAAATACATTAGCAACCATGTTCTATATGTAAAATTTTTAACAGTTCCTATTTTTAGTGAACATGGGTTAACTCATATGGTTCATGTGAGTTTGGATTTCCATGTCCACTTTCAAAATTTTTATGTTCGCATTTTTGCGTTTCTGTTCTTCCGAAAAACGGGCTTTTACAATACTCATCTCAAATTCTGAACTCAACATAGCTGAAAACTTGAACACAAGATCATGAGAAGCACAAGCAAAGATAATACCATCCACAACACTTGAACGAATAATGAGTCATTGCCATGCTTAAGCACAAAAAGAGTTTTATCAACCTTGCCCATGGTAAACCCCTTTTCAAGTAAAATGTTTCTAACCTATCATACCATGCTCTAGGGACCTTCAGAGCCGACTTCCGAGGTAGGATCTTCCATTGCAGGACCTTCCTCGATGGCGACCGAGGCTACCCCGAAGGGCAACCCTAGTGCCGCGGAAGCTCAGGGGACCGCTCTTGTAGAGTGGGACCCGATTTTTGTTATGGAGAACCCGCTGGAGTCAGCCGAGAGGACCCCTGCAGGTCCGGAGCCGATCCCCCTGTCGTTGCCAATCGACAATGCCTGCTCCAGCCTTCGTCACGTACATCTTGCTTTTTACCACGACAGCAAGGCCCTCGAGGAGGAGCGCCAGACCCTTAGGAGGTGGCGCAATCGGCTCCAATTCGAGACCAAGCTGGCGCAGACAAGACTGGCCGACGACAAGGAGTGGGTCAAGAGGGAGAAAGCCCAGATGGTGTACTGGGGCCAGCTGCTGGACGAGAGGGAAAGCATGGTGCGATCCCTCAACAACTAGTCCCAGGCCATCCACGAACAGGTCGTGGCTGCTAATGAAGCAGCAAATGATCGCCAGGAGAAGCTCAGTGCAATCCACGACAGCCTCGTCAAGCGCCGAGAGTCTCTTGAAGAGCGGGAGAAAAAGCTCGAAGATGAAGAGCAAAAACTCCTAAAGCTGCAGGATGACCTCGTGAAGAGGGAGGAGGAGCTTGCTTAGAGGCTGGCTCTGGGTGACAAGAGCCTCGCGGAGCGCACCAAGAAGCTAGAGGAGCTCTGCGAGAGCAAGGAGAAGAAGGCCTGGCAGCGGGGACAGGACCTCACCAAGAGGGAGAATGAAGTTGCTGCCAGGGAGAAGAAAGTGCGGGGCCGGGAGAGAGGCCTAGTAGACCGCCAGAACAAGATCCATGTCCAGGAAGAGGAGCTTGCGAAACTTTAAAGGCAAGTTGCTGAAAAGATTCAGTAGCACGCCAAAGAGGTCGAGCGCCTTGCCCGGGAGGGTTCGGAGCTTGCGGGAACCAAGAGGTCCTTGGAAGAGGTGCAAGGCTCAAGGGCTGAGGAGTCCCAACAAGTATGCGACTTCTTGGGCAAAGCCAATGACGCGTTGACGCCGCTGGGTTTTAGTCCCGTGCTTCTGGACGATCTGGAGCCGGAGCTGGACCAGGCGTTGAAGGCGTTGAGCTCGGCGGGTAGCAAACTCAACAAGATGGGTGATGTCATCACAGATCAGCTGGAAACTGAAGGGAAATCCCTTGCACAGAACGTCGTAGAGTACATGTTGACGTGCTACACAAGTCGAGATCCTCACTTCCCATTAGATCCGGTGCTTGAAGGTCCCATCGACGGAGAGGGAGATGCCGCCAAGGCCAGCGTGTCGGAGGTTGCCCAGAAGGTTGTCTCGTTCTTCTGTAGGATCTAGGACTTTCTCTTTGTAACATCCACTTGTATCTTCTCTTCTTTTCTCCAATTTTGTAATCTCTTGTCCTCAGTTGAATGAAATCCAAGAAATTTATGAATTTTATTTTTTGTCTTCAACCTTTATCTCACTTGGCCCCCTAGTAGATGTACACGATTTGATTGTGGACAAGTACCAAGAGGATGTAACATTTTGTTGAAGACTTGATTGCTTCAAACTTGAAGAGTATAGGTCCGAAGGCAGCGATAGCAGGGCCCCCTGAGGTTGTTGGAGCTTAGTAGCTCCGGCAGCGACCATTGTCAACACGTAGAATGTCGACAGCTGGTCTTCTGGGGTTGTTGGAGCTTAGTAGCTCTGGCAGTGTCCACTATCAACACGTAGAGCGTCGACAGCATACCCCATTAGGGTGTCCTTCTATCATCTTTCCTTCACCTTGACGGCTGGCCCCCTGGATTTGCCGGAACTTGGTAGCTCCGGCGACGCCTACTATCAATGTTTAAAACATCGACAACGGGCCACCTTAGGGGATATTGAAGCTTTGATAGCTCCGACATCATCCACCATCATCATGAGATTTTTATTTTTCCTGCACACTGAAGTCAAGAAAAACAGTAAAATCCATTTCTTCTCTATAACTCGTTTGCGGCTTACTATTCCCGAAAGAAATCTTTAGGTCAACCGTAATTCTATATACAATCAAGTGCATTTGCTTATTTTCTCCAGGTCTGATCGTTTTCTGGACTCACCTTACTTAGGCCTGCCGAGGTGTAGGTAGAGTAGCATACTTAGGGTGCTGGACCAGGCTAAGTCGATAGCACACTCCGGACCTAGATTGGCTTGGCATTCAGGTGAGTAGGCCATTCAACAATGTTAAGACCCGAAAGAATTAAGAAAGCGACTTGAATTATACATGAATTGTTCGAGCTAATGTTTCTTGATAATTGCACAACTTTTTTATAGACAAGAAAGAGAAAAATAAAAAATATTGAGCCTGTACAAAATAAATTCACGTGGAGTCTGTTTTCATATAATGATGCCTTTCATTATAGGTCCGGGGTGCAGGGGAAACAAGTACACTCTTAGGGTACGGAACAAGGCTAAGTGTGTTACTTTTCTTGTTTGACCCAGGGTAACTAGCTACACTTTTAGTTATGAGACTGTGTCAAGTGTTGTCTGAACCTTGCGGACCTTCCGGGAAAGATCTGGCTGTTCTCCCGGAGGAGCTACCCGACTCTGTACAATGACGCTATAACATACATCATATGTAACTACAGACTCACCTCCGTGATATTAAGTGTAGAACTTATGGATGTGCTCAATGTTCCAAAGATTAGGGAGCGGTATCCCATCCTCGGTTGCCAAGCGAATGCATCCGCTACGGGATACTTTGATCACTTGAAAACGTCCTTCCTAGCTGGGGGAAAGTTTGTTTAACCCTTCTCGAGTTTGTATTCTCTGTAGCACCAGATCGCCTTCCTCGAGCTGTCGGTTATGCACATTCCTTTGGTGATAGCACCGAGCGCTTGGCGGTATCATGCATTTCGAACACCTGCTCGGCACCTTCCCTCTTCAACGAGGTCAAGGTCTTCACGCCGGAGCTGGTCCTGCGTGGCTTCATCAAAGGTCCGGACCTGTAGTGACCTCAAGGTGATTTCCAAAGGAAGGACTACTTCAGCTCCATACAGCAGGAAGAAGGGTGTCTCTCCAGTTAACTGGTTTGGAGTTGTCCTGTTTGCCCACAAGGTGGGCAGAAGCTCTTGAATCCAGTTGGCTCCATGTTTTTTCAGGTGCTCATATGTGCGTGTCTTGAGTCCTTTTAGGATTTCTGCATTTGCTCTCTCAGCTTGGCCATTTCTTGCCGGGTGAGCTACGAAAGCGTAGCTGACTTGAATGTCGAGGTCTTCACAATATCCTTGGAATGCAGAGCTTGTGAATTGGGTCCCATTGTAAGTTATGATCTTGTTTGAGACTCCAAATCTGCATACTATGGACTGCATGAAATTGATAGCTGATTGCTTGTTTATTGTCACAACTGGAGTTGCTTCCGGCCACATGGTGAACTTGTCGATGGCAACGTACAGGAACTTGTAACCTCCGACGGCTCTTGGGAAAGGTCCCAAGATATCCATCCCCCAGACAGCGAATGGCCATGTAGGAGGTATCATTTGTAAAGGTTGAGATGGTGTGTGAATTTTCTTCGCATGAAACTGGCATGCTTCGCATTTCTTCACTAGCCCGGTTGCATCCTGGAGTGCTGTAGGCCAGTAAAAACCATGCTGGAAGGCTTTATAGACCAACGTGCAGGAAGACGCGTTGTTCCCACACCCGCCTCCATGGATTTCCGCATGGAGCTTGCGGCCTTCTTCCCTTGTAATGCACCGCATTAGGACGTCGTTGGCACCACGCCGGTAGAGATCACCTTCTACCAGTGTGTATCTTTTAGCCAATCTGACTATCCGGTCACCAGATACATTGTCTTCAGGAAGGATGTTGTCTTTCAAGTAGCTCTGGATCTCCAAGATCCATGCATCGGAGCTAACTTGAGCTTCTAAGTCTTGCGTGTTGGGTTGCTCGGAGCTTCCTGCAGCACCTACGACCCTTGATAGATGCCATGGTAATAGGGCCATCGGGACCGCCAGCTTCGAGGTGTTGGTCTTGCCCCCTTCACTCAGTTCGGCAGGCTGAGGTGTTGGTCTTGACAATCTCTGGACGATGGTTCTGTCGGGAGCCAGAGCTCCGATTGAAGCTTTCGTCGAGAGTTTGTCAGCTTCAGCATTGTTGAGACGCTGGACATGGCAAACATTTAGGACTTCGAAGTCCTTTTGAAGCTTCTGGACTTCAAGTAGATATGCAGCTAGTTGAGGGTTGTTGCAGTAGAATTCACCTTTGACTTGTTTTATAATGAGATGTGAATCACCCTTTACCAACAGCTGCTTGACACCATATGATGGTGCCACCTTGAGCCCATAGATTAGTGCTTCGTACTCTGCCATGTTGTTGGTCACCTTGAAGTCAAGGTGAACCATGTATTTGACCTTCTCCCCGGTTGGAGCGAGGAGAAGTATTCCAGCTCCGGCCCCCTGCTTCTGCACGGAGCCGTCGAAGTAGCGAGTCCAGTGAGGCTCGGTGAAGACCGGAACCTTGGGTTCTGGCTTCTGCTTACTGGGGCCCTCAGGATTTAATGGAGAGGGGGTCCATTCCGCCACAAAGTCCGCCAGTACTTGATTCTTGATCGCTTGTCTTGGGACGAATTCAAGATCGAACTCGGCCAATTCCGCTGCCCACTTTGCAATGTTCCCAGTAGAGTTAGGGTTATGCAAGATTGCACGCAGTGGATAAGAGGTTACCACTTAAATTTTGTGAGCTTGGAAGTAGTGGCGAAGCTTCCTAGAGGCGATAAGAACTGCATAGAGCAGCTTATGCACCTCTAAGTACCGAGTCTTGGTGTCAGAAGCACTTCAGTGATGAAGTATACTGGGCGCTAGACTGTCCGGACCCTCCCGGAGGGGCCCGGAGCTTCCTTCTCATCAACCCGGACCCTCCCGGAGGGGTCCGGACCTTCTTCGAAGACCTCCAGGTCCTTGCTATAGGAACCCAGAGCTTCTTCTGATGTGACCTGGACCTTCCTGGAAGGATCCGGATCTTCTTTTTCAGCAACTGTAACTCCTTCATTTGAAGGAGGTTGATCCTGTGGCGTCTTGCCTCGAGGATCCAAGTCTGGGGGTTGGAACCCAGACTCGCCTTCAGGTAGTTTCAGACCTTCTCGGAGGGGTCTGGACTCCTGAATGGGGATGGTTCTGGTCTTTCTGCAACTAGGACCACGCTGACAACTTCGTCAGTTGCCAAAATGTAAAGCAGAAGTGGCTCACCAGGATTCGGAGCTACCAAAGTTGGTAGAGTGGTGAGGAGCTGCATTAGCTATTGGAAAACCTTTTCTGCTTCTTCAGACCATTCGAATGGTCCGGACTTCCTTAATAATTTGAAGAAGGGTAGCACCCGTTCTGCCAGTTTTGAGATGAACTGGCTGAGGGCAGCTAGGCATCCAGTCTGCTTCTGGACATCCTTGACGCAGGCTGGTGGCTGCATGTCTTCAATAGCTTTAATCTTCGCCGGATTTGCCTCTATTCCTTGGTGGTTCACCAAGAATCCAAGAAGCTTTAAGGAGCTAATCCCAAAGACACACTTGTCTGGGTTCAGCTTGGTGCGTGTAATTCGCAATTTGTCAAAGATAGCTTGCAAGGCGTCAAGGAATGACTCCTTTTTCTTGATCTTGATGACGATGTCATCGACGTACACTTCCACTACATCTCTAATGAGCTCTCCACAAGTTTTGTACATGTAGGATCGAAGAGCACGTGAAAAGCTACCAGAGGGTGGGGTGAATGGTAGATTTAAAAATCTTACGCAGCGGAAACAATAAAACCCTAATCCCTTCGGTAGAAAAACGATCTGTTAAAGAAATCGTGTATGAGACTAATCTAAGACATGTTTCACCGTGAAAAAAGTGATAGATATCAGAGAGAATCAAGTCACGAAGACAACACAAAAAGAATTACTCAAATTCGTCGAGAAAAACTCATGTTATGATCGAAAGATCAGACTATGGTCAATCTGACCTACCCGAGAAAAACAGTTTCCGGAATGCTGCAAAGAAACTCGTGTAGCTCAGAAACTACAAATCCAATGACCGTGAAATTTTGAAAGATGATAGACAATCAAGTTTTGAAGACAAAACAAAAAGAATCACGTCAATTTGATCTATAAAACTCGAGTTATGATAAAACCACCGATGAAAGGTAGTGCTGTCCAGAAACTCGACGAGTAAAACTTGTCTGGAACAAGTCGGACGAACAAGGCACAAAAGTTCCTTCAAACTATGAACACAAGAGGAACAGCCCCAAAGTCTTCTACCACGAGCTTTGGCCTTCCCTTGCTTATATAACCAGCCCTTAGGCCATCCCAATCTTAACTAGGACTCCAATCCTAATCCGATCACAATCGGAACTTTCCATAACTGCTTAGGACTCTTCTATACGCAGATAGAAGCAATCTTAAGACTCCCAAACACCTTAGGAACGTATCCCACATTCCTAAACAACTCAAATTCGTGACCCACACGAAATCCTAACATAACCAACTCGATATTTCCATACCGAGCCATAACCGACTCAGCTAGCAGCCTAAGTCTTCAACCGATACGATCTGATCCTTCCGATCAGATCTTCCTTCCATAATCCATCTCTAGAAGCATATTGCCACGTCATGCACCGCATGCATACGTGCGAACACCTTCCTTCGACCTTCATATGCACTGCCCTTGATTCAATCATCCTGCGCGACCTCCTGATCAGCTCAACCACAGTTCCTCCCGAACTTGGTTGTTGGAACCTCATCTCCTCCCTGAGACTAGTCCAATGGATCCTGTCACCAGCCATGACTTGAACTCAAGCAACACCTGCACATGAATAAACAAACAATCCATACGAGCCCAAGTCCTCGGCTTGACTCAAGTTAGTTCCGAACACAACACCTTATGTGAGAACCTCACACAAGCATGTTGCAAAACCATAGTAACACGATATCATCCATATCATCCAAAACGCATCAAAAACTTAGCAAATGAATACTAAGCAATCTTTCCAACAATGTAAAGCAAGTACAAAACTTTGTAAATGAAAAGCAGAAACACTGCGGTCATGTTCTGGACCTTGCCAGAGCAACCCAGAGCTTGAGCCGGAGCTAACAACAGCTAGTAGAACCTAGCGTCAGAGCTTTCCAAAACTAGTACAGCCAAGCTCCCGCCGGAGCTTACAAAACATAGCAGATCCTAGCACCGGAGCTAACCAGAACTAGTCAGAACTAGTAATCCCAAAAGCTGGAGCTAGACAAAGTACGTCGGAGCTTAGCAAAAGCATGTCGGAGCTATCAAATATATGTCGGAGCTAGCAAAGACATGCCGGAGCTAAAGATAAAGCTCACCGGAGCTATCCAAAGCTAGTCGGACCTTACCAAGAAGTCGGACCTATCATCTAACATAGCCGGAGCTACCCAAAACAAGCCGGACCTACCGTCGGACCTTGCTGTAGCTCGGAGCTAGAGTCGGACCTTGATAAAAAGGTGTTTTGGTGATATTTAAAACTTTTATCATCAAAGCCAAGTGTATTCACTACAAGCCAATGTATTCAACACATATAGGTCTCACAATCTCCCCCTTGATGAATGCATTGGCAACACCATTTAAAATCCAAACATTGGCTTATTCACATAAAAGTTTTGAAAGCAATTTCTCCCCTTTGTAAATAAAAAATTATCCCATATTATCTCTCCCCCTTTATTATCTCTCCTTATGCACATATTCTCTTTCTCTTCATGCTTGTCTCTCCCCCTTTGACAATGTATTCAGCAAGTCATGAGCATATAAACAAATTATCTCTCCAACTTTAGTTGTTATGAGCATATTATAACATATACATATAAACAAAGCTCATCCAAGTTATACTATCAAGTACCTTACATTATCACATCAAGGAAATACATAAGGTAGTGTAAGTCATGCTAGAGATCAAATGTAATTTTTCAATTTAAGAAAGTCATGATCTCACAAACTTAACTATTTAAAAACATGAAAGCATGACACTAGTTGCTGAATTTTATTATTTTTCAAAGCATAAATTTAGATCATATGATATTTGCAAGAGATTATATGCGCATCTGCCTTATTCTAACCAACCAGGCCAAGCCTATGTCATTTGACAATCAGAAGCTTAAGGACATGGTTTTAGTCATACACAACTTCTTCCAAGTTCATATCTAAGTGTAATGATAAGCCATCTCAAAAGAAGAAGTGTGATGCATGCATATTCTCTTGATCTTTTCTCAATTTATATTTGTTCATAAAAAAAACTCAACATGTGAGTTGATTACTTGATTAATTCTTAATGATTAAAAGCACTTGTGAGCATGCAACAAGTTCAAAACAGCAAGAAAGTTCGACCATGACCAGATTTAGTGTAAGTAATTATTCCAATTACTAGACATGGCAAAAACTACAAAATGTAGAACACGAGTAATGTAGTAAGAACTTTCAGCATGTAAAAGGAATCACAAAGTCATATATGTATGAAATACTATGCTCATATTATTTGAGTTTCAAATTCACACATAGACTTCCCAAGTTTCAAAACTCCCCCTCAATTTAAGCCATGAGGATGCATAACCCCTATTTCACTACGAATGTAACAAAAACGAGTGAAATCCAAAGATTTTGTAAAAATGTCAGCCAATTGATGTTCGGTATCTACATGGTGAAGCACAATGTTTCCTTTTTCAACATTATCTCGGAGAAAGTGATACCTAATATCAATGTGCTTAGTTCTAGAATGTTGCACGGGTTTTTTAGCAATGCAAATGGCACTAGTGTTATCACAGAATAGTGGAACACTATCTAGATCAACCCCATAGTCCTTAAGTGTTTGAACAATCCAAAGAATTTGTGAGCAAGCACTAGCAGCAGCTACATATTCAGATTCAGCTGTGGATTGTGCAACTGAATTTTGTTTTCTAGAGGACCAAGCAACAAGAGAATTACCAAGAAAATGACAAGCACCGGAAGTACTTTTCCTATCAATCCTACAACCCCCAAAATCAGCATCCGAAAAAACATTCAAAGTAACGGTTGAGGAAGAAGGAAGAAAAATGCCAAATTCTTGAGTTCCATGTAAGTACCTGAGAATCCTTTTGACGGCTTGACGATGTGAAACACGTGGGGAAGCTTGAAACCGTGCACAAAGACATACGCTGAATTGTATGTCCGGTCTTGATGCCGTGAGGTACAAAATTGATCCGATCATGCTTCTATATTCTTTTTGATCCACGGATTCACCATCTTCATCAAGTTCAAGTGTTGTTGCTGTTCCCATTGGTGTCCAAAGAGGCTTGCTTTTGTCCATGTTGAAGCGCCTTAGGAGGTCTTTGGTATACTTCGTTTGATGCACAAAGGTACCCTCCTTGGTTTGTTTGATTTGCAGCCCCAAAAAGTAAGTGAGTTCACCCATCATACTCATTTCAAATTCGGAACTCATCATTGCTGAGAACTTGGACACAAGATCATGAGAAGCACAACCAAAGATAATATCATCCACATACACTTGAACAAATAATGAGTCATTGCCATACTTAAGCACAAAAAGAGTTTTATCAACCTTGCCCATGGTAAACCCCTTTTCAAGTAAGAATGTTTTTAACCTATCATACCATGCTCTAGGGGCTTGTTTGAGACCATATAAGGCTTTGGACAGTTTGTAAATATGATTAGGAAAATCTGGATTTTCAAAACCCGGTGGTTGTTTGACATAAACCTCCTCATCTATGTAGCCATTAAGAAAAGCACTTTTAACATCCAATTGATATAGCTTAAAACCTTTAGATGCTGCAAAAGCTAACAAAATTCTTATGGCTTCTAATCTAGCGACAGGAGCAAAAGTTTCATCAAAATCTAGACCTTCAACTTGAGTGAAACCTTGAGCAACCAACCTAGCCTTATTCCTAACCACAACCCCATCCTCGCTTTGTTTATTTTTAAATACCCATTTAGTTCCAATTAAAGTGTGACCTTGAGGTGGAGGTACAAGTTTCCAAACATTATTTCTTTCAAAATTTTCTAACTCTTCTTGCATGGCAATAATCCAGGATTCATTAGTGAGTGCGTGTGATATATCTTTGGGTTCAAAAGAAGCAACAAAAGCAGAATGAGCATGAGAGTTTGGATCGCAAAACCTGGACTGTGTGACTCGTTCGTGCAAGCTTCCAATCATCTGTTGTGAGGGATGATCTTTATAAAGCCGTAGGGGAACAGATGTCTCACAAGCTTCTTCTTCATTAGATTCATCGTAGATTGATGAGCTTGTGACTTCTGGACGATCAGGACAAGCAGAGGTGATAGCTGGAGCTTGTATAATGTCCAGAGCTGGACACGTGTCAGCTTCGGAACTACCAGGCAGTATCACCGGCTCTTCTTCATCTTCGAAAATACCCTCCCCCTGAGGATACGGATCTGGTCCTGCAACACCGGAGCTAGTACCTGGGCTAGCTTCATCAAAAGACACTTCACAAGTCTCCACAATTTTGTTAGTGTCAAGTAAAAACACACGGTAGCCTCTAGTATGAGATGGATAACCAAGAAACATGTCATCAATGGATCTAGGTTCAAATTTATCAAGATTACCATGTTTCTTAACAAAGCATTTGCAACCAAAGACCCGAAAGTGTGTAACACTAGGCCTATGTCCAAACCGGAGCTCATATGGTATTTTACCTAGCTTAGCACGCAAGAAAACACAATTTGAGACATAACAAGCGGTTGCTAACGCATCAGCCCAAAATTTCCTAGGAGTTTGATATTCATCAAGCATAGTCCTAGCCATCTCAACTAAGGTTATGTTCTTTCTTTCTACAACACCGTTTTGTTGAGGTACATACGGTGAAGAAAATTGATGATCTATTCCATTTTCAGCACAAAAGTGATCAAAAGATTGATTTTTAAATTCAGTTCCATTATCACTTCTAATTGCTTTTAATGATCCTGGGTGATCATTTGATAATCTAAGAAATAAGGTTCTAAAGTGACTAAAAACTTCATTCTTAGACGCCATAAAATACACCCAAGAATATCTAGAATAATCATCAACAATAACAAGAGCATACCATTTACCTCCGAAGGATTGAACACGTGAAGGTCCTATGGTGTCAAGGTGCAAAAGTTGACATAGTTCAGTTGTCATGATCATTGTGAGAGGAGTATGTGAACCTGCAACCATCTTAGCATGTCTACAAGAAGAGCACACAATTTCTTTGTCCCTTTTAAGCTTAGGCAGCCCACATATGCGATCAAGAGCACTAACACGCGTTAGGTGACCAAAGCCTACGTGACCATGTCTACGATGCCAAAAATATAAGTCCTTTGAATCATTAGCAACTAGACACCTATGTTTAGAGGAAGACATATCAAAATCAGCTTTAAAAACTCTTCCAAACCGAGACATGTTAAAAATAAGCTCACTATTTGAACCTACAACTTTGCAGCAGTTTTTATTGAAAATAATTTCTTGATTTTCATCTAGCAATTGTGAAACAGAAAGCAAGTTGTATTTCAAATTTTTGACAAGTGCCACATCCTTCAAAGTGTAGTGATCATTTACTCTAACCGATCCCTTAGCAATTATAGGAGTTGAGGAATTATCGGCAAAAGTAACATTCTCTACACGTGACACAAAAGAGAGAGAGGAGAACCAATCTTTGTTACCGGTCATGTGGCGTGAGCAACCTGAATCCACAATCCAAATGTTCTCCTTCCTCAAACGTGTAACCTACATAGAAGCACAATACGTCGATGACTCAATACTGGGGTTAGTCAAAAGGCATTTAGGTATCCAGTACTGAGTCACACGACGTGTAGTAGGAAAAACACGCGAAAGCTAAGATAAAACAGCAAGTTTATGAGTCGAAGTTTGAGGTTTTCTATTCTTAACTCTTTTAGCACAAAATCCAGTAGCTCCGGTGGTATAAGCAGCAGTTCCAAAAGACAATGTTGAAGCTCCGGAAACAAAAGCTGAAGTTCCGAAGGAAACAACAGAAGGTCCGGGAGCTCTCGGAGCTATCGGAACTATCGGAGCTGCTTTTGCGGATTCCATACCAGAAGGTCCGGAAGCTACCTTTTCAAATTTCTGACTCACTAAAGCAGCTTGTGTTTTTCTTATTGCATGAAAGTTATAAGATCTAGCAATTTTTCTTTCTTTTTTCTGTTGTTTAGCTAGTCTATAACAAAAATCCATGACATGACCATCTCTACCACAGAAGGTACAATGAAATTTAACTTTGTGTTCATGTCTAGATGAGCAATCAATATTTTTATTTGAAACTGAATGAGACAACCCTCCTGCAGATTTGAAAACCACTCCTTTTTGTTTAGGAACTGTTTGAATCAAACCACTTCCTAATGACTTTACAATTTTAGGTGGATGTGCCTTAGCATGAACATGAGAATCAAAACCTAAACCAGTTTTATCTTTGCAAGACTTGGAAGAATTCAGCAGCAAGTTTAGATTCTTATTCCCATTACACAACCGACCTAGTGTCCTATTCATGTCATCAAGTTTTTTGGACATGTCTAGGCAGTTTGCACATGAAGTTTTTCCTTTTAGTTTGCAATTGGAACAATTTTTAACTTCATGAGATCGTAAAACATTGTTCAGGATGGAAATTTCATTCATTGCATCTTTTAGTTTCTTATCAAGATTTTCACATGCAGAGCAATGCAAATCATCTGTAGAACAAGAAGCATCTTTTAAGTTTTTATCACTAAGTGCAGCAAGCTTTTTGTTCTTTTCAATTTCTTCATCAAGTCTGTCTAGAGTGGAGGAATGTGCACTTCTTAGGGAGGACAATTGTTCATAGATTAAGTCACATGAGGGACATGCATCATCACTAGGAATCAAGGTTTTTAAACGGTTAATTTTAGATTCTAGTGATCCAATTTTAGCAGCATTATCCCTAAGCTTTTTGTCCATTTTCTTGACAATAATAGTTGCACGAGAAATAGCATCACACATTTCATTGCAGGTAGAACATACCTCATCGTCTTCACTGCTGTGTTCTGCATCCTCCTGTCTTGATCTTGATCTTGTTTTGCTCGCCATGAAGCATAAGTTGGCCAGGTCGTCATCATCTTCATCACTTTCAAAGTCTACATCACTTGAGCTAAGTTCTTGAAGTGCGGTGATGAAGCTGTTAATCATCTTGCGTCCTATGGTACCCTTCTTTTTCTTTTTGTTGGAATTTCCAGAGGAGGTCCGGGCCTTGCTTTGTTTCTCTTCCCGGGTGGTCGGACCTGAAAGGTTAGGGCATTCTGTACGAAAGTGTCCTATTTTACCACATTCAAAACAGCGTTGAGGTCCGGAGCTTCCTCTCCTTCTAGTTCTCACATTTTGCAATGCTTTTGAGAATCTAGTAGAGATGAGTGCCAACTCCTCTTCTGGAAATTCTTCGATCTGCTCCAGGGTTAGTGAGGACAATAAAGCAAGAGTATTGCAAGATGATGATTGGCCGGAGCTAGACATATCACGTTGTGAAACAAATGCAATAGACTTATTTGGGTTCTTACGTGCTAGAATGTCAATTTCATGAGTTTTTAGTTTAGAATAAAGTACATCTAATGTAAGAGAACTCATGACAGTTGATTCACGAATAGATGTTACTTTCATCTCCCAAATTGACATATCTAATGCACTAAGAAGTTGCCTAGCATTCTCAGCATCAGAAAAATTAACATTGACACTACGTAAGTTCCTGAGAATTTTATTGAAACGAGCAAAGAGATCATCGATAGACTCACCGGTTTGCATCTCAAAACGCATATATTCATTTTTGAACATATCTTGTTTTACCTCTTTGATTGTGTTGGAGCCTTCATGGTAATCACAGAGAGCGCTCCAAACATCGTATGCTGATCGGAGGTGTGCGACACGATCAAAGTCGCTTTGAGTGAGTCCTTGGATGATCAAGTTTCGTGCTTTGTTGTTGTTGTCGACGTCCCGGAGATTTGTAGCTGTAACTTGATCGTTAGGTGGGACTTCATAAGGTTTGTACACCTTTTCCCATATTGCGAAGCCTTGCGCCTGGATGAAGGCTTCCATGCGTGCCTTCCAAACCTGATAATCAATACCAGCAAACACACAAGGTTTGGCGGAGTACTTCTCCATGATGATTAGTCAAAAACACGTGCAAATCACAAATATTAGAGCACCGTGGCTCTGATACCAATTGTAGGATCGAAGAGCACGTGAAAAGTTACCAGAGGGGGGGGTGAATGGTAGATTTAAAAATCTTACGCAGCGGAAACAATAAAACCCTAATCCCTTCGGTAGAAAAATGATCTGTTAAAGAAATCGTATATGAGACTAATCTAAGACGTGTTTCACCGTGACAAAAGTGATAGATATCAGAGAGAATCAAGTCACAAAGACAACACAAAAAGAATTACTCAATTTCGTCAAGAAAAACTCAAGTTATGATCGAAAGATCAGACTATGGTCAATCTGACCTACCCGAGAAAAACAGTTTCTGGAATGCTGCAAAGAAACTCGTGTAGCTCAGAAACTACAAATCCAATGACCGTGAAATTTTGAAAGATGATAGACAAATCAAGTTGTGAAGACAACCCAAAAAGAATCACGTCAATTGGATCTATAAAACTCGAGTTATGATAAAACCACCGACGAAAGGTAGTGCTGTCCAGAAACTCGACGAGTAAAACTTGTCTGGAACAAGTCGGACGAACAAGGCACAAAAGTTCCTTCAAACTATGAATTTTATTCAATAGAACACGAGAGGAACAGCCCCAAAGTTGTCTACCACGAGCTTTGGCCTTCCCTTGCTTATATAACCAGCCCTTAGGCCATCCCAATCTTAACTAGGACTCCAATCCTAATCCGATCACAATCGGAACTTTCCATAACTGCTTAGGACTCTTCTATACGCAGATAGAAGCAATCTTAAGACTCCCAAACACCTTAGGAACGTATCCCACATTCCTAAATAACTTAAATTCATGACCCACACGAAATCCTAACATAACCAACTCGATATTTCCATACCGAGCCATAACCGACTCAGCTAGCAGCCTAAGTCTTCAACCGATACGATCCGATCCTTCCAATCAGATCTTCTTTCCATAATCCGTCTCTAGAAGGATATTGCCACGTCATGCACCACATGCATACGTGCGAACACCTTCCTTCGACCTTCATATGCACTGCCCTTGATTCAATCATCCTGCGCGACCTCCTAATCAGCTCAACCACAGTTCCTCCCGAACTTGGTTGTTGGAACCTCATCTCTTCCCTGAGACTAGTCCAATGGATCCTGTCACCAGACATGACTTGAACTCAAGCAACACCTGCACATGAATAAACAAACAATCCATACGAGCCCAAGTCCTCGACTTGACTCAAGTTAGTTCCGAACACAACACCTTATGTGAGAACCTCACATAAGCATGTTGCAAAACCATAGTAACACGATATCATCCATATCATCCAAAACGCACCAAAAACATAGCAAATGAATACTAAGCAATCTTTCCAACAATGTAAAGCAAGTACAAAACTTTGTAAATGAAAAGCAGAAACACTGCGGTCATGTTCCGGACCTTGCCAGAGCAACCCGGAGCTTGAGCCGGAGCTAACAAAAGCTAGTAGAACCTAGCGTCAGAACTTTCCAAAACTAGTACAGCCAAGCTCCCGCCGGAGCTTACAAAACATAGCAGATCCTAGCGCCGGAGCTAACCAGAACTAGTCGGAACTAGTAATCCCAAAAGCCGGAGCTAGACAAAGTACGTCGGAGCTTAGCAAAAGCATGCCGGAGCTATCAAATATATGTAGGAGCTATCAAAGACATGCCAGAGCTAAAGATAAAGCTCACCGGAGCTATCCAAAGCTAGTCGGACCTTACCAAGAAGCCGGACCTAGCATCTAACATAGCCGGAGCTACCCAAAACAAGTCGGACCTACCGTCGGACCTTGCTGTAGCTCGGAGCTAGAGTCGGACCTTGATAAAAAGGTGTTTTGGTGATATTTAAAACTTTTATCATCAAAGCCAAGTGTATTCACTACAAGCCAATGTATTCAGCACATATAGGTCTCACAGTACATAGCTCGCAAAAATGTTGAAGCAACGTTTTTGAGACCGAATGGCATGGCATTGTAACAATATAATCCATCTATTGTGATGAAAGAGGTATGCTCTTCATCTTCCTTAGACATTCTGATTTGATGATACCCATAATATGCATCTAGGAAACACAGTAATTCACACCCAGAGGTGGAATCCACTATCTGATCTATTCTAGGTAGTGGGAATGGATCCTTTGGACATGCCTTATTCTGTGTAGTGTAGTCGATACACATTCGAAGCTTCCCGCCGGCCTTAGGTACAACGACTGGGTTTGCCAGCCATTTTGGGTGGAAGACTTCCCGGATGAATGTAGCTTCGAGCAACTTCTTCACTTCTTGACGTATGAAGTTTTGTCGCTCTACTGATTGCTTCCGAGGCTTCTGATGTACAAGCCGAGCGTCAGGATAAATCTTCAGATTGTGCTCAATCACTTGCCCAGGGATCCTAGGCATTTGTGATGGTTGCTAGGCAAACACGTCGACATTAGCCCGGGGGAAAGTGATGAGAGCAAATTCCTATTTTTCATTCAGACCTCCTGATATACGGGTGGTCTGTGCGGCATTGGAACCAATTTGGACGACTTTGACAGGAATGTCGGTGTCGCCGCTTGGTTGCACGCGAGGTGCAAATGTTGAGCCCCGATGACGAATGCTTAGAGGCTTCGGAGCTTGCTCCTTTCCGGATTATTCCTCCTGCGCTATAGCAAGCGCATGGAGTTCTTCCAGAGCAGTAACTCCGGCGGTGCGATCTCTGCGGATCCGGAGAACTTATGAGGGTGTTGGCATCTTCAACACCAAGTAGCCATAATGAGCAGCAGCCATGAATTTGTACAAGGCTGGCCTGCCCGAGATGGCGTTGAATGGTATGTTGATCTGCGCCACGTCGCAGACCAACTTCTCGGTCCTGTAATTCTCCCGAGTCCCGAAGGTCACCAGGAGAGTAATGGCCCCGAGTGGAGTGATGGCCCCCGGACCTACTCCGGAGAAAGTTCATGAGGGTCGAAGATCTGAAGGTCGGAGCTAAAGCTTTACAAAGGCTTCAAAGCTTATGAGGTTCAGCCCCGAACCTCTGTCACCCATTACATGGTGGGCTGTATGTTATTGATGGTCGGAGATACCATCAGTGGAAGTTGACCAGCTCCGATCATGTTCTGCAGGCACTCCGAAGCATTGAAGGTGATGGCAGTATCCATCCACTTCCGATGAGGCTCCGTCCTGGCGGTGAGAGCTACTGAGGCCATGTCTTGCTGCATTGTCCTAAGGACACGGTGGGAGGTGATGTCCCACAAACCACCAAAGATGGTGTTCATGGTCTTCCGACGCTCGTTGTCGGAGACGTCGGAGTTGTCGTCAACAGAGGTGTAAACAGCCTTGAAGACCTTTTTGTGGTCCTGAAAGCCTAACTCCATTTTCAGCCGGAGCTTCATCGACTTTTTGTTTTCCTTCCCTTTGACAGAAAGGAGCTTCTTCCTGGCGCTTGTTGTAGCGCTCGGCGAGGTTTTGGACCTCTCAGCAGTTTTCCAGATTGTGGCTGTCCGTTTTGTGTATGGGACACCACATCCTGGAGCTGCCACCGTCTTCAGACGACGACCGAGGTCATTTCTCGGGGCGTGGCCCCCAGCCACCCGGAGCTGCAGCAGCTGCAGCAGTAGGAGTGCCGGCCGACGAATTCTTCTTGCCGTTGGACTTTTTCTTCTTCTTGCCACTCTCAAAGGTAGTGGCTTCACACTTCGAGGACTTTTTGTTGGCCTCCGGAGGTGGTTGGGAGTGCATTTCACAACCCTCCGCAGCCTTGGCACACTTGTCTACCAAGCTGAAGAGTTACGTGATGCTGGTGACTTCCTTGGTCGCCAGCTTCTCTAGCATCTTCTTGTCTCGAACGCCCTGTCTGAATGCTACAATAACAGAAGCGCTTGAGATACAAGGAATGGTATTGCGTACTTGGGAGAACCTCTGGATGAAAGATTGCAGGGACTCTCCCCCCCCTTCTTCTTGACAGCAAAAAGGTCCAGATCCGTGCCTGGTCGGGTGTATGAGCTCTAGAAATTGGCGGTGAACTGTTGGCACAACTCCGCTCAAGTGTTGATGGAGTCAGGCAGAAGTCTCATGAACCAAGACCTGGCAGTCCCAGTTAAAGCAATAGGGAAATAGTTGGCCATCACAACCTCATTGCCCCCCAGCCGCAAGGATAGCGGTGGAGTAGATTTGGAGAAATTCGGTGGGATTGACAGTTCCGTCAAATTTCTACGGCAGGTGAGGCCGGAACTTTTGCGGCCATCTGACCATGCGTAGGTGCATGGCCAAGGAAAAACAGCCTCCTCCTACTCCCTTAGTAGTAGGGCTGTCTCGAGCCTCTCACCTCTCGTGAGCACGCTCGATGTGGACACGGTCGTCCTGTTGACGGTAACGGCGATCGAGCTCCGCCCGGAGGTCATGAGTCGAAAGCCTCGTTATCGTATGAGTACATCACGCCCTGAAAGGCAGCGACGTTGCCTGTTGAGACGCAGTGTAAAACCCCACTTTTATGGCATGTTAAGTTCATATGGGTTTTGTGATCAACTATTTTGGATATCCAATATAATGGTGCACATGAACTATGCCATCCAAAACTTTTCTTGCACTCATTGTTAAATTCTTTTAACATGGGTATTGGACTTCACCATGAATCCAAATTATATTCTATTCACCCTTTTTAAGAATAAGAATTTTTGGATAAGATTTAGTAAGCAATGCAAAATGAAGCCCTAATAAGCTCTAACCCAAATATTCAAATTAAGGGCTCTAAATTTTTCCATGAGCTCCTAAATTCCTAAATAGCATGCTTACAAAGTTTGAAGATTTTAGAAACTCATCTACTATTTTAATTGAGGTGCTTGGCAAATTTGAATCAAATTCAAATCTGAATTTTTAATTCTTCTCCAACTTCTTTAAACATAAGATTTGAGTTCAGCATTGTGTTCCGAATAATTCATTTGCCATCTCCACAAAATTTCATGATTTTGGGAGTTGATCTTCTATTTTTAAATGAATTAGTAACTGAACTATGGGGAGTATCACTGGACAGTGGGCCCCACATGTCAGCTCCTCTTTGAACGGATCAGCTCGACCCCGCCATCTCTGTACCGACGCACCTCTGCTCGACACCGCGCGCGCGCATGCAGCTCCAGCGAGCTGCCTGCCTACTCGCCGCGGCCCTATAAAAGGCCGGCCGAAGCTCCCTTCACTCATCATCCCCGATCGCAGCTCCACTGCCTCGCGACTTTTCTTCCGCCGCGCACCATCGCCGCTGCTCGCCACTGATCCGCGGTGTGCCGCCGTTCCGCACCGTTTCAAGCCAAGCTCCTAAGAGCAAAAAGGTGCGCCTGATCAAACTCTAGCTCATGGAACAAACCATTTTCCTTATCGTTGAAGCTTGAGCGAGTTATTGTTCGTTTCCCCTACGGCCGAAAGTAGATAACTAGCTAAGTTTTCATGTCGATTCCTTTTCTGCAAGTAATCATCCTTTGCAATTGCTTAGAGATAGTTTCTATAGGCCCTAGCGCTCCTGTCTGAGCAAGAACCATTAAGAATCATCGAGCAACGGCTCTGAATTTCGAGTTTTGCTCGCCGCCGGTGAGAAAACCTCGATTCACCGTCGAACTCGTGATTCCCGGCAACTCACTCCCCTTCTACGCCCAGATCCTTGAACTCCATCATCCCAGAAAGGTTTTGGAGAAATTCCCAAGTGATTTGAGCTACTCTGGAGCGAGTTCTATGTTGCCCGCGCGCTCATCGCCGCCGCCGCCGTCGCAAGACCTTTCCGGCGAGCTTCAGGACCCACTGACCTCACCATTGTGCTCAGCGACCCCAAAAACCCCCAGGCGGCAAGTTTCCGCGAGTCTGGTCTGTTGGTTTAGCCGGCGGCGAGCTCGCCGGCGAGCCACCGCCGCGGGTGCTGCTCCGCGTGAGCACCGGCCCGAGGTAGACGATGACCCCATTGGGTCCCACCTGCCATTCACTGCGGGATCACGGTGCGGCTGAGATCTAGTGTGGCTGCGCGCTTTAATTCTGTGGACCCCGGTGCTGCCTCAACCAGAATGCGCCACGTGGTCTTTGGGATGTATTTAATTCTAGAAATTTGTCCAAACTTCTAAATTGAATATCTTTCTGTAGAATACTCCAAATTCATTCAAACAAATTTTGTTTGAAAGCCCTTGAGCTCTAGTTTCGCTCAGTACCAATTAGGCTCTGTGAAAATCAATATTTAATTCTGTAGGAATTAATCTTTCCCAAGTAAAATGCAATTTTTCCGGATGAAGTATTCCCTGGAAAAATCCCCAAAAGTCACATAAAAATTCTTGTCCTATTCTTGACTACCAGCAAAAATTTGGGAGCCATTGCACCTGTTTTAACCTCTGTATAATTCAATTACCTTTTTCAGTTATTGAATTTTCACAGATATGCAGATTCTTTATTATGCCCCAAATTTGGACTGAATCTTCCTTTAGTCATACCTTAGCTCCTGTAAAAATCTTGGATTTAATGGACCTCATATTCTAGTCTTAATTCAATTTCAAACTGAATATTGACTAAATGCTTAAAAGTTCAATTACAAGACAATTCCAGAAATTATTGTCAACTTAGAAACTCAATAAATTCTTCACCAAGGCTTAGAAATTTATGAAACCACTTTTGCTAGGACCAGGACAATTTTCTCTATCTTGATTATCAACTGATGGCTATATTCAAGCTACAGTTTCATCTCTAAAAATTGTGGAAGTTATTTGCTTGCCATAATCTTAGAGACACTCTACTTTGATCATCTCCTGTTCTTTGCAAGAACTTCTATAGTATTCCCTAAATACCTAATTCAACGTTCCCAAGCCAAATAACTAATTATCCTATAATGGTCACCATAAATTAAAATCCTGGTCTTGATATTAAATATTTTCAAAGTCATTCATACCGTATTTTATGCATATCGTATAGTAACTGAAGTCGAGGAGGAGTCAGAGGCCTTGGAAGAGCATCTTCCAAATTCTAACTCAGAACCTGACCTGCAACAAGGCAAGCCCCGGTTTGCATTTAAGTCGTTTATAAACTTTTGCTTTATCACTATGATGAGTAGTATATGAATTGTGCATTACGTTTAGGGTGAATGATACTCCACATGCATGACCAAAAATCCCAGGGTTTATTTGGCACGAGTTACAGTTGACCTGTAGTAACTGCTTCGCAAATGCATAGGAGATACGGTAGAAGTCGAGTAGTTGGAATCTACTCGCGAGAGATGTATCTCACAGGATTGGTTGAATAGAAAATGGCTTAATATAATGAAATTGAGACTGGGCAGGGAATGGATAGGAAGCGGCGAGAATTGAGTCTCGGTCGCATAGCCCTGCCTGTGTTGATTAAGGCCCGTCCGTATGCAGCCCCTTCGGACAAGCTTGAATTGTACCGGCAATATAATGGACATATGGAATCCAATAAACTGATGTAACTTGATAACTGGGATGTCGAGACCCATTAACTCACCAACGATAGGGGTGGGTTGAGGACAGTAAGGTGTAAATCGGTCGGCGGACACATGAGGTGTTCCGTGCGGAGACCTTCTGTTTGCGGAGGTGAGACGGGCTCAGCATTCGAGTTTCTTATGAAAGGTGGCCATATACGCCTAGTACTGAAGTGTTATGTAGGTACAGGTGTGCTCGCTGACACTTCCGAACAACGTATGTGTCGTGTTGTCCGGGTGTGTCTTGATTGCAATCACTGTCCCTCGCAGTAATAGAGTACCACTTGTTCACTGAGGGGTGACGTAGTAAATACTAAAGAAGTCAGAAAAGTCATATGGTATTGAATTATAATTACTTTGCAACCTTGTTTAGTTTAGAGATAGTATAACTAAAGATTTTCAATTTCCCCATACTTTAGCTGTAATAGCATTATGTGTCTCGAGCATGTCATATCATTGGTAAAGCGTTTCTTATTTGATTGTGAAGCCCATGATGTGCCGTGCTTGGGAAATGTCATTTGCTACTTAAAACTTGATTATAAGGATCAACTTGTAGGCGAGACATTTATGCTTCAACTTACCTATGTTTAGCATCCACCTTGCATATGTCTAGTGAGACGGGTTAGTCTTGCTGAGCCTTATGCTCACGTTTGCAGTTAACAAGTTTTTGCAGGTTACTCTGTTGAGGGTGGGTTTGACGATGAGGCAACACCCCCTCCAGGGTGTACAGCCGAGTGGGAACCTTGCACGCCGCCATAGTTTGCGTGTTGCTAGTGCAAAGTATCCCAGGCATGGATAACTTTGCTTTTGCATAGCTAGTGCTGAGAGCGTAGCTATGATATATATATATTTCTTTTTCCTATAGTATTGTAAAAACTTCCGCTGTGTATTAAATAAAAGACTTGGTCTTGTACTTTATTCTGGTTCTATTCTTGTATACTGTTGGGTGTCGCATCGCACGACACCACCCAATGAGATCCTCGGATGTGTGGATTCCGGTCCTCACACGCAGCGCGCCTCCTGTGCTGTGAAGTGTGCAGATCGAGTCTACCCGACAAGGTCTGATGCTGCGATTGGGCCCACCCTGACGGGGGAGGACCTTGATTGCTGATGCAATCGGCTGCTGCTGCAACCAAATGATCCACATCAGCTCTCCACTGCTCCATTGCACCCTAGGATGCTCCTGGAGGCGGTGGACGTTGGAGAAGAGCACGCGCAGCATGAAGCGCATGTTCAGGGTTGTTGTTCGCCGATGCAGTGATCGACGTGGACGCCCCATCTCCCTGTCCAGCTTGATTCGCCGGTGCGGACGGTGGAGGTGGTGGCATGACTCCTGCTGGAGTCACAGCATTTGCTGGCTGCTGCATGTTGGAGGGATTGCCTCTAGTAGGATGCACAGCATGGTTCTCGTTGGACGATCTAGCTACAGAATTCACCATCTTTGAATCTTAGGCGCCCCTACCTGGCGCGCCAACTGTCGGAGAGTGATTCCAGCAATTCTCCCAGTACTACCGTTGGCAGCCTGCAAAGTTTCTTAGTTCGGTTGTGGGCGCGCGGAGATTCAGAAGAAGGTGGCGATTTGACACAAGTATTTACGTGGTTCGGGCCGCCTGAGCGCAATACCCTACTCCATGGGTGTGTGTTGTTGTCGTATTGAGCGTCTGAGCGCTTGAGTGTCAGAGACTAGAGTGTCTTGAGCGCGTGTGGAAGTCCCCCTGTGTATCACTCGGCCAGTCCTTTTATAGTACAAGGACTCGCTGTTACATCTTTAGCCTGGCCCGACAGGTGGCCCTGGTGGTTACTGATGCTTAATATACAATTAATGTGCTTAATTACCCTTAATAGTGTGGTAACGCGCCTTGACAGTGGCATTACTGGTATTAAGGGCCCTCCGATCGTGTGTCATTAAGATAGCATTAATGACACTTAGTCGGGTCTTGAGGTCTTTAATGTTCCTTGAAGGTCCGAGCCTTTGGAGGTCCACCAATCTGCCTGTTGAGGTTGAAGGTCCTGCGGTTGGACACGTGACAGCTCTGGAGCTTACTGTCCTAGACGAGTAGGTCCAGTGCTGTTGTACACGTGTCGGTACCAGAGCTTCCCTCTGTTGTGGTTTAAGTCTGGGGGTGCCACACATGTATCTAGTCCGGAGCTTTCCCATGTATGGAATGTAGCTCCGGTTTTATGATACACGTGGCGGCACTGGGACAAACCATAGAAGGGAGGCAGGTCCGGTTCCGTATGACACGTGGGGCCTTCGGAGGTCTTCAACTCAGACAGGTGGAGTTCCTTTGTGCTCTTTGCAATCCCAATGGGTATCCGGTACGCAGGAAACCGACAACCACCCACTTGGCGGAGTGGGATAGGCCTTACGTCTTTACTGCGATGCGATTGGTCGTAGCGGTACCTGACAGTAGGCATGTGTCGCGCCATGTGTCTGTGGAAGCCACGTATCTTCAATCCTTGATAGGGACAAGGCGCACCGCCCTCTTAGCTCCCGCAACCCTCTGTCCAGAGCAAGTGGTTAGACTATGTGATAGCTCGGGAGCTCATCTGTGCGGAGGAGGTCGGGTCCCGTCTTATGGACCACGTGGCAGCTCGGGAGCTCACCTCCGCGGAGGAGGTCGGGTCCCATATTGCGGACCACGTGGCATCTCAGGAGCACAACTCCACAGAGGATGTTGGCTACCATCTTGCGGGACACGTGATAGCGTCGGAGCCCTCGTATACAGGAGGTGGCCCGTCTGATGCCTCGGACCACGTGGCAACTCTGGAGCCTTTCTCACGGGGGAGAAGGATCCTCCCGGCTGGGCACATGGATACTTGGGAGCTCGTCTCCATGGGGATCTGAACTCCTCTTCGGGGTTTCTTATAGGGACCCCGTACCCCGTATATGAGGTTGATTGGTTCGGGTCTTCTGAACACTTGGCGCCCTCGGATCCTGCCTCTATGGAAGGCGGGGTATCTAGGCGACTCTAGCTTGTGCGTGAGGAACCTGGTATGTTGGGTATCGACAGGTGTCAAGATGCAAAAGTTGACCTGGTTCAGTTGTCATGATCATTGTGAGAGGAGCATGTGAACATGCAACCATGTTAGCATGTCTACAAGAAGAGCACACAATTTCTTTGTCCCTTTTAAGCATAGGCAACCCACGTTTGCAGAGGAGTGCTTCCTCCTTGTTTGCATTTCATCACAGGAAGTAGCACCTAAAAGGTTAGGGCAATCCGTGCGAAAATGCCTTGTCATACCATATTCGAAGCATCGTTGAGGTCTGGCACTTCCTCTCCTTCTAGTTCTCACATTTTGCAATGCTTTTGAGAACCGAGTAGAGACGAGTGCAAGTTCTTCATCTAAAAACTCTTCGGGGTTAGAGAGGACAACAAAGCAAGTGTTCCACAAGATGAAGATTGGCCGGAGCTAGGCATGTCACGTTGAGAAACAAATGCAAGAGACTTGTTTGGGTTCTTACGTGAGATTATGTCAATTTCATGAGTTTTCCATTTAGAATATAGAACATATAAAGTAAGTGTACTCATGATATTAGATTCACGAATAGATGTGACTTTCATCTCCCAAATTGACATGTTTAATGCACTTAGTAATTGACTAGCATTCTTAGCATCTGAAAAATCAACATTGACGCTACCCAAGTTGCTCAGAATTTTATTAAAGCGAGCAAAGAGATCGTTGATGGACTCACCTGGTTGCATCTCGAAGCGCATGCATTCTTTCTTGAACATGTCTTGCCTTACCTCCATGGTCGTGTTGGATACTTCTTGGTAGTCACAAAGTGCATTACACACATCATACGCACATCGGAGGTGTGCAATACGGTCGAAGTCACTATGAGTTAATCCTTGTATGATCAAGTTCCGAGCCTTGTTGTTGTTGTCGACATCTCTCAGATTTGTAGCTGTAACTTGATTGTTTGGAGGCATGTCGTAAGGCTTGTACACATTTTCTCATATGGCGAAGCCTTGTTCCTGGATAAAAGCTTCCATTTGTGCCTTCCAAACCTGAAAATCAATACCACTAAACACACAAGGTTTTGCAGAGTATTTCTCCATGATGATTAGTGAAAACACGTGCAAATCACAAATATTAGAGCACCGTGGCTCTGGTACAAATTTTAGGATCGAAGAGCACATGAAAAGCTACCATAGGGGGGGGTGAATGGTAGATTAAAACTTTTTCAGCGGAAGCAACGAAAACACCTCGGCACAAAATTGATCTGTTAAAGAATTTGTGTGTACGACTAATCTAAAGGTGTTCAACCATTACGAAATTAGTAGATATTGTAGATAATAAAGTCAAGAAGACACCATAACAAGGATAACAGGAAACCGTCGAGAAAATTTCAAGTTACGATCGAAAGATCGAGCAAAGGTCAATCTGTTCAACCAAGTAAAAACCAGATCAGTAACACTGCAAAGAAACTCATATAGATCTCAAACCACAAATCCAATGACCATGAAATTTTCAAAGATGATCGAAAATAAAGTTGTGAAGACAACCCAAATAGAATCTTGTCAATCGGATCTGTAAAACTTGAGTTATGATAAAACCACTGAAGCAAGGTAATACTATGCAGAAACTTGATGCAAAAGACTTGAAAAAAAACAAGTCGGGCGAACAAGGCACAAAAGTTCCTTTCAACTACGAATTTTATTCAATAGAACACGAAAGGAACAGCCCAAAAGCCGTCTACCACAAGATCTGGCATCCCTTACTTATATAACCAGCCATGAGGCCAACCCAAACCAAACTAGGACTCGTATCCTACTCAGTTTCCACTGAAACTTTCTACAACTGCTCAAGATTCTTCCATACGCAGATAGAAGCAATCTTAAGACTTCCAGACACTTTAATAAGGTGTACCACATTCCTAAAACAACTCATCTTCATGACCCAAATGAAATCCTATCATAACCAACTCAAATCTTTCCATATTTGACTCAAACCCGACTCAGCCGCAACCTGAGTCCATAACCTAGTCGGTTGGACCTTTCCATCAAATTCTTTACGTCCACATCTCTTCATCATGCCTTGGAACCATGTAGCCACGTCCATGCACTCTTGCACATGTGCAAACATCTTCCAATGACGTTCACGATACCTTCATATGCATTGTTCTTGATTCAAACATGTTGCGCAACCTCCCGATCAACTCAACCACAATTCCTCCCGAACTTGGTTGTTGAACCTCATATTCTCCCTAAGACTAGTTTAATGGATCCCATCACCAGCCATATCTTGAAATCAAGCAACATCTGCACATGAATAACAACCAATACTTCCGAGCACAAGTCCTCGACTTGACTCACGTTAGTTCCGAAACTACAACACCTTACGTGAGCACCTGACATAAGCTTGTTGCAAACCATAGCAAAATGATATCAGCCATAACCACCAAAACACACCAAAAACTTAGTAAAAGAATACTAAGCAAAATTTCCATAATCCAAAAAGCAAGTTCTAAACATTGCAAATTAAAAGCAGAACCACTGCGATCAAGCTCCGAACCTTGCCAAAGCTAACCAGACCTTGAACCGAAGCTTACCAAAGCTAGCAGGAACAAGCGCCGGAACTTACCAAAGCTAGTCAGACCTAGCACCGAAGATTACCAAAGCTAGTCGAACCTAGCGCCGGAGCTAACCAAAGCTAATCGGACCTAGCGCTGGACTTAGCAAAAACATGTCGGACCTAGCCATAGCAAGTCGGACCTAGCGCCGGACTTAGCAAAAACATGTCGGACCTAGCCATAGCAAGTCGGAACTAGCCAAAACATGTCGAACCTTGACAAAGAAGTCGTAGCTAGCAATAATAAGTCGGACCTTGCATCGAACCTTGCAGTAGCTACCCAAAAAGAGTCAGACCTATCGTCTGACCTTGCTAAAAAGGTGTTTTGTTAGTATTCAAAACTTTTATTACAAAGCCAATGTATTCAGCATACATAGGTCTCACAGCTTCTTCACTACCGCCCTCCTCTTCTTAGGAAGTACTTCGTCGGGAGGAGAGGAGTGAACATTGTGGTCGTGCCTTTTCTTCACAACCCTCTCTTTTGCTCTTTGCACTCTAGCACGATCACGCAGTTCGTCAGAGTCAAAAGAGCTATCCTCAGAAACCGAAGACATCGTGCGTGATAGAGGAATTAAAGGGTTGATAAGAATTGATTGTAGGCTTTGTGAAAATAAGAATTTAGAGGTTCAGATTGTCAGGGTACCAGACATGTCGGTTTTCAGAGTGCGGACTTGTCCGGACAACCAGGCTTGTCCGCACTTGAATACCGGACTAGTCCGAACTTACATAAGAACCCTAACTTCCTATTTCCAACCAATCTAGCTCTAATCGATTCACAATGAGAGGGAAACAGTAGGAATACATCTAGAAGAGTAATGTATGTCCTAGGAATCAAGAAAAATAAGCAAGATTTGCGAAAAGGAGAGAACTATGGTTAGTGAGATTTTACCGAAAATTTTGAAGCTTGAAGTTGTAGGAGCAGAGTAGGGTGCAGATAAGTATGGTGTGGGCAAGCCCCGTGCCTAGGAGAGGATTTCCCTTGGAGAAATTTTTGATTTTGTTGGCTGGATGCAAAAATCATCTTGGGAGCTCACGATAGAAGATAGAGAGCAAAAGTGATTGTGAGATGAGAGGGATGAGCTCCTGGCGGTGGGATAGGGTTAATCCCAATAGATACAGACTAGTCCGTTCACTACCGAACAAGTCAAGTATGCCGGACCAGGCCCGGACTAGTCTGAGGCAATGGACTAGTCCGGTGCTGATGCCGGACTAGTCCGGTGTCAACAAGAAAGAACATAATTGAACAACTTTATTTTGGTCGATTGATCTAATAGTGATCTAAAGGACATCATTTCCCAAATAGTCCTGATGAACATGACCAATAAGCAATCAACAATCATACAATGGCCATAATTCACCAAGATTTACTAATTGAAATAGTTTTAAAGAGAAAATCAAGATAAGGGACAAAATTTCACAAAATGAGTAAATTTTGAAATCACAATCAGGTATGCAGTGTTTCAAGCCACATTTTGGGAGTCAAGTATATTTAGCTCATTCCGTAGCTCACAAAATCTCTTTTCATCTATTGGTATGGTGAAAATGCCCGTAAGTTGTTTTCCAGTCCTAACATGTGAGATTACAATGTCACCATTTAATTAATGATCTCTTAAGAAATGGTGACGAATATCTATGTGCTTAGTTCTTGAGTGCTCTACTGGGTTGTGTGCAATTTTTCTAACACTCTCATTATCACATAGGAGTGGGATATGGTTCAGATTCTAACCATAATCCCTTAGAGTTTGTTGCATCTAAAGTAGTTGTGCGCAAAAACTACCAATTGTAACATACTCCGCTTCGTCTATGGAAAGTGCAATGGATTTTTGCTTTTTAGATGACCATGAAACTAAGGATCCGCCAAGAAATTGGCAAGTTCCCGACATGCTCTTTCTATCGACTTTGCATGCTGCATAGATGGCATCAGAATATCCTATCAAGTTAAACTTGGATCCTTTGGATACCAAAGCCCCAAGTTGGGTGTGTGTACAAGGTATCTTAAAATTCTTTTTACAACTATTAAATGTCACTCTTTAGGTGCGTCTTGAAACCTTGCACACATACACACACTAAACATAATATCTGGCCTAGATGCACATAAATAGAGTAATGAGCCAATCATAGATAGATATACCTTTTGATCCACATTTGGACTATCTTCGTTGATATCGAGATGTCCATTAGTTGCCATGGGTGTCTTGATGGTCTTGGCATTGTCCATATTGATCTTCTTGAGGATGTCCTGCGTGTACTTGGTTTGGCTTATGAAAGTGCCTTCTCTTAGCTGCTTCACTTGGAATCCCAAGAAGAACTTTGATTTACCCATCATCGACATCTCGAATCTGTCTGTCATAATCTTGCTAAATTCTTCACAAAAAGACTTATTAGTAGAACCAAAAATTATATCATCAATATAGATTGGACATACAAATAGATGATCATCAAAATGTTTTGTGAACAAGGTATAATTATCTTTACCAATTTTAAACCCATTTCAGTTAGAAAATCTCTAAGGCACTCATACCAAGATAGAGGAGCTTGTTTGAGGCCATAGAGAGCCTTACACTGTTTGTACACATGGTTGGGGTACTCTTGATCTTCAAATCCTGGTGGCTACTGCACGTACACTTCCTCCTTAATGGGACCGTTGAGGAAAGCACTTTTGACATCCATTTGATACATCTTAAATTTATGGTGAGTAGCATATGCCAATAAAATAAAAATGGACTTGAGTCTAGCTACGGGAGCGAAAGTTTCATCGAAGTCCAAAGCTTTGACTTGTGAATAACCTTTTCCCACAAGTCGCACCTTATTTCTTGTTATCACTCCATGTTCATCTTGCTTGTTCTGAATGACCCATTTGGTTCCTAAGATGTTCACCTTTGGTCTTTTTACAAGCTCCCACACCTCATTTCTTTTGAAATTGTTCAACTCCTCTTGCAATGCAATCACCCAATCTGGATCCTTTAGTGCTTCTTCTATCCTATATTGTTCCAGAAAAGAGACAAAAGAGTAATATTCAGAAAAGTGACGATGCAAGATCTAGTGGTTACTCTCTTAGCAATGTCTCCAATGATGTTGTTGAATGGATGATCTCTTTGTATACTCTGATGTACTCTTGAATGAGGAACTTGTGAAGTTGCTTGCACTTCATGTTCCTCATTGTCAATGTCTCCCCCTAGATCATTGCTTCCTTGATTATATTTATCTTCTTGATCTTTTTGATCTTGATCTTGTGCATGAGCTCCCCCTTGATCATTGCTTTCATGTTGAGGTTCATCTCGAGCACTTGAGTTTAGTGGTTCTTCTTGAGGTCGAATATCACCAAGTGCCATCCTCCTCAACATTTGACATGGAGCTTCTTCTTGATATAGCACACACTTATCAATTTGCTCCACTTGGGAGCCATTAGTTTCATCGAACACTATGTCATGTGCTACTTCAACAATGCTAGAGACTTTGTCGAAGACACGATAGGCGTAGGCATTCAAATCATAACCAAGCAAGAACCCTTCATCCGATTTTGAAGTGAACTTCTAAGTCCTCGATTTCTTGTTCAAGATAAAACATTTGCATCCAATTACTTTGAAATATGAAACATTTGGTCTGTTACCGGTGAGGAGCTCATATGGTATTTTATTCAAAAATCGCTGAAGATGTAGCCGATTTATGGTGTGAAAAGCGGTGTTCACCGCTTCAACCCAAAACTGGTCTAAAGTCTTGTATTCATCCAACATTCTCCTCGCCATCTCAATGAGCGTCCTGTTTTTCCTTTCCGCCAGCCCATTTTGTTCAGGGGACTAGGGTGCCGAAAATTCATGTTTTATTCCTTCTTCATCTAGGTACTCCTCAACTTGTGTATTCTTGAACTCCGTTTCGTTGTCACTTTTAATGTTCTTCACGATCAAGGAGAATTCATTCTGCGCTCTTTTTAAAAATTTCTTAAGGATTCCCTGAGTTTCTGATTTATCATACAAGAAAAATACCCATAAAAAATTTATCAACAATAACCAATCTGTATTTGTTACTGCTGATACTTATATAAGCAATTGGACCGAAGAGGTCCATGTGAAGATGTTCCAGCGGTCTTGAGGTAGTCATCACGTTCTTGGCGGGGTGTGGTGCTCCAACTTGTTTTCCCGTCTGGCAAGCGCTGCATGGCCTGTCTTTCTAAAAAACAACATGTTTTGAATCCCAGATGTGACCACCTTTCAGAAGTTTTTGCAGATTTCTCATCCCAACATGGGCTAGCCGTCTATACCACAGTCATCCCATGTTAGTTTTAGCAACCAAGCAAGTGTTGAGTTCAACTTTATCTTTGCTGAAGTCAACAAGATAAAGCTTTCCCTTCAACATCCCCTTGAATGCAGTTGAGCCATCGCTTCTTCTAAAAACAGTCACACCCTCATTAGTGAATAAACAACTATAACCTTTGTTGCACAACTGAGATATGGACATAAGGTTATAATCTAAAGAATCTACGTGTAGAACATTTGAGAGTGTATGATGAGAAGAAATTTCATATTTACCGCTACCAAGGACCCTTCCTTGGCTGTTATCTCCAAAGTATATTCCTTCAATTGGATCCGTGTGGTGCTCATACTCCACGAACACACTCCTCTCTTCGGTCATGTGATTAGTGCATCCACTATCTAGCACCCATTTGGATCGACCAGAGGAGTAGGCCTGCGAAACAGAGCTATTTCTTGGTTTTAGGTACCCAAGCTTGCTTGGGTCCTCGCACGTTAGTCACAACATTCTTGGGCACCCACACACAAGTTTTTGAGTTCTTGTGGCGTGGCCCTGCATGTTTAGCAAATACATGTCCAGATTTATTTTTCATGAGAACATAGGAAGCACGAAAAGTATGAAATAGTATCTGAAATTTAGATTCACGTGATGTTCCTTAACAAAAGTAATTTGCTTCTTAGCTTGAACATTGGTGGACCTGTGTTTATTTTTGTTAAACCCAAGATTATTTTTGATGTTAGGAGGTCTAGTGACCATATATGCACTACGTGCATATTTGATCTTTTCCTTGTCAAAGATGTCACTTTGGGATGGATGTTTAGCATGAGATGTAGAAGAATCAAGTTAACAACATTTTTCTTAATGGAACACGTGCAAGTTACAATTGTTGTTGGACTTACACTTTTGCAAGGTGAGCTTTTGGACGAGGAGAAGTCACTTTGCTTGAGTGACTCAACTTGCACTTCAAGGATCTTGTTAACTTTTGACAAGTTAGCAAGTTCATCCTTGATTGCAATGTGTGAGTCTTCTAGTTTTGAGTAAGTTTCCTTACTTAACGCTAGCTCATGCTCAAGTGACTTGCTCTTTTCCCTCTCAATCTCAAGGAGTTTCTTAACCTATTGATATCTCTTCCTTTCACAGATGAGCATATCTTCTTGTCAGCTGACAGCTCCTCCTTCTCAAAAATTTCATCCGACAACATTTTCAATATCTTCAATGCAGTTTTACTTAACCCTCTAAACATCTCCTCATTTTCACTAGAGCTGTCAAAATCATCAATAGAGGAATTTAGTGAGGGAGGTGTGAGTAAAACCTTTTTATTACCTTCCTTAGCCATGAGGCAAGTGTGATTATGAGTCTCTCGTCCTCCCATGTTCAGGAAGAGCGTAGACCTCTTGGTAGGCTTCTTGATGGAAATGGTGGCCATCTCCTCTTCTTCATCGGAGGAGGACTGGTCATTCGAGTCCCATTCCTTGCCAATGTGCGCTTGGTGATCTTTCCTCCTTTTCTTGAAGATCTTCTTCTCTTGAGACTTCACTTCCTTCTTCTTTTTGTTTTCTTCATAAGTGCAGTCAACCATAAAGTGATCGTACTCACCACAGTTGTAGCAGGTACACCGAGCCTTGGATTTTCCTTTTTCTTTTCTCTTCCCATCACTCGATTTGCTTCCCTTACTTCTTTTAATCATCCACTTGAATTTCTTGCTAAAGAGTGCCATTTCCTCATCATCCAAATCGGTGCTTATGTCACTTGTGTCTTCATCATCTTGTGCTTCACGAGCTTCCTTTCCTTTAGGCTTGCAAGTTGTGTTGAGGGCAACGTCTTTCTTCTTGGAGGAAGTAAGCTCAACTAGGTCTTTAACGTATTGGGCCTCCTTCTTTATCATCTCATGGTTGATAATTTTGCCCAATAGTTCATCCAGAGTCATTTTGTGAAACCCCGGGCTTTTGCGGATCATGGAGCACAAGGTGACATTTCTTGGCATAGAGGCTCTGATCATTCTGTTGGCCACCCCATGGTCAGTCCACTTCTTTCTTCCATAGGCGCGGATCTTGTTGATAAGTGCCTTCATTTTTTTACATGTCTTGAGGTGATTTGCCTTCCTCAATGGTAAGCCTCCCTAATTCTCCTTGGAGCATTTCAATTTTTGCCTCTCGGACTGACCGATTTCCTTCATGTGCAGTTTTGAGTGTATCCCAGATTTCTTTGGCACTTTCTAGACGATCAATCTTGGTGAACTATTCTTGTCTTAGAGATGAAATGATCACTACAGCTTGTGCGTTGCATTGAATCTTGTTCCCATTCTAGAGTGAGTTCATTGTCTGTATTCGAGATATCTACACCTGTACACACAATATGCCAAAGACTGGGATTTAAAGAGATTAGATGCATTTTCATGTTGTATTTCCACTTGGTATAATCGTTTCCGTCGAACTATAGAGGTTTTCCCATGGGAAAGGAAAGAAAACGATTATTTGACTTGAGACGATTGTAATTGTAAGGATATCAGGAGTAGTCTTGATGACCACTCCCTGTCGTCTTCTAATCTTCTTTTACTTTTTGACTTAGGAGTTTCTTCCTTAAAAGTGCCTTGAGGTGATGCACTTCTTCATCATCATGTTGATTTTCTCTGAGTATATTAAAGGCTTTTGTATCTTGTTCTTCTTCGATGTCGAGTACCTTTGGGATCTCGTTGTTCTTGTGAGAGACCATTGATCTCTTCGAGCGGTGAGTCTCGTAAATAGAGAACCTGCTCTGATACCAATTGAATGTGTCCTAGAGGGGGTGAATAGGCTTTAATAACTTCCTGAACACTTAATCAAATCGTCAAATACTAGAGAGATCGGACTTGTCCGGTGTAGAAGCAGACTAGTCTGGTGTGATGATGTGTTGTGAAATACTCAAGTGTTGATGCAGGAATTCTAGATGTTATAGCAGCGGAAATTAAACAACTATTGAGATCACTTGATTGAACAATTAGTGTTTTAAGGTTACACGTGAAATACAATTGTAATTCAAATGGCGACATTGATCAACTTAGTGCCCTAAGTAATGATACTTAAAAAAGTAAATAAGCACACGGGATACATATTTTTACCGAGGTTCGATCTCACCAAAGAGATGTACTCATCGTTGAGGAAGACCACATAGAGCCAGGTCTCTTCAAACCCTTTCCCTTGTCAAGTGACCACACAAGGCCGACTTGATTCCACTATCATGGGTAATCACCGAGTTGGTGGGGCAACCTCACACTTTGAGGGCTCCCACAAGAATTACAGCAAAAAGATGATCAAATACACTCGAAAAGATTACAAGTAATTGCACGAGTGTAAAGAGATCAAACCCCAAGAGCTCAATGACGCGTAGACAACGATCTCCCAATGATTTTCACTTTTGAGGACTTTAGATGCGTGGGGAGGTGTGTTTTGTGCTCTTGGGACAAGTGGCAGCACTAGGGTTTCACTTGTGAATAATAGAATACGAAATATGTGTTTGTAGGGTCGTGGATATCCTATTTATAGTGTTTCCAAAATTGTTACCGTTAGGGATCCCGATGGTCAGACTAGTCTGTACTAGGGACCGTGCTTGTTCGGTATGCTATGTAAAATAGGCGAGAAATGTGCAGTACACTAGAAACTCTAAATTGTGTGAGGTATACCGGACTAGTCCAGTTGGAGTCCGAACTTGTCCGGTGCCCTGTGTATTAGAACATCAGAAACTTACCCGGACTAGTCTGATCTTTGGATGGACTTGTCCGGTGTTTAGTCTTATGAAACATCAGAGAGTTTATCGAACTAGTCCAGTCCAAGAACGGACTTGTCCGATGCACAATGTATTGAGTTTACAGAGAGTTGAACGGACTAGTCTGGTCCACGAAGGGACTAGTCTGGCGCACTGTGCATTGAGGTTCCAGAAAGTTGATCGGACTAGTCCGGTCCATGAACGGACTAGTCCGATGCACTGTGAAGTGAGAGAACAGAGAGTTGAACGGACTAGTCTAATCCATGAACGGACTAGTTTGATGCTCAGTGAATTTTAAGATTGATTTGAAGACCCTTACCCCTACGCAAAGACTTGAGCTCTTGGAATATGTCTCTCACACGCATCCTATACAATTAAGTCTACTTTGCGCTTCATTCATCAATGGGGCCTTTCTTTTTCTTCATCACATCAATTTTTCACTGTTTGAGTGCACCAAACTAACTAATATGAGTTGACCTGCATTCATCTCAACAAGTTCATTAGGATCTCATTCGTTTGTCATCAATTGTCCAAAACCCACAAGGGATTGCCTAGATGCACTTTCAATCGGACTTGTCCGGACCACAACCAGACTTGTCTGTTCAAGTCTAAGTTCCCGATCGGACTAGTTCGTCCCCTAGCGGACTTGTTCGATGTGCCCGACTCGAATTCAATCTTTTCCTCTATGATTTATTATTGGGTATCTGCTTTAATTGGGCCCAAAAATGTCGTGCCCAACCGTTGTGGAGCCCAAGTGGGACCCCTACATGACCTCCACCACCTAATACAAGAATTCCACCCAAACACTACCTATCCACCTCTATATAAACACCCCACCACCCCAACTTTTCATCCCTTTGTCATAATTGAGAAACCCCAAACTCTAATTCGTGAAGGCCGCCATCAAGAGAAGATCACCGCAGTCAGGAGAAGAGAAGGAGGGAGGAGAAGGATCAAGCAAGATCGATCTTCATCAACTCATCGACATCATCGTCAACTCTCCATCAATTCTCCATCTTCTTTGGATCTAGACATCTAGATCTCGAGTTTCGTCGAATCACGACCCTTGACTTGTTGAATTCACGGTAATTACCTTAGATCAACCTTTTCTACGTAAAATACGATCCTATATTAACTTTAATTGTCCTCTAGTTGGAAATTTGCCAAAAACCCTAGCCGAGCGGACTTGTCCGACCCAGGGCGGACTATTCTGATCGACTTTCTTATCCAGGGCGGACTAGTCCATTCCCCTGATACCAAACTTGTTCGATCTCTAAAGATTTGTCTTGCTGAATTAATCCTAATTTGATTCAAATCAATTCAAAACATGTTCACACATGTTGAAAAAAATTGTAACTAGTGAGTAAACACTAATAGCAACTTAATAACAAGTTCACCTCATAATTGTATTAATCATGCATGTCATGGCATATTGAGTAATAAATGAGCATTTATTGATTGTAATGTCTATTTTGTATGTTTGTTGCGCGGAACAGAAGGTGTTGCGCTAGTGGGTGCTGTCGAGCACCTCCAGTACCAGAACTTCGAAGCGTTTGACTCCAACCAAGCTCAAGAGCAAGGAAAGTGTACTTGATCATATTGATACTGTTTTCAACGTTTTGTTAGCAAAACTACATGCTTGTGTCAATTTGATGAAAAAACCATTTATAGGTGTTTACTAGACTTGTTCGACCATCCTTGTCGCTTGGATTACATTATAGAGAGTCGGGAATGGTATTTTACCATTTTGCTTCGCTCTAATTAATTAGGATGGGAAAAAATAAATGGCTTAATTATGAATTAATGCACTTATGGATGATGTAAATTGATGAACATGTTAATAGGTAACTTGGGACTTGCGAGATCTAAGCAAGCATGGTTTGTGGATTGGTTGGATGTTATGGTGGTTTTGCTTGCCTTGGATCTAAGGACCGTTCATGCGAGAATAAGCCAACACAACAGTGCCACCACAAGGCCAAGTATGGGTGCGGCTTAGTCAATTAATTAGGAGTATTACCAGCATTGATTCAGATCATCTAGAGGAGCGAGGAATGGGAGTCAGTTGGGTTTGCAATAGTGGCAGGACTGCCCATGGATCCGAACGGCACAAGAGAAGGCCCTTGGTTGGATATGCTTAGTTGGAGGCATCACCACCGGTGAAACCTTAGTGGGTATGAATATGCTGGTAGTCCCTTTCTAAAGGCTATTTTGTGGCCATACACCTAACGAAGTGTAATTGGCATAAGGGAGGGTTCTTTAGTTGCCAACGGGTGATGAAATAACGAACTTGTTGGTAAAGTGGTACAACCTCTGCAGAGTGTGTTAAAAACTATCATGATAGTCGTGCTCCTGGTTATGAGCACCTGGGCAACTTCCATGATTAGAGTGAAACTTGGGATTTGGGATGGTTTGGTTATAGTTTGGTCATGGTTATGGTTAAATTTATGGTTTGAGTTATGATAAATGAACACGGTTATTGATGAAGGTAAGAATCTAGTGTATAGATGAATAATTGATGATAGATTCATATTATGTTAATTATGTGCGATATGATGGGATTATTTCACATAGACATTGTAAGATGCCTTTTATATGTTTTGAATGTACTTTTCAGCAATTAGCCATTGTTTATTATCATTCCTTATTTAAGCTACATGTCATTATTTTCCCACACTTGCTGAGTATGACATGTACTCAACTTTGCAATTCCCCCACCAACAGTTTCAGGTGATGTTTGGGAATTCCCCGAGGATAATGCAGAGTACTTGGCTGTGTGCTACCATCTACTTGCCTATGGTGTTGCTTGAAGCCGCGCTATATCTCCTATGGTTAGTTTGCTCAGTTTAGATTATTTCCGCCGCATTGGTTTCAGATTTATTAATAATGATCATTAGAGCTATAATTTGATAATTAATTTAATATTGTAATAAAGGCACTTGTTTAATTAACTTGTGTTGTGGTAATTTTCTGTATATCATTTGTGATGCACTCGTGTATGTGTGATCAATGTCCTGGGTGCACATATGTGTTGCACTTGGTTCATTTTCAGAATCGGGTGTCACAGTTCCACACGTTCTTCACCTTAATCTTGTGATTCGCCTCAATCTAGTTGTTTTCACTTCGTGCATATCCACTGATAGATTGCTAGATTCATATACTTTACATTTCATCAAGTTAAATCCATTAAATCGCATAAAAATCTCACCTTTCGTTAAGTTTAACACCCTGACCGAACTAGTTCCCCCCGTTGGTCGGACTAGTCCGCACTCTGTAATTTGATTAGCTTTTATTGAATTAAATTTCAGGTTATCCGCCTATTCACCCTCCTCTAGGCAACTTTCATCGGTACTAGCCCACATAAGGACTGCTATTAGCTTTGTTACTTAAGGTGGCAAAGCTAACATATTTTTTATTATATTCAGTAATGACGCTTTGACATCAGGTAAGAAGTAAGGTACACCACCGCAAGCGGATCAATTGCGGTAAGCTCCCACGTACAAGAGGTAGTTCGGTGATTGTCCCTCGTGGCTTGGCACGAGAGTCAATATGAGTCTCTAAACCTTCTCATGCTTTTGAGAACATATGAAAACGCTACTCACCGGTGTGCTTCAGTCAAAAGAGTGGATACCCCATTGTGTGTTCAAAAACGCGATAGTATGCAGCTCTTGAACGTTCAATGTTCAAAGGGCCATACTCAGCGCTCACCATCGGCGTGCCTGAACTCTAATGGGGCGGTAGGTGGTATCTGTTAGGTTGATAAAATTCCAAATCGTGATGACCCTTTCTCGCTTTACTCGGGTCCCCCGTCGTATGGTGTCGAAACGCGACAACTTTTCTTGAGACGTGTTCTCCTCGAGGACGGTCTGTATGGAATAATACAGGGTGTGTTAGATCAGAAATGATATATAATAGTGATTATATGAAATGATCGCCCGTGCGGGCTGTGCCATACGGCACCATATTGAGTGTTCTGTAAATTGCCTGTCATGCAGGTACACTAACCGCGTTAAACGTATTGCGAGTAGAAAACATTTGCGAGTGCTCGATTTTAATGCCACCTATAAGACGTATATTTTGGAGGTAATCCAGTTAGGATTTTTTATTTTGTGAAGAACGTAGTACCGTCATGAATTCTGTGATGCATCAACATCGAAATTGACTAGAATAATCACCTAGGTATGCAAAATAGTAGTTCAGATTGATTCCACCAAATTTGTTCTTCCACATCAACTTATGCGAGGAAAAGTGGAGTGCCCTGTTTTGGCAGCTGCGCTGCTGAAATTTTATCGGGGTGTAACTTCATGAGTTTTCGACCATCTCAGGTGTGGGGCACATATTTGGATTGAGGGAGAAGTGCTCTACAACTTCTCTGTTCACTTCAAGTGCTGAAACTCATATCAAAGTGGTTAAAAGTCCAAACTACAGAAACTGTTGCAACCCCCTGACCCACAGAACCAGCCTCTGTAATTTTGCCATATCTCTTCACAGAAACATCATCCAAATTAGTGTAATACATTTTTGGAAAGGGGATAACATGTGCTACAGCTTCATAATTCAAAGTTATCTTAGATTCGCCTCATAAAGTTTCAAATTTTGAGTTCAAAACACTACATATGTGATGGTGCTGCTAAAATTAGACTTAAAATAGTTGAATTTATATCAGCAATATCTCCTACGTTAGAACAGTAACTGTAGGATCGAAGAGCACGTGAAAAGCTACCTGAGAGGGGGCTGAATGGTAGATTTAAAAACTTGTGAGATCTATGTGTGCTGAATATATTGGCTTTGATGATAAAAGCTTTGAATACTACCAAAACACCATTTTAACAAGGTCCGACTCTAGTTCTGAGCTCCCGCAAGGTCCGACGATAGGTCTGACTTGTTTTGGGTAGCGCCGGTGAGCTTTGTAGTTAGCTCTGACATGTCTGTGTTAAGCTCCGACTAGCTTTGGTCGGCTCTGGCGCTAGGTTCGACTAACTCTGGTTAGCTCCAGTGCTAGGTCCTGCTAGTTTTGGTAAGCTCCGGTTCAAGGTCCGGTTAGCTTTGGCGAGGTCTGGAGTTTGATCGCAGTGGTTCTGCTTTTAACTTTCAATGTTTCGAACTTGCTTTATATTGATGAAAAGTTTGCTTAGTATTATTTTACTATGTTTTTGGTGTGTTTTTGTGGTTATGGCTGATATCATTTTGCTATGGTTTGCAACATGCTTATGTGAGGTGCTCACGTAAGGTGTTGTGGTTTTGGAACTAACAAGTGTCAAGTCGAGGACTTATGCTCGGAAGTATGGGTTGTTTGTTCATGTGCAGGTTTTGCTTGAGTTAAAGACATGGCTGATGACGAGATCCATTGGACTAGTCTCAAGGAGGAGATGAGGTTCCAACAACACAGTTTGGGAGGAACTGTGTTTGAGCTAATCAGGAGGTCACGCAGGGTGATTGATTCAAGGGCAATGCATATAAAGGAAGTTGGATGTTGAAGGAAGGTGTTTGCACGTATGCCTGCAGTGCATGATGTGGCAACATGGTTCCAAAGACGGTTTATGGAAGGAAAGATTTGGTTGGAAGGATCGGATCGTATCGGATGATGACTTCGGTTGCGGAGGAGTCAGTTATGGATCGGATATGGAAAGTATTGATTTAGTTATGATAGTTTTCGTGAGGGGAACGAATTTAGGTTGTTTTAGGAATGTGGAATACATTCTTGAGTTTGTTAGGAAGTCTTGAGATTGTTTCTATCTGCAAATAGGAAGATCTTTAGCAGTTATGGTTAGTTGTGCTTCGTGATCAGAGTAGGATCAGAATCCAAGTTACGTACGAGTTAGCCTTTGGGGTGGTTATATAAGCAAGGGAGGCCAGAGCTCGTGGTAGACAACTTTGGGGATGTTCCTCTTGTGGTTTGATCAATAAAATTCATAGTTTAAAGGAACTTTTGTGCCTTGTTCGTCCGACTTGTTTCAGACAAGTTTTTCTCGTCGAGTTTCTGCACAACACTACCTTTGTTCGATGGTTTTATCATAACTCGAGTTTTACAGATCCAATTGACGTGGATATTTTTGGGTTGTCTTCACAACTTTATTTTCTATCATCTGTAAAAATTTCACTGTCATTGGACTAGTTGTTTCTAATCTACATGAGTTTCTTTGTAGTGTTTCAGAACTGTTTTTCTCAGGTAGAACAGATTGACGTTCATTCAATCTTTCGATCGTAACTTGAGTTTTTCTCGACGGTTTTTCGTGATTCTTGTTGTCGTGTCTTCGTGAATTGATTCTCCACAATCTACACTGGTTTTGTCACGATTGATCACATTTAGATTAGTTGCACACATGATTCTTAATAGATTGATTTTCTATCGAGGGGTTTGTGGTACTTCCGCTGAAAAAGTTTTAATCTACCATTCATCCCCCTCTGGTAGCTTTTCACATGCTCTTCGATCCTACAATTGGTATCAGAGCCATGGTGCTCTAATATATTTGATTTGCACTTATGTGGAGAAATACTCTGCCAAACCTTGTGTGTTTAATGGTATTGATTTTCAGGTTTGGAAGGCACGCATGGAGGCTTTCATCAAGGCGCAAGGCTCCGCGATATGGGAAAAGGTATACAAACATTATGAAGTGCCACCAAACGATTAAGTTATGGCTACGAATCTACAGGATGTTGACAACAACAACAAAGCCCACAACTTGATCATTCAGGGACTCACTAAAAGCGACTTTGATTGTGTCGCACACCTCCGATCAGCATACGATGTTTGGAGAGCTCTTTGTGATTATCACGAAGGCTTCAACACAATCAAGGAGGTAAAACAAGATATGTTCAAAAAGGAATACATGCGGTTCAAGATGCAACCTGGTGAGTCCATCGATCAAATTTTTGCCCGATTTAATAAAATTATCAGTAATCTACGTAGTGTCAACGTAAACTTTTCTGATGCTGAGAATGCTAGGCAACTCCTTAGTGCATTAGACGTGATAATATGGGAGATGAAAGTGACATCCATTAAGGAATCAACTGTCATGAGTACTCTTACTTTAGATGCGCTTTACTCTAAACTAAAAACTCATGAAATTGACATTTTTATCACGAAATAATCTAAATAAGTCTATTGCATTCGTTTCACAACGTGATATGCCTAGATCCAGCCAATCATCATCTTGCAATATTCTTGATTTGTTGTCTTCACTAACCCTGCAACAGATTGATAAATTTCCAGAAGAGGAGCAAGCACTCATCTCTACTCGAATCTCAAAAGCATTGCAAAATGTCATAACTACAAGGAGAGGAAGCTCTAGACCTGAACGATGCTTTGAATGTGGTAAGACAGGACACTTTCGTATAGAATGCCCTGACCTTTCAGTTCCTACTACCCGTGAAGAGAAGCAGAACAAGGTCAAGACCACCTCTGGAAACTCCAACAAGAAAAAGAAGGGTTCCATAGGACGCAAGATGATAAACAGCTTCATCACCGCACATCAAGAGCTTAGTTCAAGTGATGTAGATATTGGAAGTGATGAAGCTGATGATGATGATCTGGCCAACTTATGCTTCATGGCGGGTAAAACAAGATCAAAATCAAGTCAGGAGGATGCAGAACAACAATGATGATGATGAGTTATGTTCTACCTGTAATGAAATGTGTGATGCAATTTCTCATGTAACTATTATTGTCAAGAAAAAGGACAAAAAGCGTATGGATAATGCTGCTAAAATTGAATCACTAGAATGTGAAATCAACCGTTTAAAAACCTTGATTCCTAGTGATGATGCATGTCCCTCATGTGACTTAATCTATGAACAATTGTCCACGTTAAGAAGTGCACACTCCTCCACTATAGATAGACTTGATGAAGAAATTGAAAAGAACAAAAAGCTGTCTGATTTTAATGTTAAAAACTTAAAAAGAGGCTTCTTGTTCTACAGATGCTCTGCATTATTTTGCATGTGACAACCTTGGTAAGAAACTAAAAGATGCACTGAATGAAATTTCCATTCTGACTAATACTTTACGTTCTCATGAAGTTAAATATTGTTCCAGTTACAAACTAAAAGGAAAAACATCATGTCAAAACTGCCTAGTTTTACCCAAAGAACTTGACAATAAAAATAAGATACTAGAGCGGTTTTATAATGGGAATAAGAATCTAAACTAGATGTTAAATTCTTCTAAACCTCGCAATGATAAAACTGATTTAGGTTTTGATTCCCATGCTTATTCTAAAACACATCCACCTCACGTTGTAAAATCATTTGGAAGAGACTTAATCAAAACTTCCCTAAACAAAAGGATGCAATTTTCTAAATCTGCAGGGGTGCTTTCTAATTCTGTTACTAATATTGGGTGCTCATCTAGATATGATACAAAATGAAATTTCATTGTACTTATTGTGATAAAGATGGTCATGTCGTAGATTTCTATTATAGACTATCTAAACAAAATAAAAAGGATACAGTGTCTGCTAGATCTCATAACTTTCATGCTAAATCTGCTACACATGCTAAACCTAAAATTTGAAACATGCAACCTGTGTTAATGAGTCAGAAATTTGAAAAAGTAGCTTCCAGACCTTCTGGTAAGAAATCTGCAAGGGCAACTCTGGTAGATCCGATAGCTCCTAGTGCTCCCGGACCTTCTATTGTTCCCCTCGGAACTTCAGTCTTTACATCTGGAGCTTCAGCTTTTTCCTCTGGAACTACTGCTCTTAACTCAAGTGCTACTAGTTTTTGTGCTAAACAAGTAACAACTTTTAAATCAGTAGTTAAGAATAGAAAATCTCAACACTTGACTCATAAATATGTTGTTTTTTTCACAAACTTCGCGTGTTGTTCCCACTGGACGTCGCCTGGCTCAATACTGGATTCCCAAATGCTTATTGACTAACCCCAGTATTGAGTCAATGACGTATTGTCCTTCTATGTATGTTTTACGCTTGAGGAAGGAGAACATATGGATTGTGGATTTAGGATGCTCACGCCACATGACCGGTAATAGAGAATGGTTCTCCTCCCTCTCTTTTTTGTCACGTGTAGAAAATGTTACTTCCGCCGATAATTCTTCGACTCCTATTATTTCTAAAGGATCAATTAGAGTAAATGACCACTACATTTTAAAAGATGTGGCACTTGTTAAAACTCTGATGATTGCCATGCAAGAAGAGTTAGAAAACTTTGAAAGAAATAATATTTGGAAACTTGTACCTCCACCTCCTAACCACACCTTAATCGGAACTAAATGGGTGTTTAAAAACAATCAAATTGAGGATGGTGTAGTAATTAGGAATAAAGCTAGATTGGTTTCTCAAGGTTTCACACAAATTGAAGGCTTAGATTTTGAAGAAACTTTTGCTTCAATTGCTAGATTAGAAGCCATAAGAATTTTATTAGCCTTTGCCTCATCAAAAGGTTTCAAGTTATATCAAATAGATGTAAAAAGCGCTATATAGATGAGCAGGTTTATGTTAAGCAACCACCTGGTTTTGAAAATCCAGAATTTCCTAATCATGTTTTCAAACTAACTAAATCCCTATATGGTCTAAAACAAGCTCCTAGAGCATGGTACGATAGGTTAAAAATTTTTTAATTGAAAAAGGTTTTACCATGGGCAAGGTAGATGAAACACTTTTTGTGCATAGGCATGGCAATGACTCACTATTCCTTCAAGTGTATGTGGATGATATTATCTTTGGTTGTGCTTCTCATGATCATGTGACCAATTTTTCAGCAATGATGAGTTCAGAATTTGAAATCAGTATGATGGGTGAACTTACTTACTTTGGGGGCTGCAAATCAAGCAAACCAAGTAAGGTACCTTTGTGTATCAAACGAAGTATACAAGAGACCTACTTAAGCGCTTTAACATGGACAAAAGCAAGCCTCTTCAGACACCAATGGGTACAGCAACGACACTTGAACTTGATGAAGATTGTGAACCCGTGGATCAAAAGGAATATAGAAGCATGATAGAATCACTTTTGTACCTCACGACATCAAGACCGGACATACAATTCAGCGTATGTCTTTGTGCACGGTTTCAAGCTTCCCCACGTTCTTCACATCGTCAAGCCGTCAAAAGGATTCTCAAGTACTTACAAGGAACTCAAGAATTTGGCATTTTTCTTGCATCTTCCTCAACCGTTTTATTGAGAGCTTCTTCCGATGCTGATTTTGGGGGTTGTAGGATTGATAGGAAAAGTACTTCGGCTCTAGCAAACAAAGTTCAGTTGCACAATCCACAGTCAAATCTGAATATGTAGCTACTGCTAGCGCTTGTTCACAAATTTTTTGGATTGTTCAGACATTTAAGGACTATGGGGTTGATCTAGATAGTGTTCCACTATTTTGTGGTAACACTAGTGCCATTTGCAATGCTAAAAACCCCGTGCAACATTCGTGAACAAAGCACATTGACATTAGGTATCACTTTCTCCGTGATAATGTTGAAAAAGGAAACATTTTGCTTCACCATGTAGATACCGGACAACAATTTGCTGACATTTTTACAAAACCATTGGATTTCACTCGTTTTTGTTTCATTCCTAGTGAAATAGGGGTTATGCATCCCCATGGCTTAAATTAAGGGGTAGTTTTGAAACTTGGGAAGTATATGTGTGAATCCAAAATTGAAGTAATATGAGCATAATATTTCATATATATATATATATATATATATATATATATATATGACATTGTGATTCCTTTTTCATGCTGGAAGTTCTTACTACATTACTCTTGTTATAAATTTTGTAGTGTTTTTGCCATGACCAGTAATTGGAATAATTACTTACACTAAATCTGGTCATGATGGATCTTTCTTGCTGTTTTGAACTTGTTGCATGCTCACAAGTGTTTTTAATCATAAAGAATTAATCAAATAAGCAACTCACATGTTGAGTTTTCATGTTCAAATGAAAAAAAGGAGAAAAGATCAAGAGAATATGCATGCATCACACTTCTTTTGAGATGGCTTATCATTGCACTTAGATATGAACTTGGAAGAAGTTGTGTATGATTAAAACCATGTCCTTAAGCTTCCTATTGTCAAATAACATAGGGTTGGCTTGGTTGTTACAATAAGGCAAATGCACATATAATCTCTTGCAAATTTCATATGATCAAAATTTGTGTTTAAAAAATTTGCAGCAACAAGTGTCATGCTTTCAGGTCTTGAAATAGTTAAGTTTGTGAGATCATGACTTGCTTAAATTGAAAATTACACTTGATCTCTACCATGGCTTGCACTACTTTATGTATCTCATTGAAGTGGTAGTGTAAGTTACTTGATAGTATGACTTGGATGAGCTTTGTTTTATATGTATATGTCATTACATGCTCATAACAATTAAAATTTTTCTTTTGTACCTTGCTGAATACATTATCAAAGGGGGAGAAATTGATCACACATTGCACAAATTCACAAGTGTTTTTTGCACGATTCTTCTCAGGGGGAGAATTTTTTTATGATTTAAAAGGGGGAGAAATTTATTTCTATCTCACTTAATTTTCAAAAAGGGGGTGAAATTGTTTTCAAAATTTTTCATGTGAATAAGCCAATGTTTGGATCTTAAGTGGTGTTGCCAATGCATTCATAAAAGAGGAGATTGTAAGATCTATGTGTGCTAAATACATTAGCTTTGACTATAAAAGTTTTGAATACTACCAAAACACCTTTTTAACAAGGTCCAACTCTAGGTCTGGCTCCTGCAAGGTCTGACGAAGGTCCGACTCGTTTTGGTTAGCTCTGGTGAGCTTTGTCGTTAGCTCCGACATGTCTTTGTTAAGCTCCGACTACCATTGGTCAGCTCCGACGCTAGGTCCTACTAACTTTAGTTAGCTCTGGCTCTAGGTCCTGCTAGTTTTGGTAAGCTCCGGTTCAAGATTCGGTTAGCTTTGGCAAGGTCCGGAGCTTGATCGCAGTGGTTCTTCTTTTAACTTGCAATGTTTCGAACTTGCTTTACATTGATGGAAAGTTTGCTTAGTATTCTTTTACTATGTTTTTGGTGTGTTTTGGTGGCTATGGCTGATATCATTTTGCTATGGTTTGTTACATGCTTATGTGAGGTGCTCACGTAAGGTGTTGTGATTTCAGAACTAACGAGAGTCAAGTCAAGGACTTGTGCTCAGAACTATCGGTTGTTTGTTCATGTAAATGTGTTGCTTGAGTTCAAGACATGGCTGGTGGCGGGATTCATTAGACTAGTCTCAGGGAGGAGATGAGGTTCCAACAACAAAGTTCGGGAGGAACTTTGGTTGAGATGATGAGGAGGTCACGTAGGGTGATTGACTCAAGGACACTGCATATGAAGGAAGCTGGATGTCGAAGGAAGGTGTTCGCATGTATGCATGTGGTGCATGACGTGGCAACATGGTTCTAAAGACGGGTTATGGAAGGCAATATCTGGTTGGAAGAATAGGATTGTATTGGATGATGACTTTGGCAGCGGCGAAGTCGGTTATGGACCGGATATGGAAAGTATCGATTTTGTTATGATAGTTTTCGTGTAGGACATGAAGTTAGGTTGTTTTAGGAATGTGGAATACATTTCTGAGTTTTATCGGCAGTCTTGAGATTGTTTCTATCTGTGAATAGGAAGATCTTGAGCAGTTATGGTTAGTTGCGATTCGTGATCAGAGTAGGATCAGAATCCAAGTTATGTACGAGTTAGCCTTCGGGGTGGTTATATAAGGAAGGGAGGCCATAGCTCGTGATTGACAACTTTGGGGCTGTTCCTCTTGTGGTTTGATCAATAAAATTCATAGTGTAAAGGAACTTTTGTGCCTTGTTAGTCCGACTTGTTCTAGACAAGTTTTTCTCCTCGAGTTTCTACACAGCACTACCTTTCTTCGGTGGTTTATAATAACTCAAGCTTTACAGATCCAATTGACCTGATTATTTTTGGGTTGTCTTCCCAACTTGATTTTCTATCATCTGTAAAAATTTTACGGTCATTGTACTAGAGGTTTGTGATCTACACGGTTTTCTTTTTAGTGTTCCGGAACTGTTTTTCTTGGGTAGAACACATTGACCTTCATTCAATATTTTGATCGTAACTTGAGTTTTTCTTGACGTTTTTTTGTGATTCTTGTTGTAGTGTCTTCGTGAATTGATTCTCCACAATCTATACTAGTTTTGTCACTATTGATCACATTTGGATTAGTCGCACACACAATTTCTTAATAGATTGATTTCCAACTGAGGGGTTTTGTTGCTTCTGCTAAAAAAGTTTTAATCTACTATTGAACCTCTCTCTTGTAGTTTTTCACATGCTCTTCGATCCTACAAAACTTTGTCAGCAGAAGCAACAAAAACTCCTCAGTAAAAATCAATCTGTTAAGAAATCATGTGTGCGACTAATCTAAACGTGATCAATTATGACAAAACCAATATAGATTGTGGAGAATCAAGTCACGAAGACACGACTACTAGAATAACGAAAAACCATAAAAAAAACTCAAGTTACAATCGAAAGATTGAATGAAGGTCAATCTGTTCTACCCAAGAAAAACCAGATCTGCAACCCTGCAATGAAACTCTTGTAGATCCAATCCCATAAATCCAATGACCGTGAAATTTTCATAGATGATAGATAATCAAGTTTTGAAGACAACCCAAGAAGAATCACATCAATTGGATCTGTAAAACTCGAGTTATGGTAACATCACCAAAGCAAGGTAGTGTTGTGCAGAAACTCGACGAGAAAAACTTGTTTGAAAACAAGTCAGACGAACATGGCACAAACGTTCCTTCAAACTACGAATTTTATTGATCAAACCACAAGAGGGACAGCCCCAAAGTCATGCACCACGATCTCTGGCCTCCCTTGCTTATATAACCAGCCCTTAGGCCAACCCAATCCTAACTAGGACTCAAATCCTACTAAGATTCAACTGAAACTTTCCATAACTGTTCAAGACTCTTCCATACGCAAATAGAGCAATCTTAAGACTTCCAAACACCTTAGGAACGTATCCCAGATTTCTAAAACAATCCAACTTCGTGATCCATACAAAATCCTATCATAACCAACTCAAATCTTTCCATATTTGAGTCAAACCTAACTCAGCCGCAGCATGAGTCCATAACCTAGTCGGTTGGACCATTCCAACCAATTCTTTACATCCACATCCCTTCATCACGCATTGAAACCATGTAGCCACGTCCATGCACTCCTTGCACACGTGCAAACATCTTCCAACGACGTCCACGATACATTCATATGCATTGTTCTTGATTCAAACATGTTACACAACCTCCCGATCAACTCAACCACAATTCCTCCCGAACTATGTTGTTGAACCTCATATTCTCCCTAAGACTAGTTCAATGGATCCTATCACCAGCCATGTCTTGAACTCAAGCAACACCTGCACATGAATAAACAACCAATACTTCCGAGCAAAAGTACTCGACTTGACTCTCGTTAGTTCCGACAACCACAACACCTTACGTGAGCACCTCACATAAGCATGTTGCAAACCATAGCAAAATGATATCAGCCATAACCACCAAAACACACCAAAAACATAGTAAAAGAATACTAAGCAAACTTTCCATAGATGTAAAGCAAGTTCGAATCAATTCAATGTAAAAGCAGAACCATTGCAATCTAGCTTCGAACCTTGCGAAAACTAACCGGACCTTGAGTTAGAGCTTACCAAAGCTAGCAGGACCTAGCACCAAAGCTTACCAAAGCTATTCGGACCTAGCGCCAGAGCATACTAAAGCTTAGTCGGATCTAGCGCCGGAGCTAGCAAACACATGTCGGACCAAGACAAAGAAGTCGGACATAGTCAAAGCAAGTTGGACCTTATATCGGACCTTGCCGGAACTACCCAAAACAAGTCGGACCTATTGTCGGACCTTGCTGGAGCTCGGACCAAGAGTTGGACCTTGTTAAAAAAAGTGTTTTGGAAGTATTCAAAACTTTTATCGACAAAGCCAATGTATTCAGCACACATAGGTCTCACAATCTCCACCTTGATGAATGCATTGGCAACACAACTTAAAATCCTAACATTGGCTTATTCACATTAAAAGTTTTGAAAAACAATTTTCTCGCAGAGATATTTCTCCCCCTTCGTAAATCATAAATATAATGAGAAGAAAACAAATATTCTCCCCCTGAGAAGAATCGTGCCAAATCATGCAAAAACACTTGTTAATGTGTGCAATGTGTGATCAATTTCTCCCCCCCTTGACAATGTATTCATCAAGGTTCAAAAGAGAAATTTTTATTTGTTATGAGCATATCGTAACACATACATATAAAAAAAATAGCTCGTCCAAATCATACTATCAAGTAACTTACACTATCACATCAATGAGATACATAAAGTAGTGTAAGCCATGCTAGAGATCAAGTGTAATTTTCAATTGAAGCAAGTCATGATCTCGCAAACTTAACTATTTCAAAACCTGAAAGCATGACATCTGTTGCTGCATTTTTATTATTTTTTCAAAGTACAAATTTAGATAATATGACATTCGCAAGAAATTATATGTCGCATTTGCCTTATTCTAACCAACCAAGCTAAGCCTATGTCATTTGACAATCAGAAGCTTAAGGACATGGTTTTAGTCATACACAACTTCTTCCAAGTTCATATCTAAGAGCAATGATAAGCCATATCAAAAGAAGAAGTATGATGCATGCATATTCTCTTTATCTTTTCTCATTCATTTTTTTATTTGATCATAAAAACTCAACATGTGAGTTGATTACTTGATTAGTTATAAATTATTATAGGCACTTGTGAGCATGCAACAAGTTCAAAACAGCTAGAAAGTTCGATCATGACCAGATTTAGTGTAAGTAATTATTCCAATTACTAGATATGGAAAACACTACAAAATGTATAACACGAGTAATGTAGTAAGAACTTTCAGCAGGTAAAAAAATCACAAGCTCATATATGTACGAAATACTATGAACATATTATTTTAAAACTGATTCATACATATACTTCCCAAGTTTCAAAAAACTTCCCCTTAATTTAAGCCATGAGGATGCATAACCCCTATTTTACTACAAATGAAACAAAAACCAGTGAAATCCAAAGGTTTTGTAAAAATGTCAGCCAATTGTTGTTCGGTATCTACATGGCGAAGCACAATGTTTCCTTTTTCAACATTATCATGGATAAAGTGATACCTAATGTCAATGTGCTTTGCTCTAGAATGTTACACGGGGTTTTTAGCTATGAAAAGGGCACTAGAGTTATCACAAAACAATGAAACGCTATCTAAATCAACCCCATAGTCCTTAAGTGTTTGAATAATCCAAAGAATTTGTGAGCAAGCGCTAGCAGCGGCTATGTATTCAAATTCAGCCGTGGATTGTGCAACTGAACTTTGTTTTCTACAGGACCAAGCAACAAGTGAATTACCAAGAAAATAACAAGCACCCGAAGTACTTTTCCTATAAATCCTACAACCATCAAAATCAGCATCCGAAAAAGCTTTCAAAGTAACAGTTGAGGAAGAAGGAATAAAAATGCCAATTTCTTGAGTTCTATGTAAGTACCTGAGTATCCTTTTGATGGCTTGATGATGTGAAGCACGTGGGGAAGCTTGAAATCGTGCACAAAGACATACGTTGAATTGTATGTCTAGTCTTGATGTTGTGAGGTACAAAAGTGATCTAATCATGCTAATATATTATTTTTGATCGACCGGGTCACCAGCTTCATCGAGTTCAAGTGTTGTTGTTGTACCCATTGGTGTCTGAATAGGCTTGCTTGTGTCCATGTTAAAGCACTTAAGAAGGTCTCTTGTATACTTCGTTTGATGCACGAAGGTTCCCTCCTTGGTTTGCTTGATTTGCAGCCCAAAAAAGTATGTGAGTTCTCCCAGCATACTCATCTCAAATTCTGAAATTATCATAGCTGGACCGTTTGATCGTTCATGCAAGCTTCCAACAATTTGTTGTGGAGGATGACTTTTGAGAACCCAGAGGGGAGTGTACACTTCACAAGCTTCTCCTTCTTAATGTTCATCACAAATCGATGAGCTTGTGACTTGAGGACGATCTGGACCAGGCCTAGCTTCATCAAAAGAAATCTCACAACTCACCACAATTTTGTTAGTGTCAAGTAAAAGCACACGGTAGCCTCTAGTATGAGATGGATAACCAAGAAACGTGCAATCAACAGATCTAGTTTAAAATTTATCAAGATTACCATGTTTCTTAACAAAGCATTTGCAACCAAAGACCCTAAAGTGTGTGACACCTAGGCATATGTCCAAACCGAAGCTCATGTGGTGTTTTTTCTAGCCTAGCATGCAAGAAAACACGATTTGAAACATAACAAGCGGTTGCAATTGCATCTACCCAAAACTTTCTAGGAGTTTGATATTCATCAAGCATAGTCCTAGCCATCTCAACTAAGGTTCTGTTCTTTCTCTCTACAACACCGATTTGTTGAGGTACATATGGCGAAGAAAATTGATGATCTATTCCTTTTTCAGCACAAAAATGATCAAAGAATTGATTTTTAAATTCAGTTCAATTATCACTTCTAATTGCTCTTAAAGATCCTGGGTGATCAATTGATAATCTAAGAAATAAAGTTCTAAAGTGATTAAAAGCTTCATTCTTAGATGCCATAAAATAAACCTAAGAGTATCTAGAATAGTCATCAACAATCACAGGAACATACCATTTACCTCCGAAGGATTGAACACGTGAAGGTCCTATGGTGTCAAGATGCAAAAGTTGACCCGATTCAGTTGTCATGGTCATTGTGAGAGGAGCATGTGAACCTGCAACCATCATAGCATGTATACAAGAAGAGCACACAATTTCTTTGTCCCTTTTAAGCATAGGCAGCCCACGGATGCGATCAAGAGCACTAACACGCATGAGATGATCAAAGCCTACGTGACCAAGTCTATGATGCCAAAAATATAAGTCTTTTGAATCATTAGAAACTAGACACCTATGCTTAGAAGAAGACATATCAAAATCAGCTTTAAAAACTCTTCCGTGTTGAGACATGTTAAAAATAAGCTCACTATTTGAACCTACAACTTTACAGCAATTTTTATTGAAAATAGTTATCAGCATTTCATCTAACAATTGTGAAACAGAAAGAAAATTGTATTTCAAATTTTTGACAAGTGCCACATCCTTCAAAGTGTAGTGATCATTTACTCTAACCGAACCCTTAGCAATTATAGGAGTTGAAGAATTATCGGCAACAGTAACATTCTCTACACGTGACACAAAAGAGAGGGAGGAGAACCATTCTTTGTTACCGGTAATGTGGCGTGAGCAACCTGAATCCACAATCCAAATGTTCTCCTTCCTCAAGCGTGTAACCTACATAGAACCACAATACGTCGATGACTCAATATTGGGGTAAGTCAAAAGGTATTTAGGAATCTAGAATTGAGTCACACGACGTCCAGCAGAAATAACACATGAAAGCTGAGATAAACAACAGGTTTATGAGCCAAAGCTTGAGGATTTTTGTACCCAACTACTGACCTACGAGGTGTTACATGTGTAGCACAAAAAACAGTAGGTTTGGGAGCAAACTTTGCATGTTTTCGACTCATTACAGCAGGTTGCATGTTCCTATCATTCGGTTTAGCATGTGCAGCAAATTTTGCATGAAAGTTATGAGATCTAGCAATCATTCTTTCCTTTCTTTGTTGCTTCGCTAGTCTATAACAAAAATCTATGACATAACCATCTCTACCACAGTAGGTACAATAAAATTTAACTTTGTGTTCATGTCTAGATGAGCAAACAACATTTTTATTAACAACCGAATGAGATAACACCCCTGCAGATTTGAAAACCACTTGTTTATGTTTAGGAACTGTTTTAATCAAACCACTTCCTAATGACATTTAAATTTTTTGTGGATGTGCTTTAGCATGAGCATAAGAATCAAAACCTAAACCAGATTTATCATTACAAGGTTTAGAGAAATTCAGCAGCAAGTTTAGGTTCTTATTTGCATTACAAAACTCATCTAATGTCCTATGCATGTCATCAAGTTTATTTGGCAGATCAAGGCAATTTTCACATGATGCTTTTCCTTTTAATTTGCAATTTGAACAATATATAACTTTATGAGAATGTAAAGCATTGTTCAATATATAAATTTGATTCATAGCATCTTGTAGTTTCTTATCAAGATCATCACAAGTAGGACAATACAAATCAATTGTAGAACAGCAAGCATCTTTCAACTTTTTATCATTAAGTGCAGAAAGCTTTTTGTTCTTTTCAATTTCAAGTTCAAGTTTATCATGTGTGGAGGTTTGTGCACTTCTTAGACAGGATAATTGTTCATATATTAAATCACATGAGGAACAAGAATCATCACTAGGAATCAAAGATGTCAACCGATCAATTTCATATTCTAGTGGCTCAATTTTAACAGCATTGTCCTTAAGCTTTTTGTTCTTTTTCTTAACTATAACAGTGGCACGAGAAATAGCATCACACCTTTCTTAGCAAGTAGGACATACCTCTTCATTGTCACTGTTGTGTTTTGCCTCCTCCATACTTGATCTTGACTTTCCTGCCATGAAACACAAGTTTGCCAAATCATCTTCATCTTCATCACTTCTGATGTCCACATCGCTCGAGTCAAGTTCTTGAAGTGCGGAGATAAAACTATTCACCCATTGGTGTCCTGTAAAACCCTTCTTTTTCTTGGTGTTGTTTGGAGAGGAGTGCTTCGTCCTTGTTTGCTTTTCATCACGGGAAGTAGCATCTGAAAGGTTAGGGCAATCATTGCGAAAATGTCCTGTCTTACCACATTCGAAGCATTGTTAAGGGCTGGCACTTCCTCTCCTTCTAGTTCTCACATTTTGCAATGCTTTTGAGAACCGAGTAGAGATGAGTGCAAGTTCTTCCTCTGGAAACTCTTCAATCTATTCAAGGGTTAGAGAGGACAACTAACCAAGTGTTCCACAAGATGAAGATTGGCTGGAGCTAGACATGTCACGTTGAGAAACAAATGCAAGAGACTTTTTGGGGTTCTTACATGAGATTATGTCAATTTCATGAGTTTTCAATTTAGAATATAGAACATCTAATGTAAGTGTAATTATGACAGTAGATTCACGAATAGATGTGACTTTCATATCCCAAATTGACATGTCTAATGCACTTAATAGTTGTCTAGAATTCTCAGCATCTAAAAAATTAACATTGACACTACGCAAGTTGCTGAAAATTTTATTAAAGAAAGCAAAGAGATCGTCGATGGACTCAGCTGGTTGAATCTCAAAGAGCATGTACTCATTTTTGAACATTTTTTTCCTTACCTCCTTGATCGTGTTGGATCCTTCGTGGTAGTCGCAGAGTGCTTTCCACACATCATATGCTGATCAAAGGTGAGCAACACGGTCGAAGACGCTTTGAGTTAATCCTTGTATGATCAAGTTGCGAGCCTTTTTGTTGTTGTTGACATCTCTCCTGTTTGTAGCCGTGACTTGATCGTTTGACGGCACATCGTAAGTCTTGTACACCGTTTCCCATATTGTGAAGCCTTGTGCCTGGATGAAAGCTTCCAAACGTGCCTTCCAAACCTGAAAATCAATACCACTAAAGACACAAGGTTTTGCGGAGTATTTATCCATTATGATTAGTCAAAAAACACATGCAAATCTCAAAGATTAGAGCACCGTCACTCTTATACAAATTTTAAGATCAAAGAGCACGTAAAAAGCTAGCAGAGGGGGTGAATGGTAGATTTAAAAACTTTTTCAGCGGAATCAACAAAAACTCCTCTGTTGAAAATCAATCTGTTAAGAAATTGAGTGTGTGACTAATCTAAATGTGATCAATCATGATAAAAACAGTATATATTGTGGATAATCAAGTCACCAAGACACGACAACAAGAATGACGAAAAACCGTCAAGAAAAACTCAAGTTACGATCAAAAGATTGAACGAATGTCAATCTGTTCTACCCGAGAAAAATCAGATCTGCAACACTGCAATTAAACTCGTGTAGATCCAAAACCACAAATTCAATGACCGTGAAATTTTTGAAGATGATAGATAATCAAGTTGTGAAGATAACCCAATAATAATCACGTCAATTGGATTTTTAAAACTTGAGTTATGATAAAATAACCGAAGCAAGGTAGTGCTGTGCAGAAACCCCACGAGAAAAACTTGTCTGAAAACAAGTCGGACGAACAAGGCACAAAAGTTACTTCAAACTCTCACACCCTTGATGCAATGGAGGCATATGAGTAACCGTTGCAAAGGTATGGGAGTCATCTACTAGTTTGCTAATAGGAACAGATCATGAAAATGTCATTTGCTTTGTCAAATTAGAGTTTGAATGCAACATGGTCTAGCTGGAACAGTTTTCAAATAGCTAAAAGGGAATGTGAGAACCTTGTTGCCACTATGCCTTGGATCACTACATTACTCAATAGTTGCAACTTTTCAATGGTGGGAGTATATACTTATTTGGTCCAAATACAAGTCCAAAGATGGATCTTCCCTTCCTACGGATGATAAATGATTGGACTTGCTTAGCAGAGGTGAACCGTCCAAGTTTCATATTCAAGTTGTCGCAAGTGCTCCATGACGTTAGTTATATTGAGTATGCATCATCGACTTCAAAAGGAAGTAACTTTTGAAGTTGGTATTGATGAAAGCATATTCTAGTAATCGGCAAGAGGTGATGGATGTTACTAGGCTGGAACTTAAGGGGGATGGAGTGCACCCTAGTAATCAAGGTGTTACATCCACCAAGGTATCATGCCTTAGTGCACAAAAACACCGAAACAACGAGTTGGAGGTTGATCTTCAAGTGAACAAGGATGAGTACGACATCGACTTATTGGATCAAGGAGAAACGGGAACGAAGAACTTCTACTAAGGACTACTCTAGTGACTTGGAACATCAATGCTTAGTGATACTCAACCATTGAGTCATGGCAGTTAGTTGATTTTCACACTGAAAAACTCCAACACTTCAGCTTGCGCAACATAGAATCATGGATAAAGAGTATGCATTCTGACACTTCTAATGTCTGTGGAAAAAGGATGTCAGATAAGGGAATTGACTTTTGACTGGATAGTCATCGTGAACATTCACATCGGAAGTTTGGAGAAACCAGTTATGAGTGTGAGTTGGCTTATTGAGAAGAATTGCATATTCATCAAATATTATTTGACAGATTGTTTGACCGACTTTGAGTGTAGTATTACCTTGAGATTTTTCAGTCAGGACATAGGTCATCTGACATGGTCGTTGGTCAGAGATAGTTCCTTGACAACCACCCAATGCAACCTACTGAAGTGAATGATAGCTACTTATTCTTCGAATGTTACTCTCTTTGCTACTCCAGAAGGAAAACCCACCTCACCTACTAGACAACAGACATAGTAAGTTCAGAATACTACGAGATGAGAAACCTAACTCTTTGTAAGACCTATGTGTGCTGAATACATTGGCTTGTAGTGAATACACTTGGCTTTGATGATAAAAGTTTTGAATATCATCAAAACACCTTTTTATCAAGGTTCAACTCTAGCTCCGAGCTACAGCAAGGTCCGACGGTAGGTCCAGCTTGTTTTGGGTAGCTCCGGCTACGTTAGATGCTAGGTCCGGCATCTTGGTAAGATCCGACTAGCTTTGGTTAGCTCCGGTGAGCTTTATATTTAGCTCCGGCATGTCTTTGATAGCTCCGGCATATACTTGATAGCTCCGGCATGCTTTTGCCAAGCTCCAACGTACTTTGTCTAGCTCCGGTTTTGGGTTGACTAGTTTTGACTAGGTTTTGGTAAGCTCCGGCGCTAGGTTCTACTAGCTTTTGTTAGCTCCGGCTCAAGCTCCGGGTTGCTCTGGCAAGGTCCAGAACTTGACCTAAGTGCTTCTGCTTTTCATTTGCAATGTTTCATACTTGCTTTACATATTTGGAAACATTGCTTAGTATTCATTTGCTAAGTTATGGTGCGTTTTGGTTGTTATGGCTGATATCATTTTGCTGTGCTTTGCAACATGCTTATGTGAGGTTCTCACGTAGGGTGTTGTGTTCGGAACTAACGTGAGTCAAGTCGAGGACTTGGGCTCGTATGGTTTGTTTGTTTATTCATGTGCAGGTGTTGCTTGAGTTCAAGTCATGGCTGGTGACAGGATCCATTGGACTAGTCTCAGGAGGAGATGAGGTTCCAACAACCAAGTTCGGGAGGAACTGTGGTTGAGCGGGTCAGGAGGTCGCGCAGGATGATTGAATCAAGGGCAGTGCATATGAAGGTCGAAGGAAGGTGTTCGCACGTATGCATGCGGTGCATGACGTGGCAATATGCTTCTAGAGACGGATTATGGAAGGAAGATCTGATCGGAAGGATCGGATCGTATCGGTTGAAGACTTAGGCTACTAGCTGAGTCGGTTATGGCTCGGTATGGAAATATCGAGTTGGTTATGTTAGGATTTCGTGTGGGTCACGAATTTGAGTTGTTTAGGAATGTGGGATACGTTCCTAATGTGTTTGGAAGTCTTAAGATTGCTTCTATCTGCGTATAGAAGAGTCCTAAGCAGTTATGGAAAGTTCCGATTGTGATCGGATTAGGATTGGAGTCCTAGTTGAGATTGGGATGGCCTAAGGGCTGGTTATATAAGCGAGGGAAGGCCAAAGCTCGGGGTAGACGACTTTGGGGGCTGTTTCTCTTGTGTTCTATTGAATAAAATTCATAGTTTGAAAGAACTTTTGTGCCTTGTTCGTCCGACTTGTTCTAGATAAGTTTTACTCGTCAAGTTTCTGGACAGCACTACCTTTTGTTGGTGGTTTTATCATAACTCGAGTTTTACATATCCAATTGACGTGATTATTTTTTGGTTGTCTTCACAACTTGATTGTCTATCATCTGTCAAAATTTCATGGTCATTGGATTTGTGGTTTTTGATCTACACGAGTTTCTTTGCAGCATTCCAGAAACTGTTTTTCTCGGGTAGGTCAGATTGACCAGTGTTTGATCTTTTGATCATAACTTGAGTTTTTCTCGACGGATTTTAGTAATTCCTTTTGTGTTGTCTTCGTGACTTGATTCTCTCTGTTAACTATCACATTTGTCACGGTGAAACACGTTTATATTAGTCTCACACACGATTTCTTTAACAAATCGTTTTTCCACCGAAGGGATTAGGGTTTTATTGTTTCCGCTGCGTAAGATTTTTAAATCTACCATTCACCCCCCCTCTGGTAGCTTTTCACGTGCTCTTCGATCCTACAATTGGTATCAGAGCCACGGTGCTCTAATCTTTGTGATTTGCACATGTTTTTGACTAATCATCATGGAGAAGTACTCCGCCAAACCTTGTGTGTTTGCTGGTATTGACTTTCAGGTTTGGAAGGCACACATGGAGGCTTTTATCCAGGCACAAGGCTTTGCAATATGGGAGAAGGTGTATAAGCCTTATGAAGTGCCACCCAATGATCAAGTCATGGCCACAAACCTACGGGACGTCGACAACAACAACAAAGCCCGAAATTTGATCATCCAAGGACTCACTCAGAGCGACTTTGATCGTGTCGCGCACCTCCGGTCAGCATACGATGTTTGGAGAGCTCTCTGTGATTATCATGAAGGCTCCAACACAATCAAGGAGGTAAAACAAGATATGTTCAAAAAGGAATATATGCGTTTTGAGATGCAACCAGGTGAGTCTATCGATGACCTCTTTGCTCGTTTCAATAAAATTCTCAGCAACTTACGTAGTGTCAATGTTAATTTTTCTTATGCTGAAAATGCTAGGCAGCTTCTTAGTGCATTAGACATGTCAGTTTGGGAGATGAAAGTAACATCCATTCATGAATCAACTGTCATGAGTTCTCTTACATTAGATGTACTTTATTCTAAACTAAAAACTCATGAAAATGACATCCTAGCACGTAAGAACCCAAACAAGTCTATTGCATTTGTCTCACAACGTGATATGTCTAGCTCCGGCCAATCATCATCCTGCAATACTCTTGCTTTGTTATCCTCACTAACCCTAGAACAGATCGAAGAATTTCCAGAAGAGGAGTTGGCACTCATCTCTACTAGATTCTCAAAAGCATTGCAATGTGAGAACTAGAAGGAGAGGAAGCTCCGGACCTCAACGCTGTTTTAAATGTGGTAAGACAGGACACTTTCATACAGAATGCCCTAACCTTTCAGGTCCGACCACCCGGGAAGAAAAACAAAGCAAGGTCCGGACCTCCTCTAGAAATTCCAACAAGAAAAAGAAGGGTATCATAGGACGCAAGATGATTAACAGCTTCATCACCGCACTTCAAGAACTTAGTTCAAGTGATGTAGACTTTGAAAGTGATGAAGATGATGACGATCTGGCCAACTTATGCTTCATGGCGGGCAAAACAAGATCAAGATCAAGTCAGGAGGATGCAGAACACAACAGTGAAGACGATGAGGTATGTTCTACCTGCAATGAAATGTGTGATGCTATTTCTCGTGCAACTATTATTGTCAAGAAAAAGGACAAAAAGCTTAGGGATAATGCTTCTAAAATTGAATCACTAGAATCTGAAATTAACCATTTAAAAACTTTGATTCCTAGTGATGATGCATGTCCCTCATGTGACTTAATCTATGAACAATTGTCCTCCCTAAGAAGTGCACATTCCTCCACTCTAGACAGACTTGATGAAGAAATTGAAAAGAACAAAAAGCTTGCTGCACTTAGTGATAAAAACTTAAAAGATGCTTCTTGTTCTACAGATGATTTGCATTGTTCTGCATGTGAAAATCTTGATAAGAAACTAAAGATGCAATGAATGAAATTTCCATTCTGAACAATACTTTACGATCTCATGAAGTTAAAAATTGTTCCAATTGCAAACTAAAAGGAAAAGCTTCATGTGCAAACTTCCTAGACTTGTCTAAGAAACTTGATGACATGAATAGGACACTAGGTCAGTTTTGTAATGGGAATAAGAATCTAAACTTGCTGCTGAATTCTTCCAAGTTTTGCAAAGATAAAACTGGTTTAGGTTTTGATTCTCATGTTCACGCTAAGGCACATCCACATAAAATTGTAAAGTCATTAGGAAGTGGTTTGACTCAAACAGTTCCTAAACAAAAAGAAGTGGTTTTCAAATTTGCAGGAGTGCTTTCTAATTCTATTTCTAATGTTGGGTGCTCATCTAGACATGATTACAAAATTATGTTTCATTGTACCTACTGTGGTAGAGATGGTCATGTCATAGATTTTTGTTATAGACTAGCTAAACAACAGAAAAGGGAAAGAATGTCTGCTAGATCTCTTAACTTTCATGCTAAACTGAAAATTAGAAACATGCAACCTGCTTTAATGAGTTAGAAACTTGAAAAGGTAGCTTCCGGACCTTCTGGTAAGAAATCCGCAAAAGCAGCTCCGATAGTTCCGATAGCTCCGAGAGCTCCCGAATCTTCTGTTGTTTCCTTCGGAACTTCAGCTTTTGTTTCCGGAGTTTCAGCCTTGTCTTTTGGAACTACTGCTTTTACCTCTAGAGCTACTGGTTCTTGTGCTAAAAGAGTTAAGAATAGAAAACAACAAACTTCGACTCATAAACCTGCTGTTTTATCTCAGCTTTCGCGTGTTTTTCCTACTGCACGTCGTGTGACTCAGTACTGGATACCTAAATGCCTTTTGACTAACCCCGGTATTGAGTCATCGACGTATTGTGCTTCTATGTAGGTTACACGTCTGAGGAAGGAGAACATTTGGATTGTGGATTCAGGTTGCTCACGCCACATGACCGGTAACAAAGATTGGTTCTCCTCCCTCTCTTTTGTGTCACGTGTAGAAAATGTTACTTTTGCCGATAATTCTTCAACTCCTATAATTGCTAAGGGTTCGGTTAGAGTAAATGATCACTACACTTTAAAAGATGTGGCACTTGTCAAAAATTTGAAATACAACTTGCTTTCTGTAGCACAATTGCTAGATGAAAATCTAGAAATTATTTTCAATAAAAGCTGCTGCAAAGTTGTAGGTTCAAATAGTGAGCTTATTTTTAACATGTCTCGGTTTGGAAGAGTTTTTAAAGCTGATTTTGATATGTCTTCCTCTAAGCATAGGTGTCTAGTTGCTAATGATTCAAAGGACTTATATTTTTGGCATCGTAGACTTGGTCACGTAGGCTTTGATCACCTAACGCGTGTTAGTGCTCTTGATCGCATACGTGGGCTGCCTAAGCTTAAAGGGGACAAAGAAATTGTGTGCTCTTCTTGTAAACATGCTAAGATGGTTGCGGGTTCACATAATCCTCTCACAATGATCATGACAACTGAACCATATCAACTTTTGCACCTTGACACCGTAGGACCTTCACGTGTTCAATCCTTCGGAGGTAAATGGTATGTTCTTGTTATTATTGATGATTATTCTAGATACTCTTGGATTTACTTTATGGCGTCTAAGAATGAAGCTTTTAGTCACTTTAGGACTTTGTTTCTTATATTATCAATTGATCACCCAGGATCTTTAAAGGCAATTATAAGTGATAACGGAACTGAATTTAAAAATCAATCTTTTGATCACTTTTGTGCTGAAAATGGAATAGATCATCAATTCTCTTCACCATATGTACCTCAACAAAACGGTGTTGTAGAAAGAAAGAACATAACCATAGTTGAGATGGCTAGGACTATGCTTGATGAATATCAAACTCCTAGGAAATTTTGGGCTGATGCATTAGCAACCACTTGTTATGTCTCAAATCGTGTTTTCTTTCGTACTAAGCTAGGTAAAACACCATATGAGCTCCGGTTTGGACATAGGCCTAGTGTTACACACTTTCGGGTCTTTGGTTGCAAATGCTTTGTTAAGAAGCATGGTAATCTTGATAAATTTGAACCTCGATCCATTGATGGCATGTTTCTTGGCTATCCATCTGATACTAGAGGCTACCGTGTGCTTTTACTTGACACTAACAAAATTGTGGAGACTTGTGAAATGTCTTTTGATGAAGCTAGCCCAGGTACTAGCTCCGGTGTTGCAGGACCAGATCCGTATCCTCAGGGGGAGGGTATTTTCGAAGATGAAGAAGAGCCGGTGATACTGTCTGGTCGTTCCGAAGCTAACACGTATCCAGCTCCGAACATTGAACAAGCTCCGGCTATCACCTCTGCTGGTCCTGATCGTCCACAAGTCACAATCTCATCAATCTACGATGAACCTAATGAATAAGAAGCTTGTGCGACATCCGTTCCCCTACGTTTTTACAAAGATCATCCCCCACAACAGATGATTGGAAGCTTGCACGAACGAGTCACACGGTCCAGGTTTTGCGATCCAGACTCTCATGCTCATTCTGCTTTTGTTGCTTCTTTTGAACCCAAAGATATATCAAACGCTCTCACTAATGAATCTTGGATTATTGCCATGCAAGAAGAGTTAGAAAATTTTGAAAGAAATAATGTTTGGAAACTTGTACCTCCACCTCAAGGTCACACTTTAATTGGAACTAAATGGGTATTTAAAAATAAACAAAGTGAGGATGGGTTGTGGTTAGGAATAAGGCTAGGTTGGTTGCTCAAGGTTTCACTCAAGTTGAAGGTCTAGATTTTGATGAAACTTTTGCTCCTGTTGCTAGATTAGAAGCCATAAGAATTTTGTTAGCTTTTGCAGCATCTAAAGGTTTTAAGCTATATCAAATGGATGTTAAAAGTGCTTTTCTTAATGGCTACATAGATGAGGAGGTTTATGTCAAACAACCACCAGGTTTTGAAAATCCAGATTTTCCTAATCATGTTTACAAACTGTCCAAAGCCTTATACGGTCTCAAACAAGCCCTAGAGCATGGTATGACAGGTTAAAAACATTTTTACTTGAAAAGGGGTTTACCATGGGCAAGGTTGATAAAACTCTTTTTGTGCTTAAGCATGGCAATGACTCATTATTTGTTCAAGTGTATGTGGATGATATTATCTTTGGTTGTGCTTCTCATGATCTTGTGTCCAAGTTTTCAGCAATGATGAGTTCCGAATTTGAAATGAGTATGATGGGTGAACTCACTTACTTTTTGGGGGCTGCAAATCAAGCAAACCAAGGAGGGTACCATTGTGCATCAAACGAAGTATACCAAATACCTCCTAAGGCGCTTCAACATGGACAAAAGTAAGCCTCTTCGGACACCAATGGGAACAGCAACACCACTTGAACTTGATGAAGATGGTGAATCTGTGGATCAAAAAGAATATAGAAGCATGATTGGATCACTTTTATACCTCACGGCATCAAGACCGGACATACAATTCAGAGTATGTCTTTGTGCACGGTTTCAAGCTTCCCCACGTGTTTCACATCGTCAAGCCGTCAAAAGGATTCTCAGGTACTTACATGGAACTCAAGAATTTGGCATTTTTCTTCCTTCTTCCTCAACCGTTACATTGAAAGCTTTTTCGGATGCTGATTTTGGGGGTTGTAGGATTGATAGGAAAAGTACTTCTGGTGCTTGTCATTTTCTTGGTAATTCTCTTGTTGCTTGGTCCTCTAGAAAACAAAATTCAGTTGCACAATCCACAGCCGAATCTGAATATGTAGCTGCTGCTAGTGCTTGCTCACAAATTCTTTGGATTGTTCAAACACTTAAGGACTATGGGGTTGATCTAGATAATGTTCCATTGTTTTGTGATAACACTAGTGCTATTTGCATTGCCAAAAACCCCGTGCAACATTCTAGAACTAAGCACATTGATATTAGGTATCACTTTCTCCGAGATAACGTTGAAAAAGGAAACATTGTGCTTCACCATATAGATACCAAACATCAATTGGCTGACATTCTTACAAAACCTTTGGATTTCACTCGTTTTTGTTTCATTCGTAGTGAAATAGGGGTTATGCATCCTCATGGCTTAAATTGAGGGGGAGTTTTTGAAACTTGGGAAGTCTATGTGTGAATCTGAAATTAAAATAATATGAGCATAGTATTTCATACATATATGACTTTGTGATTCCTTTTACATGTTGAAAGTTCTTACTATATTACTCGTGTTATACATTTTGTAGTTTTTGCCATGTCTAGTAATTGGAATAATTACTTACACTAGGTCATGGTCGAACTTTCTTGCTGTTTGAACTTGTTGCATGCTCACAAATGCTTTTAATCATTAAGAATTAATCAAGTAATCAACTCACATGTTGAGTTTTTATGAACAAATATAAATTGAGAAAAGATAAAGAGAATATGCATGCATGACACTTCTTCTTTTGAGATGGCATGTCATTGCACTTAGATCTGAACTTGGAAGAAGTTGTGTATGACTAAAACCATGTCCTTAAGCTTTTGATTATCAAATGACATAGGCTTGGCTTGGTTGGTTAGAATAAGGCAGATGCGCATATAATCTCTTGCAAATATCATATGATCTAAATTTATGCTTTGAAAAAATAATAAAATGCAGCAACTAGTGTCATGCTATCAGGTTTTGAGATAGTTAAGTTTGTGAGATCATGACTTGCTTAAATTGAAAAATTACATTTGATCTCTAGCATGGTTTACACTACTTTATGTATTTCATTGATGTGATAATGTAAGGTACTTGATAGTATGACTTGGATGAGCTTTGTTTATATGTATATGTTATAATATGCTCATAACAACTAAAGTTGGAGAGATAATTTGTTTATATGCTCATGACTTGCTGAATACATTGTCAAAGGGGGAGAGATAAGCATTAAGAGAAAGAGAATATGTGCATAAGGAGAGATAATAAAGGGGGAGAGAGATAATATGGGATAATTTTTCTTCTCTTTTTTACTTTTGATTTACAAAGGGGGAGAAATTGTTTTTGTTTTCAAAACTTTTATGTGAATAAGCCAATGTTCGGATTTTTAATGGTGTTGCCAATGCATTCATCAAGGGGGAGATTGTAAGACCTATGTGTGCTGAATACATTGGCTTGTAGTGAATACACTTGGCTTTGATGATAAAAGTTTTGAATATCATCAAAACACCTTTTTATCAAGGTCCGACTCTAGCTCCGAGCTACAGCAAGGTCCGATGGTAGGTCCGGCTTGTTTTGGGTAGCTCCGGCTACGTTAGATGCTAGGTCCGGCATCTTGGTAAGATCCAACTAGCTTTGGTTAGCTCCGGTGAGCTTTATCTTTAGCTCCGACATGTCTTTGATAGCTCCGGCATATACTTGATAGCTCCGGCATGCTTTTGCCAAGCTCCAACGTACTTTGTCTAGCTCCGGTTTTGGGTTGACTAGTTTTTACTAGGTTTTGGTAAGCTCCGGCGCTAGGTTCTACTAGCTTTTGTTAGCTCCAGCTCAAGCTCCGGGTTGCTCTGGCAAGGTCCGGAACTTGACCTAAGTGCTTCTGCTTTTCATTTGCAATGTTTCATACTTGCTTTACATATTTGGAAAGATTGCTTAGTATTCATTTGCTAAGTTTTTGGTGCATTTTGGTTGTTATGGCTGATATCATTTTGCTGTGCTTTGCAACATGCTTATGTGAGGTTCTCACGTAGGGTGTTGTGTTCGGAACTAACGTGAGTCAAGTCGAGGACTTGGGCTCGTATGGTTTGTTTGTTTGTTCATGTTCAGGTGTTGCTTGAGTTCAAGTCATGGCTGGTGACAGGATCCATTGGACTAGTCTCAGGAGGAGATGAGGTTCCAACAACCAAGTTCGGGAGGAACTGTGGTTGAGCGGGTCAGGAGGTCGCGCAGGATGATTGAATCAAGGGCAGTGCATATGAAGGTCGAAGGAAGGTGTTCGCATGTATGCATTATGTGGCAATATGCTTCTAGAGACGGATTATGGAAGGAAGATCTGATCGGAAGGATCGGATCGTATCGGTTGAAGACTTAGGCTGCTAGCTGAGTCGGTTATAGCTCGGTATGGAAATATCGAGTTGGTTATGTTAGGATTTCGTGTGGGTCACGAATTTGAGTTGTTTAGGAATGTGGGATACGTTCCTAAGGTGTTTGGAAGTCTTAAGAATGCTTCTATCTGCGTATAGAAGAGTCCTAAGCAGTTATGGAAAGTTCCGATTGTGATCGGATTAGGATTGGAGTCCTAGTTGAGATTGGGATGGCCTAAGGGCTGGTTATATAAGCGAGGGAAGGCCAAAGCTCGGGGTAGACGACTTTGGGGGCTGTTCCTCTTGTGTTCTATTGAATAAAATTCATAGTTTGAAGGAACTTTTGTGCCTTGTTCGTCCGACTTGTTCCAGACAAGTTTTACTCATCGAGTTTCTGGACAGCACTACCTTTTGTCGGTGGTTTTATCATAACTCGAGTTTTACAGATCCAATTGACATGATTCTTTTTGGGTTGTCTTCACAACTTGATTGGCTATCATCTGTCAAAATTTCACGGTCATTGGATTTGTGGTTTTTGATAAATGAGTTTCTTTGCAGCATTCCAGAAACTGTTTTTCTCGGGTAGGTCAGATTGACCGGTGTTTGATCTTTTGATCATAACTTGAGTTTTTCTCAACGGATTTTAGTAATTCCTTTTGTGTTGTCTTCGTGACTTGATTATCTCTGATAAATGTCACTTTTGTCATGGTGAAAGACGTTTAGATTAGTCTCACACACGATTTCTTTAACAAATCGTTTTTCTACCGAAGGGATTAGGGTTTTATTGTTTCCGCTGCGTAAGATTTTTAAATCTACCATTCACCCCCCTCTGGTAGCTTTTCACGTGCTCTTCGATCCTACACTCTTTGCTAATAAACCACAATGCAATTTATAAGTTGTGATTAGCAGGCTTCAGGGAATTATCAATCACTTTGTTCCATCAAGTACACTCCATTACTTTTAGGTGAATCTCACCATTCCATGCTAACACTCTTTCCTTGAAATCATCGTACTTGGTTGAGACATGGAAATAGCAATTCCTTGTTTAGCACCTTTCATGACCAAGTTATTCGAGCCCTGTGAATCCGAAGTTATTTCTTGTGTATTTGAACTATCTTACGATTTTTGCTCAAACCCTAAGTGAATGCATTCCTTTGAGCAAGAATATGTACCCTCATTCAATTACGTAAGTAATGTCGAATATTCCTGAGTTGTGAACTCCTTTCTCGTTCACAATGCCATTCGCTTGATTCATAGTCCTTGGATGATACCGGGGAAACCTATTACATAAAACCGTTGTAACAAATCACAATTGAGTCGTTATCCTTGATTTGTTGAGACTCAATCACCTTGATTGCTGGAAACAGACTATTTCTATTTTGCGAGGAGTTTTCTTATGGCTTCTCAACCTTGTGAGAACCTTGCATTTTCTCTACTGGCGAGATTGTCGCTTGATATTGTCAATGTGATGGAACTCCTCGACTTGTAATGCATGGTGACATTGTTTCAGTCCCACAACCTTGTAGTCACCATCTATTGTTCCTCTTTGTGTTTTGATGACATAATAAAAATTGAACCTTGAATTCTCATATGTCAGTACAAAGCATTTCATCCTTTGACTCCTTTATTGAGATTGCAATTCCTTGTGAGTTGATCATTCCTTATGAGATATCAATACCCCTTGATTCTTTTTCCAGAAAGATATAAAGTTAAATCCTTAAGGACGCAACCAAAGCAAAGTAAGCCACAAGAATAGCTACATCTTATATTGTAAGACAGCGTTGTGGTCAATGAAATCAGAGAGCAAAGTTGGGATATTGGAATCAAGACTTGGACTATAACGTCTTCAAAAGCGAACACCAATTACTAAAGGCATTGACTGTAGAGTTAAAATTGTCTACATCATTTAAGAGTAAAGCAGAAGACTTCGGAACACCATCAGAGATAAGACATAGACTCTACAATTCAGTTTTGCCTACCTCAAGTATCTGAATTCAAATCACTGGGAGAAGAATCCTGCCACAAGAAGTCAGATGAAGTGGTGCAGCAGGCTGTTACAGATTAACCACACCGTTGAGTGAATCACATGGGAAGATGATGAGTTGCATTGGAAGATGAAGAATGTCTTCTAACCGAAAGTTTGGACGTGTTATCGTCATACCTACGATAACATTCTTACAATTTCAGTTCTCCACTTCTAATCTCGGGACGAGATTTTATTAAAAGGGAAGGGTTATAAAAGCCCGCATTTGGTAGAAGAGCAGGAATGCAAAAATATGAACTTGAAATTTTTTAGGTTAAATGATAAAGAAAAACTCAAATGAATTACCATAATTAATGAATGATTCTCTGATGAACTTTTAAGAACTAAACAAAGTTGGAAAGGTGACTAGTGAGTGAAACTAAGTAAATAAGTATAAAAATAATCAAAGTCCCAAATATGTCAGTTTAAAAACCAAAATCAAGTTTGAACTTGATTCAAAAACCAAGTGCCAAACTAAGGATAAAAATCGTAGTTTCGAAATCAAAAATATGATCAGTTGTAAGAGTTGACTAAGACTAGATGTATTGATAATCAATTAGGTGTGCCAATTTAGTGAACAAATTATTCACTATAAGTTTTGACTTTTAAATAATTCAAATCGATCCTAAATATTTGAATGATAGTTCAAATTTCTTTGTGAAACTTAACATGGGTAAAAACAAGATTTGACGATATCATCATACACTCGCAATTTATTTAGAGACTTGCAAAATTATTATCAATTATAGATAAATTACAAAGCAACTACTTAATAGGTATATTCAAATTTTAATTTGAATGTGCAAAAAGCAGTTGCTTCAAACTCAAATCTGATGCTATAATTATATTCCTTGTATTTTCTTAGTCACCCAGTTAAATTCCAATAATTGTAGAGCTTGTTTGCTATTTTTAATTGGGAGAAAGAGGAAAGGAAAAATGGGGATAATACCAAAGACTGGGACCCACCCGTTAGGCCCAGAGAGGCAACCGCCTCTGTTTTTTCTTTTCTGCTCACGCGGCCCCTACTCGACCGCTCCAACCCATCGTCCCTATCCCTGCTCGTGTCTATCGGCTGGAACCCGTAGCTTCCTCTGTTCTTTCCCTTGCCTCAGTGCCAGCCATGGCCACCGCACCATAGCACCGCAGCCCCGCTTCCCCAGATTCAGCGCACCCGCGCCTGGCCTGTTCCAGCCTGCTCGTATTTTCCCTGCTCATCCCTATCGCGAGCAGCACCATCGCTCGAGTTTCCAGCGCGCGTCCTGCCCTTGCCACCCACGGCCACCCTGCTGTCACCGGTCTGCTTCTTCCTCCAGCTCCAGTGCGCGCGCCCAGGCGCTGCTCTACAACGCACATTCATGGCCAAGTGTAGAATCAAAGAGCACGTGAAAAGCTACCAGAGGGTGGGTGAATGGTAGATTTAAAAACTTTTGAGCGGAAGCTACAAAAACCCCTCGACGGAAAACTAATCTGATAAGGAAATTGTGTGTGCGACTGATCTAGATGAGTTCAACCGTGACAAAACTAGTATAGGTTGTAGATAATCAAGCCACAGAGACAATGCAACAAGAATCATGATAAATCGGGCCTCAGACCGTGCCTGGGCCTAAGGAAATGATCGGTTTGCCTTGACACAGTCCGTTTAAAAATTGTGTCGGGCCAGGCCGAGGTTTTCCAGGCCCGAGCCTGATCAGGTTCGGGCTGGGCTGGCCCAGCATGGCCCGTTGGCCATCTATAATCAAAACACAAGAAGAACAGCCCCAAAGTTGTCTTACCATGAGCTTTGTCCGCCCTTTCTTATATAACCAGCACTAAGGCCATCCCAATCCAAACTAGGACTCTAATCATACTTGGACTCTAACTCAAACTTACCATGACTGCTTAAGACTCTTCCATACGAAAATAGAAGAAACATTAAGACTTCCAAACACCTTAGGAACATCCTAAACATTCCCAAATCAACTGAACTTCATGACCCACACGAACACTAACCAAAACAAACTCGAAACCTTCCATAAACAATCCATAACCACCTCAGCCGTAGCCTGAGGCATAATATAGCCGGTTGGACCTTTCCGACCTCATCTTCACGTCCATAGCTCTTCACCACGTTTTGGAACAATGTATCCACATCCATGCACCCCTTGCATAAGTGCAAACACATTCTAACAATGTTCACGATACCTTCATATTCATTATTCTTGACCCAAACATACTGTGTGACCTCCCGATCAACTCAATCACAATTCCTTCCGAACATTGTGGTTGAACCTCGTATTCTCCCGAAGACTAGTTCAAATATCTGATCACCAGTCATGTCTTGACCTCAAGCAACACCTGCACATGAACAAACAACAAATCTTTGCGAGCCCAAGTCCTCGACTTGACTCTTGTTAGTTCAAAAAACACAACACCTTACGTGAGCACGTCACATAAGCATGTTGCAAACCATAGCAATGTTTAACCACCATAATCAGCCATAACACATCAAAAACTTAGTAAATAAATACTAAGCAAATCTTCCCATAAGCCAACAAAAATTCAAAACATTGCGAGTTAAACTAGAGCAGAACAGCGCAACCAAACTCAATATGAAAACTCTGCGCAGTAACTGCTACTCCTGATATGCATTGAGAAAGTTCGGACAGTCCTAAGACATCGAGGGTAACATTACTCCCCAAAACACGTTTGTAAAGATAACCTTGTGTCGGCTCACGTGCATCTCACGTGTGTGAATGTTCGGACAATCCTAAGTGTCGAACATGTGCAATTCAAATGAGAAAAGTTTGAATAATCCAAAGCGAGAAAACACGTGCAACTCACGTGCGATGAAGTTCGGACAGTGCAAAAAGGATTCCCGCAAGTTCGGTCAATCCGAAGTGAGCTTTTCAGGAATACCCAAATCTTTGCATGTGGACCCTCGCTTTTATTTAAATTGCCAATGTATTAAACACACATAGGTCTAACAATCTTCCCCTTGATGAATGCATTGGCAACACCACTTAAAATCCCAACATTGGATCATTCACATGAAAAGTTTTGAAAGCAAATTTGTCCCCCTTTTTGAAAATAAAAAATCAAATGGGAAAGAAATCTCAAAAAAAATTTCTCCCCCTGAGTAGCGTGTAAAAACTTGTGAATGTGCAATGCCGAACATATTTCTCCCCCTTTGACGATGTATCCAGCAAGGTTCAAAAGAGAATTTCAATTGTTATGAGCATGTTATAACATATACATATAAGAAAAGATCATCCAAGTCATACTATCAAGTAACTTACACTATCACATCAATGAGATACATAAAGTAGTGTAAGCCATGCTAGAGAGCAAATGTAATTTTTCAATTTAAGCAAGTCATGATCTCACAAAGTCAACTATTTCAAAACTTGAAAGCATGACACATGTTGGTGTTTTTAATTTTTCATTACCATTTAAAGCACAAATTTTGATCATATGACGTTTGACAAAGATTATATGCCACATTAGCTTTATTCTAACCAACCAAGTCAAAGCCTATGTCATTTGACAATCAGAAGCTTAAGGACATGGTTTTAGTCATACACAACTTCTTCCAAGTTCATATCTAAGTGCAATGATAAGTGGTCTCAAAAGAAGAAGTGAGATGCATGCATATTCTCTTGATCTTTTCATATTTTTATTTGATCATAAAAGCTCGACACGCGGGCTATTGATTGATTATTTTTTCATGATTGAAAGCACTTGTGGGCATGCAACATGTTCAAAATAGCAAGAAAGTTCGATCATGACCAGATTTAGTGTAAGTAATTATTCCAATTACTAGTCATTACAAAAACTACAATATGTATGAACGGGTAATGAAGTAAGAACTTTCAGCAGGTAAAAAAATCACAAGCTCATATATGTATGAAATACTATGCACATATTATTTTACAACCGATTAACACATATACTTCCCAAGTTTCAAAAAACCACCTTAATTTAAGCCATGAGGATGCATAACCCCTATTTTACTATGAATGAAACAAAAACGAGTGAAATCCAAAGGTTTTATAAAAATGTCAGCCAATTGTTGTTTGGTATCTACATGGCGAAGCACAATGTTTCCTTTTTCAACATTATCATGGAGAAAGTGATACCTAATGTCAATGTGCTTTGCTCTAGAATGTTGCACGGGGTTTTTAGCTATGCAAATGGCACTAGAGTTATCACAAAACAATGAAACGCTATCTAGATCAACCCCATAGTCCTTAAGTGTTCGAATAATCCAAAGAATTTGTGAGCAAGCGCTAGCAGCGGCAATGTATTCAAATTCAGCCGTGGATTATGCAACTGAACTTTGTTTTCTACAGGACCAAGCAACAAGTGAATTACCAAGAAAATAACAAGCACCCGAAGTACTTTTCCTATCAATCCTACATCCTCCAAAATCAGCATCCGAAAAAGCTTTCAAAGTAACAGTTGAGGAAGATGGAAGAAAAATGCTAAATTCTTGAGTTCCATGTAAGTATCTAAGAATTCTTTTGATGGCTTGATGATTTCAAGCACGTGGGGAAGCTTGAAATCGTCCACAAAATCATACACTAAATTGTATGTCCGTTCTTGATGTTGCGAGGTACAAAAGTGACCCGATCATGCTTCAATATTATTTTTGATCCATGGGTTAACCATCTTCATAAAGTTCTAGCGTTATTGCTATTCCCGTTGGTGTCCGAAGAGGCTTTCTTTTGTCCATGCTGAATCGCTTAAGGAGATCTTTCATGTACTTTGTTTGATGTACAAAAGTTCCCTCCTTGGTTTGTTTGATTTGCAGCCCCAAAAAGTACATGAGTTCTCCTAGCATACTCATCTCAAATTCCAAACTCATCAAAGATGAAAACTTGAACACAAGATCATGAGAAGCACAACCAAAGATTTTATCATCCACATACACTTGAACGAAGAGTGAGTCATTGCCATGCTTAAGTACAAAAAGAGTTTTATGAACCTTGCCCATGGTAAGCCTCTTTTCAAGTAAGAATGATTTTAACCTATCATACCATGCTCTAGGGGCTTGTTTGAGACCGTACAAGGTTTTGGACAGTTTGTAAACATGATTAGGAAAATTTGGATTTTCAAAATTCGGTGGTTGCTTGACATAAACCTCCTCATCTATGTTGCCGTTAGGAAAATCACTTTTAACATCCATTTGATATAACTTGTAACCTTTGGATGTAGAAAAGCTAACAAAATTCCTATGGCTTCTAATCTAGCAACAGGAGTAAAAGGTTCATCAAAATCTAGACCTTCAACTTGTGTGAAACCTTGAGCAACCAACCTAGCTTTATTCTTAACCACAACCCCATCCTCACTGTATTTATTTTTAAACACCCATTAGTTCCAATTAAAGTGTGATCGTGAGGTGGAGGTACAAGTTTCCAAACATTATTTCTTTCAAAATTTTCTAACTCTTCTTGCATGACAATAATCCAAGATTCATTAGTGAGTGCGTGTGATATATCTTTGGGTTCAAAAGAAGCAACAAAAGCAGAATGAACATGAGAGTTTGCATCGCAAAATCTAGACCATGTGACTCGTTATTGCAAGCATCCAATGATTTGTTGTGGTGGATGACTTTTGAGGATACGGAGGGAGTGGAAACTTCACAAGATCCTTCTTCTTCTTCAGGTTCATCACAAATCGAAGAACTTGTGGCTCGGGGAAGATATGAACCAGCAGTAGTGGTCGTTTTTGCTGGTTGTGGAGCGGGGTCAAGAGCTGCAATGCCATTGTTTATTTCTTAAATTTCGTGCAGCAGCTCCACTCCTTCTTCATCATCAATGAAAATACTCCCCTCTGCGAATATGCATCTTTACCTGCAATAGTAGAGCTAGTACCTGGGCTAGCTCCCTCAAAAGAAACTTCACAAATCTCCACAATTTTGTTAGTGTCAAGTAAAAGCACACGGTAGCGGGTAGCCTCTGGTATGAGATGGATGACCAAGAAACATGCCCTCAACAGATCTAGCTTCAAATTTTTCAAGATTACCATGTTTCTTAACAAAGAATTTGCAACTGAAGACCTTAAAATGTGTAACACTAGGTCTATTTCCAAACCGAAACTCATATGGTGTTTTTCCTAACTTAGCTCTCAAGAAAACACGGTTTGAAACATAACAAGCTGTTGCAATCGCATCTGCCAAAACTTTTCTAAGAGTTTGATATTCATCAAGCATAGTCCTAGCCATCTCAACTAATGTTCTGTTCTTTCTCTCTACAACTCCGTTTTGTTGAGATACATACGGTGAAGAAAATTTATGATCTATTCCATTTTTAGTACAAAAAGTGATCAAAAGATTGATTTAAAATCTAGTTCCGTTATCACTTCTAATTGCTTTTAAAGGTCCTGGGTGATCAATTGATAATCTAAGAAATAAAGTTTGAAAGTGACTAAAAGCTTCATTCTTAGAAGCCATAAACTAAATCTAAGAATGTCAAGAATGATAATCAACAATCACAAGCACATACCATTTACCTCTAAAAGATTGAACACGTGAAGGACCTACGGTATCAAGGTGCAAAAGTTGTTCTGGTCCAATTGTCATCGTCATTGTGAGAGGAGGATGTGAATTTGCAACCATCTTAGCATGTCTACAAGAAAAGAAAACAATTTCTTTGTCGCCTTTAAGCTTAGGCAGCCCACGTCTGCGATCAAGATCACAAACACATGTGAGGTGATCAAAGCCTACGTGACCAAGTCTACGATGCCAAAAATATAAGTTCTTTGAATCATTAGCAACTAGACACCTATGCTTAGAGGATGACATATCAAAATCATCTTTAAATACCCTTCCAAACCGAGACATGTTAAACATGAACTCACCATTATAATCTACAACCTTGCAACAATTTCTAGTGAAAATAGTTTCTAGATTTTCATCTAGAAATTGTGAAACAGAAAGCAAGTTGTATTTCAAATTTTTTACCAGTGCCACATCTTTCAAAACTTAGTGGTTTTTTACTCTAACCGAACACTTAGCATTTATAGGAGTTGAAGGATTATGGGCAAAAGTAACATTCTCTACACATGACAAAAAAAGAGGGAGGAGATCTATTCTTTGTTACCGGTCATGTAGCGTGAGCAACCTGAATCCACAAGCCAAATGTTCTCCTTCCTCAAGGTGTAACCTACATAGAAGCAAAATACGTCACTGACTCAATACTGGGGTTAGTCAAAAGGCATTTTTTAGGAATCCAGTATTGAGTCACACGACATCTAGCAGGATTACATCACATTTATGAGTCAAAGTTTGAGAATTCTCGTTCCCAACTACTGATTTATGAAGTGTGTTATGTGTAGGATGAAAAGCAGTAGATTTGGGAGCAAACTTTGCATATTTATGACTCATTACAATAGGTTGCATGTTCTTAACATTCGGTTCAGCACGTGCAACAAGTTCTGCTAGGTTGTTATGTGATCTAGCAATTATTCTTTCCTTTTTCTATTGTTTGGCTAGTCTATAACAAAAATCTATGACACGGCCATTTCTACCACAGTAGGAACAATGAAAAGTAACCTTATGTTTATGTCTAGATGAGCAAGCAACATATTTATTAGAAACCAAATGAGACGACACTTCTGCATATTTGAAAATCACTTCTTTTTGTTTAGGAATTGTTTGAATCAGACCATTTCCTAATGAATTTACAGTCTTAGGTGGATGTGCTTTAGCATGAGCATGAGAATAAAAACTAAACCAGTTTTATCATTGCAAAACTTGGAAAAGTTCAACAGCAAGTTTAGGTTCTTGTTTGCATTACAAAACCGCTCTAGTATCCCATGCATGTCATCAAGTTTATTAGACAAGTCTTGACAGTTTTCACTTAAAGTTTTTCCTTTTAGTTTGCAATTAGAACAATATTTAACTTCATGAGAACGCAAAGCATTGATCAAAATAGAAATTTCATTCAAAGCATCATGTAGTTTTTTGTCATGCTCATCACAGCTAGAACAATGCAAATCAATTGTAGAACAACTAGCATCTTTTATGTTCTTATCATTAAGTGCGACAAGCTTTCTGTTCTTTTCAGTTTCAAGTTCAAGTTTATCAAGTGTTGAGGTGTGCGCACTTATTAAAGAGGACAATTGTTTATATATTAATTCACATGAGGAACAAGAATCATCACTAGGAATCAAAGATTTTAGATGATTAATTTCAGATTCTAATGATTCAATATTAACAGCATTGTTCCTAAGTTTCTTGTCCTTTTTCTTAAGTATAACAGTGGCACGAGAAATAGCATCACACATTTCTTCACGAGTGGGACATACCTCATCATCGTCGCTGTTGTGTTATGCCTCCTCCATACTTGATCTTGAGTTGCCCACCATGAAGAACATATTTGCCAAATTCTCTTCATCTCCATCACTTCCGATGTCTGCATCGCTCGAGCCAAGTTCTTGGAGTGCAGAGACAAAATTGTTTACCAACTGGCGACCTATAAAACCCTTTTTGTTGTTGTTGTTGTTTGCAGAGGAGGACTTGAACTTTGTTTGCTTCTTATCATGAGGAGTAGAAACTGAAAGGTTAGGGCAATTTGTACAAAAATGTCAAAATTCACTGCATTCGAAGCACCGTTGAGGTCCACCACTTCCTCTCCTTCTAGTTATCAAATTTTGCAATGCTTTTGAGAACCGAGTAGAGAGAAGTGATAGTGCCTCATCTAGAAACTCTTCAATATGTTCAAGGGTTAGAGAAGAAAGCAAAGTAGGTGTACCACAAGATGAAGATTGACTAGAACTAGGTATGTCACATTGTGAAACAAATGCAAGAGATTTGTAGGGATTTTTACGTGATATTATCTCAAGTTCATGAGTACTTAATTTAGAATATAGAACATCTAAAGTAAGTGTACTCATAATAGTAGATTCATGAATAAATGTAACTTTCATTTCCCAAATCGACATGTCTAATGCACTTAACAATTGCCTAGCATTTTCAACATCTGAAAATGAAAGTGCATCTAGGCATCCCTTGTAGGTTTTAGTTGATTTATGACAAACAAATGAGATCCTAACAAAATTGTTGAGATGAGCTCAGGTTTTAATGAAATTATGAAGAAAGCACAAAAAGAAACGAGAATGAGGATCTATAGGGAAAAGAGCTCAAAAGTTGAATAGAATACTTTATTGTGTATGGAGTGTGTTGGAGAAACACACCCCAATAGCTCAATCAAAAGAAATCACCCTTACTGCACAAAATTTATTTCACAAGTCCAGACTAGTCCGATATTCACTGGACTAGTCTGATATCTCTCTGTCCAGAAACAGACAAGTCCTCCGAGTGCGAACTTGTCCGCAAACAGTCCAGGTTTCACAGCATCGGACTAGTCTGATAAAACCACAGACTAGTATGATATCTTTTTGACTAAAAATGGACAAGTCCGCCCCAATACAAACTTGTCCTCAGGACTTCACACTTTACACAGAAACGGACAAGTCCGATATAACCATAGACGTCTGAAAACTCTCTGACTAAAACCGGACAAGTCCTCTAAGTGCAGACTTGTCCTCAATTCTACATGAGGTTCACCACACTGGACTAGTCCAATATGTGTCGGACTAGTTCGAACATTTCCAGAGCCCAAATCGGACTAGTCCGCACATTTTTGGACAAGTCTGATATATCAGAACACTTGGGGTTTTCCACATGCCGCACACGGACTAGTCTAAAGTCCACCACAGACTAGTCCAGACATCGCAAACCCTAACGGTAAAATTTGGAAACCCTAGTATAAATAGAGGTATACGGCCCTACAACAAACTCTCTCGACCCCCTATGCCATCACACCTTCCAAGAGCCCAAATACACAACTCTCCACACAATCTGACCCTAGAAAGATCAAATCTTTAAGGATTATCAATTGATCAAAGGAGAGACTTGTTCTACACGTCTTGAGCTCTTGGGTTTGAATCTCTCGCACACTCTTGTTGTTTTTTGCATATCATTCGAGTGTTTTTGGTGGTGTTCACAATTGTAAATCTTGGGGAGCCCTCAACTTGTGAGAAGGCCCCTTGAACACGGTTATTTGCCCACTTTGTGGTTAGTGGAAGAGAATCGTCCTCCGTTGCAATTCAACGAGGTTAGGGTTGGTGAAGAACCGGTCCTCCGTGGACTCCTCAACGTGGATGTAGGTTACCTTCATGGGAATCGAACCACAGGATAAAATCTTGTGTCGCATACTTTTGTTCTTATTGTTCATCACATTCTAGGGTTTACTCAATCTTGTATAACCTATGTTGAAACATGGGAATCAAAGTTAATTTGTGCCATACATAGTTTCATTGTCTTGATACATCCAAATTACAACTTACTTTCCACTGCATAGAGTACTTGACGTGAATTCTTCGATCAAACTTGATCGTTCTAGTCCGCACACACCAGATTAGTTCGGACCATACCGGACTAGTCTGATTTCTCTGTATTTGGTCAAGTTGTTAAGTGTTTCAGGATCCGAAGAAAATTCAAAAAGCCTATTCACCCGCCTCTAGGCTACATTCAGAAATATTAACACTGACGCGGCGCAAGTTGCTGAGAATTTTATTAAAGCGAGCAAAAAGGTCATCAATTGACTCAAAGGGTTGCATCTCGAATGGCATATATTCTTTCTTGAACATATCTTGCCTTACCTCCATGATTTTGTTGGAGCCTTCGTGGTAGTCACATAGTGCTTTCCACACGTCATACGCAGATTGGACATGAGCAACACAATCGAAGTCGCTTTGAGTCAATCCTTGCATTATCAAGTTTTGTGCCTTATTGTTGTTGTCGATGTCTCTCATGTTTGCAGCTGTGACTTGATCATTTGGTGGCATTTTGAAGGGCTTCTACACCTTTTCCCATATGGTGAAGCCTTGCGCCTGTATGTAAGCCTCCATACGTGCCTTTCAAACCATAAAATCAATGCTATTGAACACAAAAGATTTTGTGGAGTATTTCTCCATGATGATTAGTTAAAACACGTGCAAATAAAATTAGAGCACCGTGGCTCTGATGCCAATTGTAGGATCAAAGAGTACGTGAAAAGCTACCAAAGGGGAGTGAATGGTAGATTTAAAAACATTTTAGCGGAAGCTATAAAAACCCCTCGGTAGAAAACTAATCTGATAAGGAAGCTATATGTCCGACTGATCTAGATGAGTTGAACCGTGATAAAACTAGTATAGATCATAGAAAATCAAGTCACGGAGACACCACAATAAGAATCACGAGAAAACATCGAGTGAAAGTCAAGTTATGACCAAAACCCTTAGCAAATGTCAATCTGTTCTAACAGAGAGCAACAGATATGCTATGCTGCAATGAAACTCGTGTAACTCAAAAACAACAAATCCAATGACTGTGATATTTTCATAGATGATAGGGTATTGAGTTTTAAAGACAACACAAAAATAATCACATCAAATGGATTTGTAAAACTTGAGTTACGATAAAAACACCGAAGAAAGGTCGAGCAGCGCACAAATACGACGAGAAAGACTTGACGAAAACAAGTCGGATGAACAAGGCACAAAATCTCCTCTAAACTAAGAATTTGATTCATCAATACACAAGAGGAACAACCCTAAAGACGTATTACCACGACCTTTGGCCTCCTTGCTTATATAACCAGCCCTAAGGCCAACCCAATCCAAACTAGGACTCTAACTCAAACTTACCATAACTGCTTAGGACTCTTCCATACGCAGATAGAAGCAAACGTAAGACATCCAAAGACCTTAGGAACATCCTAAACATTCCTAAAACAACTCAACTCTGTGAACCACGTAAAACTAACAAAAACAAACTCGAAATCTCCCATAAACAAACCATAACCACCTCGGCCGCAGCCTGAGACATAATCCCGCCGGTTGGACCTTTCCGACCCCATCTTCACATCCATATCTCTTCACCACGTCTTGGAACAAGGTAGCCACGTCCATACATGACTTGCATACATGCAAACACTTTTCAACAACATTCATGATACCTTCATATGCATTGTTCTTGATCCAAACATGTTACGTAACCTCCCGATCAACTCAACCACAATTCCTCCCGAACTTGGTTGTTGAACCTCATCTTCTCCCTAAGACTAGTTCAATTTATCCCGTCACCAGCCATGTATTGACCTCAAGCAACACGTGCAGATGAACAACAACCAATCCATGCGAGCCCAAGTCCTCGACTTGACTCTCGTTAGTCCGAAAAACACAACACCTTACGTGAGCACGTCACATAAGCAAGATGCAAAACATAGCAATGTTTCACCACCATAATCAGCCATAACACATCAAAAACTTAGTAAATAAATGCTAAGAAAAACTTCCCATAAGCCAAAAGCAAGTTTGAAACATTGCGAGTCAAAATAGAGCAGAACAGTGCAAAATGGAGCAACCGAACTCATATAAAAAATCTGCGCAGTAACTGTTACTTCCGATATGCATTGAGAAAGTTCGGACTGTAACGCTACTCCTAAAAACACATTTCTAAAGATCGACCTATTGAATGTGGCCTAGAGGGGGTGAATAGGCGTTGAATGACTTTTCCTGCAACACTTAACAAATTCGTCAAATACTGGAGGTACCGGACTTGTCCGGTGCGGTGTATGGACTAGTTCGGTGCACTACGAAAATTAAGTGTTTAGGCAAATTTCACAAATGATATAGCAGCAGAATGTAATCAGTTATTCTAATAACTTAAGTAAGTGGTTAGACTGATTGATTTGTATGTGGAATACAAAAATGATACATGTTACTAGTTTGATAAACCCTATGCCCCTAGATGATGATTATTGCAAAAGTAAAAATCAAGAACACACAATAGACAGAGATTTTTATTGAGGTTTAATCTCACCAACTTGATCTACGTTCTCGTTGAGGAAGCTGACACAGGGCTGGATCTCTTCAAACCCTTTGACTCGTCAAGTCACCACAAAAGGCTGACTTGAGTTCCACTATGCAGTGCTAATCACTGAGTTAATGGGGCAACCTCACATGTTGAGGTCTCCCACAAAATTACAGAGAGAAAACTGATTGAATACACTCAAAAAATTTACAAGAGATGCAAGAGTGTATAAGAGAGCAAACTCCAAGAGCTTAGCAATGCGTAGAAGACGATCTCCCTTTCCCAAATCTGGATTCCCAAAAGATTTAACTTTTTAGGGCTTTAGATGTGTGGGGGAGAGGTCTTTCTGTGCTCTTGGGACAAGTGGTGGCGCTAGGATTCTTAGTTGTTCAATGTTGTGCATGGTGTATTTGTTGTGGGATCATGGGTCACTTACTCATAGAGTTTCCAAAAAAGTTACTGTTAGGGATCCCGACGGCCGGGCTAGTCCGCTCTGAGGATTGGACTTGTCCGGTGTGCTGTGTAAAATTTGCATGACTTGCGCAACACACCTGGAATCCTAATTTGTGTGAGGTGTACCGGACTAGTCCGTATCGGAACAGAAATTTAACCGGACTAGTCCGTGATGATCCTGAGACTCAATCGGACTAGTCCACAAAAGGACAGACTTGTTCAGTGCAGGTGATATGTGTTGAGTGAATATCAGAAAGTTGAACGGACTTCTCTGGCCAGTTTGCGGACTTGTCCGAGTGAGGTCAGTGATTTGAACGGACTAGTCCGCCGATAAACGGACTTGTCCGGTGCTCAGTGAATTGCTTAATTAATTGATTTTAGCCCTTACCCTCTACGCAATGATATAATCTCTTGGGATGTGTCTCTCACACACATCCTATATATTAATATATACTTTGCATTTCCTTGATCACTTGGGCTTTTCCTTTTCTCACTCCTTTTTTTTCACCATTTTTAGGGCACCACAAGTTCTAGTCGTAGTACACCTGCATTCACCTCAATGAATTCATTAGGATCCCATTTGTTTGTCATCAATCATCCAAAACCCACAAGGGAATGCCTAGATGCACTTTCAATCTCCTCTTTTTTTGTGATTGACGACAACCAATTGACATTTCACAATTAAGAGCAAAAATTGATTTTCATAAAGTGCATATATGAGTATGACATATGAACAACAGAAATTTATCGCATATATGCACCCTTTATGGTGGGGTGCCTATAAGGGTGTGTGAGCAGATATTGTGATGTGCGTAATGAAAAATATAGCAATTATAGAAGCAACCCTCATAGGAATATCAATATGAATATCGCACATTCATATTAAACAAAATAGGCATCCAAATAGAGATTACAATAGTTTGAAACTTAAAACACAGAAAACACATGTCCATGATCAGTAGTCCTTAAGGCCCAAAATAGACTACTAGCCCTACTAGTCTAGTCTCAATCTCTCGCCCTTTGGCATCAACACACCAAAAAGGGAAAAAAATTGAAAGGAATCACTCTCCATCACTCCCTCTCTCACTCTCAGACCTGTCTTCCTCTTGAGACTCATGAGCATGATGAGGAGGAGGAACAGTGACACCTGCAAGTCCAAAGGAGGCCAATTCTTGCTCTGTGAGAGGCACCATCTTTGTGATGTTTTCTTCAGAGTCCTCCGAAATCTAAGGAGATCCCATTGGCTCAATATCAAGCTTCTCACAGATTTCTTTGATGTTTGCCTTCGTATACCTCTGGTGCCTCTTTCTGGCCAAGCATTCCTTGTGTTGCTTAACCCCCACTTCGCAGGAGGATGCAAAGATGGAGTAAAGCATCTTCAATACATCACTAGAGGACTCTTTGGAGGATGGAGGAGTAGAGGTAGCAGTTGGAGTCCTTGTTCCTTCATTATCTTGCTTGGGTCTTTGTTCTACTGCGGGTGAGGTAGGAGCATTTGGAACATTATAGACTGGTGGCTTCTGGGGCTTGATGATAAGAGAATTGGTCCCGATCTTCCGAAAGGTAATGAATAAGTCGATTGATGTGGAGATCTCAACGTTGATGATCTGAGGCTCTCGAGTAGAACGCGAACAACCCATGCAATCACTACACCACCGCTCCGTTGGTTATCAACCGTGCTGCACACGCTTGATCTCGCCAGGAAGGCTAATCCCTGCAAGTGCAACCGAGAACACAAGCAAGAACGTAGAAGACACAATCTGAAATTGCGAAGTTGGGGTTTCACAAACTGTAGAATGGCGATATTATTGTTCTAAGCAAAACCCAATTGTTCATGGCGGCTACTATGGAGTATATATAGGTGGGAGGACGTACAAGGGGGTGTTGGGGTCGTGACCTAACCCTAAGATACAAAAATAAAGGACTTAGACTTGATACATGGCCCAATGGCCCAATACGGTGGCGAAGTACCCTGACAGATTCTATACATGATTTTGTTTTGATGATTCCTGTCGTCTCTGAAGGAATTTTGACCTGGGACCGGCGCCATTGGAAAGTTTATCCTCTCCTCTTTCCGTGCATATGTAGAAAATCCAAAAAGGAGTACGTATTCATCTTGGGTGTCCGTTTTAATGTCTACTGCTCCTGGACTCCGAGTTGGATACGATTTTGAGTTTGGTTCGGTTTCCATCTTCTTTGAACGAATTCTCTGGTCTTCCACGTCCCTATTACTTCCTCCAAGTACTCCTTGAACCTCTCCATGGATCCTAATCACAATTAAATCATTAAGTAGGAATCTATGCTCAAAACATATAAGGAAATATATAAGAACGAGCTCACCTCTGAAATTAATTGTTGTGTATGAACTCTATTGATTGCATCTTGTATGTTCAATGGTGTGTTGTTTGTATCCATAGAAGTAATGTCCTCATCACTTGAGGCCGGCATGCGCAACTCCTTGACAAACTCAAGGCTGGTGACATTCTCAATCATGACCATGATGTAAGGTGCATTGCCACAGGACATATTTGGAGTGATTTAGATATTCACAATGTCATTGTAGATATATTCAAAGATATTGAAGGTCCTTTTCTTGCTTATCACTGTCATCAAGGTCCTTAGTGTTCCTTGAATTGTCCCCGCACCTCCATCCTTTGGAGCAATAGTCTTCCTCAAAATTCCGTTAAGCACAGCAAAGAATGGCTTCAAGTACTTTGTGGTAGGTTCCTTGTATGTCATTCATGTGTCATAGAGGAAAGCTAGCTCATCCTTCTGCAAAGGCTTCAAGTTGTGAATCACAAGCTCATTGTTCAAGGTGTCTTCGAGATGGAGTATCTTTACAAATTCCTCATGAGTGACACTATACTTGGATCCATGTTTCATCCAAATCATATCATCCCCATCATCACAGGCAAATTAGAGAGTAGAGTAAAATTGAGTGATGACTTCATTGTTCTAATTATATTGGAAGGATAGGAGATCCTTCAAGCCATGCCTCTCCAATGCCTCCAATACTTTATGATATGCTTGATAGTTCTTGGATTGTAGATAATTCATGTCCACCCATTGACTGGCAACCACTCGATTTCTCATCTTCCTGTAGACGTGCTCTTAATAATCAGCATGGAAGTGGCTCCAGAACCTCGGGTCAGTTGATTGCTTTGGCTGATCATAGGCTTCCACTTTTTCGAGCTTGTCAGCCAAGTCATTTCCTTCGCCCATGAAATCATCTTGTGAGGGTTGCATGTTGCACTATACAGGAGGTTTCATCTTTAGTGGACCAATGGGTCCACTTGCAAGTCCTTTGCCTTTGCTAGTGCTCCTCCTTGGTGCTATTGAGCTGACACCTGCAACATCCTTGCTAGATGGCTTCTTCACTACCACTTTCCTCTTTCTTGGAGGCACATCATCTAGAGGAGAATCATTTGCATCATGGTCATGGCACTTCTTGCTTCTTAGCTATTTTGCCCTGGCCACTCTCTCGCGGTCACACTCAGCTTCATAATCAAACATCTTGTCATCTGATGTAGACGACATCATGCCTGACACAGTGTGACAAGGTGTGGTAAGAATGGGAATTATACTTTGTGGAGACAAACATTTAGAGGTTCAAACTGTCAAGGGGCCGAACATGTCCGACTTCGAGGTGCGGATTTGTCCCCACCAAGCATCGGACTAGTCCGGTTTGACCTATGAACCCTAACTTCTTATTCCAACAAATATAACTGAGATTGATGGAAAAAGATAGGAGGACAGTAAGATTAAATATAGCAATGCAATGTATACCCTTGGAAATTAAGAAAAGTAAGAAAGATTTAGGGAAAGATGAGAACTAGGGTTAGGGTTTGAGTTTTACTGAAATTCGAAGATTTGAGATGGAGGCACAGAGTATAGTCCGGAGGAGGGGTTGCTTCGCGACTAGGGGAAGAATTTCCATGGAGAAATCTTAGATTTTGGTGGTTCAAAGTGGAAATCGCCTTGGGAGCCAAGCTTGAGGAGAGAGAGTGTGAAGGCGATTGTGAGGAGGAAGAAGAGAGATCTTGGCGGCTGGCTAGGATTAAGATCGATTGTAATGGACTAGTCCGCTGTTGAGGACTGTTATACACCAATTTCACCGGTCAATATAACTCAATTATGTGAAGGAATTGTCATTTCTTGCACACATCACCTTTCTATTTAACCTATTTCAAATTTTCCTTGGAGAAAGTAGTGCATGCAGGGATTCTATGCAGAAATGAAGTGAAACAAGGGGATGGATCCTATAAAATATCATTCCAGCCAATCAAGCGATGACATGTGGCACCACATGGATCAAATGGCCATCAAACAAAAGTATCCGAGGCCATCCGATAGTGTAGCACCAATATCAGTCAATGAGACCCACCTGTCAGTTACCTGGAGAAAGCACACCGCAAAAGGGGCCAGGACCACGTGAGCCGACCCCTCTAGTCGGCCGACTAGTTCCTGGCACCTTTCTCGGTCAAACTCCACGTGGTGGCTTCTCCCGGCTTGAAGTGGTCATGGGTGACTGATTCGCGTGCTTTTGGTGGCGAGAACCAACCCTTCTCAAAGCTATAAATAGGACCCCTCACCCCTCACTTCAACACACACCACTTGAGTATTCATCCTTTGTATTCACTAATCTCCATAGGTTTAGAGGAGTGTAGGCTGTAGAGAGGAGAGTCTCTAGTCCATAGTACAAATAGGAGAGGAGTAGAAGGTGTATCTTCCCAATTGGGAAAGGTATGCCTTCCATATCCCTATTTGTATTTGTGGCATTATTCATAATAAATATGTTATCTTTAGTCTTCATATGTTCATATACTTGGATGAAGCATTTTTTGTTTGATTTTGGATTCTATGTATGTGGTAGGAGTAGTGTCTATGATTGTGATATACCATGTTCATTACATTATTATAACACTATAAACCTCCACTATAGTCTAATTAGCTATGATATGGTTATGTTAACATGAATCACTTATGCTATGAATTAACATTGGTTCAATGATGATTTAGTTCATTGCCTTAGGATGGCTTGTCTCTAGGCTCTTAAGGTAATTACTTAATATGGTAGCATGGTGCTAGGATAGAGAGTAGCGTTGAATGTCTCGTAGACCCACGCATTGAAGAGGTAGGCAGTAGGTGGTGACAATCCTATTTGTCCTTTGTAATCGTCCACATTCGGCTATGTCACTGGCTCTTGGCGGGAGTCGCCTAGTGTTGCTATGGCTAAACCCGTGCCCGATGTGTTAATCAACTTAGCATGAGAATTCATAATTAACATGATCATTAGTAACTAACTTAGGCTATGTATATGTACATTAGAAACATAGGAGGAGTCTCTACCTAAATCTTAGCCTAGTTCCTCGATTACCTCCTTTTATCCCCTAGGATAGGATGCTCTTGTGTGTGTCACACTACCTCAATTAACCTTTATCCATCCTTTATAGAACCCTACCTAAGCCAACCTAGCGTTTCCACTTGATGATTGTTTTACTTCCATCTAGCCTTCCTTTGGGAAAATATAAATGACACCCTTTGGAAATACTCTTTAAAAGGAAATGCTACATCGATAGTTTCTGTGCACTTGCAGACATTCACTTGAGAATTAAAACCTACTGACAGGCATTCCTGGCACCACTGCTAGGAATGAATTGTTAGTAGTGCGTAGAAAATATCAACATTTGCACAGAGACTGGACTAGTTCGGTACGCCAGAACAGAGCCAGACTAGTCACCAGCAATAGACTAGTCCGGTGCTGACCACGGACTAGTCCGGGTCAGCTGGACATATTAGGATTAGAACAAAGAGATTTTTTGGAATTTGATCTAATAGTGATATAAAGGACAACATTTCACATATAATCTTGATGAACATGACCAGTAAGCAGTCAACAATCATACAATGGCCATAATTCACCAAGATTCAATAATTGAAATAGTTTTCAAGAGAAAATTGAGATAAGGGATGAATTTTTGTAAAAGTGAACAAAATTTGAAGAATCATTAAGGTATGCAATGTTTCAAGCCACATTTCGAGCATCAAGTATATTTAATTCATTTCTTAGCTCGCAAAATCTCTTTTCATCTAATGGCTTGGTGAGTATGTCCGCTAGTTGTTTTCCAGTTCTAACATGTGATATTACTATGTCACCTTTTAACGAATGATCTATTAGAAAATGATGACGTATGTCTATGTGCTTGGTTCTTGAGTGCTCTATTGGTTTGTGTGCAATTTTTATTGCGCTTTTATTATCACATAGAAGTGGAATATGGTTCAGATTGTAACCATAATCTCTTAGAGTTTGTCGCATCCAAAGTAGCTGTGCACAACAACTACCGGCTGCAACATACTCCACTTCGGCTGTGGAAAGAGCCATGGAATTTTGCTTCTTTGATGACCATGAAACTAAAAATCAGCCAAGAAATTGGCAGGTTCCTGAGGTGCTCTTCCTATCGACTTTGGAGTCTGCATAGTCGGCATCAGAATATCCTATAAGGTTAAACTTGGATCCTGTAGGATACCAAAGGCCAAAGTTAGGTGTGTGCACAAGGTATCTTAAAATTCTTTTTACAACTATTAAGTGAAAATCTTTAGGTGCAGCTTGAAACCATGCACACATACACACACTAAGCATAATATCAGGCCTATATGCACACAAATAAATAAGTGAACCAATTATAGACCGATATACCTTTTCATCCACATATGGACTGTCTTTGCTGAGGTCGAGATGTCCATTAGTCGCCATGGGGGTCTTGATGGGCTTCGCTTTTTCCATATTGAACTTTTTGAGGATGTCCTACGTGTACTTAGTTTGATAGATGAAAGTTCCCTCTGTCAGCTGCTTCAGCTGGAATCCCAAAAAGAACTTCAATTTATCCATCATTAACATCTCGAATCGGTGCAATTTGTACACGTGGTTGGGGTACTCTTGATCTTCAAATCCTAGTGATTGCTCCACGTACACTTCCTCCTTGATAGGACCATTGAGGAATGTGCTTCGACTTGTGAGTAACCTTTTGCAACAAGTCATGACTTGTTTCTCGTTACGACTCTATGTTCATATTACTTGTTCTGAAAGACCCATTTGGTGTCCATGATGTCTGCCTTTGGTCTTTCCACAAGCTCACATACTTCATTTCTTTAGAAGTTGTTCAGTTCCTCTTGCATGGTGGTCGCCCAATCTGGATCTTTTAATGCTTCATCAATCATGTATGGTTCCAGAAACGAGACAAAAGATAATGTTCACAAAAATTAGAAATACGAGATCTAGTAGTTACTACCTTTGTAATATCTCCAATGATGTTGTCGACAGGATGATCTCTTTGTATACTTTGATGTACTCTTGGGTGAGACACTTGTGAGGTCATTTGCTCTTCATTATCTTCATTGTCAATGTCTATGTCTAGATCATTGCTTCCATGCATATATTGATCTTCTTGATTCTGCTGATCTTGATCTTGTGTTGAAGCTCCCCCTTGATCATTGCTCTCCCGTTGAGGTACATATTGAGCGCTTGGGTCTTGTGATTGTTCTTGGAGTCAAATGTCACCAAGTGTCATCCTCCTCAACGATTTACATGGGGCTTCTTCTTGATCTAGCACACACTTATGAACTTGCTCCAATTGGGAGCCATTAGTCTCATCGAACACTACATCACGTTCCACTTCAACAATGCCAGAGACTTTGTTGAAAACTGTAGGATCAAAAATCATGTGTAATGCTACCAGAGGGGGGTGAATGGTAGATTAAAACTTTTCAGTGGAAGCAACAAAAAAACCCTCGACAGAAAAATGATCTGTTAAATAAATCATGTGTGCAACTAATCTAAAGGTGATCAATTGTAACTAAACAAGTATAGGTTGTGGAGAATCAAGTCACAAAGACGTCACAACAATAATCACGATAATCCGGCGAGAAAAACTCAAGTTACGATCGAAAGATCAAACAAAGGTGAATTCATTTTACCCAAAAAAAAACAGCTCTGGAATACTGCAAATAAACTCGTGTAGATCCAAAACCACAAATACAATGGTCATGAAATTTTCACAGATGATAGAAAATCAAGTTGTGAAGACAACCCAAAAAGAATCACATCAATTAGATCTGTAAAACTCGAGTTATGATAAAACTACCGAAGAAAGATAGTGATGTGCAGAAACTCGACAAGAAAGACTTGATGAAAAGAAGTCGGATGAACAAGGCACAAAATTTCCTTCAAACTACGAATTTTATTGATCAAAACACAAGAGAAACAGCCCCAAAGTCATTCTCCACGAGATCTGGCCTCCCTTGCTTATATAACCAGCCCTTAGGCCAACCCAAACCTAACTAGGACTCTAATCCTACTCAATCCACGAATCAAAACTTTTAATAACTTCTCAAGACTCTTATATATGCAGATAGAAGCAATCTTAAGACATCCAAACACCTTAGGAACATATCCCACATTCCTAAAACAACTCAAATTCGTGACCCACACGATATCCTATCATAGCCAACTAAAATCTTTCCATATTTGAGTCAAACACGACTCAGTCGCAGCCTAAGTCCATAACCTAGTCTGTTGGACCTTTTCGACCAATTCTTTGCGTCCATATCTCTTCTTCATGCCTCGCAAGCATGTAGCCATGTCCATGCACTCCTTGCACACGTGCAAACATTTTCCAACGACATCCACGATATCTTCACATGCATTGTTCTTGATTCTGACATGCTGCGCAACCTCCCGATCAACTCAATCACAATTCCTCCTGGACTTGGTTGTTGAACCTCATCTTCTCCCTCAGACTAGTTCAATGGATCCCGTTACCAGCCATGTATTGAACTCAAGCAACACCTACACATGAATAAACAACCAATACTTCCGAGCACAAGTCCTCGACTTGATTCTCGTTAGTTCCGATAACCACAACACCTTACGTGAGCACCTCACATAAGTAAGTTGCAAACCTTAGAAAAATGATATCAACCATAACCACCAAAACACACCAAAAAATTAGTAAAATAAAACTAATCAAACTTTCCATAATCCAAAAAGCAAGTTCAAAACATAACAAATTAAAAGCAGAACCACTGCGATCAAGCTCCGAACCTTGCCAAAGCTAACCGGACCTTGAACCGGAGCTTACCAAAACTAACAGGATGTAGCGCCAGAGCTAACCAAAGCTAGTCGGACCTAGTTCCGGATCTTACCAAAGCTGGTCAAACCTTGAGTCGGAGCATACCAAAGCTAGTCGGACCTAGAGCCAGAGCTAACCAAAGCTAGTCGGACCTTGCCGGAGCTACCCAATACAAGCCGGATCTATCGTCGTACCTTGCTGGAGGTCCGACCTAGAGTTGGACCTTGTTAAAAAGGTGTTTGGGTAGTATTCAAGACTTTTATCGTCAAAGCTAATGTATTCAGCACACATAGGACTCACAATCTCCCCCTTGATGAATGCATTGGCAACACCACTTAAAATTGGAACATTGGCTTATTCACATGAAAAGTTTTGAAAACAATTTCTCCCCCTTTTTGAATCAAATGAGATATAAATTAATTTTTCCCTTTATAATTATTTCTCCCTATTGCATACTTCTCCCCCTTTGACAATATACTCAGCAAGGTAAAAAAGAGAAATTTTAATTTGTTATGAGCACATTATAACATATACATATAGAACAAAGCTCATCCAAGTCATACTATCAAGTAACTTACACTATCACAATAATGAGGTACATAAAAGAATGTAGGCCATGCTAGAGATCAAATGTAATTTTCAATTTAAGCAAGTCATGATCTCACATACTTAACTATTTCAAAACTTGAAGGCATGATATTTGTTGCTACAAATTTTTTAAACACAAATTTTGATCATATGAAATTTGTAAGAGATTATATGCGCATCTGCTTTATTCTAACCAACCAACCCAAGTCTATGTCATTTGACAATCAGAAGCTTAAGAACATGGTTTTAATCATACATAACTTCTTTCAAGTTCATATATAATTGCAATGATAAGCCATCTCAAAATAAGAAGTGCGATGAATGCATATTCTCTTGATCTTTTCTGATATTTTTATTTGAACATAAAAGCTCAAAATGTGGATAGTTGATTGATTAATTTTTCATTATTAAAAGCACTTGTGAGCATGCAACTAGTTCAAAACAGCAAGAAAGTTCGATCATGACCAGATTTAGTATAAGTAATTATTGCAATTACTAGTCATGGCAAAAACTATAAAATGTATAACATGAGTAATGTAGTAAGAACTTTCAGCATGTAAAAGGAATCACAAAGTCATATATGTATGAAATACTATGCTCATATTATTTTAAATTCAGATTCACACATAAAGTTCCGAAGTTTCAAAACTTCCCCTCAATTTAAGCCATGAGGATGCATAACCCTATTTCACTACGAATGTAACAAAAACGAGTGAAATCCAAAGGTTTTGTAAAAATGTCAGCCAACTATTGTTCGATATCTACATGGTGAAGCATACTGTTTCCTTTCTCATCATTATCACAGAGAAAGTGATACCTAATGTCAATGTGCTTAGTTCTAGAATGTTGCATGGGAATTTTAGCAATGCAAATGGAACTAGTGTTATCACAAAACAGTGAACACTATCTAGATCAACCCCATAGTACTTAAGAGTTTGAACAATCCAAAGAATTTGTGAGCAAGCACTAGCAGCAGCTACATATTAAGCTTCGGCTGTGGATTGTGCAACTGAGTTTTGTTTTCTAGAGGACTAAGCAACAAGTGAATTACCAAGAAAATGACAAGAACCAGAAGTACTTTTTCTATTAATCCTACAATCCCAAATATCAACATCTGGAAAACCTTTCAAAGTAACGGTTGAGAAAGAAGGAAGAAAAATGCCAAATTCTTGAATTCCATGTATGTACGTGAGAATCCTTTGATGACTTGACGATGTGAAGCACATGGGGAAGCTTGAAACCGTGCACAAAGACATACGCTAAATTGTATGTTCGGTCTTGATGCCGTGAGAAACAAAAGTGATCCGATCATGCTTATATATTCTTTTTTATCCACGGTTTCACATCATTCATCAAGTTCAAGTGTTGATGTCATTCCCATTGGTGTTCGAGGAGGCCTGCTTTTTTCCATGTTGAAGCATATGAGAAGGTCCCTTGTATACTTCGTTAGATGCACAAAGGTACGTTCCTTAGTTTGCTTGATTTGCAGCCCCAAAATGTAAGTGAGTTCCCATCATACACATCTCAAATTTTGAACTCATCGTAGCTGAGAAATTGAACACAAGATCATGAGAAGCTCAACAAAAGATATCACATACACTTGAACCAATAACGAGTCATTGCCATGCTTAAGCACAAAAAGAGTTTTATCAACCTTGCCCATGGTAAACCCCTTCTAAGTAAGAATGTTTTTAACCTATCATACCATGCTCTAGGGGCTTGTTTGAGACCGTACAAGGCTTTCGACAGTTTGTAAACATGATAGGAAAATCTAGATTTTCAAAACCTGGTGGTTGCTTGACATAAACCTCCTCATCTATGTAGCCATTAAGAAAAGCACTTTTAACATCCATTTGATATAACTTGAAACATTTATATGCAACAAAAGCTAACAAAATTATTATGGCTTCTAATCTAGCAAAGGAGCAAAAGTTTCATAAAAAATCTAGACCTTCAATTTGTATGAAACCTTGAGCAACCAACCTAGCCTTATTCCTAACCGCAACCCCATCCTCACTTTGTTTATTTTTAAAGAACCATCTAGTTCCAATTAAAGTGTGACCTTGAGGTGGAGGTACAAGTTTCCAAACATTATTTCTTTCAAAATTTTCTAACTTTTCTTGCATGGCAATAATCCAAGATTCATTAGTGAGTGTGTGTGATATATCTTTGGGTTCAAAAGAAGCAACAAAAGCAGAATGAGCGTGAGAGTTTGGATGGCAAAACCTAGACCGTGTGACTCGTTTGTGCAAGCTTCCAATCATATATTGTGAAGGATGACTTTTGAGAATCTGGAGGGGAGTACACACTTCACAAGCTTCTTCTACTTCATGTTCATCACAAATCGATGAGCTTGTGACTTGAGGACGATCTGGATCAGCAATGATGGTTGTCTGTGCTAGTTGAGAATCAACATCCGGAGCTGAACCAAAGTCATTAGCTACTGAGTTTTTGGGCAGCAGCTCCACTTCTTCCTCATCTTCAACGAAAATGCACTCTCCGTGCGGATATGGATCCGAACCTGCAATGTTTGAGCTAGTACCAGGGCTAGCTTCATCAAAAAGACACTTCACAAGTCTCCACAATTTTGTTATTGTCAAGTAAAAGCACACGGTAGCCTCTAGTATGAGATGGATAACCAAGAAATATGACATCAATGGATCTAGGTTCAAATTTATCAAGATTACCATATTTCTTAACAAAGCATTTCCAACCAAAGACCCGAAAGTCTGTAACACTAGTCCTATGTCCAAACCGAAGCTCATATGGTGTTTTACCTAGATTAGCACGCAAGAGAACACGATTTGAGACATAACAAGCGGTTGCAATTGCCTCGGCCGAAAATTTTCTAGGAGTTTGATATTCATCAAGCATAGTTCTAGCCATCTCAACTAAGGTTTTGTTCTTTCTTTCTACAACACCATTTTGTTGAGGTACATATGGTCAAGAAAATTGATGATCTATTCCATTGTTAGCGCGAAAGTGATCAAAAGATTGATTTTTAAATTCAGTTCCGTTACCACTTCTAATTGCTTTTAAAGATCCTAGGTAATCAATTGATAATATAAGAAATAAAGTTCTGAAGTGACTAAAAGCTTCATTCTTAGATGCCATAAAGTAAACCTAAGAGTATCTAGAATAATCATCAACAATCAAAAGAACATATCATTTACCTCCGAAGGATTGAACACGTGAAGGTCCTACGGTTTCAAGGTGCAAAAGTTGACCCGCTTCAGTTGTCATGATCATTGTGAGAGGAGTATGTGAAAGTGCATCTAGGAATCTCTTTTGGGTTTTGGATGATTTATGACAATCAAATGAGATTCTAACCACTTTGTTGAGATGAGCACAGGTTCTAATGAGAAAATAAGCAAGGTGCCAAAAAGAAAGGAAAATGAGGAACAATGCAAAAAAGCTCAAGAAACAAGTGTAGTAGATCATTGTGTATGGAGTGTGTTAAGGAAACACACCCCAAGAGCTCAAGCACAAATAATCACACACATTGCACATATTTATATAGGACCAGACTAGTCCGACTGACCCCGAACTAGTCCGATATCTTTCTGCACAAGATCGGACAAGTCCTCACAATGCAGACTTGTCCTCACAGTCCAGTTTTTCACTGACCAGACTAGTCCGATATCACCACAGACTAGTCCGATATCTCTCTGACTAAAATCGGACTAGTCCTCCCCAGTGCGGACTAGTCCCCCAAACACCTCACAAGTTGCACAAATCGGACAAATCCGATCACACACCGGACTAGTCCGATATCTTTCTGATGTCAATCGGACAAGTCCGATATTAGCACAGACTAGTCCGAAAACACTCTGACCTAAATCGGACAAGTCGTCCAAGTACGGACTTGTCCCCAAATTCACTTAGGGTTTCACATATCCGGACAAGTCCGATATATATCGACTAGTCTGAAGTTTTCCAGAACCAAAATAGGACAAGTCCGCTCTCAGCCGGTCAAGTCCGATATTTCGGGACACCTAGGGTTTGCTACACGCAGCACACCAGACTAGTCCGGTGTCCACCACGGACTAGTCCGATCTTTCTAAACCCTAACGATAACTGTTGGGAACTCCATATAAATAGGTGTACACGGCCCATCTTTCAACTCTCTCGAACCCCTGCGGCGTCACACCTCCCAAGAGCCTAGAAAACACCTCTCTCCATGAAATCAAACGCAAGAGATATCAATCCCTTGAGGATACACTTTGGACCATCAGAGAGACACGGTTCATCACTCATTGAGATCTTGGTTTGATTCCCTAACACACTCCTGTTGTTTTCATTGTGATCTTAAGAGTGTGTTCTCGGGGGTGTTCTTGTTGTAATCTTGGGGAGCCCTCAACATGTGAGAAGGCCCCTTGAATTCAGTTTTTTGCCCTTTGTGATAAGTGAAGAGGATTGGCCTCCGTGGCGATCCGACGAGGGTAGGGTTGTGAATGTAGGCCTAGAGGAGGGTGAATAGGCCTTTTTGAAAATTGTCGGATCCTGCAACACTAAACAACAAGCTCAATACTAGAGATATCGGACTAGTCTGGTAAAGTGCGGACTAGTCCGGTGTTCACGGACTAAGTTGATTAAGCTAGATCGATTGGATTGAACTTTTATGTGTGCAGCGGAAAAATAGAACCAAATAAAGGTTTCACAGTTATATTCTAAATTATGTCACAATTAAATCTTATGTTTAACAATCCAACGTAAGATGAGTAATGATTATGAAACCCTAGATTATATTGATGAATTAGAATGATGAACACCAAAAACAAGACACAAGGCCTTATCCCGTGGTTCGGCTACCACAAAGGCAACCTACGTCCACGTTGAGGAGTCCACAACAGGACCGGGTCTTCTCCAACCCTACCCTCATCGGATCGCCATGAAGGCCAATCCTCTTCCACTAATCACAAAGCGGTGAATAACCGAATTCAAGGGGCCTTCTCACACGTTGAGAGCTCCCTTAGATTACAACACAAATTTCCACCGAGAAAACACTCAAAAGATCACAATTAAAATGCATGAGTGGGTTAGAGAATCAAACCAAGAGCTCAATGTGATGTTCCAAGTGTCTCTTCAATGATCTAGAGTGAATCCTCAAAGGATTGATCGTTGTTGCGCTTAATTTCATGGAGAGATGTAGTTTTTGAGGATCTTGGGAGGTGTGACGGCGCTAGGGTTCGAGAGTTTTTTCATAATTGGGTCGTGCACCTCTATTTATATGGGGTTTCTAAAAGTGACCGTTAGGGTTCAGAAAGTTCGGACTAGTCCGTGGTGGTCACCGGACTAGTCCGGTGTGCTGTGTGTAGCAAACCCTAAGTACCCTGAAATATCGGACTAGTCTGGCTAGGAACGGACTTGTCCGATTTCACTACTGGAAATCTTCGGACTAGTCCGATAGTCATTGGACTTGTCCGGACATGTGAGACCCTAAGTGTATAGGATGACAAGTCGCACTGGGGGACTTGTCCAATTCAAATCAGAGGGTATTTCGGACTAGTCCGTGCAAATATCGGACTTGTCTGGTTACGATCGGACTTGTCTGATTTTGTGTGACTCGTGAAGTGTTTTGAGGACTAGTCTGTACTGGGGAGGACTAGTCCGATTCTAGTTAGAAGAATATCGGACTAGTCTGACAGATATGACTTGTCTGATCTGGTGCGGAAAGGTTATCGGACTAGTCCGGTTGTGATCGGACTAGTCCGGTCCTGTGTAACTTTGTGCAATGTGTGTGTTTAATTGTGATTGAGCTCTTGTGGTGAGTTTCCTTAACACACTCCATACACAATAATCTATTACTCTTCTTCCTTGAGCTCATCTCCACTTTGCTCCTCATCCTTCCTTCTTTTTGGTATTTTGCTCATTTTCCTATCATAGGCCTGCACTCATCTCAACAAATAGTTTAGGATCCCAATTGCTTGTCATAAATCATCCAAAACCCACAAGGGAGTTCTAGATGCACTTTCAATCTCCCCCTTTTTGGTGATTGATGACAACCAATTGAGATTTCACAAAATATGATAAAAATTGAGATTTTCATAAAGTATGCACATATGAGTCAAAAATACATCAAGAAGTGAAAGAATTATCCATATGTGCATTCTTTATGGTGGGATGCATAACTAAGTATATTGAGACATTGAGAATGACATAATTTACATTAATCAACCAAAGCCAAGCATATATGTCATTGTTAAAACATTACAAGCCACAAAAGAGTTAAGAAAACAGAGCTCTCTCCTCGCACCTTACAGCTAAAGCTAAGACTCCCCCTCAATCTCTCCCCCTTTGGCATCGAGACACCAAAAAGAAGGAGAGGAGGGTCCTAATGTCTTCACTCTTCACTGTCGGTCCTCTCATCGTCGTCTTCGTCTTCTTCATCTTCAGCTTGATGAGGAGGAGAAGGAGGAGGGGCGGAGACGCACGAGCCCCCAACGCCAAAGTAGGCAAGCTCGGATGGGGTCAAGGGCCCGAGCTCAGTGTAGTCCCGGTCGGAGTCCTCAGAAATCACTGGAGATCCAATAGGGTCGATCTCCAGCTTCTGGCAAATTTGCTTCACATTTGCCTTGATGTACTTCAAGTCCTCCTTTCTTTTCTGGTTGAGCTTGTGGGCCTTCACTTCGGCCTTCTTGTAGGAGGAGAATATGGCAGCCAGATATTTGAGGATCCCACTAGATGATCCTCTCTAAGGGCCTTCCCTAGAAGTAGGGACAGCTCTAGCATCTTCTCTTGATCTTGCCGGTGCGTCGGGACTGAAGGCCAGCGAGGGAGCAGCCTGGACATTTACTTGTTGAGGCTTCTGAGGCCTCAGAGGTGTGTGCTCCACATCCTTGACAAACTCAATCCCTGTGACTTTCTCAATCATAAACATTAGATAGGGAGCATAGCCACAGGACCTGTTGGGGGTGGTGGAGATGTTAACCATATCATTCCATATGTAGTCAAACACATCAAACTGTCTATTCTTGCTTATGACCCTCATTAGGGTCCGGAGGTACCCTTGTACACTCCCTGCATCCCCATCCTTAGGGGCAATGGTCTTCCTCAAGACTCTGTTTAGCACTGCAAAGAATGGCTTCATGTTCTTTGTGGAAGGAGGGATGAACTTTGAGTTGGGCTCATAGAGAAACTTCATCTTCTCCTTCTCGATGACACCAAAATTGTGAATAATCACATTGTCATTGCTTGAGGTGTCAAGATGCAACATCCTTACAAATTCTTCATAAGTGATAGTGTACTTGGATCCATGAGTCATCCAAGTCACTCTTTCCTCTTCATCGCTTGCAAAGTGGCAGGTGGCATAGAACTGAGCCACCACTTCATCATTCCAATTGTACTTTAAGGTAAAGAGGTCCTTCAAGCCATGTCTTTCAGCTGCTGCAATCACTTCATCAAAAGCAGAGCATCTTTTCTTCTCAAGATGTGCCCAGTCGATCCACTGACTGCGCACCACTGGAGTCTTCATCGGTAGATACACCGATCTATATAAATCAGCATGGAAGTTGCACCAGAATCTTCCATCAGCTGCTTGCTTCGGTCGGCCATACCAATCGATGCTTCTGAATTTTGCCGCCGAGTCACTGCCCTTCCCGTTGAACTTTTCTTCAGTGGGGTCCCGGACCCCTTCCCTGGGAGCATGCAGTTTCAGGGGGCCAACTCGGACCGTCGCTATCCCCTTGCCCTTGCCTTTGGCTAGGCGGGCACTTGCCGAGCTAGGGCCACCACTGGCGGTAGCCCTAAAAACTGGCACCTTGGAGGCCGGCTTCTTCGCTAGCACTTTCCTCCGAACTTGTGCAGGAGATGGAGCTGGCTCGGTAGGTCTCTCTTGGCGCTTCTTGCCAAGACTCGTTGAGGTCCGAGGTGCCACCTCGTGGTCCATCTCGGCCTCAAAATCGGAAACCTCATCGTTTGAGCTCGACATGACCTGAGAATGAGTTTCAAGAATGATAATGAATGATACAAGGCATAGGTATGAAAGGATAGCAAGGAATTGCATTGAGGAATTGAAGAGTTAGGTTTTGAGATCAGAAACATCGGACTTGTCCGGTGCACAGGCACGGACTAGTCCGGGGGGGGGGGGGGGGACCGGACTTGTCCGTTCATGGACCGGACTAGTCCGGTGTTCATCTTCAAAAACCTAAGAGATTTGACAAAAGTTGATTCCTAATGCACAATAAGTCTAGCATACACGTGATACATAAAGGAGGCATGTATATAGTGAAAGATGCTAGGCTATTCGACCAATAATGAAGAAAAACGAGATTTCTAGGGTTTGGGTGAAAATTACCGAAGAAATCGATTGAATCTTGGAGATGAGGGTATTGAAGGCCGGACAAGTCCGCTAGCTTCAATCCTCAAGAGGGCAAGCTTGATTTTCGCCCAAATGCGGAGATTTTTTATGGAGGGAGCAAGAAATTGCCTTGGGAGCTCAAGCGGAGGAGAGAGAACACGTGAGCAAGAGTGGAGGATGAAGGGATTAGGGTTTGGTGGCGGCTAGGGTTATGGACACGAAAAATCGGACAAGTCCGGAGATGACTGGACTAGTCCGAACTCATCCAGAGAGCAACATCGGACTAGTCTGTGGTGTTATCAGACTAGTCCGGCCTAACCCGCACTCTGCGGACTAGTCTGCATGTGCGGACTAGTCCGGGTAACCACGAACTAGTCCATGGTCACCAGGAGAATTTGCATAGCCCATTCATATATATTTTAAGGTTCATAAATAGAGAATAGAGAGGCAAATTGAATCAAATGATCTTGATGAATATGACCAGTAAGCATACAACAATCAAGCAATGATCAAAATTCACCAAGATCTAGTACTTGACATAGTTTTTTGGGAAAAATTGAGAGAGAGTTGATTTTCACAATTCAATCAATATATTTTGAAGAATTCATACAGGTATGCAACTTTTCAAGCCACACTTCGAGCATCAAGGATATTTAGTTCATTCCAGAGTTCGCAAAAGCATTTTTCAACAAGTGGCTTGGTGAATATGTCGGCCAATTGTTTTTGGGTATTGACATGTGAGATGGCTATGTCTCCTTTCATGGAATGGTCTCTCAAAAAATGATGTCTTATGTCTATGTGTTTAGTTCTAGAGTGCTCAACTGGATTGTGGGCAATTTTAATGGCACTCTCATTGTCACAAAGGAGTGGAATATGGTTCATATTGTAACCATAATCCTTTAGAGTTTGTCGCATCCAAAGGAGTTGTGCACAACTGCTCCCGGCTGCAACCTACTCCGATTCGGCTGTGGATAAGGCAATGGAATTTTGTTTCTTGGAGGACCAAGAAACTAAGGATCTCCCTAGGAATTGGCATGTGCCGGAGGTGCTTTTTCTATCTACTTTGCACCTGGCATAATCTGCATCGAAGTAACCAATGAGATTGAATTTTGAGCTTTTTGGGTACCAAAGACCAAGGTTGGGTGTATGAACTAAATATCTCAAGATCCTTTTTACGGCTGTCAAGTGACATTCCTTAGGGTTGGCTTGAAATCTTGCACACAAACATACACTCAACATAATGTCTGGCCTAGATGCACATAAATAGAGTAGAGATCCAATCATGGAGCGATATACCTTTTGGTCGATGCTAGGTCCATCTTCATTGAGATCCAAGTGGCCATTTGTTGCCATGGGGGTCTTTGTGGGCTTTGCCTTGTCCATGCCAAACTTCTTAAGTATGTCCTGCGTGTACTTGGTTTGGCTTATGAATGTCCCTTCCTTTTGTTGCCGCACTTGGAATCCCAAGAAGTACTTTAATTCTCCCATCATTGACATTTCAAACCTGTTTGTCATGATTTTGCTAAATTCCTCACAAAATGATTGATTAGTTGAAACAAAGATTATATCATCAACATAAATTTGACAAATAAAAAAATCATTGTCTAAATTCTTTGTAAATAGAGTATAATCTACTTTGCCAATTTGAAAACCATTCTCAATTAAGAAATCTCTAAGACACTCATATCAAGCTCTAGGAGCTTGTTTGAGGCCGTAGAGAGCCTTACACAATTTGAATACGTGGTTGGGGAACTCTTCGTCTTCAAACCCGGGTGGTTGCTCCACGTACATCTCCTCCTTGAAGTGTCCGTTGAGGAAGGCGCTTTTTACATCCATTTGATACAACTTGAAATCATTGTGAGTAGCATATGCAAGTAATATTCTAAGATTCAAGCCTAGCTACTGGAGCAAAAGTCTCATCAAAATCCAAACCTTCAAGTTGTGAATAACCTTTGGCCACAAGTCGTGCCTTGTTCCTTGTCACCACCCCGTGTTCATCTTGTTTGTTGCGGAAGACCCACTTGGTGCCGACGATGTTTGCATTGGGTCTTGCCACAAGTTCCCACACCTCGTTCCGCTTGAAGATGTTCAATTCTTCTTGCATTGGCACCACCCAGTCTGGATCTTTCAATGCATCCTCAACCCTGCGTGGTTCCAAAAAGGATACAAACGAATAATGCTCACAAAAGTTAGCTATGCGAGATCTAGTGGTTACTCCCTTTTGGATGTCACCGATGATATTGTCGATTGGGTGATCCCTTTGGATGCATTGGTGTACTCTTGGGTGCGGCACTTGAGGAGTTGTGTCTTCATGATCATCTACTTCTCCCCCTAAGTGGTTGCCTTCGTTGACTTGTTGATCATCTTCGTATTCTTGTGGTTGATCTTGTGCTGAAGCTCCCCCTTGATCTTTGGTCTCCTCTTGTGGTTCATCTTCCTCATGTACGTGTTAAGGTGGCTCTTGAGGTTGAACTTCACCTGGAGCCATTCTTTTCAATGCTTGACAGGGAGCTTCTTCTTTACCTAGTTCACATGGATCAACTTGCTCCTTTTGGGAGCCATTAGTCTCATCGAACACTACGTCGCATGCTATTTCAACGAGTTCGGAGGCCGGTGAGTAGCTCATAGGATGTATTCTTGAGTAGTCGATGAAGATAAAGTCGATTTACGGCGTGGCAAGTGGTTTTAATCACTTCCCCCCAAAATTGATCCGAGGTCTTGTACTCATCGAGCATTGTTCTTGCCATCTCTATGAGTGTTCGGTTCTTTCTTTCGGCAACTCCGTTTTGTTGTGGCGAGTATGGCACTGAAAATTCGTGCTTGATACCCTCTTCATCAAGGTACTCCTCCACTTTTGTGTTCTTGAACTCCGTGCCGTTGTCGCTTCGAATACTCCTGATTGTCAATGAGAATTCGTTTTGAGCTCGCTTGAAGAACTTCTCGAGTGTTCCTTGTGTTTCTGACTTATCGTGCAAAAAGATAACCCAAGTGAAGTGGGAAAAGTCATCAATAATAACTAAACCATATTTGTTACCGCCGATGCTTATATAAGCAATTGGACCAAATAAGTCCATGTGAAGTAGTTCGAGCGGTCTTGTTGTAGTCATGACGTTCTTTGCGGGATGAGGTGCTCCAACTTGCTTCCCGGCTTGGCACGCGCTACAAGGCCTGTCTTTCTCAAAAACAACATCCTTCAAACCGCGGATGTGATCGCCCTTGAGGAGTTTTTGAAGATTCCTCATACCAACATGCGCTAGCCGTCTATGCCACAGCCAACCCATGTTGGTTTTTGCAATCAAGCATGTGTCAAGTTCGGCTTTATCCTTGTTGAAGTCAACAAGGTAAAGATGTCCCTTCAACATACCCTTGAATGCAATGGAACCATCACTCCTCCTAGAGACTGTCACACCCTCGTTAGTGAACAAGCAATTATAACCTTTGTCACATAGCTGAGATATGGACAGCAGGTTATAATCTAAGGATTCAACATGTAAAACATGAGAAAGTGTGTGTGTAGAAGATATTACAATTTTACCGGTACCGAGCACCTTTCCTTGACTATTATCTCCAAAGTAGATGCCTTCGTTTGGGTCCACATTCTCTTCATATTCCATGAACATCCTTCTTTCTCCGGTCATATGGTTGGTGCAGCCACTGTCTAGCACCCATTTGGATCCACCGAAGGAATAGGCCTGCAAAAACAAATTATGCTTTAGTTTTAGGTACCCAAGCTTGCTTGGGTCCTTGAAGGTTAGTTACAATACATTTGGGCACCCACACATGAGATTTGGTGTTCCCATGGCGTGGACCAACATAATTAGCATAAACCTTTCCAAGATTATTTCTCATTAACACATAGGAGGCATCAAAGGTTCTAAAGAGTAATCGTTGTTGTTTGTATACACAACTAGTCTGGGAGGCCGGACTTGTCCAGAGGACCAGACTTGTCCGGACACTCACCGGACTAGTCTGGTGTTTGTGTGAGTTCAGATTTTTACCCTTCGACTTATGAGTTTGAGAGGGTCTTTCCTTCACAAAGGAAATCCTCCCCTTGTTATTCTTGTGACTTCCAGCATGCTGTTTTTCATCATAAGAGTAACCAATGCCATACTTGACATTTGGAGGTCTTTGGACCAAGTATGCACTACGTGCATAGTTGATCTTCTCCTTGTCAAATATGCCACATTGGGTAGGATTTTTATCCTTTGTGGAGGTTGACTTCTCCTTCAAACTGGTGTCTATTTTACTACATGTGCACATATGAGCAAAATCAGTTTTAGTGGATTAATAAGGTGAACTTGAAGAGGAGGAAGGTTCACTCAGCTTGAGTGACTCAACTTGCACTTCAAGGATCTTGTTAACCTTGATCAGGTCGGCAAGTTGGTCCTTGATTGCAACATTTGAGTCAGTTAACTCCAAGCAAGCTTTCTTGCTTGAAGCTAACTCAAGCTCTAGTGAATTGTTTTTCTCCTTTTCAAGTTCTAGAAGTTTGTCAAGTTCAACATACTCCTCCTTTTGGGAGATAATCATGTCCTCTTGACGATGAATTAACCTCTCCTTCTCAACAAGTTGATCAAGTAAAAATTTCAATTTTGTTGCAGCTTTCCTATCTAGTCCACTAAGCATATCCTCATCATCACTATTCATTTCATCATCACTACAGTAGGAATGCACGGAAGGGGTTTTGATGATTACCCTGCGTTTACCTTCCTTTGCCATAAGGCAAGTGCCATTTCCCTTCCTTGCGCCGAGTGTGGGAAAGAGTGTAGATTTCTTGGACGTGCTCTTGATGGCTAAGGTAGCCATCTCTTCTTCTTCGGATTGCTTCTTCTTCTTGAAGAATTTCTTAGGTTGAGGCTTGGATTCTTCGGTCTTCCTCTTGTTCTCCTCATAAGGGCAATCAACTATAAAGTGGTTATTCTCACCACAATTGTAGCATGCCCGCCTCAACTTCGGTTTCGTTCTTTCCTTGTACTTTCCCTCACTTGATTTTGTTCTTGTCTTTTCTTCATTATTCTCTTGAACTTTTTCATGAACAATATCATGTCCTCTTCATCTAGCTCACTGCTTTCATCGTCACTGTCTTCCTCTAGTTGTGCTTCCCTTGTTTCTTTGGATAGAGGCTTGAGGGTGGACTTTAGAGCAACCCCTTTCTTCTTAGCCGAGGTGAGATCGACAATTTCCTTGACGTGCTTTGCTTGTCTTTCCATCATCTCAAAGTTGATGATTTTTCCAAGCAATTCATCCAGAGTCATCCTTTTGTATCCGGGGCTTTCTCTAATCATGGAGCATAGTGTGACATTGCGAGGCATAAAAGCTCTAAGGATGAGCTTTACCACCTCGTGGTCATTCCACTTCTTGCTCCCGTATGATCGAACTTTGTTGACAATTGTCTTCAATCGATTGTACATATCTTGGGGTGACTCGTCTTCCTCAATTGCGAATCTTCCTAGTTCGCCTTCGATCATCTCAATCTTTGCTTCACGCACATGTCGGTCACCTTCATGTGCAGTTTGTAGTGTATCCCATATCTCCTTAGCAATTTCGAGTCCATCCACCTTGGTGAACTCATCCCGACTGAGTGAGGAGGTGATTACAGCTGCGGCCTGTGCATTTCTATGAATGGCCCGCTCTTGCTTGGGGTGAGCTCTTCGTCATCGTCCCGAATATCTATCCCTGTGACAACATGCCATAGACTTGCGTTGAGGGAAATCAAATGCATTTTCATATTCTGCCTCCACATTGAGTAATCACTTCCATCAAAGTGTGGGGCTTTTCCAAGTGGGATAGATAAGTAATGATTGTTATTGGAATTTAGACGATCATAGTTAAAAAGATATCGGGAGTAGTCGGTGTGACTACTCCCCATCTTCTTCTCTTCAACTTTCACTTTCCCTTTGGAAACGCCTTCTTTCCGAGGAGCGCCTTTAGCTCCAGTGTCTCCTCATCGTCGTCCTCGAAGTCTTGAATGGCTTCGAGGTACTTCTCCACTTTTTGTGTCTTGTCGTTGTTAACCTCCTATTGGTTGTTGATTTTCTGGGCATCTTTCATGTCCGACATGATCTCTTCGAGTGGTTAGACTCTTTCTTGAAGAACCTCGCTCTGATACCCATTGAATGTAGGCCTAGAGGGGGGGTGAATAGGCCTTTTTGAAAATTGTCGGATCCTGCAACACTCAACAACAAGCTCAATACGAGAGATATCGGACTAGTCCGGTAAGGTGCGGACTAGTCCGGTGTTCACGGACTAAGTTGATTAAGCTAGATCAATTAGATTGATTCTTTTATGTGTGCAGCGGAAAAATAGAACCAAATAAAGGTTTCATAGTTATATTCTAAATTATGTCACAATTAAATCTTATGTTTAACAATCCAACGTAAGATGAGTAATGATTATGAAACCCTAGATTATATTGATGAATTAGAATGATGAACACCAAAAACAAGACACAAGGCTTTATCCCGTGGTTCGGCTACCACAAAGGCAACCTACGTCCACGTTGAGGAGCCTACAACAGGACCGGGTCTTCTCCAACCCTACCCTCGTCGGATCGCCACGAAGGCCAATCCTCTTCCACTAATCACAAAGGGGCGAATAACCGAATTCAAGGGGCCTTCTCACACGTTGAGAGCTCCCTTAGATTACAACACAAATTTCCACCGAAAACACACTCAAAAGATCACAATTAAACCGCAAGAGTGGGTTAGAGAATCAAACCAAGAGCTCAATGTGATGTTCCAAGTGTCTCTCCAATGATCTAGAGTGAATCCTCAAAGGATTGATCGTTGTTGCGCTTAATTTCGTGGAGAGATGTAGTTTTTGAGGCTCTTGGGAGGTGTGACGGCGCTAGGGTTCGAGAGTTTTTTCATAATTGGGCCGTGCACCTCTATTTATATTGGGTTTCTAAAAGTGACCGTTAGGGTTCAAAAAGTTCGGACTAGTCCGTGGTGGTCACCGGACTAGTCCAGTGTGCTGTGTGTAGCAAACCCTAAGTACCCCGAAATATTGGACTAGTCCGGCTAGGAATGGACTTGTCCGATTTCACTACTGGAAATCTTCGGACTAGTCCGATAGTCATCGGACTTGTCCGGACATGTGAGACCCTAAGTGTATAGGATGACAAGTCCGCACTGGGGGACTTGTCCGATTCAGATCAGAGGGTATTTCGGACTAGTCCGTGCAAATATCGGACTTGTCCGATATGGATCAGAAGGAATATCGGACTAGTCCGGTTACGATTGGACTTGTCCGATTTTGTGTGACTTGTGAAGTGTTTTGAGGACTAGTCCGTACTGGGGAGGACTAGTCCGATTCTAGTCAGAAGAATATTGGACTAGTCCGACAGATATCGAACTTGTCCGATCTGGTGCAAAAAGGTTATCGGACTAGTCCGGTTGTGATCGGACTAGTCCGGTCCTCTGTAACCTTGTGCAATGTGTGTGTTTAATTGTGATTGAGCTCTTGGGGTGAGTTTCCTTAACACACTCCATACACAATAATCTATTACTCTTCTTCCTTGAGCTCATCTCTACTTTGCTCTTCATCCTTCCTTCTTTTTGGTATTTTGCTCATTTTCGTATCATAGGCCTGCACTCATCTCAACAAATAGGTTAGGATCCCAATTGCTTGTCATAAATCATCCAAAACCCACAAGAGAGTCCTATATGCACTTTCAGGTTGGAGAAGACTTGGTCCTTTTGTGGACTCCTTAACGTGTACGTAGGTTGCCTCTGTGGGAACCGAACCACGGGATAAAGTGCTTGTGTTCTTTCTTTGCGCACATTGTTCTTACACTTCATACATATCTAGGATTTCAACCAATCTTATTCACTTTACGTTTAAACATTGAATATAAGATTAACTTGTGGTATATCCTAGTTCATAATTGGGTAACACTTCAATTAAAAGTATATTTCCACTGCATACATCCTAGGATCAAGATAATCGATAAAATTTGATAAACCTAGTCGGTACACACCGTACTAGTCCGCACTCGACCGGACTAGTCCGATATCTCAAGATTTGATCTGGTTTTTAAGTGTTGCAGGTTCCGATAGAAAAACAAAAAGGCCTATTCACCCCCCTCTAGGCCACATTCAATTGGTATCAGAGCAAGGTTCTTCAAAATGAGACTAATCGCTCGAAGAGATCATGTCGGACATGAAGGACGTACACAAGAGCAACAATCAAGAGAAGGTTGATGAAGACAAGAACCAAAATTTGGAGAGGCTCCTCGAGGCCATTCAAGACTTCTAGGATGTCGATGAGGAGACGCTGGAACTAAAGGCGCTCCTAAGGAAGAAAACTCTTTCCAAGGGGAAAGTAAAGATTAAAGATGAGAAGAAGAAGAAGGGGAGTAGTCACACCGACTACTCCAGATATCCTTTCAACTATGATCGTCTTAACTCTAGCAATAATCACTACTTATCTATTCCACTTAGAGAAGCCCAACATATTGATGGCAATGACTACTCAATGTGGAGGCAAAACATGAAAATGCACCTGATTTCTCTCAATCCAAGTTTGTGGCATATTGTATGTACATGAATATATATCCCCGATGATGATGAGGAGCTCACACCTAGCCAAGAGCAAGCAATCCATCAAAATGCCCAAGCTACTGCAGTCATCACCTCATCACTTAGTCGGCATGAGTTCACAAAGGTGGATGGACTCGAGATCGCAAAGGAGATATGGGATATGTTGCAAACCGCACATGAAGGCAATCGTCATGTGCGAGAAATGAAGATCGAGATGATTGAAGGTTAGTTGGAAGATTCACTATCGAAAAAAACGAGTCGCCACAATATATGTACAACCGACTAAAGACGCTCATCAACAAGGTGTGAGCATACGGAAGCAAGAAGTGGAATGACCACGAGGTGGTGAAGCTCATTCTTAGAGCCTTCATGCCTCGCAATGTCACCTTGTGCTCAATGATACTAGAAAGCCCCGGGTACAAGAAGATGACCCCGGATGAGTTACTTCAGAAAATTATAAACTTTGAGATGATGAAAAAGCAAGCCAAGCACGTTAAGGAGATTGCTGATCTCACCTCGGCAAAGAAGAAAGGGGTCACCTTGAAGTCCACTCTCAAGCCCTTATCTAAAGAAGCTCGAGAAGCTCAATTAGAAGAAGACGGTGACGATGAGAGCAGCGACCTTGATAAAGATGACATGATACTATTCATGAAGAAATTCAAAAGAATGATGAAGAAAAGACAAGGGGCTAAATCAAGTGAAGGAAAGTACAGGAAAAGATCAAAACCAAAGTTGAGGCGGGCATGCTATAACTGTGGTGAGTATAGCCACTTTATAGTTGATTGCCCATATGAAGAAAACAAGAAGAAGACCAAGGAAACGAAGCCTCAAGCCAATAAATTTTTCAAGAAGAATAAACAAGCTAAACAAGCGCATCTAGGGAAAGAGTGGGACTCAAATGATGAGTCCTCGTCCGAAGAAGAAGAAGAGATGGCTAGCATAGCCATCGAGAAGACATCCAAAAAGTCCACTCTCTTTCCTACTCTCGGCGCATGGAAGGGGAACGACACTTGCCTCATGGCAAAGGAAGGTAAACGCAAGGTAACGACCAAACCCTCTTCCCTTGCATTCCTATTCTAGTGATAGTGAAATTGCTAGTGATAATAAAGATATGCTCATCGGCTTAGACAAGAAAACAGCTGCAAAAATGAAATTTTTACTTGATCAACTTGTTGAGAAGGAAAAGTTGATACATCGTCAAGAAGACATGATTATCTCACAAAAGGAGGAATATGTTGAACTTGACAAGCTTCAAGAACTTGAAAAGGAGCAAAGCAAGTCACTAGAGCTTGAGTTAGCTTCAAGCAAGGAAGCTTGCTTGGAGTTAAGTGACTCAAATGCTACAATCAAGGACGAACATATTAACCTAATCAAGGTTAACAAGATCCTTGAAGTACATGTTGAGTCACTCAAGCAAGGTGACCCTTCATCCTCTTCAAGCTCACCTCCTCAACCCCTTAAAACTAAAACTACTTCTACTTGTACATGTTATAAAGTTGACACTAGCTTGAAAGACAAGTCAACCTCTACCAAGGACAAGCATCCTTCACAAAATGTCATATTTGACAATGAGAAGATCAAATATGCACGTAGTGCATACTTGGTCAAGAGACCTCTAAATGTTATATATGGCATTGGTTACTCTTATGGTGAAAAGCAACATGCTAGAAGCCATGAGAATTAACAAGGAGAGCATTGCCTTTGTAAAGGGAAGACCCTCTCAAATTGGATAGTCCAAAGTTAACACATTGAACAAATATTATCAACGGACTAGTCCGGTTGGGACACGGACAAGTCCGGTCCTCCGGACAAGTCCGATCTCCCAGACTAGTCCTGTATATAAACAATGACAGTTGCTTTTTAGAAACTTTGATGCGTCTTATGTGTTAATGAGAAGTAATACTGGTAAGATTTATGCTCATATATTGGGCCACGCCATGAGAACACCAAGTCTCATGTGTGGGTGCCCAAATACCTTGTGACTAACCTAAAAGGACCCAAGCAAGCTTGGGTACCAAAAACCAAGGCATGATTTGTTTTTGTAGGCCTATTCCTCTGTTGGATCTAAATGGGTGCTAGACAGTGGCTGCACAAACCATATGACAGGAGAAAGAAGGATGTTCGTGGAGTATGAAGCAAATGAGGATCCAAGCGAGGGAATCTATTTTGGAGACAATAGTCAAGAAAAGGTGCTCGGCACTGGTAAAATTGACATATCATCTAAACACACTCTTTCTCATGTATTACATGTTGATTTCTTAGATTATAACCTGCTGTCCATATCTCAATTATATGACAAAGGTTATAATTGCTTGTTCACTAATGAGGGTATGACCGTCTCTAGAAGGAGTCATGGTTCCATTGCATTCAAGGGTATGTTAAAGGGAAAGCTTTACCTTGTTTACTTCAACAAGGATAAAGCTGAACTTGACACATGCTTGATTGCAAAGACCAACATGGGTTGGCTGCGACATAGATGGCTAGTGCATGTTGGTATGAGGAATCTTCAAAAAAACTCTTCAAGGGCGATCATATCCGAGGTTTGAAGGATGTTGTTTTTCAGAAAGACAGGCCTTGTAGCGCATGCCAAGCCGGAAAGCAAGTTGGAGCACCTCATCCTGCTAAGAACATCATGACTACAACAAGACCGCTCGAGCTACTCCAGATGTACCTATTCGGTCCAATTGCTTACATAAGCATTGGCAGTAATAAATATGGTTTAGTAATTGTCGATAATTTTTCTTGCTTCACTTGGGTTTTCTTTCTTCATGATAAGGCAGAAACACAAGGAATCTTGAAGAAATTTTTCAAGCTTTCTCAAAATGAGTTTTCATTGACGATCAAGAACATTCGAAGCGACAACAGCACAGAGTTCAAGAACACACAAGTTGAGGAGTACCTAGATGAAGAAGGCATAAAGCATGAGTTTTCAGCTCCTTACTCCCCTCAACAAAATGGAGTTTTCGAAAGGAAGAACCAAACCCTCATAGAGATGGCGAGAACAATGCTCGATGAGTACAAGACCTCGAATCGATTTTGGGCGGAAGCGGTCAACACCGCTTGCCACGCCATAAATTGACTTTATCTTCATCGACTATTCAAGAAGACATCCTATGAGCTACTCACCGATAACAAGCCTAATATTTCATATTTTTGAGTTTTCGGTTCCAAATGCTATATTTTGAAAAAGAAGCCTAGGACTTCAAAGTTCGCTTCAAAGTCCGATGAAGATTTCTTGCTTGGCTAAGATTCGAACACTTACGCCTATCTTGTCTTCAACAAGACCTCCGGACTTGTTGAAGTAGCACGTGACGTAGAGTTCGATGAAACTAATGGCTCCCAAAAGGAGCAAGTTGATCCATGTGTGCTAGATAGAGAAGAAACTCCTTGTCAAGCATTGAGAAGAATGGCGTTAGGCGAAGTTTGACCACAAGATCCACCTCTACATATGCATGAGGAAAATGAACCACAAGAGGAGACAATGATCAAGGGGGAGCTTCCATAAAAGATCAACCTCAAGAAGACGAAAATGATCAACAAGTCAATGAGAGCAATCATTTAGGTGAAGAAGAAGATGATCATGAAGATTCAAGACAGCAAGTGCCACACCCAAGAGTGCACCAATGCATCCAAAGGGATCACCCAATCGAAAACATCATCAGTGACATCCAATAGGTTGAGGATGCATTAAAGGATCCGGATTGGGTTGTGGTCATGCAAGAAGAACTCAACAATTTCAAACAGAACGAGGTGTGGGAACTAGTCGAAAGACCCAAGTCCAACATCGTCGGCACCAAATGGGTCTTCCACAACAAACAAGAAGAACACGAGGTGGTGACAAGGGACAAGGCATGACTTGTGGCCAAAGGGTATTCACAAGTCGAAGGTTTGGATTTTGATGAGACCTTTGATCCCGTAGCTAGACTTGAGTCTATTAGAATATTACTTGCATATGCTACTCACCATGATTTCAAGCTCTATCAAATGGATGTGAAAAGCGCCTTCCTCAACGGACCAATCAAGGAGGAGGTGTATGTGGAGCACCCCCCGAATTTGAAGATGAAGAGTTCCCCGACCACGTATTTAAATTGCGTAAGGCTCTCTACGGCCTCAAACGAGGTCCTAGATCTTGGTATGATTGTCTTAGAGATTTCTTATTTAAAAATGGTTTTAAGATTGGTAAAGTAGATTACACATTGTTTACAAAGAACCTTGACAATGATCTCTTTATTTGTCAAATTTATGTTGATGATATAATCTTTGGTTCAACCAACAAATCTTTTTGTGAGGAATTTAGTAAAATTATGACAAATAGGTTTGAGATGTGTATGATGGAGAGCTAAAGTATTTCTTGGGATTCCAAGTGAGGCAACAAAAGGAAGGGATGTTCATAAGCCAAACAAAGTACACTCAAGACATACTCAAGAAGTTTGGAATGGACAAGGTGAAGCCTATAAAGACTCCCATGGCAATGAATGGACACTTGGATCTTAATGAAGATGGACCAAATGTCGATCAAAAGGTATATCGCTCCATGATTGGATCTCTACTCTACTTATGTGCATCTAGGCCAGATATTATGTTGAGGGTGTGCTTGTGTGCAAGGTTTCAAGCCAACCCAAAAGAGTGTCATTTGACAGCAGTCAATAGAATCTTGCGGTACTTAGTTCATACACCCAACCTAGGACTTTGGTACCCCAAAGGTTCCAAATTCAATCTCATCGGTTACTCCGATGCAGATTATGCCGGATGCAAGTAGATAGAAAAAATACCTTCGGTACATGTCCATTTCTAGGTAGATCACTTGTTTCTTGGTCCTCCAAGAAACAAAACTCCATTGCCTTATCCATGGCCGAAGCGGAGTATGTTGCAGCCGGGAGTTGTTGTGCTCAACTCCTTTGGATGCAACAAACTCTAAGGGATTACAGTTACAATATGAACCGTATTCCACTCCTTTGTGACAATGAGATTGCCATTAAAATTGCCCATAATCCCGTTGAGCACTCTAGGACCAAACACATAGACATCCGGCATCACTTTTTGAGAGACCATTCAATGAAGGGAGATATATCCATTTCACATGTCAACAACGAAAAGCAACTAGCCGATATTTTCACCAAGCCACTTGATGAAAAACGCTTTTGCGAACTCCAAAATTAACTAAATATCCTTGATGCTCGGACTGTGGCTTGAAATATTGTATACCTGAATGCAATCTTCAAAATTCATTGATTGGGTTGTGAAAATTATTTCTCTCAATTTTTCCAAAAAACTATGTCAATTACTAGATCCTGGTGAATTATGATCATTGCTTGATTGTTGTATACTTACCGATCATATTCATCAAGATTATTTGATTTGCTTTGCCTCACTACTTTTCCTAATAAGTACCTTCGAATATATACGAATGGACTAAGCTCATCTTGTCTGGTGACCACAGACTAGTCCGTGGTTACCCGGACTAGTCTGCCCGTGCAGACTAGTTTGTAGTGTGACGGTTAGGCAAGACTAGTTCAGCAGACCACAGACTAGTCTGATATAGTCTCTGGAAAAGTTCAAACTAGTCTGATAATTTTCAGACTTGTCCGATTTTTCGTGTCCATAACCCTAGCCGCCGCCAAACCCTAATCGTCCTCACCCCACACTTGCCTCAAGCTTTCTCTCTCCTCGCCCGATCTCCCCAAGGCGATTCTTTGATTCCTCCATCAAAACTCCTCGGATTTTTGTGGAAAACGACCTTCATTGCTCAGGGATTGAAGACCATGGACTTGTCCGCTCCTTCAACCCCTACACTACCTCGAATGAAGCAATTTCGGTAAAATCTCATCCCAAACCCTAGAAATTGCTATTTTCTTCGTTTGTGGTCAACTAGCTTGGTTCCTTTCGCTATATACATGCTCCCTTGATGTATTACATTGATGCTAAGCTAGTTGTGATTTAGGAATCACCATTTGTCTCATAGTTAGGGTTCTAGAGGTTGAACACCAGACTAGTCCGACCCATGCACGGACAAGTCCGGTCAACCGGACTAGTCCGTGCCTGTGGACCAGACTAGTCCGATTTTTCTGAACTCAACCCTAACTTCTCAATTCCTCAATGAAATTCCTTTTCATCTATTCTCATCAACACCTTGTGAAATCCATTCTCAGGACAATGTCGAGCACCAACGACGAAATCTCTAATTTTGAGGCCGAGATGGACCATGAAGCCATGCTTCGGTCCTTGACGAGCCTAAGCAAGAAGCACAAAGAGCGCCCATCCAAGCCAGCTACTTCTCCTCCTCAGGCTCAAAGGAAGGTGCTCGCGAAGAAGCCAGCCTCCAAGGCTTCTGCTGGAGGTGGCCCTAGCCAGGTAAAGGGCAAGGGCAAAGGGATTGCAACGGGACCGATAGGCCCCCTAAGGTTGTGAGCTCCAAGGGATGGGGCCTGGGATCCCGCGGAGGAAAGATACAATGGTAAGGGCAGCGACACGGCTGCCAAGTTCAGGAATGTGGATTGCTACAGCTGTCCTAAGCAAGCTACTGATGGGAGGTTTTGGAGTAATTTTCATGCAGATTTCTACAAGACCGTCTATCTCCCAATGAAGACACCCGTGGTGCGCAGCCAATGGATAGATTGGGCGCATTTTGAGAAGAAGGGTTGCTCACCCTTTTTGGAGGTAGTAGAGGCTATTGAGAGGCATGGCTTGAAGGACTTCTTTGCCTTCTGGAATAATTGGAATGATGAGGTGATTACCCAATTTTATGCCACTTGTCACTTTGCCAGTGATGAGGAAGAAAGGGTGACTTGGATTTCTCATGGATCCAAGTACACCATCACCTATGAAGAATTTGCAAGACTGCTACATCTTGACACCTCAAGTAATGACAATGTGATCATCCACAGCATTGGTGTCATTGGGAAGGATAGGATGAAGTTTCTTTATGAACCCATCTCCATGTTCAACCCCCCTTCTATCAAGAATATGGAGCCTTTCTTTGTGGTGTTGAACAGGGTTCTAAGGATGACCATTGCCTCCAAGGATGGGGATGCAGAAAGTGTGCAGTGATACCTCAGGACCTTGATGAAGGTCATTAGCAAAGACAGGAAATTTGATGTCTTTGACTATATCTGGAACGACATGGTGAACATCTCCTGCACACCGAACAGGTCCTGTTGCTATGCGCCTTACCTCATGTTCGTGATTGAGAAGGTCACAGGCATAGAGTTTGTCAATTATGTGGAGCATGCTCCTTTGAGGCCCTAGAAGCCTCAACAGCCAAGCATTCAAGCAGCTTCCTCTCCATCTTCCCGCCCTGAGGCTCCAGTGAGAGCCATTGGAGATTCTAGGGCTGCTCTAGCTCCTAGGGCCCCTCCTCAAAAGGGGTCCCCAAGTGCTATCTTAAAGTATTTGTCAGCCATCTTTGCCTCCTGCAAAAAGGCCGAAGTGAAGGCCCACAATCTAAACAAGAGGAGAAAGGCCGACATGAGATATGTCAAAGAGAATGTGAAGCAGATTTGTCAAAAGATGGAGATCAAGCCCATTGGATCTCTAATCATTCCTGATGATTCTGATTCTGACTTCACCGAGTTCGGGCCCTTGACTCCCTCCGAGCTTGACTATTTTGGCATTGGGGACTCGAGTGGTTCTGTTCCTCCTCCTCATCAGCAAGAGAATGAAGATGAAGACGATGAGAGGACCAATAGCGAGGCATGAAGACCATAGGTCCCTCCTCTCCTTCTTTTTGGTGTCTTGATGCCAAAGGGGGAGAGATTGAGGGGGAGTCTTAGAGTCTTAGGGTTTAGCTGTAGGATGCAAGGAGAGCTCTCTCTTTTTGTGTCTTTTGTTTTTTTTTTGTGGGTTGTAAGACTTACAATATGCTCTTTTAGTACCATTGGTCCTGTGATGCAATGTTTTGAACTGCTTGTGAAGATGTTGATAAAATCTGTGATTTTGCTCTAAGAATGGCATACATGATTGTTGTTAACATGTTGATGTCAATTATGTCATTCTCATCATGATTATTGTTTCTATACACTCAGTTCTGCATCCCACCATAAAGAGTGCACATATGGATCATGTTTTCATTGCTTAATGTGTTTTAAACTCATATGTGCACACTTTATGAAAATCTCAACTTTTTATCATATTTTGTGAAATCCCAATTGGTTTTCATCAATCATCAAAAAGTGGGAGATTGAAAGTGCATCTAGGAATCCCTTGTGGGTTTTGGATGATTTATGACTAGCAAATGAGATCCTAACCGCTTTGGTGAGATGAGCACAAGTTCTAATGGGAAAATGAGCAAGGTGCCAAAAAGAATGGAGAATGTGGAACAATGCAGAAAAGGGCTCAAGAAACAAGTGTAGTAGATCATTGTGTATGGAGTGTGTTAAGGAAACACACCCCATGAGCTGAAGCACAAATAATCACACACATTGCACATATTTATACAGGACCGGACTAGTTCGACCGGCCCCGAACTAGTCCGATATATTTCTGCACAAGATCGGGCAAGTCCTCACAATGCGGACTTGTCCTCACAGTCCAGTTTTTCAATGACCGGACTAGTCCGATATCACCACGGACTAGTCAGATATCTCTCTGACTAAAATCGGACTAGTCCTCCCCAGTGCGGACTAGTCCCCAAACACCTCACAATTTGCACAAAACAAGACAAGTCCGATCACACACCAGACTAGTCCGATATCTTTCTGGTGTCAATCGGACAAGTCCAATATTAGCACGGACTAGTCCGAAAACCCTCTGACCTAAATCGGACAAGTCCTCCAAGTATGAACGTGTCCCCAAATTCACTTAGGGTTTCACATATCTGGACAAGTCCGATATTTATCGAACTAGTCCGAAGTTTTCCAGAACCAAAATCGGACAAGTCTGCTCTCAGCTGGACAAGTCCGATATTTTGGGACACCTAGGGTTTGCTACACGCAGCACATCGGACTAGTCCGGTGTCCACCACAGACTAGTCCGATCTTTCTAAACCCTAACGGTAACCTTTGGGAACCCCATATACATAGGTGTACACGGCCCATCTTTCAACTCTCTCGAACCCCTGCGCCGTCACACCTCCCAAGAGCCTAGAAAACACCTCTCTCCACGAAATCAAACACAAAAGAGATCAATCCCATGATGATACACTTTGGATCATTGGAGACACATGGTTCATCACTCATTGAGCTCTTGGTTTGATTTCCTAACACACTCTTGTGGTTTTCATTGTGATCTTAAGAGTGTGTTCTTGGTGGTGTTCTTGTTGTAATATCGGGGAGCCCTCAACGTGTGAGAAGGCCCCTTGAATTTGGTTTTTTGCCCTTTGTGATAAGTGAATAGGATTGGCCTCCGTGGCTATCCGAGGAGGGTAGGGTTGGAGAAGACCCGGTCCTTTTGTGGACTCCTCAACGTGGACGTAGGTTGCCTCTGTGGGAACCGAACCACGGGATAAAGTGCTTGTGTTCTTTCTTTGAGCACATTGTTCTTACACTTCATACATATCTAGGGTTTCAATCAATCTTATTCACTTTACGTTGAAACATTGAATATAAGATTAACTTGTGGTACATCCTTGTTCATAATTGTGTAACACTTCAATTAAAAGTATATTTCTGCTGCATACATCCTAGGATCAAGATAATCGATCAGATTTGATAAACCTAGTCGGTACACACCGGACTAGTCCGCACTCGACCGGACTAGTCCGATATCTCGAGATTTGATCTAGTTGTTAAGTGTTGCAGGTTCCGATAGAAAATCAAAAAGGCCTATTCACCCCTCCTCTAGGCCACATTTAGTATGTGAACTTGCAACCATCTTAGCATGTCTACAAGAAGAGCACACAGTTTCTTTGTCCCCTTTTAAGCTTAGGCAGCCCACATATGCGATCAAGAGAACTAACACGCGTTAGATGATCAAAGCCTACGTGACCAAGTCTACGATGCCAAAAATATAAGTCCTTTGAATCATTAGCAACTAGACACCTATGCTTAGATGAAGACATATCAAAATTAGCTTTTAAAAACTCTTCGAAACCGAGACATGTTAAAAATAAGGTCACTATTTGAACCTACAACATTGCAGCAGTTTTTATTGAAAATAATTTCCAGATTTAATCTAGCAATTGTGAAACAGAAAGGAAGTTGTATTTCAAATTTTTGACAAGTGCCACATCCTTCAAAGTGTAGTGATCATTTACCATAATTGAACCCTTAGCAACTATAGGAGTTAAAGAATTATGGGCAAAAGTAGCATTCTCTACATGTGACACAAAAGAGAGAGAGAAGAACCATTCATTTTACCGGTCATGTGGTGTGAGCAACATGAATCCACAATCCAAATGTTCTCCTTCCCCAAGCCTGTAACCTACATAGAAGCACAATACGTCGATGACTCAGTACTGGGGTTAGTCAATAAGGATTTAGGATCCAGTATTGAGTCACACGACGTTCAGTAGGAACAACACGCGACAGCTGAGATAAAACAGCAGGTTTATGAGTCAAAGTTTGAGAGTTTTTTGTTCTTAACTACTGACCTATAAGGTGTTACTTGTGTAGCACGAAAATCAGTAGCTCCGGAGGCAAAAACTGAAGGTCTGGAGGTAAAAACTGAAGCTCCGAAGTTAAACTTTGAGTGTTTTTGACTCATAAGAGCAGGTTGCATGTTCTTGACATTCGGTTTAGTATGTGCAGCAAATTTTCATGAGAGTTATAAGATCTAGCTTGCATTTTTTTTCCTTTCTGTTGTTTAGCTAGTCTATAACAAAAATCTATGACATGACCATCTCTACCATAATAGGTACAATGAAATTTAACTTTGTGTTCATGTCTAGATGAGCATGCAATATGTTTATTTGAACCCGAATGTGACAACACTCCTGTAGATTTAAAAGCCACCACTTTTGGTTTAGGGACTGTTTTAATCAAACCACTTCCTAATGACTTTACAATTTTGGGTGGATGTGCTTTAGCATTAGCATGGGAATCAAAACCTAAACCAGTTTTATCATTACAAGATTTGGATGAATTCAGCAGCAGGTTTAGATTTTTGTTCCCAATACAAAACTACTCTAGTGTCCTATTCATGTCATCAAGTTTCTTAGACAATTCTAGGCAGTTTTAACATGAAGTTTTTCCTTTTAGTTTGCAATTAGAACAATATTTAACTTCATGAGCACGTAAAGCATTGTTCAGTATTGAAATTTCATTCACAACATCTTTTAGTTTCTTTTCAAGATCATTATAGGTAGAACAATGCAAATCAATTGTAGAACATGAAGCATCTTTTAATTTTCTATCATTAAGTGCAGCAAGCTTTTTGTTCTTTTCAATCTCTAACTCAAGTTTATCAAGAGTGAAGGAGTGTGCATTTCTTAAGGAGGACAATTGGTCATATATTAAATTGCATGAGGAACAAGAATCATCACTAGGAATCAAGGTTTTCAAACGATTAATTTCAGATTCTAGTGACTCAATTTTAACAGCATTGTCTCTAAGCTTTTTGTCCTTTTTCTTAAAAATACCAATTGCACAGGAAATAGCATCACACATTTCATCACAAGTAGGACATAACTCTTCATCGTCACTGTTGTGTTTTGCATCTTCCATACTTGATCTTGATTTGCCCACCATGAAGCACAAGTTTGCCAGGTCATCTTCATCTTCGTCACTTCCAATGTCTACATCACTTTAGCCATGTTCTTGAAGTGCGGTGATGAAACTGTTTATCAGTTTCCATCCTGTAAACCCTTATTCTTCTTGTTGGTATTGACAGAAGAGGACTTGACTTTATTCTGCTTTTCATCAGGGGTAGAAGGACCTGAAAGGTTAGGGCAATCTATACGAAAGTGTCCTGTCTTACCACATTGAAAGCATCGTTGAGGTCCGGAGCCTCCTCTCCCTCTAGTTCTCACATTTTGCAATGCTTTTGAGAACCGAGTAGAGATGAGCGCTAGCTCTTCTTCTGGAAATTTTTCAATCTGTTCCAGGGTTAGTGAAGACAGCAAAGCAAGTGTACTGCTAGATGAAGATTGGTCGGAGCTAGGTATATCATGTTTAGAAACAAATGCAAGATATTTGTTGGGGTTCTTAGGTGAGATTATGTCAATTTCATGAGTTTTAATTTAGAATAGAAGACATCTAATGTAAGTGTACTCATGATAGTTGATTCACGAATAGATGTGACTTTCATCTCCAAATTGACATGTCTAATGCACTTAACAATTGCCTAGCATTTTCAGCATCTGAAAAATTAACATTGACACTACGCAAGTTGCTGAGAATTTTACTAAAGCTAGCAAAAAGGTCATCAATGGACTCACTGGGTTGCATCTCGAAGCGAATGTATTACTTTTTGAACATATCCTGCTTTACATCCTTGATCGTGTTGGGTCCTTCATGGTAGTCACAAAGCGCTCTCCACACATCGTACGCCGATCAAAGGTGTGCAACACGGTCGAAGTCGCTCTGAGTTAGTCCTTGGATGATCAAGTTGTGGGCTTTGTTGTTGTTGTCAACATCTCTTAAGTTTGTAGCCGTGACTTGATCGTTCGACGACACGTCGTAAGGCTTGTACACTTTTCCCATATCGCGAAGCCTTGCACCTGGATAAAAGCTTCCATGCGTGCCTTCCAATCATGAAAATCAATAGCAACAAACACACAATGTTTTGCCAAGTATTTCTCCATGAGGATTAGTTAAAAACACGTTCGAATCACAAAGATTAGAGCACCATGGCGCTGATACCAATTGTAGGATTGAAAAGCATGTGTAAAGCTACCAGAGAGGGGGTGAATGGTAGATTAAAACTTTTCAGCGGAAGCAACAAAAAACCCCTCAGCAGAAAAATGATCTGTTAAAGAAATCGTGTGTGTAACTAATCTAACGGTTATCAAGTGTAAGTAAAAAAGTATAGGTTGTGGAGAATCAAGTCACGAAGGCGTCACAACAAAAATCACGATAATCCGGCGAGAAAAACTCAAGTTACGATCAAATGATCAAACAAAGGTCAATCTGTTTTACCCAAGAAAAACAGTTCTGGAATACTGCAAACAAACTCATGTAGACCCGAAACAAAATATCCAATGGTAGTGAAATTTTCACAGATGATGTAAAATCAAGTTGTGAAAACAACCCAAAAAGAATCACGTCAATCGGATCTGTAAAACTCAAGTTATGATAAAACAACCAAAGAAAGGTAGTGCTGTGCAGAGACTCGACGAGAAAGATTTGACGAAAATAAGTCAGACGAACAAGGCACAAAAGTTTCTTCAAACTACGAATTTTATAGATCAAAACAAAATGGAAACAGCCCCAAAGTCGTTCTACACGAGCTCTGGCCTCCTTTACTTATATAACCAGCCCTTAGGCAAACCCAAACCTAACTAGGACTCTAATCCTACTCAATTCACAAATCGAAACTTTCCATAAACTGTTCAAGACTCTTCTATACGCAGATAAAAGCAATCTTAAGACTTCCAAACACCTTAGGAACGTATCCCACATTCCTAAAAAACTCGAATTCGTGACCCACACGAAATCCTATCATAACCAACTCAAATCTTTCCATATTTGAGTCAAACATGACTCAGTCGCAGCCTGAGTCCATAACCTAGTCTGTTGGACCTTCTCGATCGATTCTTTACGTCCACATCTTATCATCATGCCTCGAAACCATGTATCCATATACATGCACTCCTTTCACACGTGCAAACATCTTCCAATGAGGTCCACGATACCTTCATATGCATTGTTCTTGATTCTGACATGTTGCGCAACCTCTCGATCAACTCAACCACAATTCCTTCCGAACTTGGTGGTTGAACCTCATCCTCTCCCTAAGACTTCAATAGATCCCGTCACCAGCCATGTCTTGAACTCAAGCAACACTGGCACATGATTAAAGAACTAACACTTCCGAGCACAAGTCCTCGATGTGACTCTCGTTAGTTCCAATAACCACAACGCCTTACGTGAGCACCTCACATAAGTATGTTGCAAACCATAGCAAAAAGATATCAACCATAACCACCAAAACACACCAAAAACATAGTAAGATAAAACTAAGAAAACTTTCCATAATCCAAAAAGCAAGTTCAAAACATTGCAAATTAAAAGCGGAACCACTGCGATCAAGCTCCGAACCTTGCCAAAGCTAACCGGACCTTAAACTGGAGCTTACCAAAACTAACAGGATGTAGCGCCAGAGCTAACCGAAGCTAGTCAGACCTAGCGCCGGAGCTTACCAAAGCTAGTCGGACCTAGAGTCGAAGCTTACCAAAGCTAGTCGGACCTAGAGCCAGAGCTAACCAATGCTAGTCGGACCTTACGTCGGACCTTGTCAGAGCTACCCAAAACAAGTCGGACCTATCGTCGGACCTTGCTAGAGCTCGGACCTAGAGTCGGACCTTGTTAAAAAGGTGTTTTGGTAGTATTCAAGACTTTTATCGTCAAAGCCAATGTATTCAGCACACATAGGACTCACAAAACATAACCAAGCAAGAACCATTCATCAGGTTTCGAAGCAAACTTCGAAGTTCTCATTTTCTTATTTAAAATAAGGAATTTACTTCCAAAAACTCTGAAGTATGAGACATTTGGTTTGTTACCAGTGAGGAGCTCCTATGGCATTTTCTTCAGAAGTCGGTGAAGATATAGCCGGTTCGTGGCGTGACAAGCGGTGTTTACTGCTTCAGCCCAAAACTGGTCTAAAGTCTTGTATTTATCTAGCATTGTCCTCTCCATCTCAATGAGCGTCTTGTCTTCCTTTCGGCCACCCCATTTTGTTGTGGGGGGTAGGGTGCCGAAAACTCATGTTTTATACCTTCTTCATCTAGGTACTCCTCAACTTGAGTATTTTTTCACTCCATTCTGTTATCGCTTCTATTATTCTTGATGGTTGAGGAGAATTCATTTTGCGCTCTCTTCAAGAACTTTGAGGATCCCTTGGGTCTTTGATTTATCATACAAGAAAAATACCTAGGTAAATATAGAAAAACATCAACAATAACTAAACTGTATTTCTTACTGCCGATGCTTATATAAGCAATTGTACCAAAGAGATCCAAATGAATAAGCTTCAGCGGTCTTGATGTAGTCATCATGTTCTTTGCAGGGTGTGGTGCTACAACTTGTTTTCCTGCCTAGCATGCGCTACATATCCTATCTTTCTCAAACACAACATCTTTCAAACCTAGGATGTGACCATCCTTTAGAATTTTTTGCAGATTTGTCATCCCAATCTGGGCTAGCCGTCTGTGCCACAACCATCCCATGTTAGTTTTTGCAAGCAAGCAAGTGGTGAGTTCTGCTTTATCTTTGTTGAAATCAACAAGATAAAGTTTTCCCTTCAACATTCCTTGAATGCAATTGAGTTATTGCTTCTTCTAAAGACTGCCACACCCTCATTAGTGACTAAACAATTGTATCCTTTGTCACATAGCAGAGATATGGACATAATATTATAATCTACTGAATCAACATGTAAAACATTGGAAAGAGTGTGTTGAGAGGAAATTTCAGTTTTACCGCCACCAAGGACTTTTCCTTGGGTGTTGTCTCCAAAATAAATTCCTTCACTTGGATCCGAGTTTTGCTTATACTCTACAAACATTCTCCTTTCTCCGATCATGTGACGGGTGCATCCACTGTCTAGCACCCAATTTCATCCACAAGAGGAGTAGGCCTTCTTCTTTCCTTCCTTAGCCATGAGACATGTGTGGTTGTGGTTCTCCCTTCCTCCCATGTTTGGGAAGAGTGTAGATTTCTTGGTTGGCTTCTTGATGGCAATTGTTGCCATCTCATCTTCATCATCTGAGGAGGACTCGTCTTTTGAGTCCCACTCCTTGCCGATGTGCGCTTGATGTGCTTGCTTCTTTTTCTTGAAAGTTTTCTTACCTTGCGACTTTGCTTCTTTCTTCTTCTTGTTTTCCTCATACGGACAATCAACCTTAAAGTGTCCGTATTCACCGCAGTTGTAGCAACTACATCGAGCCCTGGATTTTCCTTTTTCTTGTTCTATCCTTTACTTGAGTTGCTGCATCTTCTTCTTCTAATCATGCGCTTGAATCTCTTCATGAAGAGTAAAATCTCTTCATCATCCATATATGTGCTCACATCGTTAGTGTCTTCTTCTTCATGTGTCTCACGAGTCTCCTTCCCTTTGGGCTTGCAGGTTGCCTCGAGTGGAACCTCCTTCTTCTTGGATGATGTAAGTTCAGCTGAGTCTTTGATATATTTGGCTTCTTTCTCCATCATTTCGTGATTGATAATTTTACCAAGGACTTCATCCAGGGTCATTTTATTGAAAACCTGGGTTTCTCTTATCATGGAACACAAGGTGACATTCCGAGGCATCAAGGCTCTTATAATTCTTTTCACAACCTCATGATCATTCTACTTCTTGCTTCCATAAGCACGGATCTTGTTGATGAGTGTCTTCAAGCGGTTGTACATCTCTTGAGGAGTTTCATCATCTTCTATGGAAAATCTCCCCAATTCTCCCTCAAGCATTTCAATCTTCGCTTCGCAGGTGGAGCGGTTCCCTTCATGAGCAGTCTTGAGTGTATCCCAAATGTCTTTGGACTCTTCAAGTACATCCACCTTGGTGAACTCTTCTCGGCTCAAGGATGAAGTGATCACCGCAACGGCTTGTGCATTGCGGTGAATTGCTTGTTCTTGCTTCGGGGTGAGTTCATCGTCGGTGTCTGGGATATCTATACCTATACACACTATATGCCAAAGTCTAGGATTAAGTGAGATTAGATGCATCTTCATATTATATTTCCACATTGAGTAATCATTGCTGTCAAACTATGGAGGTCTTCCCATGGGAATAGAAAGATAATGATTGTAGCTGTTAAGCTTCTCATAATTAAATGGATATCGGGAGTAGTCTTGATGACTACCCCCTTTTGTCTTTTCATCCTCCTTCTTGCCCTTCTGGCTTAGAAGCTTCTTCTTAAGGAGCACCTTGAGTTCACGCACTTCTTCATCATCGTGTTCATGCTCCTTAGCACATTGAACACATTGGAGTCTTGTTCGTCTCCTATGATGGGAATTTCAGGGATCTTATTGTTAGTGTCGGTGGCCATTTGTCTCTCCGAGCGGTGAGTCTTGTAAAAGGAGAGCCTTGCTCTGATACCAATTGAATGTGGCCTAGAGGGGGTGAATAGGCATTGAATAACCTTTCCTGCAACACTTAACAAACTCGTCAAATACAGGAGGGACCGGACTTGTCTGGTGCGGTGTGCGGACTAGTCCGGTGTACTAAGAAATGAAAGTGTTTATGCAAATTTCACAAACGATATAGCAACAAAATGTAATCAGTTATTGTAATAACTTAAGTAAGTGATTATACTGATTGATTTCTATGTGGAATACAAAAATGATACAAGTTACTAGTTTGATCAACCCTATGTCCTAGATGATGATTATTGAAAAAGTAAAAAATCAAGAACACACAAGAGACAAGGATATTTACTGAGGTTCGATCTCACCAAAGAGATCCACATCCTCATTGAGGAAGCTCACACGGAGCCGGGTCTTCTCAAACCCTTTCCTCATCAAGCCACCATGAAAGGCCGACTTGAGTTCCACTATCCGGTGGTAATCCCGAGTCAATGGGCCAACCTCACACGTTGAGGGCTTCCACAAAATTACAAAGAGAAAATTGATCGAATACACTCAAAAGATTTACAAGAGATGCATGAGTGTATAAGAGATCAAACCCCAAGAGCTTAGCAATGCGTAGAAGACGAACTCCATATCCCAAATGTAGATTCCCAAAATATTTAACTTTTCAAGGTTTTAGATGTGTGGGGAGAGGTGTTTTTGTTCTCTTGGGACAAGTGGCGGAGTGAGGGTTCTTAGTTGTTCCATGTTGTGCACGGTGTATTTGTTGTGGGGTCATGGATCACCTATTTATAGAGTTTCAAAAAAAGTAACCATTAGGGACCCCAACGGTCGGACTAGTCCGCTCTGAGGACCGGACTAGTCCGGTGTGTTGTGTAAAATTTGCGTGAATTGCGTAGCACACCTAAAACCCTAATTTGTGTGAGGTGTACTGGACTAGTCCGTATTGGAATAGAAAGTTAACCGGACTAATCCGTATGGGTCCAAAGACTCAATCAGACTAGTCCGCAAAAGGACGAACTTGTTCGGTGCAGGTGATATGTGTTGAGTGAATATCAGAAAGTTGAATGGACTTGTGTGGCCATTGTCTGGACTTGTCCGAGTGAGGTCAGTGAGTTGAACGGACTAGTCCTCTGATAAACAGACTTGTCCAGTGCTCAGTGAATTGCTTAATTAACTGATTATACCCCTTACCCTCAACGCAAAGATATAAGCTTTGGGGATGTGTCTCTCACACACATCCTATACATTAATATCTACTTTGCGTTTCCTTGATCATTTGGATTTTCCTTTTCTCACTCCTCATTTTCACCTTTTTGAGTGCACCTTAAGTTCTAGTCTTAGTAGACCTGCATTCATGTCAACGAATTCATTAAGATCTCATTTTTTTGTCATCAATTGTCCAAAACCTACAAGAGAATGCCTAGATGCAGTTTCACCTGTGTCGACTCACGTGCATCTCACGTGTGTGAATGTTCGGACAATCCCAAGTGCGGAACATGTACAAGCCACGTAAGAAAAGTTCGGACAATCCATGGCGAGAAAACATATGCAACTCATGTGCGATGAAGTTTGGACAGTGCAAAATAGATTCCCACAAGTTCAGACAATATGATGTGAGCTTTTCATCAATACTCAAAACTTTGCATGTGAACCTCGCTTTTATTTAAATTGTTAATGTATTCACCACACATAGGTCTCACACCAAGCGCCACCCGCCTGTTCCTCCCTTCCCCTATCATTTCTCAATGCCGGCCATGTCCATACCGTCGTCGTGCTCCAAGCTGCCGCCAGTGCCACATCACGAGTGCCCGCACCCAGGCATGCGCCTTGTCGCATCGCCCGCACTAGCCGCGATGATGCCGTACGCTTGCTCAACAGTGCACCCTTCCCCCCTACTCCACGGCACACCACAGCTGAGCTCGTGCCCCCCACATCTAGCGCGCCTCGCTCACCATGCCACTGCTGCAACCATGCTGTGCCACGCGCACAGCCAGCGGGCCAGGGCCAACTGCTGCTTGCCATGCCGCTGCTGCTCCTCGCCACGATGCCGCAGTGCTGATCGCTCGCACTGCCCCCACACCTGCCAGTTGGGCCGTGCGTCTCCATGTCCGCGCTGCGCGCCGATGGCGCTCGGTCCGCTCGCCGTGTTCCGGCCCTCACCGTTGTCCAATACTCCATCGCCGTCTGTTTGCGCCATTCCCGACGTGTCTCTGCCGTGCTCCTCGTTGCAGCGCGTATCTGGGCCATTTTCTCCACCTCTGCGCCATTAGCAAGGAAGCGCGCGCAATCGAAGATCTTTGAGAGCTGAACCGCATCGACGCCATTGCCCTCGATATGTCGTTGCGGCATTCCGTGTTGCTGCTGCTTCCTAGCAACTTTGCGCAAGATGCATGAACACGTGCACGACATAGTGGCAACGACAAGTAGGCCAAGATTAGCTCTCATTTGCTGCAAGTTTAGTCAGGTCAGTGCTGCGTCCAAGATGTTCGATGAAATGTTTACAAAGAGAAATCAAGTGCGATGATGATCAACATTGTTCTGTGATTCAAAAATGTGAGAACATCACAACTGACAATGAGAATTAGACAGCGGAGAACTCTGGATATGGATTGCTTGGTCAGGTCGAAGGCGCATCCAAGCTGTTTGATGAAATGTCTGCCAAGATCAAATCAACTATGGTGGTGTGCATAACATTGCTCGGCTGCTATTGTGACCCCGTATTGATGGTGATAGCGTTGCGATATCATGATGATTTGGTGAGGATGGATGTCACCATGTCGTTTTCATCTTGTTTTTCACTTGTGCTTATGTTGTTCATGGATGTGCGACCAACTGCGAGCATGTGTGACAATTTAGGTGATGCAAGAAGAGAGATGTGGAGAATACCAGGAAAATGTTAGATAGGATTTCAGTCAAGGATGCCATCTCCTAGAATGCCATGGTTGCTAGTGATGTTCATAATGGACAGTGAGAAGAAGCTATGCGGCTTTACATCCTAATGTGCAGTGAAGCAGGACCAAGATCGCGAATGAAGTTCAAATGTTTGAGGGAGATGATGTAGAGGACCTGATAAACGAGATGGTTGGGAAGAGTATCACCCTGATGACTATCTCACTGATTGCAGGACTTGCCACTAAAAATGAGCAGATAGCTGCTGCAGATGCAGACGAAGCGGAGCCTGAGTCTACTACGAAGCAGGTAGGCACACTAGGCCACACGAGCTGATTCATGCATTAGTATTTATGTAACCTAATGTACAGATAGTCCAAGTCCAATAGACCTCTCTTGACCTCCACTTTTAAGATTATTCATTCCTGTAGCTTATAAGAATTCTAGAGTATCGTGTATTGAAATATATTGTTCTCTTTATGTGCATAATCATATCGCTAGATGACGTGACGAAGATCGACGAGGAGCACAACTCGGAGGAGAAGGAATAGCATGGACCCCGCAACAAGGACAATATTTACTCAAGCAACACTCAAGCACAAGATTTGCCCAAGCAACAGTACAGACGAGGAAGAAAGAAGAACGACGAGGAGCTTCACCGAGATGATCAAGCACTGACTTGTTGACATTTACACTAGTCACAACCTAAGGCAAGCCCTGGTTTGCATTTAAGCTGTTAATATGTTTTTCTTTTATAATCTATATAATAGTAATTGTGCATTAAGTCTAGGGATGTATCATACTCCACATGCATGACCAAAAAATCACTTGAGTTTGGGTAATACAAGACTTTATATAACTATTTATATGATGTTTATGGCTCGAGTAGACAAATTCTACTCGTAAACAGTAATAAGTGGGAGCAATTGGGAAGAAACCGAAGACCGAGCAGAAAGATTAGGACACTCGAGAACATGGTTCTGCAAGCATAGTTCCTGCCTGTGTCAATTGAGGATTGTACCGTGTGCGGCCCATCTGGACATGTTTGAATTTGTACAGGATGCATATAGGATATACAGGACCCAAGAAACCGATGTAGCTTTTTAACTTTGGTGTTGAGACTTTTTCGAACACCTTAGCCCGTAAGACAATAGGGCATAGGGGAAAGCTCAACTACATGGACCATGCTGAACTCGTGTGTGCCGTGTTGGGAGTCTACTGACTCGGGGTGGTTGAACTGATTCAGCTTTGAGGTGTCTTATGAAAGGTTGTAACTTATGGTGGTATGGAGTGGGATCGTAAGCCTTCTCTGAACGGGTGTATGCGATGTGCAAGCCAGGTGTTTCATGATTCAAATCACCGTCGCTCGTGGAAGGGAGCGTACTTGTTCACTGCTCTATGACGTAGTAACAGCTGGAACTGGGTGGAACCTGTTAAATTGTTAAACAACTTGGTTGATGTAGAGAATCGGAGAACTAAAGTTATGATTCTAAGCAATTAACTTGCTAGGTCCTGTGTAACCTTGGGCCCTGCAACATCGTGGATGAATCATTTCTTGTTTGATTGTGGAGTTCAAGATTTAAATATATGGCAGTTACAAGGCTTTTGGCCATGTCAACGCCAACATATAATTTCACAAGCTTGGAAATAGAATGCTAAACTTGCAAACCTAGAGAATCAAGGTTTTTTTAGGTTGATCAATTAGTGAAAGAACCTCATGAACAAAGAGTGGTGTTTTGTGGGGACCGGAATCCCGACCTCCAAGGATCTCATTGGGTGGTGTCGTGCGATGCGACACCCAATAGTATACAAGAAAAGGACGAGAACAATTTTACACTACCAAGTCTTTATTGAAAAGCAAGGCATAAGTTTTAAAATACTAACGAAAGGAAAGAGAACTATACGTCCTAGCTACGCTCTCAACACTAGCTATGCAAAAGCAAAGTCATCCATGCCCTGGATACTTCGCACAAGCAACACACAACTCACGGCAGCATGCAGGGTTGCCACTCGGCTGTAAACCCTGGAGGGGGTGCAGCCTCGTCATCAAACTCATCATCAGTCGTATAATATGCAAAAACTTGTTAACTGCAAACGTGAGCATAAGGCTCAGCAAGACTAACCCGTCTCACTAGACATATGCAAGGGTGAATACTAAGCATAAAGGACTCGCCTACAAGTGGATCTTTATAGTCATGTTTTAACTTGCACATGACATTCTTCAGGCACGACACATCATAGACTCCACAATCAAACAAAAAACGTTTTGCCGATGATATGACGTGCACAAAGCACATAATGCTTTTACAGGTAAAGTATGGGGAAACTATAAACTTTTAATTGTACTATTTCTACGCCAAACAAGTTTGTCCAAGCAATTTGTAATCCCATATATCATATTCTCCTGACTTCTTCAGTGTTTACTATGTCACACCACAGTGAACAAGTGGTACTCTTTTACGGCGAGGGATGGTGATTGCAATCAGGATGCACCCGAAACAACATGACACATAAGCACTTTTAGAAATGTCAGCTAGTACTTACAGTAGTACCTACATAACACTTCAGTACTAGTCGTATATGGCCACATTTCACTAAATACTTGAATGTTGAACAGATCGATCTATCACGAGCAGGAGGTCACTGCATGGGGCATACTCTGACGTGCCCACCAGCTGATTTACACCTTGCTGCCCTCAACCCATGCCTATAAAACAGAACGGAATGCCTCGACAAACTAGTATCAAGCTATGTCAGTTTACTGGAGCCCATTCCTCCAGTATGTCGCCGATACAATTCAAGCTTGTCTAGCAGGGCCGCACACGAAACGGTCCTCAATCGACACAAGCAGGCTTATGCACATGAGACCACATCTTGTTGCATCCTACCCACTGCTCGTTCTCAATTTCATATTCATAAATCATTTTTTAGATTCTAGATCCTCCCGTGTGATAAAATTCCTATCTCGCGAGTAGATTCCAACTACTTGACTTCTACCGAATTCCTATGAGCATAAGCATAGCAGTGTCTAATTAACGTGCCATAGACCTACCCAAGACTCCATGGGATTTGTGGGCCATGCAAGTCGATGTCAAGCACCATAAACGTAATGCACAAGCATCTGAAGACGTAAGGTTAAATAAAAACTGCAAAACACTGTAAGGAACTTAAATGTAAACCGGGGCTTGCCTGAATGTGAGTCTGAGCCTATGTTAGATTCTCGCATCTGGACCTCCAAAGCCTCTGGCTGCTCCTCGATTTCAGCTACTAAACGATATGCATATACTAGGTATGAATGACTTTGAAAATAATTAATATGCTTGAGGTGGCGTGAATATCCTAGGATGAAAATAAGATAATTATCTTAATTGGCTTTGGGACTTTTATGGTAGATACTAGTGACTATAGAGAATATTCTTGCAAAGAACAGGAGATGATCAAGGAAGTTTGTTGTTCTTAAAAATTATGGTAAGCAATAACCTTCTCTAAATTTTAGTTGAAATTTTGGAGACCTACCATAGCTTCCAGGGGTTGTATCATGTAGATGGGGTCTCACTGGTTCTAGTAAAATTTGTTTCACTATTTTCTAAGCTTCCTACAGGGAGAAACTGATTTTTCAAGTTTGGATAAATTTCGGGAAATTGATTTTTCCATTTTTCTCAATTTATAACTACATAGAGATTTGGAATATTGATCAACCCAGTAATTTAAGTCCAATGAACTTGAAATTTTTACTGGAGATCAATTGCATTAAATGTAGGGTTTTGACCAAAATTAGGAATTTTCCAATTAACAGAACTTTAGGAATGAATTCTTTAAGCATTTTGCTTATCTGAATTATGGAGAAATTTATATGGCTTTTCATACAAATCCAAGTGCACCACAGGACAGTATTCTTCATGCTGGTTCTAACAAAATTTATTTGTGAATGTTTGGATAATTCTACTGGAAGCTATGGATTTTCCAAATTTGGATTGAATCTGGAATTATTTTCCTATTGGAAATTTCAAATAAAGGGGGCGGTTCCACTTCATTTGAATCGGGCCAACTAGAACTGAGCCACAACGGGAGCCACGGGGTTAACCCACGCAGCAACACCGGGTCCACGTTCACAGCTGATCCCATGAGAGAGGGCGTCGTTGACAGGTGGGACCCGCACCCTTCGTCTACCTCCTGACGCGGCGGCGTCTCTCGCCGGAACCGCGGCGATGCTTCACCAGACCTAGTTGCGACGACCTCCTTCTGGCCTCGCCTTGACCGCTCAACCATAAAATCGACTGCGCAAGCCGATGGTGATGTCGAATCAAGTCGGCGATGGCCGGAGACGGCGGTGCAACGGTGACGGCGGAGCTAGGGTTTCGCCGTTCGTCGGAAACGCTAGAAAATGGCGTAATAGGCTCGGGAAAAAGTCGGGAATGTTCCTGGGAGCACCAGGATGAAGATTTGGGGGATTTAGATAGCAATTGAGTTCCAAAATTTTTGAAACTTTGAGGACAAGTCAAGCAAGTCATCCTGACCATGATGGTGTGTTCAAATATTGATGTTCAAATAAGTTGAACAAATTCAAAATTTGAATTTCCTAATATGATCTGAATTTGCTAAGCGTCTCAAATAAAATAGCAAATGGAGTTCAAAATTTATGAAACTTTGCAGGAAGTCTATTTGGAATATTAGTAAACCATATAAAAATTTATGGCCTCAGATTTGAATATTTTTGACAAGGTCAAATGTACAGTAGCATATTCAATTTGTAATTAATTTGAATATATATATTGGGTATTGCATATGAATTTGACCTAGGATCCTCCATTCAAATAATTCCAAACTATGAAGAGAGGTCAAAAGAATTTATCTAAGATTATTTGTGAAGTCCATTCCTTATGTTAATAAAATTTAAGCATGAGTGGAAGAAAATATTTGATGAGATCAAGTTTATAAGCCTAGCTATAATTGGTCTCCATTAGGGTTGATAACCAACTTACAACCGAACCTCATATGAAGGAAAATGTGGGATTTTACATTCCTCCCCCTTAAAAGAATCTCGTCCCGAGATTACAACAGGAAGGATAAAAGGAAAAGATCTAATGAACATATGATGTTACAAATCCGGATAGTTGGTTCTAAGATATTTCTTGCTTTCCCACGTTGCTTCATCAGTGGTGTGGTTTCCCCACAAGACCTTGTAGAAATGCAAGGTGCGGTTTCTTGTGGTACGAGTATTCTCATCGACTATCTGTGTTGGATGCTCAGAGTAAGTAAGATCTGGTTTGAGAGCTTCCAAGTCCTCCATACGGACTTCCGCGGGGTCCTTGAGACATTTTCTCAATTGTGAAATGTGAAACACATTGTGGACCCGTGAAAGCGATGCTGGAAGCTCTAGCCGATAGGCTACAGGTCCGCATTGCTCACTTATTGCGAATGGTCTGATGAAACACAGAGCTAGCTTCCCTTTTACTCCGAAGCGATGAATCCCTTTCATTGGGGATACACGAAGGTAAACGTGATCCCCGATATCAAAGTGAAGCGGTCGACGTCGTTTGTCCGCATTGCTTTTCTGGCGGGACTGAGCAGTCTCGAGGTTGGCTTGAATAACTCATACTCAATCTTCGGCTTTCTTTACCAAGTCTATACCATATGTTACTCATTCACCGGATTCACAGTTCAAAGGTGTGCGGCACTTCCGGCCATAAAGAGCTTCATATGGTGCCATTTGGATGCTAGTCTGATAACCATTGTTTTATGAAAACTCCGCCAATGGTAGATGATCATCCCAATTCTTATTATGGTGGATGGCACAGGCGCGGAGCATATCCTCTAGCACTAGGTTTACTCGTTCCATTTGACCATCAGTCTGTGGATGGTAAGCTGAGCTTCGAATCAATTTGGTACCCAGAGATGCATGGAGCTGCTCCCAAAATCGAGCAACAAACAAGGTTCCACGATCTGATGTGATAGTGCAGGGTACTCCGTGTAAGCATAAGATCCTGGCAATATATAGCTCTGCATATTGTCGTGCCACATACTTGACATTGACTGGAATAAAGTGAGCCGACTTTGTGAGTCGGTCGACTATCACCCAAATCGAGTCATGCTTACGAAAGGTGAGAGCTAATCCAACCATGAAATCCATGATTATGTCTCCCATTTCCAGGCCGGTATGCTTAAAGGTTGTAGTTGGCCGGCTACCTTTAGATGGTCAGCTTTCACTCGTCGACACGTATCACATTCGGATACATACTTCGCTATTTCCCTCTTCATCCGAGTCCACCAAAATTTATTCTTCAAGTCTTGGTACAATTTGTTACTCCCCGGATGAATAGAATATTTGGACAAATGAGCTTCGTCCAGAATTTTGTTCCGAAGTCCAACATTGCGGGGTACCACGATGCGGTCTTTGAACCAGATGGTACCGTCATCGTCACTTTGGAAACACTTTATTTCCCCCTTTTTCATTCGTTGGCAAATATGCGATATGCCCTTGTCCTACTTCTTAGCCTTCACAATTTCCTCCCTTGTGGTAGGAATGAGGGCTAGATTGTAGAGCGCCCCATACGGAACCAAGTAGAGAATTGGCTCTTCTTCCTCTATCAAGGTGATAGAAAGGTTATTGATATGGGACTTGCGACTTAGCGCATCTGCTATTACATTTGCCTTTCTGGGATGGTATTGGATCTCAATTTCATAGTCCTTGATTAATTTCAACCATCTTTGCTATCACATATTCAAATCCTTCTGGGTGAAGATGTACTTCAAGCTTTTGTGATCGGTGTAGACATGTACTAGGTTGCCCCATAGATAGTGTCTCCACATCTTTAATGCTAGTACCACAGCAGTGAGCTCAAGATCATGAGTTGGATAATGCTGCTCATGGTTCCGAAGCTGCCGTGATCCATAAGCAATCACCCTTCTATCTTGCATTAACACGCAACCCAAACCAATTCTAGACGCATCACAATAAACATCAAATGATCTAGTTGTGCCTGGTTGGGCTAATACTGGCGCTGTTGTGAGGTGTTTTACTAATGCTTGAAAACCTTCATCACATTCCTTTGTCCATGTATATTTCTTTCCTTTCTTCAGAAGTTCCGTCATTGGTTTAGCTATCTTGGAAAAGCTTGGGATGAACCTCCGATAATATCCTGCTAAACCTAGGAAACTTCAAACTTCATGCACAGACTTAGGAGACTCCCATTTGAGTACTTGCTTAATCTTGCTTGGATCAACTGCAATCCCCTTGGCAGAGTTGATGTGCCCTAGAAATGGCACTTGGTTGATCCAGAACTCACATTTGCTGAACTTAGCGTACAACTTGTGGTCCCGCAATCGCTGAAGCACGATGTGCAAATGTTGTGCATGCACTTCTTCAGATTTTGATTACACAGGGATGTCGTCGATGAAGACCACGACAAACTTGTCCAAATCCGGCATGAACACCAAATTCATGAGATACATGAAATGGGTCGGTGCGTTGGTTAATCCGAAGGACATGACAAGGTACTCATATAATCCATACCTTATCGAGAATGCTGTCTTAGGTATATCCTCTCTTCAAATCCTGATCTGATGATATCCAGAGCAAAGATCCATCTTTGAAAATACCCGAGCACCGACCAACTGATCGAACATAATATCGATACGGGGTAGTGGATACTTGTTCTTGGTCGTGATAACATTGAGTGGACGATAGTCCACACATAGTCTCAACGTTTTATCCTTCTTTTCCACGAACAATGTAGAACAGTCCCAAGGTGACAAACTTGGACGAATGAAACCCTTTTCCAAAATTTCCTTCAACTGCTCTTTGTAAGACCTATGTGTGTTGAATACATTGGCTTGTAGTGAATACACTTGCCTCGATGATAAAAGTTTTGAATATCACCAAAACACCTTTTTATTAAGGTCCTGCTAGTTTTGTAAGCTCCGACGGGAGCTTGGTTATACTAGTTTTGGTAAGCTCAAGTGCTAGGTTCTACTAGCTTTTGTTAGCTCCGGCTCATGGTCCGGGTTGCTCTGGCATGGTTCGGAACTTGACCGCAGTTCTTCTGCTTTTCATTTGCAATGTTTCGTACTTGCTTTAAATTGTTAGAAAGATTGCTTAGTATTCATTTGCTAAGTTTTTGGTGCATTTTGGTTGACATGGATGATATCGTGTTACTGTGGTTTTGCAACATGCTTATGTGAGGTTCTCACGTAAGGTGTTGTGTTCGGAACTAACTTGAGTCAAGTCGAGGACTTGGGCTCGTATGGATTGGTTGTTTATTCATGTGCAGGTGTTGCTTGAGTTCAAGACATGGCTAGTGATGGGATCCATTGGACTAGTCTCAGGGAGGAGATGAGGTTCCAACAACCAAATTCAGGAGAAATTGTGGTTGAGCTGATCAGGAAGTTGCGCAACATGATTGAATCAAGAACATTGTATGTGAAGGTATCGTGGATGTCATTAGAAGATATTTGCACGTGTGCAAGGAGTGCATGGACATGGATACATGGTTCCGAGACGTGATGAAGAGATGTGGACGTAAAGAGTTGGTCGGAAAGGTACAACCGACTAGGTTATGGACTCAGGCTGCGGCTGAGTCGGATTTGACTCAGATATGGAAAGATTTGAGTTGGTTATGATAGGATTTCATGTGGGTCACGAATTTGAGTTGTTTAGGAATGTGGGATACGTTCCTAAGGTGTTTGGAAGTCTTAATATTGCTGCTATCTGCGTATAGAAGAATCCAAATCAGTTATGGAAAGTTACGATTCGTGAACAGAGTAGGATTAGGTTCCAGATTTGAGTTGAGTTGGCTTTCGAGCTGGTTATATAAGCAAGGGAGCCCAGTGCTCGTGGTGCACGACTTTGGGGCTGTTCCTCTTGTGTTCTATTGAATAAAATTCGTAGTTTGAAGGAACTTTTTGTGCCTTGTTCGTCCGACTTGTTCCAGACAAGTCTTACTCGTCGAGTTTCTGGACAGCACTACCTTTCGTTGGTGGTTTTATCATAACTCGAGTTTTATAGATCCAATTGACGTGATTCTTTTTGAGTTGTCTTCAAAACTTGATTATATATCATCTGTAAAAATTTCACGGTCATTGGATTTGTGATTTCTGATCTACACGAGTTTCTTTGCAGCATTCCAGAACTGTTTTTCTCGGGTAGGGCAGATTGACCATTGTTTGATCTTTCGATCATAACTTGAGTTTTTCTCAACGGATTTGAGTGATTCTTATTGTGTTGTCTTCGTGACTTGATTCTATCTGATATCTATCACTTTTGTCACGGTGAAACGCGTATAGGTTAGTCTCACACACGATTTCTTTAACAGATCATTTTCTGCCGAAGGGGTTGGGGTTTAATTGTTTCCGCTGCGTAAGATTTTTAAATCTACCATTCACCCCCCCCTCTGGTAGCTTTCACGTGCTCTTAGATCCTACAATTGGTACCAGAGCTACGGTGCTATAATATTTGTGATTTGCGCGTGTTTTTGACTAATCATCATGGAGAAGTACTCTGCCAAACCTTGTGTGTTTGCTGGTATTGATTTTCAGGTTTGGAAGGCACGCATGGAGGCTTTCATCCAGGCACAAGGCTTTGCAATATGGGAGAAGGTATACCAAGCCTTACGAAGTGCCATCAAACGATCAAGTTACAACTACAAATCTTAGAGATGTCGACAACAACAACAAGGCTCGGAACTTGATCATACAAGGATTAACACAAAGCGACTTCGACCGTGTTGCACACCTCCGATCTGCATACAATGTGTGGAAAGCACTTTGTGACTACCACGAAGGATCCAACACGATCAAAGAGGTAAGGAAAGACATGTTCAAGAAAGAATACATGCGCTTCGAGATGCAACCCGGTGAGTCTATTGATGACCTTTTTGCTCGCTTTAATAAGATTCTCAGCAACTTGCGTAGTGTCAATGTTACATTTTCAGATGCTGAAAATGCTAGGCAATTGCTAAGTGCATTAGATATGTCAATTTGGGAGATGAAAGTCACATCTATTCGTGAATCTACTGTCATGAGTTCACTTACTTTAGATGTGCTATATTCCAAGTTAAGAACTCATGAAATTGACATAATCTCACGTAAGAACCCCAACAAGTCTATTGCTTTTGTTTCTCAACATGACATGCCTAGTTCAGGTCAAACATCATCTTGTGGTACACTTGCTTTGCTGTCCCCTCTAACCCTTGAACAGATTGAGGAGTTTCCAGAGGAGGAGCTAGCGCTCATCTCTACCCGGTTCTCAAAAGCATTGCAAAATGTGAGAACTAGAAGGAGAGGAAGCTCCGGACCTCAACGATGCTTTGAATGTGGTAAGACAGGACATTTTCGTTCAGATTGCCCTAACCATTCAGGTCCTACTTCTCGGGATGAAAAGAAAACAAGAACGAAGCACTCCTCGGCAAAAGATACGAAGAAAAAGAAGGGTTTTACAGGACGTCAATTGGTGAGCAGTTTTATCTCAGCACTCCAGGAACTTGGCTCAAGCGACGTGGATATTGGAAGTGATGAAGATGAAGATGATTTGGCGAACTTGTGCTTCATGGCGGGCAAGTCAAGATCAAGTATGGAGGAGGCAGAACACAACAGCGACAATGAAGAGGTATGTCCTACTTGCGAAGAAATGTGTGATGCTATTTCTCGTGCCACTGTTATTGTTAAGAAAAAGGACAAAAAGCTTAGGGACAATGCTGTTAAAATTGAGTCACTAGAATCTGAAATTAATCGTTTGAAATCTTTGATTCCTAGTGATTATTCTTGTTCCGCATGTGACCTGATATATGAACAATTGTCCTCCCTAAGAAGTGCACATACCTCCACACTTGATAAACTTGAACTTGAAATTGAAAAGAACAAAAATCTTGCTGCACTTAATATTGGAAACATAAAAGATGCTTCTTGTTCTACAATTGATTTGCATCGTTCTAGTTGTGATGATCTTGATAAGAAACTGCAAGATGCTATGAATGAAATCTTTATATTGAACAATGCTTTACGTTGTCATGAAGTTAAAAATTGTTCCAATTGCAAATTAAAAGTAAAAACTTCATGTGAAAATTGCGTTGATCTGTCCAATAAACTTGATAACATGCATAAGACATTTGATCGATTTTGTAATGGGAATAAGATCCTAGACTTGCTGCTGAATTCATCCAAGTATTGCTATGATAAAACTGGTTTAGGTTTTGATTCTCATGCTCATGCTAAGGCACATCCACCTAAAATTGTAAAGTCATCAGGAAGTGGTTTGATTCAAATAGTTCCTAAACAAAAAGAAGTGGTTTTCAAATCTGCAGGAGTATTGTCTCATTCGATTTCAAATAAAAATGTTGTTTGCTCATCTAGACATGAACACAAAGTTTAATTTCATTGTAACTACTGTGGTAGAGATGGTCATGTCATAGATTTTTGTTATAGACTAGCTAAACAACAGAAAAGGGAAAGAATGGTTGCTAGATCTCATAACTTTCATGCAAAATTTGCTGCACATATTGAACCGAATGTACAACCTGCTGTTTTGAGTCAAAAACAATCAAAGTTTACCTCCGGACCTTCTGTTTTTGCCTCCGGAGCTACTGATTTCTGTGCTACATAAGTAACACCTTATAGGTCAGTAGTTAAGAATAAAAAATCTCAAACTTTGACTCATAAACCTGCTGTTTGTCTCAGCTTTCGCGTGTTTTTCTTGATGCACGTCGCGTGATTCAGTACTGGATTCCTAAATGCCTTTTGACTAACCCCAATATTGAGTCATCGACGTATTGTGCTTCTATGTAGGTTACACGTTTGAGGAAGGAGAACATTTGGATTGTGGATTCAGGTTGCTCACGCCACATGACCGGTAACAAAGATTGGTTCTCCTTCCTCTCTTTTGTGTCGTGTGTAGAGAATGTTACTTTTGCCGATAATTCTTCAACTCCTATAATTGCTAAGGGTTCGGTTAGAGTAAATGATCACTACACTTTAAAGGATGTGGCACTTGTCAAAAATTTGAAATACAACTTGCTTTCTGTTTCACAATTGCTAGATGAAAATCTGGAAATTATTTTCCATAAAAACTGCTGCAAAGTTGTAAGTTCAAATAGTGAGCTTATTTTTAACATGTCTCGGTTTGGAAGAGTTTTTAAAGCTGATTTTGATATGTCTTCCTCTAAGCATAGGTGTCTAGTTGCTAATGATTCAAAAGACCTATATTTTTGGCATCGTAGACTTGGTCACGTAGGCTTTGATCACCTAACGCGTGTTAGTGCTCTTAATCGCATACGTGGGATGCCTAAGCTTAAAGGGGACAAAGAAATTGTGTGCTCTTCTTGTAGACATGCTAAGATGGTTGCAGGTACACATACTCTTCTCACAATGATCATGACAACTGAACCATGTCAACTTTTGCATCTTGACACCGTAGGACCTTCACGTGTTCAATCCTTCAGAGGTAAATGGTATGTACTTGTGATTGTTGATGATTATTCTAGATACTCTTGGGTTTACTTTATGGCGTCTAAGAATGAAGTTTTTAGTCACTTTAGAACTTTATTTCTTAGATTATCAATTGATTACCCAGGATCTTTAAAAGCAATTAGAAGTGATAATGGAACTGAATTTAAAAATCAATCTTTTGATCCCTTTTGTGCTGAAAATAGAATAGATCATCAATTTTCTTCACCATATGTACCTCAACAAAACGGTGTTGTAGAAAGAAAGAACAGAACCCTAGTTGAGATGGCTAGGACTATGCTTGATGAATATCAAACTCCTAGAAAATTTTGGGCTGATGCGTTAGCAACCGCTTGTTATGTCTCAAATCGTGTTTTCTTGCGTGCTAAGCTAGGTAAAACACCATATGAGCTCCGGTTTGGACATAGGCCTAGTGTTACACACTTTTGGGTCTTTGGTTGCAAATGCTTTGTTAAGAAACATGGTAATCTTGATAAATTTGAACCTAGATCTATTGATGGCATGTTTCTTGGTTATCCATCTCATACTAGAGGCTACCGTGTGCTTTTACTTGACAGTAACAAAATTGTGGAGACTTGTGAAGTGTCTTTTGATGAAGCTAGCCTAGATACTAGCTCAAACATTGCAGGTCCAGATCCATATCCGCGGGGGGGGGGGGGGGGGGGGGGCATTTTCGTTGAAGATGAGGAAGAATTGGAGCTGCTGCCCGAAAATTCAGCAGTTAAAGACTTTGGTTCAGCTCCGAGTGTTAATTCACAACCAGCACCAACAACCATCAATGCTGATTCAAATCATCCTCAAGTCACAAGCTCATCGATTTGTGATGAACATGAAGAAGAAGAAGCTTGTGAGACATCTGCCCCCCTACGGTTTTACAAAGATCATCCCCCACAACAGATGATTGGAAGCTTGCACGAACGAGTTACACAGTCCAGGTTTTGTGATCCTAACTCTTATGCTCATTCTGCTTTTGTTGCTTCTTTTGAAACCAAAGATATATCACACGCACTCACTAATGAATCTTGGATTATTGCCATGCAAGAAGAGTTAGAAAATTTTGAAAGAAATAATGTTTGGAAACTTGTACCTCCACCTCAGGGTCACACTTTATTTGGAACTAAATGGGTATTTAAAAATAAACAAAGTGAGGATGGGGTTGTGGTTAGGAATAAGGCTAGGTTGGTTGCTCAAGGTTTCACTCAAGATGAAGGTCTAGATTTTGATGAAACTTTTGCTCCTGTTGCTAGATTAGAAGCCATAAGAATTTTGTTAGCTTTTGCTCCATCTATTGGTTTTAAGCTATATCAAATGGATGTTAAAAGTGCTTTTCTTAATGGCTACATAAATGAGGAGGTTTATGTGAAATAACCACCGGGTTTTGAAAATCCAGATTTTCCTAATCATGTTTACAAACTGTCCAAAGCCTTGTACGGTCTCAAACAAGCCCCTAGAGCATGGTATGATAGGTTAAAAACATTCTTACTTGAAAAAGGGTTTACCATGGGCAAGGTTGATAAAACTCTTTTTGTTCTTAAGCATGGATATGACTCATTATTCGTTCAAGTGTATGTGGATGATATTATCTTTGGTTGTGCTTCTCATGATCTTGTGTCCAAGTTTTCAACAATGATGAGTTTTGAATTTGAAATGAGTATGATGGGTGAACTCAATTACTTTTTGGGGCTGCAAATCAAGCAAACTAAGGAGGGTACCTTTGTGGATCAAACGAAGTATACAAAAGATCTCCAAAGGCGCTTCAACATGGACAAAAGCAAGCCTCTTCGGACACCAATGAGAACAGCAACAACACTTGGACTTGATGAAGATGGTGAACCCGTGGATCAAAAAGAATATATAAGCATGATCGGATCACTTTTGTACCTCACGGCATCAAGACCAGACATACAATTCAGCGTATATCTTTGTGCACGGTCTCAAGCCTCCCCACGTTCTTCACATCGTCGAGCCATCAAAAGGATTCTCAGGTACTTACATGGAACTCAAGAATTCAGAATTTTTCTTCCTTCTTCCTCAACCATTACTTTGAAAGCTTTTTCGGATGCTGATTTTGGGGGTTGTAGGATTGATAGGAAAAGTACTTTCGGTGCTTGTCATTTTCTTGGTAATTCTCTTGTTGCTTGGTCCTCTAGAAAACAACATTCAGTTGCATAATCCACAGCCGAATCTGAATATGTAGCTGCTGCTAGTGCTTGCTCACAAATTCTTTGGATTGTTCAAACACTTAAGGACTATGGGGTTGATCTAGATAGTGTTCCACTGTTCTGTGATAACACTAGTGCCATTTGCATTGCTAAAAACCCCGTGCAACATTCTAGAACTAAGCACATTGACATTAGGTATCACTTTCTCCTTGATAATGTTGAAAAGGAAACATTGTGATTCACCATGTAGATACCGAACAACAATTAGCTGACATTGTTACAAAACCTTTGGATTTCACTCATTTTTGTTACATTCGTAGTGAAATAGGGGGTATGCATCCTCATGGCTTAAATTGAGGGGGAGTTTTGAAACTTGGGAAGTCTATGTGTGAATCTGAAATTAAAATAATATGAGCATAGTATTTCATACATATATGACTTTGTGATTCCTTTTACATGCTGAAAGTTCTTACTACATTACTCGTGTTATACATTTTGTAGTGGTTTCCATATCTAATAATTGGAATAATTACTTACACTAAATCTGGTCATGATCGAACTTTCTAGCTGTTTTGAACTTGTTGCACGCTCACAAGTGCCTATAATAATTTATAATGAATCAAGTAAACAACTCACATGTTGAGTTTTTATGATCAAATAAAAAAATGAATGAAAAAAGATAAAGAGAATATGCATGCATCACACTTCTTCTTTTGATATGGCTTATCATTGCACTTAGATATGAACTTGGAAGAAGTTGTGTATGACTAAAACCATGTCCTTAAGCTTCTGATTGTCAAATGACATAGGCTTGGCTTGGTTGGTTAGAATAAGGAAGATGCGACATATAATCTCTTGCAAATGTCATATTATCTAAATTTGTACTTTGAAAAAATAAAGGGGGAGAGATAATATGGGATAATTTTTGGATTTTCTTCTCATTTTACTTTTGATTTACAAAGGGGAGAAATTTCCATCAAAACTTTTATGTGAATAAGCCAATGTTCGGATTTTAAATGGTGTTGCCAATGCATTCATCAAGGGGGAGATTGTAAGACCTATGTGTGCTGAATACATTGGCTTGTAGTGAATACACTTGCCTCGATGATAAAAGTTTTGAATATCACCAAAACACCTTTTTATTAAGGTCCTGCTAGTTTTGTAAGCTCCGGTGGGAGCTTGGTTATACTAGTTTTGGTAAGCTCCGGCGCTAGGTTCTACTAGCTTTTGTTAGCTCCGCCTCAAGGTCCGGGTTGCTCTGGCAAGGTTCGGAACTTGACCGCAGTGCTTCTGCTTTTCATTTGCAATGTTTCGTACTTGCTTTACATTGTTGGAAAGATTTCTTAGTATTCATTTGCTAAGTTTTTGGTTCGTTTTTGATTGACATGGATGATATCGTGTTACTGTGGTTTTGCAAGATGCTTATGTGAGGTTCTCACGTAAGGTGTTGTGTTCGGAACTAACTTGAGTCAAGTCGAGGACTTGGGCTCGTAAGGATTGGTTGTTTATTCATGTGCAGGTGTTGCTTGAGTTCAATACATGGCTGGTGATGGGATCCATTGGACTAGTCTCAGGGAGGAGATGAGGTTCCAACTACCAAATTCAGGAGGAATTGTGATTGAGCTGATCAGGAAGTTGCGCAACATGATTGAATCAAGAACAATGCATGTGAAGGTATCGTGGACGTCATTAGAAGATGTTTGCACGTGTGCAAGGAGTGCATGGACGTGGCTACATGGTTCCGAGACGTGATGAAGAGATGTGGACGTAAAGAGTTGGTCGGAAAGGTCCAACTGACTAGGTTATGGACTCAAACCCGACTCAGATATGGAAAGATTTGAGTTGGTTATAATAGGATTTCGTGTGGGTCACAAATTTGAGTTGTTTAGGAATCTGGGATACGTTCCTAAGGTGTTTGGAAGTCTTAAGATTGCTTCTATCTGCATATAGAAGAATCCTAAGCAGTTATGGAAAGTTACGATTCGTGAACAGAGTAGGATTAGGTTCCTGATTTGAGTTGAGTTGGCTTTCGAGCTGGTTATATAAGCAAGGGAGCCCAGAGATCGTGGTGCACGACTTTGGGGCTGTTTCTTTTGTGTTATATTGAATAAAATTCGTAGTTTGAAGGAACTTTTTGTGCCTTGTTCGTCCTACTTGTTCCAGACAAGTTTTACTCGTCGAGTTTCTGGACAGCACTACCTTTCGTCGGTGGTTTTATCATAACTCGAGTTTTACAGATCCAATTGATGTGATTCTTTTTTATTTGTCTTCACAACTTGATTATTTATCATCTGTAAAAATTTCACGGTCATTGGATTTGTGATTTCTGATGTACACGAGTTTCTTTGCAGCGTTCCAAAACTGTTTTTCTCGGGTAGGGCAGATTGACCCTTGTTTGATCTTTCGATCATAACTTGAGTTTTTCTCGACGGATTTGAGTGATTCTTGTTGTGTTGTCTTCGTGACTTGATTATCTCTGATATGTATCACTTTTGTCATGGTGAAACACGTTTAGATTAGTCTCACACATGATTTCTTTAACAGATCGTTTTTCTGCCGAAGGGGTTGAGGTTTAATTGTTTCCGATGCGTAAGATTTTTAAATCTACCATTCACCCCCCCTTCTGGTAGCTTTTCACGTGCTCTTCGATCCTACACTGTTTCAGTTCTGCAAGTTCCTTAGGTGCCATCTTATACGGCTTTCTCGAGATTGGCACTGTTCCCGGTACAAGTTCCATCTTAAACTCGACATCTCTTTCTGGGGGCATGCCAGGAAGATCTTCGGAAAAAACATCCGGATACTCACATACCACCGGCATGTCTTTGAGTTTACAAGCCTCGGTGTTATAAGCAGTTGGATTCATGTGGATATTACTCTCAAGAGTGAGAGTTTGGGGAGAGTGGAGCGGAGAATTTAGATATATCCTCCGAGGAACGATGTCAATAATAGCACAGTTGTATTGCAACCATGCCATCCCTAAGATGACATCTAACTTCTGATGCTCTAGTATAATGAGAGAGATAGGGTATATGTTCGCACCCAGATTAAGAGGTACCGCGACTACTTTTCCTCCCGGAAAACTAATCATATATGGGGGTTTTTGTGGAAAAGATAGGCAACATGTATTGACTGACATAAGACTTGCTAATAAAGTTGTGGGAAGCACCGGAGTCAAAAAGGATGACTACGGGAAGACCAATGAGAGAGAACGTACCTGTGAGTACGGGTGCGCCTTCCACAATGTCCTCGATGGCGAGGTGGTGGACGTTGGCGATTCTGGTGGCTGGCTTCTTGGGCTGGTTGCGAGGCTGGTTTGCCCCCTGGTACAATGACTGTCCTCTGCTCTACGGGCAGTCCTTGGCGAAGTGCCCCGTACGTCTACACGTATAACACGTGTACAGGGTCTGACCGGCACGGAATGGAGGACGGAATTCCGGTGCACGCGGTGGAGGTAGAGGTGTATGTAGAATCATCCCTTGTTTCTGTTGTGGGCGAAAGCCGGCGTTGTTGAATGGGCGACCATGAAACATCGGTGGTCGCGATGGCGGCTGCCACCTCTGGCCCGATAGTGATCGATACTGTTGGAGTCTGGTTCCAGCAATTCTCCCAGTACTACCGTTGGTAACCCGCGGAGTTCGTAGTTCGGTATTGGGCGCGGAGAGATTCAGAACACGATGGCAAATACACATGAATTTTTATGTGGTTTGGTCCGCCTAAGCGTAATACCCTACTCCACGGGATGTGTAGTTGTTGTATTGAGCGTCTGAGCACTTGTGAGTGTGTGTCAGAGCCGAGTATCCAAGAGGTCTCAGAGTCGAGAGCTCGTGTGTATCGCTCGACCAGTCCTTTTATAGTACAAGGACTGGTCGTTACATTGCTAGCCTGGCCCGACAAGTGGCCCTAGCGATTACTAATGCTTAATACACGATTAATGAGGTTAATTACCCTTAATAGTGTGGTAACGGGCCTTGACAATGCCATTACTGGTATTAAGGGCCTTCCGATCGGGTGTCACTAATATGGTATTAATGACACTTAATCGGTTCTTGAAGTCTTTGATTGTACCTTGAAGGTTCGAGCCGTTGGGGGTACACCAGTCTGATTGTTGAGGATGAAGGTCTAGCAGTTGGACACATGGCAGTTCAGGAGCTTACCGTCTGGGACGGGTAGGTCCGGCGCGGTTGTACACATGTCGGTACCGGAGCTTCCCCATGTCGGGGGTTAGGTCCGGGGGTGCTGTGCAAGTGTTTAGCCTGGAGCTTTCCCATGTGCAGGACGTGGCTCCGGTTGTTATATACACGTGGCAGCACTGGGACTAACCATAGAAGGGTGGCAGGTCCGGTCCCGTATGACACGTAGGGCCTTCGCAGGTCTTCAACTCAGACATATGAAGTTTCTTTGGTCTTTTTGTAGTACCAAGGGGTATACGGTACATAGGGTACCAACAGTGGCCCCCTGGGCCCACATCTGGGAGAGACCTTTTGGATGAAGTCGTTTTGCCAGAGGTGGGTCCATCCTTCAGCTTTTGAGCCGTGTCTTCAAGAGTCTTCGGATGTGCTATTGGCGGTAGTTCGCGGTTAAACCAACGCCGCGTGGCATATATCGGATGCGGTAGGTGAGATCTGAGCATGCAGATCTCATGCAATTGAAGGTCGCCAGTTCTCGATATGAAAACCGTATCGGTTCTGCACGCCCTATCAGGCCGCCGCCCTCGGGTTTCCCGCCTTTCATGATGACAACGGTTCGCCTGGGGTAAGGACCTCGACTTGATCGTCATGGTGGCCCCGGGCCCCCTTGTCATTGGCACAATGAAGTTTTTGAATTGTATCGTCGGCTCCTCTACGGTTTCCATCCAAGCGTTGCGGGGGCTTACATAAGAAGGAAAGCGCACACCATTTGGGGATTCTTTACGCCTTCATTTGAACTTGCGCTCGAATCCTCCAAACTTTAGCCTGCTTTTCATCTCTCGCCCCGCTGTGTTGCGATGGAGTTGGGTCTCTGCAAGAGTCGTCTTAAGACCGACAGTTATCTGAAGAAGGTTCGGGCCCTCATGGGGTGGTCCAGTGACTTCTTCAATCACCAGGTCCATGCCGGCAAGCTTCCGTTCGAGAAGGAGCACACCGGCGACATGGTGTACTTCTCTGTGTATGCCATGGTGGGACTAATCCCACCCTTCTCCACTTTTCTCTTAATGTTGCTAGACTTTTATGGTATGCACATGTATCACCTTGGCCCTCATTCCATTCTTCTGGTATCTATTTTTGCCCACTTCTGCGAGATGTGGGTGTGTATTCCCCCCTGCATAGATCTCTTCCGCACCTTTTTCACCATCCACACCACTGGCAAAAGTGACGAGTACCTTGGCTTCTATTATTTTGTGAAGCGCAAGAAGTGCCCGTACAAGTACTTGCGGTTATTCCCTTCTGGAAAGTGGGACGACTGGAAGAAGGATGGACTGTTATCAAGGTGGAGGAGCATGAGAAGATGGAGCTACCCGAAGGCCTCCCCAACGTCGACACTAAAGCTTGGAGCGAAGTTCCGGTGTTATCGGATGCCTTCAACCCTGCTCTGACTAGGATCCACCAATGTGTGGAGGGAGGGGTGACTCCCCAGGCAGTATTCTGCAACTTTCTGGTCAACAGGTGGGCTCCGCTGAAGAAGAGGGAGAAGCTTGCTTTGGCCCTCAATAGCGTGATGGACGACGACAGGATCGAGACCAGTTTGAAGTCCAACCTGGAAGGCGCAACTTTGGAGTTTCACCTCAAGAAGTTCCAGCACGACATCGACGTCGAGGGTGAAGACTTGAACCCGCCAACGGCTTTCCTCCCTCTGAAAATGGAGGCGAAGTTCAGCAGGGAGCTCCGGTGGAAGATGCCGGTGCTTGACGACCTCGGTGAAGTTGAGAGGCGTCTGACAGTTGGCGCACCAGGTAGGGGCGCCCGAGATTCAAGGATGGTGAACTCTGCTGCTGGATCACCCAACGGCAACCCTGCTGTGCAACCTGCTGGAGGCAATCCCTCCAACATGCAGCAGCCAGCAGGTGTTGTGGCTCTAGCAGGAGTCATGCCACCGCCGCCACCGTCCGTACCGGCAAATCAAGCTGGACAGCGAGATGGGGCGTCTGCGTCGGTCACGACATTGGCGAACAACAACCCTGAACACGCGCTCCATGCAGCGCGTGCTCTTCTCCAATGTCCACTGCCTCCAGGAGCATCCAAGGGTGCAATGGAGCAGTGGAGGGCTGATATGGAACACCTGGTTGCAGCCGCAGCCGATCGCATCAGCAACCAAGGTCCTCCCCCCTCGGGGCAGGCCCATCGCAGCATAGGACCGTGTCAGGCAGACTTGGTCCGCACACTTTTCAACACAGGAGGCGTGCTGCATATCAACAGGCGACATCGCTGCCTTCTGGGGCGCGAAGAACCCATACGGTAACCAGGCTTTCAACTCATGACCTCCGGGCGGAGCTTGATCGCCGTTACCATCAATATGACGGACACGTCCATATCGAGCGAGCTCGCGAGAGGCGAGAGGCTCGGGACATTCCTGCTCCCGAGGGAGTAGGAGGAGTCTGTTCTTCCCTGGCCATGCACCTACGCGTGGTCAGATGGCCACAAAAGTTCCGGCCTCACCCGCTGGAGAAATTTGACGGGACTGTCAATCCCACTGAGTTTCCCCAAATCTACTCCACCGCAATTCTTGCGGCTGGAGGCAACGAGGCTGTAATGGCCAACTACTTCCCCGTGGCTTTGACTGGGACTGCCAGATCCTGGTTCATGAGCCTCCCACCTGACTCCATCAATAGTTTGGCGGAACTGTGCCAATAGTTCACTGCCAACTTTGGGAGTTCATACACCCAACCAGGCACGGAATTGAACCTTATTGCTGTCAAGCAGAAGGGGGGAGAGTCCCTGTGATCCTTCATCTAGAGGTTCTCCCAAGTACGAAACACTATACCTTCTATCTCAAGCGCTTCTATCATTGTGGCATTTAGACACGGCGTACGAGACAAGAAGATGTTGGAGAAGCTGGCGACAAAGGGGATCACCAGCGTCACGGAACTCTTTAGGTTGGCAGACAAATGTGCCAAAGCTGTGGAGGGCCGTGAAATGCAACCCCAACCACCTCCGGGGGACAACAAAAAGTCCTCAAAGGGTGAAGCCACTACCTCCAGGAGTGGCAAGAAGAAGAAAAAGTCCAACGGCAAAAAGAAGTCATCGGCCGGCACACCTACAGCCGCTGCTACTGCAGCTCCGGGTGGCCGGGGGCCACACCCCGAAAAACGACCTCGGCCGTCGTCTGAAGACGGAGGCAGCTCCAAGATGTGGTGTCCTATACAAAAGTTGAACAACCACAACCTGGAAGTCTACTGAGAGGTCCAGAACCTTGTCGAGCACTACAACAAGCGCTGGGAAGAAGTTCCTTTCCGTCAAAGGGAAGGAAAACAGAAAGTCGATGAAGCTCCGGCTGAAGAGGAGTTAGGCTTTCAAGACCCAAAAAAGGTCTTGAAGGCTGTTTACACCTCCGTCGACGATGACTTCGATGTCTCCGACAACAAACGTCGGAAAACCATAAACACCATCTTTGGTGGTTCGTGGGACATCACCTCCCGCCGTGTCCTCAAGACCATGCGGCAGGACATGGCCTCAGTAGCTCCTACTGCCAGGGCGGAGCCGCACTGGAAGTGGATGGACACTGCTATCACATTCGATGCTTCGGACTGCCCTCGGAACATGATCGGAGCTGGCCAACTTCCACTGATGGTATCTTCTACCATCAACAACATCCAACTCCACCATGTGATGGTGGACGGAGGTTCGGGGTTGAAACTCATAAGCTTCAAAGCTTTTGTCAATCTTCAGCTCTGACCTTTAGATCTTCGCCCCTCCCGACCTTTCTCCAGAGTAGGTCTGGGTCCATAACCCCACTCGATGCCATTACTCTCCCGGTGACCTTCGGGACCCGGGAGAATTACCGCACTGAGAAGTTGGTCTTCGACATGGCACAGATCAACTTACCATTCAACGCTATTTTGGGCAGGCCAGCCTTGTACAAATTCATGGCTGCCACCCATTATGGCTACTTGGTGTTGAAGATGCCAACACCAGCCGGTGTTCTCCAGATTCGAGGAGATCGCACCGCCGGAGTTACTGCTCTTGAGGAATTACATACGCTTGCTATAGCGCAGAAAGAAGAATCCGGAAAGGAGCAAGCTCCAAAACCCCCGGGCATTCGTCATCGAGGATCAACCTCCGCACCTCGCGTGCAACCAAGCGACGACACTGACATCCCCGTCAAAGTCGTCCAAATTGGTTCCGACGGTGCTCAAACCACCCGTATATCGGGAGGTCTGAACGACAAATAGGAACTCGCGCTCGTCACTTTACTCCGGGCTAATATCGACGTGTTTGCCTGGCAACCGTCAGAAATGTCTGGGATCCCTAGGGAAGTGATCGAGCACAATCTGAAGATCTATCCCGACGCTCAGCCTATACACCAGAAGCCTCAGAAGCCATTCGTAGAGCGACAAAACTTCATACATCAAGAAGTGAAGAAGTTGCTCGAAGCCGGATTCATCCGAGAAGTCTTCCATCCGAAATGGCTGGAAAACCCAGTCGTTGTACCCAAGGCCGGCGGGAAGCTTCGAGTGTGTATCAACTACACTACACTGAATAAGGTATGTCCAAAAGATCCATTCCCACTACCTAGAATAGATCAGATAGTGGATTCCACCTTCGGGTGTGAATTACTTTGTTTCCTAGACGCATACTCTGGGTATCATCAAATCAGTATGTCTAGTGAAGATGAAGAGCATACTTCCTTCATCACACTAGATGGATTATATCATTATACTGACGTGCCATTCAGTCTCAAAAACGCTGCTTAAACATTTGTACGAGCTATGTACAAAACTTTTGGAGAGCTCATCAGAGAAGTAGTGGAAGTGTATGTCGATGACATCGTCGTCAAGATCAAGAACAAGGAGTCATTCCTTGACACCTTACAAGCTCTCTTCGACAAGTTGTGAGTCACTCGCACGAAGCTGAACCCGAACAAGTGTGTCTTCAAGGTTAGCTCCGGAAAACTTCTTGGTTTTTGGTGAACCACCGAGGAATAGAAGCAAATCCGGTGAAGATAAAAGCTATTGAAGACATGCGGCCACCAGTCCGCATCAAGGACATCCAGAAGCTGACTGGATGTCTAGCTGCCCTCAGCCAGTTCATCTCAAGACTGGCGGAACGGGCGCTACCCTTCTTCAAGCTATTGAGGAAGTCCGGACCATTCCAATGGTCTGAGGAAGTAGAAAAGGCATTCCAAGAGCTAAAGCGGCTCCTCACCACCCTACCAACCTTGGTAGCTCCGAACCCTGGTGAGCCACTACTGCTTTACATTTCCGCAACTGACGAAGTTGTCAGCATGGTCCTGGTTGCGGAAAGACCAGAACCATCCCCAGTTCAGGAATACAGACCCCTTCGGGAGGGTCTAGAGCTACCTAAAGTCGAGTCTGGGTCCCAACTCCCAGACCCGGATCCTCAAGGCGAGATGCTAGAGGAGCCACCTCCTTCAAGGGGAGAAGTCATTGTTGCTGAGCAACAAGATCCAGAGCCCTCCGGGAAGGTCTGGGTCGCTGCAGAAGAAGCTTCGGGTTCCTCCAGCAGGAAACCGGAGGTCCCCGAACAAGGTCCGGACCCCTCCGGGAGGGTCCGAGTTGATGAGGAGGAAGCTCTAGACCCCTTGGGGAAGGTCCGGACAGTTCAATGCCCAGTGTACTTCATCAGCGAAGTACTCCATGACGCCAAGACTCGGTACTCGAAGGTGCATAAGCTGCTCTACGCAGTTCTTATTGCCTCTAGGAAACTCCGACACTAGTTCAAAGCTCACAAGATTTCAGTCGTAACCTCTTATCCACTGCGTGCAATCTTGCATAACCCCAATTCCACTGGGAACATTGCAAAGTGGACAGTGGTATTAGCCGAGTTCGACCTTGAATTCGTCCCAACACAAGCGATCAAGAGCCAAGCTAGCGGACTTCGTGGCAGAATGGACCCCCTCTCCATCAAATCCTGGGGGCCCCAATGAGCAGAAGCTGGAACCCAAGGTTCCGGTCTTCATTGAGCCCAACTGGACTCTCTACTTTGATGGCTCCGTGCAAAAGTAGGGGGCCAAAGTTGGAGTCCTTCTGCTCGCTCCGACCGGGGAGAAGGTCAAATACATGGTTCACCTTGACTTCAAGGCGACCAACAACATGGCGGATTATGAAGCACTAATCTATGGGCTCAAGGTGGCAATATCGTATGGTGTCAAGCAGCTGTTGGTAAAGGGTGATTCTCAGCTTGTTGTAAAACAAGTCAAAGGTGAATGCCGCTGCAATAACGCTCAACTAGCTGCATACTTACTTGAAGTCCAGAAGCTTCAAAAGGACTTCAACGTCCTAGATCTCTGCCATGTCCAGCGTCTCAACAACACTGAAGCCGATGAACTCTCGACAAAAGCTTCTACCGGAGCTTCGGCTCCTGACGGAACCTTCCTACGGAGATTGTCAAGACCAACAGCTTAGCCTGCCAAACTGAGCGAAGGGGGCGAGACCAGCACCTTGAAGCTGGCAATCCCGATGGCCCTGTTACCATGGCGTCCATCAAGGGTCGTAGGTGTTGTCGGAACCTCCGAGCAACCCAACACGCAAGACTCAAATCCTCAAGCTAGCTCCGATGCATGGATCTCAAAGATCCAGAGCTGCTTGAAAGACAATTTCCTTCCTGAAGATAATGTATCCGCTGACCGGATAGTCAGATTGGCTAAAAGATACACACTGGTAGAAGGGGATCTCTACCGGCGTGGTGCCAACGGCGTCCTAATGCGGTGCATTACAAGGGAAGAAGGTTGCGAGCTCCTCGCAGAAATCCATGGAGGCGAGTGTGGAAACCACGCGTCTTTCCGCACACTGGTCGGTAAAGCCTTCCGGCATGACATCTACTAGCCTAAAGTGCTCCAGGATGCAATTGAGATAGTGAACAAATGTGAAGCATGCCAATTCCATGCAAATCAAATTCACACACTAGCTCAGAATCTACAAATGATACCTCCTACATGGCCTTTTGCTGTGTGGGGGATGGATATCATGGGACCTTTCCCAAGAGCCGTCGGAGGTTACAAGTTCCTGTCCGTTGCCATTGACAAATTCACCAAATGGCTGGAAGCAACTCCAGTTGTGACAATAAACAAGCAATCAGCTATCAACTTCTTGCAGTCCATCGTATGCAGATTTGGAGTCCCAAACAAGATCATAACTGATAATGGGACCCAGTTCACAAGCTCTGCATTCCAAGGATATTGTGAAGACCTCGGCATTCAGGTCAGCTACGCTTCTGTAGCTCACCCGGCAAGCAATGGCCAAGCTGAGAGAGCAAATGCAAAAATCCTAAAAGGACTCAAGACGCGCACATATGAGCGCCTGAAAAAAACATGGAGCCAACTGGATCGAAGAGCTTCCGCCCACGCTGTGGGCCAATAGGACAACTCCAAATCGATGAACTGGAGAGACACCCTTCTTCCTGGTGTACGGAGCTGAAGCAGTCCTTCCTCCGGAAATCACCTTGGGGTCGCTCCGGGTCTGGACCTTTGACGATGTCGCGCAGGACCAGCTTCGGCGTGAAGACCTTGACCTCCATGAAGGGGGAAGGTGTCGAGCAGCTGTTCGGAATGCCCAATACCGCCAGGCTCTTCGGCGCTATCACCAAAGGCATGTTCACAACCGACAGCTCGAGGAAGGCGATCTGGTGCTATGGAGAATACAATCCAGAGAAGGGTTAAACAAACTCTCCCCCAGCTGGGAAGGACCCTTTCGAGTGATCAAAGTATCCCGTCCCGGATGCGTTCGCTTGGCAACCGAGGATGGGACACCACTCCCAAATCCTTGGAACATTGAGCACCTCCGTAAGTTCTACGCTTAATATCACGGAGGTGAGTCTGTAGTTACATGTGATGTATGTTATAGAGTCATTGTACAGAGTCGGGTAGCTCCATCGGGAGAACAGCCGTACCTTCCCCGGAAGGTCCGCAAAGTTCTGGCAACACTTGTCACAGTCTTAGAACTAAAAGTGTAGCTAGCTACCTTGGGTCAAACAATAAACGAAACACACTTAGCCTGGTTCCATACCCTAAGGTTGTACTTGGTTCCCCTGTACCCCGGACATATAATGAAATACATCATTGTGTGAAAACAGACTCCACGTTCATTTATTTTGTACAGGCTCAATATTTTTTATTTTCTCTTTCTTGTCTATAACAAAGTTGTCCAATTCTTAAGAAACATTAGCTCGACCAATTCATGTATAATTCGAGTTGCATTGTCAATTCTTCCGAGTCTAGGCATTGTTAATGGTCTACTCGTCTGAATGCCGCCAAGCCAACCTAGGTCCGGAGTGTGCTATCGACTTAGCCTGGTCCTGCACCCTAAGTACGCCACTCTACCTACACCCCGGCAGGCCGAAGTAAGGCGAGTCCAGAAACGATCGGACCTGGAGGAAACAAGCCAGTGCACTTGAATGTATGTAGAATTGTGTTCAACCTAAAAATTCCTCGGGAATAGTATGTCGCAATTGAGTTATAGATAGGAAATGGATTTTACTGTTTTTCTTGACTTCAGTGTGTAGGAAAAATAAAGATCTCATGATGATGGTGAATGAAGCCGGAGGTACCAAAGCTCTGACATCCCCTAAGGTGGCTTGTTGTCGATGTTTCAAACATTGATAGCGAGCGTCGCTGGAGCTACTAAGTTTTGGTAAAGCCAGGGGGCCAGCCGTCAACGTGAAGAAAAGATGGTGGGAAGACTCCACAGTGGGGTCTGCTGCCGACACACCGCGTGTTGACAGTGGTCACCGCCTGAGCTACTAAGCTCCGACACCCCAGAGGACTAACTGTCGATGCTCTATACGTTGACAAAGGTCACTGCTAGAGCTACTAAGCCCCGACAACCTCGGGGGGCCCCTACTATCGGCGACTTTGGACCTACGCTCTACAAGTTCGAAGCGCGCAAGTCTTCAACAAAGTGCTACATCCACTTGGTACATATTCACGATCAAATTGTGTACATCTACCAGGGGGCCAAGTGGGACAAAGGTGTTGAAGACAAAAAATGAAATTCACAAAAAACTTGGATTTCATTCATCTGGAGACAAGAGATTACAAAATTGGAGAAAAAGAAGAGAGAATACAAGCGGGAGCTACAAAGAGAGAGTCCTAGACCCTATGGAAGAACGAGGCGACCTTCTGGGCAACCTCCGACACGCTGGCTTTGGCGGCTTCTCCCTCTCTGTTGATGGGACCTTCAAGCATCGGGTCCAGTGGGATGTTAGGGTCCCGGCTTGTATAGCACGTCAGCATGAACTCTGCGACGTTCTTTTCCAGGGATCGTCCTTCGGTTTCCAGCTGGTCCGCGATGACATCGCCCATCTTGGTGAGCTTGTTGCCTGCGAAGTTAACACTTGCAACGCCTAGTCCAGCTCCGTCTCGGGTCATCCGGACGCACGGGGCTAAAACCCATTGGCGTCAGCGCATCGTTGGCTTTTCCCAAGAAGTCCCAAACTTCTTGGAACTCTACAGACCTCGAGCCTCGCATCTCCTCCAAGGATCTTCTGGTCGCCACAAGCTCCGAATTCTCCCGGGCAAGGCACTCAACCTTTTTGGCGTTCTGCTGAATCTTTTCAGCAACCTGCCTTTCGAGCTTACTGAGCTCCTCCTCCTGGAGGTGGATCTTGTTCCGGCGGTCGACCAGGTCCTTCTCCCAGCCCCGCACCTTCTTCTCCCTGGCAGTAATTTCATCCTCCCTCTTGTGGAGGTCATGTCCTTGCTACCAGGCCTTCTTCTCCTCCTTCTCGCAGCGCTCCTCCAGCTTCTTGGTGCGCTCCGCGAGACTTTTGTCACCTAGAGTCAGCCTCTGAGTGAGCTCCTCCTCCCCCTTCTTGGCGCGCCAACTGTCGGGGTCTGGTTCCGGCAATTGTCCAGGTACTACCACTGGTAGCCCGCGGAGTTCGTAGTTCGGTATTGGGCACGCAGAGATTCATAAGATGATGGCAAATAGACACGAAGATTTACGTGGTTCGGGCCGCCTAAGCGTAATACCCTACTCCACGGGGTGTGTAGTTGTTGTATTGAGCGTCTGAGCACTTGTGAGTGTGTGTCAGAGTTGAGTATCCAAGAGCTCTCTGAGTCGAGAGCCCGTGTGTATCGCTTGACCAGTCCTTTTATAGTACAAGGACTGGTCATTACATCGCTAGCCTGGCGCGACATGTGGCCCTGGCGGTTACTGATGCTTAACACACGATTAATGAGGTTAATTACCCTTAATAGTGTGGTAACGGGCCTTGATAGTGCCGTTACTGGTATTAAGGGCCTTCCGATCGGGTGTCATTAATATGGTATTAATGACAATTAATCGGGTCTTGAAGTCTTTGATTGTACCTTGAAGGTCCGAGCCGTTGGGGGTACACCAATCTGATTGTTGAGGCTGAAGGTCCAGCGGTTGGACACGTGGCAGCTCTAGAGCTTACCGTCTGGGATGGGTAGGTTCAGCACGGTTGTACACGTGTCGGTACTAGATCTTCCCTCTGTTGGGGGTTAGGTCCGGCGGTGCCGCGTAGGTGTTTTGCCCGGAGCTTTCCCATGTGCAGGACGTGGCTTCGGTTGCTGTATACACGTGGCAGCACCGGGACTCACCATAGAAGGGAGGCAGGTCCGGTCCCGTGTGACACGTGGGGCCTTCGCAGGTCTTCAACTCAGATAGTTGAAGTTTCTTTGGTCTTTTTTTAGTCCCAAGTGGTATACGGTACATAGGGTACCGACAGATACACCATGCAGTACTTCTGAGGAGTACCACTCCGCTGCCCTGCGGAGCACTCCTTTTCTTCTTGTCGGAGAACGGCTCCCTAGTAGCGTCCTCCTGCATGATCGCGACATTGACCATGTTGTTGAAGCTGCCGCTGTTGAACAAGGCATGCTTGTCTTTCATCTTGGGGTTCAAACCCCAACAGAAGCATTCCCGCTTCCGATCTTCAGTACTCACTTGGTCCTGAGCATATTGGGCCAAGTGGGTGAATATCTTGGAGTACTCGTAAGCACTCTTTCCTCCTTGCTTCAGCTCCAATAACTCTTGAAGCTTCCTCCTCATAACACCGGGAGGTATGTGATAGGCGCGAAACGCGTCCTGGAATTCCTCCCAGCTCGCGGCATAGCCGGCTGGTCGTGCAGCAAGGTAATTTGCCCACCACGGACCAGTAGACCCTTGTAATTTTTGGGCCGCCAACAGGGTCTTCTGATGTTCGGTCACTCGTAGCAAACCTAACTTCCTTAAATGGAGCGGAGCCAGTTGTCCGCCTCCAATGGTTCATCGGCCTCCACGAAGGCCGGCGGTTGTGTTGACATGAATTTCGAGTATGAACTCGGAGAAAGCTGTCGTGGACCCGCATCTGGTCGCCCTCCTTGACGGGACGAATGTTGGACCAAAGTCCACAATAACTCTGTTTGCTCGTCGAGCAAGCCAAGCACTGCGGCGGGAACCTCCGCTAGACTCCTTGGAAGTTCAGGAGGTGGTGGTGGAGGAACTCGTTGATTCGGTGTCGCAGTTGTCTCCTGGGTCGGAGAGTAGTCCTCACAACCACGACTTGATCCTCCCATTTCAGGCGTCGAGCCCGTACGCACCATTCTGCATCCAAATGACTTAAAATCAGCACATGTTTTCTTTTCCTTTATCCATATCATTATTCAGTAGTACAACTATTGACAAGGGGATAAGTGCATAACATTCACATATATTGATAAAGTATAAACTTTATACAAGATATATTATCTTATGACCAAGTTTACATTAGTGAACTCCAAAACGATGGACTCCCCCTACGGAAGTGCATCTATGCCATACTTGGTCCCCTTGAGATGCCATACACATCTTGTCATCTTAGACATAACCACTGCTATTCTTAATATGATACAAACATGGCCACAAAATAAACAGGAGCAACTATTAAACTATATGTTGCCCCGTGATGGCAGAAGTGCTGCCACATCCCACTCCAATACATCCTACTCGACATACTTGAGTTCCTCGGGATCTTCTTCTTCCAATTTGTCATTCGAAGTTGGTGCCACAGGTGCGGTTGCGGGAGCAAGAGTTGCTACCTCACCCACCATTGATGATGTCGCGGCAACTAAAGATTTCACATCAGCCTGCAGAAGCAGCATCCTCAAGTCTTCTGGTTCCTTCTGTGCATTTTTGCAACCGGCCTTCGAACCCTAAGTCTCCCCTCTGGATTGATCCCTTTCTTGAGTCACCTCACTCAGCTGTTCATCCAACAGTAGCACCTCGAGTTGACTCGCTTCCCACGCGCTTTCCGCGTGTTGCGTTTTTATGTGAGCCTCCGATCGAGCTTTGACAGCCCGGTGCCACTGATTCTCCCTTAAGTTTAGATGGAAATTTAGGAGAGCAACTGTGGCCCTAAGTGAGTCATTGGCCCCTTCAAATCGATCCACTCGAATGAGAGCCTGCTTCAGGTCACTCATCACTTTTCCGAGGCTAGCATGCTGATCAAGGCTCTCTTGACACGCTGATGCTGCATATGATGCTAAAATCATCTTGGGTACTTCTTCAGTATGCCCATGTGCTGCAACCATCCGACTTGCCCACTCATCACGGGCTCTACCGTCGACCGGAAAGAGCGCGAATGGAGTGTCAGCCATAGCACGGTAATGAAGTTTGCAAAACCTCATTATGGCAACACTTGCGGTATAACACCACGTGTCTTCCAATTGAATCCCTTGCACTTGCACACCTCTGTCATCGATCTCCTTGCCCCAATAGTCCGGTATTTCACGATATCTGAACCGTTGAAGCATTGCTATCAACAAATCCGGCAAACCCTTCAGAAGAGTACACTTCGTGAACACCCATCCGTTTGATAAGTATACCATAGAATCATCCATCTGTGAAAAATATACTGGAACAATGAGAAGGTTTCCAACTCCCAATAGTTTAAGCAAATTTTCAAAACTGGAGTTGTAATCTCAGTCTGCCCCAGCTGACCATCCTGTATAAACTGAAAATTTTCATAAAGGAAACGTCAGAACCAGAGGTTGGGTTGAATACAAAAGTTGTAGTACACTTTCCAACCTTTCCATATTGTACTCAAGAAGCTCCAGGTGAGCTAGGAAATAGAATTTATACAAGTTTAAATTTGACCAAAATTTTCTGGAAATTTTGACAGAACCTCTCCTGTATATGTGGTGATTTCCACAATTTATACAGGTATATCATGACAATATATTGAGGTAATGACAAAATAAACATTGTATAACACCAAGTTAACAATCCATAGGTAAAAGATTTCGGCCATGAAACATTTGTTACATAGGTATAGTGCGCTAATTCGGAACTATGTGCCAACTGTTTCAAGTTCTGATCTGCCAGAACTGAGTTTGCAACCATAGGAATTAAACACAGCTATACCAAGATTAAGGCCATGAGTGAAACATAAAGTTGATAGAGGACTTGCTAAGATTTCCAGAAATATATATATATGACCATGTCACTATTCTGAATCAAAAGCTAGAGCTATCTAAACTTAACAGATGAACTGACTGTTGTTCAACAGCAGCCCTGCAGTTCACTGCTTTGAGCTCGAAATTTGAATTGCTCCAATTCGAATCAAGAGAAACTTTAAATAAGAAAACTGTAGATATGCTTCTACCCTTTTCATATATATATCACAATAAGGCAGAATATTTTCCTACAGTGAGTTATTGCAAAAATACAGAGACTGGTACAATGGTAGGGTTATCTGGAGTAGTTTAAGCATACCCCAAATTTCAACAGATTATCAAACTTTTATGCCTTAATGGTCAACAGAAAAGTTGTAGAGGCCTTCGAGAAATTTTCATCCATATAGCATACCCCTATGTTTATTCCTAACTAACAAAGATTACAACCTGGTGAAGTTGAGCAATCTTTAGCCAGAAATCATAAATCTTGGTGCTAACCTACTATCGAATCGAAGCTAATTTTGCGGAGTCCAAACCTACCAGCACCTGATAGTCAGACTCTCCAAGATATAATGCATCCATTTTTGTCGTTTGGGAATGTTCAAGTATCAAAGTTGATACCAACGGTACTACGTGCCTCACCAATGAAAATTCTAACCGGTATTTCCAGATACGTTTATAGGTGGCCCTAGTATCGTTCACTCGCAAACGTGATCTACACGGGTCGCTACCCTAGTCAATGCTGCAGAAGACAAACAATCCCCTTTTCACACCTTCACACCTCAAGGGCGGCACGGGGAAACACGACAGACAGTCACAATGATATATATGAAAGTAAATGCATACGGCTCTGGTGTGAGTCGCCCTCAAGCGATGTCATGTCTCGAGGTACATGGTTGTAATATGTCTATACAGCAAAGACTCCCGCACGAACTGGCTTATACACGCTCGGGCATACGTGTTTCGCATGCTCCCATAGAACATGAATGGTTCTAGAGATGCATACTATCGGGTCATACACCACCCGACGGGGGCTCCCGCTAACTTTGAAGCACGCTGGGGTACCGCGTGTCATAGGTTCTCAGAAACATAGAAAATTTCAGAGACTCCTATTAACATTTCCGTGCCAAGCCACGGAAAGACTTCTATGCTACCTCTCGCATGGTGAGCTTACCGCAATTGTTCCGCTTACGGTGGCATACCTTACATCTTACCTGACGTTGGAGCATCATTCTAGAATTAATAACATATAAGTTAGTTTACTACCTTTATATCTTATACTAATAATACTCCTTATAAGTGCATATAACTAATTCCTCACTCAAATCCTAATTTTTGAAAATATGCTCTTTTCAAATACACTGTTCCCAATGATGCTCTGGTACCATGTCTGTGGGGACCAGAATCCCGACCTCCAAGGATCTCATTGGGTGGTGTCGTGCGATGCGACACCCAACAGTATAAAAGAAAAGGACGAGAACAATTTTACAATACCAAGTCTTTATTGAAAAGCACAACGGAAGTTCTAAAATACTAACGAAAGGAAAGAGAACTATACATCCTAGCTACGCTCTCAGCACTAGCTATGCAAAAGAAAAGTCTTCCATGCCCTGGATACTTTGCACTAGCGACACACAACTCACTGCGGCGTGCAGGGTTCCCACTCGGCTGTAAAACCTAGAGGGGGTGTAGCCTCGTCATCAAACCCGTCATCAGTCATATAATCTGCAAAAACTTGTTAACTACAAACGTGAGCATAAGGCTCAACAAGACTAACCCGTCTCACTAGACATATGCAAGGGTGAATACTAAGCATAGGTAAGGTAAAGCATAAAGGACTCTCCTACAAGTGGATCCTTATAGTCATGTTTTAACTTGCACATGACATTCTTCAGGCACGGCACATCATAGACTCCACAATCAAACAAGAAACGTTTTGCCGATGATATGACGTGCACAAAGCACATAATGCTTTTATAGGTAATGTATGGGGAAACTGTAAACTTTTAATTGTACTGTTTCTAAGCCAAACAAGGTTGTCCAAGCAAATTGTAATACCATATATCATATTCTCCTGAATTCTTCAGTATTTACTATGTCATAGCGCAATGAACAAGTGGTACTCTATTACCGCGAGGGACGGTGATTGCAATCAGGATACACCCGGAACAACACGACACATACGCACTTTCGGAAATGTCAGCGAGTACTTACAGCAGTACCTACATAACACTTTAGTACTAGTCGTATATGGCACCTTTCACTAAACGCTTGAATGTCGAACCGGTCTATCCGTCACGAGCAGAAGGTCACTGTGTGGGGCGTACTCTGACGTGCCCACTAGCTGATTTACACCTTGCTGCCCTCAACCCACGCCTATAAAACGGAACGGAATGCCTCGACAAACTAGTATCAAGCTACGTCAGCTTACTGGAGCCCATTCCTCCAGTATGTCACCGGTACAATTCAAGCTTGTCCAGCAGGGCCGCATACAAAATGGTCCTCAATCGACACAAGCAGGTCTACGCACGTGAGACCACGTCTCGTTGCATTCTACGCACTGCTCGGTCTCAATTTCATATTCATAAATCATTTTTTATTCCAGATCATCCCGTGTGATAAAATTCCTATCTCGCAAGTAGATTCCAACTACTCGACTTCTACCGAATTCCTATGAGCATAAGCATAGCAGTGTCCACTTAAGGGGCCGTAGACCTACCCAAGACTCCATAGGATTTGTGGGCCATGCAAGTGGATGTCAAACACCTTAAACGTAATGCACAAGCATCTGAAGACGTAAGGTGAAATAAAAACTGCAAAACACTGTAAGGAACTTAAATGCAAACCGGGGCTTGCCTGAATGAGAGGCTGAGCCTATGTTAGTTTTCTGGCAGCTGGACCTCCAAAGCTTCTGGGTGCTCCTCGATTTCAGCTACTATAGGATATGCATATACTAGGTATGAATGACTTTGAAAATAATTAATATGCTTGAGGTGGTGTGAATATCCTCGGATGAAAATAAGACAATTATCTTAATTGGCTTTGGGACTTTTATGGTAAATACTAGTGACTATAAAGAAGATTCTTGCAAAGAACAGGAGATGATCAAGGAAGTTTGTTGTTCTTAAAAATTATGGTAAGCAGTAATCTTCTCTAAATTTTGGTTGAAATTTTGGAGAGCTCTCATAGCTTCCAGGGGTTGTATCATGTAGAGTGGGTCGCACTGGTTCTAGGAAAATTTGTTTCACTATTTTCTAAGCTTCCTACAGGGAGAAACTGATTTTTCAAGTTTGGGGAAATTTCTGGAAATTGATTTTTCCATTTTTCTCAGTTTATAACTACATAGAGATTTGGAATATTGATCAACCAAGTAATTAAGTCCAATGAACTTGAAAGTTTGACTGGGGATCAATTGTATTAAATATAGGGTTCTGACCAAAATTGGGAATTTTCCAATTAACAGAACTTTAGGAATGAATTCTTTAAGCATTTTGTTTATCTAAATTATGGAGAAATTTCTATGGCTTTTCATACAAATCCAAGTGCCCCACTGGACAGTATTCTTCATGCTGGTTCTAGCAAAATTTATTTGGGAATTTTTGGATAATTCTACTGGAAGTTATGGATTTTCCAAGTTTGGATTGAATCTAGATTTATTTGCCTATTGGAAATTTCAAATAAAGGGGCCGGTCCCACTTCATTTGAATCGGGCCAATCAGAACTGAGCCACACCGGGAGCCAGGGGTTAACCCGCGCAGCCACATCGGACGGCGATGCAACGTGACGGCGGAGCTAGGGTTTCGACGTTCGTCGAAAACGCTCGGAAATGGCACAATAGGCTCGAGAAAAAGTCTGGAATTTTCCTGGGAGCACCAGGATGATGATTTTCGGGTTAGAATGGGGTGACACCGCTGGCAAAGCTAAGTTCGACGGTGAAGTACGGTTTTTCAACCGGCAGCCGTGAAATCTCGAAATCTAAGGTGCTCGATTGATAACTTTCAGGGTCCTTGGGCAGGGAGCTTCGTTAGGACATACAGAAGCTATCTGCTAACTAGATTTAAGGATGATTGCAAGAATGAAACAAATTTAAGCATGAAGCCTTGCTGTTCTATTGAGAAATTGTTCGGTTATCGAATAAGAACTCGAGCTACACTTCATTTCATAGGCTTGGATTCTGTGATCATAAACTAGATGGGATTGCGAACCTTTTTGCTTAAAGGATCGAGGCTGGAGACGGCCTAGAACTGGAGCTCGACGGTGAGACAGTGAAGGTTCTCGGTGGCTTCCTCGACGGTGACCGGAAAACATCAAAATATCCCAAGCAGAAGCTATGTCACGTTCAATGACAAAATAGAATACGTAGAGGAGGTTGTGACAAGCCTTTTATCTACTTATAGCTGGAGGATAAACGGCTTCAACCGTCGGCGAAAACTCGATCGAACAGAGGTGGCGGGAATGGCGCGAACCGAGGAGGAGTTCAACGGCGACGGCCAAGGGGGGGGGGGGGGGGGGGGGGGGGGTTATTTATAGGGACGGAGGGATGAGGGGGGCGCACCATGGCGCAAGCAAGCAGGCAGCTCGGTGGTTGCATGCCGAGTCACGGTGTGGCGTGCTGCCGGCATCGATTGGCGGGGATAGCTGGATACAGAGCACCCCATGGGTTGCACTCGAGTGGGTTAGGCTGACATAGGGTCCCACCTCCTCTTATCCTATTCCCCTCACTGCAACTTCAATTCTCCTACCAAACTTGATCCAAAAATTCTAGATTTTTGTGGGGAGGCCAAAGTAAATATCTAGAATTTGATTCTGTCATTGGATTTTTATTTGGAGCAAGTTTCAAGTGAATTTCAAAATTGAATTTGAAATTGGATTAAATTCAATGGTGTCACTGATTTAGAGAGCAATTGAGTTCCAAAATTTTTGAAACTTTGAGGACAAGTCAAGCAAGTCATCCTGACCATGATGGTGTGTTCAAATCTTGATGTTCCAATAAGTTGAACAGAATTCAAACTTTGAATTTCCTAATATGGTCTGAATTTGCTAAGCGTCTCAAATAAAATAGCAAATGGAGTTCAAAATTTATGAAACTTTGCAGGAAGTCTATTTGGAATATTAGTAAACCATAGAAAAATTTATGGCCTCAGATTTGAATAATTTTCACAGGGCCAAATGTATAGTAGCATATTCAATTTGTAATTAATTTGAATATATATATTGGGTACTGCATATTAATTTGACCTAGGATCCTCCTTTCAAATAATTCCAAACTTTGAAGAGAGGTCAAAAGAATTTATCTAAGATTATTGGTGAAGTCCATTCCTCATGTTAATAAAATTTAAGCATGAGTGGAAGAAAACATTTGATGAGATCAAGTTCATAAGCTTAGCTATAATTGGTCTCCATTAGGGTTGATAACCAACTTACAACTGAACCTCATATGAAGAAAAATGTGGGATTTTAAAGTTTTTTTCACAACCGAGATATTTGAACCTATACAATTCAAGTATGAAGGTTCAACATCTTAGTTGGACTACAAGGGTGATTGAGTAATCAGTTTCCCCGGTATTACTTAGCCAATATAAATAAATTATGTGGTGATCACAAGAGTTGGAAAAGTAATCATGATCAATAGACAATACTCAAGTATTTGAATGGAGTACACAATCCTGCCCAAAATTAATTATGACTCATATAGCATGATGTTATGCAGACACAATGCAATTATGCAGTAAACTATGCACAGATATGGTGCATTCATTTTTGTGATTTGGGCAAAAGTATGTATAACGATTCGAACACGATAAGCATTATCTCGACTTCACGATGCTTGAATCAACTTGGTCATGATAAGTTCTGGATAGTGAATGCCCTTCTCATTCTCGACCAAGGTTGAAGAGTTCAAGTTTAACCATCGAAGCAAAAAACGGTGAACAGAATACCACACAGCCTTAACCTTTACATAATTGTACACATTCTAATCGATCTACCTATTTCTTCACCTAATCCTTACCGCACCAGCCAAATCATGGGATCATTACTGCTTCAGACATCAACTAACTAGATCAGCTTGATGATAGAACATCACCAAGCAAAAGGTTCAAGGTTACTAGAGTTGTCACTAATAATACTTCACTTGTTCTTCTATTCGATCATGTATTAGTGATTGATGTGTTCCTTGATAGCAATGCTGGAGTTGAAGTTGCGCTCCCTCTATGACGAGTCAGCCTTGTACTCGAAGTTTCCTCCTGTTCAGATGAAATTCCAATATGTCCTGTTGGTGTCGACGAACTCTGATGCATGTGATTAGCGACGGAACACCTTGGTTAACTCAGGGAACTCCTTCCCCCTAAATTTCCAATGTAATAACTCTAAAAATCCCTCCATACCAAACCATCTAGCATCTCAACCAAGTTTTTAACCTATAGTTCAAGGATGTATCACATTGTCGCTAGTTTATTTCTACTGCATTTAAACTTTCCCGATTGATTTACTGTTCTGAATCGATCAGTCTGTACTAACTCCAATTTTTATCAGGATAATAGCAATTTCATAACATGAGTTAAATACAGAAGTTAAATTTAACTTTCATTTGCCCTCATATCAATTCTGGTTCAAGAGATATGGAGTTTCAAAGCTAACAACAATTCTAGAGCATTGCTGCAGCATCTCCGTAGTGTGCACGTACTTTGATCCAACTTTTCCAAGTGTTTTTGGACATAACTTGATGATACCCAGAATTACCAAGTTATAGCACTCATCATAAGCTTTCCTTCAGTATATCACATGACCTATCGTGCTTTTATGCAGAGGATAAAGCAAATAACATAAAAGTACAGAACCATATCACAGATTTCTGTTCCTGTAGCAGTTTTTGTTCATGGGGCGATTTCACCTGTTTAACTTGGAGTCTGCTCTGGCAGTGAGAAGAAAAGTTCTAGAGAACTTCAATATATTTCTAACCATTATTTACTTGCTCTCATAGCTGTTTTGGATCATGAGATATATGATTTCAAATTGACAGTTTTCTGAGAAATTTTGACAGAACCTACTTTGTTTATGGCTGATTTGTCGACAGATTCTCACACAGATATATTTATAATTTTTCAGAAGTTTAAATTACAATATCGATATAAATCTCGTAAGGTTTTATGAATGTACCGTACGAAATCATTTGAATTTTCTATAGACAGTTATGGTCAAATTTGTGAAGGATCCAGAAACTGTGCCAGTTTCTGTGCAGATTTGGCAGGTTTTTTAGCTTTGAAATATTGAATAGGTTAGAGGAGGATCCTGCTCTGAAGGTTAACAGAAAAGTTTACAGGGCTTCCTAAACTTTCTAACGATGTAAAATACAGCTGCATTGGATATTTCTACTGCGAGATATGGTATTTCAAAGTCAGGTCAATTTCTATCGGAAAATAGAAGTCAATGGTTTTAAATGTTTGAGTTTAAACCTACTCCAATTTGAAACTTAGTTCAAAATCAAAGCTCGATAGATAGTTCTTGCATCCTTACATCATCTTTGGACTATGTTACTTGTTTTACGAGTCAAATCTCTGGCGATATCATCGTCGACGTGTCCGATGAAACTCGAATGTAATGCTGGTACTACGTCCTCAGCAAAGAAAATTTTAAGCCAGTATTCTGGCATACGTCTCAACAAGGGCACTAATGACGTTCACTCACAACCATTTTTGCTCGAGCTACGGATAAGCAGTTAGTGTACCTACAGAAGACACACAAATTACAAAAAACTCATTATGGTGTCGTATGTCACAGCCCGCACATGCGATTATTTCAAGCAGTCACAATAATATATACTCCAAAACTAACGCCCTGTATCATTCTATACAAGTCGTCCTGGAGGAGAACACGTATTGAGAAACGTGATCGCTTTTCAACACCACACGATAGGGGACTCGAGTAAAGCGTGAATGGGTCATCACAGATGGGAATTTCATCAACCCAATAGGTACCACCTACAGCTCCATTAATTCTGAGGCACGCCGATAGCGAGCGTTGCGTATGGCCCTTTGAACATTGAACATTCAAAAGTTGCATACTATCGCGTTTTTGACCACATGATGGGGTACCCTCACTTTTGCCTGAAGCACACCGAAGAGCAGCGTTTCATATGTTTACAGAACCATGACAAGGTTCAGAGACTCATATTAACTCATGTGCCAGGCCACGGGAGACAATCATCATACTACCTCTTGTACCGAAGAGCTTACCGTAATTGATCCAGTTGCGGTAGCATACCTTACCTCTTACCTGACATTGGAGCGTTGTTACATAATATAATAACACGTATGTTATCTTTGCCATCTTAAGTAACTAATACTATAATAGACCTTATGTGGGCATACTTACTAATCCTCACTCGACTACTTTGAAGTTTTCAAAATAGGCGCTTTTCTAGTGTGCTACTCCGACGTAGCTTTGATACCAGACTGTGAGGACTGGGATCCCGCCATTCCAGGAATCACATTGAGTGGTGTCGTGTGATGCGACACCCAACATCACACGTTAAAAAAAATACAAAATAACCAACACAAATCTTTTATTTCACAAGATTCTCTTTTACAACATAATATACAATGCAACGGAATATGCATACTCATACTCTCAACTAGCTATGCACAAGAGAAGCCGTCCATGCCTGCGAACACTTCTCACAAGCAACAAGAAACAGGTAAGAAGCGACAAGGTTACCTCGTGAATGATACACTCGACAAACTTGAGGTCTTACAAAAAAACCTCAACATAAGCATATATAATATCTGCAGGAAAACCACAATAAAGCAATCGTGAGCTCAAAGCTCAGCAATACATAATCATCTCACCTAAAGCATGAAACTCCACATGCTGGAAACTTTAAAGACTGCAAATCTGAATTTGCAGAAATGATCTCGTTGAAAGTAAATCCTTAGTGGTCAGTTTTAAATTAGCATACGTGATCCATGGGCATAGCATAATTTGGAATTCCACAATCAAACAAGAAACGCTTCATCCATGATGATACTCGTCCAATGTTGCATAAGCTTCATTCATTTTAAAGGTTTGGAAATGATAACTTTAATTGTGCTAATTCTAATTCAGCCAAGGTTGCAATACAAGATATTATTCATAGTAGCATATTCATAATCTTTCCACTACTCTTTATTATGTCAAGACTCAGTGACCAAGTATGCTCAATCCATAACCGTGAGTGACAATGATTCGAATAAAAAACACCCGGACTACACGACACATACGCCCATACTTGAAGTTGCAATCACACAATCCACTGATGTCGCACGCAACCACCTTTCCCAAGATTCACCCATATCGAAACAATTTGATCGACACGAACAGAAAGCTACCTCAAGGAGCACCTCCTTTGTGAAATGTTCATTAGCAAGTTGACTCCCATTGTACTAACAGCCGATAGCTTAAGCCGATTAAAAAAAGTTCCAACATAGGATCCTCCAAGTACATCGGTTTCCTGGGTCCCATATAACCAGTATGCCTTTCGGTACAGTTCAAACTTGTTCAACAGAGCCAAGCACGAGACGGGCCTTAACTGACACAAACGGGGCTACCAATCCACTATTCCAACACCTGCCTTGCCATTACTGACCCAGGCATGATGTGGTCACAAGCGATGCCTCACCCTTCAGGCCGAGGGCACCCATATGCGCACCAACCTAGACAAATCCCCGTCCACGTCTTGTATTAAAGAGTGAATATTATAGTAACATCTCGTGAGTAGGTTTCTCTCACTGGACTTCTCTCACAAGTAGAGTTCAACTACTTGAGTTGAGGTCAATAAATGTGACTAGTCTCGCGAGTAGTATCCAAGATACTCGACTTTTATCGATCTTCTAACTAAACATTAAGCATAGCAATATAATTTGATGGAGTCTTATTCTACGCATCCACACCAAGGATCATTTGGTCATGCATGAAGAGTATTCAATCAACATAGACCTAATGCACATATCAAGTCTATTCAATGAAGTGTATAAAGCAAAACTTTATAAAAGCTCTTAAATGCCTTATGTTGCGATTAGGTAAATTTCAATATAGTGAGTGCCTTTCTCATCTGGGTGCATCTTCACATCACTTTCCTCCTTCCCTTGTCTTTGCTGCTGCTTGGCCAAGTCTTGCTCACAGCAAAGTCCTATTTGCGCCTCATCCTCTGTGCGGTGCTCCTCGTCCATCTCCATTCGTCGAATGCCATCATCGGGATCACTATTGATATGGAAATACATATAAGAATATTTCAACTTAGTAAATAATAAGTGAAATGGTTTATGACTTGAGAAGGACTAACTTAGCTAGAAAAGAATGATTTGTTGCTATGATGTACAGCAACATGGGAAGGATGAAGTGAATCTTGGGAAGATTAGATATGAAGCGAAATGTGCACATGAGAAGACTTCAAAATGAAGGTATACAACTCAAGGATGAGTAAACAGCTAGAAGAGAGAGGTTTCTGCAGCTTGGATGTACAATATCAGAGAAAAACAAAGTGAACATAGGCAATGTGGATATGAAATGACTGTCAAAGTGTTTTTCCAGCAATTCTTCCGATACTACCGTTGGTAGCTCGCAGAGTTTATAGTTCGGTATTGGGTGCGCAGAGATTTCAAAGAATAGGACAAATGGACACAAGGATTTACGTGGTTCGGGCCGCCTGAGCATAATACCCTACGCCACGGGGTGTGTAGCTGTTGTATTGAGCGTCTAAAATCTTCAGCCCAAGGACTGTGTACGTGTCAAAGAGCGTCAGCCAGTGTGAGAGAGTCTGAGAGAGTGTGTGTCCGTCTCTGTGTATCGTCGACCAGTCCTTTTATAGTTCAAGGACTAGTCGTTACACCGTTAGCCTGACCCGACATGTGGCCAGGGCAGTTACTAATGCTTAATACACAATTAATGAGCTTAATTACCCTTAAAAGAGTGGTAAAAGGCCTAGACAATGTCGTTATAGGTATTAAGGGCCCTCCGATCGTGTGTCATTAAGACGATATTAATGACACTTAACCGGGTCTTGAAGTCTTTGATTACCCCTTGAAGCTCCGAGCCGTTGGGGGTCCTCCAGTCGGCTTGATGAAGTTGAAGGTCCGGTGGTTGGGCACGTGGCAGCTTCGGAGTTTACCGTATGGGACGGGTAGGTCCAGTGCTGTTGTAACATGTCAGGACCGGAGCTTCCCTCTACCGGGGGTTAGGTCTGGAGGTGCCGCATAGGTATTTGGCCCGGATCTTTCCCATGTGTTGGATGTAGCTCCAGTTGTAGGATACACGTGGCAGCACAGGGACTAACCATAGAAGGGAGGCAGGTCCAGTCCCGTATGACACGTGGGGCCTTCAGAGGTATTCAACTAAAACAAGTGAAGTTTCTTTGGTCTTTTTGTAGTCCCAAGGGGTATACGGTACGCAGGGTGCCGAGAGTGGCCCCCTGGGCCCACCTCTGGGAGAGACCTTTTGGATGAAGCCATTTTGCAAGAAGTGGGTCCATCCTTCGATTTTTGTGTCGTGTCTTCAAGGATCTTCAGATGTGCCGTTGGCAGTAGTTCATAGTTAAACCACCACCGCGTGGCATATTCTGGATGCGGCAGGTGAGATCTTAGCGTGCGGATCTCATGCAATTGAAGGTTGTCGGTTCCCGATACGAAAATCGTATCGGTTTCGCGCACCTTTCATGATGACAACCGTTCGCCTGGGGTAAGGACCTCGACTTGATCGTCAGGGTGGCCCCGGGCCCCCTTGTCATTGGCTGGGTGAAGTTTTTGACTTGTATTGTCGGCTCCTCTACGGTTTCCATCCAAGCGTTGCGGGGGCTTACTTATGAAGGAAAGCGTGGACCGTTTGGGGGTTCTTTACGCCTTTATTCGATCTTGTGCTCAAATCCTCCAAACTTTTGCCCGCTTTTCGTCCCTAGCCCCGCTTGTGCTGCGATGGAGTTGGGTCTTCGTGAGAGCCGACTTAAGACTGATGGCAACTTGAAGAAGGTTCGGGCACTCATGGGGTGGTCCAGTGACTTCTTCAACCACCAGGTCTGCGCCGGCAAGCTTCCATTCGAGAAGGAGCACGCCGGCGACATGGTGTACATCTCCGCGTACGCCATGGTGGGACTGATCCCACCCTTTTCGTCTTTTTTCTTGATGCTGCTAGACTTCTATGGTATGCAACTGTACCACCTTGGCCCCCACTCCATTCTTTTGGTGTTAATCTTTGTCCACTTCTGGGAGATGTGGGTGGGTATTCCTCCCTGCGTCGAGCTCTTCTGCACCTTCTTCACCATCCACACCACTGGCAAGAGTGACGAGTACCTTGGCTTCTATTACTTTGTGAAGCGCAAGAAGTGCCCGTACAAGTACTTGTGGTCATTCCCTTCTGGCAAGTGGGACGACTAGAAGAAGGATTGGATCGTCATCAGGGCAGAGGAGCATGAGAAGCTGGAGTTGCACGTAGGCCTCCCCAACGTCGACACTAAAGCTTGGAGTGAAGTTCCAGTGTTGTCGGACGCCTTCAACCCTGCTCTGACCAGGATCCGCTAGTGCGTGGAAAGAGGGGTGACTCCTCAGGCGGTATTTTGCAATTTCCTGGCCAACAGGTGGGCTCCGCTAAACAAAAGGGAGAAGCTTTCTTGGGACCTCAACGACACGATGGACGATGACCGGATCGAAACCGGTTCGAAGTCCAACCTGGAAGGCGCAACCTTGGAGCTTCACCTCAAGAAGTTCCAGCACGGCATCGACGTCGAGGGCAACTACTTTTCTCCGCCGGCGGCTTTCCTCCCTCTGAACATGGAGGCAGAGTTCAGCAGGGAGCACCGGTGGAAGATGCCGGTGCTTGATGACCTTGGTGTTGTTGACTGGCGTTCGACCACCGGGTTGGTGATCTCCGGAGCTTCCAAGGGTGGTCCCCCTTCCGTCCCGGAGCAGAGAGTTGAAGTCGCGAGCAAAGGCAAAGAGTTGGCCGAGCCCTTGAGCCGAAAAAGTAAGATGAAGCACTCTGATGGGAGGTCCGTCAGGCCTGCTCCTTCCCCAGCGGCTCCTTCTCTCCGGAGGGGTAGGTCTTCAATGATGGCGTCCACTCCAGCATCGGCATCTCTCCAGGGTGCTAGTTCCGGCCATGTGGCTACAGTACCAGGACCAGCCGAAGGCTCTAGGTGCGGAAGTTCTTCCCGATCGAGGGGGACCTCGACCAAAGCAGCGCTGGCGTTGCAGCAAGCTCCGGGGAACCTTTCGGAGCAGACATGCCAGTGGCACTAGGGTCCAGTCCTTAGCGTCCGGAGAAGAGGTTCCGTTCTAACTGGTGCAGAAACCTTCTAAGGTAATTTTTGTTTTTTACCTCAGTTAGTTGTTTTGTATTGTAATTGCGTTTGAAGTGTCCTTGTCCTCCATCTACAGGGTACCCAAGAGAGGGGCTGAAGCTCTTGTTCCTGCCAAAACATTTGAAGATATGCAGGCGGAGGCTCTGGTTCCAATCCTAGCACCGCCCCAAGGAGTGGTTGAAGCTGCGAAAGCTCCAGCGCCGGCTGTCCTGGTCTTAGACCTCGACTCATCCCCAGAAGCTCTCGTGGTAGCGTCGGACCATGGGAATGAAGATGTACCAGCGGCAGCTACCCCGGAGGTTGAAGCTCCGGGCTTGGACGCTAAAATGGTTGAGGCTTCGGCCTCAGAACCAGAGATATCTGTGACTCCGGCCCTAGAGCCGGATGTTATTGAAGCCCCGACGGTAGAGCCGGTGTTTTATGATGCCCCGGCTGTAGATAAGGTGGTTGATGAAGCTCCTGCACCTGAGCCGGTTATCGAAAAATTTTTGGCGGTAGAACCGGTTGCTGCAGAAGTTCCGGCGGTAGAGCCGGTCGTCGAAGAGGTTCCGGCGCCTGAACCAATCGGTGCAGAGGTGCTGGCGCCTGAGCCCATGATGGTCGAAGCATCAGCGCCTGGGCCGATGGTGGGGGAGGCGCCAGCGTCGGAGCCGGAAGTGGCTTCAGCTCTGACCGAACCTTCAACACCTGCCCCGGAGGTGGTGGACCCGGAGGTGCCTGCGCCTGAGCCAGGGTGCCGAGATGAAGTTGCTGGCGGCCCGCTTGAGGGACTAGCTGTTGATGACCTGGCGGCGGGACCTTTGGAGTCAACTCCGGAGGTTGAAACTTCTGTAGCAGGGCCTTCCTTGGCGGCAGCCGAGGCTATTATGGAGGGCGGCCCTAGTGCCGTGGAAGCTCAGGGAACCGCTCTTGTAGAGTGGGACCCAATTTTTGTCACGGAGAACCAGCTGGAACCGGCGGAGATGACCCCGGCAGGTCCGAACCTGATCCCTCTATCGTTGTCTATTGACAACGCTTGCTCCAGTCTTCGCCAGGTTCAGCTGGCTTTTTACCATGACAGCAAGGCTCTCGAGGAGGAGCGTCAAACTCTTAGGAGGTGGCGCAACCGGCTCCAATTTGAGACCAAGCTGGCACAGTCGAGGCTGGCTGACGACAAAGAGTGGGTGAGGAAGGAGAAGGTCCGCCTGGAGTACTGGGGTAAGCTACTGGATGAGAGGGGAAGCTTCACGCGATCCCTTGACAACCAGTCCCGGTCCATTTACAAACAAGCCAGAGCTGCTAATAGCACAGCAGATGATCGCCAAGAGAGGCTCGATGCCATCCACGCTAGTCTCGTCAAGCGTCGGGAGGCTCTTGAGGAGCAGGAGAGAAAGCTCGAGGATGTAGAGCAAAACCCCCGGAGCTGCGGGATGATGTCGCGAAGAGGGAAGAAGAGCTTACTCAGAGGCTAACTCTGGGTGACAAGAGTCTCGAGGAGCGCACCAAGAAATTGGATGAGCGCTGTGAGAAAGATGAGAAGAAGGCCTGACAGCGAGGACAGGAACTCCACGGGAGGGAAACTGAAGTTGCTGCCAGGGAGAAGAAAGTGCGGGGCCTAGAGAAGGACCTGGTTAACCGCCGGAACGATATCTACCTCCGGGAGGAAGACCTCAGTAAACTTGAAAGGCAGGTTGCTGAAAAGATTCAGCAGAACGCCAAAGAGGTGGAGCGTCTTGCTCGGGAGAACTTGGAGCTTGCGGTGGCCAGAAGATCCTTGGAGGAGATGCGAAGCGGCAGGTTTGTGGAGCCCCAACAAGTTTTGGACTTCCTGGGCAAAGCAAACGATGCGCTGACGCCAATGGGTTTTAGTCCCGTGCGTCCGGATGATCCGGAACCGGAGCTGGACCAAGCATTGCAGGCGCTGAGTTCGGCAGGCAACAAGCTCACCAAGATAGGCGATGTCATTGCGGACCAGCTGGAAACCGAGGTACAATCCCTGGCCAAGAGCGTCGCATAATTTATTCTGTCATGCTACACAAGCAGGGACCCCCAATTCCCCCTGGACCCGGTGCTCCAAGGCCCCATCGACGGAGAGGGAGAAGCTGCCCAGGCCAGCTTTTCTGAGGTTGCCCGGAAGGTCGCCTCGTTCTTCCATAGGGTCTAGGACCATCTCTTTGTAGCTCCCGCTTGTATCCTCTCTTTTTTTTCTCCAATTTTGTAACCTCTTGTCTCTAGATGAATGAAATCCAACTTTTTTATGAATTTCATTTTTTGTCTTCAACACCTTTGTCCCACTTGGCCCCATGGTAGATGTACGCAATTTGATTGTGAACATGTACCAAGAGGATGTAACAGTTGTTGAAGACTTGCGTTCTTCAGACTTGTAGAGCATAGGTCCGAAGTCTTCAGTAGTGAAGGCTCTCTGAGGTTGTCGGAGCTTAAGGGCTCCGGCTTTGACCGTCATTGGAGCTTGGTAGCTCCAGCAGTGGTCTCCATCAACGTGTAGAGTGTCGACAGTTAGTCCTATGGAGTCTTCCCACCATCTTTTGTTCACTTTGACGGCTAGCCCCCTGTCTTTACCGGAGCTAAGTAGCTCCAGCGATACTTGCTATCAATGTTTAAAAAATCGATTACAAGCCATCTAGGGGATGTTAGAGCTTTAATAGCTCCGGCTTAGTTAACCATCATCATGAGATCTTTATTTTTCCTTCACACTGAAATCAAGAAAAATATTAAAATTCGTTTCCTATCTATAACTCTGTTGCTACTTACTATTCTCGTAAGAAATTTTTGGGTCGAGCGTAATTCTTCATACAATCAAGTGCACTGAGTTGTTTTCTCCAGGTACAATTGTTTTCAGGACCCACCTTACTTCGGCCTGCCAGAGTGTAGGTAGAGTGGCGTACATAGGGTGCAGGACCAGGCTAAGTCGATAGCACACTCCGGGCCTAGATTAGCTGGTAGCATTCAGGCGAGTGAGCCATTCAACAACATGAAAACCCGGAGGTATTAACAATGGACTCAATTTGTACATGAATTAGTCGATCTAAAAAATTCTTGAGAATAGCACAACTTTGTTATAGACAAGAAAGAGAAAAATAAAAAATAATGGTCTTGTACAAAGTAATTGCACGTGGAGTCTGTTTTCACACAAAGACGTCTTTCATTATAGGTCTGGGGTACAGGGGAAACAAGTACACCCTTAGGGTACGGAACCAGGCTAAGTGTGTTTTGTTTCTTGTTTGACCCAAGGTAGCTAGCTACAATTTTAGTTCTGAGACTGTGACAAGTGTTGTCTGAACTCTGCGGACCTTCCGGGGAAGGTCCGGCTGTTCTCCAGGAGGAGCTACCCGACTCTTTATAATGACTCTATAACATACATCACGTGTAACTATAGACTCACCTCCGTGATATTAAGCGTAAAACTTACGGAGGTGCTCAATGTTACAAGGATTAGGGAGAGGTGTCCCATCCTCGGTTGCCAAGCGAATGCATCTGGGACGGGATACATTAATCACTCGGAAGGGTCCTTCCCAGCTGGGGGAGAGTTTGTTTAACCCTTCTCTGGACTGTATTCTCCGTAGCATCAGATAGCCTTCCTCGATCTTTCGGCTGTGAACATGCCTTTGGTGATAGCGCCGGAGAACTTGGCGGTATCGGGCATTCCGAACAGCTGCTCGGCACCTTCCCTCTTCAAGGAGGTCAAGGTCTTCACGCCGGACCTGGTCCTGCGCGGCATCGTTGAAGGTCCGGACCCAGAGCAACCCCAAGGTGATTTCTGGAGGAAGGACTGCTTCAACTCCATACACCAGGAAGAAGGGTGTCTCTCCAGTGATGAAAGAGGTATGCTCTTCATCTTCCTTAGACATTCTGATTTGATGGTACCCAGAATATGCGTCTAGGAAACACAGTAATTCACACCCGGAGGTGGAATCCACTATCTGATCTATTCTATGTAGTGGGAAAGGATCTTTTAGACATGCCTTATTCAGTGTTGTGTAATCGATACACATCCGAAGCTTCCCTCCGGCCTTGGGTACAACGACTGGGTTTGCTAGCCATTTTGGTGGAAGACTTCTCGGATGAATTCAGCTTCGAGCAACTTATTCACTTCTTGCCGTATGAAGTTCTGTCACTATACTGATTGCTTCCGAGGCTTCTGGTGTACAGGCCGAGCATTGGGATAGATCTTCAGATTATGCTCGATCACTTCCCTAGGGATCCCGGGCATTTGTGACGGTTTCCAGGCAAACACGTCAACATTAGCCCGGAGGAAAGTGATGAGCGCGAGTTCCTATTTGTCGTTCAGACCTCCCGATATACAGGTGGTCTTAGCGACGTCGGGACCGATTTGGACGACTTTGACGGGAATGTCAGTGTCGCCGCTTGGTTGCACACGGGGTGCATAGGATGAGCCTAGATGACGAATGCTCAAGGGTTTCGGGGCTTGCTACTGCCTGGACTCTTCCTCCTGCACTGTAGCAAGCGCGTGAAGTTCTTCTAGTGCAGTCACTCTGGCAGTGCGGTCTCCACGGATTTGTAGATCACCAGCTGGTGTTGGCATCTTCAACACCAAGTAGCCATAATGAGCGGCAGCCATGAACTTGTACAAGGATGGCCTGCCCAAAATGGCGTTAAAGGGTAAGTTGATCTGAGCAACGTCAAAGACCAACTTATCAGTGCGATAGTTCTCCTGAGTCCCGAAGGTCACAGGGAGAGTAATGGCACCAAGTGGGGTTATGGCCCCCGGACCTACTCCAGAGAAAGGTCGGGAGGGGCGTAGATCTGAAGGTCGGAGCTAAAGCTTGATGAAAGCTTTGAAGCTTATGAGGTTCAGCACCAAACCTCCGTCCACCATTACATGGTGGAGTTGGATGTTGTTGATGGTCGGAGATACCATCAATGAGAGTTGACCAGCTCGGATCATATTTCGAGGGCAGTCTGACGCGTCGAAAGTAACGGCAGTATCCATCCACTTCCGGTGCGGCTCCGCCCTGGCGGTGGGAGCCACTTAAACCATGTCCCGCTGCATGGTCTTGAGGACGCGGCGGGAAGTGATGTCCCACGAACCACCAAAGATGGTGTTCATGGTTTTCCGACGTTCATTGTCGGAGACGTCGGAGTCGTTGTCGACGGAAGTGTAAACAGCTTTCAAGACATTTTTAGGGTCCTGAAATCCTAATTCTTCTTCAGCCAGAGCTTCGTCGACTTTCTGTTTTCCTTCCCTTTTTCGGAAAGGAACTTCTTCCCGACGCTTGTTGTAGCGCTCGGCAAGGTTCTGGACCTCTCGGCAGTCTTCCAAGTTGTGGCTGTTCGACTTATGAATAGGACACCACAATTTGGAGTTGCCGCCATCTTCAGATGAAGGTCGAGGTCGTTTCTCGGGGCGTGGCCCCCGGCCACCCGGAGCTGCAGCAGCAGCAGCAGTAGGTGTGCCGGCCGATGACTTTTTCTTGCCGTTGGACTTTTTCTTCTTTTTGCCACTCCCGGAGGTAGTGGCTTCGCCCTTGGAGGATTTTTTGTTATCCTCTGGAGGTGGTTTGGAGTGCATTTTACGGCCCTCTGCAGCTTTGGCACACTTGTCTGCCAAGCTGAAGAGCTCTGTGACACTGGTGATCTCCTTGATCGCCAGCTTCTCTAGCATCTTCCTGTCTCGTACGCCCTGTCTAAATGCCACAATAACATAGGCACTGGAGATAGAAGGAATAGTATTTCGTACCTGGGAGAACCTCTGGATGAAGGAACAGAGGGATTCTCCCCCCTTCTGCGTGACAGCAAAAAGGTCCAGTACGGTGCCTAGTCAGATGTATGAAATCCTGAAATTGGCGGTGAACTGTTGGCACAAGTCTGCCCAACTATTGATAGGGTTGGGAGGAAGGCTCATGAACAAGGACCTGACGATCCCAGTTAAAGCCAGTGGGAAGTAGTTGGCCATTACGGCCTCGTTACCTCCGGCCACTAGGATTGCAGTGGAGTAAATCTAGAGAAACTCAGCGGGATTGACAGTCCTGTCAAATTTCTGCGGCAGGTGAGGCCGGAACTTTTGTGGCCATCTGACCATGCGTAGGTGCATGGCTAGGGTAGAACAGCCTCCTCCTACACCCTCGAGAGCAGAACTGTCTCGGGCCTCTCGCCTTTCGCGAGCACGCTCGATATGGACGCGGTCGTCTTGTTGACGGTAACAGCGATCAAGCTCCGCCCGGAGGTCATGAGTTGAAAGCCTGGTTACTGTATGGGTGCGTTGCGCCCCGACAGGCAGCGACGTAACTTGTTGAGATGCAACACGCCACCTATTTTGGGAAGCATGCAGACCAAGTCTGCCCGACAAAGTCCGATGCTGCGATGTGGCCTGTCCCGAGGGGGGAGGACCTTGGTTGCTAATGTGATCGGCTGCTGCTGCAACCAAATGTTCCACATCAGCCCTCCACTACTCCATTGCACCCTGGGATGCACCCGGAGGTGGTGGGCATTGGAGGAGAGCACGTGCTGCATGGAGCGCGTGTTTAGGATTGTTGTTATTCGCCGATGCTGTGACCGACGCAGATGCCCCGTCGCGTTGTCCAGCTTGATTTGCTGGTGCAGATGGTGGCGGTGGAGGCATGACTCTTGCTAGAGTCGCGGCACGTGCTGGTTGTTGCATGTTGGAGGGATTGCCTCCAGCAGCTTGCGGAGCGGGGTTGCCGTTGGACGATCCAGCAGCTGAGTTCACCATTGCTGAAATCTCAGGCACTGTCCCCTACCTGGCACGCCAACTGTCGGAGTGTTTTTCCGGCAATTCTCCCGATACTACCATTGGTAGCTCGCGGAGTTTATTGTTCGGTATTGGGTGCGCAGAGATTTCGAAGAATAGGGCAAATGGACACAAGGATTTACGTGGTTCGGGCCGCCTGAGCGTAATACCCTACTCCACGGGGTGTGTAGCTGTTGTATTGAGCGTCTAAAAGCTTCAGCCCAGGGACTGTGTACATGTCAGAGAGCGTCAGCCAGTGTGAGAGAGTCTGAGAGAGTGTGTGTCCATCTCCCTGCGTATCGTCAACCAGTCCTTTTATAGTTCAAGGACTGGTCGTTACACCGTTAGCCTGGCCTGACATGTGGCCCCGGCGGTTACTAATTCTTAATACACTATTAATGAGCTTAATTACCCTTAATAGAGTGGTAACAGGCCTAGACAATGTCATTACTGGTATTAAGGCCCTCCGATCGTGTGTCATTAAGACGGTATTAATGACACTTAACTGAGTCTTGAAGTCTTTGATTACCCCTTGAAGGTCCGAGCCGTTGGGGGTCCTCCAGTCGGCTTGTTGAAGTTGAAGGTCCGGTGGTTGGACATGTGGCAGCTTTGGAGTTAACCGTATGGGATGGATAGGTCCGGTGTTGTTGTACACGTGTCAGGACCGGAGCTTCCCTCTGTCGGGGGTTAGGTCCAGAGATGCCACACAGGTATTTGTCCCGGAGCTTTCCCATGTGTGGGATGTAGCTCCGGTTGTAGGATACACCTGGCAGCACAAGGACTAACCATATAAGGGAGGCAGGTTCGGTTCCGTATGACACGTGAGGCCTTCGGAGGTCTTCAACTCAAACAAGTGAAGTTTCTTTGGTCTTTTTGTAGTCCCAAGGGGTATACGGTACCCAGGGTACCGACAATGACATAGGTAATGTTTTAAACATAGGCGGCTCTTCATCCAAATTATTGGGTTAAGAAGGTCCACTGGTGATGTACATTTTACAGAGGCTTGATAGGGTCATGGAGGACCTTCCAGGAAAGATTCAGCTTTAACAAGGAAGGTTTAAAGTCTACAAAAATCATACAAGCATTAATCTTCTCTGATTTTTAATGGAAAATTTGGAGCTTTGTCATAAGTTAAAGTGTGTTTTCTAGATCCGTTGTTACTATGGACTCCAACAAAATTGGTTTGATATTTTTCTAAGAACTATACAGTGAGATATTGATTTTTACAAGTTTCATTATTTTTCTGAATAGTTTCTGATATTTTTCCTAATTTTCAACAATTCTATACCATATTAGAGGAGCAACAATGTAAGTCCTATATAATCTCTATGTTGGAGCAAATATCATTTCTGATACTTGTGCTCTCGCCATTTTGGGCGATGTGCCAATGGCACCAACACAAAAATCCTTCCGAGATACATTTGGAAATATTCTTGAAGGATATGAGATTTTGCAAGAAGTTGTGATACCTATGTGCTGAATACATTGGTAATTATGTTAATTGTGAAGTTTTACATGCAAAGTTTTGAATATACCTGAGAAACCCACTTCGAATTGTCTGAACTTTTCCTTTTATGCATAGCTGCTATTTAGGACTGTTTGAACTTTCTACGTGCTGAAATAGTCGTGTGAATGCTATGTTTTTCACTTGCAATGTTTTAAAGTTGCTTTACACTTACGGGAAGGTTTTCTTAGTACTCTTGGACTAAGTTTTTGATGCGTTTTGGCTGGCCATGGTGGATATTTTCTTGCTATGTCTGCAACATGCTTGTGTGAGGTGCTTACATAAGGTGTTGTGGTTATCGAACTAATGTGCGTCAAGTCAAGAACTTGTGCTCAGAAGAACTGGTTGTTTATTCATGTGCAGGTGTTTCTTGAAGTCAAGACATGGTTGGTGACGGGATCCATTGAACTAGTCTTAGGGAGAAGATGATGTTCAACAACCAAGTTCGGGAGGAATTATGGTTGAGTTGATCGGGAGGTCATGCAGCATGTTTGGGTCAAGAACAATGCATATGAAAGTATCGTGGACGTTTTTGGAAAGTGTTTGCACGTGTGAAAGGGGTGCATGTACGTGGAAACATTTTTCCAAGGCGTGGAGAAGAGATAAAGATATGGCTGGAGAGGTCCAACCAGCTAAATTATGCCTCAGGTTGTGGCTATGGTGGTTATGGTTCGTTTACAGAATGGTTAGAGTTTGTTTTGGTTAGATTTTGTGTTGGTAACGAAGTTGAGTTATTTTAGGAATGTTTATAATGTTTCTAAGTTGTTTGGAAGTCAAGGTTGCTTCTATCTGCGTATGGAAGAGTCTTGAGAAGTTATGGAATGTTTCGGTTGAAACTGAGTGGGAGTAGGAGTCCTAGTTAGGATTGAGTTGGCCTAAGGGCTTGTTATATAAGTAAGGGAGGCCAGAGCTCGTAGTAAGATGACTTTGGGTTGTTCTTCTTGTGTCTTTGGTGAATTAAATTTATAGTTTAGAGAATCTTTTGTGCCTTGTTCGTCCGACTTGTTTTCGACAAGTCTTTCTCGTCGAGTTTCTGTGCTGCCCGACCTTTCTTGGGTGTTTTGATCGTAACTTGTGTCATACAAATCCAATTGACGTCATTCTTTTTGTGTTTTCTTCACAACTCAATACTCTATTATCTTAGAAAATTTCACGGTCATTGCATTTATGGTTTGTGCGTTACATGAGTTTCTTTGCAGTATAGCAAATATGTTTGCTCTCTATTAGATAATATTGACATTTGCTCAGAGTCGGACCTTGTTGAAAGTTTGTCAGACCTCACGTCGCACCTTGCCGGAGCTACCCCAAACAAGTCAGACTTATTGTCGAACCTTGCCGGAGCTACCCAAAGCATGTCGGACCTTGTGGGAGCTCGGATCTAGAGTCGGACCTTATTGAAAGGGGTGTTTTGGCAATATTCAAAACTTTTATCGTAATAGCCAATGTATTCAGCACACATAGGTCTCACAATTAGAAGCCATAAGAAATTTTTTAGCATTTGTTGCATCTAAAGGTTTCAAATTATATCAAATGGATGTGAAAAGTGCTTTTCTTAATGGATGCACAGATAAAAGAGGTTTATGTTAAGAAACCACCCGGTTTTGAAAATCCAGATTCTCATAATCATGTTTACAAACTGTCCAACACTTTGTATGGTCCGAAACAAGCCCCTAGAGCATGGTATGATAGGTTAAAAACATTCTTAAAAAAAAGGTTTATCATGGGCAAAGTCAATAAAACTCTTTTTGTGCTTAAGCATGGCAATGACTCACTATTCGTTCAAGTTTATGTGGATGATATTATCTTTGGTTGAGCTTCTCATGATCTTTTGTCCATGTTTTCAACTATGATAAGTTCAGAATTTGAGACGATATGATGGGAGAACTCACGTACTTTTGGGGGCTGCAAATCAAGCAAACTAAGGAAGAAACCTTTGTTCATCAAATGATGTATACGAAAGATCTCCTTAGGCGCTTCAACATGGAAAATAGCAAGCCTCTTTGGACACCAATGGGAACAACAACAAAACTTGAACTTGATGAAGAAGATGAACCCGTTGATCAAAAAGAATATGGAAGCATGATCAGGTATGTTTTGTACCTCAAGGCATCAAGATTAGACATACAATTGAGCGTATGTCTTTGTACAAGATTTCAAGCTTAACCACGCGCTTCACATTGTTAGGCCGTCAAAAGAATTCACAGGTATTTACATGGTACTCAAGAATTTGGCATTTTTCTTCCTTCTTCCTCGACCGTAATTTGAAAGCTTTCTCCGATGCCGATTTTGGGGGTTGTAGGATTGATAGGAAAAGTACTTCGGGTGCTTGTCATTTTCTTGGTAATTCACTTGTTGCTAGGTCCTCTAAAAAACAAAATTCAGTTGCACAATCCACGGCCAAATCTGAATATATTGCCGCTGCTAGCACATGCTCACAAATTTTATGGATTGTTCAAACACTTAAGGACTATGAGATTGATTTAGATAGTGTTCCACTGTTTTGTGACAACCCTAGTGCCATTTGCATTGCTAAAAACCCCGTGAAACATTCTAAAACAAGGCACATTGATATTAGGTATCACTTCCTCCGTGATAATGTTGAAAAAGGAAACATTGTGCTTCACCATGTGGACACCAAACAACAATTGGCTGACATTTTTACAAAACCTTTGGATTTTACTCATTTTTCATTCATTGTAGTGAAATAGGGGTTATGCATCCTCATAGCTTAAATTGAGGGGGAAATATGCAACTTGGGCATAATTGTTTCATACATATACGACTTTGTGATTCCTTTTACATGATATTGACGTTTCTTACGTCACTGATAAAAATCTGCAAGCGCAAAGAAACTATCGATGTAGCATTTGTAAAGGCTCTAATTTCCATAATTCAAAGTTCAGTTAGGACAGAAATTTTGAATGTTAAAAAGAATTAAAAAGGAATTGAGAAAAACAAATTAATTCAAACTCCAAATGAGAGAATTCAAAAAAAAAAACTTAGCTAATGTTCAAATGAAGTTAACATGAAGATTTGAGTTGATCAATGGGTTCCAAATATTCCAAATAGTATCCTTCCAAAGTTCCAAAATTTTTGTAGCAAGTTTGCTATTTAGTTCAATATCTTCATTGAATTCAACTCAAATTCAAATTCATATTTGAATTCAAATGAAACTTTGTCAAATTAACAATCTGATTTCAGAATCAATTTCTACACCTCATAATTTGTCTACCCTAAAATATCTAGAATTTTTGGACATAAGTGGATGGGAGAATTCGGTGTCCGGAGAAGATAGAGATGAATTGAGAGGTGGGACCCACTGGTCAGTGGGTCAAATTCGCCCCTGCTCTTCCCAGGGGGCCACCTCCCGGCATGCAACTGCCACAGAGCTGCTTGCACTGTGGAGGTCGCCTCCAGCTGCCCCCAGCTCGCCCTGAACTCCTTCTTGTCCCCCACAAAGCCCTGAGTCGACCATTTCTTCCCTGTTAACTTTCCAGCGCCATTGTTGCCTCCCTCACGAATTCATCTCTATACAGCCGAATAGAAGCAAGGTTAGTCAGGTTTGATCCCCTTGTTGTGCCTCTCCTCACTCACCAAGATTGTGCGCACCTCCCTGACCTTTTATTTGCCCAGTCGGAGCCTCCCCGAAGCTGTTAACGTCGAAACCGTGGCCGGAAAAGTCCCCTGTTTGGCCGCCCTCTGCTTCCTCGATGTCTCGGCAATACAAGCTTCATCTTGCCTCGGTCGTAGAAGGAAAAAGGTTCACCAACTCATGTTCTAGATGCTCGTAAAGTTTCAGCCCATGCCATGCCTCCTAGCCCCGTATTTGCTTTTCTTCCGAGGAACTTCGGTTATGAGTAGACTTACTTCGCACATAAAATTCCATTTCTACAGTTAATTATTCCTTGTGCACTTGTGCTACGTTGTTCTATATGGTCAGACGCATCACCTCGAAGAAGATCCATCAAGTTTCATCGAGTATTAACGCCGAAATACAATTTTTCCCCAACCGCCGGTCCTTCTCTCCTCGATCCATCGGCGCTACCATTCTCCAAGCCATTTCTCTCCTTCCTATGGCCAGATTCTTGTTCCCCATGCTTCCATGAAGCTTCCAGATGTCTTCATGATCGATTTAGCCCACCAGAGGGCTCGGCCGGCATGGCCGAAACCCTAATCGCCTCCGCCACCGCCACGCTGCCATTTCCGACCACCTATCGCCGTCGAGGACTGCACCACCGTGTTCCTCGTCTTATTTTAGGTGGGGAAGCGAGATTGGAGTGCCGCCGGGCCCTAGAGCGGACTGCGGTGAGGGGCCGCCGTCGGGCGCCGCCGTGCGCCGTTGGAACCGACGGTGTCGCGAGGTAGAAGAGGAATCCCGCGGGCCCCAGCTGTCAGTCAAAGAAGCGGCGCACCCGAATCAGCTGCGGCTCGGGGATCTTGTGACCACGCGGTTAACCCAGTAACCGCCCCTGTTGCCGCCCAGCGATTGGTCCATTTTAAACCCGTGGGCCCCCTGGATTATTCAAACATTTCCCATTTGAAATTTATCCCAGATTTTGCCCCAACCTGGAAAATCTATAACTCCAGGATACTTGTCCAAAAATTCCCAAATAAATTTTATTAGAGCTATCATGCAGAGTACTTTCCAGTGGTGTGCTTGGATTTCTATGAAAGTCCATATGAATTTCTCCATTATTCAAATAAGCAAAATGCTTATTCAATTAATTCCTATAGTTTTGTACTTTGGAAAAATACCAAATTTTTCTAGATCCATCACTTTAATATCCTTGAACTCCAATAAAAATTTCAGGGTCATTAGACTTCATTTAAATGCTCTGATCACCTATATATTTTTTATGCACATAAAAATAGCCAAATTCATTTATAAATTGTACAGAAACTTGTGCAAACTACTATGTTGAATATCTCTCAGTATAAAGCTTCAAAATTTGTCAAACAAACTTTGTTGGTTTTATCTTTATCCACACTAACCAGAACTACAACCCAATCTTCATGAAAATCCCTAGTTTTCCTATAGAGCCCTTTAACGCAAAATAGTGCTTGATTTTTATCTGCTGATTCGGTGCATAGACAAATCTGAAAGTTAGCCAAAATGTTCTTTAGTAAATCTCTGATTCCTAGAAAAATTTCAGCTTTATTGGACTTTATTAACCTATTTAAATCTGAAGATTTTCCTAACTGGTCATAGAATAACCCAAAAACAACAGAAATATTTCAGTAAATTATCCCAACTTGTTAATTCAATATCTCACAGTATAATGCTTAGAAAATTATGAAACAAAATTACAACCAGTGAGACCCCTCTGTATGGTACAACCACTGGTAGCCATGATAGACCTCCAAAATTACAACTAAAATTCAGAGAAGGCTTTTACTTGTTGGAATTTTAGGGACAACAAGCTTCATTGAACATGTCCAATTTTTGGTACAGATCTTACCCATAGTACCTAGTGTCCCCTGTAAAATTTCTAGAACCATTGGGCTTAAATTAATATACTTAACTGTCTTTCCATTAAACTATATCATAATACTGGTATTGATTAACTTGCATAATTCTTTGCATATCGATTAGTTGCCGAGCTCAAGAGGACCCCGGAGCTACATGAAGTCATCCCTTTGGAGATTAACTTTGATACCGTCTCGAAACCAGGCAAGCCCCGATTTGCAATTAAGCGCTATTACAAAATTTTGATTTGTATCACCTATGTCTAGGGTGAGTTATGTGCATTACGGCTAAGGTGATTGAAAATCCACTTGCATGACCAGATCAACCCATGGAGTATTTGGATGGTTGTCAAGTCATCGTGTAGACTATGCTATGCTAAATGTTGTATAGGATTCGGTAGAAGTCGAGTAGTTGGAATCTACTTGCATGGCTTGGACTTTTTCGCACGGGAATGGTTCAGAGAAATGGAGTAGTAATCTGAAAATGAGACCGGGCATGGGCGTAGAATGAAGCAAGACGTGGTCTTGGGTGCGTTGCCATGCCTGTGTCGGTTAAGGACCGATCCGTATGCCGCCCTGCTGAGCAAGTTTGAACTGTACCAGAGTCATACTTGATATATGGGGTCCAGGAAACCGATGTACCTTGGGAAGCTTCTATTGAGACTTTTTCGATCGCCTCAGGCTTTCGGCCGCAGCACAGTAGACGGAAACTCCCTCATGACATCTTCACAGCGGAAGGGTGCACCGTGAGTGGGGATAATGTCCTAGACGATTGAATCAATTCAACTTGGGCGGAACTTGAGAAAGGTGGCTGCGTACAACGTCCGTGGAGTGCACGTAGGTGACTTCCAGTACGAGCGAACGTGTCGTGTATTCTTGGTATCATTGATTGGAATCACCGTCCCTTGCGGATATGAGTACCACTTGTTCACTGAGTTGTGACGTAGTTAAATACTTGCACTTGAGATGAGAATTAATTGCTGCTGTTATGAACATTATATTATCGTGGTATCACTATATTGTATGTGTTAGTATAGTGCTCACTAAATTTATTTTCCACCTTGGGCATGCAGCATCGTGATGAAGCGTTTCTTGTTTGAATGTGGAGTTATGATGTTGTCCCGCACAAGGTTTAAGCTGCTGCTATAAATCTGAAAAATAAGGACCCACAATTAGGCGAGTCCGTTATGCAAATCTACCATCCTATGTTATGTCTTTACCCTCATGTAGAGTTTCATGTTTAGGTGAGATGGTTAAGTCTTGCTGAGCCTTCGTGCTCACGGTTGCTATATAAGTTGTTTTGCAGGTACTAACCTCTATGCTTATGCTTATGGTTGTCTGATGAGACTCAGGACTCTCCGAGTAATATACTCATGTGGGAACCATGTCGCTGCTGTTTGGTTTTCGTGGCTAGTGAGCAGCGTCCGTGGGCTGGACGGCTTCTCTTTTGCTTATTAGACTGGAGTACGAGAGTTGTAATATTATCTTCCGTTGTAGTTTAATTTTATAAACTATTTGTAAACTGATTATCTTTGTAAATTTCAGTAGATGATTTATGTAATACGTGTTCCTTTACATGTGTGTTGTTGGGTGTCGCATCGCACGACACCAGCCAATGCGATTCCTGGAAAGTGTGGACTCCGGCCCCCACAGACTTGGTATCAGAGCTGCATTGGGAATAGCACACTAAATAAGGATCGTATTACAAGAAAAACATAGGATATAGTGAGGATACAGTACTAGGCCCACATAAGGATTATATTAGTATAAGTTATTAAGGTGGTAAAGCTAACTTATGTGTTATTATATATATTCTGTAACGACGCTTCAACATCAGGTAAGAGGTAAGGTACGCTACCGCTAGCGGATCAATTGCGGTAAGCTCACCATGCGAGAGAAAGCATGTGATTGTGTCCGTGGCTTGGCATGGAAATGTCAATATGAGTCTCTGAAACTGTCCATGTTTCTGAGAACATATGACATGCGGTACCCCGTCGTGCTTCAAAGTTAGTGGGAGCCCCCGTCGGGTGGGACATAACCCGATGCGCCTCCTAGTGGCGCAGAACTATGCAAAGACGTGGGACCCCGTCAGGTGGTAGAAAATCCGGTCATGTACCTCGAGACGTGGCTTAACTCGGGGCAGCCCATATGGAATGATACAGGACAAATGTTTTTACTTTCATATATATTATTGTGATTGTTCGCCCGTGCGGGCTATGTCATACGACACCATATGATTGATCAATAGTTTGTGTGTAGTAACAGGTACACTGACCATGTGATCGTATTGTGATTAGAAATCATTTGCGAGTGAACGTCATTAAGTGCCACCATTGAGACGTATGCTGGAATACCAGCTTAGAATTTTCATTTTTGTGAGGCACGTAGTACCGACATATTCCATTGATGCATTGACCCCTTTACTGTAAAATGGAACCGAGAAGATGTAAAAATACTTATATTAGCTTTCAGGATCTGAATGTGAACTAAGTTTTCAAATTTGGAGTAGGCTTTGAAGTCACCAATTCAAAAACAGAGTGTTCTGTTTTCCGCCAGAAAAAGACCTGACTTTGAGAAACCATATCTCCCAGTAGAAAGTTCCAATAAAGGTTTATAATACATGGATGGAAATTTTAGAAAGTCCTTTAAATATTTATGGTCAACTCCAGAACTGAATTTCCCTCTAACCTGTTCAAAATTTCAAAGTTCCAAAGTCTGCAAAAACTGGACAGAAACTAAACCCCTTTCTGGACTCCTGACTGTTTTCACCATATCTCACTCTAGAAAATTCAAACTGGGTCGTGCAAGACATTTCTGGTATCCTTGTAATATTTATTACAAACTTGTGAATTGTGGCTTTTGTAAATTCTACTGTTTTGTATCTTGAAATTGTGGCTCAAATTCAGCATAAACAAAGGAGATGCTGTCAAAATTTTACAGAAAAACTGTCAGGTTTACAATACCATATCTTCTCAACCAGAAACTATCTGGAGGCAAACCAATAATTTTTTGAAAGGTATTAAAGTGTAATTCAACTTTGTAGTTCACCTCAAGATCTAATTCTGCCATTTACTTGGTTAAATTTGTGTGTGAGTACAAACCGGTCAGGTTTCAACAGAAACTTTATCAGTTTGACATAATTTGGTCTTGTTATGAATCTAGTCCTCGAATTCACTCCGAGAAGTGTCATAGCGGATCAGTTTTCAATACTGAACTATCTACCAGTGGAATTGATGGTTCGACCCACTCGAACCTCTTTTCTTGTATGGCCATGTTTGTGTCATATTAAAAATAAAAGTGTGTGTTCGTACGATAACGAGCATAACGTCTCGTCGCGACCAACAATAGTCGAAATGAACTTCGATCTATGGAGTTCATTATGTTGGAACTCGCTATTGTAACATTGGTCCAGGGATGATGTATTGTGTATAAAGTTTATACTTTATCAATATATGACCGTTATGCAAATTTGGTTATCAATACACACACTATTATTTCATCCTAGTGTGATCTTGCAATATCACGCCTCATGTTGCATTAATGACTGTAACTGCAGAATGGTGCGCACTCGCACAACTTACGAGATCGGTGGTTCAAGTCAGGGAGAGGATGACTCCCGAGTGCCGGAACAACCGGTGCAACAGCCACCCCCATCTCTGCTTACATTGGCGAATGATATCGCAACCATGCTGGGTTCGCGCGACGAGCGGACTGAACTGCTGCGAACCCTCGTGCAGATTACGTCCAATCAAGGGGTACGTCAAGCCGTAGGAAATCGTCAACCTCAGCAAGCAACCTATCAAGAATTCTTGGTGACTGCACCCCCCCCCCCCCCCCCGGTGTTCAGTGGTGATGGTGAACCTATAGATGCGGTCCATTGGCTCCGCACAATTGAAGCTAAGTTTGGACTGCTACAGTGCAATGATCATTTGAAGGTTTTATATGCGGCACAACAACTACATGACATCGCTGGTGCTTGGTGGGCGAACCACATCGCCTCCTTGGCCGCCGGACAACAAGTCACTTGGACAGAGTTGCGGAAGGCATTCCATGCCTATCATGTTCCTCCTGCCCTTGTGAGAAGGAAGCTTCAGGAATTTCTTGATTTGAAGCAAGAAGAAATGAGGGATCAAGAATACTCCAAAGTATTTGTTAATCTAGCGCAATATGCGTCTGAGTATGTGACTAAGGAGGATCAGAAGTGAGAGTACTTCTACCAGGGTCTAAGCCCCATGTTGAAAGACAAGCTTGCATTGTTCAATCATGGCTCCTTCAACGCTATGCTTAATGCCGCGATTACGCAAGAGGATGCCACGCGTGAGCGGATCGTGGAGGAGTCAAAGAAGAGACTTGCTGTGCAGGACAGCACATATAATATTCCTCGGAAATACCGTGTGGTGTACCGATCAGCGTCCGGTCAGATATGGCTGCCGGCTGCACAACCGAGTTCGTATCAGAGTCGGCCGTTTGAAGTATCAGATTTCCAACCAGCAGTACATCAACAGCAAGAACCGACCCAAACTGTTCCAGGGGCATTTTTCTCACAGCAAGATGCAGGACAACTCAGGCCACAAGTCAGCGGGCCGTTGTATCAGTACAAGTGTTCTACATGTGATCGTGAAGGCCTTTATACCAGGGATTGCCCGGAGAAAACGTTGAGCAGCGGGCAAGTACCAGTACAACGGTGTATTCAGCCCCGTATTCAACCAGGGAAGACAGCACTGCGAACCGGAAGTGTTCAACATATAGCGATCGAGGGTGTTCCGGAGGGAGCACCGGTGTTAGCGGGCATGTTTGCTATCGAAGACATACCCGTCCTCATACTCTTTGATTCCGGTGCTACCCACAATTTTATCAGTAAATCATGTGTGTATCAGCACCAATTATCCACCAATACTCCCAAGAAAAGTTACCTTATAAGCTCACCGGGTGGAAGTATCTCAGCTAGTCAGATTGTTCCCCGAGCAACTTTATGTTTGGGGGGCAAAATATATCCAACGTCGCTGATTATATTGGATGGACAGAAGATCGACGTAATATTGGGGATTTCATGGTTGAACCATCACGGTGCCTTTTTTAATATCAGTACCCAGGCTATCCAAATTGACTCTCCGATGCACGGACAACACGAGCTGTTTTTGGACAGTTTGGAGCTGGACAGTGCAGCTGCATATAACACGGAAGAAACTAAACTTGAAGATATTCCGGTGGTAAGTGAGTATCCCGATGTGTTTCACGATGACTTACCGGGCATGCCGGCCGAATGGGACATTGAGTTCGAGATTGAACTTGTATCGGGAACCACACTGATCTCTCGAAGACCATATCGAATGGCGCCTAATGAGCTATCTGAATTAAAGGAACATTCGAAAGACTTTTTGGACATTGAGTACCCGCTGCCCCGCATCGACATTTTATTCGATCAACATGTTGGTGCGAGGGTGTTCTCAAAGATGGATCTTTGGTCCGGATATCATCAAATCAAAATCCGACCGGAGGATATACCAAAGACTGCATTCTCGTCGCGATATGGACTATATGAGTATCTTGTCATGTCTTTTAGCCTCACCAACGCTCCGGCTCACTTTATATATCTCATGAATTCGGTATTAATGCCGGAGTTGGACAAATTCGTCGTGGTCTTCATCGGCGACATATTGGTTTATTCCAAGTCAGAGGAAGAGCATGCTGAACATTTGCACATTGTGTTACAATGGTTGAGGGATCACAAGTTATACGCAAAATTCAGCAAGTGTGAATTTTGGATCAGACAAGTGCCATTCTTGGGGCACTGTATTTCAGCTGAGGGCATCGCTGTGGATCCAAGTAAATTGTTCAAGTGCTGAAATGGCAACCTCCTAAGTCCGTACATGAAGTCCAAAGTTTCCTCAGTTTAGCGGGATATTATCGGAGGTTCATCCTGAGCTTCTCAAAAATTGCTAAACCGATGATGGAGCTACTGAAAAAGGGCACCAAATATATTTGGAGTTCAGCTTGTGAAGCAGCGTTCAAGACATTAGTACATCACCTTACAACAGCCCCGGTTTTTGCTCAGCCGGACACAATAAAACCGTTTGACGTTTATTGCGATGCATCTGGCATCGGACTTGGCTGTGTTCTTATGCAAGAAGGACGTGTGGTCGCATATGGATTTCGACAACTCCGAAACCATTAGCAGCACTATCCGACTCATGACCTTGAGCTCGCTGCCGTGGTATTGGAATTAAAAATGTGGAGGCATTACTTGCTTGGAAATCTTGTACACCTCTACACCGACCACAAGAGTTTGAAATATATGTTCATGCAGAAGGAGCTGAATATGAGACAACGAAGGTGGTTAGAGCTGATCAATGATTACGAAATTGAAATTCATTACCACCCCGGTAAAGCGAACGTGGTTGCCGACGCGCTTAGTCGGAAAGCTCATGTCCACAACATCACCATGGCTGAAATGGAAGATGAGGAACCAAGTCTATATGTGATTCCATATGGGGCTCTCAATAATCTTGCTCTCATTCCCACCATCCGAGAGGGAATTATTGAAGCCCAAAAGTAGGACAAGGGCATGTCACACATACGGGAAAGAGTGGACAGCGGGGAGGTAAAATGTTTCTGGAAAGATAATCACGGTACAATATGGTTCAAGAACCGGATAGTTTTACCCCGAGATGTTAAGCTCCGGAAGAAAATATTGGACGAAGCTCACATGTCAAAATTTTATATTCATCCGGGCAGCAATAAAATGTATCAAGATTTAAAGACCAAGTTTTGGTGGACACGGAAGAAGCGCGAAATAGCAAAGTACGTATCCGAGTGTGATATGTGTCGGCGAGTGAAGGCCGACCATATGAAGAAAGCGGGACAGCTGCAACCGCTGAATATTCCGGCATGGAAATGGGAGGATGTCAGTATGGATTTAATCGTTGGATTGCCACTCACATTCCGGAAGCATGATTCGATTTGGGTAATAGTCGACCGACAAACCGAATCAGCACACTTCATCCCGGTAAATGTCGGATTCAATGCCAAGAAATATGCGGAGTTGTACATATCAAGAATCGTGTGTTTACACGGCATTCCTCGCAGGATTATTTCAGATCGAGGCTCGCTGTTCGTGCTTGTTTCTGGGAGCAACTGCACGCCTCGTTGTGTACTAAACTGATTAGAAGCTCCGCATATCACCCCCAGACCGATGGACAAACCGAGAGGGTGAACCAAGTCCTTGAAGACACGTTGCGTGCATGTGCCATCCACCACAGTAAAATTGGGATGATCATTTACCGTTGGCATAATTCTCGTACAACAACAGTTATCAAGCAAGTATCAAGATGGCACCATACGAAGAACTATACGGTCGGAAATGCCGCACACCACTTAATTGGTGTGAGTCCGGTGAGAGGGTGATGTTCGGGATTGATCTAGTCAACGAAGCTGAGGAACAAGTTAGGACCATTCAAGCAAATCTAAGAGCGGCTCAATCTCGACAGAAGGCTTATGCGGACCAGCGGTGTCGACCGCTGCACTTTGATGTCGGGGATCATGTGTACCCCTGCGTGTCTCCGATGAAAGGAATTCACCGGTTCGGAGTAAAAGGTGGCCACGTATGACGCGGGAAGGAGAGCACGTATGTGTCTCCCACATGGGTGTGCATGTCGTGTAACCGGGTGTCTACTGATTGCAATCACCGTCCCTCACGGTTCTTTGAGTACCACTTGTCTGTCGCTGTCGTGACGTAGTAAATAATTGGAATGCCATGAGAATATGCTATATGATCATGATGATTAATTGCCTGGAAATCTTATGTGTTGTAGTATATGCTCATTAAAGTTATCTTTTTGAACCGTTACTTGTTGCTAATAACTTGAAAGCTAAGGATCCACTTGTAGGCGAGTATGTTTACGCCATATCCTACCTATGCTTAGTTGGTTATCTTGCATATAGAGTCGCATGTTTAGGTGAGACGGGTCAGTCTTGCCGAGCTTTATGCTCATGTTTGCAGTTAACGAATTTTTGTAGGATATACGATTGATGTCGGACTTGACGACGATGCCTTACCCCTTTAGGGTTCACGGCTGAGTAGAAGCCCTGCACACCGCTGATATCTGTGAGTGCTACTAGTGTAAAGCGTCCGAGGGCGTGGACAGCTTTGCTCATGCATAGCTAGTGCTAAGAGTGTAGTATGATGTATAGGCTTCTTTACTACATTATATATTGTAAAACTTCTGTTGTGTTTATAAATAAAATACTTGTGTTGTGTTTTATTCTCGTTCTTTTCATGTATGCTGTTGGGTATCGCATCGCACAACACCACCCGATGAGATCCTTGGATGTCTGGACCCCGGTCCCCACATGAAGCCTTTGGAATTTCCATGCTACTACGAGGAAGAGGAAGCCATTGTTGGCTCCAACTCGACCCACCTGATGGAGTATGCCCCAAAGAGACAGTCAAGGAGTTGACCTATATTTTGAGTTCGGAATGGACGACAAAGGTTAAGAACTCTACCAATATCCTTCCGATAACTTCACCCTTAGCCACAATTCTATACCATATTAGAGGAGCAACGATGCGAGTCCTATATAATCTCTATATTGGAGCAAATATCATTTCTGATACTTGTGCTCTCGCCATTTGGGCGATGTGCCAATGGCACCAACACAAAAATCCTTCCGAGATACATTTGGAAATATTCTTGAAGGATATGGGATTTTGCAAGAAGTTGTGATACCTATGTGCTGAATACATTGGTAATTATGTTAAACGTGAAGGTTTACATGCAAAGTTTTGAATATACCTGAGAAACCCACTTCGAATTGTCTGAACTTTTCCTTTTTATGCATAGATGCTATATAGGACTGTTCGAACTTTCTACGTGCTGAAATAGTCGTGCGAATACTATGTTTTTCACTTGCAATGTTTTAAAGTTGCTTTACACTTATGGGAAAGTTTGCTTAGTACTATTGGACTAAGTTTTTGATGCGTTTTGGCTCGCCATGGTGGATATTTTCTTGCTATGTTTGCAACATACTTGTGTGAGGTGCTCACATAAGGTGTTCTGGTTATCGAACTAATGTGCGTCAAGTCAAGAACTTGTGCTCGGAAGAATTGGTTGTTTATTCATGTGCAGGTGTTGCTTGAGGTCAAGACATGGCTGGTGACATGATCCATTGAACTAGTCTTAGGGAGAAGATGATGTTCAACAACCAAGTTCGGGTGGAATTATGGTTGAGTTGATCGGGAGGTCATGCAACATGTTTGGGTCAAGAACAATGCATATGAAGGTCTCGTGGACGTTTTTTGAAAGTGTTTGCACATGAGAAAGGGGTGCATGTACGTGGAAACATTTTTCCAAGGCGTGGAGAGGAGATAAAGATATGGCTGGAGAGGTCCAACCAGCTAAATTATGCCTCAGGCTGCGGCTGAGGTGGTTATGGTTCGTTTATAGAAAGTTTAGAGTTTATTTCGGTTAGATTTCGTGTTGGTAATGAAGTTGAGTTATTTTAGTAATGTTTAGAATGTTTCTTAGGTGTTTGGAAGTCAAGGTTGCTTCTATCTGCGGATGGAAGAGTCTTGAGTAGTTATGGAAAGTTTCAGTTGAAACTAAGTGGGAGTAGGAGTCCTAGTTAGGATTGAGTTGGCCTAAGGGCTTGTTATATAAGTAAGAGAGGCTAGAGCTCGTGGTAAGATGACTTTGGGCTGTTCTTCTTGTGTCTTTGGTGAATAAAATTCATAGTTTAGAGAATCTTTTGTGCCCTGTTCATCCGACTTGTTTTCGTCACGTCTTTCTCGTCGAGTTTCTGTGCCACCCGACCTTTCTTGAGTGTTTTGATCGTAACTTGCGTCTTACAAATCCAATTGACATGATTCTTTTTGTGTTTTCTTCACAACTCAATACTCTATTATCTTTGAAAAATTCACGGTCATTGGATTTGTGGTTTGTGCGTTACACGAGTTTCTTTGCAGCATAGCAGATTCGTTTGCACTCTGTTAGATAATATTGACATTTGCTCAGGGTTTTGGTCATAACTTGAGTTATACTCGACATTTTCTCATGATTCTCGTTATCGTGTCTTTGTGACTTCATTCTCTACTACTACACTGATTTGTCACATTTTTAACATGTTGGAAACACTCGTACACACAGTTTCTCCATCAGATTGATTTTCTCCCGAGGGGTTTTTGTTGCTTCCGTTGAAAAAGTTTTTATCTACTATTCACCGCCCTCTGATAGATTTTAATGTGCTCTTCGATCCTATAATTGGTATCAGAGCCACAAGGCTCTAATCTTTGAGATTTGCATGTGTTTGACTAGCCATCATGGAGAAATACTACACAAAACATTGTGTGTTCAATGATACTGATTTTCAGGTTTGGAAGGCACATATGGAGGCTTACATATAGGCACAAGGCTTTGCTATATGGGAAAAGGTGTACAAGCCCTTCGACATGCCACCAATTGATCCAGTCACGTCTGCGAACATGAGAGATGTTGACAACAACAACAAGGCGCAGAACTTGATCATACAAGGATTGACTCAAAGCAACTTTGGTCATGTTGCACACTTTTTAGATTAGAATATAGCACATCCAAAGTAAGTGTGCTCATGACAGTAGATTCCCGAATAGATGTAACTTTCATATTTCAAATTGACATGTCTAATGCATTTATTAATTGCCTAACATTCTCAGCATCTGAAAATTTACATTGACGCTATGCAAGTTGCTGAGAATCTTTTTAAAGCGAGCAAATAAATTAGCGATGGAGTCACCTAGTTGCATCTCAAAGCACATATATTCTTTCTTGAACATATCTTTCCTTACCTCCTTGATCGTGTTGGATCCTTCATGGTAGTCACAAACTTCTTTCCACACATCGTACGCTGATCAGGGTTGTGCAACACGGTCGAAGTTGCTTTGAGTTAATCCTTGTATGATCATGTTTTGAGCCTTGTTGTTGTTGTCGACATCTCTCATGTTTGCAGCTGTAAATTGATCATTTGGTGGCATGTCCTAAGTCTTGTATACCTTTTACCATATTGCAAATACCTGCCCTGGATGAAAGCCTCCATACGTGCCTTCCAAACCTGAAAATCAATGCCACTGAACACACAAGGTTTTGCGAAGTATTTATCCATGATGATTAGTCACTAACACGTGCAAATCAAGGAGGTTAGAGCACTGTGGCTCTGATACCAATTATAGGACCGAAGAGCACGTGAAAATCTACCAGAGGGGGGTGAATGGTAGATTAAAACTTATTCAGCTGAAGCAACAAAAACCCCTTGACAGACAATCAATTTGTTAAGAACCTGTGTGTGCAACTGATCTAAACATGTTCAATTGTGACTAGTAGTAGATAGTATAGATAATCTAGTCACGAAGATACATCAACAAGAATCACAAAAAACCGTTGAGAAAAACTCAAGTGACGATCAAAAGATCGAACAAAGGTCAATCTGTTCTATTCTAGAAAAACCAGATCTGTAACACTGCTAAGAACCTCATGTAGATCTGAAACCACAAATCCAATGATAGAGAAATTTGCGCAGATGATATATAATCAACTTGTGAAGACAACACAAAAAGAATCACGTCAATTGGATCTGTAAAACATGAGTTATGATAAAAACACCAAAGCAACATGGTGCTGTATAGAAACTCGACGAGAAAAACTTGTATGAAACAAGTCGGTCGAACAAGGCACAAAAACTCATCTAAAACTAAGATGTTTATTCAATAGAACACAAGAGGAACAATCCAAATTCATCTCTCCACGAGCTCTGGCCTCCCTTTCTTATATAACCAGACCTAAGGCCAACCCAAACCAAACTAGGACTCTAATCCTACTCAGTTTCAACCGAAACTTTCCATAACTGCTCAAGACTCTTCCATACGCAGATAGAAGCAATCTCAAGACTTTCAATTACCTTAGGAATGTATACCGTCTTTCTAAAACAACTCAACTTCGTGCTCATCACGAAATCCTATCATAACCAACTCAAATCTTTTCATATTTGAGTCAAAACCAACTCAACTGCAGCTTGAGTCCACAATTCAGCCGGTTGGACCTTTTTGACCAATTCTTTAAGTCCACTTCTCTTCATCACACCTTGGAACCATGTTGCCACCTCCATGAACTCCTTGCACACATGCAAACACCTTCCAATGACGTCCACAATACCTTCATATGCATTGTTCTTGACCCAAACATGTTGCGTGACCTCCCGATCAACTCAACCACAATTCCTCTCGAACTTGGTTGTTGAACCTCATCTTCTCCCTAAGACTAGTTCAATGGATCCTGTCACCAGCCATGTCTTGACCTCAAGCAACACCTGTACACGAATAAACAACCATCCTTTGCGAGCCCAAGTCCTCGACTTGATCGTTAGTTCAAAAACCACAACACCTTATGTAAGCATCTCACATAAGAATGTTGCAAATCATATCAAAACATTAAACACCATAAACAGCCATAACACTTCAAAAAACTAGTAAAATAATACTAAGAAAACTTCCCATAAGTGAAAAGAAAGTTTGAAACATTACAAGTTAAAAGGAAAACCACTGCAATCTTGCATCGAGCCTTGCCAAAGCTAATCGGACCTTGCTCCAGACCTAGCCAAAGCTAACCAGACCTTGCAAAAGCTAAACAGACCTTGCGCCAGACCTAGTCAAGGCTAACCGGACCCTGCGTCGGACCTAGCCAAAGTTTGTCAAACCTCACGTTAGACCATGCCGGAGCTACCCAAAATAAGTCAGACCTATTGTCGGACCTTGCCGGAGCTACCCAAAGCATGTCGGACCTATTGTCAGACCTTGTCGGAGCTCGGACCTAGAGTCGGGCCTTGTTGAAAGGGGTGTTTTGGCAATATTCAAAACTTTTATTGTAATAGCCAATGTATTTCAGCACACATAGGTCTCACAATTAGAAGCCATAAGAAATTTTTTAGCGTTTGTTGCATCTAAAGTTTCAAATTATATCAAATGGATGTGAAAAGTGCTTTTCTTAATGAATGGATATATAAAGAGGTTTATGTTAAGAAACCACCCAAGTTTGAAAATCTAGATTCTCATAATCATGATTACAAACTGTCCAAAGCATTGTATGGTCTGAAACAAGCCCCTAGAGCATGGTATGATAGGTTAAAAACATTCTTAAAAAAAGGGTTTATCATGGGCAAAGTCAATAAAACTCTTTTTTTTGCTTAAGCATGGCAATGACTCACTATTCGTTCAAGTTTATGTGGATGATATTATATTTGGTTGTGCTTCTCATGATCTTGTGTCCAAGTTTTCAGCTATGATAAGTTCAGAATTTGAGATGATATGATGGGAGAACTCACATACTTTTGGGGGCTGCAAATCAAGCAAACTAAGGAGGAAACCTTTGTTCATCAAATGAAGTATACCAAAGATCTCCTTAGACGCTTCAACATGGAAAATAGCAAGCCTCTTTGGACACCAATGGGAACAACAATAACACTTGAACTTAATGAAGAAGATGAACCCGTTGATCAAAAATAATATGGAAGCATGATCAGATATGTTTTGTACCTCACGACATCAAGATTAGACATACATTTCAGCGTATATCTTTGTGCAAGATTTCAAGCTTAACCACGTGATTCACATTGTTAGGCCATTGAAAGCATCTAGGCCCCATGAGGTACGGTTTCGGTGATTAATGACAACCATTTGATATTACTAATGAATTTGTGAATGCAAGGTCTCAATAACACTCAATCAAATGAAATCAAAGTTACATTGGAGACCCATATAAAATCAATGAATGAGATCAAATCAAATCATATGAAGACAAGAAGTGAAAGCTCTAACTTGATATCACTCAATGCTTGAAGACAATCAAAACAACATTTCAAACAAGCGTCAAAGAGGTCACAAGTTCAAATTCCAAAAGAACAACTCAAAACAACTCGAAGTCAACAAGATTGAGCACACCGGATCAACCGACGTTCTATGAGTTGACTACATCGGTCGAGTTGGTTCAACTGAAGAAGAAGACCTCAGACAAATGCACTCACTGGATCATCCGATGTGAGTGGCTCAGTGACGTCGGTCCATCATCACAGATTGCAATACCATTGGACCAAGTGAAGCATCGGATCATCCGATGTGCAGACTTACACACATCGGTCGATCACTCCAGTGAGCTTCAAGATCAAGCATAATTCTGGAGGAAGAGCCACCGGATCATCCGATGAGAAGACAGATCAACATCGGTCTAACAACGGTCATATCTGACACAGTGACATCAGCTAATTTGGCTTTGACCGATGTTAACTGAAGGGGAGACATCGGATCATCCGGTGTTCGCAGAGAAGTGATGTCAGCCTACTTTTCCAACGGCTATCTCGTGGAGGCTGGCTATTTATACCCCTTCAACCTGTCAAATCGACAAGACTTGAAGCCCAGACATACTCTACACATCCTAGAGCATTCAAGCATTAGAGCTACCACTTTCACATCATTTGCTCATCATTTGTACACCAAGAGATAGGCTAGAACTAGCTAGAGATAGTGCTTGGGTGCCTCCATTCTTGGTGATTGGAGTCTCTAGTGTAGTGAGAGCCCTAAGGGAGTGTCCCTTGGTGTGTGCAACTTCCGGAGCTTGCCAGGAAGATTGTGGAAGCCCGGAGGATCCCAAAGTGTACAAGGCTTGAGCTCCACCTTGCCGAGGTTGGCGAACGGAGAAGAATAGTGAAGAACCCCCTTGTCTCGGTGACTTGGGAGTGGCAAAACCCTTCGGTGGGTGCCACAACGTGGATGTAGGAAGATCCTTGTGATCTTACCGAACCACGGGATAAACTCCGTGTCCCTTGAGCGTTTGCATCCCTCTCCCTTTTACTCTTATGCAATCTTCATTCCGCAACTTTAATTTACATTGATTGCATAGTTTAATTGCATAGGGAATTGGGCTTGAGGTAGTTAATCTTAATTGCTTTAAAAATTGAAAGAAAGCCCAATTCACCCCCCCCTCTTGGGCATTTCGATCCTTACAATTGGTATCAGAGCGAGGTTGCTCATTGGATCATTCTAGCTTCACCGCTAGAGAGCTTAAATGGCCAAGAATGGGGGTTCGGTTCCTATCTTCGAGGGCAAGAACTTTGCCTATTGGAAAGCACGCATGCGTGCCTACCTAGAGGCCATTGCTCCCGAAGTTTGGGAAGCGACCCATGCGGGATTTGGAGATCTCAATTATGTTGGTGATCAACTAAAATGGGATGCTAAGGCTAGAAATGCCATCTATGAATGCATAAGTCAAGATGTTTTTGCTAGAATTGCTAGTAAGGAGAAAGCTTGTGAAATTTGGGCATGTCTAATTGAAATTCATGAGGGCTCATCTCGTGTTAAAGAACTCAAATATCACTTGCTAAAATCCAAGTATGATGAATTCAAAATGCTTCCTCATGAGAATGTTAACCAAATGTTTTCTCGCTTAAATGTGCTCATTGAGGAGATTAACGCACTTGACATTGCTTCTCTTGGTAAGGGACTTATCAACCGCAAGATCCTCATGCTTCTACCTAAGCCCAAGTACAACATTATCAACTCAATGCTCCAAAAGGAATCACTTGACAACATTGAAGTCTCGGAGCTCATTGGAGAAATTCATGCTCATGAGATGAGCGTACTTGGAATGATGGAGGAGTCATCGTCAAAAACTATTGCTCTCAAGGCTTCAACCAAGAAAACAACTCCCAAGAAAAAGAAAGTGGTTGAGCCTAGCTCAAGCGAAGAAGAGCAAGCAACAAGCGAAGATGACGATGATGAGCTTGCGTTGATGATGAGAAAATTCTCACGTCTAAACTCCAAAATCGCAAAGAAGGGATACTCCTTTGATCCAAAGAAGAAAGCCTTCCTCCCAAGAAAAGACGAAAACAAGACATGCTACAATTGTGGTGATCAAGGCCATATATCATATGATTGTCCAAGACCCGACAAGAGGAAGGACAACCACAAAGGAAAGCATAGAAAGCTAGAAGAAAGTGATGAAGATGAAGAAGAGGTCAAACCCAAGCGCTCCTTTGGAAAGAAGAAATTTAACAAGGGCAAGAAGACCAAGCTCTTTCCAAAGAAGAGAAGAGGGCCTCAAAAAGTCTTCATGTGCGAGGCAAATGAGTGGATCACGGATGAAGAGTCAAGCGATGAAGAGAGTGAAGATGAAGAAAACTTGGCGGGCCTTGCCATCGTCGACAAGGACAACTCACCTCTTCGTCCACCTCCTATGTGCCTCATGGCTAAAGATAACACTAAGGTATGTGATGATTCTAGCGATGATGATGATGAGCTCTCCCCCGATGAACTAGCATCTATGATTAATGAATACCATGTCATCATAAAAAGGGAAAAGAGCAAGGTTAAAGCACTTGAACAAGCTTGTGCTAAACTTGAGAGTGCGAAGCTCGATTTGCATGACAAGTATGTAACCATACTTAAAGAGCATGACACGCTCAAAACACATGTCAAGCAAATCGAGGAGGGAAAATGCTCAAATCAAGCTTGATCATCATGAGCTTGACTTAGCAAACCAAGCACTCTTGGGAAAGCACAATGACTTGGTTCAAAAACATGAAGTGCTTAACCTTGCTTATGAGGCAATTGAACTAAAAATGAAAAACATGAAAAAGGAAACCCTTGATGGCAAAGTATCAACTATTTCACATGCCACTAATACTTTGGATAAGTCTTTGCCTCCGAAAGCAAGCCTTAGGGAGAAGGAATTGATGGACGAAATTGAAAGTCTCCGCACTAGTGTGGTGAGACTTTCCAAGGGGGAGGACAAGCACAAGGAAATCCTCTACCAACAAGCCAAAGGCTTCAACAAGAGAGGACTTGGATCCTTCCCGGTGCTCAACAAAGGGAAGGTGCCCTCACCGGAGCTTAGGACGAGCTTCATCAAAGAAGTTGGATCCTATTGCCAACATTGTGAGGTCACCGGACACCACACGAGGGAGTGTCCTCTTCCCAACCGTCCTTCTCCCAAATTGCCTCCTAACTACAAATCTACATTCCATGATTATCACTATCTCTTAAGCAAAGTAGGTGGCAAGGTGAAGGCAAGGTTCATCGGCAAAGATATTAAGGGCATGAAGGGGAAGCTCCCCAAGCAACTTTGGGTCCCAAAATCACTTGTATCACACATACAAGGACCTAAGTTAGCTTGGGTGCCTAAACTCAAAAACTAACTTCATGTGTGTAGGTGAACTACAAAGCCGGAGGAAAACATTGGGTACTCGATAGCGGGTGCACTCAACATATGACCGGCAATGATGGTATGTTCACCACCATAGAGAACCCCGATAATCATGAACAAGTCACCTTTGGTGACAACTCAAAGGGGAAGGTAATTGGTTTAGGTAAAATTGCTATTTCGCATGATTTGTCCATTTCTAATGTACTATATGTTAAGTCACTTAGTTTCAATCTACTTTCCATTGCACAACTGTGTGATCTTGGACTAACGTGCACCTTTGACAAGAATGGTGTTGTAGTAACTAGTGAATCAAGCAAAGAACTAATCTTCAAAGGATTTCGGCATGGACATCTTTACTTGGTGGACTTCTCCAACAAGGATGCTAGCTTGACCACTTGTCTTTTCACTAAGACAAGCTTGGGTTGGCTATGGCATCGACGCATTGCTCACATTGGGATGAGCAAGCTTAAGAAGTCGTTCAAGCTTGGGATGGTGACCGGCGTGAAGGATGTCACGTTTGAGAAGAACAAGCTTTGTAGTGCTTGTCAAGCCGGGAAGCAAGTTGCTTCACACCACCCAATGAAGACAATGGTGTCAACCTCCAAGCCACTTGAACTACTCCACATGGACCTCTTCAGACCGTCCACATACCAAAGTCTTGGCGGTAACTTCTATTGTCTTGTTATAGTTGATGACTACTCTCGCTATGCTTGGACTCTATTTTTAGGTGACAAGAGTGAAACTCCGGAAGTGTTCAAGACCTTCGCCAACCGCGCTCAAAGGGAATTCCAACTTCCCATTATCAAGGTCCGGAGTGACAACGGCACCGAATTCAAGAACTACAACATTGGGGAGTGGTGTGACCATGAAGGCGTGAAGCATGAATTCTCCGCCACGTACACTCCTCAACAAAATGGTGTTGTTGAGAGGAAGAACAAAACCCTCATCACTCTTGCAAGAGCCATGCTTGATGACTACGGCACGTCGGAGAAGTTTTGGGCCGAAGCAATCAACACGGCGTGCCATGCCGCAAATAGGGTCTATCTTCACCGACTACTCCAAAAGACCCCATATGAGCTCCTCATTGGGAGAAAGCCCAACATCTCCTACTTTAGAGTCTTTGGGTGCAAATGCTACATCTACCGCAAGAAAAGGCTCGGTAAGTTTGAAAGAAGATGTGATGTTGGTATTTTTCTTGGTTATGCATCAAACTCAAAAGCATATCGAGTATTCAACCAAACCTCCGGTCTAGTTGAAGAAAGTTGTGATGTTGAGTTTGATGAGACTAATGGCTCCCAAGAGGAGAGTTTTGGTCATGATGAAATAGATGATGAGCCTCTACGAGAAGCCATGAAAAACATGACCATTGGAGACATCAAGCCGAAAGTTGAAGAGGGCCATGATCAAGGGGGAGCATCAAGTTCCAACATCAACACCTCCATGATGCCTCAAGTTGATGAAGAAGAAGAAGAGAAAGATGATCCATTGCCAATGCAAGATTCACAAGCCACACAACACCAACAACAAGAAGAAGTCCATGATCAAGTCCAACCACAAGAGGAACAACAAGCTTCACCACCGCCAAGTGCCTCACAACCACTTATGAGGCATGGACGCATCTCCAAGGCGCATCCAATGGACCAAATCATTGGAAGTCCTTCAAGGGGCGTAAGTACTCGTTCCCGCCATGTCGCCTCATTTTGTGAGCACTACTCTTTTGTTTCGTGTGTAGAACCCACTAATATAGAGGAAGCACTCCAAGATCCAAATTGGGTGATGGCCATGCAAGAAGAACTCAACAACTTCACCCGCAATGAAGTTTGGGTGTTGGAGGAGCGACCCAAGGACAAGAACGTCATCGGTACGAAGTGGGTATACCGGAACAAGCAAGACGAGAATGGCGTCGTGGTCCACAACAAGGCAAGGCTTGTGGCCAAGGGTTTTTCACAAGTTGAAGGACTAGACTTTGGAGAAACATTCGCTCCGGTCGCTCGGTTAGAAGCTATTCGCATACTCCTTGCCTTTGCTTCACATCACAATATAATGCTTTATCAAATGGATGTTAAAAGTGCTTTTCTCAATGGCTATATTAACGAACTTGTTTATGTTGAGCAACCTCCCGGGTTTGAAGATCCGAGGAATCCTAACCACGTGTATAGGTTACACAAGGCGCTCTACGGGCTCAAGCAAGCACCTAGGGCGTGCTATGAACGTCTAAGGGATTTCTCGGTCATGCAAGGTTTCAAGATCGGGAGGGTGGATACTACACTCTTCACCAAGGACATCAACGGAGATTTATTTCTGTGTCAAATTTATGTTGATGACATTATTTTTGGCTCAACTAACAAAGCTCTTAGCCATGAGTTTGGCAAAATGATGTCTAGGGAATTCGAGATGTCAATGATTGGAGAGCTCAACTTCTTCCTTGGATTCCAAATCAAGCAACTTCAAGAGGGGACCTTCATCTATCAAGAGAAGTACACAAAGGACCTCTTGAAGAAATTTGAGATGGGAGATTGTAGCTCAAGAAGCACTCCAATGGCGACAAATTGCCATCTCGACGCGGACATGGACGGTAAACCTATTGATCAATCTCATTATCGTTCTATGATTGGCTTATTGTTATATCTTACCGCATCTAGGCCCGATATTATGTTTAGTGTGTGCTTGTGTGCTCGCTTTCAAGCGGCACCTAAAGAATCGCACAAGAAGGCGGTCTTTAGGATACTTCGGTATCTCAAGCATACCTCAAGTGTAGGTTTGTGGTACCCCAAGAACGCTAGTTTCCATCTCTTGGGATACTCGGATTCGGACTTTGCCGGATGCCGTGTGGATCGCAAGAGTACCTCCGGTGGGTGCCACTTACTTGGGCGTTCCCTAGTATCTTGGTCGAGCAAAAAGCAAAATTCCGTGGCTTTGTCCACCGCGGAGGCGGAGTATATAGCGGCCGGTGCATGTTGTGCCCAAATTCTATATATGAAGCAAACCCTCTTGGACTTTGGAATTAAAATTGGTTGTGTGCCTCTCCTTTGTGACAATGAAAGTGCGGTTAAGATAGCTAGAAACCCCGTTCAACACTCCCGCACTAAGCACATTGATATTCGCCATCACTTCTTGCGTGATCATGAGGCTAAAGGAGACATCTCTTTGCAAGGTGTTAGATCCGAAGAACAATTGGCGGATATCTTCACAAAACCACTTGATGAGAAAACCTTTTCTAGACTTAGAAGTGAATTAAATGTGCTAGATGCATCTAACGTCATGTAAGTTGCCATGTTCATGTAAGGATGCATATCATATAGGTCTTGTCTAACTCCCAAAGGATAGGGGTGAGCTAGAAATAGTTTTCCCTGAGGAAGCCTTTGGAAGGTTTAAACTTGGCAAGATAAATTTATTTTATGCCTTGCATGATCCCTGCCATATAGACTTGCACTCTTTTAATCCCTTGCACTATAATTTGTTTGGCATTGCATACGGTAGATTGTCACAAAGGGGAACCCACCTCATGAGAAGGAGACTTGTTTGAAATGCAATATCTCAACTCATATAAGGTGGAAAGAACAAAATGTTAGGTACGTTAATGCCTAGAGGATCATGCTTCAAAGAGATAGAAGTCTTCATACTCTACCTCACAAAGCATGGGCCTTACATTTTATTTGGACATTTTCCTCCATTTTTTTCTTGGTGTTCCATTTGCATTAAGGCCTAGCCAAGCTATTGGCATATTAGCTTCTTGAGGGGTAAGGGGTTGCCCAAAAGGTCCTAAGACATGTGTTTCTCTTTGATTGTTTGTTTGGTCAAAGGACATATATGGGATGTTTTCGTTCTGTTGTCATCAGATTATCCGATGCCTATGTCAATCCCTCATCGGTCAAATAGGTGTTCAATCTTCAAAGCCCAATTCTGTCTGAATTTCACATGATCCGACGAGTTCATTCCGAAAAACATCGGTCTATCCGATGTTCACTCTTCTGGAGCTGTGGTCAATTCAACCGATGTCTACTTCCTCCTACGTCGGATCATCCGGTGTCAACATTCCTCTTTTGAACACCCTTACTGTGCCATTCGACCGATGAACCAAAACCCTAGACGTCGGTCCATCCGGTGTCAACAGCATTTCTTGAATATCCTTTCTGTGGCAATTGACCGATGCTCACTTCACCTATCATCGGTCCATCCGGTGTTGAGTTTTCGGCTAGGGTTTGGGCCCCACTATTTAAATCCGCGCGCCGCCGCCGTTTTTCTCTCCCCGACACCTCGCCTCACCCGACCGCGCCTCCACCTCTTTCGCCGCCGCCGCCGCCGCCGCAACTGCTCGCAGCGCCGCCGCCGCCGGCGACCTCCGCGCCACCACTGCCGGGCTCGCGCACCGCGCCTCCTCCCTCGGCGCCGCCGCTGCCCGTGCCCGCGCACCGCGCCTCCTCCCTCGGCGCCGCCGCCGCCCGTGCCCACGCACCGCCGCCTCTCCTCGCCGCTCGCCGCTCCACGCACCGTCTCCACCACCATCAACCTCGCCGCCGTCTCCATTTCGCACCCGGTCTCCATTTGGCCCCCGTTGCTAGGTTTTCCCGAGCTCAATCGTCGCTAAGATGGGTCGTGATCGCAAAGGAAAGGGCAAGGCAATCGTGGAGCCCGCCACGAAGAAGCGCAAACTATCGAAGGATGAGAAGAAGGCTCTAATGGCCGCTCGCGCCGCCGAGGAGCGTGAGCGAGGCCGTGGGGGATCCCTGAGGATCCGCGAGGCTCGGCAGCCTCCTGTGATCGACAACTCCGACATCGAGGAGGAGCCGGTCGAGCCGCTTGTCCGCCGGCGCTCAGCCCGGACACGGGGAGGTCAGTCCCCGGCCGTTTCTCGTCCAAGACCGACGGCCGCCGACCGTCGCGAGGACAGGGAAGCTCAGAGGGACATCTACGAGATGGACACGGCCGTCCGTGTCGGTGAGGGAGTCCGGTTGACGGATTACAGGAAGATGAAGGCCAAGCAACTCCGAAAGCTCAGATGGAGTGTATTGCTTGAGGAGTGGTACCCGCAGCCCCGGGTAGCTTTGGTGGACAGTCGGTTCTGGACGGTCACGCAGGCATCTCTCTACGAGACATACAGACGCCGTGGCCACAAGCTTTTTCAGCACAACTACCTGGATTGGGCTCAGCTTGAAGTGGCCGCAGGGACAGAGATCAGGCCGTTCTTTGAGAGGTACAGAGGTCTGGTGCAGCTGCTATCTTATGAGAGAAGTGCTTATGTGGAAGAGTGGGTCCGTGTCTTCTACGCGACCCTGTACATCTCAGAGGGCAGGAGGTTGATTGCCTTCATGTTCAATGGTCAGCGCTACCACCTCACGAGGCAGACTTTGGGGCATATTCTAGAGTTGGACCTGCACGACACCTGCTTGCACGAGAAGGTCTATGGGCAGGCAGATCCACCGAGGAGGCCACTTACTGGAGGGGTAGCACCACAGCTGGACGAGATCCGCTCTCTGTTTGGCCCCTCGTTCTCTCCGGACCAGCCGAGAGTTCCAGCTCTCCTGACCCCAGCTGCGCGCATTGTGCACCTCGCCTTGCGCCGCACGCTCCTGCCGAGGTCAGGTTACTTGGAGGGGTTCACGAGTCTGCAGCAGACCCTCCTGTTCTACATAATGAACGGGATGGATTTCGATATCGTGGACATACTCCTCTGTGAGATGGAAGACGTAATCACGGATGGGATTGGCATGATGAGGCAGATGGTCTACGGGCATTGGATCAGTTACATTTGCTCTATGGTGGTGCCTGAGGGACATACAGCACAAGCCCGGCTAGCTGACGAGAGTGTGACTCGCTTTAGTCACTATCGTGCCTCTGCTCCTGGAGACCGCCGCCTTGGTCGTCCAGTTGAGCGCCAGGTCCGGGCCCGTCTGTCAGAGGAAGACTGGTCCGACCTAGAGCGGGAGGACGAGAGGCTTGCTGAGGCTGAGGCTCAGGGGGAGGACCTGCAGCACATCTGGTCTGAGAGCGACACCGACGACAGTGTCGAGGAGTACTTCCCCCCCCCCCTCCACCTTCACCGAGGCAGCACGACGCCGAGGCAGGAGGATCAGCTGCTCCGCCACCGACACCACCTCCTGTGTCCGAGGCGCAGGTGACGCAGCCGTCTGAGCTGACGTCGCTCCTCCAGCAGATGATCGAGCAGCAGCGCCAGGACAGGCTCGCTGCTGAGCAGGCCAGGGCAGAGCAGGCTGCTCACCTGGCACAGCTGCAGCGGCAGCAGCCGGAGCTCCAGCTGGAGATCGCCCGTTAGAGGCGAGAGGATACGGACCGGTTCACCAACTTGGTAGATCAGATGCACTGCCGTACCCTCGACCAGCAGCAGCAGACCCAGCAGGCCATGATGGGGATCCTAGGGTTGATCACCAACCTTTACACTCAGACCGGGATCGCCCTTCCTCCACAGCAGCCTGGACTGGGACTGGCTCCAGGTGTTGCTCAGGTGCCTACTTCTCCTATACCTTCAATCAGTATGTCACCTCTTCTGGCATCCAGCGCACCGATTCACTCACCACTGCCGGCAACGATCTTGTTCCAGCAGACACCGGCGTCCGTGGTGAGCGCTCCACTTCCTCCAGGTCCACCGGCACCTCCAGTACCGGCTTCCTCTCCTCCAGCACCGGCAGCGGACCCTCCAGCTCCCGCCGCCCCGGCAGCTCCTACGACCGGCGACTCCAGCTCCGACGACTGCGACGGTTCTCAGTTCGTCCTCGCGCCCAGCTCTCAGGGTATGTAGGCATTCTGATCCCTTTTTGGTGTCTTGATGCCAAAGGGGGAGAAGATGTAGAAGAGTCAGGGGGAGTGGTAGTCTCAGGGGGAGTGTAGGGAGTGTGTGTGTGTGTGCTTATCCTTTGTATTAATGCTTGAGTACTCTTTTGTAATTTTAATTAAGCACTCTTTCACTTGTCTCATTTGCTTATGATTTTAATCAATTGAGCTTTTCACACCACAAATTTCTTTTGTGCTTTACAAGCTTAATGTGTCCTATGCTGTATTCATTGCATATATACTTGAGTATTATCATCAAATTCATTATTATTGCGCTTTAAATTATTGTGTTGTCATCAATCACCAAAAAGGGGGAGATTGAAAGCATCTAGGCCCCATGAGGTACGGTTTCGGTGATTAATGACAACCATTCGATATTACTAATGAATTTGTGAATGCAAGGTCTCAATAACACTCAATCAAATGAAATCAAAGTTACATTGGAGACCCATATAAAATCAATGAATGAGATCAAATCAAATCACATGAAGACAAGAAGTGAAAGCTCTAACTTGATATCACTCAATGCTTGAAGACAATCAAATCAACATTTCAAACAAGCGTCAAAGAGGTCACAAGTTCAAATTCCAAAAGAACAACTCAAAACAACTCGAAGTCAACAAGATTGAGCACACCGGATCAACCGACGTTCTATGAGTTGACTACATCGGTCGAGTTGGTTCAACTGAAGAAGAAGACCTCAGACAAATGCACTCACCGGATCATCCGATGTGAGTGGCTCAGTGACGTCGGTCCATCATCACAGATTGCAATACCATTGGACCAAGTGAAGCACCGGATCATCCGATGTGCAGACTTACACACATCGGTCGATCACTCCAGTGAGCTTCAAGATCAAGCAAAATTCTGGAGGAAGAGCCACCGGATCATCCGATGAGAAGACAGATCAACATCGGTCTAACAACGGTCATATCTGACACAGTGACATCAGCTAATTTGGCTTTGACCGATGTTAACTGAAGGGGAGACATCGGATCATCCGGTGTTCGCAGAGAAGTGATGTCAGCCTACTTTTCCAACGGCTATCTCGTGGAGGCTGGCTATTTATACCCCTTCAACCTGTCAAATCGACAAGACTTGAAGCCCAGACATACTCTACACATCCTAGAGCATTCAAGCATTAGAGCTACCACTTTCACATCATTTGCTCATCATTTGTACACCAAGAGATAGGCTAGAACTAGCTAGAGATAGTGCTTGGGTGCCTCCATTCTTGGTGATTGGAGTCTCTATTGTAGTGAGAGCCCTAAGGGAGTGTCCCTTGGTGTGTGCAACTTCCGGAGCTTGCCAAGAAGATTGTGGAAGCCCGGAGGATCCCAAAGTGTACAAGGCTTGAGCTCCACCTTGCCGAGGTTGGCGAACGGAGAAGAATAGTGAAGAACCCCCTTGTCTCGGTGACTTGGGAGTGGCAAAACCCTTCGGTGGGTGCCACAACGTGGATGTAGGAAGATCCTTGTGATCTTACCGAACCACGGGATAAACTCCGTGTCCCTTGAGCGTTTGCATCCCTCTCCCTTTTACTCTTATGCAATCTTCATTCCGCAACTTTAATTTACATTGATTGCATAGTTTAATTGCATAGGGAATTGGGCTTGAGGTCATTAATCTTAATTGCTTTAAAAATTGAAAGAAAGCCCAATTCACCCCCCCCCTCTTGGGCATTTCGATCCTTACAGCCATCAATAGAATTCACATGTATTTACATGGTACTCAAAAATTTGGCATTTTTCTTCCTTCTTCCTCAACCATTAATTTGAAAGCTTTCTCTGATGCTGATTTTGGGGGTTGTAGGATTGATAGGAAAAGTACATCGGCTGCTTGTCATTTTCTTGGTAATTCACTTGTTGATAGGTCCTCTAAAAAACAAAATTCAGTTGCACAATCCATGGCCGAATCTGAATATATTGCCGCTGCTAGCGCTTGTTCACAAATTCTATGGATTGTTCAAACACTTAAGGACTATGAGGTTGATTTAGATAGTGTTCCACTGTTTTGTGACAACCCTAGTGCCATTTGCGTTGCTAAAAACCCCGTGCAACATTCTAGAACAAAGCACATTGATATTAGGTATCACTTCCTCCGTGATAATGTTGAAAAAGGAAACGTTATGCTTCTCCATGTGGACATCGAACAACAATTGGCTGAAACTTTTACAAAACCTTTGGATATTACTCATTTTTCATTCATTGTAGTGAAATAAGGGTTATGCATCCTCATAGCTTAAATTGAGGGGGAAATCCGCAACTTGGGAAGTCTATATGTGAATCAAAATCTAAAAGATAATAAGAGCATAATTGTTTCATACATATACGACTTTGTGATTCCTTTTACATGCTATTGACGTTTCTTACGTCACTGATAAAAATCTGCAAGCGCACGGAAACTATCGATGTAGCATTTGTAAAAGCCCTAATTTCCATAATTAAAAGTTTAGTTAGGACAGAAATTTTGAATGTTAAAAAGAATTAAAAAGGAATTGAGAAAAAAAATAATTCAAACTCCAAATGAGGAAATTCAAAAAATTAAAAACTTAGCTAATGTTGAAATGAAGTTAACATGAAGATTTGAGTTGACCAATGGGTTCCAAATATTCCAAATAGTATCCTCGCAAAGTTTCATAATTTTTGAAGCAAGTTTGCTATTTAATTCAATAGCTTCATGGAATTCAACTCCAATTCAAATTCATATTTGAATTCAAATGAAACTTTGTCAAATTAACAATCTTATTCCAGAATCAATTTCTACACCTCCAAATTTGTCTACCCTAAAATATCTAGAATTTTTGGACACAAGTGGGTGGGAGAATTCAGTGTCCAGAGAAGATAGAGATGAATTGAGAGGTGGGACCCACTGGTCAGTGGGTCAAATTCGCCCCTGCTCTTCCCAGGGCGCCACCTCACAGCATGCAACTGCCACAGAGCTGCGTGCACTGTGGAGGTCACCTCCAGCTGCCCCCAGCTCGCCCTGAACTCCTCCTTATCCCCCACAAAGCCCTGAGTCGACCATTTCTTCCTTGTTAACTTTCCAGCGCCATTGTTGCCTCCCTCACGAATTCATCTCTGTCCAGCCAAATAGAAGCAAGGTTACTCAGGTTTGATCCCGTTGTTGTGCCTCTCCTCACTCACCAAGATCGTGCGCACCTCCCTGCCCTTTTATATGCCCAGCCGGAGCCTCCTCGAAGCTGTTAACGTCGAAACCGTGGCTGCTGGAAAAGTCCCCTGTTTGGCCGCCCTCTGCTTCCTCAATGTCCCGGCAATACAAGCTTCATATTGCCTCGGTCCAAGAAGGAAAAAGGTTCACCTACTCATGTTCTAGCTGCTCGTAAATTTTCAGCCCATGCCATGCCTCCTAGCCCCCGCATTTACTTTTCTTCCGACGAATTTGGTTATGAGTAGAGTTTCTTCGCGCGTGAAATTCTGTTTATACAGTTAATTATTCCTTGTGCACTTGTGCTACGTTGTTCTATATGGCCAGGCGCATCACCTCGAAGAAGATCCATCGAGTTTAATCGAGTATTCATGCCGGAATACAATTTTTCCCGAACAGCCGGTCCTTCCCTCCTCGGTCCATCGGCGCTTCCATTCTCCAAGCCATTTATCTCCTTCCTATGGCCAGATTCTTGTTCCCCATGCTTCCATGAAGCTGTCAGATGTCTTCCCGACTGATTTAGACCATCGGAGGGCTCGGCCGGCATGGCCGAAACTCTAATCGCCGCCGCCACCTTTGCGCTGCCATTTCCGGCCACCTATCGTCGTCGAGGACTGCACCGCCGTGTTCCTCATTTTATTTTAGGTGGGGTAGAGAGATTGGAGTGCCGCCGTGCCCTAGAGCTGGCTGCGGTGAGGGGCAGCCGTCGGGCGCCGCCACGCGCCGTCGGAACCGACGGTATCGCGAGGTAGAAGGCGAACCCCGCGGGCCCCGGCTGTTAGTCAAAGAAGTGGCACGCCCGGATCAGCTGCGGCTCGGGGATCGTTTGTGACCACGCGGTTAACCCAGTAACCCTCCGTGTTGCCGCCCATCGTTGGTCTATTTTAAACCCGTGCCCCCCCCTGGATTATTCAAACATTTCCCATTTGAAATTTATTCCGAATTTTGCCCCAACCTGGAAAATCTATAACTCCAGGATACTTGTCCAAAAATTCCCAAATAAATTTTGTTAGAACCATCATGAAGAGTTCTTCCTGTGGTGCACTTGTATTTGTATGAAAGTCCATATGAATTTCTCCATAATTCAAATAACAAAATGCTTATAGAATTAATTCTTATAGTTCCGCTCTTTGGAAAAATACCAAAATTTTCCAGAACCTTCATTTGAATATCCTTGAAATCCAGTAAAAATGTCAGGGTCATTAGACTTCATTTAAATGGTCTGATCACCTGTGTATTCTTTATGCACATAAAAATAGCCAAATTCATTTATAAATTGTACAGAAACTTGTGCAAACTTCTAAATTGAATATCTCTCAGTATAAAGCTTCAAAATTTGTCAAACCAACTTTGTTGGTTTTATCTTTATCCACACTAACCAGAACTACAACACAATCTTCATGAAAATCCCTAGATTTTCCTGTAGAGCCCTTTAAGGCAAAATAATGTTTGATTTTTATCTGCTGATTCACTGCATAGACAAATCTTAAAGTTTGCCAAAATGTTTCTTAGTAACTCTCTGAATTCCTGTAAAACTTCAGCTTCATTGGACTTTATTAACCTAGTTAACTCTGAAGATTTTCCTAACTGGTCATAGAATAACCCAAAAATAACAGAAACATTTCGGTGAATTATCCCAACTTGTAAAATCAATAGCTCACAGTATAATGCTTATAAAATTATAAAAAAAATTTAGAACCAGTGAGACCCCCTCTGTATGATACAACCACTGGTAGCCATGATAGACCTCCAGAATTACAACTGAAATTCAGAGAAGGCTTTTACTTGTTGGAATTTTAGGTACAACAAGCTTCCTTGAACATCTCCAATTTTTGGTAAAGATCTTACCATAGTACATAGTGTCCCCTGTAAAATTTCCAGAACCATTAGGCTTCAATTAATATACTTAACTGTCTTTCCATTAAACTATATCATAATACCAGTATTGATTAACTTGCATAATTCTTTGCATATTGATTAGTTGCCGAGCTCAAGAGGACCCCAGAGCTACTTGAAGTCATCCCTATGGAGATCAACTTTGATACCGTCTCGCAACCAGGCAAGCCCCAGTTTGCATTTAAGCGCTATTACAAAATTTAGATTTGTATCACCTATGTCTAGGGTGAGTTATGTGCATTAGGGCTAAGGTGATTGAAAATCCACTTGCATGACCAGATCAACCCATGGAGTATTTAGATAGTTGTCAAGTCATCGTGTAGACTATGCTATGCTAAATGTTGTATAGGACTCGGTAGAAGTCGAGTAGTTGGAATCTACTCGCATGGCTAGGACTTTTTCACACGGGAATGATTCAGAGAAATGGAGTAGTAATCTGAAAATGAGACCGAACAGGGGCGTAGGATGCAACAAGACGTGGTCTTGGGTGCCTAGCCCTGTCTGTGTCGGTTAAGGACCGATTCGTATGCCGCCCTGCTGAGCAAGTTTGAACTGTACCAGAGTCATACTGGATATATGGGGTCCCGGATACGATGTACCTTTGGAAGCTTTTGTTGAGACTTTTTCGATCGCCTTGGGCTTTCGACCGCAACACAGTAGACAGAAACTCGCTCAAGACATCTTCACAGCGGACGGGTGCATCATGAGTGGGGATACTGTCCTAGACGATTGAATCAATTCAACTTGGGCGGAACTTGAGAAAGGTGGCTGCGTACGACGTCCGTGGAGTGCACATAGGTGACTTCCAGTACGGGCGTACGTGTCGTGTATTCCGGGTATCATTGATTCGACTCACCGTCCCTCGCAGATATGAGTACCACTTGCTCACTGAGTTGTGACGTATTTAAATACTTGCACTTGAGATGAGAATTAATTGCTGTTGTTATGAACATTATATTATCATGGTATTGCTATGTTGTATGTATTAGTATAGTGCTCACTAAAATTATTTTCCACCTTGGGCATGCAGCATCATGATGAAGCGTTTCTTGTTTGATTGTGGAGTTATGATGTTGTCCCGCACAAGGTTTAAGTTTCTGCTCTAAATCTGAAAAATAAGGACCCATGATTAGGCGGGTCCGTTATGCAAATCTGCCATCCTATGTTATGTCTTTACCCTCATGTAGAGTTCCACTTTTAGGTGAGACAATTAAGTCTTGCTGAGCCTTCGTGCTCACGGTTGCTATATAAGTTGTTTTGCAGGTACTAACCTCTATGCTTATGCTTATGGTTGTCCGATGAGACTCGGGACTCTCCGAGTAATATACTCATGTGGGAACTATGCCGCTGTTGTTTGGTTTTCGTGGCTAGTGAGGAGCGTCCGTGGGCTAAATGACTTCTCTTTTGCTTATTAGACTGGAGTACGAGAGTTGTAATCTTATCTTCTGCTATAGTTTATTTTTATAAACTATTTGTAGACTGATTATCTTTGTAAATTTCAGTAAATTATTTATGTAATATGCGTTCCTTTACATGTGTGTTGTTGGGTGTCGCATCGCACGACACCACCCAATGCGATTCCTGAAAAGTGTGGACTCCGGCCCTCACAGACATGGTTTCAGAGCCGCATTGGGAATAGCACACTAAATAAGGATCGTATTACAAGAAAAACATAGGATATAGTGAGGATACGGTACTAGGCCCACATAAGGATTATATTAGCATAAGTTATTAAGGTGGCAAAGCTAACTTATGTCTTATTATATTCTGTAACGACGCTCTGCTGCAGGTAAGAGGTAAGGTACGCCACCGCAAGCGGATCACTTGCGGTAAGCTCACCATGCGAGAGGTAGCATGTGATTGTTTCCGTGGCTTGGCATGGAAATGTCAATATTAGTCTTTGAAACTTTCCATGTTTCTGAGAACATATGACATGCGGTACACCGGTGTGCTTCAAAGTTAGTGGGAGCCCCCGTCGGGTGGGACATAACCCGATGCGCCTCCTACTAGTGCAGTACTATGCAAAGACAAGGGACCCTGTCAGGTGGTAGAAAACCCAGTCATGTACCTCGAGACGTGGCTTAACTCGTGGCGGCCTGTATGAAATGATACGGGATGAATGTTTTTACTTTCATATATATTATTGTGACTGTTTGCCCGTGCGGGTTGTGTCATACGACACCATATGATTGATAAATAGTTTTTGTGTAGTAACAGGTACACTGACCACATGATCATATTGCGCTTAGAAATCGTTTGCTAGTGAACGTCATTAAGTGCCACCATTGAGACGTATGCCGGAATACCGGCTTAGAATTTTCATTTTTGTGAGGCACGTAGTACCAACATATTCCATTGATGCATTGACCCCTTTACTGTAAAATGGAACCGAGAAGATGTAAAAATCCTTATATTAGCTTTCAAGATCTGAATTTGAACTAAGTTTTCAAATTTGGAGTAGGCTTTGAAGTCACCAATTCAAAAAGAGAGTGTTATGTTTCCTGCCAAAAAAAGACCTGACTTTGAGAAACCATATCTCCCAGTAGAAAACTCCAATAACGGTTTATAATACATGGATGGCAAGTTTAGAAAGTCCTTTAAAACTGTTATGTTCAACTTCATAACTGGATTTCCCTCTAACCTGTTCAAAATTTCAGAGTTCCAAAGTCTGCCAAAACTGGACAGAAACTAGAACCCTTCTGGACTCCTGACTGTTTTCACCATATCTCACTCTAGAAAATTTGAACTAGGTCGTGCAAGACATTTCTGGAATCCTTGTAATATTTATAAAAAATTTGTGAATTGTGGATTTTGTAAATTCTGCTGCTTTATATCTGGAAATTGTGGCCCAAATTCAGCATAAACAAAGGAGATGCTGTCAAAATTTTCCAGAAAAACTGTCAGGTTTACAATACCATATCTTTTCAACCAGAAACTATCTGGAGGCAAACCAATACTTTTTGGAAATTTCTTAAAGTGTAATTCAACTTTGTAGTTCACCTCAAGATCTGGCATTTACTGGGTTAAATTTGTGTGTGAGTACAAACTGGTCAGGTTTCAACAGAAACTTTATCGGTTTGACATAATTTGGTCTTGTTATGAATCTAGTCCTCGAATTTACTTCGAGAAGTGTCGTAACAGATAAGTTGTCGATACTGAACTATTTACCAGTGGAATTGATGGTTCGACCCTCTCGAACCTATTTTCTTGTATGGCCATGTTTGTGTCATATTAAAATGAAAGTGTGTGTTCGCAAGATAACGAGCATAACGTCTCGTCGCGACCAACAATAGTCGAAATGAACTTCGATCTATGGAGTTCATTATTTTGGAACTCGCTATTGTAACATTGGTCCAGGGATGATGTATTGTGTATAAAGTTTATACTTTATCAATATTTGACCGTTATGCAAATTTGGTTATCAATACGCACACTATTGTTTTCATCCTAGTGTGATCTTGCAATATCACGTCTCATCTTGCATTAATGACTGTAACTGTAGAATGGTGCGCACTCGCAAACTTACGAGGTCGGTGGTTCAAGTCAGGGACAGGATGACTCCCGAGTGCCGGAACAACCAGCGCAACAGCCACCCCCATCTCCGCTTACATTGGCGGATGATATCGCAGCCATGCTGGGTTCGCGCGACGAGCGGACCGAACTGCTGCGAAGCTTTGTGCAGATTACATCTGTAAGACCTATGTGTGCTGAATACATTGGCTTGTAGTGAATACACTTGGCTTTGATGATAAAAGTTTTAAATATCACCAAAACACCTTTTTATTAAGGTTCGGCTTTGTTTGGGTAGCTCCGGTTACGTTTGATGCTTGGTCTGACTTCTTGGTAAGGTCCGACTAGCTTTGGTTAGCTCCGGTGAGCTTTATCTTTAGCTCCGGCATGTCTTTGTTAGCTCCGACATGTCTTTGTTAGCTCCGGCATGTTTTTGATAGCCCCGGCATATACTTGATAGCTCCGGCATGCTTTTGCTAAGCTCCGACGTACTTTGTCTAGCTCCGGTTTTGGGTTGACTAGTTTTGACTAGTTTCTGGTAAGCTCCGGTGCTAGGATCTACTAGTTTTGGAAAGCTCCGGCGCTAGGTTCTACTAGCTTTTGTTAGCTCCGGCTCAAGCTCCGGGTTGTTCTCGCAAGGTCCGGAACTTTACCTAAGTGCTTCTGCTTTTCATTTGCAATGTTTCGTACTTGCTTTACATTGTTGGAAAGATTGCTTAGTATTCATTTGCTAGGTTTTTGGTGCGTTTTGGATGATATGGTTGATATCGCTTCTACTGTGGTTTTGCAACATGCTTATGTGAGGTTCTCACGTAAGGTGTTGTGTTCGGAACTAACTTGAGTCAAGTCGAGGACTTGGGCTCGTATGGATTGGTTGTTTGTTCATGTGCAGGTGTTGCTTGAGTTCAAGTCATGGCTAGTGACAGGATCCATTGGACTAGTCTCAGGAGGAGATGAGGTTCCAACAACCAAGTTCGGGAGGAACAGTGGTTGAGCGGGTCAGGAGGTCGCGCAGGATGATTGAATCAAGGGCAGTGCATATGAAGGTCGAAGGAAGGTGTTCGCATGTATGCATGAGGTGCATGACGTGGCAATATGCTTCTAGAGACGGTTTATGGAAGGAAGATCTGATCGGAAGGATCGGATCGTATCGGTTGAAGACTTAGGCTGCTAGCTGAGTCGGTTATGGCTCGGTATGGAAAGTATCGAGTTGGTTTTGTTAGGATTTTGTGTGTGTCACGAATTTGAGTTGTTTAGGAATGTGGGATACGTTCCTAAGGTGTTTGGAAGTCTTAAGATTGCTTCTATCTGCGTATAGAAGAGTCCTAAGCAGTTATGGAAAGTTCCGATTGTGATCGGATTAGGATTGGAGTCCTAGTTGAAATTGGGATGGCCTAAGGGCTGGTTATATAAGCAAGGGAAGGCCAAATCTCGCAGTAGATGACTTTGGGGCTGTTCCTCTTGTGTTCTATTGAATAAAATTCATAGTTTGAAGGAACTTTTGTGCCTTGTTCGTCCGACTTGTTCCAGACAAGTTTTACTCGTCGAGTTTCTGGACAGCACTACCTTTTGTCGGTGGTTTTATCATAACTCGAGTTTTATAGATCCAATTGACGTGATTATTTTTGGGTTGTCTTCACAACTTGATTGTCTATCATCTGTCAAAATTTCACAGTCATTGGATTTGTAGTTTCTGAGCTACACGAGTTTCTTTGCAGCGTTCCAGAAACTGTTTTTCTAGGGTAGGTCAGATTGACCATAGTCTGATCTTTCGATCATAACTTGAGTTTTTCTCGACGGATTCGAGTAATTCTTTTTGTGTTGTCTTCGTGACTTGATTCTCTCTGATATCTATCACTTTTGTCACGGTGAAACACGTTTAGATTAGTCTCATACACGATTTCTTTAACAGATCGTTTTTCTACCGAAGGGATTAGAGTTTTATTGTTTCCGCTGCGTAAGATTTTTAAAACTACCATTCACCCCCCCCTCTGGTAGATTTTCACGTGCTCTTCGATCCTACAATTGGTATCAGAGCCACGGTGCTCTAATCTTTGAGATTTGCACGTGTTTTTTACTAATCATCATGGAGAAGTACTCCACCAAACCTTGTGTGTTTGCTGGTATTGATTTTCAGGTTTGGAAGGCACGCATGGAGGCCTTCATCCAGGCGCAAGGCTTCGCAATATGGGAAAAGGTGTACAAACCTTATGAAGTCCCGCCTAACGATCAAGTTACGTCTACGAACATCCGGGACGTCGACAACAACAACAAAGCACGAAACTTGATCATCCAAGGACTCACTCAAAGCGACTTTGATCGTGTCGCGCACCTCCGGTCAGCATACGATGTTTGGAGAGCTCTCTGTGATTATCATGAAGGCTCCAACACAATCAAGGAGGTAAAACAAGATATGTTCAAAAAGAAATATATGCGTTTTGAGATGCAACCGGGTGAGTCTATCGATGACCTTTTTGCTCGTTTCAATAAAATTCTCAGCAACTTACGTAGTGTCAATGTAAATTTTTCTGATGCTGAGAATGCTAGACAACTTCTTAGTGCATTAGACATGTCAATTTGGGAGATGAAAGTAACATCTATTCATGAATCAACTGTCATGAGTTCTCTTACATTAGATGTACTTTATTCTAAACTAAAAACTCATGAAATTGACATCCTAGCACGTAAGAACCCAAATAAGTCTATTGCATTTGTTTCACAACGTGATATGTCTAGCTCCGGCCAATCATCATCTTGCACTACTCTTGCTTTGTTGTCCTCGCTAACTCTGGAACAGATTGAAGAATTTCCAGAAGAGGAGTTGGCACTCATCTCTACTAGATTCTCAAAAGCATTGCAAAATGTGAGAACTAAAAGGAGAGGAAGCTCCGGACCTCAACGCTATTTTGAATGTGGTAAAATAGGACACTTTCGTACAGAATGCCCTAACCTTTCAGGTCCGACCACCTGGGAAGAAAAACAAAGCAAGGTCCGGACCTCCTCTGGAAACTCCAACAAGAAGAAGAAGGGTACCATAGGACGCAAGATGATTAACAGCTTCATCACCGCACTTCAAGAACTTAGTTCAAGTGATGTAGACTTTGAAAGTGATGAAGATGATGACGATCTGGCCAACTTATGCTTCATGGCGGGCAAAACAAGATCAAGATCAAGTCAGGAGGATGCAGAACACAGCAGTGAATACGATGAGGTATGTTCTACCTGCAATGAAATGTGCGATGCTATTTCTCGTGCAACTATTATTGTCGAGAAAAAGGACAAAAGGCTTAGGGATAATGCTGCTAAAATTGAATCACTAGAATCTAAAATTAACCGCTTAAAAACTTTGATTCCTAGTGATGATGCATGTCCCTCATGTGACTTAATCTATGAACAATTGTCCACATTAAGAAGTGCACACTCCTCCACTCTAGATAGACTTGATGAAGAAATTGAAAAGAACAAAAAGCTTGCTGCACTTAGTGATAAAAATTTAAAAGATGCTTCTTGTTCTAAAGATGATTTGCATTGTTCTGCATGTGAAAATCTTGATAAGAAACTAAAAGATGCAATGAATGAAATTTCCATTTTGAACAATGCTTTACAATCTCATGAAGTTAAAAATTGTTCCAATTGCAAACTAAAAGGAAAAACTTAATGTGCAAACTGCCTAGACTTGTCTAAGATACTTGATGACATGAATAGGACACTAGGTCTGTTTTGTAATGGGAATAAGCATCTAAACTTGCTGCTGAATTCTTCCAAGTTTTGCAAAGAAAAAACTGGTTTAGGTTTTGATTCTCATGTTCACGCTAAGGCACATCCACCTAAAATTGTAAAGTCATTAGGAAGTGGTTTGATTCAAACAGTTCCTAAACAAAAAGGAGTGGATTTCAAATCTGCAGGAGTGCTGTCTCACTCGGTTTCAAATAAAAATATTGCTTGCTCATCTAGACATGAACACAAAGTTAAATTCATTGTACCTTCTGTGGTAAAGATAGTCATGTCATAGATTTTTGTTATAGACTAGCTAAACAACAGAAAAAGGAAAGAAAAATTGCTAGATCTTATAACTTTCATGCAATTAGAAAAACACAACCTGCTTTAGTGAGTCAGAAACTTGAAAAGTTAGCTTCCGGACCATCTGGTAAGAAATCCGCAAAAGCAGCTCCGATAGTTCCGATAGCTCCGAGAGCTCCCGGACCTTCTGTTGTTTCCTTCGAAACTTCAGCTTTTGTTTCCGGAGCTTCAGCCTTGTCTTTTGGAACTGCTGCCTTTACCTCCGGAGCTACTGGTTCTTGTGGTAAAAGAGTTAAGAATAGAAAACATCAAACTTCGACTCATAAACCTGCTGTTTTATCTCAGCTTTCGCGTGTTTTTCCTGCTGCACGTCATGTGACTCAGTACTGGATACCTAAATGCCTTTTGACTAACCCCAGTATTGAGTCATCGACGTATTGTGCTTCTTTGTAGGTTAAACGTTTGAGGAAGGAGAACATTTGGATTGTGGATTCAGGTTGCTCACGCCACATGACCGATAACAAAGATTAGTTCTCCTCCCTCTCTTTTGTGTCACGTGTAGAAAATGTTACTTTTGCCGATAATTCTTCAACTCCTATCATTGCTAAGGGTTCGGTTAAAGTAAATGATCACTACACTTTGAAGGATGTGGCACTTGTCAAAAATTTGAAATACAACTTGCTTTCTGTTTCACAATTGCTAGATAAAAATCTGGAAATTATTTTCAATAAAAACTGCTGCAAAGTTGTAAGTTCAAATAGTGAGCTTATTTTTAACATGTCTCGGTTTGGAAGAGTTTTTAAAGCTGATTTTGATATGTCTTCCTCTAAGCATAGGTGTCTAGTTGCCAGTGATTCAAAGGACTTATATTTTTGGCATCGTAGACTTGGTCACGTAGGCTTTGATCACCTAACGCGTGTTAGTGCTCTTGATCGCATACGTGGGCTGCCTAAGCTTAAAGGGGACAAAGATATTGTGTGCTCTTCTTCTAGACATGCTAAGATGGTTGCAGGTTCACATATTCCTCTCACAATGATCATGACAACTGAACCATGTCAACTTTTGCACCTTGACACCGTAGGACCTTCACGTGTTCAATCCTTCGAAGGTAAATGGTATGCTCTTGTTATTGTTGATGATTATTCTAGATATTCTTGGGTGTACTTTATGGCGTCTAAGAATGAAGTTTTTAGTCACTTTAGAACTTTATTTCTTAGATTATCAATTGATCACCCAGGATCATTAAAAGCAATTAGAAGTGATAATGGAACTGAATTTAAAAATCAATCTTTTGATCACTTTTGTGCTGAAAATAGAATATACCATCAATTTTCTTCACCATATGTACCTCAACAAAACGGTGTTGTAGAAAGAAAGAACATAACCTTAGTTGAGATGGCTAGGACTATGCTTGATGAATATCAAACTCCTAGGAAATTTTGGGCTGATGCATTAGCAACCGCTTGTTATGTCTCAAATCGTGTTTTCTTGCGTACTAAGCTAGGTAAAACACCATATGAGCTCCGGTTTGGACATAGGCCTAGTGTTACACACTTTCGGGTCTTTGGTTGCAAATGCTTTGTTAAGAAGCATGGTAATCTTGATAAATTTGAACCTCGATCCATTGATGGCATGTTCCTTGGTTATCCATCTCATACTAGAGGCTACCGTGTGCTTTTACTTGACACTAACAAAATCGTGGAGACTTGTGAAGTGTCTTTTGATGAAGCTAGCCCAGGTACTAGCTCCGGTGTTGCAGGACCAGATCCGTATCCTCAGGGGGAGGGTATTTTCGAAGATGAAGAAGAGCCGGTGATACTGCCTGGTCATTCCGAAGCTGACACGTATCCAGCTCTGGACATTGAACAAGCTCCGGCTATCACCTCTGCTGGTCCTGATCGTCCACAAGTCACAATCTCATCAATCTACGATGAACCTAATGAAGAAGAAGCTTGTGAGACATCTGTTCCCCTACGTTTTTACAAAGATCACCCCCCACAACAGATGATTGGAAGCTTGCACGAACGAGTCACACGGTCCAGGTTTTGCAATCCAAACTCTCATGCTCATTCTGCTTTTGTTGCTTCTTTTGAACCCAAAGATATATCACACGCTCTCACTAATGAATCTTGGATTATTGCCATGCAAGAAGAGTTAGAAAATTTTGAAAGAAATAATGTTTGGAAACTTGTACCTCCACCTCAAGGTCACAATTTAATTGGAACTAAATGAGTATTTAAAAATAAACAAAGTGAGGATGGGGTTGTGGTTAGGAATAAGGCTAGGTTGGTTGCTTAAGGTTTCACTCATGTTGAAGGTCTAGATTTTGATGAAACTTCTGCTCCTGTCGCTAGATTAGAAGCCATAAGAATTTTGTTAGCTTTTGCAGCATCTAAAGGTTTTAAGCTATATCAAATGGATGTTAAAAGTGCTTTTCTTAATGGCTACATAGATGAGGAGGTTTATGTCAAACAACCACCAGGTTTTGAAAATCCAGATTTTCCTAATCATGTTTACAAACTGTCCAAAGCCTTATACGGTCTCAAACAAGCCCCTAGAGCATGGTATGACAGGTTAAAAACATTTTTACTTGAAAAGGGGTTTACCATGGGCAAGGTTGATAAAACGCTTTTTGTGCTTAAACATGGCAATGACTCATTATGTGTTCAAGTGTATGTGGATGATATTATCTTTGGTTGTGTTTCTCATGATCTTGTGTCCAAGTTTTCAGCAATGATGAGTTCCGAATTTGAAATGAGTATGATGGGTGAACTCACTTACTTTTTGGGGCTGCAAATCAAGCAAACCAAGGAGGGTACCTTTGTGCATCAAACGAAGTATACCAAAGACCTCCAAATGCGCTTCAACATGGACAAAAGCAAGCCTCTTCGGAAACCAATGGGAACAGCAACAACACATGAACTTGATGAAGATGGTGAATCCGTGGATCAAAAAGAATATAGAAGCATGATCGGATCACTTTTGTACCTCACGGCATCAAGACCGGACATACAATTCAGCGTATGTCTTTGTGCACGGTTTCAAGCTTCCCCACGTGTTTCACATCGTCAAGCCGTCAAAAGGATTCTCAGGTACTTACATGGAACTCAAGAATTTGGCATTTTTCTTCCTTCTTCCTCAACCGTTACTTTGAAAGCTTTTTCGGATGCTGATTTTGGGGGTTGTAGGATTGATAGGAAAAGTACTTCCGGTGCTTGTCATTTTCTTGGTAATTCTCTTGTTGCTTGGTCCTCTAGAAAACAAAATTCAGTTGCACAATCCACAATTGAATCTGAATATGTAGCTGCTGCTAGTGCTTGCTCACAAATTCTTTGGATTGTTCAAACACTTAAGGACTATGGGGTTGATCTAGATAATGTTCCACTGTTTTGTGATAACACTAGTGCTATTTGCATTGCCAAAAACCCCGTGCAACATTCTAGAACTAAGCACATTGATATTAGGTATCACTTTCTCCGAGATAACGTTGAAAAAGGAAACATTGTGCTTCACCATATAGATACCGAACATCAATTGGCTGACATTTTTACAAAACCTTTGGATTTCACTCGTTGTTGTTTCATTCGTAGTGAAATAGGGGTTATGCATCCTCATGGCTTAAATTGAGGGGGAGTTTTTGAAACTTGGGAAGTCTATGTGTGAATCTGAAATTAAAATAATATGAGCATAGTATTTCATACATATATGACTTTGTGATTCCTTTTACATGCTGAAAGTTCTTACTACATTACTCATGTTATACATTTTTTAGTTTTTGCCATATCTAGTAATTGGAATAATTACTTACACTAAAACTGGTCATGGTCGAACTTTCTTGCTGTTTTGAACTTGTTGCATGCTCACAAATGCTTTTAATCATAAAGAATTAATCAAGTAATCAACTCACATGTTGAGTTTTTATGAACAAATATAAATTAAGAAAAGATCAAGAGAATATGCATGCATCGCACTTCTTCTTTTGAGATGGCTTGTCATTGCACTTAGATATGAACTTGGAAGAAGTTGTGTATGACTAAAACCATGTCCTTAAGCTTCTGATTGTCAAATGACATAGGCTTGGCTTGGATGGTTAGAATAAGGCAGATGCGCATATAATCTCTTGCAAATATCATATGATCAAAATTTATGCTTTGGAAAATAACAAAATGCAGCAACTAGTGTCATGCTATCGGGTTTTGAGATAGTTAAGTTTGTGAGATCATGACTTGCTTAAATTGAAAATTATATTTGATCTCTAGCATGGCTTACACTACTTTATGTATCTCATTGATGTGATAGTGTAAGTTACTTGATAGTATGACTTGGATGAGCTTTGTTTATATGTATATGTTATATTATGCTCATAACAACTAAAGTTGGAGAGAAAATTTGTTTATATGCTCATGACTTGCTGAATACATTGTCAAAGGGGGAGAGATAAGCATGAAGTGAAAGAAAATATGTGCATAAGGAGAGATAATAAAGAGGGAGAGATAATATGGAAACATGTGCATAAGGAGAGATAATAAAGGAGGAGAGATAATATGGGAATTTTCTCATTTCTCATTTTACTTTTGATTTACAAAGGGGGGGAAATTGCTTTCAAAACTTTTATGTGAATAAGCCAATGTTCGGATTTTAAATGGTGTTGCCAATGCATTCATCAAGGGGGAGATTGTAAGACCTATGTGTGCTGAATACATTGGCTTGTAGTGAATACACTTGGCTTTGATGATAAAAGTTTTAAATATCACCAAAACACTTTTTTATTAAGGTCCAGCTTTGTTTGGGTAGCTCCGGTTACGTTCGATGCTAGGTCCGACTTCTTGGTAAGGTCCGACTAGCTTTGGTTAGCTCCGGTGAGCTTTATCTTTAGCTCCGGCATGTCTTTGTTAGCTCCGGCATGTTTTTGATAGCTTCGGCATATACTTGATAGCTCCGGCATGCTTTTGCTAAGCTCCGACGTACTTTGTCTAGCTCCGGTTTTGGGTTGACTAGTTTTGACTAGTTTCTGGTAAGCTCCGGTGCTAGGATCTACTAGTTTTGGAAAGCTCCGGCGCTAGGTTCTACTAGCTTTTGTTAGCTCCGGCTCAAGCTCCGGGTTGCTCTCGCAAGGTCCGGAACTTGACCTAAGTGCTTCTGCTTTTCATTTGCAATGTTTCGTACTTGCTTTACATTGTTGGAAAGATTGCTTAGTATTCATTTGCTAAGTTTTTGGTGCGTTTTGGATGATATGGTTGATATCGCTTTTACTGTGGTTTTGCAACATGCTTATGTGAGGTTCTCACGTAAGGTGTTGTGTTCGGAACTAACTTGAGTCAAGTCGAGGACTTGGGCTCGTATGGATTGGTTGTTTGTTCATGTGCAGGTGTTGCTTGAGTTCAAGTCATGGCTGGTGACAGGATCCATTGGACTAGTCTCAGGAGGAGATGAGGTTCCAACAACCAAGTTCGGGAGGAACTGTGGTTGAGCGGGTCAGGAGGTCGCGTAGGATGATTGAATCAAGGGCAGTGCATATGAAGGTCGAAGGAAGGTGTTCGCACGTATGCATGAGGTTCATGACGTGGCAATATGCTTCTAGAGATGGTTTAGAAGGAAGATCTGATCGGAAGGATCGGATCGTATCGGTTGAAGACTTAGGCTGCTAGCTGAGTCGGTTATGGCTCGGTATGGAAAGTATCGAGTTGGTTTTGTTAGGATTTCGTGTGTGCCACGAATTTGAGTTGTCTAGGAATGTGGGATACATTCCTAAGGTGTTTGGAAGTCTTAAGATTGCTTCTATCTACGTATAGAAGAGTCCTAAGCAGTTATGGAAAGTTCCGATTGTGATCGGATTAGGATTGGAGTCCTAGTTGAGATTGGGATGGCCTAAGGGCTGGTTATATAAGCAAGGGAAGGCCAAAGCTCGCAGTAGATGACTTTGGGGCTGTTCCTCTTGTGTTTTATTGAATAAAATTCATAGTTTGATGGAACTTTTGTGCCTTGTTCGTCCGACTTGTTCCAGACAAGTTTTACTCGTCGTGTTTCTGGACAGCACTACCTTTCGTCAGTGGTTTTATCATAACTCGAGTTTTATAGATCCAATTGACGTGATTCTTTTTGGGTTGTCTTCACAACTTGATTGTCTATCATCTTAAAAATTTCACGGTCATTGGATTTGTAGTTTCTGAGCTACACGAGTTTCTTTGCAGCATTCCAGAAACTGTTTTTCTCGGGTAGGTCAGATTGACCATAGTCTGATCTTTCGATCATAACTTGAGTTTTTCTCGACGGATTGGAGTAATTCTTTTTGTGTTGTCTTCATGACTTGATTCTCTCTGATATCTATCACTTTTGTCACGGTGAAACACGTTTAGTTTAGTCTCATACACGATTTCTTTAACAGATCGTTTTTCTACCGAAGGGATTAGGGTTTTATTGTTTCCGCTGCGTAAGATTTTTAAAACTACCATTCACCCCCCCTCTAGTAGCTTTTCACGTGCTCTTCGATCCTACAACATCCAATCAAGGGGGACGTCAAGCCGAAGGCAATCGTCAACCTCAGCAAGCAACCTATCAAGAATTCTTGGAGACTGCACCCCCCGTGTTCAGTGGTGATGGTGAACCTCTAGATGCGGTCCATTGGCTCCGCACCATTGAAGCTAAGTTCGGACTGCTACAGTGCAGTGATCATATGAAGGTTTTATATGCGGCACAACAACTACATAGCATCGCTGGTGCTTGGTGGGCGAACCACATCGCCTCCTTGGCCGCCGAACAACAAGTCACTTAGACAGAGTTCCGGATGGAACTCCATGCCTATCATGTTCCTCCTGCCATTGTGAGAAGGAAGCTTCAGGAATTTCTTGATTTGAAGCAAGGAGAAATGAGGGCTCAAGAATACTCCAAAGTATTTGTTAATCTAGCACAATATGCGTCGGAGTATGTGAGTACGGACGATCAGAAGCGAGAGTACTTCTACCGGGGTCTAAGCCCCATGTTGAAAGACAAGCTTGCATTGTTCAATCATGGCCCCTTCAATGCTATGCTTAATGCCACGATTACGTAAGAGGATGCCACGCTTGAGCGGATCGTGGAGGGGTCAAAGAAGAAACTTGCTGTGCAAGACAACACACATAATGTTCCTCAGAAATACCGTGTGGTGTACCAATCACCGTCCGGTCAGATATGGCAGTCGGCTGCACAACCCAGTTCGTATCGGAGTCAGCCGTTTGAAGTATCAGATTTCCAACCAGCAGTACATCAACAGCAATAACCGACCTAAATTATTCCAAGGGGCATTTTTCTCACAGCAAGATGCAGGACATCTCAGGCCTCAAGTCAGCGGGCCGTTGTATCAGTACAAGTGTTCTACATGTGATCGTGTAGGGCACTATACCAGGCATTGCCCGGAGAAAATGTTGAGCAGCGGGCAAGTACCAGTACAACGGTGTATTCAGCCCGGTATTCAACCAGGGAAGACAGCACTGCGAACCGGAAGTGTTCAACATATAGCGATCGAGTGTGTCCCGGAGGGAGCACCGGTGTTAGCGGGCATGTTTGCTATCAAAGACATACCCGTCCTCATACTCTTTGATTCTGTTGCTACCCACAATTTTTTCAGTAAATCATGTGTGGATCAGCACCAATTATCCACCAATACTCCCATGAAAAGTTATCTTAAAAGCTCACCTGGTGGAAGTATCTCGGCTAGTCAGATTGTTCCCCGAGCAGCATTATGATTGGGGGGTAAAATATATCCAACGTCGCTGATTATATTGGATGTTCAGAAGATCGGCGTAATATTGGGGATGTCATGGTTGAACCATCACGGTGCCGTTCTTAATATCAGTACCCGGGCTATCCAAATTGACTCTCCGATGCACGGACAACACGAGCTGTTTTTGGACAGTTTTGGAGCAGGACAGTGCAGCTGCATATAACATGGAAGCAGCTAAACTTGCAGATATTCCGGTGGTTAGTGAGTATCCCGATATGTTTCCCGATGACTTACCGGGCATGCCGCCCGAACGGGACATTGAGTTCAAGATTGAACTTGTACCGGGAACCACACCAATCCCTCGAAGACCATATCGAATGGCGCCTAATGAGCTAGCTGAATTAAAGGAACATTTGAAAGACCTTTTGGACAAGGGTTTTATTCGCCCAAGCTTGTCACCTTGGGGCTGCTCGGCGCTGTTTGTCAAGAAAAAGGATGAAACATTGCGGTTATGCGTGGATTATCGACCGCTCAACGCCGTGACTATAAAGAACAAGTACCTGCTGCCCCGCATCGACATTTTATTCGATCAACTTGTTGGTGCGAGGGTGTTCTCAAAGATGGATCTTAGTTCCGGATATCACCAAATCAAAATCCGACTGGAGGATATACCGAAGACAGCATTTTCGACGTGATATGGATTATATGAGTATCTTGTAATGTCTTTTGGTCTCACCAACACTCCGGCTCACTTTATGTATCTCCTGAATTCGGTATTCATGCCGGAGTTGGACAAATTCGCCGTGGTCTTCATCGACGACATATTGGTTTATTCCAAGTCAAAGGAAGAGCATGCTGAACATTTGCACATTGTGTTACAACGGATGAGGGATCACAAGTTATACGCAAAATTCAGCAAGTGTGAATTTTGGATCAGCCAAGTGCCATTCTTGTGGCACATAATTTCAGCTGAGGGCATTGCTGTGGATGCAAGTAAAATTGTTCAAGTGCTAAAATGGTAACCTCCTAAGTCCGTACATGAAGTCCGATGTTTCCTCGGTTTAGCGGGATATTATGGGAGGTTCATCCCGAGCTTCTCAAAAATTGCTAAACTGATGACGGAGCTGCTAAAAAGGGCACCAAATATATTTGGAGTTCAGCTTGTGACGCAGCATTCAAGACATTAGTACATCACCTTACAACAGCCCTGGTTCTTGCTCAGCCGGACACGACAAAGCTGTTTGACGTCTATTGTGATGCATCTGGCATTGGACTTGGCTGTGTTCTCATGCAAGAAGGACGTGTGGTCGCATATGGATCTTGACAACTCCAAAACCATGAGTAACACTATCTGACTCATGAGCTTGAGCTCACCGCCGTGGTATTGGAATTAAAAATGTGGAGGCATTACTTGCTTAGAAATCTTGTACACCTCTACACCGACCACAATAGTTTGAAATATATTTTCATGCTGAAGGAGCTGAATATGAGACAACAAAGGTGGTTAGAGCTGATCAAAGATTACGAAATTGAAATTCACTACCACCCTGGTAAAGCGAACGTGGTTGCCGACGCGCTTAGTCGGAAAGCTCATGTCCACAACATCACCATGGCAGAAATGGAAGATGAGGAACCAAGTCTATATGTGATTCCATATGGGGCTCTCAATAATCTTGCTCTCATTCCAACCATCCGAAAGGAAATTATTGAAGCCCAAAAGAAGGACAAGGGCATGTCACACATACGGGAAAGAGTGGACAGCGGGGAGGTAAAATGTTTCTGGAAAGGTAATCACAGTACAATATGGTTCAAGAACCGGATAGTTGTACCCCGAGATGTTAAGCTCCGGAAGAAAATATTGGACGAAGCTCACATGTCAAAATTTTCTATTCATCCGGACAACAATAAAATGTATCAAGATTTAAAGACAATGTTTTGGTGCACACGGATGAAGCGGGAAATAGCGAAGTACGTATCCGAGTGTGATACGTGTCGGCGACTGAAGGCCGACCATTTGAAGAAAGCGGGACAGCTGCAACCGCTGAATATTCCGGCATGGAAATGGGAGGATGTGAGTATGAATTTCAACATTGGATGGCCACTCACATTCCGGAAGCATGATTCAATTTGGGTAATAGTCGACCGACTAACCAAATCAGCACACTTCATCCCGGTAAATGTCGGATTCAATGCCAAGAAATATGCGGAGTTGTACATATCAAGAATTGTGTGTTTACACGGCATTCCTCGCACGATTATTTCAGATCAAGGCTCGCTGTTCGTTGCTCGTTTCTGGGAGCAACTGCACGCCTCGTTGGGTACTAAACTGATTAGAAGCTCCGCATATCACCCCCAGACCGATCGACAAACCGAGAGGGTGAACCAAGTCCTTGAAGACATGTTGCGTGCATGTGCCATCCACCACGGTAAAAATTGGAATGATCATTTACCGTTGGCGGAATTCTCGTACAACAACGGTTATCAAGCGAGTATCAAGATGGCACCATACGAAGCTCTATACGGCCAGAAATGCTGCACACCGCTGAATTGGTGTGAGTCCGGCGAGAGGGTGACGTTCGGGATTGATCTAGTCAGCAAAGCTGAGGAACAAGTTAGGATCATTCAAGCAAATCTAAGAGCAGCTCAATCTCAACAGAAGGCTTATGCGGACAAGCGGCGTTGACCGCTGCACTTTGATGTCGGGGATCACGTGTACCTCCTAGTGTCTCCGATGAAAGGTATTCACCGGTTCAGAGTAAAAGGAAAGCTAGCTCCCCGATTTATTGGCCCATTTGCTATTACGGAGAAGTGTGGACCTGTGGCTTATCGATTTGAATTACCGGCATCTCTCGCTGGTATACACGACATTTTCCACGTATCTCAGCTCCGGAAATGTCTCAAGTTCACAGCTGCAGTCGACACCGAAGACATCGGCAAATTGCAACTGCATTTGACGTACTCTGAACATCCGGTTCATATTCTCGACAAGAAGACTCGAACAACGCGGAAACGCACGCTTTGGTTCTATAAAGTGTTATGGAGCAACCATACTGTTGAAGAAGCAACTTGGGAATCCGAAGAATATCTCCGCTTCAACTATCCGGATTTCTTATCGTCTCATATCTAGTAATTTCTCTCCTACATTCGTCTCTTTATTGTAATCTCGAGACGAGATTCTTTTAAGAGGGGAGGAATGTAAAAGTCCTAATTTCCATAATTCAAAGTTCAGTTAGGACAGAAATTTTGAATGTTAAAAAGAATTAAAAAGGAATTGAGATAAACAAGTTAATTCAAACTCAAAATGAGGAAATTCAAAAAAAAATAAACTTAGCTAATGTTGAAATGAAGTTAACATGAAGATTTGAGTTGACCAATGGATTCCAAATATTTCAAATAGTATCCTTGCAAAGTTTCATAATTTTTGAAGCAAGTTTGCTTTTTAATTCAATAGCTTCATTGAATTCAACTCAAATTCAAATTCATATTTGAATTCAAATGAAACTTTTTCAAATTAACAATCTGATTCCAGAATCAATTTCTACACCTCCAAATTTGTCTAACATAAAATATATAGAATTTTTGGATACAAGTGGGTGGGAGAATTCAGTGTCCAGAGAAGATAGAGATGAATTGAGAGGTGGGATCCACTGGTCAGTTGGTCAAATTCGCCCCTGCTCTTCCAGGGCGCCACCTCCCACCATGCAACTGCCACAGAGATGCTTGCACTGTGGAGGTCACCCCCAGCTCGCCCTGAACTCCACCTTATCCCCCCCCCCCCCCCCCCCCCAAAGCCCTGAGTCGACCATTTCTTCCCTGTTAACTTTCCTGCGCCATTGTTGCCTCCCTCATGAATTCATCTCTGTCCAGCCGAATAGAAGCAAGGTTACTCAGGTTTGATCCCCTTGTTGTGCCTCTCCTCACTCACCAAGATTGTGCGCACCTCCCTGACCTTTTATTTGCCCATCTGGAGCCTCCCCGTAGCTGTTAACGTCGAAACCGTGGCCGCCGGAAAAGTCCCCTGTTTGGCCGCCCTCTGCTTCCTCAACATCCCGGCAATACCAGCTTCATCTTTCCTCGGTCCTAGAAGGAAAAAGGTCCATCTACTTATGTTCTAGCTGCTCGTAAAGTTTCAGCCCATGCCATGCCTCCTTGCCCATGTATTTGCTTTTCTTCCAACGAACTTCCGTTATGAGTAGAGTTGCTTCGCTCGTAAAGTTCCGTTTATACAGTTAATTATTCCTTGTGCACTTGTGCTACGTAGTTCTATATGGCCAGGCGCATCACCTTGAAGAAGATCCATCGAGCTTCATCGAGTATTCACGCCGGAGTACAATTTTTCCCCAACTGCCGGTCCTTCCCTCCTCGGTCCATCGGCGCTACCATTCTCCAAGCCATTTCTCTCCTTCCTATGGCAAGATTCTTGCTCCCATGCTTCCATGAAGCTTCCAGATGTCTTCCCAACCGATTTAGCCCACCGGAGGGCTCAGCCGGCATGGCCGAAAACCTAATCACCGCCGCCGCCATTGCGCTGCCATTTCCGGCCACCTATCGCCGTTGAGGACTGCACCACCGTGTTCCTCGTCTGATTTTAGGTGGGGCGGCGAGATTGGAGTGCCGCCGTGCCCTGGAGTGGGCTGCGGCGAGGGGCCGCCGTCGGGCGCTGCTGCGCGCCGTCGGAACCGACGGTGTCACGAGGTAGAAGATGAACCCTGCGGGCCCCGGCTGTCAGTCAAAGAAGCTGCGCGCCCAGATCAGCTGTGGCTCGGGGATCATTTGTGACCACGTGGTTAACCCAGTGACCCTCCGTGTTTCTGCCCAGCGATTGGTCCATTTTAAACCTGCGGGCCCCCTGAATTATTCAAACATTTCCCATTTGAAATTTATTCCAGATTTTCCCCCAACTTGGAAAATCTATAACTCCAGGATACTGGTCCAAAAATTCCCAAATAAATTTTATTAGAACCACCATGAATAGTAATTTCCTGTGGTGCACTTGGATTTGTAAGAAAGTCCAGTATTCTTTATGCACACAATAAAAATAGCCAAATTCATTTATAAATTGTACAGAAGTTTGTGCAAACTTCTAAATTGAATATCTCTCAGTATAAAGCTTCAAATATTTTTGAAAAAAGTTTGTTTGTTTTATCTTTATCCACACTAACCAGAATTACAGCCAATCTTCTTGAAAATCCCTAAATTTCTTGTAGAGCCCTTTAAGGCAAAATTATGTTTGATTTTTATCCGCTGATTCACTGCATAGACAAATCTGAAAGTTTGCCAAAATGTTCTTTGGTAAGTCCTTGAATTCCTGTAAAAATTTTAGCTTCATTGGACTTTATTAACCTAGCTAAATCTGATGATTTTCCTAACTGGTCATAGAATAACCCAAAAACAACAGAAACATTTCAGTAAATTATCCCAACATGTAAATTCAGTATCTTTCAGAATAATGCTTAGAAAATTATGAAACAAATTTTCCCAGAACCAATGAGACCCCCTCTGTATGGTACAACCACTGGTAGCCATGATAGACCTCCAAAATTACAACCAAAATTCAGAGAAGTCTTTTAATTGTTGGAATTTTAGAGACAACAAGCTTTCTTGAACATCTCCAATTTTTGGTCTAGATCTTACCCATAGTACCTAGTGTCCCCTGTAAAATTTCCAGAACCACTGGGCTTAAATAAATATACTTAACTGTCTTTCCATTAAACTATATCATAATACTGGTATTGATTAACTTGCATAATTCTTTGCATATCGATTAGTTGCCGAGCTCAAGAGGACCCCGGAGCTACTTGATGTCATCCCTCAGGATATTAACTTTGATGCCATCTCGCAACCAGGCAAGCTCCGGTTGGCATTTAAGCGCTATTACAAAATTTTGATTTGTATCACCTATGTCTAGGGTGAGTTTTGTGCATTAGGGCTAAGGTGATTGAAAATCCACTTGCATGACCAGATCAACCCATGGAGTATTTGGATAGTTGTCAAGTCATCGTGTAGACTATGCTATGCTAAATGTTGTATAGGATTCGGTAGAAGTCGAGTAGTTGGAATCTACTCACATGGCTAGGACTTTTTCACACAGGAATGGTTCAGAGAAATGGTGTAGTAATCTGAAAATGAGACCGGTCAGGGGCGTGGGATGTAGCAAGATGTGGTCTTGGGTATGTAGCCCTGCCGGTGTTGGTTATGGACCGGTCCATATGCCATCCTGCTGAGCAAGTTTGAACTGTACCAGAGTCATACTAGATACATGGGTTCGAGAAAACCGATGTACCTTGGGAAGCTTTTGTTGAGACTTTTTCGATCGCCTCAGGCTTTCAGCCACGACACAGTAGACGGAATCTCGCTCACGACATCTTCACAGCGGAAGGGTGCACCGTGAGTTGGGATACTGTCCTAGACAATTGAATCGATTCAACTTGGATGGAACTTGAGAAAGGTGGCTGGGTACGACGTCCGTGGAGTGCATGTAGGTGACTTCCAGTACGGGCGTATGTGTCGTGTATTCTGGGTATCATTGATTCGAATCACTGTCCCTCGCGGATATGAATACCACTTGTTCACTGAGTTGTGACATAGTTAAATACTTGCACTTGAGATGAGAATTAATTGCTGTTGTTATGAACACTATATTATCATGGTATTGCTATGTTGTATGTATCAGTATAGTGCTCACTAAATTTATTTTCCACCTTGGGCATGCAGCATTGTGATGAAGCATTTCTTGTTTGATTGTGGAGTTACAATCTTGTCCCGCACAAGGTTTAAGCTGCTGCTATAAATCTGAATAATAAGGACCCACAATTAGGCGAGTCCGTTATGCAAATCTGCTATCCTATGTTATGTCTTTACCCTCATGTAGAGTTTCATGTTTAGGTGAGACGGTTAAGTCTTGCTGAGCCTTTGTGCTCACGATTGCTATATAAGTTTTTTTGCAGGTACTAACCTCTGTGCTTATGCCTATGGTTGTCCGATGAGACTCGGGACTCTCCGAGTAATATACTCAAGTGGGAACCATGCCGCTGTTGTTTGGTTTTCGTGCCTTGTGAGGAGTGTTCATGGACTGGACGACTTCTCTTTTGCTTATTAGACTGGAGTATGAGAGTTGTAATCTTATCTTCCATTGTAGTTTATTTTTATAAACTATTTGTAAACTGATTATCTTTGTAAATTTCAATAAATGATTTATGTAATACGCGTTACTTTACATGTGTGTTGTTGGGTGTCGCATTGCACGACACCACCCAATGCGATTAATGGAAAGTTTGGACTCCGGTCCCCACAACATTTCCCTTAAAAGAGTATTCCAAGGGTGTCATTTATATTCTATAAAGGAAGGCTAGGTGGAAGCAAAGCAATCATCAAATTGAGAACATAGGTTGGTCTAAGTAGGGTTCTAGCAAGGATGGGTAAATGATAATTGGAGGTAGTGTGACACACACAAGAGCATTCTATCCTAAAGGGGGGTAAATGAGGTAAAGAGGGACTAGGCTAAGAGTTAGGTAGATACTCCGATTGTGCTTCTAATATACATATACATAGCCTATGTTAGTTACTAATGATGATATCAATTATGAATTCTCATTCTTAGTTGAGCAACACATCGAGCACCGGTTTACCCCTAGCAACACTAGGACGACTCCCACCAAGAGTCCGTGGCATAGCCGAACGTAGAGGATTACAAAGGACAGATAGGACTATCACCACCTACTGCCTACCTCTTCAATCTGTGGGTCTATGAGACATTCAACACTACTTATCTATCCTAGCACCATGCTAGCATATTAAGTAATTACTTTAAGAGCCTAGGCACAAGCCATCCTAAGACAATGAACTAAATCATCATTGAACCAATGTTGAAACATAGCATAAGTGATTCATATTAACATTATCATGTCATAGCTAATTAGACTCTAGTGGGTGTTTGTAGTTTTTATGATGATAAAAAGAGAATGGTATGGAATAATCATAAATACTACTCCTACCACATATATGGAATCCACAATCAAAAAAGGAACTCCGCATCCAAGTATATGAATAACAGAAGACTAAAGATACCATCTTTATTAAGAGCAATGTCACAAATACAAATAGGAATATGAGAGACATACCTTTCCCAATTAGGTATTGGGAAGAGACTCCTTCTACTCCTCTCCTACTTGGACTGTGGACTAGAAGCTCTCCTCTCTACAGCCTAAACTCCTCTAAACCAATGGAGAATAGTGAATACAATGGAGGAATGAATACTCAAGTGGTGTTTGTTGATGTGAGGGGTGAGGGGTCCTATTTATAGCTCAGAGAAGGGTCGGTTCCCGCCACCAAAAGCACACAAATAAGTCACCAATGACTTCTTCAAGCCGAGAGGAGCCAACACGTGGCGTTTGACCGAATTTGGCACAACTACCAGGTCGTCTGACTAGGGAGGTTGATCAACCTGGTCAGAGCTCCATTGGATGGCCTCAGCTACTTCTCCAAGTCTCTGCCAGGTAGGTGCCCCTCTTTGATATTAGGTGTACACTGTTGGATGGCCTTAGCTACTTCTGTTTGTGGGCCATTTGATCCATGTGGTGCCGCATGTAGATGCTTGATTGGCTGGGATGGTATTTTATAGGATCGATCCTCCTCTTTTATCTCATTTCCTGCAATAATTCTCTGCATGTACTATTTCTCCAAGGACAAGTGGAAATAGGTTAAATAGAAAGGTGATATGTGCAAGAAATAGTATTTCCTTCACATAATTGAGTTATATTGACATATGAATTTGGTATATAATAACTGTCAACAAACTTCCCCAAGCTTATCCTTTGCTTGTCCCGAACAAAGTTAATACTTTAGGTTGATGATCAGGAGTTGCTACAATGTCCTTTTTTTCACAAATACCATGTCCACAACAAAATACTCTACCTAGTATTGCAAAAATTGGCATGTTACTTCACCCATCTTAAGTCATTATGGGGCTTATGCCATCTCCTATTCATGCATGGTTAAAAGATAGAACAGCAAATGGAGCACACATACCGTAGAAATCTAGTTCCAATCAAATTCCAGATAGTTCAATTTAGATTTTAAGTACCTCAATTTGATTCTCTCAGTCTCTCCTTTATGTGTAGTGCAAATATGTCCTCACCAAGGCACCGCTTAGATTCATCTTGCCTCTAAATAAGGCTTGTATGTGTGTAAGACCTATGTGTGCTGAATACATTGGCTTGTAGTGAATACACTTGGCTTTGATGATAAAAGTTTTTAAATATCACCAAAACACCTTTTTATCATGGTCCGACTCTAGCTCCGAGCTACAACAAGGTCCGACAGTAGGTCCGGCTTGTTTTGGGTAGCTCCGGCTACGTTAGTTGCTAGGTCCGACTTCTTGGTAAGGTCCGACTAGCTTTGGTTAGCTCCGATGAGCTTTATCTTTAGCTACGGCATGTCTTTGATAGCTCCGGCATGACTTTGTTAGCTCCGACATATATTTGATAGCTCCGGCATGCTTTTGCTAAGCTCCGATGTACTTTGTCTAGCTCTGGGTTTTGGGTTGACTAGTTTTGACTAGTTTTTGGTAAGCTCCGGTGCTAGGATCTACTAGTTTTGGTAGGCTCCGGCGCTAGGTTCTACTAGCTTTTGTTAGCTCCGGCTCAAGCTCCGGATTGCTCTGGCAAGGTCCAGAACTTGACCGAAGTGCTTCTGCTTTCCATTTGCAATTTTTCATACTTGCTTTACATTGTTGGAAACATTGCTTAGTATTCATTTGCTAAGTTTTTGGTGCGTTTTGGATGATACGGTTGATATCGTTTCTACTGTGGTTTTGCAACATGCTTATGTGAGGTTCTCACGTAAGGTGTTGTGTTCGGAACTAACTTGAGTCAAGTCGAGGACTTGGGCTCGTATGGATTGTTCGTTTGTTCATGTGCAGGTGTTGCTTGAGTTCAAGTCATGGCTAGTGACAGGATCCATTGGACTGGTCTCAGGAGGAGATGAGGTTCCAACAATCAAGTTCGGGAGGAACTGTGGTTGAGCGGGTCAGGAGGTCGCGCAGGATGATTGAATCAAGGGCGCATATGAAGGTTGAAGGAAGGTGTTCGCACGTATGCATGCGGTGCATGAAGTGGCAATATGCTTCTAGAGACGGATTATGGAAGGAAGATCTGATCGGAAGGATCAGATCGTATCGGTTGAAGACTTAGGCTGCTAGCTGAGTCGGTTATGGCTCGTTATGGAAAGTATCGAGTTGGTTATGTTTGGATTTCGTGTGTGTCACGAATTTTAGTTGTTTAGGAATGTGGGATGCGTTCCTAAGGTGTTTGGAAGTCTTAAGATTGCTTCTATCTGCATATAGAAGAGTCCTAAGCAGTTATGGAAAGTTCCGATTGTGATCGGATTAGGATTAGAGTCCTAGTTGAGATTGGGATGGCCTAAGGGCTGGTTATATAAGCGAGGGAAGGCCAAAGCTCGTGATAGACGACTTTGGGGCTGTTCCTCTTGTGTTCTATTGAATAAAATTCATAGTTTGAAGGAACTTTTGTGCCTTGTTCGTCCGACTTGTTCCAGACAAGTTTTACTCGTCGAGTTTCTGGACAGCACTACCTTTCGTTGGTGGTTTTATCATAACTCGAGTTCTATAGATCCAATTGACATGATTCTTGTTGGGTTGTCTTCACAACTTGATTGTCTATCATCTGTAAAAATTTCACGGTCTTTGGATTTGTGGTTTCTGAGCTACACGAGTTTCTTTGCAGCATTCCAGAAACTGTTTTTCTCGGGTAGGTCAGATTGACCATAGTCTGATCTTTTGATCATAACATGAGTTTTTTTTTTGACGGATTTGAGTAATTCTTTTTGTGTTGTCTTCGTGATTTGATTCTATCTGATATCTATCACTTTTGTCACGGTGAAACACGTTTAGATTAGTCACATACACGATTTCTTTAACAGATCATTTTTCTACCAAAGGGATTAGGGTTTTATTGTTTCCGCTGCGTAAGATTTTTAAATCTACCAATCACCCCCCCTCTGGTAGCTCTTCACGTGCTCTTCGATCCTACAATTGGTATCAGAGCCACGGTGCTCTAATATTTGTGATTTGCACGTGTTTTTGACTAATCATCGTGGAGAAGTACTCCGCCAAACCTTGTGTGTTTGCTGGTATTGATTTTCAGGTTTGGAAGGCACGCATGGAGGCTTTCATCCAGGCACAAGGCTTTGCAATATGGGAGAAGGTGTATAAGACTTATGAAGTGCCACCCAATGATCAAGTCACGGCCACAAACCTACGGGACGTCGACAACAACAACAAAGCCCGAAACTTGATCATCCAAGGACTCACTCAGAGCGACTTTGATCGTGTCGCGCACCTCCGGTCAGCATACGATGTTTGGACAGCTCTTGTGATTATCATGAAGGGTCCAACACAATCAAGGTGGTAAAACAAGATATGTTCAAAAAGGAATATATGCGTTTTGAGATGCAACCCGGTGAGTCTATCGATGACTTCTTTGCTCGTTTCAATAAAATTCTCAGCAACTTACGTAGTGTCAATGTTAATTTTTCTGATGCTGAGAATGCTAGGCAACTTCCTAGTGCATTAGACATGTCAATTTGGGAGATGAAAGTAACATCTATTCGTGAATCAACTGTCATGAGTTCTCTTACATTAGATGTACTTTATTCTAAACTAAAAACTCATGAAATTGACATCCTAGCACGTAAGAACCCAAATAAGTCTATTGCATTTGTTTCACAACATGATATGTCTAGCTCCAGCCAATCATCATCTTGCAATACTCTTGCTTTGTTGTCCTCACTAACCCTGTAGCAGATCGAAGAATTTCCAGAAGAGGAGTTGGCACTCATCTCTACTAGATTCTCAAAAGCATTGCAAAATGTGAGAACTAGAAGGAGAGGAAGCTCCGGACCTCAACGCTGTTTTGAATGTGGTAAAACAGGACACTTTCGTACAGAATGTCCTAACCTTTCAGGTCCGACCACCCGGGAAGGAAAACAAAGCAAGGTCCGGACCTCCTCTGGAAATTCCAATAAGAAGAAGAAAGGTACCATAGGACGCAAGATGATCAACATCTTCATCACCGCACTTCAAGAACTTAGTTCAAGTGATGTAGACTTTGAAAGTGATGAAGATGATGTTGACCTGGCCAACATATGCTTCATGGCGGGCAAAACAAGATCAAGATCAAGTAAGGAGGATGCAGAACACAGCAGTGAAGACGATGAGGTATGTTCTACCTGCAATGAAATGTGTGATGCTATTTCTCGTGCAACTATTATTGTCAAGAAAAAGGACAAAAAGCTTAGGTATAATGCTGCTAAAATTGAATCACTAGAATCTGAAATTAACCGTTTAAAAACCTTGATTCCTAGTGATGATGCATGTCCCTCATGTGACTTAATATATGAACAATTGTCCACATTAAGGAGTGCACACTCCTCCACTCAAGATAGACTTGATGAAGAAATTAAAAAGAACAAAGAGCTTGCTGCACTTAATGATAAAAACGTAAAAGATGCTTCTTGTTCTACAGATGATTTGCATTGTTTTGCATGTGAAAATTTTGATAAGAAACTAAAAGATGCAATGAATGAAATTTCCATTCTGAACAATGCTTTACAATCTCATGAAGTTAAAAATTGTTCCAATTGCAAACTAAAAGGAAAAACTTCATGTGCAAACTGCCTAGACTTGTCTAAGAAACTTGATGACATGAATAGGACACTAGGTCGGTTTTGTAATGGGAATAATAATCTAAACTTGCTGCTGAATTCTTCCAAGTCTTGCAATAACAAAACTAGTTTAGGTTTTTATTCTCATGCTCATGCTACGGCATATCCACTTAAAATTGTAAAGTCATTAGGAAGTGGTTTGGTTCAAACAGTTCCTAAACAAAAAGAAGTGGTTTTCAAATCTGCAGGAATGTTGCTTCATTCGGTTTCAACTAAAAATATTGCTTGCTCATCTAGACATGAACACAAAGTTAAATTTCATTGTACCTTCTGTGGTAGAGATGGTCATGTCATAGATTTTTGTTATAGACTAGCTAAACAACAGAAAAAGGAAAGAAAAATTGCTAGATCTTATAACTTTCATGCAATTAGAAAAACACAACCTGCTTTAGTGAGTCAGAAATTTGAAAAGGTAGCTTCCGGACCTTCTGGTAAGAAATCTACAAAGGCAGCTCCGGTAGTTATGATAGCTCCGAGAGCTCCCGGATCTTCTGCTGTTCCCTCCAAAGCTTTAGTTGTTGCCTCCGAACATTCTGCTTTTACCTCCGGAGCTACTGGTTTTCACTCTAAACAAGTAAAAACTTCTAAATCAATTGTTAAGAACAGAAAACCTCAAACTTCGACTCATAAACCTGCTGTTTTGTCTCAGCTTTCGCGTGTTTTTCCTGCTGCACGTCGTGTGACTCAGTACTGGATACCTAAATGCCTTTTGACTAACCCCAGTATTGAGTCATCGACGTATTGTGCTTCTATGTAGGTTACACGTTTGAGGAAGGAGAACATTTGGATTGTGGATTCAGGTTGCTCATGCCACATGACTGGTAACAAAGATTGGTTCTCCTCCCTCTCTTTTGTGTCACGTGTAGAGAATGTTACTTTTGCCGATAATTCTTCAACTCCTATAATTGCTAAGGGTTCGGTTAGAGTAAATGATCACTACACTTTGAAAAATGTGGCACTTGTCAAAAATTTGAAATACAACTTGCTTTCTGTTGCACAATTGCTAGATGAAAATCTAGAAATTATTTTCAATAAAAACTGCTGCAAAGTTGTAGATTCAAATAGTGAGCTTATTTTTAACATGTCTCGGTTTGGAAGAGTTTTTAAAGCCGATTTTGATATGTCTTCCTCTAAGCATAGGTGTCTAGTTGCTAATGATTCAAAGGACTTATATTTTTGGCATTGTAGACTTGGTCACGTAGGCTTTGATCACCTAATGCGTGTTAGTGCTCTTGATCGCATACGTGGGCTGCCTAAGCTTAAAGGGGACAAAGAAATTGTGTGCTCTTCTTGTAGACATGCTAAGATGGTTGCAGGTTCACATACTCCTCTCACAATGATCATGACAACTGAACCATGTCAACTTTTGCATCTTGACACCGTAGGACCTTCACGTGTTCAATCCTTCGGAGGTAAATGGTATGTTCTTGTTATCGTTGATGATTATTCTAGATACTCTTGGGTTTACTTTATGGCATCTAAGAATGAAGTTTTTAGTCACTTTAGAACTTTATTTCTTAGATTATCAATTGATCACCCAGGATCATTAAAAGCAATTAGAAGTGATAATGGAACTGAATTTAAAAATCAATCTTTTGACCACTTTTGTGCTGAAAATAGAATAGATCATCAATTCTCTTCACCATATGTACCTCAACAAAACGGTGTTGTAGAAAGAAAGAACAGAACCTTAGTTGAGATGGAAAGGACTATGCTTGATGAATATCAAACTCCTAGAAAATTTTGGGCTGATGCGTTAGCAACCGCTTGTTATGTCTCAAATCGTGTTTTCTTGCGTGCTAAGCTAGGTAAAACACCATATGAGCTCCGGTTTGGACATAGGCCTAGTGTTACACACTTTCGGGTCTTTGGTTGCAAATGCTTTGTTAAGAAACATGGTAATCTTGATAAATTTGAACCTAGATCCATTGATGGCATGTTTCTTGGTTATTCATCTCATACTAGAGGCTACCGTGTGCTTTTATTTGACACTAACAAAATTGTGGAGACTTGTGAAGTGTCTTTTGATGAAGCTAGCCCAGGTACAAACTCCGGTGTTGCAGGACCAGATCCGTATCCTCAGGGGGAGGGTATTTTCGAAGATGAAGAAGAGCTGGTGATACTGCCTGGTAGTTCCGAAGCTGACACGTATCCAGCTCCGGACATTGAATAAGCTCCGACTATCACCTCTACTGGTCCCGATCGTCCAGAAGTCACAAGATCATCAATCTACGATGAACCTAATGAAGAAGAAGCTTGTGAGACATCTGTTCCCCTACGTTTTTACAAAGATCATCCCTCACAACAGATGATTGGAAGCTTGCACGAACGAGTCACACGGTCCAGGTTTTGCGATCCAAACTCTCATGCTCATTCTGCTTTTGTTGCTTCTTTTGAACCCAAAGATATATCACACGCACTCACTAATGAATATTGGATTATTGCCATGCAAGAAGAGTTAGAAAATTTTGAAAGAAATAATGTTTGGAAACTTGTACCTCCACCTCAAGGTCACACTTTAATTAGAACTAAATGGGTATTTAAAAATAAACAAAGTGAGGATGGGGTTTTGGTTAGGAAAAGGCTAGGTTGGTTGCTCAAGGTTTCACTCAAATTGAAGGTCTAGATTTTGATGAAACTTTTGCTCCTGTTGGTAGATTAGAAGCCATAAGAATTTTGTTAGCTTTTGCCGCATCTCAAGGTTTTAAGGTATATCAAATGGATGTTAAAAGTGCTTTTCTTAATGGCTACATAGATAAGGAGGTTTATGTCAAACAACCACCGGGTTTTGAAAATCCAGATTTTCCTAATCATGTTTACAAACTGTCCAAAGCCTTATACGGTCTCAAACAAGCCCCTAGAGCATGGTATGATAGGTTAAAAACATTCTTACTTGAAAAGGGGTTTACCATGGGCAAGATTGATAAAACTCTTTTTGTGCTTAAGCATGGCAATGACTCATTATTTGTTCAAGTGTGTGGATGATATTATCTTTGGTTGTGCTTCTCGTGATCTTGTGTCCAAGTTTTCAGCAATGATGAGTTCCGAATTTGAAATGAGTATGATGGGTGAACTCACTTACTTTTTGGGGCTGCAAATCAAGCAAACCAAGGAGGGTACCTTGGTGCATTAAACGACGTATACCAAAGACCTCCTAAGGCGCTTCAACATGGACAAAAGCAAGCCTCTTCGGACAACAATGGGAACAGCAACAACACTTGAACTTGATGAAGATGGTGAATCCGTGGATCAAAAAGAATATAGAAGCATGATCGGATCACTTTTGTACCTCAGCGTATGTCTTTGTGCACGGTTTCAAGCTTCCCCACGTGTTCCACATTGTCAAGCCGTCAAAAGGATTCTCAGGTACTTACATGGAACTCAAGAATTTGGCATTTTTCTTCCTTCTTCCTCAACCGTTACTTTGAAAGCTTTTCCGGATGCTGATTTTGGGGGTTGTAGGATTGATAGGAAAAGTACTTCAGGTGCTTGTCATTTTCTTGGTAATTCTCTTGTTGCTTGGTCCTCTAGAAAACAAAATTCAGTTGCACAATCTACAGCCGAATCTGAATATGTAGCTGCTGCTAGTGCTTGCTCACAAATTCCTTGGATTGTACAAACACTTAAGGACTATGGGATTGATCTAGATAGTGTTCCACTGTTTTGTGATAACACTAGTGCTATTTGCATTGCCAAAAACCGCGTGCAACATTCTAGAACTAAGCACATTGATATTAGGTATCACTTTCTCCGAGATAACGTTGAAAAGGGAAACATTGTGCTTCACCATGTAGATACCGAACAACAATTGGCTGACATTTTTACAAAACCTTTGGATTTCACTCGTTTTTGTTACAATCGTAGTGAAATAGGGGTTATTCATCCCCATGGCTTAAATTGAGGGGGAGTTTTTGAAACTTGGGAAGTCTATGTGTGAATCTGAAATTAAAATAATATGAGCATAGTATTTCATACATATATGACTTTGTGATTCCTTTTACATGCTGAAAGTTCTTACTACATTACTTATGTTATACATTTTGTAGTTTTTTCCATGTCTAGTAATTGGAATAATTACTTACACTAAATCTGGTCATGGTCGAACTTTCTTGTTGTTTTGAACTTGTTGCATGCTCACAAATGCTTTTAATCATTAAGAATTAATCAAGTAATCAACTCTCATGTTGAGTTTTTATGAACAAATATAAATTGAGAAAATATCAAGGGAATATGCATGCATCGCACTTCTTCTTTTGAGATGGCTTGTCATTGCACTTAGATATGAACTTGGAAGAAGTTGTGTATGACTAAAACCATGTCCTTAAGCTTCTGATTGTCAAATGACATAGGCTTGGCTTGGTTGGTTAGAATAAGGCAGATGCGCATATAATCTCTTGCAAATATCATATGATTTAAATTTATGCTTTTAAAAAATGCAGCAACTAGTGTCATGCTTTCAGGTTTTGAAATAGTTAAGGTTGTGAGATCATGACTTGCTTAAATTGAAAATTACATATGATCTCTAGCATGGCTTACACTACTTTATGTATTTCATTGATGTGATAATGTAAGGTACTTGATAGTATGACTTGGATGAGCTTTGTTTATATGTATATGTTATAATATGCTCACAACAACTAAAGAGGGAGAGATAATTTGCTTATATGTTCATGACTTGCTGAATACATTATCAAAGGGGGAGAGATAAGCATAAAGAGAGAGAGAATATGTGCATAAGGAGAGATAATAAAGGGGGAGAGATAATATGGGATAATTTTATGGGATAATTTTTCTTCTCTTTTTACTCTTGATTTACAAAGGGGGAGAAATTGTTTTCAAAACATTTATGTGAATAAGCCAATGTTCGGATTTTAAATGGTGTTGCCAATGCATTCATCAAGGGGGAGATTGTAAGACCTATGTGTGCTGAATACATTGGCTTGTAGTGAATACACTTGGCTTTGATGATAAAAGATTTTAAATATCACCAAAACACCTTTTTATCAAGGTCCAACTCTAGCTCTGAGCTACAACAAGGTCCGACAGTAGGTCCGGCTTGTTTTGGGTAGCTCCGGCTACGTTAGTTGCTAGGTCTGACTTCTTGGTAAGGTCCGACTAGCTTTGGTTAGCTCCGATGAGCTTTATCTTTAGCTCCGGCATGTCTTTGATAGCTCCGGCATGACTTTGTTAGCTCCGACATATATTTGATAGCTCCGGCATGCTTTTGCTAAGCTCTGATGTACTTTGTCTAGCTCCGGTTTTGGGTTGACTAGTTTTGACTAGTTTTTGGTAAGCTCCGGTGCTAGGATCTACTAGTTTTGGTAAGCTCTGGCGCTAGGTTCTACTAGCTTTTGTTAGCTCCGGTTCAAGCTGCGGGTTGCTCTGGCAAGGTCCGGAACTTGACCGAAGTGCTTCTGCTTTCCATTTGCAATGATTCGTACTTGCTTTACATTGTTGGAAAGATTGCTTAGTATTCATTTGCTAAGTTTTTGGTGCGTTTTGGATGATACAGTTGATATCGTTTCTACTGTGGTTTTGCAACATCCTTATGTGAGGTTCTCACGTAAGGTGTTGTGTTCGGAACTAACTTGAGTCAAGTCGAGGACTTGGGCTCGTATGGATTGTTTGTTTGTTCATGTGCAGGTGTTGCTTGAGTTCAAGTCATGGCTGGTGACAGGATCCATTGGACTAGTCTCAGGAGGAGATGAGGTTCCAACAATCAAGTTCGGGAGGAACTGTGGTTGAGCGGGTCAGGAGGTCGCGCAGGATGATTGAATCAACGGCAGTGCATATGAAGGTCGAAGGAAGGTGTTCGCACGTATGCATGCGGTGCATGACGTGGCAATATGCTTCTAGAGACGGATTATGGAAGGAAGATCTGATTGGAAGGATCAGATCGTATCGGTTGAAGACTTAGGCTGCTAGCTGAGTCGGTTATGGCTCGGTATGGAAAGTATCGAGTTGGTTATGTTAGGATTTCGTGTGTGTCACGAATTTGAGTTGTTTAGGAATGTGGGATGCGTTCCTAAGGTGTTTGGAAGTCTTAAGATTGCTTCTATCTGCGTATAGAAGAGTCCTAAGCAGTTATGGAAAGTTCCGATTGTGATCGGATTAGGATTGGAGTCCTAGTTGAGATTGGGATGGCCTAAGGGCTGGTTATATAAGCGAGGGAAGGCCAAAGCTCGTGATAGACGACTTTGGGGCTGTTCCTCTTGTGTTCTATTGAATAAAATTCATAGTTTGAAGGAACTTTTGTGCCTTGTTCGTCCGACTTGTTCCAAACAAGTTTTACTCGTCGAGTTTCTGGACAGCACTACCTTTCGTTGGTGGTTTTATCATAACTCGAGTTTTATAGATCCAATTGACGTGATTCTTTTTGGGTTGTCTTCACAACTTGATTTGCTATCATCTGTCAAAATTTCACGGTCATTGGATTTGTGGTTTCTGAGCTACACGAGTTTCTTTGCAGCATTCCAGAAACTGTTTTTCTCGGATAGGTCAGATTGACCATAGTCTGATCTTTCGATCATAACTTCAGTTTTTCTCGACGGATATGAGTAATTCTTTTTGTGCTGTCTTAGTGATTTGATTCTCTCTGATATATATCACTTTTGTCACGGTGAAACACGTTTAGATTGGTCACATACACGATTTCTTTAACAGATCATTTTTCTACCAAAGGGATTAGGGTTTTATTGTTTCCGCTGCGTAAGATTTTTAAATCTACCATTCACCCCCCCTCTGGTAGCTCTTCATGTGCTCTTCGATCCTACAATGTGGAGCTTGGTAGGGAGTATAGTAGGCATATTTTCAACACATGATATTGCTAAGTCAAAAAAGTAAGCCTTAGGAGAAATCAATTCAAAAATATTTGATTCAAGACTTTTGCATGTGTGATGGAGTGGAAGTGGATGTGGACGTCTGGGATGACTCCTATTTATGTAGACTCTTATTTTGCAGGGATGAAACATGGCTACTTTTCTTCTTCTCTCTTTTTTTTTCTCATGCTTATGATGTAAGCATGCATCTTCTTTTTCTTTTTCTTGTAGCCATGTCTTCTACTCCCTTTTTATGCAATAAACTTGGAGAGAGTACTAAGCATGAAGGATATGGAGTTTCTCTTTTTATTATGGAATGATGGTATGATGGAATTTTGCTTGCTTCTAGTGTAAAATAGCATGTGCAAGTGAAGTCTTGAATTCAAAAAGAAATGAATGAATTCTCACATAGGTCTATACTAGTTTGACTAGGCTCAATGTGCAGACAAATAGCACATGCATAAGGTCTATCAATGTAAAATTAACATATGGTCTTGGTAGGTATTTCCAATCAAATGAGAGTAACTTAAATCTTTTTAGAATTTCTATGGAAATCTAAGTTTCACTTTCAAACTAGGAATAGCAGCCCTATCACTATATCATATCTCACAACAACTTAGAATGGATTAAGCTTTTGCTACCCACAATTTCCATATCAAGGCAAAAGCAAATTTAGCCAATGAGAGCAATTGTTGGAGAGTAATAATTTGTAAATGAGGGACTTAGGGAAATTAAAATTGAGCAACTATTCCTCATTTCATCTATGTGAATTCTAAACCATTCTTACCGCACATCCTTTATTTTATTTGAAAACAAATCTACTCTACTTTTTTTATTCAAGGTGAATGGTGGATGAATGGAAAATAAATATGTGTTGACGGCTATTATATACTAATTTCACCCATCAATATAACACAATTATATGAAGGAAATATCATTTCTTGCACACACCACCTTTCTATTTCACCTATTTCCACTTGTACTTGGAGAAATTGGTGCATGTAGGTATTTTATATGAAATTAAAGTGAAACAAGGGGATGGATCCTATAAAATACCGTCTCAGCCAATCAAGCACCGACATGTGATACCACATGGATCAAATGGCCCACAAACAGAAGTATCCAAGGCCTTCCAACGGTGTACACCCTATATCAGTAAATGGGAATCACCTAGAAGTCACCCCAAGAATGCACAGACCGTTTGTAAGAATTACCTGGTCGGTCGACGTCCCTATTCGGTCGACTTGGTCTCTCTTCCAAACTCGGTCAGCTTCCACTTGTTGGCTCCTCCTGGCTTGAAGAAGGCATTGATGACTAATTCGCTCGCATTTTGTGGTGGGAACCAACCCTTCTCCAATCTATAAATAGGACCCCTCACTTCAACACACACCACTTGAGCATCATTCTATTGTATACAATAGTTCTCTTAGTCCTTAGTGGAGTTAGGCTATAGAGAGGAGAGCCTCTAGTCCTAAGTCCAAGTTGGAAAGGTATGGCTCATGTATCTTTCTTTATATTTGTGACTTTATGTATAATAAAGATATTATCTTTAGTCTTCTTTTATACATATACATGGAAGAAGCGTTTCTTGTTTGATTCTGGATTTCATGTATGTGTTAAGAGTAGTCTTTATGATTAGGCCATATCGCTCCTAATCTAACATCATAAACACTACAAACCCCCACTATAGTCTAATTAGTTATGCTATGATCATGTTAATATGAATAACTTATGCTGTCTCAACATTAGTTCAACGATGTTTAGGTTACTTATTGCCTTAGAGAGGTACTTGTGCTCGAGCCTCTAAGGTATTTGTAGTATCGAAGAGCACGTGTAAAGCTACCAGAGGGGGGGTGAATGGTAGATTAAAACTTTTCAGCGGAAGCAACGAAAACACCACTAAGCCGAAAATCAACTTGTTAAAGAAACCGTGTGTGTGACTAATCTAAACGTGTTCAACTGTGACAAATCTAGTATAGATTGTATAGAATCAAGCCACGAAGACGTCACAACAAGAATCACAAAAATCCGTTGAGAGAAACTAAAGTTACGATCGAAAGATCGAACAAAGGTCAATCTGTCCTACCCGAGAAAAACAGTTCTGGAACACTAAAAAGAAACTCATGTAGATCAGAAAACACAAATCCAATGACCGTGAAAATTTGACAGATTATAGAAAATTATGTTTTGAAGACAACCCAAAAAGAATCACATAAATTGGACCTGTAAAACTCGAGTTATGATAAAACCACCAAAGAAAGGTAGTGTTGTGCAGAAAACTCGACGAGAAAAACTTTTCTGGAACAAGTTAGACGAACAAGGCACAAAAGTTCCTTCAAACTACAAATTTTTTTGATAAAACCACAAGAGAAACAGTCCCAAAGTCGTGCACCACAAGCTCTGGCCTCCCTTGCTTATATAACCAGCCCTTAGGCCAACTCAAACCTAACTAGGACTTTAATCCTACTGAATTCATGAATCGTAACTTTCCATAACTACTTAGGACTCTTCTATACGCATATAGAAGCAATCTTAAGTCTTCCAAACACCTTAGGAACGTATACCACATTCTTAAAACAACTTAAATTCGTGACCCACATGAAATCCTATCATAACCAACTCAAAACATTCTATATTTGAGTCAAAACCAACTCAGTCGCAGCCGAAGTCTATAACCTAGTCGGTTGGACCTTTCCGACCAATTCTTTAAGTCCACATCTCTTCATCACGCCTCGGAACCATGTAGCCACGTCCATGCATTCCTTGCACACGTGCAAACACCTTCCAATGACGTCCACGATATCTTCATATGTTTCATCCCTGCAAAATAAGAGAGTCCACATAAAAGGAGTCATCTCAAATATCCACATCCTCTTCAACTCCATCACACATGCACAAGTATTGAGTCAAATAGTTTTGAAATGATCTCTCCTAAGGATTTCTTTTTCGACTTAGCAATATTATGTGTTGCAAATATGCCTACTATATTCCCTACCAAGCTCCACGTACAAGCGTTATTTAGTGGTAGGATGAATTTAGGCAAAATGCCTTGGTGAGGACATATTTCAACTATAAATAAATGAGAGAATGTGAGAATCAAATTGAGGTACTTATAATCTAAATTGAACTCTCCATAATTTGAGTGGAACTTGATCTCTAGGGTATGTGTGCTCCATTTGTTGTTCTATCTTTCAACCACCCATGGATAAGAGATGGCATAAGCCCCATAATGACTTAAGATGGGTGAAGTACCATGCCAATTTTTGCAATACTAGGTAGAGTATTTTGTTGTGAACATGGTACTTTTGAAAAGTAGAACATTGTAGTAACTCCTAATAAACAACCTAAAGTCTTGACTTTGCTCAGGACGAGCAAAGGATAAGCTTGGGGGAGTCTATTGACGGCTGTTATATACCAATTTCACCCGTCAACATAACTCAATTATGTGAAAGAAATATTATTTCTTGCACACATCACCTTTCTTTTTAACCTATTTCCACATGTACTTGAAGAAATTGGTGCGTGCAGGTATTTATACAGAATTGAAGTGAAACAAGGGGATGGATCCTATAAAATATCATCCCAACCAATCAAGTGCCGACATATGGCACCACATGGTTCGAATGGCCCACAAATAGAAGTATCCGAGGCCATCCAATGGTGTACACCCTATACCAGTAAATGGAACCCACCTTGAAGTCACCCCAAGAAAGCACATAGCGTTTGGAGGACTTACCAGGTCGACCGACCCCCCTAGTCGGTCAACCTGGTCTCTCTTCCAAACTCGATTAGCTTCCACATGTTGGCTCCTCATCACTTGAAGAAGTTGTTGATGATTGATCCGCAAGCATTTGGTGGCGAGAACTAGCCCTTCTCCAAACTATAAATATGACCCCTCACTTCAACACACACCACTTGTGCCTCATTCTATTGTATACAGTTGTTCTGTTAGTCCTATGTGGAGTTAGGCTATAGAAAGGAGAGCTTCTAGTCCCAAGTCCAAGTTAGGAAAGGTATGGCTCATGTATATTTTCTTATATTTGTGACTTTATGCATAATAAAGATATTATCTTTAGTCTTCTTTTATTCATATACTTGGATGAGGCGTTTCTTTCTTGATTGTGGATTCCATATATGTGGTAGGAGTAGTCTTTATGATTATGCCATATCACTCCTAATCTATCATCATGAACACTGCAAACCCCCACTATAGTCTAATTAGTTTAGATATGATCATGTTAATATGAATAACTTATGTTGTGTCTCAACATTGGTTCAATAATGTTTAGGTTAGTCATTGCCTTAGAGAGGTACTTGTACTCGAGCCTCTAAGGTATGTACTTAGAATGCTAGCATGGTGCTAGGATAGTAAGTAGCATTAGATGTCTCGTAGACCCATGGATTAAAGAGGTAGGCAGTAAGTAGTGACAACCCTTTCTATCCTTTGTAATCCTCAACATTCGGTTGTTCAACAGGCTATTGTTGGGAGTTGTCCTAGTATTGCTAGGGGTAAACCCGTGCCCGATATGTTGAACAACTTACCATAAGGATTCACTATTTACATGCTCATTAGTATCTAACCTAGGCTATGTATGTGTATATTAGAAGCATTGTAGGAGCAACTCCCCAACTCTTAGTCAAACCACCATTAGGATCCCTCTACTCTTTAGAATAGATTGCTTAGGTGTGTGTCACACTACCCATATATTATCAACTTACCCCTGTCTTGATAATTGATTTGTATCCCTTAGCTTGATCAAAAGAGTAGTGTTTACTTCACTCCATTGCCTTCCTTTGGGTTAAATATGATACCCTTAGGAATACTTTTGGGTGAAATGTTACACGACAGTTTTTGTGCGCTTGCGGACCTCATCTCTTTTGAGAGGTGATTTGTGACGTAATAAACGTCAACAATATGCAAGGGGTGTGATACAATTAACCTCAGGTGGTGGTCCTCCCCCAAGCTTGCTTTTCACTCACCTCCGTGATGAGGATTGAACCCTTGATGGCGGAAGTATGCTGCGAGATCGACCTGTTGTTGTTGTTGTAGCATGGAGTTGATGTTGGGAATTGAGCGTCCATGTGTTGTTGCCAATCTTGGGTACCTTGGTCATGCTCTAGGATAGTGTTGTAGATGTCATCCATTCTCACTTCAAGCTCTCCCATACATCTAGAGAGGTCCTTCATTCCTTGGCTATAGTCATGATGACTTCTAGCCGAAGAGGAATGATATCTTCTCATAGACGTTGGAGGCAAGCTACTAGAGCTTGAAGTGGATCGGGGTGGCTCCCATGTGGCACCTCGCCATCAATGCCAAGATTAACCTTCGATCTCATATGATGGAGGTTAGGTCCATTGGGGTGCATTACCCGTTGGGTTCTCTTCCACTTCGTACTCATGGACCATGGAGGTTATCGGAGGCAGTGCTGCTCTCCTTGTATGGCTTCTACTTACCCTACTAGAGACATTACTTCTTCGGTTTTCCTTGATGGGAAGAAGGTTAGCCTCCGACATTTGTACAAATGAAAATCCGGGTTAGGTAACCGAATTTCATTGACAAAGTCAGGATAATAAAACACCAAAGAGTCATCATGATCATGCTTAAGGGTATTTACATACACTAGATAATCTTCATTAATTAATTCTTGTTCATTTTCAATATATTCAAATGAAGCATATTCTAGTACTCCTACCCTAGTAGCAATACGGGTAATCAATGAAGTGCACTCAATTGGTCCTGTCCTTGAAATGTAATCTAACCATTGTGTCATCATGGCAATAATTAGACTAACTTTTATCTTTTTAATCATGGCAAATAAATTTTTCAGCTCATCGTCACGCACTGTTCTAACATCTCATTTAGAGAACATAGTCATAGCCACCCATCTATGCATGAAGCATAAAGTAAGATTGTGCAAGTGGCTATTCCTAGGAGCACTACATTTGACCGCACTAGTCAACTCATACCAAAAACTTTGTTTGTTAAACTTAGGCAAAGTGTCTAAATCTAGCAAACAACGTTAATGGAAATATGGAAGCCTAGGATTCCACTTAATTCTTCCCATAGTATGTTGTATTCTTCTAGAAATAATATAAAAGAAATACCATAAAATCCTATTTTGAGGGTGCAAAGGAATTGTGTAGAGAGAAGGCGTGAACCTCTCTCCTCTATGTGAGCAAAATTGTTCCATCCTAGTGCACGCCCAATGGAAAATAATTCGGAATCCATACCTATTTTGGAGATCAAATCCGGATCATAAGCTTTCATATGAGAAAACTCACGATCTTGGAGGAGCTTGCGTGCTTGATCTTTAACTTCACTTTGTATGTTGAGGTCGTCGTTGTGGATAAGTTGGTGCGGTTTGTTCCTCTCTCCCATGGGAGTGTCCTTACATACACTGCTCCTCTGTGGACTTGGTGTAGCATTGGAAGAGGTGCGTGCACTTGAGTCTCCACCATGGCTTGAGCTTGCAGCCTCCTTCCTCTTCCCAATCAACCTCTTCATTCCTTTCATGGCAACAACAAGCAATAACACACCAAAGCAAAAACTCGAAATAGGTGATGTTAGTGAAATCAAACCCCCGACAAATATTCCCTTGAATAACTTGATAGGAAATTGCAAATGCAATCAAAAGCAAATCTTTTTGGGTTGGATTTGAGCAAGAGTGCTTCAATTAAGAGAAAGAAAAACAATGTGAGCAAGGAAGGACTTTGGGGAGGTGTGAAATGAGGTGAAGTGTGAAGAGGAGTGCTCCTCACGGCCACCATTTATAGTGTATACTCCCCAACGGTCAAAAGGGAATCAAATGTAGCCGTTGGAGGAGAGAGAGCCAAAATGACCCTTTCCCCTGTTCTTTCTTTTGGAAGGTGGCTTCCCAACGGCTATAGAATTAGCATGATGGTGAAATGCCACATTTGCAGCTCAGAAAAATCATTTTCCGAATAAAAACCCTTTTTTTCAAAACCTAACAATTTTCTTTTTAAGAAAAATAAATAAATAAAAATAATAATTGAGAATATAAGATTCTAAATTTGCTAAGAAACTCAAATATGCAGTGGGGAAAATCAAACAAAGTGGGAAAAAACAAAAAGAGAAAAGAAAAATCAAACAAAATATAACTACCAATTTGACCTATTGGCTATGTCTCACCACCTTCCGATGAGATGGACATTCCTCCTTCTTCATTTCTTGAAATCCGGACCTGGAGGAATGGTCTCGGATGACTTTTCTTGCTTCTTCCTCCATTCCTTCTTTGGCGGCTTGGTGGAATTGGGCCTTTGGGGAGGCCCGGACTTCTCCGTCTTCTTGGGGTGTCCATGTGGACGATAAGACAGGTTCTCCACATAGATCAATTTAATCATGAATGCAAAGGGTTGTTCCACCTTTGGAGGTGGGACTTCGATCTCTTGAATGTGTTTAACATTCTGCCCATACTTGATACAGACCATGGAGCATTGCTCCAACTTTGGGCAAAAGTTAAACTTCTCCTCCTTGCCATTGATATTGAAGTGGATTTCTCCAGCTTTCACATCTATGCGAGCATTTTTGGTGCTAAGCAATGGTCGCCCAAGAATGAGTGGCATATCCTTCTTGACCTCCACGTCGAGCACCACGAAATCCACGGGTATGAAGCAGTTCCAGATTTTCACCGGAATGTCTTCAGCGGTACCTGCCGGATAATGGACTGAAGAGTCAGCTAGTTGGAGCTGCATTGGTGTTGGAGTAAGTTCCGTGAAGTTCAGCTGGTCGAAGACCACCTTGGGCATCACACTCACACTTGCTGCAAGGTCACAAAGTGCCTTGTCAAAGTGCTGAGCCCCGATTGAGCAAGATATTGTAGGACATCGAGGGTCCTTCAGCTAGTTGCCTTCCCATAGAGAAATCATGTTGACATTTTCCATGGGGGGTTCAGGCTCTCTTAGCATCTTGCCATTATCCACTGGTGGAACAGCAGCTGCCAGTTGAGCCAACTTAGTTCCCAACATCTTGTTGAAGCTCATTTGATCCTTGAAGGATGAAGATAGTCCTTCAATCTTGGCATTAATGCTTTCTAGGGTCTTGTCATTAGCCGACAGCTTCTTTGATAGGGCATTATTGATCTTCAATTGGCTAATGGCAAGCTCTCTCAAGTTGGGTTGATTTCCGTTGTTACCATTGTTGTTGTACCCTCCTTGAAAGAATGGACGTGGTTGGCCTGACCCCTGATCTCCTGGATGATAGCCATTGTTGTTCCCATTTTTGGCTACATATAGGGCATCCTCACGGGTTTCTGGGCAGTCATTGCCCAAATGTCCCATGTTGCCACAGACTTCACAAGTGTTGTGAGAGTCTAGGGCATAGGCATTGGCACACATGTCTCCACCGGCTTGTCCATCTATCTTCTTCATAAGGAGGTGCAATTTTGCAACAATCATGTCCACCTCCTTCAAGGTGTGCATGCCTCGATGGTGGGTATGGAGACGCTCATTACTCCAACCCATGTTTGACACCATCTTCTCAATCAATTCTTTGGCTTTGGCACCGTCAATGAGAAGAAGGAACCTCCAACAGTAGCATCTGAATGTGGCCTAGAGGGGGGGGGGGGTGAATAGGCCTTTTTGAAATTTAATCGGAACCTGCAACACTTAACAGACTGATCAAATCCCGAGATATCGGACTAGTCCGGTAGAGTGTGGACTAGTCCGGTGCGTGCGGACTAGATCGATCAAGTGTGATCTATTATCTCGATTCGAGACTCTATGCAGCGGAAATATACTTGTAAATAGAGGTAATACTTCTATGAAACTGAGTGTTGCACAAGTTAATCTTATACTCAATGTTTTAACATAATGTGGACAAGATCAAGTAAAACCCTAGATATCAATGAAAAGTAAGAACAATGTGAAAAAAGTGAAGACACAAGATTTTATCCCGTGGTTCAGTTCCCACAAAGGCAACCTATATGCACGTTGAGGAGCCCACGAAAGGACTGGGTCTTCACTGACCCTAACCTCGTCGAATCGCCACAAAGGCCAATTCTCTTTCACTATCACAAGGGTAAATCACCAAGTTCAAGGGGCCTTCTCACAAGTTGAGGGCTCCCCAAGATTACAAATCGAACACCACCAAGAACACACTCGAAAGATTTACAATAAAACAGCAGGAGTGTGTTAGAGAATCAAACCCAAGAGCTCAAACGTGTGGAATCGTGTCTCTCCTTTGATCCAAAGTGAATCATCAAGGGATTGATCTTTCTTGCATTGCATTGCATGGAGAGATGTGTTTTCTAAGCTCTTGGAGGGTTTGACGGTGCAGGGAGTCGAGGTTGTGAAAGTAGGGTCGTGCACATCTATTTATATGGTGTTTGCAGAAGTTACCGTTAGGGTTTTGAGGATCTTGACTAGTCCGTGGTGGACTCCGGACTAGTCCGGTGAGCGGCGTGTGGGAAAGCCTAAGTGTCCAGGAATATCAGACTTGTCCGACTAGGAGCGGACTTGTCCGATTTTGGTCAAAAAGGTTTTCGTACTTGTCCGTGATGATATCGGACTAGTCCGGCGTGGTGATATCCTTAGCGAATAGAGGACAAGTCCGCACTTGGAGGACTTGTCCTATTTTAGTCAGAGGGTTTATCGGACTAGTCCATGGAGAGATCGGACTTGTCCATTTTCGTGCAAATGTGAATAACTGAGGATTAGTCCGCACAAGGGAGGACTAGTCCGTTTTTAGTCAGGGGCATTATTGGACTAGTCCGAACATTATCGGACTAGTCCGGTGTGGACAAGTCCGCACTGGCAGGACTTGTCCGAACCTATACAGAGAGGATATCAGACTAATCCGATGCAAATCGGACTAGTCCGTTTTTCCTGTGAAATGTGAAGTGTGTGAGGATTATTTGTGCTTGAGCTCTTGGGATGTGTTACACCAACACACTCCGTACACAATGATATATTCTATTCATTCTTGAGCTCTTTTCGGAATTGATCCTCATTCTCTTTTCTTTTTGGCGCTTTCTTCATTCATTCATTAAAACCTGCGCTCATCTCAATAATGTGATTAGGATCTCATTTGTTTGTCATAAAATCAACCAAAACCCACAAGGGGTGCCTAGATGCACTTTCAATCTCCCCCTTTTTGGTGATTGATGACAACCAATTGAGAATTCACAAAGTATGATAAAAATTGAGATTATCATAAAGTGTGCACATATGAGCTTGAAACTCATTTAGCAATGACAACATAAGGCATATGTGAACTCTTTATGGTGGGATGCAAAACTAAGTGAGTGTGAACAGTAATCATGATGACAGTGAAATAATTGACATCAATATATCAACAATAAGCATACATGTCAATTTCAGAGCAAAATCATAGATTTCATAGATATGAGCATAAATAGTTCATAGCATTGCATCAAAAGACCAAAAGTATCAAAAGAGCATAATACGAGGTCTTACAACCCATAATAGACAAAAAGATACACAAATGAAGCAGCTCTCATCTCTCAACCTGCAGCTAGGAGACTAGTGACTCCCCCTCAATCTCTCCCCCTTTGGCATCAAGACACCAAAAAGAAGGAGAAGAGAGATCTAGTGGCTCATTCCTTGCTGTGGGTTCTCTCCTCATCTTCATCTTCATCTTCCGGTTGGGTAGAAGGAGGAGGAGCAGACCCACTCCAAGTGCCCCCAATGCCAAAGTAGGCAAGCCCACAGGGAGTCAAAGGCCCGAGCTCAGTGAAATCTGAGGCTGAATCGTCATAGATGACTGGGGATCCAATAGGCTCGATCTCCAGCTTCTGGCAAATCTGCTTGACATTTTCCTTGACATATCTCATATATGCCTTCCTCGCCTTCTTCAGCTTGTGAGTATTCACTTCGGCCTTCTTGCACAAGCTGAAGATGGCTGCCAAGTACTTTAGAATTCAACTAGGAGAACCTTTTTGAGGAGGGGCCCTACTGCCGGGAGCAGTCCTTGCATCTCCTCTAGCTCTCCTCGGAGCTTCTTCACTGGATGCAGGAGAAGGGGTAGCTTGGATAGAGACATGGGGAGGCTTCTGGGGCCTCAATGGAGTATGCTCCACATCCTTCACAAACTCGATCCCTGTGGCCTTCTCAATCATGAACATCAGGTAAGGTGCGTAGCCACATGATCTGTTCGGAGTGCAGGAGATGTTGACCATGTCATTCCACATGTAGTCAAAGACATCAAACTCCCTGTCTTTGCTTATCACCTTCATTAGTGTCTTGAGATAGCCTTGGACACTCCCTGCATCCCCATCCTTCGGGGCAATATTCTTCCTCAGAACCCTATTGAGGAACACAAATAATGGTTTTATATTCTTGGAGGAGGGAGGGTTGAATGTCGAGCGGGAGTCATAAAGGAACTTCATTTTGTTCTTCTCAAGGACACCTATGTTGTGAATGATCAAGTTGTCACTGCTGGAGCTCTCAAGATGTAGCAGCCTTGCAAACTCATCATAAGTAATGGTGTACTTGGATCCATGAGTCATCCAAGTCACCCGCTCTTCCTCATCACTTGCAAAGTAGCATGTAGAATAAAACTGAGCAATGACTTCATCCTTCCAATTGTACTTGAAGGCAAACAAATCATTCAATCCATGCTTCTCCACTGCCTGAACTACATCATCAAAGCCTGAGCAGCTCTTCCTTTCAAAGTGCGCCCAATCAATCCACTGGCTGTGCACCACTGGAGTCTTCATTGTGAGGTACACGGACTTATAGAAGTCCGCATGGAAGTTGCTCCAAAATCTTCCATCGTCTGCCTTCTTGGACCGGCTGTAGAAGCCCACATTTCTGAATTTGGAAGCCGTGTCGCTTCCCCTGCCATTGAACCTCTCCTTGGAGGGATCTCGGGTCCCTTGCTTTGGAGCTGTCATCTTGAGAGGGCCGATTGGGCCCGTGGCAGTCCCTTTGCCCTTGCCCTTAGCTTGGCGAACAGCCATCGAGCTAGGGCCAGCACCTGCTGAAGCCTTGGAGACAGGCTTCTTGGCAAGAACCTTAAGATGAGCCTGAGGTGGAGAAGGTGCTCGCTCGGATGGCGCTCTTGGTGCTTCTTGCCTTGGCCCGTCGAGGGCCGAAGCAAGGCTTCTTGGTCCATCTCGGACACGAAATCGGAGATCTCGTCATTGGAGCTCGACATTGTCCTGAGAATGGATTACACGGGGTATGGATGAGAATTGATGGCATGGAATTGCATTAAGGAATGGGAAACTAGGGTTGAGTTCAGTCAAACACTGTACTTGTCCGGTACACAGGTACGGACTAGTTCGGGTGACCGGACTTGTACGTACATGGCCGGACTAGTCTGGTGCTCATCACCTCAAACCCTAACTAGACGATCAATGGTGTTGCTCAATGCAAAAAATAGCTCAACATCAATGTAATACATCAAGGAAGCATGTATTAGGTGAAAGGAACTAAGCTATTTGATCAACAACAGAGGAAATCAAGATTTCTAGGGTTCGGAAGGAAATTTTACTGAAATTCCTTGATTCTTGGAGATGAGGGGGTTGAAGGAGCGGACAAGTCCGTGGTCTTCAATCCTTATGCAATGGAGATCGACTTCCACCCAAACTCGAAGAGTTTTGATGGAGGAATCGCCAAATCAACGTGTGGTGCTCGAGTGAAGATAGACAGTGTGAGGAAACTTGTGAGGGTGAAGAAAATTAGGTTTGGCAGCGGCTAGGGTTATGGAGTCAAAAAATCGGACTAGTCTGTGCTCTGCCGAACTAGTCCGGACTACCAGACACTATGCAGACTAGTCTGCAGGGGTGGACTAGTCCGGGTAACCACGGACTAGTCTGTGGTCACCAGAACAAAAATGCTTAGCCCATTCATATATATTCGAAGGTACTTATTAAGAAAAATAGGGGGCAAAACAAATCAAATAATCTTGATGAATATGATCAGTAAGCATACAACAATTAAGCAATGACCATAATTCATCAAGATCAAGTAGTTGAAATAGTTTTTGGAGAAAATTAAAAAAGATGATTTTCTCAACTCAAACAATATATTTTGAAGAGTCCATATAGGTATGCAAGTTTTCAAGCCACATTCCGAGCATCAAGGATATTGAGTTCATTTCGGAGCTCGTAAAAACATTTTTCATCAAGTGACTTGGTAAATATATGGGCTAGTTGTTTTTCGATGTTGACATGGGAAATGGCTACGTCTCCTTTCATTGAGTGGTCTCTCAAAAAATGATGCCGGATGTCTATGTGTTTGGTTCAAGAGTGCTCAACAGGATTACGAGCAATTTTGATGGCACTCTCATTATTACAAAGGAGTGGAATACGACTCATATTGTAACTGTAATCCATTAGAGTTTGTCGCATCCAAAGGAGTTGTGCACAACAACTCCGGGTTGCAACATCTCCGCTTCGGCCGTGGATAAGGCAATGAAATTTTGTTTCTTGGAGGACCAAGAAACTAGGGATCTACCTAGGAATTGTCATGTACCAGAGGTACTTTTTCTATCTACTTTGCATCCGGCATAATCTGCATCGGAGTATCCAATGAGATTGAATTTGGAACCTTGAGGATACCAAAGGCCTAGGTTTGATGTATGAACTAAATACCGCAAGATTCTTTTTACGGCGGTCAAATGACACTCTTTTGGGTTGGCTTGAAACCTCGCACACAAACATACACTCAACATAATGTCTATCCTAGATGCACATAAGTAATGTAGAGATCCAATCATGGAGCGATATACCTTTTGATCCACGTTTGGTCCTTCTTCATTGAGATCCAAGTGTCCATTAGTTACCATGGGAGTCTTGATAGGCTTCGCCTTATCCATCCCAAACTTCTTGAGTATGTCTTGAGTGTACTTGGTTTGGCTTATGAATGTCCCTTCCTTTTGTTGTCTCACTTGGAATCCCAAGAAGTACTTCAGCTCTCCCATCATAGACATCTCAAACCTATCTGTCATAATCTTACTAAATTCTTCACAAAAGGATTTGTTAGTTGAACCAAAGATAATGTCATCAACATAGATTTGATAGATAAAAATATCATTGCTGAAGTGTTTTGTAAATAATGTATAATTTGCTGTACCAATCTTAAAACCATTTTCAATTAAGAAATCTCTAAGACACTCATACCAAGCTCTAGGAGCTTGTTTGAGGTCGTAGAGAGCCTTACACAGTTTAAAGACATGGTTAGGGAACTCTTTATCTTCAAATCTGTGAGGTTGCTCCGCGTACACCTCCTCCTTGAATGGACCGTTGAGGAAGGCGCTTTTCACATCCAATTGGTAGAGCTTGAAATCATGGTGAGTAGCATATGCAAGCAATATCCTAATTGATTCAAGTCTAGCTACGGGAGCAAAGGTTTCATTGAAATCCAAACATTCGACTTGTGAATACCCTTTGGCCACAAGTCGTGCCTTGTTCCTTGTCACCACCCCGTGTTCGTCTTGTTTGTTGCGGAAGACCCATTTGGTGCCGATGACGTTCGCGTTGGGTCTTTCGACGAGTTCCCACACCTCGTTCCGTTTGGAGTTGTTCAGTTCTTCTTGCATCGCCACCACCCAGTCCGGATCTTTCAATGCATCCTCAACCTTATGTGGTTCCAAAAATGACACAAAAGAGTAATGCTCACAAAAGTTAGCCATGCGGGATCTAGTTGTTACTCTCTTTTGGATGTCACCGATGATGTTGTTGATTGGGTGATCCCTTTGGACTCATTGGTGTACTCTAGGGTGTGGCAATTGCGGTCTTGTATCTTCATGATCTTCTTCTTCTCCCCCTAGATGGTTGCCCTCATTTACTTGTTGATCATCTTCGTCTTCTTGAGGTTGATCTTTTGTGGAAGCTCCCCCTTGATCATTATCGTCCACTCGTTGTTCATCTTCCTCATGCACATGTGGAGGTGGCTCTTGTGGTCGAACATCGCCCAACGCCATTCTTCTCAATGCTTGACAAGGAGCTTCTTCTCTATCTAGCACACATGGATCAACTTGCTCTTTTTGAGAGTCGTTAGTTTCATCAAACACTACGTCATGTGCTACTTCAACAAGTTCGAAGGTCTTTTTGAAGACACGATAGGCGTAGGAGTTCGAATCATAGCCAAGCAAGAAACCTTCATCGGACTTCGAGGCAAACTTTGAAGTCATCGGCTTCTTGTTCAAAATATAGCATTTAGAACCGAAAACTCGAAAATATGAAATATTAGGCATGTTACCTGTGAGTAGCTCATATGATGTCTTCTTGAGTAGTCGATGATGGTAGAGTCGGTTTATGGTGTGGCAGGCGGTGTTAACCGCTTCCGCCCAAAACCGAACCGAGGTCTTGTATTCATCGAGCATTGTTCTCGCCATCTATATGAAGGTTTGGTTCTTCCTTTCGTCAACTCCATTTTGTTGATGGGAATAAGGTGCTGAAACCCATGCTTTATCCCTTCTTCGTCTAGGTACTCCTCAACTTGAGTGTTCTTGAACTCTGTGCCGTTGTCGCTTAGTATGTTCTTGACCTTCAATGAGAACTCATTTTGGGCATGCTTGAGAAACTTCTTGAGGGTTCCTTGAGTTTCTGTCTTATCATGCAAAAAGAAAACCCAAGTGAAGCGTGAAAAGTCATCAACAATTACTAAGCCATATTTGTTACCGTCGATGCTTATGTAAGCAATTGGATCGAATAATTCCATATGAAGTAGCTCGAGGGGTCTTGTTGTAGTCATGATGTTCTTCGCGGGATGAGGTGCTCCTACTTGCTTCCCGGCTTGGCAAGCGCTACACGGCCTGTCTTTCTCCAAAACAACATCCTTCAAACCTCGGATGCATCATTGTTGATAGGTTCTTTAGCTCCTTCCTCATACGTTATATCTTTTTTCTTGGATTTCTTATTATTGTGGAGTTTTTTATCATCATCTTTTTCCCCGTATCTATTGTATAACGAATTAAGTATGTAATCACCCTTGAGGAGTTTTTGAAAATTCCTCATACCAACATGTGCTAGCCTTCTATGCCACAACCAACCCATGTTGGTCTTTGCAATCAAGCATGTGTCAAGTTCGGCTTTATCTTTGTTGAAGTCAATAAGGTAAAGTTTTCCCTTTAACACACCCTTGAATGCAATGAAACCATCACCCCTTCTACAGATGGTCACACCCTCATTAGTGAACAAGCAATTATAACCTTTGTCACATAATTGAGATATGGACAACAGGTTATAATGTAAGGAATGGACATGTAACACATGAGAAAGAGTATGTTGAGACGATATAGCAATTTTACCGGTACCGAGCAACTTTCCTTGACTATTGTCTCAAAAATAGATGCCCTCGCTTGGATCCTAATTTTCTTCATACTCAACGAACATCCTTCTTTCTCCGGTCATATGGTTGGTGCAACCACTGTTTAGTACCAATTTTGATCCACTTGAGGAATAGGCCTGCAAAACAAATCATGCCTTGGTTTTAGGTACCCAAGCTTGCTTGGGTCCTCTGAGGTTAGTTACAAGAGATTTGGGCACCCACACATTAGACTTAGTGTTCCCATGGCATGGCCCAACATAATCATCATAAACTTTACCAAAATTACTTCTCATTAGAACATAGGATGTATCAAAAGTCCTGAATAATAGTTGTTGTTGTTTATGAACAGAACTAGTCCAGGAAACCAGACTCGTCTGTGCGTATAACGGACTAGTCCGGTGCTCATATGTGTTGACTTTAGGCTTTCTAGCTTGAGAGGAGTTTCCCTTCACAAAGGCAATGCTTTCCTTGTTATTTTTATGGCTTCTAGCATATTTCTTTTCACCATAAGAATACCCAATGCCATATTTGACATAAGAATACCCAAGTATGCACTACGTGCATATTTGATCTTCTCCTTGTCAAATATGCCACTTTGGGAAGGATGCTTGTCCTTGGTAGAGGTTGACTTGTCTTTCTAGCTAGTGTCAATTTTAGCACATGAACAAGTAATAGTAGCTTCAGTTTTAAGGGGTTGAGAAGGTGAGCTTGAAGAGGATGAGGGGTCACTTTGTTTCAGTGACTCAACTTGTACCTCAAGGATCTTGTTAACCTTGTATAAGTTAGCAAGTTCGTCCATGATGGTAGTATTTGAGTCGCTTAACTTCGAGCAAGCTTCCTTGCTTGAGGCTAACTCAAGCTATAGTGACTTGCCTCACTCCTTCTCAAGTTCGAGAAGCTTGTCAAGTTCCAGATATTCCTCCTTTTGGGAGATAATCATATCTTCTTGACGGTTGATCAACTTCTCCTACTCAACAAGCTGATCAAGTAGAAATTTCATTTTCGCAGCTGTTTTCTTATCTAAGCCAACGACCATGTCTTGATTATCACTAGCAACTTCACTATCACTAGAATAGGAATGCAAGGAAGAGGATTTGGTTGTTACCTTTCATTTACCTTCCTTTTCCATGAGGCAAGTGTCGTTGCCCTTCCATGCGTCGAGAGTTGGGAAGAGGGTGGACTTCTTGGATGTCTTCTCGATGGCTATGCTAGCCATCTCCTATTCCTCTTCGGATGAGGACTCATCATTTGAGTCCCACTCCTTTCCTTGATACGCTTGTCCAGATTGCTTCTTTTTCTTGAAGAATTTATTGGGTTGAGACTTAGTTTCCTTGGTTTTGTTCTTGTTTTCTTCATACAGGCAATCAACTATAAAGTTGTCATATTCACCACAGTTATAGCATGCCCGCCTCAACTTTGGTCTTGACTTCTCTTTGTATTTTCCTTCACTTGATTTTCCCCCTTGTCTTTTCTTCATCATTTTATTGAATCTCTTCATAAAGAGGATCATGTCCTCCTCATCTATATTGCTGCTCTCATCATCGCTCTCCTCTTCTTGTTGAGTTTCTCGAGCTTCTTTTGACAAGGGTTTGCAAGTGGACTTCAAAGCAACCCCTTTCATCTTTGCCGAGGTGAGGTCGGCAATCTCCTTGACATACTTTGCTTGCTTTTCCATCATCTCGAAATTGATGATTATCCCAAGCAGCTCATCTAGGGTCATTTTCTTGTACCCAGGGCTTTCTGTAATCATCGAGCACAAGGTGATGTTGCGAGGCATGAAAGCTCTAAGGATGAGCTTCACCACCTCATGATCGTTTTACTTCTTGCTTCCGTATGCTCGAACCTTGTTGATAAGCGTCTTTAACCGATTGTACATGTCTTGTGGCAACTCTTCTTCTTCTATGGTGAATCTTACCAATTTGCCTTCGATCATTTCGATCTTCGCCTCTCTCACATAACGATTGCCTTCATGTGCAGTTTGTAGTGTGTCCCAGATTTCCTTTGCAATCTCGAGTCCATCCACCTTGGTGAACTCATCCTGAATTAGTGAAGATGTAATGACTGCCGCGGCTTGAGCATTTTGATAAATTACTTGCTCTTGGCTTGGTGTGAGCTCTTCATCATCGACCAGGATATCAATTCCTGTACAAACAATATGCCACAAGTTGGGATTGAGTGAGATTAAGTGAATTTTCATGTTCTGCCTCCACATTGAGTAGTCATTGCCATCGAAGTGTGGGGCTATTCCTAGAGGAATAGATAAGTAATGTTTATTGTTAGAATTAAGACGATCATAGTTGAAAGGATATCGGGAGTAGTCGGTGTGACTACTCCACTTCTTCTTCTTCTCGTCCTCGACCTTCACTTTCCCTTTCGAGAGGGATTTCTTCCTTAGGAGCGCCTTGATTTCAAGCATCTCCTCATCATCATCCTCGAAGTCCTGAATGGCGTCGAGGAGCTTCTCCAGTTTTTGAGCTTTGTCATCTTCAACCTTCTCTTGGTTGAGACTCTTGTGCACATCCTTCACGTATGACATGTTCTCTTCGAGCGATTAGTCTCTTGCGAAGAGTCCTGCTCTGATACCAATTGAATGTGGCCTAGAAAGGGGTGAATAGGCCTTTTTGAAATTTAGTTGAAACTTGCAACACTTAACAGACTAATGAAATACCGAGATATCAGACTATTCCAGTAGAGTGCGGACTAGTCCAGTGCGTGCGGAATAGATCGATCAAGTTTGATCGATTATCTCGATCCTAGACTCTATGCAGCCGAAATATACTTGAAAATAGAGGTAATACTTCCATGAAACTAAGTGTTGCACAAGTTAATTTTATACTCAACGTTTTAATGTAATGTGGACAAGATCAACTGAAGCCCTAGATAGCAATGAAAAGTAAGAACAATGTGCACAAAGTGAAGACACAAGATTTTATCCCGTGGTTCGGTTCCCACTATGGCAACCTACATCCACGTTGAGGAGCCCACGAAAGGACTGGGTCTTCACTGACCCTAACCTCATCGAATTGCCACGAAGGCCAGTTCTCTTTCACTATCACAAGGGTAAATCACCAAGTTCAAGGGGCCTTCTCACAAGTTGAGGGCGCTCCAAGATTACAAATCAAACACCACCAAGAACACACTCGAAAGATTTATAATAAAATAGTAGGAGTGTGTTAGAGAATCAAACCCAAGAGCTCAAACATGTGGAATCGTGTATCTCCTTTGATCCAAAGTGAATCCTCAAGGGATTGATCTTTCTTTCGTTGGATTGCGTGGAGAGATGTGTTTTCTAAGCTCTTGGAGGGTGTGACGGTGCAGGGATTCGAGAGTTGTGAGAGTAGGTCCATGCACATCTATTTATATGGTGTTTCCAAAAGTTACCGTTAGGGTTTCGAGGGTCAGGACTAGTCCTTGGTGGACTCTGGACTAGTCTGGTGAGCGACGTGTGGGAAACCCTAAGTGTCAAGGAATACCGGACTTGTTTGGATAGGAGCAGACTTGTGCAATTTTAGTCAGAAAGGTTTTCTGACTTGTTCGTGATGATATCGGACTAGTTCAGTGTGGTGATACCCTTAGTGAATAGAGGACAAGTCTGCACTTGGAGGACTTGTCCGATTTTAGTCAGAGGGTTTACCAGACTAGTCCGTTGAGAGATCGGACTTGTCTATTTTCTTGCAAATGTGAATAATTGAGGATTAGTCCGCACAAGGGAGGACTAGTCCGTTTTTAGTAAGAGGCATTATCAGACTAGTCCGGATATTATTGGACTAGTCTGGTGCGGACAAGTCCGCACTAGCAGGACTTGTCGAACCTATACAGAGAGGATATCGGACTAATCCAGTGTAAATTGAACTACTCCGTTTTTCCTATGAAATTTGAAGTGTGTGAGGATTATTTGTGCTTGAGCTCTTGGGATGTGTTACACCAACACACTCCATACACAATGATATATTCTATTTAGCTCTTGAGCTCTTTTCGGAATTGATCCTCATTCTCCTTTCGTTTTGGCGCTTCCTTCATTCTTTCATTAAAACCTGCGCTCATCTCAATAATGTGATTAGGATCTCATTTGTTTGTCATAAATCAACCAAAACCCACAAGGGATGCCTAGATGCAATTTCAGCATCAACATCGTCACGAGTAGAAGGGATCAACCCATTCTAGAAGTTTTGAGTAACTAGCCAGTCATCCATCCCATGGTGGGGACAGGCCAGGATGTACTCCTAAAGCTTTTCCCAAGCATTGGGAATAGTCTCATTGGCATCTTGCTGGAAATCGGAAATTCTTTCACGTAGGGCATTGGTCTTGCCCAAGGGGAAAAACTTGGCGAGGAATGACGTAGAACACTTCTCCCAAGTGTATACAACACATCGGTTCACGTAGAACCACTGCTTCGCCCTCCCAAGAAGAGAGAAGGGAAACAACCTAACACATACAGCATCAGGAGATATGTCCTTGATCTTAAAAGTGCTACAGACCTCAAGGAAGTGTTGCAGGTGAGCACTTGCATCCTCGTTAGCCTTCTCACAAAATGGGTTGGCTTGCACCATAGTGATCGCGCCAGTCTTGATTTCAAAGTTCGTGTCTCCCGTGTTAACAGTGGGCCCAACAGGCACATTGTTAGCAGAGGGAGCTCAGAACTCACAAAGGGTCTCCTGGGCCATTAGCGTTTTGGTTGTTGGTGCAGTTGTGCTGGCTTGCTTTGCTGCATGAAGCTTCTAAGGAGTAAAGACACGAGGTCAATCTCTTAGAAGGCATTTGGGATCTTCATCAAAGTTTTTTAGCAAGCGTAAACCAGACATACACTACCCAGTTTTCACATAAAATGCAAAAACAAAAAGGGTTATCCTACTAAAACCTACCTAGGGTCCTATCCTATTCACTCATTCATGCAATACTTTGGCTGCCCTCGCCGGCAACATTGCCAAAAATGCATGTTGATGGCTCCTAAGAAGCACTAACAAATCATCCCTAGCAATGGCACCAGAAATGCTTGTTGGCGTTTCTTACATCAAAGATAAAAATCCGCAAGCGCACAGAAACTATCGATGTAGCATTTCCCCTTAAAAGAGTATTCCAAGGGTGTCATTTTTACTCTCCCAAAGGAAGGCTAGGTGGAAGCAAAGCAATCATCAAATGGAGAGAATAGGTTGGTCTAGTTAGGGTTCTAGCAAGGATGGGTAAATGATAATTTGAGGTAGTGTGACACAAACAAGAGAATTCTATCCTAAAGAGGGGTAAATGAGGTAAAGAGGGACTAGGCTAAGAGTTAGGTAGATACTCCTACTATGCTTCTAATATACATATACATAGCCTAAATTAGTTACCAATGATCATATAAATTATGAATTCTCATGGTAAGTTGATCAAAACATCGGGCACGGGTTTACCCCTAGCAACACTAGGATGACTCCCGCCAAGGGCCTGTGGTGTAGCCGAATGTGGAGGATTACAAAGGTCAGATAGGGCTGTCACCACCTACTACCTTCCTCTTCAATCCACGGGTCTACGAGACATTCAACGCTACTTATCTATCATAGCAGCATGCTAGCATATTAAGTAATTACCTTAAGAGCCTAGGCACAAGCCATCCTAAGGCAAAGAACTAAATCATCATTGAACCAATCTTGATACATAGCATAAGTGATTCATATTAAAATAATCATGTCATAGCTAATTAGACTATAGTGGGGGTTTGTAGTGTTTATGATGATATAAATAGGATGGTTTGGCATAATCATAAATACTACACCTACAACATATATGGAATCCACAATCAAACAAGAAACGCTTGATCCAAGTATAAGAACAATAGAATACAAAGATAACACCTTTATTAAGAGCAAATTCACAAATACAAATAAGAATATGAGAGCCATACCTTTCCCAATTAGGAATTGGGAAGAGACTCCTTCTACTCGTCTCCTACTTGGACTATGGACTAGAGGCTCTCCCCTCTACAACCTAGACTCCTCTAAACCTATGGAGAATAGTGGATACAGTGGAATGAATACTCAAGTTTTGTGTGTTGAGGTGAGGGGTGAAGGGTCCTATTTATAGCTTGGAGGAGCCAACACGTGGTGTTTGACTAAATTTGGCGCCACTACCAGGTCAGCTGACTAGGGAGGTCGGCTGACCCGGTCAGAGCTCCATTGGAGCTATGCGTTTTCCAGGTCTCTGCCAGGTGGGTCTTCCTCTTTGATATTGGGTGTACACCATTGGATGGCCTCCGATACTTCTGTTTGCCGGCCATTTGATCCATGTGGTGCCACATGTCAATGCTTGATTGACTTGGATAGTATTTTATAGGATTGCTCCTCCTCTTTTACCTCATTTCCTGCAATAATTCTCTGCATGCACTATTTCTCCAGGGAGAAGTGAAGATAGGTTAAATAGAAAGGTGATGTGTGCAAGAAATGGTATTTCCTTCACATAATTGAGTCATATTGACGGCTGAAATTGGTATGTAACAGCCGTGAACACATGCTAAAAGTTCTTATTACAATACTCAAGTTTTATATTTTATAGTTTTTGCCATGACTAGCAATTTGAATAATTACATACACTAAATCTGGCCATGATTGAACTTTCTTGCTGTTTTGAACATGTTGCATGCTCACAAGTGCTTTCCATCATAAAAATTAATCAATCAATAGCCCACGTGTCGAGATTTTATGAACAAATGAAAAAACTGAAAAGATCAAGATAATATGCATGCATCACACTTTTTTTAGACTGCTTATCATTGCTCTTTGATATGAACTTGAAAGGAGTTGTGTATGACTAAAACCATGTTCTTAAGCTTCTGTTTGTCAAATGACATTGGCTTGGCTCGGTTGGTTAGAATAAGGCAGATGTTGAATATAATCTCTTGCAAATGTCATATGATCAAAATTAGTGCTTTAAATTATAACAAAAAAATAAAAATGCAGCAACATGTGTCATGCTTTTAGGTTTTTAGATAGTTAAGTTTCTGAGATCATGACTTGCTTAAATTGAAAAATTACACTTGATCTCTAGTATGGCTTACACTACTTTACGTATTTCATTGATGTGATAGTGGAAGTTACTTGATAGTATGACTTGGATGAGCTTTGTTTTATATGTATATATCATATTATGCTCATAACAAATTAAAATTTCTCTTTTGAACTTTGTTGAATACATTATCAAAGCGGGGGGGGGGGGGGGGGGGATCGGTCACACATTGCACATTCACAAGTGTTTTTGGCACGATTCTTCTCAAGGGAAGTGTACATACTTAGGGTGAGAATTTTTGGTCTTCTTCTCATTTGATTTTTGATTTCAAAAAGGGAGAGAAATTTTCTTTTATCAAAGCTTTTCATGAAACGTGAATGAGTCAATGTTCGGTTTCGTAGTGGTGTTGTCAATGCATTCATCAAGGTGGAGATTGTGAGACCTATGTGCTGAATACATTGGCAATTATGTTAAATGTGAGATTGGCCAAACTTTTCCTTTTATGCTATCTGCTATTTAGGACTGTCCGAACTTTCTACGTGCTGAAATAATCATGCGGCTGCTATTTTTTCACTTGCAATATTTTAAACTTGCTTTATACTTATGGGAAAATTTGCTTAGTACTCTTGGAATAAGTTTTTGATGCGTTTTGGCTGGTCATGGTGGATATTTTCTTGCTATGTTTGCAACATGTTTATGCAAGGTGCTCATATAAGGTGTTGTGGTTTTCAGACTAATGTGAGTCAAGTAGAGAACTTGTGCTCAGAAAAATTGGTTGTTTATTCATGTGCAGGTGTTGCTTGAGGTCAAGACATGGCTGGTGTCAGGATCCATTGAACTAGTATTAGGTAGAATATGAGGTTCAACAACCAAGTTCGGGAGGAATTGTGGTTGAGTTGGTCGGGAGGTCATGCAGCATGTTTGGGTCAAGAACCATGCATATGCAGGTATCGTGGATGTTCTTGGAAAGTGTTTACACGTGTTCATGGGGTGCATGGACATGGCAACATTGTTCCAAGGCGTGGAGAAGAGATATCGACGTAAAGATATGGTTGGAGAGGTCCAACCAGCTAGATTATGCCTCAGGCTTCGACTGAAGTGGTTACAATTTGTTTATGGAAAGTTTAGAGTTTGTTTTGGTTAGATTTCGCGTGGGTCACGAAGTTGAGTTTTTTTAGGAATGTTTAGGATGTTTCTAAGGTGTTTTGAAGTCTTAATATTGATTCTATCTGCGTATGCAAGAATCTTAAGAAGTTATGAAAAGTTCTGGTTGAAACCGAGTAGGAGTAGGAGTAGGAGTCATAGTTATGATTGAGTTGGTCTAAGGGCTGGTTATATAAGCAAGGGAGGCCACAGCTCGTGGTAAGATGACTTTGGGTTGTTCCTCTTGTGTCTTTGGTGAATAAAATTCATAGATTATAAGAGCTTTTGTGCCTTGTTCGTCCGGCTTGTTTTCATTAAGTCTTTCTCGTCGAGTTTCTGCGCTGCCTGACCTTTCTTTGGTATTATTGGTCGTAACTCACATTTTCATGATCTAATAGACGTGATTCCTTTTGTGTTGTCTTCACAACACAATACTCTATCATCTGCAAAAATTTAATGGTCATTGGATATATGGTTTGTGCGTTACACGAGTTTCTTTACAGCATAGCATATGTGTTTGCTCCCATTTAGAGATTGACCTTTGCTCAGGGTTTTGGTCATAACTTGAGTTTTACTCGACGTTTTCTCGTGATTCATGTTGTTGTGTCTTCATGACTTTATTCTCACTATCTACACTGATTTCACATTTTGAACACATTGGAAACACTCGCACACACGGTGTCTCTATCAGATTGATTTTCTGCTGAGGGGTTTTGTTGCTTCCACTGAAAAAGTTCTATTCTACCATTCACCATCCCTCTAGTAGCTTTTAATGTGCTCTTCAATCCTACAGTCAGTAAGACACAAAAATGTTGAGGTTATCCTTTATTTCCATGTGTTTGAAGTCCGAGACTTTGACATTATGATTATGGTACCCATTGAGAATTTTCTCATGGACATCCCCTCTGAAAGAAACCTCAACATAAATCATGGAGGGAACGAAATTTCCATTCTCATTATGCGTTCCAAGATGATATCTACAGAACCACCCCTTCAAGATGGGCCAATCGAGAAGGTTAGGACTCTTAATTACTTGGAACCTCCTGAAGGAGAAGGAGATGAAGATTTCATCCAAGAAGAGGATGAACTTTAGGAGACATTTGAACTGCCAGAGGAAGAGCGTACACCCAAACCTCATATTGAACTTAAAATCTTGCCTCCAGGCCTACGGTATGCTTTTCTAATTGGATATTTAGATGCCCCTATCATCATAAGTGACAAGCTTTCAGATGAGGAAACACTAAAACTTTTAAATTTTGTTAGAAAAGCATAGGACTCTTTTTGGCTACTCACATCAAGACTTCAAGGGCATCAACCCTCCCTTTGCACCCATCGGATTCCCATTGACCCCGAGAGTACCCCATCACGGGAGCCTCAACGACGGTTGAATAATGCGATTTTTGTGGGCTTCAAGAAGGAGGTCTTGAAACTCCTTCATGCCGAGATAATTTATCCCGTGCCTCATAGTGAGTGGGTCAGCCCAGTCCAAGTAGTGCCAAAGAATGGAGGAATAACAACTTTTCAAAATGAGAAGAATGAATTAATTCCCCAATGAACCATCACAAGATGAAGGATGTGCATAGACTACCAAAAACTCAACAAGGCAACTAGGAAGGATGATTTTCCACTGCCCTTCATTAATGAGATGTTGGAACGGTTGGAAAAACACTCTTTCTTATGTTTCCTTGATTCATATTTGGGCTATCATCAAATTCCCATCCATCCTGACGATCAAAGTAAGACCACATTCACATGTCCATATGGGACATACGCCTACCTGTAAATGTTTTTCGAACTGTGTAATTGTGAGACCTATGTATGCTGAATACATTGGCTTTGACAATAGAAGTTTTGAATACTACCAAAACTTCTTTTTAACAAGGTCCGATGCTAGGTTCAACTAGCTTTGGTTAGCTCCAGTGCTAGGTCCGACTAGCTTTGGTTAGCTCTGACTCAAGGTCTGTTAGCTTTGGCAAGGTTCGAAGCTTGATTGCAATTGTTCTGCTTTTATCTTGCAATGTTTCAAACTTGCTTTACACTTATGGAAATTTTGCTTAGTATTCTTTTTACTAAGTTTTTTGTGTGTTTTGGTGGTTATGGTTGATATCATTTTGCTATGGTTTGCAACATGCTTATGTGAGGTGCTCACGTAAGATGTTGTAGTTTCGGAACTAACGAGAGTCAAGTCGAGGACTTGTGCTCAGAAGTATTTGTATTATCGAAGAGCACGTGAAAAGCTACCAGAGGGGGGGGGGTGAATGGTAGATTTAAAAATCTTACGCAGCGGAAACAATTAAACCCCAAACCCTTTCGGCAGAAAAATGATCTGTTAAAGAAATCGTGTGTGAGACTAATCTAAACGTGTTTCACCATGACAAAAGTGATGGATATCAGAGAGAATCAAGTCACGAATACAACACAAAAAGAATCACTCAAATCCGTCGAGAAAATCTCAAGTTATGATCGAAAGATCAACCAATGGTCAATCTGCCCTACCCGAGAAAAAACAGTTCTGGAATGCTGCAAAGAAACTTGTGTAGATCATAGACCACAAATCCAATGACCGTGAAATTTTTACAGATGATAGATAATCAAGTTGTGAAGACAACCCAAAAAGAATCACGTCAATTGGATCTGTAAAACTCGAGTTATGATAAAACCACCAACGAAAGATAGTGCATTCCAGAAACTCGACGAGTAAAACTTGTCTGAAACAAGTCGGACGAACAAGGCACAAAAGTTCCTTCAAACTACGAATTTTATTAAATAGAACACAAGAGGAACAGCCCCAAAGTCGTCTACCACGAGCTCTGGGCTCCCTTGCTTATATAACCAGCCCTTAGGCCAACCCAATATCAATTAGGACTCCAATCCTACTCAAATCACGAATCGTAATATTCCATAACTGCTTAGGATTCTTCTATACGCAGATAGAAGCAATCTTAAGACTTCCAAACACCTTAGTAACGTATCCCACATTCCTAAACAACTCAAATTCGTGACACACACGAAATCCTAACATAACCAACTCGGTACTTTCCATACCGAGCCATAACCGACTCCGCCGCAGCCAAAGTCATCAACCGGTACGATCCGATCCTTCCGACCAGATCTTTCCTTCCTTATCCCATATTCGGAACCATGTTGCCACGTCATGCACCGCATGCATACGTGCGAACACCTTCCTTCAACGTTCAGTAACCTTCATATGCACTGCCCTTGATTCAATCATCCTGCGCGACCTCCTGATCAGCTCAACCACAGTTCCTCCCGAACTTGGTTGTTGGAACCTCATCTCCTCCCTGAGACTAGTCCAATGGATCCGGTCACCAACCATGACTTGAACTCACGCAACACCTGCACATGAATAAACAACCAATCCATACGAGCCCAAGTCCTCGACTTGACTCAAGTTAGTTCCGAACACAACACCTCACGTGAGAACCTCACATAAGCATGTTGCAAAACCATAGTAACACGATATCATCCATATCATCCAAAACGTACCAAAAACTTAGCAAATGAATACTAAGCAATCTTTCTAACAATGTAAAGCAAGTACGAAACATTGCAAATGAAAAGCAGAAGCACTGCGTTCAAGTTCCGGACCTTGCCAGAGCATCCTGGATCTTGAGCCGGAGCTAACAAAAGCTAGTAGAATCTGGCTCTGGAGCTTACCAAAACTAGTACAATGAAGCACCTGCCGGAGCTTACCAAAACTAGTACAATGAAGCACCTGCCGGAGCTTACCAAAAACTAGTCAAAACTAGTCAACCCAAAACCGGAGCTAGACAAAGTACGTTGGAGCTTAGCAAAAGCATTCCGGAGCTATCAAATATATGCCGGAGCTATCAAAGACATGCCGGAGCTAAAGATAAAGCTCACCAGAGCTAACCAAAGCTAGTCGGACCTTACCAAGAAGTCGGACCTAGCATCTAACGTAGCCGGAGCTACCCAAAACAAGTCGGACCTATCGTCGGACCTTGCTATAGCTCGGAGCTAGAGTCGGACCTTGATAAAAAGGTGTTTTGGTGATATTCGAAACTTTTATCATCAAAGCCAAGTATATTCACTACAAGCCAATGTATTCAGCACATATAGGTCTCACAATATTGGTTGTTTATTTATGTGTAGGTGTTGCTTGAGTTCAAGACATGGATGGTGACGGGATCCATTGAGCTAGTCTTAGGGATAATATGAGGTTCAACAACCAAGTTTGGGAGGAATGGTGGTTGAGTTGATCGGGAGGTTGCGCAGCATGTACCAATCTTAAAACCATTTTCAATTAAGAAATCTCTAAGACACTCATACCAAGCTCTAGGAGCTTGTTTGAGGTCGTAGAGAGCCTTACACAGTTTAAAGACATGGTTAGGGAACTCTTTATCTTCAAATCTGTGAGGTTGCTCCGCGTACACCTCCTCCTTGAATGGACCGTTGAGGAAGGCGCTTTTCACATCCAATTGGTAGAGCTTGAAATCATGGTGAGTAGCATATGCAAGCAATATCCTAATTGATTCAAGTCTAGCTACGGGAGCAAAGGTTTCATTGAAATCCAAACATTCGACTTGTGAATACCCTTTGGCCACAAGTCGTGCCTTGTTCCTTGTCACCACCCCGTGTTCGTCTTGTTTGTTGCGGAAGACCCATTTGGTGCCGATGACGTTCGCGTTGGGTCTTTCGACGAGTTCCCACACCTCGTTCCGTTTGGAGTTGTTCAGTTCTTCTTGCATCGCCACCACCCAGTCCGGATCTTTCAATGCATCCTCAACCTTATGTGGTTCCAAAAATGACACAAAAGAGTAATGCTCACAAAAGTTAGCCATGCGGGATCTAGTTGTTACTCTCTTTTGGATGTCACCGATGATGTTGTTGATTGGGTGATCCCTTTGGACTCATTGGTGTACTCTAGGGTGTGGCAATTGCGGTCTTGTATCTTCATGATCTTCTTCTTCTCCCCCTAGATGGTTGCCCTCATTTACTTGTTGATCATCTTCGTCTTCTTGAGGTTGATCTTTTGTGGAAGCTCCCCCTTGATCATTATCGTCCACTCGTTGTTCATCTTCCTCATGCACATGTGGAGGTGGCTCTTGTGGTCGAACATCGCCCAACGCCATTCTTCTCAATGCTTGACAAGGAGCTTCTTCTCTATCTAGCACACATGGATCAACTTGCTCTTTTTGAGAGTCGTTAGTTTCATCAAACACTACGTCATGTGCTACTTCAACAAGTTCGAAGGTCTTTTTGAAGACACGATAGGCGTAGGAGTTCGAATCATAGCCAAGCAAGAAACCTTCATCGGACTTCGAGGCAAACTTTGAAGTCATCGGCTTCTTGTTCAAAATATAGCATTTAGAACCGAAAACTCGAAAATATGAAATATTAGGCATGTTACCCGTGAGTAGCTCATATGATGTCTTCTTGAGTAGTCGATGATGGTAGAGTCGGTTTATGGTGTGGCAGGCGGTGTTAACCGCTTCCGCCCAAAACCGAACCGAGGTCTTGTATTCATCGAGCATTGTTCTCGCCATCTCTATGAAGGTTTGGTTCTTCCTTTCGTCAACTCCATTTTGTTGATGGGAATAAGGTGCTGAAAACCCATGCTTTATCCCTTCTTCGTCTAGGTACTCCTCAACTTGAGTGTTCTTGAACTCCATGCCGTTGTCGCTTAGTATGTTCTTGACCTTCAATGAGAACTCATTTTGGGCATGCTTGAGAAACTTCTTGAGGGTTCCTTGAGTTTCTGTCTTATCATGCAAAAAGAAAACCCAAGTGAAGCGTGAAAAGTCATCAACAATTACTAAGCCATATTTGTTACCGTCGATGCTTATGTAAGCAATTGGATCGAATAATTCCATATGAAGTAGCTCGAGCGGTCTTGTTGTAGTCATGATGTTCTTCGCGGGATGAGGTGCTCCTACTTGCTTCCCGGCTTGGCAAGCGCTACACGGCCTGTCTTTCTCCAAAACAACATCCTTCAAACCTCGGATGCATCATTGTTGATAGGTTCTTTAGCTCCTTCCTCATACGTTATATCTTTTTTCTTGGATTTCTTATTATTGAGGAGTTTTTTATCATCATCTTTTTCCCCGTATCTATTGTATAATGAATTAAGTATGTAATCACCCTTGAGGAGTTTTTGAAAATTCCTCATACCAACATGTGCTAGCCTTCTATGCCACAACCAACCCATGTTGGTCTTTGCAATCAAGCATGTGTCAAGTTCGGCTTTATCTTTGTTGAAGTCAATAAGGTAAAGTTTTCCCTTTAACACACCCTTGAATGCAATGAAACCATCACCCCTTCTACAGATGGTCACACCCTCATTAGTGAACAAGCAATTATAACCTTTGTCACATAATTGAGATATGGACAACAGGTTATAATGTAAGGAATGGACATGTAACACATGAGAAAGAGTATGTTGAGACGATATAGCAATTTTACCGGTACCGAGCAACTTTCCTTGACTATTGTCTCAAAAATAGATGCCCTCGCTTGGATCCTAATTTTCTTCATACTCAACGAACATCCTTCTTTCTCCGGTCATATGGTTGGTGCAACCACTGTTTAGTACCAATTTTGATCCACTTGAGGAATAGGCCTGCAAAACAAATCATGCCTTGGTTTTAGGTACCCAAGCTTGCTTGGGTCCTCTGAGGTTAGTTACAAGAGATTTGGGCACCCACACATTAGACTTAGTGTTCCCATGGCATGGCCCAACATAATCATCATAAACTTTACCAAAATTACTTCTCATTAGAACATAGGATGTATCAAAAGTCCTGAATAATAGTTGTTGTTGTTTATGAACAGAACTAGTCCAGGAAACCAGACTCGTCTGTGCGTATAACGGACTAGTCCGGTGCTCATATGTGTTGACTTTAGGCTTTCTAGCTTGAGAGGAGTTTCCCTTCACAAAGGCAATGCTTTCCTTGTTATTTTTATGGCTTCTAGCATATTTCTTTTCACCATAAGAATACCCAATGCCATATTTGACATAAGAATACCCAAGTATGCACTACGTGCATATTTGATCTTCTCCTTGTCAAATATGCCACTTTGGGAAGGATGCTTGTCCTTGGTAGAGGTTGACTTGTCTTTCTAGCTAGTGTCAATTTTAGCACATGAACAAGTAATAGTAGCTTCAGTTTTAAGGGGTTGAGAAGGTGAGCTTGAAGAGGATGAGGGGTCACTTTGTTTCAGTGACTCAACTTGTACCTCAAGGATCTTGTTAACCTTGTATAAGTTAGCAAGTTCGTCCATGATGGTAGTATTTGAGTCGCTTAACTTCGAGCAAGCTTCCTTGCTTGAGGCTAACTCAAGCTATAGTGACTTGCCTCACTCCTTCTCAAGTTCGAGAAGCTTGTCAAGTTCCAGATATTCCTCCTTTTGGGAGATAATCATATCTTCTTGACGGTTGATCAACTTCTCCTTCTCAACAAGCTGATCAAGTAGAAATTTCATTTTCGCAGCTGTTTTCTTATCTAAGCCAACGACCATGTCTTGATTATCACTAGCAACTTCACTATCACTAGAATAGGAATGCAAGGAAGAGGATTTGGTTGTTACCTTTCATTTACCTTCCTTTTCCATGAGGCAAGTGTCGTTGCCCTTCCATGCGTCGAGAGTTGGGAAGAGGGTGGACTTCTTGGATGTCTTCTCGATGGCTATGCTAGCCATCTCCTATTCCTCTTCGGATGAGGACTCATCATTTGAGTCCCACTCCTTTCCTTGATATGCTTGTCCAGATTGCTTCTTTTTCTTGAAGAATTTATTGGGTTGAGACTTAGTTTCCTTGGTTTTGTTCTTGTTTTCTTCATACAGGCAATCAACTATAAAGTTGTCATATTCACCACAGTTATAGCATGCCCGCCTCAACTTTGGTCTTGACTTCTCTTTGTATTTTCCTTCACTTGATTTTCCCCCTTGTCTTTTCTTCATCATTTTATTGAATCTCTTCATAAAGAGGATCATGTCCTCCTCATCTATATTGCTGCTCTCATCATCGCTCTCCTCTTCTTGTTGAGTTTCTCGAGCTTCTTTTGACAAGGGTTTGCAAGTGGACTTCAAAGCAACCCCTTTCATCTTTGCCGAGGTGAGGTCGGCAATCTCCTTGACATACTTTGCTTGCTTTTCCATCATCTCGAAATTGATGATTATCCCAAGCAGCTCATGTAGGGTCATTTTCTTGTACCCGGGGCTTTCTGTAATCAT